>CM062809.1:1126249890-1127499890 GCA_031772625.1 Pinus tabuliformis | reverse complement strand
AAAATTAAAATGATTAATGGCAGTATTCTATAAAGATTTTAAAGGGCAAACATTGTTTGCATATTGTAGTATTCTATATAAATTTTAAAGGGAAAACTTTGTTTGCATGGTAGAAATTTGTGAAATATAAATTTTTATTATTATAATTGAGATTTAATCATCTTATTCTATATAGATCTTAAAGGGAGAATATTGTTTGCATGGTCTAAATTTGTGAAATGATTTTTTTTATTATTATAATTGAGATTTAATTGTCTTATCCTATAGGGAAAATAAAGTCGAAATTTATGAAATATAAATTATTATTATTATAACTAAAGTTTTTTAATCGTGAATTTCTAAAAGTGATTGATTTTTATTTTTATTTATCTAACTCAAAGAGTTTTGAAATTTGAATTTCATGTTTTATATATTATTTCATAACAAATCACTTACCAATTAAACTATACCCATAAACATTAAAAAATATTTATAAAGTAAATTCATAAAGTAATATAAGACCACCTTGAGATTTAAGGTAACCAAATGTAGTATATCTCCATGTAGTATAACATAATGAAATCATAAATTCTAATTATTTTTAAAATAATAATATTGCAAAATTTACAGAAATTTAAAGTAATGATTTGAAAAAATATAATATATGATTTTTTTAATGATTATAATATATGATTTTTTAATGATTAATCCATTATAAAATATTTATAATTAGTGTTTAGTTTTTTTTAATTGTACTATAAACATATTTCAAGTTGATGGATAGTTACAAATTCATAAATGTGTATGGAAATAGTTTATTTAGTTTTTTTTAATATATTATACTTTGATATATTTTTATTAAAAAAATTAAAAATAAATTTTTTTATAACATGATTAAATATAAAAATATGTTATATTTAAAATGAAAACAATAAACAAATTATTATTTTTTAAGAAATTTAAAATTTTAAAAGCAATCCTAAAATCTTTTATAGAAAGTCATTTATATATTATTATAATTATTTTCTTAGCATAATATTAGAAAATATAGATTTATAATTAAGGAAAATTAGAGTTTGAAATAGTTTGAATATTTATAAAAATTACTTTTGTGGAATAAATAAATTTTATAATTAACTTAAAGACAAGTATTTCATTTTATTTATTTTCTCTTTTTTTAAGATAATTATGATAACTCGATTAAGGGTTTCTTAATTCCTCGATAAAGCTATTCGAACTTTTTATCTCAAACACTGAATTTTAAGCGTTAGATCAAATTATTGAGCACCAATAAAACAAAGTTTTATCTATAGATTTCTCTGTAACAATATTTTGTACCCTAGACCACTTCAGGTGAAATTTGTCCTTAATTGACAGAGTTGATCATGTTTGATTAGGGAAGGAATCCTCTATCCAATTACATATGAGTTTCACATTTTCTAATTCATATCATAATTTTTATCTAATTTATTTTAAACATAATGCTTGAAATTTTGACAGTGTCAAAGGGATGAATAAAAAATCAATTACATAAAATATACAAAATCAAAAAATTTCAAAAACTGCAAATATCTTCGTTTATGAGTCCCTTTCAGAAATGCACTCTTGGTTTTTGAATTTATTTAAATAATGAAAAAAACTTATAAAAAATCTTGTAAGCAAAATGATTTTGGATAAAAAAAAAATTAATATGAAAAACTCAACACCATGTCTGCAAAATTTAATTAAAAATTATTTTTGCATGAAAACTATTTTTTAATATGAAAAAATTAGTTCTCTTTGTGTAGATCACATATAGATATATATATATATATATATATATATATATATATATATATATATATATATATATATATATATATATATATATATATATATATATATATATATATATATATTACACATTTTAGATTAACTCTTAAGATGTGCAAAGATTTGCAAGGACAAACATTTCATTTAATGGAAAATTTACATATTATAGGACACCCAAATTTTTTGCAATAACAACAACGTATTTCTCCACAGATTATATTTTTACTCCGAATCCCAATTTTTGAGGGTTTCAATTTGATAAAAGAGTAAAATTTTGAAATTTTTAATTTTTAAAATGTAATTTGTTTTTTTCTAATTGGTTGATGACTATTTTGATGTAGTATAAAATTGAACTCTAAGATGTAAAAATTATATTAAAAAAATGAATAATCTAACAAAAATTATTGGGCAAGTGTCATGGTAATTTAATTCTTGTTACAATACCATGTTCTAATTCCATGGTTTATCTTATGCTAAAAAACTATAACTCATTTCAAAATCAAAATATTTTACAAGTATTTTACTTCAAATTTATTTTATAACATTTTTAAAAATTAAAACTTCATACTTACAATGTCCACTGGGTTTGTTAAGGCACTCATTGATGTGAAGCCACCGATACAATTCCCCAGATCAAGGTGATATATTGGGCATGGTGAAGATGTAGTCTCAAGAAGCTTACAAAAAGAAGAAACACTTAATACTTACAATATATCAAGATTCTTAACCATGGATATTTACCACATTTTACCATGTATATTATTAACTTATAAATAGGTTTTGTTGCAATACCAGGGGCTATACTATGGCTTACCAATACCAGTTGTCCAAAAACCATAACTCATTTTAAAATCAAAATATTTTATAATTATTTTATTTTAATATTAGTTTATAACGTTTTTATATCCAATTATAAATACAAATTTTTACCTCACAAAAAATTATAAAAAATCTCTTATTATATTAAATTTTTATATTAGTTTTTAATTTATATTAATTTAAAATTATATTAAAGTTTGTTTTATATATAGTGAAACAGGTCGCTGGGCAGTTCCTAAAACGCCATGGACGGAAAGGATCTGCCATATATGTGAGAATAGGAACATTGAGGATGAAAACCACTTCCTCTTAGAGTGCCCCGCGTATAACCACATTAGATCTCAGTTTCACAATCTTTGTTACAATACTGACCTTCCTAGCCTTTTACAATGTCGAAATTATAGTGAGATCGGAAGGCTTCTCTCCAAGCTTTTTGAGCATAGGAATAAAATCTTAAATCAAAATAGATAATTTGTTTATTTAGGTCCGATAGACCATTATTTGGTCTCAGCGGACATTAACCATCATCATCATCATCATCAATTTAAAATTATTCATTACTATATATAATTTAAAATTATCCATTACTTTTCTCTTCAGGCTAATGATGTGGCATATTACGTTTTCTTTGTGATTGCAAACTATATGTTTTTCATCTCTCAATTTTTTCAAAGCAATTTCCTAACAAACTCAACATTGACATTTCCTTAGCATCTAATTTCATTACTTTAGCTTTACTTTTTCATATCGACTTACATCTATGTTTACAACTGATAGGCGTGGTCTATATTGAAATGAATTTTGATTTTTTAAAATATCACAATCTATAAATGGTCTTGATTTACTAATGTGATAAAATCCTTATCTTACACATTATATAATGGATAAAATTAATGGTTTACAAACAATTTTTCAGTGTCAAACTTCGGCTCATGTTAGTTTTATAAATTATAATGCTTACAAATGGAAAATAACCCCTCCACCAATTCCATTCCGGGGTCATGTTGGCTTTACGAATCCTAATGGTTACAAAAATAACCCCTCCACCAATTCCATTCTCTTTTGGTTATTAGATAAACGCGCTTAGATATAGGACTGGTTTGATATCTATTCTATTACCGGATTGATATCTATTTTATTTATGAGCTGGTTTGTTGTTTATCGGTTTAGGTGTAATGCGTTGTTTCAAAATAAATATGTGGGTACAATTAAAATGATTTAATTCATTGTATTTCATGGGTGAAGAAGTGGGATTGAAACTAATGAAATGAATTACATAGTTTCAATCATTACTTTCGGGGGCAAGCGGTAACGGGCTTTCTAGGAAGTCACCCATCTTAGATTGCCTATGGGGCTTAACTCTCGAGTTTTCCCCACAATCAAGCACACTTAGCTTGCTATCTGATTTGCAAAACCTCAGCAAGTATTGTGTCTCATGAACCATTCAAGTGACTTCCCGAGAAGTCTTGTTACTGGGTGTGGAAGTGATGATTGACGTTATGTGATTCATTTCACTAGTTTCAATCCCACTTCTTCACCCTAGGGTTGACTTAGAATAGGGCCTTGAAAGGCCCTCTGTACTTATTTCCTTGGCCCTAGATACTTCGAAAAAATCAGGGTAGGGGGTTGACTTATTCGCTTCGTTACCTAAGGGTTGATAAGGTAGGTAGTTAGCTAAGAATTCACATTCTCTCCATTGGCCTATTTTATTCGGCAACCCGTTGGTCTTTAATCTCAAGATCCTCTCCCTCGTTGGTCTTTAATCTCAAGATCCTCTCCCTCTCCCTTATGGTCGAGCCTGCTTACGCATCCTTATAGTTGAGTAGCCTTCCGGCTCCTCAAATTTGACACATCGAAAGGCCCTGTTGGGCGTTGGTCAATACTTACACTAAGGTATGCTTGGCAAGGCTTTCAATGCCACTTCTTCACTCCTATGAGCATCACCCGATACAATGAGTGCTAAGTGGACTATTCAAAAATCACGAGAAATTAGTGAGTTACAACTACCTCTCATGGAAATGGTTATAAATGAACGACTTATTTAACGTAGTTGAATCCCAAAAAATGATATCTAATATAAGGTATTACAAAAAACCCCTCAATACTTAAATATATTAAGATTCTTAACTATGGATATTGAGCACATTTATCATGAATATTATTAATTTGTAAATAGACATTGTTACAATATCATAGCCCGGTATCATGACTTATCAATACCACTTGCTCAAAAACCATAACTCATTTCAAAATCAAAATATTTTATAAATATTTCATTTTATATTACTTTATAACAATGCTCCATCTTATTTTTCATTTTTCATTTTTTTATAACACTTTCCTAATAAAAATAACATTAACATTTGCTTAACATTTAATTTCATTGCTTTAACTTTACTTTTTCATATCTATATTGGAATTAGAGTGCATAAATTTTGATTTTTAAAATATCATGGTCTTGATTTGCTGATGTAAAAAAATTCATCTTATACATCATATAATAAATAAGATTAATAGTTTCCAGACAATATTTCAGTTTAAAACTTCTGCTCATATTGGCTTTACAAATTCTAACGGTTACAAATGGAAAATAACCCCTCCGCCAGTTCCAGTCTCTTCTGGCGGTTAGATATACGACCGGTTTGATTCCTATTCTATTCATGAGCTGGGTTGTTATCGGTCGGTTCACGAGTTAATATTGGCAAAATGCTTTGTCTCAATGTATAACAACGGGTTTGAGTTCATTTTCTATTTATGTGTTCACGAATTAATACTCTGAAGAATGATTTATTTTACTATATAACAATTTGTGTGGTTTGCGTTGTTTTGCGGGTATAATTTAAATGGTTTGAAAAAAAATTAATATTTATAATATATTAAGATTTTAAATTATGGATATTTTTTTTGATTTTATTATGGATATTATTAACTTGTAAATAGATTTTGTTACAATATTATGGATATTCAATATCACTTGCTCAAAAACCATAACTCATTTTAAAATCAAAATATTTTATAAATATTTTATTTTAATATTACTTTATAAAAAATTATACCTAATTGTAGATAAAAAAATGATGGCCTCACAAAGGATTATGAAGAAGCTCTTATTATGTTAAATTTTTTTGTTAGTTTTTAATTTATATTAATTTAAAATTATATTAAAATTTGTTTTATGTATAGATATAATTATCAATTACTTTTCTCATAAGAGGCAGGTACTAAGGAATATAATGAGGCATATTAAGCATGTTTTTTTTGGTGATTGAGGCAGGTACTAAGGAGTCCAATGAGGCATATTAGGCATGTTTTTTTTCGGTGAGTGCAAACTATATATTTTTTGGAGTTGTCGACTTTTTGGACTTTTTGGTGCCATAATTCATCGAAAACTTTTGAGGTGAAATCTTGATTTGTGTTATTTAAACTGGGTTTAGAATCTATCGAAAACATTTGAGGTGAAATCTTGATTTGTGTTATTTAAACTAGTTTTAGAATCCATCGAAAACATTTGAAGTGAAATCTTGATTTGTGTTATTTAAAGTGGTTTTTTGACTATATATATGGATTCAACGCCTTGAAAAATCCCTAGGGCACTTGGATTGTGCAAGGGTTACCTATCAAGCTTGTGATTTCAATGAATTAGTGCCGGAATTTAGAGAAATTAAACCAGAAAAACTTCCAAAAAATTACACTAAAAACAACTCCTATTTTTTTTATCTTTCAATTTTTTCACACCACTTTTCCAACAAACTTAACATTGACATTTCCATAGTATCTAATCAAAACTTAACATTGACATTTCCATAGTATCTAATTTCATTATTTTAGCTTTACTTTTTCATATTAACGTACATCTATATTTGCAGTTACATGGTTAGATGAATTTATTAAGCTGATAAGCCTGGTCTATATTGAAATTACGGTGCATGAATTTTGATTTTTTTAAATATCACAAATTATGGATGGTATTGATTTACTACTGTAAGAAAAAATTTCATATTATACATGATATAATGGATAAGATTAATGATTTTCTAACAATTTTTCAGTTTCAAACTTTGGCTCATGTTGGCCTTACAAATTCTAATGGTTACAAATAGAAAATAACTCTCCCACCAGTTCCATTCTATCCTGGTTGTTATATATACGCAGTTAGATATAGGACCACTTTGATATGTATTCTATTCATGAGTTGGTTTGTTATTTATCAGTTCACGAGTTAAGACTGGAAGAATGCTTTGTTTCAATGTATCACAACTTGTCGTGAGTTGGTTTTTTATTTATCGGTTCAAGAATTAATACTGGAAGAATGATTTGTTTCAGGTGGCGAGCTTGCGTGGGTACAACTAAAATTGCTTGCTCTGGCCTGAAACGCTAAACCTAAACCATATAAAAGGGATTGTGAACCATAGGTGGTCAACTTGCGTGGGTACAAAGGCTAAAATGGTTTTCTCGGGACTGAAACGATAAACTTAAACAATAAGCACGACCCAATAGGTGAAGCTACCACAATGAAGAGTAATCTCCTATTAAAATTACCCTAAGACTTGACTCTGGCCTCAAGCGATAATGGGAAAAATAACCTTTGAAAAGAGAAACACTAAACAACAACACTTGGCTAATAGTGATAATGTTTTGTGAGAAACACCCCAAGCTTGTTGCCAACCCAAAGCTTTTGTATTTGAAACGAGCCACAATGAGTAAAACACAATTTAGATAACCTTGAAATTGTAATTTTTACTTTTTCAGTTGTGATTCATTCTATTTACAAGAGTCTGTCTCTATTTCTTAAGGTTGTTATATCTAAATATTTCTTAATTGGTGTGTGGTTGAGATATTCTCTTAACCAAATGATGATGTATCTAAATTAATTTACTCATCTTGACGACCCACGTAAATCTTGCAAAGAATAAAAAATTATTTGTGTTGTTGAGATCATTGTGAGGGAATTGTTATTGGCACTATTGTGAGGCTTTCGTGTTGGTTTATTATTCCTTAAACCAAGACCAGAGCGCTGGTGTGATCTGCATGCAAGTGTAAAGACCTAAGCGTTGAGTCATTGCAATGTCGCGGTGCTCACCAAAACCAATTGTGAAGCTTGATTTGCTGTCAGAGGCTATGTGAAGGTCGGTTCTTACTTAGAGGCCATGAGACGACCAATTATTGTGAAGTCACCTTAGTGATCAGACACGGCTATAGAATTGGGTGTACAATGGCCAAATAAGGTTGGAGGCAGGTCGTTGATTCCCTTTGCAATATTGTATGGGATTCTCCAGGGAAAGCCACAACTGTTATTATTGTTCTAGCGGAAAGAAATTTGTAGCCTTGGGTTACGAGAGATGATACCCAAGGTCAAAAAATATGGAGACTAAACCAGCAGATCGTAAGTCTTCCCGCTGAACTTCTGAGATATCATAATGCTCCAGAATATTTGTTGATGTTCTGTATACCTGTGCGGAGGATCGCAGAAAGTTTCCTATGATGTAAAAGCTACCACTGAACCCGTGTTTCATCGTTGAGGAAGATGCATTGCAAATTCGTTGACCAATGGGTTGCTTTGGAATGATGGATGGGAGCTAGAGACAACCTGTGGAGAGGACCTCTGCGTAGCAAAGAGATGTATATAGAAGGAGGCAGCGTTGTAGGGTTATCCACAACCATTCCCGTCCATAGGATCGGCCTCAGGAGCCAAGAATTGAAGCTCTCGGTAGACGCATCCACGATGAGCACAAGAAGCAGCAGATCAATGGTTTCCTGGTGAAGCTGGAAGACTGACATCTGAGAGTCCAGACGATGGGAGACAATATGGTGTACTGGGAGAGCAAGATGGAGTCGATGAGTTCGGTGTCAACCTATTTGGCACATTGAACATCAGGTTGAGCGTTCGATTGTCACATCAGGATAGGGGGTCAGGCCGCTGAAGATCTCGCCAGATGTATTTCAGCTCAATTATTATGGAGGAGATCTGAGTTGTGTTGGACGAGGGGGTGAATTCTAGGCCTGTTTCCAATGGGGGTGCAGTCGTGGTCCTTCCCGGACTGAGGGAGTATGTGTGTTTGTCCTACCTTATGCACAATGCTATGGAGGCCATCAGTTTGAAATGTGGGTTAGTCATCTTGGTGATGGACGAGCCATAACGCTTGGAGAGATTATAAATACTCGAGGGGAGCGATAGAACTTCAGTTAAAGGGCGCTCGTAAAACTTGTTTGGTAGCTTCAAGGTGTAAGTGGATCACAGTTAGGTTCTAGTCTCTTCATTAATCTTTTTCCATGGTAAAATGAAAAGTAATTTTTCTGAATTTACTTGGAGTTTGGTAAGATAAACACATTGAATTTGATAACTCAATGTAGAAATGCAATTTATTAGAAATAGTTATAATTGCATGTTTAGAAAGTCTAGAAATGTAATTTATTAGAAATGGTTATAATTGCATGTTTGGAAATTTCCAAGAGAAAAAAAAAAAATTGATGGCGGTGTTATACATGTTTTGGAATTATAAATATTTACATCTAACTCAATGGAGTGGTTTTGTTAGAATTAGCTACTTTAACAAATTGCGCAAGTGAATCCAAGACAACAATATAACCAGAAAAAGAAAGAGGATGCAAAGACACTCCATGGTGGATAATAAGGTTGAAGTGCAGCAAATATTGATTTTGTGCAACAACGACATTGAAAATTAGGTGATGATGGACAACTAATTCAAACTTTGTGTGAGTGTGTGGAATAGACTCATGAACATGGTGTATTATGTGTCACATACATTTATTAGTAAGCAAGTCTAGGATGTTTTGTAGTGGTCTTTGGAAAGTGTGTACCTGGAAACTCCATGAGTTGGAGTGTGTAATGTAAGCCTGATGAGGCATGTGTACCCCCATAAAGTTCGTGGTAATATTAAAACCACTTTGTATTTGAATTGGGTGCCTTGGTGGCAAACTTGGGCCTTGGTGGTTGTGTTGAGCCTTGGTGGCAGAGATCCCTTATTGGCATAGTTGAGGGTAATTCGATAAAACCCAGAGCATGGTTATGGGTAATCCGATAAGACCCATGATGATGATGGAGGGGGATTTGCAGATACACATACATGGATGCAGTTATAATGGTTGACAGAACCATGTATGTAAAGGGAATCCTAGTATGATGGCGGTTGCAACAGTTGGCACCCGTGCATTCTGGTGGATGGTTTCTCCTTTATATGGACGTCGACATATTCTTTTGTTATGTTTGACTAGACTTTGAAGATTGAGATCGAGACAAGCAGTCATTAAGGGGGAGACGTGGAAATTGTAATTCTTACTTGTCTCAATTGTGATTCATTCTATTTACATGAGTCTGTTCTTCCTTAGGTTTGTTATATCTAGATGTTCTTAGATTGGTGTGTGGTTGAGATATTCTCTCAGCCAAATAATTGTGTGTCCAAGTTAGTTTACCTATCTTGAAACAACAATAAATGTATTTAAATGTAATATTATTTAATGTGAAAGAATATAGTGTGCATGCTTAAAATTTAATTGGATAACCAAAATATAAATTCTTGTGGATTGATTTCTGTAGATCATTGTTTTCCTATAGATTGGAATTCAATCTACTCATAAATTGATTAATGTATGAAGAATATTTGTTTACTTTTCAAGTATTCATGTGGGATGTACATCACCCTGCAGTTGTGATTTGCATAGTTCACTGAAATCAGGGTGAACCACCTACTTTCATAGTGCTAAATGTAATTTAGAATTATTGGATGCAAAAATGTTTTGTGAGCATATTGAATAGGCATGATTTGCAAAGCTGATTTAGTACCATTGCCTCTTTCTAGTAGGATCTTACTATTGTCTATAATTTTGAGGTATTCAAGCATTCAATTGATACTCTTCACTTGGCGTACCCTGTCATGATATGAATGGAGGGGTTGTCGGTAACCCCTTAGTATCATTTCCTACAAGCTCACACATTTTAGAATATATGTTCTCTTACAGATCCTATTCACTACACGTCATGAAAGAGATTGGCCTATTCTTACCAGTCACAAAAGAGATTACATAAGTAGCTAGCGGGTGAAGCTATAGCTGGTCATTAGGGTTTCAGGATGATTGGTTCATGTTTTGATTCTGATTGCATTTATGAAGAGGGTTTCAATCTCAATTTGAAAAGAATAGTATTTATAGTTGCATTATAATAAATTTAGATATGAATTAATATAATTCATCTTAAGCATGGATTTCAATGTCTAATTTTTCATTGTTTAAATAGTATTTTTGAATGCTATAGAGATTACATAACTTAAAACTGTAAGTCCAAAAAATCTTTGTTGAATTTAGACAAAAAAATCATATACTTAAAAAAAGATTAATATGTTAAACACTAAGACCACTTCAAATATTTTAACCATAAAACTTATTTTTTTCAATATATATATATATATATATATAAGTTTTTAAAACAATATATAAAATATATTACATTAAAATGGTTTTTTTGTTATTAATATATTTTTAAGTATATGTCAATATTAATTCATATTAAAATATTTATTCATCACTGTCAATGGATATTTTATTATATACAACATTAAAATATTTTATTTTCACATTTTTTTTTGTATATATAGATATATATGAAGTGGATAATTACATAAATTAGTTAACATAGATCTTGAAATAGTTTATTTTTTTTACTTCTAATTACCTTATATGAAATTATATTAGGTTATATGGATGTAATTCATTAAACATGGATAGCATATATTTTTTTCCTTTTTATTATAGCTCACATTTTTTTATTTATTTAGAGAATATTTAAGTTTTATTTTAAGAAGGACACCTGCCAACTTGAAATTGAGCACAAACATACTTACACATCACCTTCACGCTAAGATGTAGAATAAACATCTCGACTCAACCAAATCTATATCTTTCACAATATGGTAAATAAAATCTATGTCTTTGGCAACATGGTAAATAAATCTTCTCTTTTAAATTCTCAAAGCATTCTCTTTAATATATTATTGTATCTATAGTATCGAAGAATATTGTAATGGATTATGGAAAGTTTGATTGTGCAAAATAAGGTGAGTGACTCCTAATATAGAGGGGGCAATTACAGTGTGACATCCTAAGGCATAAATTCCACTAAAACAAAAATATTACCTCATATTCTCGATTGAGGCACAATGGGAGTGCTGCTTAGTGGATTGAGGCACAATGGGAGTGCTGCTTAGTGGGTGATCTCGCTATCTTGTGAGATCTTGTGTAACGCCCTGCGGTTCATACTGGGCGCACGCACCTCGAACTCACGAAATTAGCTAAGTGTTGGATCGCCATCGCACTTGGGCGCGCGAGTTATATGTGCGTACGAAGGTTTATATGCGATGGATGGATGGTAATGAGCACACCCAAGCCAACGGTGGTAAACAAAGGCAAGGGGGCGCTCATGTTATATTTTATGGAGTCGGCCAAGGTTGGACGCACAACCATTGTGCGCATATATATTGGCAAGGCTGCGGTTTATTTTGGACATCGAACTTCACTCTTGCTCCAACGTACAAGGAGGTGTGCGCAGAAAAGAGGAGCGTAGGCGAGATACGACGAGCAGTTGGATGAGCCCGCCGAGTCGGGCGTTCCGGGTGTGAGTCCGTTGTGTGGTGTGAACGGGTGCCACCACACGGTTGTGTATCTTCGTCGTGTGTTGCGGTTCGGCGGTGGGTTCGTGCATGGGTGCGCCCACCCGCCCAACGACACAAGAGGTGTATGCGTTGTAAACCTGTATTTTGGTGGAGTCTTGGCAGACCGCCATGCGCTCTTGCACGGGTGGGTGCCCTCCCATTTATAGAATGCCGGTTGAGCGCGGCTCCCGGTCATGTAAAATTCTGCATATATAATAAAAGATTGATTATTATTATTATTGCCGAGTTGTGTTATTATTCTTATATTGTTGATGGTTTCCGCACATTAATAATATGAATTCATGTTTATTATGAATTGTTGAAGGCGTAGTTCGTAAATTTTATTAACGATGGAACATCTTAATAACTTAGGCGGTGCCGCACCCGGCCAATTTAACGAAAAAAGAATTGGGGGCGTGACAGTTGGTATCAGAGCAGCTGATCCGGATATTGAAGCTGCTACACAACTTCACCGAAGTGAAGTTGGTATCAGAGCAAAGGTTGCTCGTGACGAAGGTGAAATGGTGAAGCCTGATAGAGCTGGGTTGCTCATGACAGGTGAAGCCGATGCAGATAAGGTTATGGAGAAATCATGGATGAACAGTCTGGGTTTCGTGGACTTGATGGTTCATGGCAAGACCATTCAAGCTCTGGTGGACACGGGTGCCACACATAACTTTATGACGACACGGTTGGCAAAAGAGGCTGGGCTGACGATCACCCCATCGAATATGGAGGTCAAGGCAGTGAACTCTAGAGCTAAGGTGGCGGGTTTGGTACACGAAGTACCTGTGCAGATAAAAGACTGGAAGGGTCAGTTGGACTTCACGGTGATGGAGATGAACAACTTTGATATGATACTCGGACAGGATTTCTTGAAGGGCAACAAGGCTATTGTTGTCCCCTTCTGTGATGAGGTAGTGCTGGTTGGACAGTCACAAACTTGGACTTTGCCCACTCATAGGCAAAGAAGGGAAGTCAAGGTGCAGCATGTTTCGGCACTGAGTTTGGAGAAAGCTATGAAGGATTCAAATATGGAGACATATGCGGTGATGTTCAAAGATGTTGAAGGTGATGGAGTGGGGACGCCTGTTCCAGCTGAAATATCTGATGTGCTTACCAAGTATGCGGATTTGATGCCTGATGAGCTTCCGAAGAAACTTCCACCAAGGCGTGCAGTGGACCATAGCATTGAGCTTGAGCCAGGAAAGCAACCCCCGGCTAAAGCACCTTATCGGTTGTTAGGGCCTGAGTTGGAGGAATTGAAACGCCAGTTAAAGGAGATAACTGAGGCAGGTTTCATTAGACCTTCAAGGTCCCCTTATGGAGCTCCGGTATTGTTCCAGCAGAAGAAGGATTTGAATGAGCTACGGATGTGCTGTGATTACCGTGCATTGAACAAGCAGACGGTAAGGAACATGTATCCTTTGCCATTGGCTGCTGATTGCTTTGACAAGCTTGCGAAAGCCCGAGTGTTTTCCAAGCTGGACTTGAGGCATGGGTATTATCAGGTGCGGATAGCTGAAGGAGACGAAAAGAAGACCGCGATAGTAACAAGGTATGGTAGCTTTGAGTTCCTTGTTATGCCATTTGGGTTGTGTAATGCTCCTGCTACGTTTTGCACTTTGATGAACGATGTTCTACGACCATACTTGGACTCGTTCGTAGTAGTATACTTGGACGATATAGTGGTGTTCAGTGACAACATGGAGGATCATAAGAAACACTTGGCGATGGTATTCGAGGCACTGAGGGCAAATCAGTTGTTCTTGAAGAAGTCTAAGTGTGTGTTCGCTCAGACCGAGATTCCGTTCCTTGGGCATATTGTTGGTCAAGGGTACATACGGATGGAGCCGAGCAGAGTGAAGGCGATTGAGGACTGGGTTGAACCGAAGAATGTCCATGAGATGAGGGTGTTTTTGGGCATGACCAACTACCAACGGAAGTTTGTAGAGGGGTACTCCAAGGTGACATCGGCACTGACCGACCTATTGAAGAAAGACAAGAGGTGGAGTTGGACGAGCAAATGTCAAGAGGCATTTGATGACTTGAAGAAGAGGATGGTTATAGCACCGATACTGAAGTTGCCTGACTTCGAGAGACCGTTTGAGGTACACACTGATGCTTCAGATTTTGCCATAGGAGGAGTTCTTATGCAGGATGGGCATTCGGTGGCGTATGAGAGTCGGAAGTTGCAGGATAGAGAACGGAGGTATCCGGTCCATGAGAAGGAGATGACTGCCATCATCCATTGTCTTCATGTGTGGAGGCATTACCTGATTGGGAAGCTGTTTGTTGTCAAGACTGACAACGTTGCAGCAAGTTATTTTGCATCACAACTGAAGCTTTCTGCGAAGCAAGCTCGTTGGCAGGACTTCTTGGCAGAGTTCGACATGACTATTGAGTATAGACCGGGAAGACACAATGCGGTAGCAGATGCCCTTAGCAGGAAGGGACAACTTGCAGCATTGGAGGAGGGAGAAGACTGGGCAGCTAGGAGTAGGAGTCGAGTTCAGATGTCAGAAGAGATGCAGAATAAGATCAAGGGAAGTGTTGAAACCGATACTTTGGCGCAGAATATAGTGAAGCAGATAAAGGAGCGTAAGACACGAAAGTTCTTTCTACGGGACGGGTTCTTGTTCTTTGGAAATCGACTCTATGTTCCAAAGTCATCTGAACTCAGGAGGCACCTTTTGAAGGAGTGCCACGATTCTCCGTGGGCTGGCCACCCAGGGCAACGTCGTTCTTTGGCATTATTGGAGAGAGGATTCTTTTGGGAGAAGATGAGAGAGGATGTGGAGGAGTATGTACATACGTGCATCATTTGTCAGCAGGACAAATCGGATACTCAGAGGCAAGGAGGACTGTTGCAGCCTTTACCGATTCCAGAGAGGCCATGGATGAGTGTCTCGATGGACTTCATCACTCAGTTACCACAGGTTCAGGGGTATAATGGGATTATGGTCGTGGTTGATCGTTTTTCCAAGTATGCTGTCTTTGTTCCTACAAAGATACCTTGTGGAGCCGAGCGGACTGCGGAGTTGTTCTTTAAGAACATAGTGAAGTATTGGGGGATGCCATTGAGTATTGTGTCGGATAGAGATCCGCGATTTACAGGGAGATTTTGGACCACATTGTTCAAGTTAGTCGGGACGGAATTGTTGATGAGTTCGAGTTACCATCCGCAGAAATATGGGTAGACCGAGAGGATCAACACATTGCTGGAAGACTAGTTGCGACATTATGTGACGGCTGATCAGAAGAATTGGCCCAAACTCTTGGATATTGCTCAGTTTAGCTACAATATTCAAAAGAGTTCTGCGACGGGGTATAGTCCATTTGAGTTGGTAAATGGACATATGCCGGTTGCACCGCATACCGTAGTGACGGGAGGCTTCTTGAGAAGTCCTCATGCGAAGAAGTTCATGAAGGCTTGGGAGGAGACCTTGGAGTTAGCACGGTTACGCTTGCACGATGCTGCAAGGAGGATGAAAAAGTATGCTAATCGTGGAAGACGGGAGGCACACTTTAGTGTGGGAGATATGATGTTTCTCAGGATTACCGGGGAGCAGTTTCAGCCAGCCAAGGGGACGACAAGCAAACTGACACGGAAGTATGAGGGACCATTCCGAGTGAAGAAGAGAGTGGGGGAAGTTGCTTACGAGCTGGAGCTTCCACGCCATATGAACATGAAGCACCCAGTTTTTCATGTGAGTCAGTTGAAGAGATGTAGACTTGATTCAGACCATCCAGAGAGGGTTGAACCGACGAGAGGACCAGCCGGGATTGTGGACAGACCAGGACTAGAGTTGGAGAAGATTTTGAGTCTCAGAACTACAGGAGTTGGTTGCCACATGCGACGGGAATTTCTTTGCAGATGGAAAGATGCACCGGAGGAGGACAGTTGGGAAACGGAGGACTCACTTTGGAGATGGAAGGACAAGATCGCGAAGTATGACAGAAGGTTGAGAAGGAAGGCAGGAATTGTCGGGACGACAATGACTTCTGGTGGGGGAGGATGTAACGCCCTGCGGTTCATACCGGGCGCGCGCACCTCGAACTCACGAAATTAGCTAAGTGTTGGATCGCCATCGCACTTGGGCGCGTGAGTTATATGTGCGTGCGAAGGTTTATATGCGATGGATGGATGGTAATGAGCACATCCAAGCCGACGGTGGTAAACAAAGGCAAGGGGGCGCTCATGTTATATTTTATGGAGTTGGCCAAGGTTGGATGCACAACCATTGTGCGCATATATATTGGCAAGGCTGCGGTTTATTTTGGACATCGAACTTTGCTCTTGCTCCAACGTACAAGGAGGTGTGTGTGCAGAAAAGAGGAGAGTCGGTGAGATACGACGAGCGGTTGGATGAGCCTGCCGAGTCGGGCGTTCCGGGTGTGAGTCGGTTGTGTGGTGCGAATGGGCGCCACCACACGGTTGTGTATCTTCGTTGTGTGTTGCGGTTCGGCGGTGGGTTCGTGCACGGGTGCGCCCACCCGCCCAACGACACAAGAGGTGTATGCGTTGTAAACTTGTATTTTGGTGGAGTCTTGGCAGACCGCCGTGCGCTCTTGCACGGGCGGGCGCCCTCCCGTTTATAGAACGCCGGTTGAGCGCGGCTCCCGGTCATGTAAAATTCCGCATATATAATAAAAGATTGATTATTATTATTATTGCCGAGTTTTGTTATTATTCTTATATTGTTGATGGTTTCTGCACATTAATAATATGAATTCGTGTTGATTATGAATTGTTGAAGGCGTAGTTCGTAAAGTTTATTAACGATGGAACATCTTAATAACTTAGGCGGTGCCGCACCCGGCCAATTTAACGAAAAAAGAATTGGGGGCGTGACATCTTGTGTATAGCCTCCTTTTATTTCTTCAACATGTTTCCATCTGAAACTTCAAATATGCACTTCCAATGATTATGTGATTAGAGTCAAAAATAATGTGGATTTCCAAATATCAAGCATTACTTAGTGTTATCATCAACATAGCACATGTCCATAATATTTTACTTTTCAAAAGAAAATTCCATCTTGCATTAGAATAATTGAATTTGAATGTAAATAATTTGGTAAATATTCACAAATATAGACGTTTCATATTTTCATATTGAGATTTTAGTATACAGAGTTTAGTATTTAAATATGAGGTTAGAGTATTAATCCTAGAGTTTATAATATTAATTTTATTCTTTTTAATTCTAATATTTATAATTTAACCTTAGAGTTTATAATTTTAAGGTTTATAATATTAAAGGTAATCAGAAAGCTTAATAATTATTAATGAGATTGATCTACACTTATAAGATATAAGCCTATATGTATATATCAATCACATTTACTAATATAGCTATGTTATTTTATAATATGAATAAATATTATGATCATATTTTTTTTGAAATACTTAATTTTTAATATTAAATAATATATTTATTTTTTAATTATTATTTTCATTTTCATATTATGTATAATTATTTTAAAATTTAATAAAAAATACTATAAATATTTTACAAATTAATAGTATTATTTAAAAAAAATTAAATTAATAAAATTATGATGTAATAAAGAATACGAAGGTAATAGAAATTAGGTATTTGAAAACTTTGAAAATACCGTCGGTTGAAATAGCTTATATTACATTCTCTTAAAATGTAATATAAACTCCCACATTAAATCGTAATTTATAAAATATATTATAATATTTTATCTCATCAAAATTTTAATGATTTATCATCCCTATTCTTAAATCTTTTAAATCATAAAAATAAAAATAAAAATAAATCAAATAATTACTTAACCAATTAAAAAAAAAATAATATTATATTAAAATTTTTAATATATATGATATTAAATTTAATATTGATAAAATCAAATAATAAAAAATTTAAAAATAAAATTTTATATTAAAAATGAATATTTAAATAATTATATTTATTTCAATTAATATAAAATATATTTTATTAAAAAACATTTTAAAGTATTTTCCCTTTTAGAAATTTTATTAGATTTAAAATTGATTATCTTAAAATCTTTAAGGACCATTTTAAGACATCTTCTTTACATATAGTATGATATACTCATATTGTAGGTCCATGGGACATAATAGTAATATTGTAAAAGCAGGAATGAGGATTGTGTAAGCGCTTAATTTTTGTTATAATTTAAACCATGGAAAATTTTAGGGGCTAATGTTCGCCCAGTGGGCTAATTTTCCATGATTTTTCCACAAAAAATATTCGCCAATTTCCAATTTTATAAAAGACGATTCGCCCAAATTTTATAATATAAAATTATTTTACCTTAAAAATCGCCAACATTATATAGAGACTATATATAAAATAATTAGAAATTTGAATAATTTTACAAATATATCAATAAACATTTATAATTTGCATATTAGGGATTAGTGAGATTCGCCAATGTTTTAAACTTCAAGAAAATTTTCCATCCTTAAAATTTTCCTTGATTTAAACAATAGATTGTTGCTTTTATTGTGTTCTTTGTAACTCAACATTATCATATTCTTCAGAGGTTTTTATTCATTTGTTAGCTTAGTTAATCAATAATTATCTTACTTTGTAGTTTGTGAAAGTTACGAACATTACACTTATTTAAAGACATTAAATTATCCACACTAGGCGGGTTTTGACACTAAGAAGCATCAATCACCTCCAAAGATATCAATGTTTTAAGGCATAGTAGTTTCTCTACTTGTTCACACTGGTTGATATTTAACTCAAATATTTTGGAAATATTTTGGAATGTGTCAAAGGGGAGCCTTGTATTTTTTATTCTCGCAAGTCACAGTTGTAGAGGCACCTACAAATGAAAATATATAGGTTTATACTAAAATGATAATAAATAAAATAGACTGAAATATGAATCAAGACATGTTTGTCTACCTGAAATTCATGCTGCCACAATAGTTGTAATTTCCTCCCACTCACTTGTAACACTATGAATTTATCCACATGAATATGGGAATACAAGGAAGTATAATATGTCGTTACCCCAATATTCAAAATCTTCTTTCTAAATAACCATCTTTGGCTGCAACAAGAAGTCAATTCTTCATAACAAAAAATTGGAAAACAGTAAATAGATGCTTCACATAGACGCCAAGGACCTCATTCCTTATCTTTCCTATCATAATATTTCTAAAGGCATCCCCTTGCATATTGGATATGAAGGTATTGACCTTCGTGGACTTCTGTGATTACCTGTTCATTGAAGAAAAGTGTATATGTGTGTGTGGGGTTCTGCGTGTAAACAAACTTGAGAAGTGTACATATCTATCCCTCTTCATTATATCTCTTCATTATCAACGTATTCAATGAGGAATAATATACACCAAGCAAATCTATTGTGGTTGGAATAAACAAAATGGCAACGTTCATTTCTGTTAAATTATTAAAACTTGCACAAGGACCTAGATGGAAAATAATTGCATAAAATTGCAAGAATTGAGAAAAATTGGAAGAGAGAATGAATTATGTATACTCAATAGTGATAAAAAATCAATACATAAAGAAACTAAGTTATGCGTAATTGCATGTAAGCACTAAATCTAACTAAAACTAAATGTGATTTATGCTATTTTAATGTGCATGTACACCACATGCAAGTAGTAAAGGTAACTAAATCCAAGTGTGCTTTGTGCCATGTTAATGTGCATGTACACCAACACCCCCCCCCATTAAGCATAACTTAGGTGAGTATGATGCAAGATAGATGAGTCACTGCAACAAGGCCATTTTAGGTACCCATGTATAATGCATGAAAGAGGAATGAGGGAAAACCTAGTGGGAACAAAATACCCCCTCAAAATAAAATGAAAAGTTAAAAGAAAAGGCAATTTGTAGGCAGTTGGTTCCTTTACCTCGAGATGATCCCACAAAAAGTGAAAATTCTACTCAATGAAATTCTTGGTGAAAATGTCGACAATCTGCGAAAAAATGGGACAATACTACAAATTGATGATCCCATCATGAATCAATCCTCTGATGTAGTGCATGTGGATCTCAATATGTTTGATTCATTGATGCTACATTGAATCTATGCAAAACTTCAGTGTACTCTGATTGTTGCACCATATGACAGTTAGATGATGGATAAAGATACTAAGCTTGGAAAGGAAATGTTGCAACCAAATGTTTGGAATGGTGGCATTGACTACTCCTCTATACTTGGCCTTTGCTGATGATAAATTAATGGAAGCCTACTTCTTGTTTGACCAAAAATTGGGGTTGGGTCCTAAACTAAGTACGTAGCCGAAAGTGGACTCCTTCTCTGCAAATAGATTTGGAGGAACAAGATTCCTTTTCATAAGTAGAGGTATCAACTCCCATGATTGGATCAAGCACTGATTCTCCTTTTCAATGGTTGCATGCAAATATGGATTCCCTACAACTTTAGCATGTTTTTTATGATCATATGCATGCACAGGCAGTCTTATCTCTAAAGATTCTTGCATGAATTTAGGGATGCCTTCGTAGATTTATGAATATGCATGCATGGTTTTATAGATGCCTCCTTGGATGTATGCATGGGAATGCATGGATTTGTGGTTGAGATCACATGTCGGGCATCATCAAATTGATACCTTGACAAATTTACATCATCAACATCATCAATAGTAGAGGAATCAAAGTCCTCTTCCGTGTTTTAGAAAGCAGTGTCTCCATTTGTAGCAAAGTATTCATCACTAGAAGAGGAAGATATTTCCTCATGTGAAACATCTTCATTATTAGACATGATAAAATTCTCATCTACAATAGCTTCATTAACAAAAGAAGAAGCAAATTCTTCATGTGCAACATTGTCTCGAAAATATTTTTCCACATTGTTAAATAAGTCTTCATTGGTGTCATGACTACTGTTAGCACTCAGAATGTACCTCAAGGCTAAGAAAAGGCAATTCCAAGGTAACCATAGACCAAGTTTTCGATCTGGCATCTAGCCCTGCTAGACCAGAGAGGGCTCTCTTTTCTATGCCAACAAAATGTGGTTGTGATAACTGATTCTTAAGCTAGCTATGGAGTGCGGGGATTTATTTGAAAGGTTTTTGGGTCGAAAACAACAAGAGAAAGGACCATTGGGCTATGGAGTCGATGCCAGTTTCTATTGGAAAACTTGAGGCAAAGTAAGTGCAATGTTCAGCGAGATAAAATATTGCAAATGTGAGAAGAATAGGGGAGAAATCCCGCTGCCCTGCAGGCATCAAACAGAGAATGGATTTGCAGTAGAAGCTTTAGATGAACGAGAAACACAGGTTTGCTCAACAGAGCATCTAACAGAGGATGGATTCTGCAAAGACAACCACTACACTTAACAACAAAATCATCATGAAAGGAGCATCGTGTGTAGATGAATTCCTAACACATCTCTTAGATAATGCTGTAACAAAGAAAAAAACAAAATACGTAAGTGAATTACAGGAAAAACATACTAGACATTAACACTGTGATGGATTCCAAGTCCAAAGGGCAGAAACTACTTTGTTAAAATAATATTCAAGAGAAACTTTACACAGTCCCAAGCAACCTCTCTTTGTTGCAAAAATCAAACCCCTACATCTTCAAAAATCACCCTATATATACTCTATTACATATTGATTATATACTCTATTACATATTGATTATGAATTACTAAACATAAGAATCAAAATAATTAAAACTAAAAAGAAAACCAAATATGTGCTGCGGTCAAACTACACAAATTAAAATCATAACTAAATAATTTAACATAAAAAAATAACTTAATTAGAACTCATCAAAATAGATTTGTTGCAATCTTTTGAACTGGTATTGCTGAAGGTGTCATCATTGGAAACCTGGAATGTTTTAACAGCTGTTGATTTCAAGCCCACAGACTATACCACCTGTCCATTGGAAAATTTGAACATTTCCATCTATCCCCTTCAAAAACTCAGCGCTGCTAATTTCATGGCTAAAACATTTGCCATCGGTTCCTAGAAAAATTCGAATAATGCCACATGTCTTTCAAAAATTCGATTGACTGCCAGAATTCCTTTAATTGCCCATGAAATCTCCTTATTATCGCCCTAAATCTCTGCACAATAATGTTTCAAGTCAGGGTTCCATCTTGTGGAAGGAATTTCTTAGAATTGGATACTTGTTACTTAGTCACCGGAAAATGTGCATTATTGTTAACCAATTACAGTCACCATTAGAGGTTGCAATGGTCCTCTTTATCTGAAATTATAAGGACAAAAGATGTTGGCCACTCCCTATAGAAACTAAGTAACTAGTGGTAATGGCAGACTCTCTTAATAAAACATAGCCATGCTGTTCTAAAATTTAAGCAAGCTTATGCTTCTGAATGTGTTAAAATTTTAAAGTGATGATTAATTTTCCAAGGATAAGCCTGTTAGGACTGGGGATTTGTTTCGTCTATAACCAGGAAAATGTGCAGGTTTCAATTCCAGTTTGTTGCTAATTTAGTTGCTCATTGGGTGTTTCTCGTTTGTTTGGTTTGCATGAGTGTTTTGTACTCCGAACTTTCTAATCATTTCTTGGTAATGCTGCAGACAAAGCGCACTAAGAAGGCTGGTATTGTTGGAAAATATGGTAACTATATTCGCCTATTGCACGTTTTGGGATGCTACGTTAATGTATAAATGAAAGGTCATCATTATATTACTCATCCAGCGCAGAGCTTGCTTCTGATATGGACGCAGATCACACAATAGAGTAGAAGGTGGATCCATTTCCTCCAGATGACAACTCTCTGATGCAAGTTTGTCCAAGTCCGAATCGGACAAATCCTCCTCTCCTTCATTCTCCTGCTCATTGACAAAGCGTGAATCTTATTTCGTCAGACGGGTTCTACGCGCAGCACCAAGAAGAAACGCGTAACACCACACTTAAATTGTCTTGGTTTGATTTTTGTATGTTGTAGCTGCATGAGGGTTGCGCTGGGCCTTCGGCTCTTAATCAATTTTTTTAAAATTAAAATTGGTGATTTTTTATGCAGGGTGCGTGGACTTGAAGTTGAGCATTTGAAATCGTGGAGTTTGCTAATTTCAACTTCATATGCCACAATCTTCCCGAGTGAATGAAATCTGCTCTCAAACGAAATGCTGAAGATGAAATCCTCTCAAATAGAGTGATGTTTGATGCCGTCAATCAACTGGCAAAGTTTACTTGCTATGCAAAAATCCACCCACAGAACCAATGTTTGAAGTTGTACTTCAAACTCTGTGCAGCTAATTAGATAATCACCGTGCTTCATATTACGAAAGTGAAAATTCATAGAGAGATTATGAGCACAATCATGCTGGAAAGCTAATAATTTGATCTTCACAAATTTCTTGAAAGTGCTACCTGTGCTGATTTGATTCTTTTCCCGCGTTTTACTAGCCATAGAAATGACAGAATCATGGGGCAATACTTCATTATTGATATTGACTACTGGCTCAGCAATATAAAGTGACACAGGGAAAGGGGGCAACGCTTCTTCAACTTCTTTTTGCAATTGGGCAGTTGAAAACATATTGCCTTCACTGTACTCTTCACATTTTGAAAGGCCCCGCTTTGTGGCATTTCCACTGTCATCGTGAATGTGCTCAAAGATTTCAATGTGTTTCACCATTGTTTTGATCCTCACTTCTTGAGCAGACACTTGAGAAAAAAAAACTCCAATCTTCAAAATTAACTTCTAAATAATTACTATCGGTATCCAAATCGTCAGTATTCTATTGCAAGCATTCAAACCTTGGTCTGTCCAGGGGTGAGACAATATTGGCATGGTCGTGATCCTCAAATGCAAGTATTACAGATACACCATCCAATCTAGCGTTCAGATTGCAATCTAGCCTGTTAGCATTTTAATGATATTACACATGAAACCTCGATTGATGATTTCTCCAGTTCTTTCACAGCATACAAGTTCAAGAAGAGTATTCAATAGCCTATCCTTAATTTTTGCAGCACGAACTATATGGTCTCTCCAGATTTAATCCAAGTTCATGGATAGGTGTTTTGTTGGAGTTTGTAACATATATATACATCAAAATGTCTCGAATCATCTGTAGTGCATATCATCATAGCCCATAACAATTTCCCCGCCCAAGATTCATACCTATAAATCTCCAAGTATTTCTTTCTAAAACCATAAGACCAGCAGCTGTAAACTTTTCACTAGCAATATCACTGTCAACAATACACAGTGCCCCCTGCACAGATTCATGGGTGTCTCTTTCAATCAAAGCAGAGAAATGAGCTCGCCATATGTTTGAGATGAGGATTAGCACCACGACAATAGACATCAAATGCTATGTTCTGTCCTTCTCTATCACAATCCAGCCGCAAAACCAGCCACTGACATCTCCTAGCTTCCTCTGGATCATTCAATACATGAACTGCTGCACTGGGAGATCTCTAAGTCAATCATTCATTTGATCATATCTTCTGATTTGGGAGCTGGTTTTTGGAGTATGATATACTATTGGAATGCTTTTTCTGAGTTGCTTCTGATGAAGACACTTATGACATGTTTTGCACTAAAGATCATGTGAAAAACATCTCCAAAAACTAGACATAGTAAGAGCCCATTTTGATCCTTGGTGCACTAAAGATCATGTGAAAAACATCTCCAGAAACTAGACATAGTAAGAGCCCATTTTGATCCCTGTTGACAGGCTGTGAAGACTAGAACTAACATCGGCCTTATTGGGGATGGCAGCTCCTTGGAGGTGTCAAGAACACCATAGACCAAGTGCCTCATCCATTGGGCAATACGGTCACAAACAGCTGTGAACTTGAACAACTTATACCAACCAAAAACATAAATACACTGCAACCTATACATAAACAAATAACGAAAACTGAAATGCTGCCTTGGGCAGCTTATTTATAATCAAACCTACCCTACTTTGCAGCAAAATTTATAGATCAAGTAATGTTGTAATGCCAGACCAACCAATCAAGTAACTGTGACAAGGATGCTGCTGGGAAGTGCTTGAACCAGGACACAACTCGAAATGATGACAGCCATACATGCACAAAATGAGTCTAGCTATGTAAAAGGCATTTTGGTTTGTCATTCAAACTGAAATTTTTTTCCATGTATGCTGCAATAGGATCGAAGAAATCAGACTCTCTGCCCTAACTCCTCAATACATGCTTCCAGCTGCAAATTATTAATGCAAACATCCATGAACAACCCTATTGTTTCTTGTTTTGAAGGAGGGAGAGTTTCCAAGAACTTTTTGGGATCTTAGAATTCATGTGATTTAATTTGAACATCCAATAGTTCAATTTCATTTTCTAATATTTCAGCAACTAAGCCAAGAAAACAATATTTACTTTCAGGTGTGAGTCAGCTAGATTTCAAACAAAGAAACACTGATGTTGAGAAATTCTGATCAATCTGAAATTTTGCTAACTCATCCCTTAAAGTCAATAACATTTCACTAGATAATAGATTTGCCACATACCCTGTCATCGGTGATTACCATCAACATTCTGAAATCTGGATTCTGGATTTTTTGGCAGTGAAGTCACTTTGAAACATTGAAGCTTGGGATCTTGAACAATGGTGTCACTAGGTAGATGATTTCAGCCTTCATATGTGTCTGACTGCTATCCACCATCAGCAATCAAATCTGCAACTTGAACGATCTTTCCTAGAGAATATCTGTCACCTTGTCTTGGGCAATGACGCCAAAATATTAGCACTCAGAATGTACCTTAAGACTGAGAAAAGGCAATTCTGAGGTAACCACAGACCAAGCTTTCAATCTGGCATCTAGCCCTACCAGACGAGAGAGGGATCTCTCTTCTTTGCCAACAAAATGTGGCTATGATAACTGATTCTTAGGCTAGCTATGGAGTGCGGGGATTTATTTGAAAGGTTTTTGGGTCGAAAACAACAAGAGAAAGTACCATTGGGCTATGGAGTCGATGCTAGTTTCCGCTGGAAAACTTGGGGCAAAGTAAGTGCAATGCTCAACGAGATAAAATATTGCAAATGTGATAAGAATAGGGGAGAAAGCCTACTGCCCTGTAGGCACCAAACAGAGGATGGATCTGCAGTAACAACTTTAGACGAACGAGAAACACAAGGTTTCTCAACAGAGCATCTAGCAGAGGATGGATTCTACGAAAACAACCACTACACTTAACAACAAAATCATTATGAAAGGAGCATCATGTGTAGATGAATTCCTAACACATCTCTTAGATAATGCTATAACAAGACATAAAAACAAAATATGTAAGTGAATTACGGGAAAAACATACTAGACATTAACACCGTAATAGATCCTAGATCTAAAGGGAAAAAATTGCTTTGTTAAAATAATATTCAAGAGAAACTTTACATGGTCCCAAGCCGCCTCTCTCTGCTGCAAAAATCAAACCCCTATATCTTCAAAAATCACCCTATATTTATTCTATTACATATTGATTATGAATTCCTAAACATACGAATCAAAGTAATTAAAACTAAAAAGAAAACCAAATATGTGCTGCGGTCGAACTACATAAATTAAAATCATAACTAAATAATTTAACAAAACTAAATAATTTAATTAGAACTCATCAAAATAGATTTGCCGCAATCTTTTGAACTGGAACCGCTGAAGGTGTCATCGCTGGAAACCTGGAATGTTTTAACAGCGGTTGATTTCAAGCCCATAGACTTTGCCACCTATCCATTGGAAAATTTGAACGCTGCCATCTATCCCCTTCAAAAACTCATCACTGCTGATTTCATGGCTAAAACATTTGCCATCGGTTCGTAGAAAAATTCGAATAATGCCACACGTCTTTCAAAAATTTGATTGACTGCCAAAGGTCCTTTAATTGCCCATGAAATCTCCTTATTATCGCCCTAAATCTTTGCACAATAATGTTTCAAGTCAGGGTTCCATCTTGTGGAAGGAATTTCTTAGAATTGGATACTCGTGTTGGGTATTTTTCAATGGGAAAATACCAAAACCAAACAACCATTAACACCACAGAGGCAATGCTCTGTTTTCACTGTTCCAGGATCTTATGCAGAGAACCTCTTTAAAAAAAAAACTCAGAACAGAGTATTACACAGCCATAAAAACTTTTCTATTCATTAAAACAAAAACCTGAAACATATGTCTTCCTCTTTGCTGAGAGGGATTTACCAAAATTTACTTTCACCAAAAATAAAAGCTCTGTCTTTTCTCTCCACTGAGAGTTCACTGTGCTGGGTTTACTGCTGTAAAACCCATTTTTACATTACTGCTGTAAAACTATTTTTACACATACTGCTGTAAAAATATTTTACACATATGCAGTAAATTACATTCACAATTTCAAGAAAGCTTGAGCGCTCTTTTCTCTTGCATTTCCATGCATACTCAATACAAAAAAAATTTACTTACAACACATGCGCTCCACTTCGTTTTTCATTTATGGATAGCACTGCTGTGCATCACCATTCTTTTCGCTCCACTCTGCTCTCATAAAAAAAATCAACACATATGTATAAAACATATAACCCACGCTCACTGGTCTTTTGCTGCTGCGCTCTTACATATCTCCATGTGCGAAGACACACACACTATACGCTGCTGCCGCAGCCACAATACACCTCAACAAAAAAAACATCACTTATTTTTGCACGCAGGCACACCTCCATAAAAACTACAGCACGCACATTCTTTTTTCGTTCACACGAGATGTGCTTCACCCTTAGTTTTTTTCGCTGCTCCAACATCTCTCGAATGGTCAACACACCACATATGAAGAGTGCAGCACGCACTTTCTAAAAACTCCACACCGTATACTTTTATGACAACGTGCATATATAAAAATATATATAAAACATATAAAAACATAAGTACGTATGAGCCCATAACCTTATTAAAAGCCTTTACCAAAAAAAACTACGACCAACCATTAAGAGCATTAACGCTTCCATCCTCGGCGGTCAGCGGAAAAGTCAAACACTCCACGCAATGCATTGAATTGACGCAGGCGGGCAGCAGCTTCCGAGATCGACGGCAGAGGACGAAGAGGACAATCGGACGGCGGAGGTTGATATCGGAAGGCATACAACTGCTGAGGTTTACCACCCGAGAACATGACGCTCGCTAATGTCAGGTATGTGACACGCGTCTGCACTAAATCCCATCGGAGCCAAGTATACGGAAACTGCTTTTCCTTGGATGGCGGTGCGATATGGTCTGGGCGGTTTTGTGGTTTCGTTCCGTGGTTTTTGGATGCAGCGTGCTGACTGAGTCGGCTGCCATCGCTGTCCCTGTCCGCCTGCAGTTGGAATTACCATTCCCACACTCCCCTTTAATTTCAACTGCTGGGCGTTCAAACATACCCAAACACTTCCTCACATCGAGGGATTCCCCAACACTGCTGTTAGAAAAATATCTTCCTCACATAGAGGGATTCACCAACTGCTTCTGATGCAGTTCCACAAACAATCAAAGTTGTCTTCCTCTTAATAGAGGGATTTACCTGAGACTGTGCTTAAGAGCACCTTCCTCATGACAGAGGGGTTCACCATGTGATTGTGCTTAAGAGCACCTTCCTCATTACAGAGGGATTCACTAATGACAATGTGCTGAAAAGCACCTTCCTTTTTAACAGAGGGTTTCACCAAATGACTGCTTCAAATGCAGTTCCAAAACAAACAATCATTGCACTGCTGTGTGTGCAAACTCATTACATTGTTCTTTTATGCTGCTGCATATTCTCTGCTGCACTGTTGTGCCATTTTCTTTGCTGCGTCTACCCCACACTGCTGTATCTACACCTGCACTGCTTGTGCACTTTTCAAAGACAAAATACTCTGTCTTTTCTGGAACAATTACACTGTCCCCACTTACAAATTTACACTGTTGTGTGTAAACATTTCTTACATTCACTAATTTACTGCTGTAAATGTAATTCCTTACATGTGCTGCTGCCCCTTTTTTTTATAACATTTCAACAAAAACAAAATATCTCCAGGCTGCTGCCCATTTCAAAACCCCTGCACTGGTTTTGTTTTCTTCTACGCACTGCTGTAAAGAAAATTTTCTTTTACATGTGCTACTGTCCATTACCTTTCATTTCTTCAACAAAAACTTGATGCTGCTGCATTTTCTTATTCACTGCTGTCCATACACTTGCTGTTGTGTTGCTGCTGCAATTTGCACTGCTGTGTGCACATACACTTGGCACTTCATTCTCCACAAAAAAATAACACAGGCTGCTGCCTTTTCTCATGCACCCTTGCTTCACACAATCTTAGTCTTCATTCATTTTTTTTACACAATACACTACTGTGCAATTTCTTTGGCTTTCTGCTGCCACACACATTCTTATACATCCAGTGTGCATTAAAAATCTGCTGTCCTTGTTTTTCTTTATGCATTTCTTTGCATGCTGCATTGCATAAAAAAAACATTACATTTTTCACTGCTGTGTATTGTACTCACTCTGTTGTGAGTATGTTCTCTCACATTACATAGAAGGAAACTACCTTCCATTGCTATGCATTTCAATGCATGTGCACCAAAAAAAAATTCAAACTGCTGTTCATTCTAATCCATGTGCTCCACAAAAAATTTCCAAACTGCTGTCTTGTATTTTGTCTTCTCACTGCTGTGAGGGTTTCCATGCTTTGCATTTTTCTCTTATCTAGCTGCTGCTCTTTACATTTCAGCGCTGCCATCTTTTATTCTTTATGCATTTCTGTGCATATTGCATAAACACAAAGCAAAAACATTGCTGATTTCATCACTGCTGCATATTACCTTTTAGAGGGATTAACAAAGATTTCATTTGCAACTGCTGCGCTACAGTACATCCTCCATCAACAAATGACTGTTAATACAGTTCAGCAAACAAAAAATTACAAGCTCCCCTTTAATGTGTGCTTGCCTTCTTTTGGCAGACTCTTCTCAAAACAAATTTAGATCGACTGGGGAGTTCAAGGGGTTTTCAGATTGCCTTTCCTTCCTTCTCCATACTTGTGTAACTTTCTTCTTTTGCATGGGTCTAGCTTGTGTAAGAGCCCATGTCAAGTTACAATCTCGTGCCATATGCCCAATGTTATGACACTTGAAGCATTCTACATTTTTCATGAATGACATTTCATGATTTCTTCTAAAATTGTTTCTTGGAGGTTGTCGTAGACCACAACATCTATCTCCATGAAATGCTCTACAATCTTTTGCCATATGACCCAAGTTTGAGCAAGCATAACAATAACCATAAAATGAACTTTGGTACCTGGGAGATGGAGGTTTTCTTGATGCACTTCTGAAGCCTTGCTGCCTTGAGATCCTTTGATGATCACCATTGCCTCTTGCCTTCTTGCCATCAGCTACATTTCTTCTTGGAGCTGGTTTTCTACTTGGAGCAGGATCTCTTCTATTGTCGCCTTCATTTTTCTCCTTGCCTTTGCTGGAACTAGGAGCATCACCATTTCTTTCTGGCTTCTTCACATCTCCTTTGCTTAAAGCATCCTCATCCTTGTTTGAGGATTCACCTACATACCCGAGTCCTGATTTATCAAATGGGGATCTGTGATATCTAAGCATGTCATCCAATGCTTGAGAGCTCTTCATCATTTTGTTCATCCCTTCAACCTTCTTCCTGAGGAGGACAATCTCTTCTTCTAACTTTTCACATTCATTACTTTTCTTTGCTAGTTGTCCCTCAGTTTCTTCCTTGCTACAAGTAGCTTCAGCTGCTGCTACTTTAAGAGAGATGATGTCTGTCTTCATTTTGGAGATTTCTTCATCTTTTGCTTGACTGCTCTTCATTTTATTTTCAACTCCTTGTGCTTGCTTCCTGGCTTCTTGTAGTTCGGACTTAAGGGAGGAGACCTCTTCCTTGTACTGTCCAATCTCTTCTACAAGCTTGTTCACTCTCTTGTGCCTTTGTTCAAGTTGGCTTGTCAAAGCATCTGCCTGCTTCTTTGCTTCATTCAGCTGATTTGTCATGGATATGACTTCTTCATGATGTTTCCTCTTGCATTGATCAAGCTCCTTCTTAAGCTTGGCCAGCTCTTCATCCCTTTCTTTTACTTGAAGCTTGATGAGGTCAAGCTTTTCAGTCTCAGCTTCTATGATGGGTTCTTCTTGACTCATTGTCATGGTCAGTGCTCCCTTTGCATGAAGGTCATGCAGTCTGTCCCATATATCCTTTGCTGATGTATATTTTCCTAGATTCCTCTTCACAGAATCAGGGAGTCCATCCAAGATTAGTTTTGCTGCTTGTGCATCATACTCCATGGATTCTTTATCCATCTTGCTGTCATCAATCACTGACTCCCAGACTTCAATCCCCTCAGACATTAGGAAAGCCCTCATCATTATTTCCCATACATCAAAGTTTCCATCAAACTTTGGGGTTTCAAATAAAATGTATTCTAATGGATTGCCTTCTAGTTTAGTAGAGGAGGGAGGCACATTTTTAGCAGGCTTGGAGGCTTTCTTCTTTGACCGTGCCATTCTTATCTAAGCTTTAAATACTTCACTGTGTTTTCTTTTAAATCACTGACTGTTCCTTTAACAGTAACACAAAAACTTTAAGAAATACCTGAATCCCTTTGGCTGAAACTTCACACTGCTGGAGAAGCTTTAATGCTGCTACAACAAGAGTCTTTCCTTCAGCTTCCTTGACACTTTTAAAGAGCCTGAACCAGCTCTGTCACCATCAAAGAGCCTGGACTAGCTCTGATACCACTGTTGGGTATTTTTCAATGGGAAAATACCAAAACCAAACAACCATTAACACCACAGAGGCAATGCTCTGTTTTCACTGTTCCAGGATCTTATGCAGAGAACCTCTTTAAAAAAAAACTCAGAACAGAGTATTACACAGCCATAAAAACTTTTCTATTCATTAAAACAAAAACCTGAAACATATGTCTTCCTCTTTGCTGAGAGGGATTTACCAAAATTTACTTTCACCAAAAATAAAAGCTCTGTCTTTTCTCTCCACTGAGAGTTCACTGTGCTGGGTTTACTGCTGTAAAACCCATTTTTACATTACTGCTGTAAAACTATTTTTACACATACTGCTGTAAAAATATTTTACACATATGCAGTAAATTACATTCACAATTTCAAGAAAGCTTGAGCGCTCTTTTCTCTTGCATTTCCATGCATACTCAATACAAAAAAAATTTACTTACAACACATGCGCTCCACTTCGATTTTCATTTATGGATAGCACTGCTGTGCATCACCATTCTTTTCGCTCCACTCTGCTCTCATAAAAAAAATCAACACATATGTATAAAACATATAACCCACGCTCACTGGTCTTTTGCTGTTGCGCTCTTACATATCTCCATGTGCGAAGACACACACACTATACGCTGTTGCCGCAGCCACAATACACCTCAACAAAAAAAATCACTTATTTTTGCACGCAGGCACACCTCCATAAAAACTACAACACGCACATTCTTTTTTCGTTCACACGAGATGTGCTTCACCCTTAGTTTTTTTCGCTGCTCCAACATCTCTCGAATGGTCAACACACCACATATGAAGAGTGTAGCACACACTTTCTAAAAACTCCACACCGTATACTTTTATGACAACGTGCATATATAAAAATATATATAAAACATATAAAAACATAAGTACGTATGAGCCCATAACCTTATTAAAAGCCTTTACCAAAAAAAACTACGACCAACCATTAAGAGCATTAACGCTTCCATCCTCGGCGGTCAGCGGAAAAGTCAAACACTCCACGCAATGCATTGAATTGACGCAGGCAGGCAGCAGCTTCCGAGATCGACGGCAGAGGACGAAGAGGACAATCGGACGGCGGAGGTTGATATCGGAAGGCATACAACTGCTGAGGTTTACCACCCGAGAACATGACGCTCGCTGATGTCAGGTGTGTGACACGCGTCTGCACCAAATCCCATCGGAGCCAAGTATACGGAAACTGCTTTTCCCCGGATGGCAGTGCGATATGGTCTGGGCGGTTTTGTGGTTTCGTTCCGTGGTTTTTGGATGCAGCGTGCTGACTGAGTCGGCTGCCATCGCTGTCCCTGTCCGCCTGCAGTTGGAATTACCATTCCAACAACTCGTTACTTAGTCACTGGAAAATGTGCATTATTGTTAACCAATTACAGTCACCATTAGAGGTTGCAATGGTCCTCTTTATCTGAAATTGTAAGGACAAAAGATGTTGGGCACTCCCTATAGAAGCCAGGTAACCGGTGGTAATGGCAGACTCTCTTAATAAAACAGAGCCATGCTGTTCTAAAATTTAAGCAAGCTTATGCTTCTGAATGTGTTAAACTTTTAAAGTGATGATTAATTTGCCAAGGAAAGGCTTGTTAGGACTAGGCATTTGTTTCGTCTGTAACTAGGAAAATGTGCAGGTTTCAATTCCAGTTTGTTGCTAATTTTGTTGCTCATTGGGTGTTTCGTGTTTGTTTGGTTTGCATGAGTGTTTTGTACTGTGAACTTTCTAATCATTTCTTGATAATGCTGCAGATAAAGTGCACTAAGAAGGCTGGTATTGTTGGCAAATATGGTAACTATATTCGCCTATTGCACATTTTGGGATGCTATGTTAATGTATAAATGAAAGGTCATCGCTAATTTACTCATCCAGTGCAGAGTTTGCTTCTGATATGGACACAAATCACACAATAGAGTAGAAGGTGGATCCATTTCCTCCAGATGACAACTCTCTGATGCAAGTTTGTCCAATTCCGAATCGGACAAATCCTCCTCTCCTTAATTCTCTTGCTCATTGACAAAGCGTGAATCCCATTTTGACAAACGTGTTCTACAAGCAGCGCCAAGAAGAAATGTGCAGTGCCACACTTAAATTGTCTTGGTTTGACTTTTGTGTGTTGTAGCTGCATGAGAGCTGAGCTGGGACTTCGGCTCTTAATCATTTTTTTTAAAATAAAATTTGTGATTTTTGATGCAGGGCGCGTGGAGTTTGAAGCTGAGCGTTTGAAATCGTACAGTTTGCTAATTTCAACTTCATATGCCACAATCTTCTTGAGTGAATGAAATTTGCTCTCAAATGAAATGCTGAAGATGAAATCCTCTCAAATAGAGTGATGTCCGATGCCTTCAATCAACTGGCAGAGTTTATTTGCTACACAAAAATCCACCCACAAAACCAATGTCTAAAGTTGTACTTCAAACTCTGTGTAGCTAATCAGATAATCACTGTGCTTCATATTACGAAAGTGAAAATTCATAAAGAGATTATGAGCATAATCCTGCTGGAAAGCTAATAATTTGATCTTCACAAATTCCTTGAAAGTGCTACCTGTGCTAATTTGATTCTTTTCCCACATTTTACTAGCCATAGAAATGACATAATCATGGGGCAATACTTCATTATTGATATTGATTATTGGCTCAGCAAGATAAAGTGACACAGGGAAAGGGGGCAACGCTTCTTCAGTGACACAGGGAAAGGGGGCAACGCTTCTTCAACTTCTTTTTGCAATTGGGCAATTGAAAAATTATTGCCTTCACTGTACTCTTCACATTTTGAAAGGCCCCGCTTTGCAGCACTTCCACTGTCATCGTGAATGTGCTCAAAGATTTCAATCTGTTTCAGCATTGTTTTGATCCTCACTTCTTGAGCAGACACTTGAGCAAAAATCCTCCAATATTCAAAATTAACTTCTAAATAATTACTATCGGTATCCAAATTGTCAGTATTCTGTGACAAGCATTCAAACCTTGGTCTGTCCAGGGGTGAGACAATATTGGCATGGCTGTGATCCTCAAATGCAAGTATTACAGATACACCGTCCAATCTAGCATTCAGATTGCAATCCATCCTATTAGCATTTTAATGATATTACACATTAAACCTCGATTGATGATTTCTCCAGTTCTTTCACAACATACAAGTTCAAGAAGAGTATTCAATAGCCTATCCTTAATTTTTGCAGCACGAACTATATGGTCTCTCCAGATTTAATCCAAGTTCATGGACAAGTGTTTTATTGGAGTTTGTAACATATATATACAATCATCTGTAGTGCATATCATCATAACCCATAACAATTGTCTCACCCAAGATTCATGCCTATAAATCTCCAAGTATTTCTTTATAAATCTCCAAGTATTTCTTTCTAGAATCATGCGACTAGCAGCTGTAAAATTTTCACTAGCAATATCACTGTCAACAATATACAGTGCCCCCTGCACAGATTCATGGGTGTCTCTTTCAATCAAAGCAGAGAAATGAGCTCGCCATATGTTTGAGATGAGGATTAGCAGCACAACAATAGACCTCAAATGCTATGTTCTGTCCTTCTTTATCACAATCCAGCCACAAAACCAACCACTGACATCTCCTAGCTTCCTCTGGATCATTCAATACATGAAATGTTGCATTGGGAGATCTCTGTTGGGTATATGACCAAAGTCCCACATTGACTAGAAGTGGGGAGAATCATGGGTATATAAGGATGGACAAATATCTCCATTGGTATGAGGCCTTTTGGGTTAAAGCCAAAAAACAAATCCATGAGGGCTTAGGCCCAAAGTGGACAATATCATACCATTGTGGAGATATGTGGTGTCCAGAGTCTTTACAAGTGGTATCAGAGCCAAGTTCTGAAGTTAGCCAAGTGGATGAATCCTTAGAATGCCGAACAAAGGTGGTGGGCCTCGGTAATATCACAATGGGATCCGTGGATGAGCTTGGTTAGACAGGCGGTGTGCTCCGGATTCTTCATGGACGTGTCCTGGTCCCAACACAGTGAAGAGGCGGTGTGCTCCGGATTCTTCATGGACGTGTCCTGGTCCCAACACAGTGAAGAGGAGTTGACCTGGGATAGAGCAAGCTCTCGAGGCAGGTGGTGTTCCATATAAGGCGTGTGCTTCCAACGCATTGGAGCGAAGAATCTTGGTTGGTAGAGAGTGGATGGATGGATAATCGTTTGAGGGGAGGCTCGATGGTCCTTTGTTCGAGGGGAGGATTGTTGGGTATACGACCAAAGTCCCACATTGACGAGAAGTGGGGAGGATCATGGGTATATAAGGATGGACAAATATCTCCATTGGTATGAGGCCTTTTGGGGTAAAGCCCAAAAACAAATCCATGAGGGCTTAGGCCCAAAGTGGACAATATCATACCATTGTGGAGATATGTGGTGTCCAGAGTCCTTCCAAGTGGTATCAAAGCCAAGTTCGAAGTTAGCCAAGTGGATGAATCCTCGGAATGTCGAACGAAGGTGGTGAGCCCTGGTAATATCACAATGGGATTCGTGGATGAGCTCGGCTAGAGAAAGCTCTCAAGGCATGTGGTGCTTCCATGTAAGACATGTGCTTCCAATGCATTGGAGCAGAGAATCCTGGTTGGTAGAGAGTGGACGGATGGATAATCATTTGAGGGGAGGCTCGATGGTCCTTTGTTCGAGGGGAGGATTGTTGGGTATACGACCAAAGTCCCACATTGACTAGAAGTGGGGAGAATCATGGGTATATAAGGATGGAAAAATATCTCCATTGGTATGAGGCTTTTTGGGGTAAAGCCCAAAAACAAATCCATGAGGGCTTAGGCCCAAAGTGAACAATATCATACCATTGTGGAGATATGTGGTGTCCAGAGTCCTTACAATCTCTGAGTCAATCATTCATTCGGTCATATCTTCTGATTCGGGAGCCGTTTTTGGGAGTGTGATATACCGTTGGAAAGATTTTTCCAAGCTGCTTCTGATGAAAACATTTATGACATGTTTTGAATTGAATATCATGTGAAAAAAATCTCTGAAAACCAGACATAGTAAGAGCCCATTTTGATCCTTGGTGATAAGCTGCGATCACTGGAACTAACAACTACTATGATAGATTGAGCTCTCTATCTCTCAACGGTGTTCTTCTAGATCATCTTCATCACCTTATAATTCTTTCAATGTAGTCCATATTTCATGTGGTGATTCAATATCTATGATCTGATAAAGAATATCATGAGACATAGACAAACACAACCTTCCATAAGCCTTGTTAGATATGTTAAGCTAATCCAACTTCTAATCCTTTGACATTTGCTTCGTCTCAATTCCCGTGACTATTCAGTACAAGAATTTTCTCCTAAGATGAAGCAAAATCACCAGCTTCCATTCACAATGATTGTATGAAGTGATAATGGTGGAATCTAGGAATTCCATTCTTCCACCATTTTAATTTTATGGCCGTTTTTGGCACTTTCAATCTTTGGAAAATTACGACACTTTCAATCTCCTATAAATTTCCAATGCTTTGATTTTCAAACCTGCAAAAATATTTTCACGCACCTTCTCCAAGCCTCTCACTATTTTGATACCATGTTAAATTATTAGATCCTTCACAGGTAAGGACTTAACTGGAGAGTAATTGCATAAGATTGCAAAAATTAAGAAAAAATGGAAAAGAGAATGAATTTTTTTATATTCAATAGTGATAAAAGAATCAATACATAAAGGAACTAAGTTAAGCTTAATTGCATCCAAGCAATAAAGCTAACTAAATCTATGTGTGCTTTATGATATGTTAATTGCATGTACACCACATGCAAGTACTAAAGATAATTAAACCTAATTAATGCTCAGTGTGCTTTATGCTATGTTAATGTGCATGTACACCAACAATTTTAAATAGAAGACAAGGGTTGAAATGATTGAAGCACTTACACAATACAATAGCTCTAGTAAAAACTTCAATATTTGTTGTTAGTTGTGTGCTACAAATGACTATGGAGTATCCATTTTTCCTCAACAATATTTTTCCCAAATTCTTTGTTGTGGTCAAGTAAGTTTATTGGGATTTTTTTATTTAAATTGGGCATAGTTTTAATAAAACATAGCAATATGAACGAATATTATTTGAACATCAACCTTTACTAGAGAAGAAATATGTTTCCTCCCACCATTTCAAGTGAACTTGCAAACCATTCTCTTCTAGATGACTCTAATATGGGGTAATTTTTTTTTTAACATCAGGACCACAGTGATTGCTCAAAACATCATACTAAGGGATGGTAGAGGTGAAAAGATAATGTGTTTTTTACATTGAGACCATGTGATATGTGAAAACATCGCAATAGGGAGAAAAAGTAGGAGACTAAGGAGGGAAGATGGAAAAATGTTCTCATTGTGATGGAGAGTTATTTATATTGATGAACAAAAAGCTAAAGGCCAAAAAATGACAAACATGCAAATACAAATATGATGAAGCAGAGGAAGATAAGATATAGATGAAAATATAGATTAAGCTCAACCCAACATACTTATGATGGATGGAACGACACACAATAATTTTGACCTACACCTTCAGCGAGCCACATCTTGATTCCCACCACATAAATAATCTTTATCTTGGTTGCGAACATATAAGAATTCATTGGTTGACATCCCATGAGTTTTGATGTGGTACTTTATGAACTGATAGTGCTAACCATGAGTCCCCTCATCACAAATTACTAGACACTACTCAATAAAATATGTCAAAAAAACCTCCAAAACTTATAACAAATAGACTATGACCATGAAATAACTTAATTACCAACATGATTAGTTGAGGGCACATGATCATGATAATATTTTACTTGATATTAATATTTGTAAAAGTGATCTCCAATATGCATTTAGTTAAAAAGATTTAGTTCCTACTGGGGATACCAACCACTACGTAGGGAAGGAAACTCCCACATCTTAAAAAAAGACTTACATAGTTGAGAATAACATCATCGATAAAAATCATTGGATGTTGATTTCAAATTTAAAAAACATTCATAATCCTTGATATATTTGAGCATGTAATGTTAAGCACATCAAAATAAGTAACAATAGAGTAGTTAATACTTTGGAAAAAAGGTTAATATGTCCCAAACATAACTTTATTGTGTGTTTGGCAGATTAGATTGGTGCATATGAGGATATCTATTAGTTGTAGATGAGTTAGTTTGTGTGGGACTTAGTTTTTATCAGGGTATTGATTTAAATTTTACGAGTACTTAAGGGTGGGTGACATCCCATAGGTAGGTAAAGAATTGTTTCATTCAACATTGAGACTGACCCCAACTTCTTCTAGGCTCATCCTAGTTGACCAAAAAGAAATATAAAAAATGCATGGATGGTGACTCTCAACACTTAGGAATATAAAAGTGTATTTTCTCGATGAATGATGACCTTTAGTGTAAATTCAAACTTGCCATTGTCCATTAGGCTATTGGATTTACTATAGCAATAATTTGATCTCTGATATGATCGGAGAATCTTAAGTTGTATCCATCTTACAATGTTTAAATTGATGTTGCCAATGACGTCAAATTTAAGTGTGTCGCAGTACTAGAGAAAGCAGTTGGTGACATTGTAGCCATAGTTTAATCCATTATTATTATTTAGACCATTATCCCTTGAGCCATTGGCTTTAATTTATAAACAATTTGACCTATGAAATCATGGAAGAATTGCAAGCTTCATCCATCTCACAACATTGAAATTCATATTGGAAAGGAAGTCAAATATAAGTGTGTCATAGGACTAGAGAAAGCAATTAGTGAAATTATAGCCATAGTTCAATCTATTGTTACTATTGGGCTTAACCTAGTATGAAGGGGTGAGTTTGTTGGTGAGGAAAACACAATCTATGATGTATTCAATTAATTTGATAACACATAAGCATTATTGTTTCTCAACTTCCAAACATATGTTCTCTCATGGTTTACAATTATTGCAATCTCACATCATCCTAACAATTGACCATGTACTTAATACTCAAATGGTTTTTATCGTTGCTTCCATAGGTGACAACCCCATCCACACTTTCGACATGCAAAATTATCATCTACTCATTCTTCTCATTAATGGAAACCTTGTAAAATAAATGAGGAGACCATTCTCATTATCTACTAGTTGTTAACCCTCCCTAGGCTTTTTTTGAAATCCCATAGTGCTATCCCCCCCGACAAAATAGCTGATGGTGAAGTCCAACTCAAGCATTTATTGCATTTCTATTGATAAAATAAGGTGTATAAAATATGTTCCTTAATTGTAATGCAAGAGGGTGAATCCATGAAGATGTATCCCACTTCTTAGTAAAGTGTGTCAATGAAAAAATAGAATTTTACATATTTTTAAAATTGAATCCCTCAAAACTCATATACACCTTGTGAATTTTGAAATGTAATTAAAAATAAATTTGTAATAAATTATGTTATCTTTCTAACATATGTGTGTGTGTTATGTGTCAAATTTGCATTTAATTATATGCTTGTATCTACAAATCTCTAGAAAATTTAGTAAGTGAATGTTGTTCCCATCACCTAATTCAATGTTTAATGCATATTTTTCAAAACCTAAAATAAAATGAACTCTATTTATACATGATGTAGTTTATTCCACATTTTTTTCTTTTTATTTTTTATTGAAAAAATTACATTTTTTATTGAAAAAATTACATTTTTTATTATTTTTTGAAGGCGATAAATTAATATTTAAATCTCATTTTATACACCTTCATGTTCCCAACATAATTTTTTCTCTTGCTTATGTAAATTGAAAAACTAAAATACGCTTTTGAAGTGGAAACATCCTAATAGAACACACATGTTTTATAATTATTTCATTATGTAGTTTTCAATTTACTAATTTTTCTTTGAACAACTTCATACTAATGAGAATTTTGTTTTTTAAGTTTTAAACGAAAATAAATTTAAAATATTATATGAAACTATATGTGTGAGAATGATACAACATTGCAAAAGGTATTCGATGATGATTCTATTAGCATTAGATCCACCACTTGAGATGGAAGAGTTGAAAGGGTTTCATACTCTAGAAGTTGTAATTAAAAAAAAATCTTATAAAAGGGGTCATGATTTATGGTAGTTAGGCTCTCAATTGAGATCCATTGATAGGAATTTTAGAAAACATTAATGGGAGTTTATTAAACCTTGGATGAAGGCATATTTTGAGTTTATGAAATGACTTGATCAAGGTGGCTCAAGATGGATTGGTGTTAGTTGGATCACTCCCAAAACATATGAGGAAGGCATGAGCTCATGGTAAATACCCTAGTCAAACATAGAGTATCATATGTACATAAAATGAAACAATAGGAAGGAAAAAACAAAAAAAATTGTGGCTTAGTGATGAGGATATTCTCATGCATCTCATGTCACGAGAATATCATAAAAATGAATTTTTTGTTCTACTTATTGGTCATGGTCATTTTTTTGGATTTGAGAAACAAGGGATTGTTTTCTTATGAGGTAACACCACAGCTTTTTTTGTAATGGAAACACTTGGAATGACTTTGAAAATAGGGAGTTATTTTTGGTTCCAATATAACCTCCCCACATTCTATATAAATGTTGTATAATATGAAGAAAGGGATTAATCATGATTTTGTGGAAGTCTATATGTTCACAGAAATATAAATCCTATCATGGCTTACCATGCCCTCCCATTTTCTATGTAAATTGTTGGCACATGGGATTCTTACAGACATAGGATTTGTGATGCAATGGCCAACAAATACTTGCTTAGCATCGTCCCTCTTGGGAACACCCACAAAGTGAGTGAAGTCTCACTTGAGATGCTAATGGGTGATTGTCGGAACTAGGTTTTGACATGACTATCTTATGGCTGATGAGACACTGCCTCTAGCTGACACATGCTTCAATGTATACCTATCACCGTGCACTATGTAGGGGGTTAAGCCTTTTGACCCATCAAACAACGCAAGTCCAAAGCAAACACACATGGTATATGACATCAATTGTAGGCTCAATCGTTGAGGACAAAATCGATACCAGACCCTAACAATGCCACTACTGACAAGCAACGTTACTTAGCACTTTGACCCTATATCATCCATATGACCCTTCACACCCATTCGTAAAGGTTCAACATAGAAAACATCATAGGTCCAAACCAGAACATATCATTTCCACACACAACAATCCCATACCACATCATTAACATAAACATTTGAATTATTAACTAGTGTTACGAATAGTGATTCTATGCCAAGCTATATAATAAACTAACACATAGAACCATCATAAAACATTCACAGAGATTCACAACATAAAATGAAGAAACTTATCCATTCATTGGATTAATATTCATATTAACAAAAGAGACATTGTGCTCAAAGTTACACACATTAAGTCAACAGGCTCACCAAACTCGAATAATAGCACTATGCATCGCCAAAAATCATACTATAAACATAAAGTCCAAAACCATATAAAAAGAACCATATTCATTACAAGGAGGTTTCCTAATAGCGAGAGACTCAACCACATACCCATGACTTACAATATACAGACACAAACATCAAACATAGACTCAATAGCTCAGATTTTCTTGTGCTCGATCATCCAACAATAAATGTCCATCATTCCACCACCATCGACTGCTGCCAATGTTTCTCTACTAACCCACGTTGTTTCCTTAGCATCCCTTCTTATCGCTTCCTAGCAACCTCTAGAATCCTCTTAGCCTCTTTCCTAATTACTCTAGTTGTCCTGAAAAGCCGTTAGGATATTTTGCTCATCCTTATGAGTTGCCCCATGCATATCAATGAATATTTAAAATATGCTTCTCACCATTCTACTCCACTCTGCCCTGCCTCCTCTTTCTTCAAAATATCTCCAACCTACAATCAACCATGCTCTCCTCAACTTCCTCCACTCTTTTTCAACATCCTAACCATGGAGATTCTCTTGCATGTGCCTTCTTTCCTCAATCACCGCTACTATCCTCTTGCATGACATCCATTTGCATCGCGCCCTACCTCCTATGCCAACCCCATGTTGCACTCCATTTGTCCTTCTGTTCTCATTACCCCTATTTCACGGTCCAATACTTAAAAAAAAATTGCAAATTTTTTTTGGGCTCCAACATGCCGCCCACACAAAAATGTCACTTGTTCTTGAGTCATTCAATCCTTCTTCTATCCCCAAGGATCCGGGACCTCCGTTGTTACTGACGTTGTCTTCTTACTTGTGGTACAACTGATGTGGGTATCAATAGGGAAGCTAGTCATCCTAAAGCTCCTCCAACAGGTTAAGAGGGCAGTTCCATGCCCCTCTTCCCCTCCATGGTGCTCTCAAAAAGAGAATTATGATCACCATTGCTTCTCTACGGTTGAACTTGATGTATATCACTATGATTTGTCTCATTCTTGCAATTGTCCTTATTCCTTCCTTTGGTAGGTAATGGAAAGATTCTAACCTTCCTGTCCTCTCCAATTTTCTTTGAGAGTTACGGGGGTGGGCTGGTTATTTTGTTTGCATCCAACCATCCCATTTCCTCAAAGAAATTCCAACCCATCTTACCTGCCAAAACAAGGATTCTATCCGACTTCAAGTATCAATTAGGGGTGAGGTTCCCTTGTCCTGTTATCATGAACGAGAATGGTGGAGTGATTGTTTTCAACTTGTTTATTCAATAAGGAAACCCTATAATATATGTAGCAATAGGTAACATAATTTTTCTTCACTAATATGACAATACATTTTTCCTCATTGATTTTTTTTTCTAATTGAGATTACACATTTCTTTAAAGGGTGCTAGCTCAATGGGAGAGCACCCACCTTGCAAGAAGGAGGTTGGTGGTTCTATTCCATCATACCATAACATGAACTAATCGCCGAAGATACAAAAAGATTCATATTCTATATTTTGTTTCTAAAAATAATTTTTTATTGTCTCTAGAGAGACGATAACTAGGATTAAAGACATATTGTCTCTATATATATCATATGTATTTAATCGTAGCTATAGTTTCTTCAGAAACAAAAATGAAATGTCTATTAAGAGACACTAACAATTATGCTCTATAGTCTTTATAGAGACATTTTTTTAAGACAATAATTTGAGACACTCACTTAAAGACAATATTTAAGACAATTTGCGAGTTATTTTTAGTGTTATGTTAAAACAATTTACTAAAACATTGTATTAAATATTGTCTTAAAAACTCCCTTTATGTAATAGTAAATAGAAAACCAGTAAAAAAAAACCATTGGAACCAACCAACCAACTTTATAACCAACAATCCCACAATGACCCAACTTCCTTGTCAAATCTTGAGTAAATCCATCCCAAAGTACAATCCAAAGGGTTCTCCTTCCCAACTTTTGATAAACACAATTCTATCTCTACACAATCTCTATTGTGTCTCTCTCCAAACATTTACATAACCACCATCTACCCACATATATTTATGTTGTGATTTCCACGTATTATACCCACTGGGCTTTGACACTGATAACGTGTGTGTTTCCAAAATTTAATTCCTTCACCTTTCAATTTTTCTTTCTTTGCATTTCAAACAGGTAACATTGAAGGATACATCAGCAGAATGAAAACAATGTGCTTTGCAACATGTTAGGATAAGTATGGATGGTGGAGAGAAAATGGAAGAAATGTTGCTTGGTAGAGGTAGTATGGTTTTGGATGTGCAATGCTATTGTTTTGTATATGTTGTGCATGTTGTATATTCAATGATTATATCTATTGTGATGTGTAATGTTGTATATGTAGTATTGTGTATATATGATGTTGTATCCATGTTGCATATATGGGTTGTGTGTATATTACATATGCAGTGATGGGTATAGATGTTTCTATGTACATGTTGGATATGTGGTGTTGTGTACATATCGTATTGTGTGCATGTTGGATATGTGGTGTTGTGTACATATGACGATATGTACATGTTGTATATGCAGTGCTATTTACATATGGTGTTGTGTGCATGTTGTACATATGGTACTATGTAAATATGTTGTTGTGTTCATGATTGTAAATGTGGTGTTGCGTGCATGTGGTGTTGTGTACATGTGGTATTGTGTACAAATTGTACAGGTGGTGTGGTGTACATATGGCGTTGTGTACATGTTGTGCATGTGGTGTCATGTACATGTGATGTTGTGCACATATTGTGCAGGTGGTGTAGTGTACAGGTGGTATTGTGTACATGTTGTACATAGGGTATTGGTGTACATGTGGTACTGTGTGCATGTCATACATGTTGTGTTATTGGCATATGATACTATGTATGTGCATTGTGTAGTCGTGGTATCATGACATGTGTATTCATTGTGTACGTATATGTATTGTGATGTACATAAGGTGCAAGTGTATGTAATGTGTGGTGGTGTACACCAGAAGTAAGCATATGTATTGTGTTGTGTTGTACACTAGGTGTAGGTGTATGTGTTGTATGTCAGGTGTAAGTGCATGTATTGCATGGTGTTGTATGTCATGTGTGTTTGTATTTGTGTGATTCACACTATGTGTATGTGCACATGGTTGAGGAGAAGGAACAAGTTGTTTTTCCAGTGTGGTAGCTGATCCAGAGTGCGTACTGAATAAGGACAAATGTAGAAGATAAGGATTGATTAAAGGATAAGTATATGTATTTTATTTTAGTTTTATTAATGTATTTATGATTCTGGTCTATGATGATTACATGTAATCTATGATTCTGTTTTATGATGGTTACATGTAATTTATGATTTTTATCTTTGATGGTTGTGTTTTGAGCTAACCTGATGTGATATGTTTATACATAATGATTTGGTCAAAGATACTAGTTTGAATTATTACGACAGGAAGCAAACAAAATTGCAAATGTACCTTATTGATGGGCCACCAATGAGGTATGATTTGAAGTTATTCAATTTATTTTGAATCTAATGGAATTATGTGCTCGGTACAGGAAAGCATGAAATGCCAGGTTGGGTGGTCAAAAATGACAACAAGCATTAGTAACATCAACAAAAGGAATTAGAATAGGCAATAGTATGTTGGTAAAGCACTTAAGGAGTAAGGCCATTGTGGGACACTAGTACCCAATAGTGTCCATTGGTTTCCATGAGCATGCTATGACCAGTATGATGATTTGAGGCATGGATATGGCTTTGTTTATGGACCTTACTATGCAAGGAAACCTTGCCGAGAGATGGACTGCCTGAGATGGGGGTGCTAATAGAACTTGAACGGTGTGTGATTGCGCAAAAGGGGGCGACCAGATTGCTCGAGGGACTATGTAGCAGAGAAGGGAAGGTCTGGGATATGTTTGTTTTGGTCATTAGCATTTCCAGATGGAATCAAATGCACATTGGGAGTGTGCATTGGAACAATGAGTTGGTAACTATTCACTAAGAGAAAAAGTGATGCAGGATTTTAGCATTGGACATTAGATGCAAATTTGACCTTGTAGTGGATTTTGGACTTCCTAGAAAGGAGTTGTATCCCGGTATTACTTGAGGGTGGAGGTTTGAGCCTTTGGATTCCCTTGTTGCAGATGTAGTTATTGTATCCTTTTATTTGTTGGTTGAGAAAATGTGCATATGTATATGTGTGTATTATTGTAAATATTGTATCCAGCTAGATTTATAAAGCTCCATCGACAATATGATTATATGTTGGGTGAAGAAAATGTGTATGTGTATATGTGGTTATTATTGTAAATACTGTAATGAGTTGTGTTATAAAGCTCGAGTAAACAGTATGATTTTCATGTTTCAGTAGTGGTCATTATAAATACTGCAACGAGATTTTTTATAAAGCTCCATGGGTAACATGTTTTGTTTTTAGTAGTCTTGATGGTTATAGGTGTCATTAAACACCGAGGACAGTGTTCCCCCAAGGGGGAGGTTTCTGTAACAACCTTGGTTAAAAATACATGTAAAAAATAAATAAGACCAAGGTTATGGGACACTTATTCCAATCTGAATGTTGGGAAAAAAATCCTAGTGGGTGTTCATTTCGGTTATTATGTCTAAGGAAATTGCCAAAGGCTTTGGAAAGGCAAATAGAATTTTTTGTCACAATTATTTATGAAAATAATAGAAATTAGGAGAGAAGAAAGGTGAAAGGTCATAGGTTCCATGCGAGGAGGAAAATGAAGGAGAATAATGGAAAATGAAGAAAATAGAGGCTCATTGATAAAAAGACTTTCGAGGATCATTGGGAAAGCTTGGTCAGTGTAGCTTTTTATTAGTTTAGTTTTGGAGCTCTCATTATATTCTCTCTCTCTTACTACTCTTGGAAACATAGAGTTTTCATAGAGCACTCTTGGATGCTTTGAGAAAGAAGGAAAAGGAAGAACATGAAAGCATAAGAGGACATCTGGATTGGCATTTACAATGGCTTTTTCTTGTAGGTACCGGGTTGCATGTAGGTTTTCCTCACTAGTTTTGGCATGCATGGCATATGCATGTGGTTTATTGGTCATGATTTGTCATCAGCATGGAGGATTGCCTAGATTGATTGTGGTTTTGCCTAGCCTTGCCATTTCCTGGATAGACATGGTGTTATTGGTTTTCCCTCTTGTTTTCCGGTTGGTGCTCATGTTCCTTATGGTTTTGGGTTGAGTTATTAGTTCCTGGAGCCTTCTTTGGACAAACGCTCTCGAATCCCTATAACAACTTGGGTTGGGTTACTAGTGCTGGAGACTTGGTTAGACAAATGCTATGAAGCCCTGTGACAAATTGGGTTGTGTTATTAGTCCTGGAGTCTTGGTTGGAAAAACACTCTCGAGCCCTTAGTGGGTTGAGTTACTGGTCCTAGAGACTTGGTTGGAGAAACGCTCTGGAGCCCAACAACAGATGTGGGTTGAGCTACTAGTCCTGGAGCCTTGGTTGGTCAAACGATTTGGAGCCCGATAATAGCAGTGGTTTGAGTTACTAGTCTTGGAACCTCGGTTGGAACAAATGCTCTAGATCTGTGGACAACTTAGGTAAAGACCGATTTGATGATAGTTGGTGATGTCTGATCGTGAGGTGGAATCACTAGCTGAGGGTTGAGATGGTTTGGCCTCTAGAAGCCCTTGTTTAGTTTTGATGGATTTGTTTCATGATATCCCACATTAATGCTTGGAATATGGCACGAGGGGTGATTGGCTGAAGAGAGATTTGGCTCAGCCCTGTCTATGGTCGGGTTGTTCGTGGAAGTCCCAAACCTGTTTGGCCTTTGCAATATCATTAATATGCTCGGGGTGATATTGGTTTGTTGTAGTATCAAGGTTGGGAGGATTCATCTACTTAACTGTTAATTTTCTAGATTGTTAGTTTCAATTTGGTTTTTTCTACCTAAAGTTTTCATTTACTTTGAAAAGAAAACAATTAGCTATGTTTTATTTACAAATTCTATAGAGTTAAAAGAAAAAGAGAAATGGTTATGTTTTTACTTGTAAATTTTGACTTTGAAAAGAGAAGAGCTAGCTGTTTCTTATATATATATATATATATATATATATAGAGAGAGAGAGAGAGAGAGAGAGAGAGAGAGAGAGAGAGAGAGAGATTATGTCCATCAAAAGAAAGAAAGAGAATATTTATGTTTTCACTAATAAATCTATGTAGGGTATTGTAGAAGAATGAGAATTAGATATCATGTTGAATAAAGTAACATATTATAGCATAGATGCTTGTATGTTTATATATACATATAAGTATAAATAATTACATAGACTACACATTGGTCAAATTTACAGTAAATCTCTATATGAGCAATAAACTATGTGTTTATATATATAAACAAACTGCATAAGGATAATATATAATATTTATGTAAAAAGAGGAGCAAGAGTTTTATAAGCTCTCTAAAATAAATAATGTCTAGCCTCATTTTTTAACCTAATCAATGATAACATTGAAACAAGAAGTAATTGTGTTTTTTAGTATATAATATCATAAAAAAAGGTTAACATAGAACAAAAGCTAGTCTACTCTAAAAAATAAATAAAAGACAAAGAATTTTAGTTTTCTGGTTAAAGGTTGTTCCAGAAATACTTTTTACGTTAAACCATAGCTAGAACACAAGAAATAGAAGTGACAGTAAACCATATTGTAAAATATGACAGATCAATATAAATAAAACCAGGTGTATAATACAAGTAGAAGATTTAAAATTAAATAAAACTCTCGAATTGTATTTAGGGATGAAATGAACGATAATTATTACTAAATATTTAAAAAAATAGTTTGAAATCAATTATTTGCGTGAGTTATATGTATCCTCAAAGAGTCTCTATAGGAATAATAAAATACATAGAATTTTGAAAAGAGTAAGACATCAAATATAATTAGAAGAGGCTTATACCCTTGGATATCATATTTTGATTTATTTTTCTAGAAAATGGTCTTCAATTACACCAAGCGGAACATAGAGCCAAGGGTTGGAATATCTGACCCGGAAAAGAGAAGCTGGAATTTTAAGAGTCACCAAGGGTTGGAATATCTGACCTGGAAAAGAGAAGCTGAAATTTTAAGAGTGGTAGTGTTAGCTTTGCTATATAATCAGGATTTTCTAAAGCTGGGGGCCACTTTGTCCATGGTCATGCTCAAAAAGGGGGCTTATAATGGTTACCCTCACCTTCCCCTCTACCTCTCTCACCCTCCTTTTGTCTTAACTTCCCATGCTTATGTTGAAAATCATATTAAAAATCTCTTTTCAAAGCCCCGGGCATCAATACACAAAACCTTATAAAAACCCGCGCCCACACGACCATGCGCCTCCATAAAACCTTCACCGTAACCCCGACTTAACATTTCCCTGTCACATCCGACGAAACCGCGTGGTTTAAACCCTACCGTCCGATCACCTACCAAGCGATCCAACGTCATTCGCTCCTCCCGCGCCCGCAAACTGACCGCGCGATAACTCGCGATCAAAAGCGGTTTCATCCCGCCCCGTCCACCACGTGTCGCACAATGATTGAGATCACTTGTTGTTGTACGTTTACTGCTTCCACCCCAACAACGATGCGATCAATACCGCTTACCGCTCGTCCTTCGTCCTCGCTCGTTAGCCCCCATGCATGTCCTCCACCCAATGACCATTGGATCTGCCCACCCAAGATCCAATGACTCACAATCACTTTTCTCTCATTTCCTCCCGATACTTCCTGCCAAGCACTCCCCGCCGATCCGCACAATCTAACGGCCGATCTTCTTCCTCCATCTGTCCCGACTATCCACATCCATAACCATTCCATACTCCCGAAAGGACGAAGGTGGCTTGCATCTAGTACTCGGTGTAGTAGCTCCTCAACAACTGCATTCAACAGGAAGGATGGCCGAGAAGGAAAAGGACAAGCCTCGAGCAGTTAAATGCATTTAGCAGTTATGAAATTTCATCCATACGACACTCCACTTGCTCAAGAAGTACAACAGAGCACCCGAGAAGATCAAATTCATTCACTGAAGCAGGAAAATTGCACCAGAGACTCCATCAGACAATTAAAGCGGTTGGTGGTCAATTATGACCCCTCCACGTCTAGAATAGCAGAACGTCTTTGTAATGAAACTCTATATATACCCAAAAAATAGATGTAATCAGGGTTGATGGTTGTTGTTTTGATGTAAAGTTCAACTTTTGGAGACTGTAACTACTTTTATACTTGTAGTGTCTCGTCTTCATTTTTAGCTAATACAAGCTTCTTTTGCTGTTAATTGCTCACTTTCCATTTCTATTCTGTTCTAGGCTGTGCCTGTTATGCAGTTTTCTTGAACTCTTGATGTTTAGCATTAGAGGAGCTGTCATCCTACCTCTGTGTTAGAATCTTGTATGTATCAGCGAATGTGTTATTCAGGTTTCTTTTCACCTAGTGACAGAGAGCTGTCATCCTGTCTGTGCATTAGGGAATTAGATTTGCAGACCTCTTTACTGGTTGCAGCCAGCCATCACAAGGTCTTGTGCATCTGTTGGTGTGGTCAGTATTCTCCATATTCACCCAATCTTTAAACTGTGAGTGATTGGTGGTCTAAAGCCTTGTAGTCTGGGGGTGTTCACGCATGTCTGGAGTTAAGCATAGTAGAAGTGGTTATCTGGCTTGAACAAGCATCATTCCTTCCATTCATCCATTTCCAACATTAAGTTGAGTTTGTAATGTTCTCAAGCATCTCTGAGCTACAACCTAGGAGAGTTTCTTGGGGTGATAACATTAATTGGCGCTGTTGCCGGGGAGAGGAGATTGAAGCTCAGCTTCCCTAGGAGAACGCCACAGTTCCAACTTTGATGATAGACAAAGTCTGGACACATTTCTTGTTGTAGTCATCTATCTGGCGACTCTATTGGAGAACCAACCTAGTGGCGACTCCACGTTATAGTTCTCGCTCAGTTTGTAAGGCATACCCAGAGAAATCCTCAGAAATCACCAGCTGACCTAGTGCCTGACCCTGAAAAGATCGTTAAGTAGAAGAAAACATCACAGAAAGGAGCATCAGGATCAGGTAAGCCCAAGAAATCTTATGTGTCTCTGCAGGAGAAGATTATAGCTGAAAATATACATTTTGAAGATATAGAGCCTAGCATTGTTAGTGAAGAAATACCTTCAAAGATTCATAAAGCTCCTTGTCCGTTTAGCTCCCCTTTGGATCTTAGTCCAAAGAAAGTCTCCCATACAGTTCATGATATTCCTTTGTCTCTGTCATCTATTTCACTGCTCCCTACCATCCAATCTGCCAATATCCTTCCACCTATCCTAGTCATGGCGGGCCAACAAGCACCCATGAAGATGGAAAGAATCATAGTTGCCAGGTATGGACCCTTGGTCTTGCCTGTTCCTTTGAATGCCATGCATGCAGGGGAATACCAGAAATACATGCCTAAATTCACTGGTACAGAGGGAGTAACAGCTGAAGAACACCTTGAATCTTTTTATAGTTATGCTGATAACCTAGATATCAGTGAGGATGATGTGTGGATGAGAGTGTTTGTCCAGAGCCTTGATGGAGAGGCTAGAAAGTGGTTCAGAGAATTGGCCCCTAGGTCTATTGCTGATATTGAAGCCCTAGATGATGCATTTTTGAAACACTGGGGAGATAAAAAAGACTTGCTGTATTACCATACTGAGTTTGGTAACCTGAAGAGGGAAAATGGGGAATCATTGCCTGATTTTAATAAAATATTCAATCATATGTATAGTAAGATACCAGCTGAAGTAAAGCCTACTCCCACCTCTGCCAAACTTGCCTATGCCAATTCTTTTGACTCTGATTTCTACCTACTTTTAAGAGAAAGAAGATGTGCCACTCTAGCTGAAATGCAACATGCATCACTAGAGGTGAAATCTAATATCATGGCTGTAGAAAAGCTAAAAGGGCATGGTGATAGAAGGAGCCAGAGAGGTGAGGCTTCTTCTTCCTTTGCTTCCTCTTCAAAACCTAAGTTAGATAAAATGACTAAAATGATAAAGTCATTGGCTGCTGAGATATCTAAGCTGAAGCTTGAACAGAGTTCTGGGAAGACAAGGCTTCCAAACACATTTGCTCCAAGAAACCCAAATCCATTCAGAAGAGAAAATGAACAGTTGCAAATCATTCAGAGGGGTAAAGAAGCAAATGAAGAACAAAAGGTTAAAGCTCCTTTCCAAAATGTAGTCATGGAGGAGGAGCAGTTCGAAGAAGAGGATGAAATTCATTGTATGGAGGACAAAGGCAGTGCTGCCTTTTTGACATTGGCTGCATATGAAGAATCATTGCTACAGGACCAAAACAGTCAAAGGTGGGATAGAGAGGTTGTTCTACAAACTAATGAGCAGCAAAGATACAATCTGAGGTCAAAAGCAAACAATGTCAAGGAGAGTCCTACCCAAAAAGCTGTTGTCCAGACAGAGTCATAGAATATCAGACAGAAAAGACCAGCAGCTGATCCAGTCATCCTCAAAGCACCAGCTGAAGAGGTAAGAGGTCCTGACAAGTCCCCTTCCCCTTTCAGCTTTGAATCAGAAGTCCAGAAGTTAAAAATATCTGTGCCTCTGATTGAACTGGTAAAGAGTGAAGTTTTTAGAAAGCCTATCCTTGATGCCCTTGAGCTGAAAACCACACAAACCTCCATTGACTATGTAAATTTGCAAGATGACAAGCCTACAGTTGTGCTCAGCCCAATGACTGAACCTGCTGATAATTCTCCATCATTTTATGTCTCCTTGACTATTCATGACAAAATCATCCACAATTGCCTGCTAGACATAGGGGCCAGACACAATTTGATTCCTAAAGCTGTCATGGAAGAGTTAGGCCTTGATATCACCAGACCTTATCATGATTTATTCTCTTTTGATTCAAGGAAAGTAAAATGCCTAGGATTGATCAAAGACTTAGCTATTACCCTGACTCAACTGCCCATGAAGAGCATGATGATGGATATTGTGGTAGCAGATGTCCCTCCCAAGTTTGGCATGCTGTTGTCTAGAGGGTGGATTAAGAGACTAGGTGGGACACTACAAAATGACTTATCTTATGCCACTGTCCTAGTTTTTGGAGGAGAAAGCAGAAGATTGTACAGAGAAGCACAACTAGCAAACATCATCAATGATGAGAAGAATCCTTCCAATCATCCCATTTATGCTGTGGACACTGACTTTGGAGCATGTATCCTCCAAATTGAAGAATCTCATAAGGCCTCAATGCAGATCAAGAAACCAGTGAATCAGGCCAAAGGAGAGCAAGGAAGTTAGGTTTGGGAAATGTTCTTTGATGGAGCATGTTCCAGGGAGACTGCAGGAGTAGGGGTGGTGCTGATATCTCCAAAACAAGAAAGCACACAACTGTCTTTTAAGCTGGCTTTTCAAGTCACAAAAAATATAGCAGAGTATGAGGCTCTGATATTGGGCCTTAATGCAGCTAAAGACAGAGGGATTAGAAGCATAAAGGTGTTTGGAGATGCTGATCTTATCATTCAACAAGTGAATAGAACCTTCCAAGCAAAGCACCCAAGGTTGAAAGCATATAGAGATGAGGTATGGAGACTCAAAGATTCTTTTGACGATTTTTGTATCTCATACATCCCTAGAGCCAAAAATCAGCTTGCTGATTTCCTTGCTGTATCTGCTAGCATATTCATTCCTCCCATGCCTCCCGAATTAGTTTATGAGGTCTAGATGAAATATAGACCATCCTTGCCTGATAATGTCCAGCATTAGAAAGTTTTCGAGGATGATGATGAAGTGAATAGGTTTCTGCAAGTCATTGATGAATTTTCTGAAATGCAAATTAACCAAGAGAATGAAGCCTTGGAAGAAAGTCCCTAATCCAGGCTTAGAAACAAAATTGGCAAAGATAGCATTGTCCAACTGCCCAACAATCATATACCTAAGGGTCGAGTTCCTTTAGAAAATCTGTTTGACCAAAATGATGTGCCTTATAAGGATTCCCAAAAAGAGGACCAATCTGTAGTCTGTAAGCATAATATAGGGAGTCCAGATCAGCCAAGATATATAAATCTGTCCACTCATCTGTCTGCTGACCAAATTTTTGAATACTGCAATTTAATGAAGCAATTTGCTGATGTCTTCGCCTAGGAATATAGTGACCTGAAAACATATGACAAGAAGATCATCCAGCATAAAATCCCTTTAGAGAAAGACACCACCCCTTTCAAGCAGAAGATGAGACCAATAAATCCTTTGGTCCTCCCTTTGATTGAAAAAGAAATAAAGAAGTTAATGGCTACCAAAATCATAGTCCCTCTCAGATATTCAAAATGGGTAGCCAACCTAGTAGTGGTGAGGAAGAAAAGTGGAGAAATCAGACTCTATGTTGATTTCAGAAACTTGAACAAATGCTCCAAGAAAGACAATTATCCTCTGCCCAAGATGGAGCATTTGTTGCAAAGGGTCTCAGGAGCCAAAGTGATGTCTTTCCTTGATGGATTTTCAGGGTATAATCAAGTTACTGTACATCCAGATGATCAAGAGAAGGCTGCATTCACCACTCCTTGAGGCACCTTTATGTATTCCAAGATGCCTTTTGGGCTGATGAATGCTGGAGTCACCTTTCAGAGAGCTATGGATATAGCATTTGTGGGAGAAAAGGATAAGTTTGTCCTTATCTACCTAGATGATATAACAATATACTCCAACAACCATCATGACCATTTGCAACATTTAAAAAGGGTGTTCCTGAAGTGCAAAAGGTTTGGGATTTCAGTCAATCCTAAAAAGTCACAGTTTGCTTTATAAGAAGGCAAGTTGTTAGGACATGTTGCTTCTGCTGCAGGTGTCAAAATTGACCTAGAAAGAGTAAGAGAAATACAGACTTTGTCTGTCTCGAGGTCAAAGAAGGATGTCCAGTCCTTTCTAAGCAAAATAAATTTTGTGAGGAGGTTTATCCCAAATTTTGCAGAACTTGTGAAGCATATTACCTCCATGTTGAAAAAGGGTTCAGAGATCAAATGGATTGATACAACAAGAAAATCCTTTGAGTCCATTAAGAAAGCTATCATGGAAGCTCCTACTTTAAGCAGTCCAGATTACAGCAAGGAGTACCATATATTTTCATTTGCCTCTGATGACACCCTTGTAGCAGTTTTATTGCAGGCAGACGAGGAAGGCTTAGAGCATCCAGTGGCATTCTTCAGCAAAACCTTAAGGGATGTAGAGCTAAAGTATGATATCATTGAGAAACATGCATATGCTCTTATAAAGTCTCTGAAAGCTTTCAGAATTTACATTCTGCATTCCAAGATAATTGTATATGTGCCCTCCGCTTCAATAAAGGATGTCTTAACATAGCCTGATGTTGATGGAAGAAGGGCTAAATGGATTGCAAAGCTAATTGACTTTAATATAGAAATGAAGCCCACCAAGCTTGTCAGAGGTCTAGGCCTTGCCAGACTATTAGCTGAAGAAAATTGCAAAACATTAGACATAAACCTCATGGTCTCAAATTCAGAAAATGGTCAAATAGAAGAAAAGGAAGTAGCTGAACCAGGAAAATATCAGTCATTGATAGAAAATCTAGCTTCTTGTGATTGGTACTCTACAATAGCCAAATTCTTGTTGAAGCTAGAAATCCCTCCAGGTCTTAGTGCAAGCCAAGCCAGAACTTTTAAGCTCAGGGCAACAAAATATTGCATCCATGAAAATCTGCTCTATCGGAGGGACCCCTCTAGAATGATTTTGAGGTGCCTGGACAAAGAATAATCCATCGAAGTCATGCAACAGTTCCATTCCAGCATATGTGGAGGACATCATTATTAGAAAACTACAGCCCACAAGATTCTCATAGCTGGGTACTTTTGGCCCACTTTATTTTCTAATGTCTTTTCATTTGTTAAATCTTATGACAGGTGCCAAAGATTTGAAGGGAAACAACAATTGAAGTCCCTGCCCTTAAAACCCATACGTGCTAATGGACCTTTTCAGCAGTGGGGCTTAGACTTCATTGGAGAAATCAATACCCATTCCAGTGGCCAACACAGATGGATCTTAGTAGCCACTGATTACTTTACTAAGTGGATTGAGGCCATCCCTACGAGAAAGGCTGATCATAAGGTGGTCATAAAGTTTTTGACAAAGCATATCTTCACTAGATTTGGTTGTCCACATAAATTAATCACAGATAATGCAGCATCCTTCAGGGCAAAAGAATTGGTGGATATGTGTGACTCAATGGGCATCAAGCTGGTTCATTCCACCTCATATTATCCTCAAGTCAATGGTCTAGCAGAATCTTCAAACAAAAGCTTGATAAGGATAATTAAAAAGTTGCTAGAAGACAACAAAAAGAATTGGGACTCTAAATTGAAGTATGCACTGTGGGCTGATAGAGTGACCATCAAGAAATCCACAGGGAATTCTCCATTTAGGCTGGTATATGGCACTGAAGTTGTATTCCCGATTCAGTTAACCCTCCCTGTGGCAAAGTTCCTACAAGAAGAGCATAATGAGGAAGAAGACATGGCCAAAAGAATCACTGATTTAGCAGAGGTACTTCAAATCAGGGAACAGCTGGTTGAAAAGTCTGCAACACATCAGAAGAAGATCAAGGAAGTCTTTGACAGGAGGACAAAATCAGATAATTTTTAGGTTGGAGACTTGGTTCTTAAGTGGGATGTACTGAAAGAGAAAAAAGGCAACCATGGGAAGTTTGATGCCTTCTGGACAGGGCCTTTTATTATTTCTCAGATCCAAGGGAAGAATACCTTCATACTGCAAAGTATGGGAGGGGAGACAATTTTTGATGGCCTAATTAATGGGCGTTTTTCGAAAATTTATGTTATTTAAGGTCTTTTGGCCTTAAAGTTGTAAACATGTTTTTTTATCAGTTTTAGTGTAAGCTCAGTTAGACTCCATGCCCAATGGACCACTAGGAAATTTTACCAATTGGTTTTTACAGGAAAGGCATTGATCTACAAGTTCTTGAGACCTCATAGGGAGGATCTCATCCCCAGAAGGATCCAGTGTTAGCTCTGTTGTATAATCAGGATTTTCTAAAGCTGGGGGCCACTTTGTCCATGGTCATGCTCAAAAAGGGGGCTTATAATGGTTACCCTCTCCTTCCCCTCTACCTCTGTCACCCTCCTTTTGTCTTAACTTCCCATGCTTATGTTGAAAATCATATTAAAAATCTCTTTTTCCTGGGCATCAATACACAAAACCTTATAAAAACCCGTGCCCACACGACCATGCGCCTCCATAAAACCTTCACCGTAACCCCAACTTAACATTTCCCTATCACATCCGATGAAACCGTGCAGTTTAAACCCTGCCGTCTGATCACCTACCAAGCGATCCAACGTCGTTCGCTCCTCCTGCACTTGCAAACTGACCACACGATAACTCGTGATCAAAAGTGGTTTCATCCCGCCCCGTCTGCCACGGGTCGCACGATGGTTGAGATCGCTTGTCGTTGTACGTTTACTGCTTCCCCCCCAACGGCGGTGTGATCAATACCGCTTACCACCCGTCCTCCATCCCCACTCGTTAGCCCCCGTGCATGTCCTCTGCCCAATGACTGTTGGATCTGCCCACCCGAGATCCAACATCTCACAATCAATTTGCTCTCGTTTCCTCCTGATACTTCCTGCCAAGCACTCCCTGCCGTCGATCTACCCAATCTAACGGTCGACATCTTCCTCCATTTGTCCCGACTATCCACGTCCATAACCATTCCATACTCCCGAAAGGACGAAGGTGGCATGCATCTAGTACTCAACGTAGTAGCTCCTCAATAACCGCATTCAATAGGAAGGATAACCGAGAAGGAAAAGGACAAGCCTTGAGCAATTAAATGCATTTAACAGTTATGGAATTTCATCCATACGACACTCCACCTGCTCGAGAAGTACAGCAGAGCACCCGAGAAGATCAAATTTGTTCACTGAAGCAGGCAAATTGCACCAAAGACTCCATCAGACAGTTAAAGCGGTTGGTGGTCAATTATGACCCCTCCACGTCTAGAATAGCAGAACGTCTTTGTAATGAAACTCTATATATACACAAAAAACAACTGTAATCAAGGTTGATGGTTGTTGTTTTGATGTAAAGTTCAACTTCTGGAGACTGTAACTACTTTGATACTTGCAGCGTCTCGTCTTCATTTTCAGCTAATACAAGCTTCTTTTGCTGTTAATAGGCTGTGCCTGTTATGTAGTTTTCCTGAACTCTTGATGTTTAGCATTAAAGGAGCTATGATCCTACCTTTGTGTTAGAATCTTGTATGTATCAGCGAATGTGTTATTCAGGTTTATTTTTACCTAGTGACAGAGAGCTGTCATCCTGCCTGTGCATTAGGGAATGAGATTTACAGACCTCTTTACTGGTTGCAGCCGGCCATCACAAGGTCTTGTGTATCTGTTGGTGTGGTCAGTATTCTCCATATTCACCCAATCTTTAAACTGTGAGTGATTGGTAGTCTAAAGCCTTGTAGTCTGAGGGTGTTCACGCATGTCTGGAGTTAAGCATAGTAGAAGTGGTTATCTGGCTTGAACAAGCATCATTCCTTCCATTCATCGATTTCCAACATTAAGTTGAGTTTGTAATATTCCTGAGCATCTCCGAGCTACAACCTAGGAGAGTTTCTTGGGGCGATAACAGGTAGAAGTAACTTGAGCTTGGAAACATCGAAGGAAAAGAAGCATCTTGTTGGGATATGTAAAGGGTTACTTACAGATAAACATAAAATATGGTTTAATAAATAATGTAAGACAAAAGAAAAATAAATGATTATAAATACCTTCCATGAATCCTAGATTTCCACAGGAACCTAAATTATTAAAACAATAATTATAACAACAATAATCATGTTATAACAGGTATAAGGAAATTTGAAAAAATATAATTTAGACATAAGTATATACAAATATAGATATTGTCAATGTGAAAATAAAGTATCTCATATGTCTTCAAATAGTAAATTGAAAACATATAAAAATAAACCAGGAGGATGTTTGACCTCGGCTTCTACGAATAATATATCTGAGCAAGGGAATAACTATACCTTTTCTTTTATAAAAGAATAAACAAAATACAAAATAAAAAAAAGGTAAGTATTGGTTATGACAACTATTAAGTTTATATTCCACTATACTTTCAAGTATGTAAATGACAATATATTTTCCATACATAACTCTATGGCTGAGCCATTAACATCCGATAGGGTATATTTGACAAATGCAAACCAGTATATAAATAATACGTATATTAAACAGAGTTAGAGACAAAATTCAAAAATGGGGACATATGGTATCAAATAATACTAAAAAAGGACCTAAATTCAGGAAAAACCCTGAGAATATCCCTTTAACAAATTTTAAAGAATAGGGTTTTCGCTGAAAGAGGAAAATCATATTAACAAAATGAATCAAGGGCCCGATAACTACAGAAGTTGAGGAATTAATTACATACCTTATGCACTAACGAGCTCCAAAACAAGTATCCTCGAAATGAAAAAAGTTGCAAAGCTTTAGAGTTACAAAACAAACAAAAAGAATGAAAAATAAGTGGAAAAGGCGAAATGAATGGTAGTCATTAGTTTAAAAACAAAACCCTCAAATTGATAACACCAATGATTGATTATGATTTAATGACCACCATTGATCTGATACAAAACCCTAGAATTGACAATTCTTGATTTGGTAGGTTAGAAGGACCTTCATGGAAACACCGAAACCCAACATGTATACACATAGAAGGCTCTAGAGAATAGTACAAATACATTTGATATCAAATCAAAATTCCTTATAGTTAATTTGATGCCAAACAATATGGTTGATTATACCGCACTTGAATAGCAGATTAACCATTTTACAATATATAAGATTGTGTAATATACCATGTAACAAAAAGGAGGCATAAATATAACATGTGCAATACATTTTATTTAATTGAATCCCTTTGGGAGGCCGTGATATTAGTATAGTGGTATGGAGTTAAAATTTATGCCGATGGACTCTACATTTACTATCCTAAAACGAAAATGATGACCAAACATATATAGAGATCAAATATGAAGGTAAAAAAAGGAACAATATATCTTGATAATAGGTTTAAATAAATTTAAATAATATACCTCAGCGAGATATAATTGACAATGTAGGAGTTATAAAAAGATTGTTAACACTTAAATAAATATGTTAAGTTAAAAAAGAAAAATAATATATTGATAAGAGATATTCAAATTACTTTTGGAATAGTTTGCTCAATCGAGAAAAGATACTTTTAGGAATGGTTTCATGTTATTAGGGAAGAGTATCAAGGAACAACGTTAGTATAATATTAGAGAGACTTATGGTATCAATTCAGAAAGAAGCATATCAATAATAGAAAAATCATAGAAAGAAATGAATACAAGACTAAGAAAAGTACGATTTATTTAGAGTTAATAAATTCTTTAAAAGAATGTGTTATAAATGAGGTAGATTAAATTTGAAGTCCTTAAATCTTTTTATCGCATCATCCATCCATGAGTTAGTCCCGAATCACTTTACTTTGTACTACAAATATTGTTAACCATTTCATGTCCTTGATGGGGGGATACATCAAGGCCCTCTTACGACAAACAACTTCCTATTTACTTCAACACATTATCTAAGAAGTTGATTTAGAAACTTTTTAGTACCTTGGAACTTGCATGCCTTAATCGCAAGCTTCCTCACCTTCAACGACATGTTTACATCATTGACCTTTGATCGAATGATTCTATAGGTGTTCGACTTCAGATCATTTATTCACACTGCACATAATGTACGAGAGTACCTTGAGGGCCATTGTCACTATTGGTGGTTCCTCTTGTGTTTGTTAATGCTTCTCATCATTGACTGATAATCAGATGGTTTTTACCATATTTGACTTCAATACATTTATTTGTATGGTTAGATTCGTACTATGGATGGATAGAGATGAAGACCTAGATTTTTTTTGATATATCGAGATAGCGTGAAGTTTTGAGTATTCATGATTATAACATAGATCCACGATGTATGTCTAGTGGATATGTTCATACTAAGTCTTTCAAGCATCGATCCATGATGTTATAAAATTATATATTACAGAGCAATGGAATACATAGAATATATTGCAGAAATATAAACACAGAAAATGCATAAAACAAGAGAGACACAGAGAAACAACCACTCATTCACGTGGTTCACGCAATTTGGGCTACGCCCATGGAGAAACAGCCAGTCCTTCCTTTTATATTATCTAGCAAAATGAAGAGATACAACCTACAACAGATCTATTGTAATTCCCTCTTCTCTCTCACACAATCTCCTATGTGTTTCTCACTCAGAATACACATCTACATAGCCGTAATACAATTCCTTCATATATTGCGAGGGGTTGCCTTATAGGGAAAAAAACCCTAAATTAAATATAACTTCTACCGTCATGTTTCCACCTAACGAACGACCCAGATTGACTACGAAATTACAAAATTTTACAAGGAAATTTTACATCTATTTTTAGCTTCGGGGGCATTACCCCCGATCCCTCGCCAGGGGGGGACTATAAAAAATCTTCATCACCCCCCAACTGGACCCCCTTGGTGGTGCACATAAATAGGCACTGTTGCCGCCACATTATGAAATGGGGACCAATGCAGTGATACCTCTGAATAAAGAAGATAATCAGGCTCCACACCCAACAATCTCCCACTTGGAGCTGATTATAGCAACTCCACCATTGCTTCATTTGCTGGACAATGAATCTACTTTGGAACTAGTTATTTCTCATCTTCATCATCATACTTGAAGACCAATTAAAACCAAGAATAATCTCAATTTCTCCCTGGTTATAGATTTTGTTAAAATATCTGCAAGATTCTGGCTAGTGTGTATCTTTTCCAGCTTTAACTATCCATCTTCCAACACTAACCATATGAAATGGTAATTGAGTCGTATATGTTTAATCTTGGAATGAAATGCATAGTTCTTTGTAAGATGTATGAAACTCTTGCTGTCATTGTATAACCTGCCCAACTCCTGCTTCTTACCCAATTCATCCAGAAACCTTTGTAACCAAATCATTTCCCTACTAGCCTCTGTAGCAGCAACATACTTTGCTTCCGTCGTAGAGAGTGCAACAACACTTTGCAGTTTTGAAACCCAACTAACAGTTGTTCCACCTACAGTAAACACATACCCTGTGGTGCTCGTCCTGTTATCTCTATCACCCACCATATCTGCATCAACATATCCCTGTAGAGCAATGTTTTAAGCACCAAAGCATAATGCTTGATTTGTGGTACCTCTCAAATACCTGAGAATCCACTTCACTGCCATCCAATGTTCTTTTCCTGGATTATTCATGTACCTTCTTACAACTCCTACTATATGTGCAATATCAGGCCTTGTGCAGACCATCACATACATAGGATTCCATTTGCTAATGAATATGGAACTTTAGACATATAAGCCATTTCTTCTTGAGTCTTGGGACACACCTCCTTACTTAGTTTGAAATGGCTAGCCGAAGGTATACCAATTGGTTTTGCATTCTGCATATTAAATCTTTTCAAGACCTTTTGTTTGTACTCACTCTGAGACAATGTGAATTTGTGATTCTTCATGTCTCTAGTTATTCTCATAGTAAGGATTTGTTTTGCAACACCCACATCCTTTATTGCAAATGAGTTTGTCAATTTTCTTTTGAGCACATTTATTTCCTGCATGTTAGAACTTGCAACAAGAATGTTATCTACATACAATAACCATATAATATAGCTACCATCATTTTGACTTTTGAGATAAACACAATGATCAGAGTGACATCTAGTATAACCTTGTTCATGCACAAACCTGTCAAATTTTAGATACCACTGCCTTGTAGCCTATTTTAAGCCATACAAGCTCTTCTTCAACCTGCACACTAGTTTCTCCTTCCCTTTTACCTCATATCCTTGTGGCTACTGCATATATATTTCTTCCTCCAAATCCCCATGGAGAAAGGTTGTCTTTAAATCTAACTGCTCAATATGTAAATCTTCAACTACTACTAGACTTAAAATAGTTTTGATTGAAGTCATTTTAACAACAAGAGAAAATAACTCATCAAATTCTATACCCTTTTTCTGTGTAAACCCCTTCACCACAAGTTTAGCTTTATACCCTTTTCTACCTCCATCTTCTTCCTTCGACCTGTAATCCCATTTATTCTGCAATGTTGTTTTACCTGCATGCAACCTAAGTAAGTCCCAAGTCTGGTTATATACTAAGGAGTCCATCTCTTCTTTCATGGCTTTCTCCCACTTCTTCCTGGTTTCTACCAACACTACTTCTTTATAACATTCTGGTTCACCAGAATCAGTCAACAATACATAATATAATGAAGGAGAGTATTGTTGAGGGGGTCTACTTATCCTGGTAGATATTTTAACACCACTTTCATATGTTTGAGGTGCTTGTTGCTATTGTGGTTGCAACTGTTGAGGTTCTAGCTATTGATCATTATGATTTTCAGGAACCTTCACTTTTTCTGTGATCTCATCAAGCACTGTGTATTCTCTATTTTCTTTTTCCTTTTCTTTTCCTGCATCCGATCCTTATACAAAATATTTTCATTGAATATGACATCTCTGCTCCTAATGATTTTTTGTTTTTCATAATCATAAAAGTGATAACCAAAATCATTAACACCATATCCAATAGAGGTACATTTCTTTATTTTTGTCTCAAGCTTTGTTCTATATCCTTTATTAATGTGGACAAAGGCTTCACAACCAAAAGTCTTTAAAAAAGAGTAGTTTACCTTTTTACCTGTCCATGCCTCCTATGGAATACCACCATGAAAGGAAATTGAAGGCCCTTTCTTTATTAGATAAAAAACAGTATCTACACCATCTGCCTAAAATTCTAAAGACAATCCTGCATGCAATTACATGCACCTTGCACGCTCCATGATTGTCCTGTTAATCCTTTCTGACACACCATTTTCTTGTGGTGTTCTTGGAACTGTCTTTTCTCTGCGAATTCCATTCTCTGAAGAGTACCTATCAAACTCTTTGCTACAATATTCACCTCCATTGTCTGATCTGAGACACGTCAACCTTTTTCCTGTCTCATTTTCAACCAAAGCCTTTCATTTCTTGAAAGTATCAAATATATCAGATTTATTTCGAATACAATAAATCTAGGGTTTTTTGGTTGCATGATTAATAAAAGTAACATATTAACGAGAGCCACCGAGAGATGATACCTGAGCAGGTTCCAATACACCTGTATGCACAAGCTCTAATTTTTCGCTCTTCTTTTATTTCCAACTCTGAGGAATATGACTCTTGTTTTCCATAAACACAATTCTCACAGAATTCCAAATCAACATGCTTCAAACCTGACAACAAATTTCTTGAGTGAAGAATTTACATCCCCTTCTCACTCATCTGCCTAAACCTATGATGCCACAATGTCGTATCTGGTCCTGTAGAGTTTAAAGAATTAAAAAAATTAGAAATACCATTGCATAAATACAATGTATCAACCTTTTCTCCTTTTGCTATTACTAGGGATCATTTAGTAACCTTCGAGGTTTTATTTGTAAAAGTAGTTACACAGCCTTCACCTCCCAACATCCCTCTTGAAATTAGATTCTTCTTCAGATATGGAACATGCCTTACCTCCTTCAGCATCCATTGATTTACATTCTGATGTTTTATGAAAATTGTACCCATTCCAATGATTTTACAGGGTTTATCATCACCCAATTGAACCTGTCCAAAATCTCCTTGAACATAATCATGAAAATGTTTCCTATCAGGTGTTGCATGGAATGAGGCCCCTGAATATATCGCCCAAGCATAAATAATATTTTCTAATGAAATAATCAAAGCATATTGCAACACATCACCTGTCACATTCGCTTCACGATTGTTTTCTTGCTACGTGTCTCCTTCTTTTCCCTTCCGAGACTTGCGGTCTTTCTTCAGGTGTCCATCCTTCCTACATTTCTAGCACATTATCCCCGATCTGGACTTAGATCTTCCTTTCATTGAGTTACTATGATATCTTGGGCTCTTTCCTCTTTCCATTTTTCTTCCCCTAGTCTATGCAGTCAAAGCATTGCCTGATGTCTCACTGGAGCTTTTCCGTCACATTTCTCGCTAAGGATTGCACCAAAAACATCATAAAACTTTAAAGTACTAGATCCAAAATAGAGCTACTAATGGCCATAACTAAACCATTCCAAATTTATGGCAATGATCATAGCAATAACAGAGCCCTAACTTCATCATCAAAAGTTACCCCTACCGAACTTAACTGACTGGTAACTGTATTAAATTCATTTAAATGATCAGCAATAGACCCACTTTTTGACATCTTCATATTGAATAAAAACTTCATAAGAAATACCTTATTTGAGTTTGGTTTTTTTTTATATAGTTTGGCCAATGCCGACATTAACCCCTCTGTTTGTGTTTCCTTTGAAATGATAAAGTCTACCAACGCCACTAAGCATAGCCATATTGTTCCAAGTGCCTTTCTGTCAAATAATATTCCATTTTGTATCTGTCATACTCATTGGCTTCTTTGTCTTTCTTCTCAATGATCAGTATAGATATTTCTTATTGGCTTTTTCGACTCTAAACCTACCATCTTCTACCATTTCTCCCACTCGAACCAGGAACCCTTCTCTCCTATGAGTTTATCAGCCAAATAGACCTTCGGTTCTGATATTAGTTGCTAGAAAATTATATATTACAAAACAATGGAACACATAGAACATATTGCAGAAATATAAACACAGAAAACACATAAAACAAGAGAGACACAGATATACGTGGTTCACCAAATTTGGGTTACATCCATGGAGAAACATCTAGTCCTTCCTTTTATATTATCTAGCAAAATGAAGAGATACAACCTACAACAGATCCACTGTAATTCCCTTATCGCTCTCACACAATAAACTTTGTGCTTCTCACTCAGAATACACATCTACATATCTGCAATACAATTCCCTCATATATAGCAAGGGGTTGCCTTCTAGGGAAAAACAATCTAAATTAAACAACTTCTACCATTAGATTTCTACATAATGAATGGACCAGATTCACTACGAAATTACAACATTTTACAATTCAATTTTACATCTATTTTTAGCTTTGGGGGCGCTTCCCCCGATCCCCCGCTTGGGGGGCTCTAAAGAATCATCGTCACCCCCCTTGGTGGCATGCATAAACGGGCAGCGTTTCCATCCCATTACGAAATTGGGTCCAATGTGGTGATAGCTCTGAATAAAGAAGATAATCAGGCTCCACACCCAACAATCTCCCTCTTGGAGACTGATTATAGAAACTCCACTGCTGCTTCATTTTCTGGACAATAACTCCACTTTGGACTTGGATGTTTCTCATCTTCATCATCATACTTGAAGACCAATTGAAACCAAGTAGAATATCAGTTTCTCCCTAATTACAACTTTTGTTAACATATCTATAGGATTCTGGCTAGTGTGTATCTTTTCCAACTTCAACTGCCCATCTTCCAACATTGATTGTATGAAATGGTACTTGAGTTGTATATGTTTAGTCTTGGAATGAAATGCAGAGTTCTTTGCGAGATGTATGGCACTCCGGTTGTCACTGTATAACTTGCCCAACTCTTGCTTCTTACCCAATTCATCCAGAAACCTTTGTAGCCAAATCATTTCTTTACTATCCTTTGTAGCAACAACATAATCTACTTCCGTCTTTGAGAGTGCAACAACACTTTGTATTTTTGAAACCCAACTGACACTTGTTCCACCTACATTAAGCACATACTTTGTGGTGCTCCTCCTATTATCTCTATCACCCGCCATATCTACATGAACATATCCCTATAGAGAAATGTTTGAACCACCAAGGCATAATGCTTTATTTGTGGTACCTCTCAAATACCTGAGAATCCACTTCACCACCATCCAATGTTCTTTTCCGGGATTGTTCATGTACCTGCTTACAACTCCCACTACATGTGCAATATCAAGCCTTGTGTAGACCATTGCATACATTAGGCTTCCAACTGCTGATGCATATGGAACTTTAGACATATAAGCCATTTCTTCCTCAGTCTTGGGACACACCTCCCTACTTAGTTTGAAATGGCTAGCCAAAGGTATACTAACAGGTTTTGCATTCTTCATATTAAATATTTTCAACACCTTTTGTTTGTACTCACTCTGAGATAATGTTAATTTGCGATTCTTCCTGTCTCTAGTTATTTTCATACCAAGGATTTGTTTTGGAGCACCCAAATCCTTCATTGCAAATGAGTTTTCCAATTTTCTTTTGAGCACATTTATTTCCTGCATATTAGAACCTCCAACAAGCATATCATCTACATAAAATAACAATATAATATAGCTGCCATCATTTTTCCTTTTGAGATAAAAAGAACGATCATAGTGACATCTAGTATAACCTTGTTCAGACATAAACTTATCAAAATTTAGATACCACTGCCTTGGAACCTGTTTTAAGCCATACAAGCTCTTCTTCAACTTGCACACTAGTTTCTCCTTCCCTTTTACCTCATATCCTTTTGGCTGTTGCATATATATTTCTTCCTCCAAATCCCCATGGAGAAAGGTTGTATTTACATCTAACTACTCAAGATGAAAATCTTCAGCTGCTACTAGACTTAAAATAGTTCTGATTGAAGTCATTTTAACAATAGGAGAGAATATCTCATCAAAGTCTATACCCTTTTTCTATGCAAACCCCTTCACCAAAAGTCTAGCGTTATACCTTTTTCTATCTCCATCTTCTTCCTTCAACCTATAAACCCATTTATTATGCAATTTTGTTTTACATGCAGGAAACCTGACTAAGTTCCAAGTCTGGTTATGTACTAAGGAGTCCATCTCTTCTTTCATGGCTTTCTCCCACCTCTTCCTAGTTTCTACCTGCACTACTTCTTCATAACATTCTGGTTCACCAGAATTAGTCAACAATACATAATATAAGGAAACAGAGTATCATTGAGGGGCTCTACTTATCCTGGTAGATCTTCTAACACCAATTTTAGGTGTTTGAGGTGTTTTTTGCTATGTTGTTGCAGTTTTTGTTGTTCTGGCTATTGATCATTATGATTTTCAGGCACCTTCACTTTTTTTGTGATCTCATCAAACACTTTCTATTCTCTTTTTTCTTTTTCCTATTTCTTTTCCTGCATCTGATCCTTATACAAAACCTTTTCATTGAATATGACATCTCTAATCCGAATTATTTTGTGTTTTTTATAATCATAAAAGTGATAACCAAAATCATTAACACCATATCAAATAAATATACATTTCTTTGATTTTGCCTCAAGCTTTGTTCTATTTCCTTTATTAATTTGGACAAAGGTTTCACAACCAAAAGTCTTTAAAAAAGAGTAGTTTACCTTTCTACCTATCCATATCGCCTCTGGAATACCACCATACAAGTAAATTGAAGGCCCTCTGTTTATTAGATAAAAATTAGTATCTACAGCATCTACCCAAAATTGTGAGGGCAATCTTGCATGCAATCTCATGCACCTTGCACGCTCCATGATTGTCCTCTTCATATTTTCTGACACACCATTTTCTTGTGGTGTGACACACCATTTTCTTGTGGTGTTCTCCGTGAATTCAATTCTCTAAACAATACCTATCAAACTCTTTTCTGCAACATTCACCTTCATTTTCTAATTTGAGACACTTCAACCTTTTTCCTATCTCATTTTCAACCAAATCTTTCCATTCCTTAAAAGTATCAAATACATCAGATTTATTTCGAATACAATAAATCCAGTTTTTTTTTTGGTTTCATGGTCAATAAAAATAATACAATAATGAGAACCACCGAGAGATGATACGTAAGCAGGTCCCCATACATCTGTATGCACAAGCTCTGATTTTTTTCTCTTCTTTTATTTCCTAATTCTCAGGAATTTGACTCTCTTATGTTTTCCATAAACAAAATTCTCACAGAATTCCAAATCAACATGCTTCAAACCTGGCAACAAATTTCTTGAGTGAAGAACTTGCATCCCCTTCTCACTCATGTGCCCAAGCCTATGATGCCAGAATGTCGTATCTTCTCTTGTAGAGGTTCAAGCATTAACAGAACTAGAAATACCATTGCATAAATACAATGTACCAACCTTTTCTCCTTTTGCTATTACCAGGGCTCCTTTAGTGACCTTCCAGGTTTTATCTGTAAAAGTAGTTACACAACCTTCACCTCCTAGCTGCTCTATTGAAATTATATTTTTCTTCAGATCTGGAGGATGCCTTACATCCTTCAACAACCATTGATTTCCATTTTGTTGTTTTATGAAAATTGTACCCATTCCAATGATTTTACAAGGTTTATTATCACCCAATCGAACCTAACCAAAATCTCTTTGAACATAATCATGAAAATGTTCCTATCAGGCGTGGCATGGAATGAGGCCCCTGAATATACCACCTAGGCATCAATAATATTTTCTAACAAAAGAATCAAAGAATATTGCAACACATCACCTATCACATTCGCTTCATGATTGTTTTCTTGTTATGCATCTCCTTCTTTTCCCTTTCGAGACTTGTAGTCTTTCTTCAGGTGTCCTTTCTTCCCGCATTTCCAGCACACTATCCCCAATCTGGACCTGGATTTGCCTTTCCTTGACTTATTGTGATATCTTGGGCTCTTTCCTCTTTCCATTTTTCTTCCCCTAGCCTTTGCAGTCAAAGCGTTACCTGATGTCTCACCGGAACTTTTCCATCGCAATTCCTCGCTAAGGATTGCACCAACAATATCATCAAACTTTAAAGTACTAGATCTAGAGAAAAAGTTACTAATGGCCATAACTAAACCATTCCAACTTTCTGGCAATGAGCATAGAAATAACAGAGCCCTAACTTCATCATCAAAAGTCACCCCTATAGAACTTAATTGACTGGTAACTGTATTAAATTCATTTAAATGATCAACAACATATCCACCTTCTAACATCTTCATATTAAATAAACACTTCATAAGGAATACCTTATTTGAGGTTGAGAGCTTTTCATATAGTTTGGCCAATGCTGACATTAATGCCTCTGTTGTCATTTCCTTTAAAATATTAAAGGCTAGCAATGTCGCTAGGCACAACCGTATTGGTCCAAGTGCCTTTCTATCAACAATATCCCATTCTGTGTTTGTCATACTCATCGACTTCTTTGTCTTTCCGCTCAATGGTAGGTACATATCTTTCTGATATAAATAATATTCCATATGCATCTTCCATAGCTGGTAGTTTTGGCCATTAAATTTTTCGACCCTAAACCTACCATCTTCCACCTTTTCTCCCACTCGAACCAGGAACCCTCCTCTCCTATGAGTTTATCAGCCAAATAGACCTTCACCTTTGATACCAATTGTTAGAAAATTATATCTTATAGAGCAATGTAACACATAGAATATATTGTAGAAATACAAACACACGAAACGTATAAAACAAGCGAGACACATATATCCGTGGTTCACATAGTTTAGGCTACGTCCACGGAGAAACAATCAGTACTTTCTTTTATATTATCTAGCAAAATGAGGAGACCTACAACAGATCCGTTCTAATTCCCTCTTCGCTCTCACACAATCTCCTTTGTGTTTCTCACTCAGAATACACATCTACATAGCTGCAATACAATTCCATCATATATAGCGAGGGGTTTTTTTCTAGGAAAAAAAAACCTAAATTAAACATAACGTCTACCAACAGATTTCTGCCTAATGAATGGCCTAGATTGACTACGAAATTGCAACATTTTACAAGAAAATTTTACATCTACTTTTAGCTTCAGGGGTGCTACCCCTAATCCCCCGCAGGGGGGGGATCTAAACAATCATCATTGCACCCACCTAGACCTCCCTAGCGGTATGCGTAAATGGGCTTTGTTGCCGCCACATTACGAAATTGGGTCCAATGCGGTGATACCTCTAAATAAAGAAAATAATTAGGCTCCACACCCAATGGTATCCCACTTGGAGACTGATTATAGCAACTCCACCGCTGCTTCATTTTTTGGACAATGACTCCACTTTGGACCTAGTTGTCTCTCATCTTCATCATCATACTTGAAGACCAATTGGAGCTAAGCATAATCTCAGTTTCTCCCTAGTTACAACTTTTGTTAACATATCTGCAGGATTCTAACTAGTGTGTATGTTTTCCAGCTTCAACTGTCCATCTTCCAACACTGATCGTATGAAATGGTACTTGAGCTATAGATGTTTAGCCTTGCAATGAAATTGTTGACTATGCTGGACCCGCCGACATTCAGGGGATCACCTCGGTATGAAGTCCCAACTAGACTTCATGCCGTTTGGTGTGGGAGTCCATCCGGTATGATGGCCCTGTTGTCATTATCTTAAAGATTTTCCTCAACTCTTGCTTGTCAGCACAAGAGAGTGGTCTCCTTTGTCTTTTGAGAAGTGAGGTTCATTTTCCTGGTGATTGTAAGTGTTTCTTGTGTCAATGGTTCTTTCACTGCAGAGGGAGAGGGTGGGAGTGAGTCCCAAGTCGGTTGGGAGAGGTCCCAAATCTACTAGGAACACACAACACAACAGGACGTGCATAGCTTCTGGTGGAACAGTCCACATGGATGCAGCAGTCACAACACACAAGGGAAGATAACATGTATAACACTCAGTGGATTAGTCCGTGCGAGTACAACAGTTGTTATAGCAAGTTTTATGTGAAAGGTCTATTTGATGTTCGAGAGAGTAGTCTACACAAGCGAGACAACATTAACAACATATACAACACATTTTCATTAACATATATGTATTACAACAAGTGAATTAGTTCAAGTGTTAAACACAGGTTAAAGCAACATGCATTACAGGTGTTAAAGATTAGTCTTACAACAGTTACAATACATGTGTGAAAACATGCTGGCGTATTAGCAGGCTTCTGAATTAAGTGAAAGTTCCAGGACACATCGTTACACCATACATCACTAACCTCATGTGTGGGATGTTGGAGCCACATATTCCTCCTCAAAGAAAAGAACACAGACTCTCAAGGCTATGTTGGAGGAGCTGAGGTGAAAAGAGTCATTTTCATGTACAAATGAGGGGGTATTTATAGCCAAGGGTGAAACTGACCCTTGTGGATGTTCGACTACCCTCATGACTATTTGAATTCCATGACTTTTCGACTCTACACGACTCTTCATAAAACAAGTGGGTCTCTTGGACTTCCACGTTACATTAAATTCATTGACCCTATGGCCCACAGTAGCAATGTGGACGACATGGCTCGACATGACAATGTCAATACATTCGTGTTGCTGTTGGTGTGCATGTCGAGCTACAGTGTTGCTAGGTGATGGATGTCCTCATGTTGTGTCACAGCTTCACCTCTGCATGGAAAAGTGCACGGAGTCTTTGATGGTCATTGGTTTGCTTGATGTTTCATTCACACATTTCTCCTTTCTTGTATGTTGGTAAGCTTGACAGGTTCACCCATTTGCGAAAAGTGCATGTTTGTCCATCCATCCATCCATGAACACATTTTGCATGTTTACTCATCCATCTATCCGCGAACACATCTTTACATGATCATCCATTTGCGAGAATTTCTCTTTGCATGCATCATCTATTCCTCTGTATGTGAACATGTCCTTCTTCATGTTCTCCATTCATTCATCCCATCCATGATCATACCATGTTTGTTTGTGTACCTTTATCTGCAGTCACTCATGATGAGATGACATCAAATCCAAAAACCTCCTACTCTACCATGATGCATGATCATTTCGGATGCAAGTGACCGGGAGAGGTGACGAGGTCACGAGGCGAGATGGAAGCTCTGGGCATTGCTGATGAAAATTGTGTAGGAGTCACTGCGTGATGAAGATGGGCAATCCAGATCGACAATGACTGTCCACGGGGTCTGGCTCTGCTGGAGGAGAAAACTACGTAGTTTTTGAGAGGAATAGTCTGGGTTGCGGAAAGGTTGGGCAGAAAAAATCTGCGCAATTTCTAGAACGAGCAGGCACTAGGAGCTTGGCTGAAAAAACTGTACAATTCCTGGAGGGAACTGACAGTCAGTTGTTGGGTCACTGGCAGCAAAAATTGCACAATTCTTGAGGGGAACTGGTAGTCAAATATCTGGAGCTTGGTAGCAAAATCTACGCAATTCGTGAGGGGAGCTGTCAGTCGACTGCCAGGAGCTACTGGCAGGAAAACCTGCATTGATACTAGGAGGTTGGCCTGATGGTCACCTCTATGTAGTTTCTGAGCTGAGTGAACTGCTAGGAAACAAAGGACTTGCTCATGAAAATTGCGCAATTTTCTGGCTGAGCAGTTGATTCACTGTCGGGAGGGTTGGCTGGAAAAAATACGCAATTTTCTAAGGAGACAAGGACGGGCACTCGGTGTCTATTCGGCCTATCTACAAAATTTTCTCAGTCAGCAGAGCGGGAAAGGTCTTCATCCTCTGTGCAATTTTTGAGGGGAGTCAGTCCTGGGGTGGCTACCGGGTCAAACTCTCCAGTTGACCAGCGTGAAGGTTGATTGATTTGCTTGCTGACAAAGTAGCTTGAAATGGCTTGCTTGGTGCTTCTATGATTTTCTGGGTGATAGTCGATCGAGTCAATGGCAAGGTGATGGTCTGACTGTCAGAGGGGAATATGGTCATCAGAACTTCAGCAAAGTGACTAAGTGTCCGGACAAGCGAAATATGCATATGTGATCTTCCAAATACACACTTACATGCCTTGACGATGAGGCAACTCAAACCATCTAGACACACATGCTCAACATGACTAACCGATGATGTAAGTGGCAAGGGCGACACTTGTGATTGATCGTTGGTCGACCGTGACGATGCTTGTGCGACAGTCTATGTGACTCCGTGTGTGAGTACAACATATGTTTACATAGTGAACAAAATCAAGTACACAGTAAGCTAAGACCTCGAGTATGACCAGAACATGGTTGCAAGCATGACATTGACATCAACATGAAAAAGCTTGGGTGAAATGATCAAGAAAGGTGGGTGTGAAGACTCACACGAGCTCATGGAGTGAACCCGAGTGTGTGCAGCCATACAGTGAAACTCCCAAGGGAGGCTTCGAAATTGGGTGCAGGACAATTTTGGAGGGTGGTTGTAGCCACTACAACACTTGGCGACACATTGGTAGAACTCCAGCTTCTCTGTTTTGGTTCATTGATAACACAGGGCCTTGGTCTTTTGGAGAGTATTGAATCACTCTGAGGGTTACTCTAGCTTCCCCACTTACCCCATGGACATACATGGTTCACCTTTTTCTAACTCAGTCAAACACAATCAAAATTTCAGCTTGATCATAGTGTTTCAAATTCGGGAAGGGTAGTTTAGCTCGCTAGTTGATGATTTTCAGAGTACAAATTTTCATCTTTGGTGTTGCTCTATGACTATCAGGCCTGGACAGTACCCTGACAGAGTCACGTAGGAACACACACATTGCTCCACTGCCAGCAAGCCTGGTCAGTACCCCAGTGGAGTTGCATGCTTCACCTCTCTGCGTAGGAATCCTTTCTCTTCTTTCTCCTTTGTATTTTTTCAAGAGGACTGTGGATAGGAACTTATTTATTTTTGGGGTGGAAGAGGGATCCTAACTTATTGAGAGAAGAAGATGTTTTTCCTTCAAAGAAGCATGTAAGATCGTTGACATAGGTTTTCTCATTAAGATTCTCCCCTTATCCGTCTCTACTAGTTGGATGAGCTTCAACGCACAGAGCAGAAGGCTGAGTATGGGCATGGGACTTCCCAGTGTGGACATAGGTTCATGGTTGGACCAAAAATTCCCTTGTAGATGGCTCATATTTTCCATCAAGACTTCATCGGCCGAAGGTTATAGCCAAGCACAGAGAAGATGGACACAAGACTGGCCAAGTGCTGCAGTGTCACAAGTTTCTTCAAATCTCAGCCACATACTTTATTCAAAAGCCAGAACGTAGTAGTTGGCAACACTTATTTCCGGAAACAAAAATAGTAAGGTATCAAGCAAACAAAACAAACGTAAACAAAAATAGTAAGCAAAACAAGCCAGTTGGAAATAATGCTTGAGATATTGGCCATTGATAGGAAGGTTGTCAACCCTCCCATTAAGTGATTGCAGATGATATGTGTGTGGGCCAAGCTTCTCCTAGACTGTGTATGGACCAATCCACAGGGATTGGAACTTCGTATGTTTTCCTTTATCTTTATGGGAATTATCCCATTTCAGAACCAAGTCACCAACACCGAAGTTAGCTTTCCCTGCAGACTTCTTATCGAACCATCTCTTGATACAGTTCTGGTGGAGTGTGAATTTTTCTTTTTCTTTCATCCTTTCTTCCTGAAGCTTATGGAGAGCATCCATCCTACACTGAACTAGATGGCAAGGCTTGCCTTGGGATTCTTGGGAAAGCTAAAGTGCAGGCAAGTAGATATTGGGTGGAAGGATGGCTTCTTTACCATAGACCAGGAAGTACGGTGAGGTATTTAGAGAGGGATTTAGTGTTACACGGTCATCCCAGAATGAATTTGTCAGGGAGGTATGCCAGTTGCACTGCTCAGAGAAAACAGTCTTTTTTATTATGTGGATGAGGTTTTTATTCATGGATTCTTCTAGGCTGTTTCCTTGTGGGTAATAGTCAGATGAGTGTTTCAGCACAATAACATTCTATAATTCAAAATCATAAAGTTTCAAAGATGAAAAGTACGTTGCATTATAAAAAACAAGTGATACCGGAATGCCAAAGCGTGAGATGATGTTCTACTGGAGGAAGTTGATGACCTCCTAGTCGTTCACTTGTTTGAGTGGAACTGCTTCTATCCACCACATGAAGTAATCAGTTGTTGTTAGAATGTAGCGGTGTTGCTTTGAAAAAAGTGGGAAGATTTTCCCAATGATATATAGGCCCCACCTTTGGAATGGTTTGGTCATTGCAACAGGGTGCAGTGGGGCTATTGATCTTCGTGTCCTGTTGGCACATCGCTGACAGACCGGGAACTTGCGAGCCTAAGCATGTGCATCCTTGAATAATGTGGGCCAGTAGAAACTCGCTCGCACAACATTGTGCATAGTGGTGTTTCCCACAAAGTGACCCCCGACGGGTTTGTCATGCATATCTTGTAGTACCTTCTCTGATTCATTTGCCTCCATCACCTAATAAAAAATATGTTACTGTGATTTCTGTAATGCACTCTACGCATCGACGATATGCCAAGGCTTTGAGGCGCAATGCCCTCTTCTGTCTGATAGAAAAGTGAGAGGGGACGGTTTCGTGCTCAATGTACTGGCGCACATCTGTGTACCAAGAGGTTCCATCTTCAGTGGGTGTTGCTCTCCTTATATCATACATCTCAATTTCCTGCTCCCAGTTGACGAGCTCTTCTTCACTCTCTGGTGCGTGTACTTATTCAGCTACAAGTCTGCATAGCCCATGTCCTTTGATCATGTGAAATAGCTTGATTTCAATATCATACTCTTTCAAGTATGTCATCCAGTTCGCACGTCGCTCGCCCAGTTCTTATTGTATAAGCAATGTTAGACTATTAGGTGAGGGACGAAGACTGTGCAGTGGTTCTTCAACGAGTAGGGCCTAAAGTGTTTCACCACCTTGTAAACTGCATATTCTTACTTTTCAATGGTGGGGTAGTTGAGTTTTGGTCCCTACATGCTTACGCTCATGAAGGAGATTAGGCATTCATCGTTCGTTTCATCCTTCTGAGTGAGTACTGCAGCGAGCGAATTATCGGAGGCGAAGGTGTATAGTAGGAAATCCTTCTTGAAGTCTGGGCTGTAGAGTGTAGGCGCTTTTGCAATAGCCTACTTGATCCAGGTGAATGCATAATTTTCCTTCTTGCCCCAGTTGTAGACTGCATCTTTCTTGATCATGTCTTGCATGGGCTTAACTATCTGTGCATAATCCGAGATGAACTTCCAGAGGAAGTTTATCTTGCCCAAGAAGGACTGCATAGCTTTCTTGTTAACTGGGTAAGGAATCTGTGTAATAGTCTGAACCTGGTCTGGGTCCACCTTGATCCCACTTTTGGAAACAATGTGTCCGAGAAGATTCCCCTCAGACATTGTGAATACGCTCTTTTTGGGATTCAAGGAAATCTCATATCTCCGACATCGCTCAAATTTTCTTTAGATGGCATATGTGGTCCTCTCGTCTTTTTTAGAACACAATCACATTGTTGAGGTATGCCACTATGCTCTGTGCAATGAGTTTGTGAAAAGTGATGTCCATGGCGTGCTAAAAGGTTGCGCTTGCATTTACAAGCTCAAATGACATTTGTCTATAAGCGAATGTACCCCACTTGGTATGGAAGGTAGTCTTAAGTCTATCAGGTTCTGCTACCAGAACCTGATTGTATCCTAAAAAACCGTCAAGAAGAGAAAATATTTGTGCCCCAGATACTGTTTGTAGAATGTGGTCCATGGACGACATGTGGTAGTTGTATTTTTCCTAGGTGTGGTTCACGTTCCAGAAATCAACACATAAGCGAATTTCCCCATATTTCTTGCATATAGGAACAAGATTTGAAACCCACATCGAATGAAAAACTTTGTATATGGTCTGTGCATCCAACAACTTAGTGAGTTCTGTCTATATTAGGGATTCAAGTGACGGATGGACTTTCCTTAGCTTTTGCTGATATGGCTTGACCCCTTCTTTGATCAGTATAATGTGTTGGATGATTCGCGTGTCATAGGTTTTCTGATCATCATATTTCCACGCGAACACATCTCAGTACTGTTTGAACAAGTAGATAAAGGCTTGCCACTCTTTCTGTGTGCAACATGTACCAAGATTGACAAACTTCAGATCTTGTTCTGTTCCTAGGTTGATCAGTTCGTGCATCATGGTGGAACTATGGGTCTTGCTATTCCTGGGCCCCTGAAAACGTTCTTGCAAGTCATAAAAATTTTCTAATGTTGCCACACTCTTTGTGATATGGTGGCCTTTCATGTTACCATCTTCTGCTTGCAAAGAGTGCTTGTGCTCATCATAATCTTCACTACATCTTTGAAGAAACCATCGTTGGCCATTAAATGCAGTATCTTTTGATCATCATTAAACATGCGTAACTTAGTTATGTTATCTAGGATAGATGGTTTGTACAAAATTTCAATAGTAAATCTATCCTTAATCGGTGACCTTCTTGAAGTTACATTTGCCAGAGCATTGGTAGCTGCATTACACGTACATGGTACAACAATGATGATAAATGTTTGGAATTTAGAGATTAGCTGCCATACCTCTTGCTAGTAACTTTTGAGATGCAGTGACAAACAATGAATGGTGTTACGTACCTGTCATACCACTATCTCTGAATCACCTACCACTTTGAGTGCGACCACGTTGAGGTTGATGGCTTTTTGCAAGCCTAACATGAGTGCTTCATACTCAGCAACATTGTTCGTGCACTCGAACTCCAAGCAACTTGAAACCTTATGCTTCCTGTTGTATGGGTCAATCAAGACACACCTGGCTCCTGAGACATCATGTCTTTGATCCGTCAAAGTACAAGGTCCACAACCTATCTGTACACGGATGACTTGATGTGCTAGTACTACTGCCACTGCTGTTGCTACTGCTACTGCTATTATTAGTACAATGCACTGTACATGTTTCATTACCATCATCTGGGAAAGGAAGGAGTCCCAATTGTGTGTTTGGTGGGGTCGGGGATAGCCATGCAGGATAACACCCCAACGCTATTTGCAAGAGGTGGTTTCCAAACATGAGTTCTTCGAAGGCCAATGGTTCATTCTCACCATTAAGGGGAGTGACATTGTGCTTCATACACCTCTCAGACACTACCTGGATGTGGTTTCATTTTCCCTTGTACGGAAGCCACATGTGTGACCAGTCTATAGCAAAATATCCGTCCAGCTTGCTCAACCAGTCTTTGCCGAGCAGTAGACCATATGCTTCCGGTATGTCCACAACAACTATGTTGATGCATTAGTGGACTCGACTATCATGAGATAGTCAGATGATCATGTCTCGTAGTTCACCAATGGATGGTACCGATGTTCGATCAAGTTGGATGATTTGATGTCTCGCTCCATTGTGCATTGATCCTTTTCACAATGGAGAGCAGCATGACGTTGGCTGCCACGCCAGAATCAACCAAGCAGTTGTGAACATTGCAGTTAAAAATTTCAAATGATAGCAGGAATGGAGGGAAACCTGAGTTTTCTTCTTCCATCCAGAGTGTGTTGAGCACAGTAGAAAGTGATCCGGGAGGTGTGCTTTCTCCCTTGCTGGTAGAGGCTATGTTGTCCGTTGTTATCTATCCCAATGCATGTAGCAAGATGTCTCGTTGACTCTGGATTTTGGCTAACTCAAAAAAATGATGTTCACCCAAGTTTTCTTCATATCATCTACAATGTTGTAGTCCAGAGGTGGTAGGCTCACCAAGGTGTCTGGGGTAGGACTAATGTTCGTGTTGTCCGACGGAGTGTTCTGCAGTTTGCTGCTCATGGACGTACTCTTGTTTTCCGCTGTCTTCCCGGACTTGTTTTGTGTTTTCTGCTTTGGGGCGGCTAGTGGATCATCCTTTCTCATCAGTAGTCTCATCTTTTCTTGTGCTTCCTCAAGTGTAAGGGGAGACCCTTTACTCCCAAGATTGTAACAATCATTTTTCCTTGGGGGCGCCTTCTCGATGTTTGTCTTCGGCATTGCTCGAGAGCACCGATATGCATTCACCACATGCCCAGAATTTGATGCTTCATCAAGTGCAAAATCCTTGTCATTATCTTTGTCTTCCATATACTCCTACATGTTGTTTTCCGTGTCAAATGTATGACTACATATGGAGCTTGCGACTTGCTTCCAATCCGAACAAGGGTTCTCACGGTGATGTTCTTTGTGGAATGAATAGAACTTGGGATCTGTGCACTGATATAAGTGGAACACAGAGCTCTGCGCATTTTTTTGAGTGAATTGGTTGCTACTTGATGAGGTGCTTCCCTGTCTCTGTCTGGGCGGATGGATGCTTGCAGATGTGTCTGTTTTCTGTTGTTTAATCTCATACACTTTTTTTTTCAATTTCTTGACGAGGCGAGTGAGGGTTTTAATATCATTTGCTTCTTTGTCTCTACCCTTGCTCGCCATCGCTTGGGACTTCCTGCTTGCATATTTGGAGTCCTTTGCTGATTCATCATCCTTTATGACTCCAATCGTGTGTATGTCTTTCTCTACAACAATAGCCTCTTCGCAGTTTTCCAAAAGTGTTGGTTTCACAACTTGCTTGACGAACTGAGAAATGCTAGTCAACAATGTAGACGTGTAATAATCAACAGTGATGGAGTCATGAGGTTTGGTGTTCGCTGCAAATTTGTTCAATATGCATTTCAACCTCTTGTTTAAGTCTTTTACCTTTTCTTTCCCCTCCATATTTAGGCTTCCCAATTCTTTGAGTAACATAGCTAGGGTCTTGTCATCAGCGAAATTTTCAAGGAACATGCATTTGAATGCACCCCAATTCTATATGGATTTTGGTGGAAGGCTATGATATCATGCAGCTGCATGACTATCCAAGGTACATGGAAACAATCTACAAGCTACGTCGTCATGTTGTACCTCAAGGGTATGCAACTGTAGGTAGAAGTTATCCAAATGGTATTCTACCTTCATCATGCTGTTAAGGTTGAACTTGATGTTCATTCTGTCTGCTGACTTTGGCATCTTGTGCAGAACAGCTGGGAGAGCCAATGGTCCCTGAGTCATCCATTCCAGATTTGGGTCAGCCATATCTTCTTCTTCTTCATACTCCTCCTCCCTTTAGGAATCTGACGGTTCCGTCTCTGATTCCATTGGTTCGTCTCTACCTTCGCCTCCTCCGCTGCCTTCCCCTACACCTCCTGTACTAGAGTCTGATCCTAAGATCACAAGTGTGTCTTGTTCCCCTTGTTTGAAGACCAGAGGTTCCTCTCGATCTTCAATAGCTTCTACCAAACCTTCAATTATGGCAAGAAATTCTTCTCCCACTGATGATATAATAACCCTTCTGGGAGTGGCTTTGCAAAATGGCAAGTGATGGGACGGATGGAGCGAAGGTGATGATACAGAATCTCATGTTCAGTCCTTGGAGGTGAGGAGTAACCAACTGCAGAGTCGCGCATAGGTGAGAGGGAGTGTGAGTTACTTCCTTGGCCATATGGTTGATGAGTGAGTGTGAAAGGACGTTCATCCATATACAACTAGCGACCCTCCTTCTAGTGCCAGAAATGTTGACGGTGCTGGACCCGCTCACATTTAAGGGATCACCCCGGTATTAAGTCCCAACTAGACCTCACACCATTTAGTGTGGGATTCCCATTCGGAATGATGGCCCGGTTGCCATTATCTTAAATATTTGCCTCAACTCTTGCTTATCACCATAGGAGAGTGGTCCACTTTGTCTTTCGAGAAGAGAGGTTCGTGTTCCTGGTGATTGTAAGTGTTTCTTGTGTCAATGGTTCTTTCACCGTAGAGGGAGAGGGTGGGAGTGAGTCCCAAGTTGGTTGGGAGAAGTCCCAACTCTGTTAGGAACACATAACACAATAGGATGTGCACAGCTTCTCATAGAACAATCCACACAGATGTGGGAGTCACAACACACAAGGGAAGATAACACATATAACACTCAACCGATTAGTCCACGCGAGTACAATGGTTGTTATAGCAAGTTTTATGTGAAAGGTACGTCTGATGTCCGGGAGAGTAGTCTACACGGGCAAGACAACATTAATAGCATATACAACACATTTTCATTAACATATATGTATTACAACAAGAGAATTAGTTCAAGTGTTAAACACAGGTTAAATAAACATCCATTACAAGTGTCAAAAATTAGTCTTACAACAATTACAATACATGTGTGAAAATATGCTGACCTGTTAGCAGGCTTCTGAATTAAGAGAAAGTTCCAAGACACATCGTTACACCATATATCACTAACCCCGTGTGCGGGGCATTGGAGCCACTACTTCCTCCTCGAAGAAAATATCACAGACTCTCAAGGCTATGTGGGAGGAGCTAAGGTGAAAAAGTCCTTTACATGTACAAATGAGGGGGTATTTATAACCAAGGGTGAAACTGACCCTTGTGGCTATTCGACTACCCTCATGACTGTTTGACTTCCATGACTTTTCGACTTTACATGACTCTTCATACAACAAGTGGGTCTCTTGGACTTCCACGTTACATTACATTGATTGACAGTATGGCCCACAGTAGAGATGTGGATGACATGACTCATGACATGACTCGACATGACAGTGTTGGTACATTCGTGCTGTTGTTGGTGTGCATGTCGAGTTGCAGTGCTGCTGGGTGATGGATGTCTTCATGGTGTGTCACAGCTTCACCTCCGCATGGAAAAGTGCATGGAGTCTTCGATGGTCATTGGTTCGCTTGATGTTTCATTCACACATTGCTCCTTTCTTGTATGTTAGTAAGCTTGACAGGTTCGTCCATTCATGAAAGGTGCATGTTCGTTCATCCGTCCATGCATGAACACATCTTGCATGTTTGCTTGTCCGTTCGTCTGTGAACACATGTTTGCATGATCATTCGTTCACAAGCATATCTCTTTGCATGAAGGTTGATTGATTCGCTTACGGACAATGCAGCTTGAAATGGTTTTCTTGGTGCTTCTGCACTATTATGGGTGACAGTCGATTGATTCGATGGCAGGGTGATGATCCGACTATCAGAGGGGAATCCAGTCGTCAGAACTTCAGCAAAGTGACTAAGTGTGCGAATGAGCGAAACATGCATACATGATCTTGCAAACACACACTTACATGCCTTGATGACGAGATGACTCAAACCATCCAGACGCACATTATCAACATGATTGGCCGATGGTGTAAGTGACAAGTGTGACACTTGTGATTGATCGTTAGTCGGCCGCGATGACGCTAGTGCGATAGTGTAGGTGACTCTATGTGTGAGTGTGACAAATGTTTACATAGCGAACACATTCAAGTACACACAAAGCAAAGAACTTGAGTATGAACAGAACATGGTCACAAGCATGACATTGACATCAACATGCAAAAGCTTGGGTCAAATGATCAATCAAGGTGGGTACGAAGACTCACACGAGCTCACGGAGGGAACCTGAGTGTATGCAGCCATCCAATGAAACTCTCAAGGGAGGCCCCGAAATTGGGTGCATGCCAAAACTTTGGAGGGTGGTAGTAGCCGCTACAATAGAAATACTGAGTTCTTTGCAAGATGTATGGAACTCTGGTTGTCACTGTATAACCTTCCCAACTCCTGCTTCTTACCCAATTCATCTAGAAACCTTTGTAACCAAATCATTTCTTTACTAGCCTCTGTAGCAGCAACATACGTTGCTTCCATCATTTAGAGTGCAACAACACTTTGCAATTTTTAAACCCAAATGACAGTTGTTCCACCTATAGTAAACACATACCCTATGGTGCTCCTCCTGTTATCTCTATCAGCTACCATATTTGCATCAACATATCCCTGTAGAGCAATGTTTGAACCACCAAATCATAATGCTTGATTTGTGGTGCCTCTCAAATACCTGAGAATCTACTTCACCACCATCCAATGTTCTTTTCTTGGACTGTTCATCTACCTACTTACAACTCCCACTGGATGTGCAATATCAGGGCTTGCGCAAATCATTGCATACATTAGGCTTCCAACTGCTGATGCATATGGAACTTTAGACATATAATCCATTTCTTCCTGACTCTTTGGACACACCTCCTTAGTTTGAAATGGCTATTGAAAGGTATACTCATTGGTTTTGCATTCTACATATTAAATCTTTTCAAAACCTTTTGTATGTACTCACTTTGAGACAATGTTAATTTGCGATTTTTCCTGTCTCTAGTTATTCTAATACCAAGAATTTGTTTTGTAGCACCCAAATCCTTCATTGCAAATGAGTTTGCCAATTTTCTTTTGAGAAACTTTATTTCTTGCATGTTAGAACCTGCAACAAACATGACATCTACATACAATAACGATATAATATAGCTGCCATCATTTTTCCTTGTGAGGTAAACACAATGATCAAAGTCACATCTAGTATAAACTTGTTCATACATAAAATTGTCAAATTTTAGATACCACTTCCTTGGAGCCTATTTTAAGCCATACAAGCTCTTATTCAACTTGCACACTAGTTTCTCCTTCCATTTTACCTCATATCCTTGTGGCTGCTGCATATATATTTCTTCCTCCAAATCCCCATGGAGAAAGGTTGTCTTTACATATAACTGCTCAAGATGAAAATCTTCAGTTTCTACTAGACTTAAAATATTTTTGATTGAAGTCATTTTAATAACAGGAGAAAATATCTCATCAAATTCTATACACTTTTTTTGTGCAAACCCCTTCACCACAAGTCTAGCTTTATACCTTTTTCTACCTCCATCTCCTTCCTTCAACCTATAAACCCATTCATTTTTCAATTTTGTTTTACATGCAGGAAACCTGACTAAGTTCCAAGTCTGGTTATGTACTAAGGATTCCATCTTTTCTTTCATGGCTTGCTCCCACTTCTTCCTAGTTTCTACCTGCACTGCTTCTTCATAACATTCCGGTTCACCAGAATCAGTCAACAATACATAATATAAGGAAGGAGAGTATCGTTCAGGGGGTCTACTTATCCTGGTGGATATTCTAACACCACTTTCAGGTGTTTGAGGGGTTTTTTGTTGTTTTTGTTGTATTTTTTGTTGTTCTGGCTGTTGATCATTATGATTTTCAGGCACCTACACTTTTTCTGTGATCTCATCAAGCACTATGTTTTCTTTTTCCTGTTTCTTTTCTTGCATCTGATCCTTATACAAAACCTTTTCATTGAATATGACATCTTTGCTTCTAATGATTTTGTGTTTTTCATAATCATAAAAGCAATAACCAAAATCATTAACACCATATCCAATAAAGGTACATTTCTTTGATTTTGCCTCAAGATTTGTTCTATTTTCTTTATTAATGTGGACAAAGGCTTCACAACCAAAAGTCTTTAAAAAAGAGTAGTTTACCTTTTTACCTATCCATGCCTCCTCTGGAATACCACGATCCAAGGAACTTGAAGGCCCTCTTTTTATTAGATAAACAACAATATCTACAACATCTGACCAAAATTGTAAAGGCAATCCTGCATGCAATCTCATGCAACTTGCACGCTCCACGATTGTCTTGTGCATCCTTTTCGACACACCATTTTCTTGTGGTGTTCGTGGAACTTCCTTTTCTCTATGAATTCCATTCTCTGAACATTATCTATCAAACTCTTTGCTGCAATATTCACCTCCATTGTTTGATCCGAGACATTTCAACATTTTTTTTGTCTCATTTTCAACCAAATCTTTCCGTTTATTGAAAGTATCAAATACATAAGATTTATTTCAAATACAATAAATCCATTTTTTTTGGTTGCATCATCAATAAAAGTAGCATAATAATGAGAGCCATCGAGAGATGATACCTGAACAAATCCCCATACATCTGTATGCACAAGCTCTAATTTTTTGCTCTTATTTTATTTCCCAACTCTGAGGAATTTGACTCTCTTCTGTTTTCCATAAACACAATTCTCATAGAATTCGAAATCAACATGCTTCAAACCTAGGAAAAAATTTCTTGAGTGAAGAATCTTCATCCCCTTCTCACTCATGTGCCCGATCTTATGATGCCACAATGCCATATCTGCTCCTGTAGATGTTAAAGCATTAAAAAAATTAGAAATACCATTTCATAAATATGATGTACCAACCTTTTCTCCTTTTGCTATTACCAGGGCTCCTTTAGTGACCTTCCAGGTTTTATCTGTAAAACTAGTTATACAACCTTCACCTCCCAACTGCCCTGTTGAAATTAGATTTTTCTTCAGATATAGAACATGACTTACCTCCTTCAACAACCATTGATTTTCATTCTACTGTTTTATGAAAATTGTACCCATTCCAATACTTTTACAGGGTTTATCATCACCTAATCGAACTTGTCCAAAATCTCCTTGAACATAATCATGAAAATGCTTCTTATCATGTGTGGCATGGAATGAGGCCCCTAAATCTACCACCCAGGCATCAATAATATTTTATAACGAAATAATCAAAACATCTTGCAACGCATCACCTGCCACATTCACTTCATGATTGTTTTCTTGCTACGCGTCTCCTTCTTTTCTGTTCCGAGACTTGCAGTCTTTCTTCAGATGTCCTTTCTTCCCGCATTTCCAGAACACTGTCCCCAATCTAGACTTGGATATGCTTTTCCTTGACTTACTGCGATATCTCGATCTCTTTCCTCTTTCCATTCTTATTCCCCTAGTTTTTGCAGCCAAAGCATTACCTGATGTCTCACCCGAGATTTTACATTGCATTTCCTCGCTAAGGATTTCACCGATGACATAATCAAACTTTAAAGTACTAGATCCAGAGACAGAGTTACTAATGGCCACAACTAAACCATTCCAACTTTTTGGCAATGAGCATAGAATTAGCAGAGCCCTAACTTCATCATCAAAAGTTACCCCTAGAGAACTTAACTGTCTGGTAATTGTATTAAATTCATTTAAATGGTCAGCAACAGATCCATCTTTTGACATCTTCATATTAAATAAACACTTCATAAGAAATACCTTATTTGAGGCTAAGGGGTTTTCATATAGTTTTGTCAATGTCGATATTAACCCTTTTGTTCTCGTTTCCCTTTAAATATTAAAGGCTACCGACGCCGCTAGGCACAACTGTATTGTTCCAAGTAACTTTCTGTCGAGAATATCCCATTTTGTGTCTGTCATACCTGTCGGTTTCTTTGTCTTTCCGATCAATGGTAGGTACATATATTTCTGATACAAATAATATTCCATCTTCATATTCCTTAGCTGGTAGTTTTGGACCTTAAATTTTTTGACCCTAAACCTACCATCTTCCTCCATTGCTCCCACTCAAACTAGGAACCCTTCTCTCTTGCGAGTTTATCATCCAAATAGACCTTCGGCTTTGATAACAGTTTTTAGAAAATTATATATTATAAAGCAATGGAACACATATAATATATTGTAGAAATATAAACACAAAAAATGCATAAAAAAAGGGAGACACAGATATATGTGGTTCATCCAATTTGGGCTACGTCCACAGAGAAACAACTAGTCCTTCCTTTTATATTATCCAGCAAAATGAAGAGATACAACCTACAACAAATCCACTGTAATTAACTCTTCGATCTCACACAATCTCCTCTGTGTTTCTTGCTCAGAAGACACATCTACATAGCTCGAATACAATTCCCTCATATATAGTTAGGGGTTTCCTTCTAGGGCAAAAAACCTAAATTAAACATAACTCCTTCCATCAGATTTCCGCCTAATGAACGACCCAGATTGACTATGAAATTACAACATTTTACAAGGAAATTTTACATCTATTTTTAACTTCAGGGGTGATATCCCTGGTCCCTCGCTAGGGGTGGCTCTAAAGAATCATCGTCGCCACCTCCCTCGACCCCCCTGGCGGTGCGCATGAACGGGTGATATTTCTGCCGCATTACGAAATGGGGTCCAATACGACGATACCTCTAAGTAAAGAAGATAATCAGGCTCCACACCCAACACATGATGTGTGTTTGGTGGCCATGACCTCACTTTATTCACATGGATGTTTGTACATTTCCACACTTATACTGAATTATTGGTATTCTGAGTATGGGAGTGCGTACCTTAGAGATGATCATATGATTCTATTGTACTATAATATTTTGATTGTTGACTTATAGGTTTCCAACCAATTGTTCCTTAATTCAAACCTTTGCATGATAAATGCACTTTAGTCATCATACACTTTCTGAATTTGTACTTTAGGGAGAAATATGTTAGACATTTTTTTGACGCATGTAGCCAAATGATTTCTAATCTAGATCTTTCACTAACTAAAGACCTATTGTCATCAATCCATAAATAATATGGAAGAAATACCTCTCCATGAAAGATAATAATTATTGATTACATACCTTAAAACCCTATTATTGGAGATCACTACAAGTTTCTACGATATAAACTGCAACATCACACCTTGCATAGTTAATATATTGTGTCGTCATCGCAACTTGTCTTATAAAGAAGTGCATTGGTATTTTAATATGGGTAAAAAATAAAATAAAAAGGTCTCAAATTTTCCTTTCTAGAAGCCTTGTGAAGGTTTCTTTCCTATTAGTGGGAATATAGGCTCGAATCCCTCCTTAAGTGGTTCTCATCCCTCCCATAATGGATATTATCCCTTCCATTGTGGATCTAATCCATACCTAAGTAGATATAAAACTTCAATCCTTGGCCTATAAATATAAGAAAATAAAAAAGAGGTTGGATTTTGAACTCTTGAAATACACTTTCACTCTGTTAAAGTATACATTGAAGGATTTTGAATGGAAGGTTTGAATCTAGGACTATTAGGAGGAAGGTATCAACATCAAGTCAATGGTTGTAACTATCCCCTTTCCTTATTAATAAAAATATATATTTCTTTCCCACATACATTGTCTCATTGTATGAATGTTTGTAATGGAACTGGATCATCCATTTAGAATTTTTTGAGTATTTTATATATCAAAGGCCTTGATTAACTATTTGTTGCTAATATTGCAGGTTTTGTCTTTGGATATCAAAGGTAGAATGAGATCTACAAAAAACAATGAGCATTGACAAACTTTATATTACTAGGTATGTCCATGTTTACATTTTCAATAGTATTCTAGGGAAAGCTTGTATATTTGTGTGTGTTTTGTTATAATGTTTGGTTTTCGAACCTAGGGAGTTTACTCTTGTCTTCCAAAGTGATTTGTTTGTTAACACCCCTCTCTCCCTCTCTCTCTCCTCGCCTTCTCTTTGTCTTACCTCCTCTCTTCCCTTGAAAATAGCTTATACTCAAGTAAATAACATATTTACCATCAATTACTTTCCACCATAGTTTAAGTAATTCTTTGCATAAAAAATGGATATGAATAAATGTAAATAAATATGGTTACTAGGAGTTACTTTGCACCACTATCTATGTTTTTCTTAGCACTTATGTAGGAGTAAAAATGTAAATGTGTAGACTTATTGGTAGTTGCTACCCACCAATATTTATGAAAGTTATTCTTTCTAACTAAGAAATTTAATTATATACTTCACATCTCAATTTATTAATTCCTACCAGGTTGCTTTGAAGGAAATATTGTTGGTGTGTTGACTTTGTGCTTGGAATGATTCTAGGCTTTATTCTTTAGACTTGGAAGTCTAATTTGAACGGATTCTATAAGAAGAGAAGTATTTTTTCCCCCTGGAGGGGGTTTTCCCTCGCTTGGAGCCTATATCTTATGTACTTTATCTCTTTGTGATATTCATTGTTTTGGTAATTTTTTGATGAACAAGAACTAAAAGAAGTAATAAAAGGTCAACTAATATTAAAAGTAATTATTAAGAAAGGAAAGTCAAACCTAATATACAAGATTCTTAATTTTCCAACATGGTATCAAAGCTAAGGTGCAAGAAGGAGATTGAAGATAACATCTTACTTTTTACTCTCTCAATGGAAATAATTATGAAGAAGGGTTTAAAGTTTCTTGGGAAGCTAGTTGTGAATATCAAAGAAGCATATTGAAGGTCGTCTCCAAGCTAGGAAAAGAAGTATTGGATGGAAGTTTCTTCTCCGCTCTCTTATGAACTTTTAAAGAATGATAATTTATGTGTTATAGATGTAGAAATTGATGTGTATATTCAAAACTTCTCATGAAATTTTCTAAATCACAAGACTTGAAGCTACTCTTTTGATCTGTGGAATTTAAGTCACCATCTAAAACAATGATCATTGATATGCAAAAGGAAACATCACACATGCACAAATATTTATCTAGGGGAAACAAACTATTCAAAACCCCTTACTATCTATATTTCATTAACCAAAGAATAGAGAATAAATACAATGCTTTCTTATGCTTGAGCACATCTTGCAAGTGTATAGTATATCCCTCTGCCTCACTGACTGAAACTGGCCCAACACTTAGCTAAATTTTCAAGCCTCCAAGCTCCTATCTCCCTGAATTGTTCCCTTGGGAAATTTCCCCTATTTTTTAGGAATTTCACACCATGGAATTGTGCAATATCCTTAGTTCAATCTCTGACTGCATGCACCACCTGTACACATGGGAATATACTACAGCTGATAAGACATTGCCTTCGAATATCCATCTCAACTAGGTAACTCGAATTCTATACATGCAACAATTATTTTGGACTAATTTATCTTTTAATTGGTTGATCACTCAGTGTGGTTGAAGTTCCACATCCATAACTTGACCTCCACTAGTTCTTCTGATAGTTAGAACTAGTTAAACTAATAATAACTCAAATTAACTAAAATATATTGTTACAAATTAGCAATGATGATCCAGGTGGATATTGATGGCCACCTGCCAAGTCCACCTGGACCCCCACCATTCTTTGTCTCAGCATTTTTAGTTTCCTTAATTGTAGCCCAACTTACTATTTTTAGCAGTTTTTCGGGTCCTGAACTTCCGGAGCCGTTTTGAGGCCCTAAACGACGTTTTTTGGGAAATCTGGGGGCAGCATGGGTCCATGGACCGATGTTGCCCTTCCCAAAGTGGTAGTGCTCAAATAGATCTTTCTAACGAGCTATTGTATGTGTCAAACGGAGATCGTATGCCAAAGTTACGACCCCGGGAAGTTGATGCACCAATTTACCCAAACGGGGCCCACAGTTTGGCAATTCATTTTCTAGGGTTAGGTTTTGGAATGTTAAGGGTTTTCCATTGTTTCTCAACAATAAATAGGCCTTCGAGCCTCATTGTAACATAGTTCAGAGGCATGTAGCCACCACATCTCTTCTCAGAGATAAGCTACCATCGCCCTAGCTGGTTTATTTCCATTACTGTTTGTAAGCATATTTCAGTATTTTACATTAATGAAATGAAGTATTATTTCCGTTGCATATCTGTGTTTATGGTTATCTTTGTAATTTTTTGCGTTCCTGTTTAAGTCCGGATCAAATGAATCATGCTCAATTGAACTCAAGTGTCTCCAAATTGAATCAACTAAATTAACTGAGTGACAAGATCAATTTCACCTCAGTTAACTACCTCCAAGTATTCTTCTGAAATAGACATTTGAATTTTTAATCTAGTTTGACCAAGGCAAATGGTGAGCTCCAGTATTGCAGCAATGATGCTGCAACTCCTGGGACTCTGTTATAGACAAATTTGGGCATTGCAACTCCAATCATACTTGTCCATAAACCAAGGGCTTCTAAGTCCCTAAAAGTGTTGTTTCATACCCTAAAAGAGAAAGGTCAGCTGACTACATCATCTCCTAGAAGTTCTCCATGAGAAACTACTCAGAACTGGTCAAAGCAGGACCATACAAACTGCCCAATGCTAAAAGTGCGATGCATACTGGAAAGCCCTTCTATAGGGTGCGATGAGCGAGAGCAGACAAATGGCACAAGCAGTTTGCTAGGTGGAAACCCAGAGAATCTTCTAGAAACTGCTCATTTGACACTTGCCTCTCTGAATTCGCCCAGGGATGAGTAAGAGATCTGAAATCTCCATTTGGAACCAAGAACTATCAGTGAAATGACACTAATCAAAATCCCAGAAGCTGACTCACTCTCGTGTAAACATCTATATATGGATCCCTCAACCAAGAGATCCAGAGGCTGGAATTTTGTAATTTGCAAGGAAGCGTTGTTGGTTTCTCTTTGAAGACATTATTGGGTGATCTTGCTTTGTATGAGCTGAAGAGGGCTTTCATGCTGGGAGAATGACACTGGGTCAGACCAAATGGTTGTAATTCTCTCTTCTACTACTTTTACTAATAAAGCTATTTGATTTTTCCTCCATATTCTTGTGTATCTCTGAATATTGTGTTGATATATGAATTTGTATGGTCAATATATATCTGATCCTATATTGTTTACAGTGAAAGATCTTTATGCTTTGATGGTATTATGCTGTTGTGAATCTACAGGTGCTCTTTGAAGCGGGACAAGTAAGGAAGCAGTGGCGAGATTCTATCAAAGGGGAAAGGAAACAAGCAAGGAGCCAAGCGGAAGACTGAGGTTGGTACTCTCTGCTTCTTTCTCATCTCTCTCTCGTAAAGGAAAAACAAGTGACTTTAATCTGTTTGTTTCTAAGATAGCTACCCGTCTTAGTGGGACTAGCAGCTCTGAATAGACACTAGATTTCCCGATAACAAAATGGCGACTCCACTGGGGAACGATTAGTTTGATTGCTTGTCTCGATTTGTTTGATTTATAAACCATAGACGGAGCCTGAAGTCAAGCCAGATAGCCTTCGAACTGCATTTGCTATGCAAGTGCAAAGTAGATCAACGCTGCTTCAGTCAATCTCTGGGTTTGTTTATGAACTAAACAACTGACTTGCAAACATCCTAAGTGCCCTAGAGGTAGCTTAAGTAACCTCATTAGATCAGCCCTATACTTTGTAGTTACTGACTATCATTTGTTTGGCTTAAATCCCTGGACTAAACTGTGAACTGTGACCAAAAACCAAGCTAAAGTCTCTTTCCTATTCCATCGCACCCTTTTCTTTAGGCAGACTGGATGCATCACACCTCCCGTGTGCAGTAGGTGGGATGCATCCCCATTTCCCTGTGTTATAGGTGCGATGATCAGACAAGACTAGATCTGCCTCCAAATTTTGGTTTTTTCTTCACTGTCTTCAGTTTTATTTAGGAGTTTTTCTGTCTATGATCAGTAGACCATTGTTGAAACCCCCTTCCTTTGCATAATTTAGCCTCCATTGTACAAATATTTGTGAATGTTTTTATGTATTTTTCGCCATTCACAGTTCTCATTTGCAAAAATAGTAGCTTAATCGAACTGTTGTCCTTTTATTTGAAAGTGTCGCAAGTGTCATTTTCAGTCAAAGAAAAGAATCCTAGTGTTCTTGATGGTCGATTACACTGTTACTCTTGTATTTGATTTGAATTAGTAGTTTTTCAAGTGTCGAAATCAGTTTTCAATTCAAAATCGCAAAGTGTCGCCATTATCTTCCCTTTCATTTTTGAAGAGAAATTTGTTAGTACTGTCACTTTGAAAAGATAATTTAGGTTTGTACTCAACATTCTTTCTGTCATTCACACATTAAGAAAGTGAAAAACAAATACATGCATGTGCATTTTCATTTAGACTGCTTGTTGGTTTGATTTAGGACAGTGCATCTAGTGTGTCCTCTTTGCTCTATGTTGAAAGGATTTCATTTCTCTTTCCTTAGTAGCTAGGATTTTCATTGCAAAAAAAAGATTAAATGACTGTTTATCATCTTAGATTGCATTTTAGGAATTGTATATCTACATCACGCAGTGAACCTTAAAGGAAAACTTCTTAAGAAAGATCAACTGTAAAATAAATTCAATGAACATAAAAACGCATTGGAACCTAACGCACAACATCTAGAAGTCTAGGCTAGAGACGTATTCTGGTGTCGTAAAGCCTGGTAACTGTCACTTTCATCGTAGGTTGGGTGATTCCTCCTCTTTGAGACGAAAAGTGCCAGTATGGACTTGTGCTCCCACATACCGTCGAGTATATATTGGGCGACCAAAATAGGCTATATCCTTTATCCTTAGGAAGCCGTGTTTGCCGCCCTATCGATCGCAATGCACTGAACACAGCATTTAGGAATATTGACTGCCGTACCGTAAAAAGTATTCTGCAGTTTTGAGATTGGTTTGGTAATCCCTCTGTCTAGATTTCCAAAGTAGTCTCTTTCATTCCTTTTCAAACTCCTTAAAAGAAAAGGTCCATCTGAGCACTTGTCACTTCAGGCTCATTAAAAATCGAAGGTGACTAGAGTCATCTTTAGCTTTTTCTCGACTCTTAAAAAGTGAAAAAGCAAGTTGTGTCAAAGCGTCTAAAATTTATTTTAATCGGAATAACATCATTGTTCCCTCGTTGGTCTTAGGTTGAGAAAATGGAGTCCACCAACCAAGGATTTCCCCTTGGGGGAAATCCTAGTCTTTTCTCCTCTTGGGGAGATGTTTGTGCACCTCATATGGCCACATTGTTCCTTCCAGGACTGACAATTGGCCTGCCAGTATGGATTTTATCGACCTCTGTCGTTCAAAGCATCGTGATTCCTGAACAATCAAATCAGCCACTAGATGATACCAGAGTTCCCCCCCAACCTTCTACTTCGTTTGTCTCTCCCTCTCCTTCTTCCTCTTCTCTTGGTGAAGATAGTAAAACTAAAAACCAAGTAACTGAGAAGAAGAAGAAGGGGAAGGAGAAGAAGAAGGGGAAGGAGAAGAAGAAGAGGAAGGAGCCAACGGCAAAAAGGGGTAACCATGCATCGTCTAGCGAAAATCCACACACTACACCGTTCAAACCTAAATCACCATGTGTCATCTGCAAGGGAGACCACTATCACCGAGATTGTCCTTGCATCCCACAGATCTTAAGGGACTGGTCTCCCCGCTTGCAAAATCCGGTGTCATCAACCTCTAACGAACATGTTGAAAGTACACCGTCAACTAGTGAAAACAAAGTCACCAGACAGAAAGGAAGATCTAAATTTCCTTGCAGACTATGTGAGGGCGATCATGCCCTCCACCATTGTCCCTTCCTGGATGAAGCTAAAAGAGGCTTGGATAATCGTCCTACGTCACCGCAACGACTTCCTCCTGGATACAAGAAACTCTTGCCAAGTCCATTGCTAGTTGAAAATCCGACTGACACACCCTTGTTTTCGGTCAAAGCGCCTATCATTGAAGATGAACCCTCTGAGTCCACATCAGACCAAAGTCAACAGGTCGAGATGGCAGTCGACCCCATCTTGTCTTCAGAGGAGTTACCTTCAGATGATACAGTCACCAAAGAGAATGAGGACGACACCGTTCAAATTCTCTTCATAAACACAGACTCCGATGAACATGGGGGCAATCTACCCATTCCTTTACTGCAGGAAGGAAGTTCGTCAGAGTTGTATCCGACCGTTTATTCGGTCCCACCTCCAAGCAACCTAGTCGTTTCCTTTGATTGGAACCTACTAGGCAGACCCCGTTTACCGTCTAATGTACCGTTCCAAATCATAGTGCAAACTTACAGAATGGTCATGGTTGGTACCATCTTAGATGAAGGGGATTCTGTGAGTATCCTTTCCTCGACTGCTTGGAAAGCGCTTGGTTCGCCATCGCTTTTGCCTGAGATGCGAAATCTGACAGGCTTTGATAAAGGAACCAGTCGACTGTTAGGGATCCTTCCAAGTTTGCCTATAACTTTGAGAAGGAAAATAATTTATCTAAACGTAATGGTAGTCCAAGGACCTCTAGATTACAATCTACTCCTCGGGCGTGACTACATTTATAGCATGGGAGCTATTGTTTCCTCACTCTTTCGAGTAATGTGTTTTCTGCATGAAGGCAGAGTGGTCTAGCTCGTAGACCAGCTTTCATTCCTCGGTTCACACATAGCTAATAGTCAAATTCCATCCCTAACATGTCTTTTTGCGCAAGGAATGTCTCATCAATCTCCAGTCCGTCCACCTGATGAACGCGAGTGATTCGGTGGTTGTGATTGAAACCCAGGGGGCATGCTGTTATGAAACCAGCTCAAGAAAAAATAGAAAAGATAGATCAACGCCTTAGAATTCAGCCTCTTCGAGGGGGCAACCTCCTTTACATTACATAAATGAACAATTCTTGGATGATACAAATGACAAAACCTCCTTTCTATATATAGGAGTCTAAGGAGTCACAATATAATCCAACCGACCTAACAATAATAATATAAAGCCACAAAAATAACAATAGAGGGATTCTATGGGGCACAGAAATAACAATATGGGGGTAATAGGGGCACAACAATATTAATAAGGGGTATAACTACAATAGTAATGGGGTAATCACTAGTATTATAGGGACCCAACATGCCCCTCTCCTTCAAAAAAGTATTGTCCTCAACGCTTGAGTAGTTCTCAATAATGTGTGTTTTGCACATTATTGAGATCGAAGAATTGCTCCATCTGTAATATCCATGTGGCGGGATCCTTGCCATCAAACTTCCTCATATCAATTTTTGGAATATGGTGATTCTTTGATCCAACATTAGCGTCTATGGAATCATGATTAACATTTCTTTTGTTCTCATCATGAGTTTCCTTTACTACCTTTTCACCATTAGTGACCCTTTCTTGTAGCAACTTCTTCAATTCTTCCATGTCTGTCTTCAAATCTATTTTCAAATCTACCATGTCTCTCTTCAAATATGTCTTTGAATCATCCATCTTAGCTTCCATGCCCTTTATCTTAGATTCCACGCCACTTATCTTAGCTTCTGTTAGCTTTTGTGAGCGTGACATTTGTTGCACTTGTTCTTGTAATTTTGATATATCATGTAGCATTTCTTCCTCTTCTTCATGAGTCATGCTAGAGCTTTCAGGTTCCTTACTAGTTGTTTGCATTTTCTTTCCTCGGGGCATCAGTTACCGATAATAATGCTTTACTATGCCCTTTGAATTCCGTTAAACCAAGCTTACACAAAAATTTAAAAAAAACTACACACCTTTTTTCACTTTATAGAAGCCTGATATTGAATCTGATGTATCTCTGTAATTTCGGATCATCCAGTTCTGAAATTGCTACCTGTAGTAGCCTTCTACGTCCTCTTTCCAATGGCACAAGTTTGAGCCAAATTGGATTCTCCAAGGAAGAGTTATGTGAAATCTCCCACAGTGACTTGCTTTTAGACTAGTTCAGTAGAGCGAACTTGTACGACGTGCCACGAGTCACTGTTTCAACCTTTCAATCTAAAACACACACACAAGAAACTAAAGTCCGTTATCTTTCTGTACCTTCTTACGAAATTTCAATCCGATCCTCAGAGAGAAAGTTATGACGATTTTCCCCAGGTCACCTGTTTTGAATGTAATTCAGGGGTCTGCAAAAAGACCAACTTCCTCAGATCATATCTCCGAAAATATCACGTGAAAAGCTTTGAACTTTAGACCCAAGGTTCAGCGCGATTTCTCCTCAAATGGGTTTTTTTTGCGACTTCTGAAACATCATAGAAACAAAGTTATAGTGAAAATTCCACGATGACCTGTTTGGAGCAGCGAAACCCTAGAATCCAAAGCTCTGATACCAAATGTTATGAAACCAGCTCAAGAAAAGATAGAAAAGATAGATCAACGACTTAGAATTCAGCCTCTTCGAGGGGGAAACCTCCTTTACATTACATAAATGAACAATTCTTGGATGATACAAATGACAAAACCTCCTTTCTATATATAGGAGTCTAAGGAGTCACAATATAATCCAGCCGACCTAGCAATAATAATATAAAGCCACAAAAATAACAATAGAGGGATTCTATGGGGCACAGAAATAACAATATGGGGGTAATAGGGGCACAAAAATATTAATAAGGGGTATAACTACAATAGTAATGGGGTAATCACTAGTATTATAGGGACCCAACACATGCCCCCTGGTCTGCTTCGGCAGGAAAACTTCAGGTATAGGGTAGGTTTTCGCAGAGGATATATGACTGGTCTGACACACCCGTCCGGTTAGGAAAATGGGATTAGACCGGAATAAGATACCTCTGTTAGAAGGTAGGCCTTCCCCGGTAGAACAAATGTTTTGTCTAAAAATTGAAGGGTAACCTGTAGAAGGTAGGCCTTTCCCGATAAAACAAGTGTTTTGTCTGCAAATTGAAGGGTAACCTGGAAAAGGTAGGCCTTTGCCGATAAAACGAATGTTTTGTCTGCAAATTGAGGGGTAACCTAGGAAACGCTACTTCGTTATACCTAGGGGCATGCAAACCTTTTTGCGTGAAAGTGAAAAGCGACCATTTGTTTTCTTAGTTTGTAGGTTCTTAACCCTTTAAACTCGTAGGATTGGTCATTCCTAGCTTACATAATAAAAGGAGTCGGAGCAAAATTTCGAATGGTGCAAGCTCCCTAAAAAATGAACCTATCGATGAGACATCCTTATTATATGACTGGCACGAGCAGTTTTACACGAAGTTCAAGCTCGTTAAAAATTAAACCTAGTAATGAGCATATGTTCCACCAGAGTTTAAGCTCACTAAAAAATGAACCCACTTCCGGTAAATAACCATTGAGATCGAATTGTTATCAACTTTTGAGCCTTGGTCATGTTCTTACCATGACCTCCACTCTTTTTTTTAGCCGATCATACGCCTCCATTTGATTGTTTACCCCTTTTGAGGAACATCTGCGATGAGTGATCCTATCAGCCACCTTCTTTACACTGCCATGATTGAAAAGTTCCAAACATTACCTGGAACCAGCTGCTATTCGAAAACATCACTCGTTCCTCAAAAAACGAGTCTCCTTTAAGCTCTTTTCATCTAACTCATAAAATATGAAAAGATTACCGAGAAATTGGCCTCTCCAGCTCGTTAAAGTGATTGGAAGTGCCATCCCTCCTCTAGATTTTAATATTTTTGGACCTGAGGGATTATTACACAAAAAGATCGAGCGTTTGTCTTGTTTGGCTCATTAAAATTATCGAAAAGTCATCCCTTTCGCATTGTTTTATACTTTTTCGGACTTAAGGGATTATACTACGAAAAAGGAATATTGGAGTCTCCTTTCCGTCTCTTTTCAGACTCTCTAAAATTGAAAAGAACCTAGTTATCATTGTCATTAAACTCGTTAAAACAATAGCGACAAACTTGTCCATTTAGACAAGAACGAGTTTCATTGTCGCTAGGTTCGTTAAAACATAGCGACGGGTTTGCCCGAAGGGAAAATTATAGAACAAGCATATGTTATCCTCCTCAAGCTTGACAAAAATAAAGAGGTACTGGTCAGAAATGACCGGGGAAAATTGGGAAGAAAACTCAAAGAAACTTTATTGGTAGCAGGTCGCTCTTGAACATGACACTTTCACTCCATCACCATGATTGAGTCAGGTTGGGTTATTCCGTTCACCGGTCATATCATCATTGGTCCACCGTACCATTCACTTTTGGGGTTAATGCTACCAATCCATTTCAGTGTCGCATATATGTTCAAGAGAAGTCACTCAGAGAATTCACGTACCCAGCTTGTGTCTCATCCACTGCAATACCTTCACACTTCATTCTTTCATGACCGCCACCCTGAACCTTGTATCCTCAGATCGTTTTCACCTCTACAAAATCATTTTCTCCGTTCCGTTTCGTAGATGTGGGATCCATCAATGCCCTCCTACGACGGGTCACTTCTTGTCGACATCAGCTCATTATTCGAGAAGCCGACCTAGGAACAACCCTTTCAGTACTTTGAAGCTTGCATGCCTCAATGGCAAGTTTCTCACTTCCGGCGATAGGTTTACATTAATGGCCTTCAATCGAAAGATTTTGCATGGTGTTCGACATCAACTCATGTATTCACACCATGTAAATTGTACTGCAGTACCTTGAGGGTCATCATCATCATCAGTGATTCCTCTCACACCTGTTAACAACTTACATCATTGGCTGGTAATCAGGCGATGTCTTTCCATGTTCAACATCTGAACATATATTCAAATGGATCGACTTGTACTTCGGGCAAAGATTGAACGAGTTTTGAAGACCTCGGATCTAGTTTCATCCATCCGGGCCGCGATATATTCAGGAAAATAAAGACATCAAATGTACATCATTGCTGCACAGATAATCATCCAAACTAAGGGATGATGGCTCTACCAGAATCATCAGTCTGCACACAGACGATTGTCTGTCCTATGTACATAAGAATGAATTTATCAAAGCTGAGCATGGGAATGCCTGCCTCAGCTAGATCATGAAAAATATTATGAAGATAATGTATTGTATTGTATCTTATTACAGGTCACCTTCCAGTTCGAAAAACCTCGGATCCTCATTATAAAGCATTTCACCTGACATCAAAAAGGATTTACGACCTCATACTTTAGGGGGCAACTGTTATAGACAAATTTGGGCACTGCAACCCCAATCATACTTGTCCATAAACCAAGGGCTTCTAAGTCCCTAAAAGTGTTGTTTCATACCCTAAAAGAGCAAGGTCAGCTGATTACATCATCTCCCAGAAGTTCTCCATGAGAAACTACTCAGAACTGGTCAAAGCAGGACCATACAGACTGCCCAGTGCTAAAAGTGCGATGCATCTCACCTACCCCATGCAAAAAGTGCGATGCATACTGGAAAGCCCTTCTATAGGGTGTGATGAGTGAGAGCAGACAAATGGCACAAGCAGTTTGCTAGGTGGAAACCCAGAGAATCTTCTAGAAACTGCTCATTTGACACTTGCCTCTCTGAATTCGCCCAGGGATGAGTAAGAGATCTGAAATCTCCATGTGGAACCAAGAACTATCAGTGAAATGACACTAATCAAAATCTCAGAAGCTGACTCACTCTCCTGTAAACATCTATATATGGATCCCTCATCCAAGAGATCCAGAGGCTGGAATTTTGTAATTTGCAAGGAAGTGTTGTTGGTTTCTCTTTGAAGACATTGTTGGGTGATCTTGCCTTGTATGAGGTGAAGAGGGCTTTCATGCCGGGAGAATGACACTAGGTTAGACCAAATGGTTGTAATTCTCTCTTCTACTACTTTTACTAATAAAGCTATTTGAGTTTTCCTCCATATTCTTGTGTATCTCTGAATATTGTGTTGATATATGCATTTGTATGGTCAATATATATCTGATCCTATATTGTTTACAGTGAAAGATCTCTATGATTTGATGGTATTATGCTGCTGTGAATCTACAAGTGCTCTTTGAAGTGGGACAAGTAAGGAAGCAGTGGTGAGATTCTGTCAAAGGGGAAAGGAAACAAGTAAGGAGCCAAGCGGAAGACTGAGGTTGGTACTCTCTGCTTCTTTCTCATCTCTCTCTCGTAAAGGAAAAACAAGTGACTTTAATCTGTTTGTTTCTAATATAGCTACCCATCTTAGTGGGACTAGCAGCTCTGAATGGACACTAGATTTCCCGATAACAGACTCTCTACTTTACTTTTATCAACCCGGTAGTTCGTAAAAAACTTGGAAGCGACGATGCTATATGCACAAGTACTAGCTCTTACTGCAGGTTGTCACTTGATCAACTGGCACAAGTTCGCTAGGAGCTTAAGCCAACTTCTATGAGTTCTTAGAAGAAGCTTTTAACTGTGATGGATGAAAGCTAACTCAAAAGAGGCTAGTCTACTTTCAGAAAGAAGATGAAAGCTCAAAAGGAAACACAAACCCTAGCAAACCCTAGTTTTACCGACTAACCCTACTTGTGCAAGAAAAGAGATGTAAAATACTGAATTGGATGCGATTGACTATTCAGCAGGTAAAATGCATGTGTTTAAACTACTTCTGAAGGTAAATATGGAAAAATCATCTTCCTGTATTTTTGAGCAATTTTATGCAAAATTATTATGCATGTGTTTTAACTATTTTTTACTGTGCAGAGGTTTATTGGAGAAAGGAAATGGAGTGGGCATTTGTAGGAGGTTGGGAAGGTGTGAAGAGGACCTAAGGGGTCCCTAGCACCCTTCTGGAGATTTCCACCGTGCTCAGATCTCGAAAAATTTCTCGCGTGAACTTCTACAGGAGGCTGCAGGGGATCTACAGGAAATTCTACAGGAAGTTCTACAGGAACAGGCCGAAAGTGGTTTTTAGAGGGTTGATGGTGGAAAAATGGTGGGAAAGTGGAAATGAAGGATGGATAAGGATGTTAAGGGGCCTAGTAAAGGAAGCTCAAGAGTGATGAAGATGGTTGGATTTGTTCAAGGATGAAGAAAGCAATGTTGCACAAAAATGTAGAAATTAGGGCAAGTTGGGAAAGTGTGGTGAATGAGGGAAAGAAATCTTGAGCGAAGGATTGGAGTAGGTTGTGTGATGGAGGAAGGGTAGGTACGAGTGTCTTACAGGTGCTCTACACACTACTTTCCAAAATTGATCCAAATAAAGACTAAAAATACAGAGATTTATCTATTTTGACCTAATCTGCCCTAAAAACCAGAAATGTGATGAACAAAAGTTTATAGACAGGAAATCATGCAAGAAAGCTATGGAAACTAAGCAAGAATAGATCTAAGCATGAAAACACAACTGATATCAACTTTTCCAACTCAAAATATAACACTAGCAATTGCATTGGAAGGCAAAAACAGTGTTTTTGTGGCAGCAAGTGTGCCTTGGTCTCAATTCATGGTCCCAAGGAGGGAGAAATGAGATCAAGGACTACTTGGTAGCCTTTTTGTGGATATTTTCTGTTAGAAAAATGTTAAATCAATCTAAATCATGAACAACTATCTTAATCATAAAAAACAACCTGAGTAATAAAGCAAGATTTTAACCTAAATAACAGAAATTATTCTATGAATGCAAGAAAAACACATAAAAGTACACAAAGGAGGTACTGGGCACTTGGTTTGGGCCCAACCCCAAGAGATACAGCCTCCTAAGAAAGATCAGAGCTGGCACAAAGTTGGATTCATCTTCATTGATCAAAAAATAATAGTTACATCCCAAAAACTCTCTATAAGAAGAAGCTCAAAAAGGTGTTGATACAGGGCTGCACTAAAGTGCGAAAATAGCCTAACAAATGACTAAACTACTAAGGCTTGAAGCCTTCCTACTTATGCAAATGAGGACTCCCAACAGTCCTCAACTTTAGGAGCTTGGCTGCCCAAAACTGCAGTTAATCAACCACTTCACTAGACTTGCTCGGCTGCCCCTTGAAATCATCTTTGGTGGGCTGTGGAACTCCGAGCTGATGGTGGAGAACTCGAGGAACGGGTCATTTAGTGCATGAGACACCCCTCCTACAAATCCTTAGACTTGTTTCTTCATATTTGGCTACCAATCTCCTCATAAATGCCTGATCTTGGTCCAAAAATGTCCAAAAATATGCAATAAGCACGTATTAGACTTGGTGGTAAAGTGACTATTCCCATTCACACAATTAACATAAATATATTCAAAATCATGCATAAAACTATGGAGAATGGTGGATTAAATGAGAATAATAGGCAAAATAAGCCCATATAGTTACCCATTTTCGGGGTTCATCATCACCCCCCTGTTGAATGTGTTGCTCATCCTCTGAGCAACTAATCTAGTTCAACATCTTTGATCACTTTCACTACCTCTATGACATCCTAGGCCTCTGAGGTGATGTCCTCTTCCCTATCGTGAAAACCTGCCTTTCTATCTACTTCCTCCCATTGTCTTTTCTCCTCTTCTTCCTTGACTCCTTCTAACAGCCCTAGCAGTAGTGGAGGGCTGAACTTAAGGCCAATCCAATTGGCTTTCAAGTTTTGCATTGATTGTTTGTATAGGGGTACTCTTCTCATAGCCTCCCTCATTCTGGTTGGGGAGTGGTACTCTCTTATTTTCAGACTATGGGACAATGTGTTCCATCTCCTTGTGCAAGCATGAATGCAACTATCACCAAACAATCTTTCCATGTATTTAAAGTGAGCAATGGCCTGAGCTTTCTTTTCAACATAGTCAGGTGCGATGTGAGGGTTGTTTGCAGGGTATTGATGGGAATATATAAGAGTTGAGGAATCTTCTGGTTCTACCTTGATCATGAATGGCTCACTTAGTTCCCTGGCCATAATCTTCTGAATCTCTATTGCCCTCTTTTTCTCATGGCTTAACCATGAAGCCATGGCCATGAGTTGCAGATCTCCTAATACAGTGTTTGGGTCCCATAGATTCATGTTAGGAAGTGCCCAAGTTGTGTAAATAAAATTATGCTAACTTGACCTTATCTTCAGCTGAGCTGCTATCACACAATTGCATAAACTGATTGTAATTCTGAAATGGAGTGGTACCCCTTTGGGCCAATGTGTTAATTTGAAATTGCAACCATTGGTATTTAAGATATAATGCATAGGATTTAGCAGGTTTCCTACATTGTAAGGCTTCTACTGCCCAGCTAGCCATGCAGGCCATTTAGGCTTCTTTTTCTTGCAACTGTTGTTTTAAAACTTGTACTTCTTCTGCTGCCTGAGACTCCTTTCTTGCAGAGCTCTCCCTCTTTTTGCGATTTCTCAGTTGTTTCCTTGTCTGTTGGAGGGCCTTCTTGTTGCTACTGCCCTCCCAAAATGGACAGCCTATATTCCTTATGGACTTCCTGTAGCTACAACTGCTTTTTCAGTAGCTCATTCTCCTCCTGTAGCTGGGCTCTTTTGTAGCTTTCTATGTGCCTCACCATGGCCAATTCCCCTCTTAATTATTTTAGCTTATCCTCCATGTGGCCTATGTCCTCAACTCCTTTAGATTTGGCGATTTGCATCCATGTGTGTGTTCTGACCCTCTCTTTCTCTAATTCGAAAAATAATGGTACAACAAATTTCTGTGGGATGATTTTCCCACCCTCTAACAGATTGTAATATGAGCCCAAATTAGGCTGAGGGGTAGGTTTAGGTATTTCTTTAGCCTTGCTCTCCCCCTGTGACTGTTTGGCTGCCTTCTCCTCCAATTTCTCAGTCTCTTTTAACTTGGCTAGAGTTTCCTGTAGAGATGTTTCAGCTTCCTGTAGAACTACCTTTGAGTCAATGTTGGACACCTAATCCTAAAGGGTTAGTGTGGAAGCCGAAAAGACTAAGCAGTCCAAGAGACCTTGGGATCTGAATCCCAAGAGTCACCTATTGTACTATAAATGTGTATCTTATGTTAATAAAAAATGCACTCACTGATTTATCTTTCACATCTGTCTTGCTGTCCATGTGTGTTTAACATGGTATCAGAGCGGGCGAATTCTGGCCCTGCTCATATTTGAGCCACTTGTTTTGTGGTCTCTACCTACATGTCAGTTCTGTCTTTCTACTAATGAGATTTGATCAGAATTGCCACCTTATTGAGCTTTGTATTCCTCATTCTGCACCATATTCTTTCCTACGCTCTGTGCACTCTCTATAACCGTTTTCTGCCCTATTCTATTTATATTCCCTGCGCTATGCTCCATACAAACCTGACATTTGAACGCTGGTCCAACATTATTCTCCTGCTCTTCTGTTGCGCTGTCTGACCACCTGTTTGAATGCGTTGAGTGCCTGCCATTACCTGTGGTCTGCTACAATTCCATGTGGAGCATGAGGATTGTCCTGAGATTTATGAGGTTGCCCGTTACCTTTTAGAAATGATGGGCGTTGGGCGACCTTACGGGCATCAAGAAACACTTATGTTGGAAGCACGGCGAGAAGAAATGGAAGTGCGACAAGTGTTCTAAGCGTTATGCGGTTCAGTCCGACTGGAAGGCCCATTCCAAGACCTGTGACACCAGAGAATATCACTACGATTGCAGTACTCTCTTTTTCAGGAGAAATAGTTTTATAACACACAGTGCCTTCTGTGATGCTTTGGCTGAAGAAAGTGCGAGAGTTACAGTGAATAATGCTGAACCTGTTGCAACTAGGACAACGAACAATTCTTCATCTGACGACGGTCCTAATCCGTGCCCGTGTCCGCCGGATTCTAATAAGGTCTCCATTTCTTCAACAGGCGGTGTCGTTGCTCCGCCTCCGCTCTCGGCTACATGGGGATTGTGATTGCAGACTCGCATATGGATCTTGAGATTGCAGAGCCGCCTTTGTGCAACTTATTAACATGACGGTCATATATATATAGTTCTGGTTGCGCAACGAGGATATCGTGGATATAAATCTGGTAATATATATCTATCTTCATTCTGTTGACCAATAGAAGAATTCTAACCAGCGGCGTTCTGCGTAATTGTGGTTTATCTGTTTATGTGATTGATTACAAAGCGTGCGGTGACATTTGACTGAGTTGCGTAAATGGGAGGCCATGAGTATATATAGATATGGTAGCATATATATGTTTATGGTGTTGCGTAAGATCGGTTACTGAACAGGTTGTTTAACCAGTCCGCATTGCAAGACCATGTATGCAGGTCGCGTAAATGGGAAACCTTTGAGATTATTGAAGAATTTTGTCGCTCCTTGCGTTTCTCCCTAAACCTGCATTGAATCGATATTTATTTTTATGAAGGCTCCATCATGCGAGTTGAATTCGAAACCTGTGGTGCGGTGAATCTGACTGCCCGGCTTCTATTTGTGACTGCACAACTTCTATTTCCGGAATCTGTGGATGCACGTAGTCTCTTCTTAAGATACAGGGCATCTGCATCCCCTATAAAGCCTTGAAGCAGTATCTTAACCTGGTTACCATATTTCTTCACATCATTGCTTTTAAGAAACTTTCTGAAAATTTCAACGTCTTTTTTACTGATCACATTGAAACCACCTTGTTTAAAAAGTGCCCTTGCAATGTTAAGACCGAATCGGAAGTGAGATGGTTCCATTAATTTGAAACCTGAAAGATCAAGTTTCACCATTCGAATTATGTCTTTTACTATATCCAAGGTTTTCCAAACGGGAAACGCAAATTATAACCATATTCACTAGAACGTCCACGTACCGTCCAGAGTCTAAGACGAGGTCGGAGTTTTCGTCTATGCTGTAATTTCTGCTCATTCAGATAATATTGAAGAGGGCAACCAGTTTTAAGAGATCTCGTACTATTTTATTTTAATGGCTGTGTAATTTTCAGAGGCATTCGCCGCAATCTTGAAAGTCAGACAAACCACTCTGTGAAGAACAATTTGCCCATGAATTTCCATCCTGGGTAGCAGAGCAGCTATTTTGTTCTTGTATTTATGTGTTTGACATGCTGTTTCTCTCTTGCAAAGACGGGCTAAAGAATACATGTTCTCATTTGCTATTTTCACTTGAGTTGAAGTGGTAGTTGGGTTGCAGGCACATATTCGAGAATAACGCATGTAGTTGATGTGATTAATCAAAGAGTTGTTGTATGGTCTGCTAGAAGTATGTAGGGATGTGATTATTCCGAGGTCGTTTCATCCGTGAGAGTCCAAAGATCAACAATCGAGTCTATTCTCTTTATCTCATAGTGGAAAGTTTTTAGTGCAATATTTTTTGGGCTTCCCAAACAGAGAGACATTTGTCTGGCCTTCTTGTGTCAAATCAACAAGGGCTGCTGGAGCATTGTCGGATCCATCCATTTTGGCTTGAGGAGTTGAGAGACATTGCTGCAGTTTTTTTTTGATACTCTATAAAACTTATATTCAAGAGACAGTGTTGATAAGCTATATCAAGTGTTGAGATATAAAAGTTTTCAATAAGAACAAATCTGCATTATCTAGTTTGTTGACTCCTTGCAAATTTTGAGAAAGAAAGAATTATAGTTGCTTTTTGGTATTCCGGTTCCAGCATCTTCGAATTCTACCTGTTGCTTCTTGTTGCTCACTGATCATTTGCTGACATTTATAAAGGATATTGCTGTGCACTGTGAGTGGGTACTACTTTTCTGCATTAAGTAGTAGTTTTGATCAGTTTTTAATGCATAAATGGCCAGAACCAGTGATGTATTACAGTTCCTTAAAACTCTTATACAATCTACTGTTGATGACACATTACAAATCAGCAAAAGATCTCTCTCAGAAATTCAGACATGCTTATATAATGCACAGGAAAAGATTGATTTTTTACAGATTGAATCACAGCTACAGCAAGAAGAGCTACATCAAAATAGACACCATTCTGAACCTGTTTTTGTTCAGAACATTGATACAACCACCCATCAACAGCAAGTCATTAATGTTACTGTTCATTCCAATAAAGCAGCAAAGTTACATGCAGATGCAGAGGTTCAGTCTGCACTTCCCAAGCCCATCATCAGACCTTGGGAACAGCTTGTCCACAACAAGCACAGAACCGGTCTTGGATATGACAAGGACTTGTCCTTTCATATTCCAGACTATGCCAAGCCCATTCAGTTTCAGAGTGCTGGTTTCATTAATGACAGTTCACCTGCTCCTTATGACAGTTCAGCTTCAGCTGTTCCAGACTCTGCCCCTCTTCTACAGCAACAACAACAACAAAAACAACAGATTGTGAAATGCCAACACTGTGACCGAGTTGGCCATTTGAAAGATCACTGTTTTGATCTTCATCCATGTAAGCACTGTCATAAAACCAGTCATTCTTCACACAGATGCTTCAGAAATAAACATCCTGCAAGAACAAAGATTCATCTTGGATGGATTGCTTCTTGGCAATGGGCATCAACAGCCAAGAAGATATTCCAAACACATATCAGAACTTGTTCCAGAGTATTGAACAGTCTTGCAGTTGAGTTTTCTCCATCTTCTCACCTTGTATCTGACAGGGGGGAAATGATGGTCATCTACAAGCTTCAAAGTCACATCAAGCGAGCCTGAGCCACAACCTGCCACACCAGTTTCAGAGTTGCAGCCAGAGACAAAGATGCCCGTGAACACAGATTGAGAACACTTCCTCTAGCAAAAGACTCCAGCTTCTTGCCAGTTTTGGAAGAGTTCCAGGAATTGCATTAAGCATTCCAGAGTTGTTGGTTATCCTTAAACCATCATAGGTTGAGACTTCCCTTTTCAGGTTGAAGTTTTACCTTTTATGCGGGGTGAGACCTCCCTTTTATGGTTGAAGGTTTCCCTCTTTAAAACAATAGGATCACTTCCTCTAGCAGAAAACTTCAGTTTCTTGCCAGTTTTGGAAGAGTTCCGGGAACTGCACTAAGCGTTCCAGTGTTGGTGGTCATCCTTAAACCACCGCCCTTTTTTACCAACATTTCATAGAGCACATTCAACCTAGTGCTGCCATGCATTTTTTGCACATTTTGTATTACAGCTCTCTTCTTGGACTCATACATAACCCTTCGGATTAAGGGGGGGAATGTTGGACACCTAATCCTAAAGGGTTAGTGTGGAAGCCGAAAAGACTAAGCAGTCCAAGAGACCTTGGGATTTGAATCCCAAGAGTCACCTATTGTACTATAAATGTGTATCTTATGTTAATAAAAAATGCACTCACTGATTTATCTTTCACATCTGTCTTGCTGTCCATGTGTGTTTAACACATCAACTTAATTCTTTCTTTCCATGTGGAGGTTTTTGGGCTTCCTATTTCATAGGTGATATATATCTTGGAAGGAGACTCTTCCTTCTTTTTAGTGGGTGAGTCCTCAATGACAATTGGTTCCTTAGATGGTGGCTGGGGTTTGCCCACTTTGATCCTTGTGCTTTTTCTGGATTTAAAGTACATGGAGGTCTGCCTTTTTCTTTTTCCTTTTTGTTTTGTAGGTGTGCTTAATGTAGCAAGCACAACTGCTACTTCCGTTGCCAACATTTAAGGGGATTTCTCTTTCTGCTATTCTTTTCCTTCACTTCCTGTAGAAATCTCTATGCCCCTTATTTCTGCTTGTGTCACTGATATCTCAGGGTGTGTCTTTTCTTTCTCTTGCTGGGTGCCTGCCTTGGCTATGGCAGCCTTCTTTTGGGCTTTCTTGGCCTTTTTATTTCCAATCTTTGTCCTTTTTCCCTTCTTTGTTTTTGTTGTTTTCTCCTTTTCTGTCTTAGGCTCAGCAGTCTTGTCAAATTCCTCTTTTTCCTTTTGTTCTTCCTCTGTTTTTCCCTCTGCTTGAATGTCTTGTGCTCCCTCATCAATGTTCTTCTCAATTTCTTCAGTTTTCTCCCCCTCATCACTGCTGGATGGGCTGATGTTCTTAGCCAAAGTTCTGATGTTATCATCCCTAGACATATTTCTGAAGATTTCCCAAGCTATGGGGACAGTATAGGTGTGTAAAGCATCTTCCACCAACAGTTTGATGAGTCCATGGTGGGCTAACTGATCTGGGACTCCTGCATTTAGCTTTGTACCACATTCAATTAAAGACTGAAGGAGGAAATATGGGATGCTCAGTTTTTTAGCTGGAGGCAAGTCCATCCCACACCTAAATTCATGTAGCTACCTGAAATGATAACAATAGATGATGCTAAACCTCCCTTCGCATGTGATATACTTCATTATTTGATAACTGACTTCACTCCAGAGAGGAGGCAAGCTTGTCCTTCTGACCCCGTTTTTGTCTTCTACAGGATGCTCCTCAGGCAGAAAAAATGTTTTCTTAGCCACTTGTCCCAATGATTTCTTCTCTTTGCTCCAAGGGAGCCCCAGTGGTAGACCGGTAATTCTACTAACACATATTTCATTAAATTTGGAAGTAAATAGTGGATCTATAATTTCAAAATAACCAAAAATCTCAATTCTAGTGATGTCCTTGTAATAAAATGTTTCCAATTTTAATGAAATATGTGTTTACTGATAAAATCAGGGGTAAGTTCTAGGGTCAAACCCCTAAAAATAACTGTGGCATGTGTCTTCGAATGTGGTCTTAGGGACATCAAAAACTCTTCAGTCACCTCCTCATCATAACCCTGAATTCTGTCAAAGAAGGATATCCAGTTTGCCCTGGTGAAAAGGTCCACCACCTTAGGGTGCTCATACAATTTGCTAGAGTTTAAGGGTTCTTTCCTCATGAATCCTCCTGGCATGGTGTTGAGTTTGTGTTTTAACCAAAAAAGAAAATGCTCAGGTGGAAAAAAATAGTCAATCACTGAAACAGAGGATAGCTAAATTTGGTTTTTTTCTGAACCAAAGAAAGAATTTCCCATGTGATTCCTTACAACATCAAATGGCAATAATTCCCCTGTTTTAAACTGCTGTCACTCGGAATTTGACTGTCTATTTATGAAAAGAATTTTTTTTCTACAGAACAGAGGATAAGGACACAGGTTCTTTTCTTAGCACATAGATAGATATGCAAATTCAGTTTTTTTCACACACATACAGGCTGGCCTCTACTGCTGCATGTATCTTCCTTACAGGAGAATTTGAAAAATGATGAGGAGATTTCAGATGCAGAGAAAAAAAAGAAACTGGGTAGACTTAGTGAAATATGCAGGCAAACTTTCACTTTTTTTCAATGCACAGACAAACTTTCACTCTCGTTTTTCAATCTAATTTCGTGTTCAATTCACCGCCTTACACAAAAAAATCATGCACAGAGAAGTTTTCCCGAGCCTACCTCATTTTAAGCTTGAAATTCGATGAAAATCCTGGGTTTTCTTTCTGTGGAGCTGTTCTCTGCCTTTCCTGTAGAACTTTTCCTGTAGAAGTCACCTGGCTCCTGTAGAATGAAACTGTGCTTCCTGTAGAGCCCGATAGGCGGGAGATTTTCAAAAAATAGGCAGAAATCTGGCGGAGGATGACTGGTTAGTTGCTCTGGAAGTGGTAGATGCGTACTCCAGTCGAGAACGTTGTGAAGGCACAATGAAAAAAGGGTGGTGAATGTCTTAACTGAGCTGTCTTTTAACTGCGGGTGTGATTTGTGGTGAGGAGATGAGGTGGCCGGACTAGACCGTTGATCCTACATCATGGTCATAATGTTTCTGCATGCCGTCTGACTGCCATCACCTCCCTTACTCCCGTTATCCGCTGCCACCACTACCAATCCCGAATATTTCTTCCTGAATGGACATTCCACACGTGCTGGCTGCGTATCTGATTGGCAGTTTTGAATTTGACGGGGCTCGTTTGGATTCCATGAGGATGTGTAACTGACCGAGGGTGGCTAGTTAACTGGCCACCAATTCCATTCAATCTGAACCATTCCCATAGTCACACAGCCTTGAAATATGATTCATGTAATTGAGGAATAGGTTTAGGCACTTACCTGTGCAGTCGCGGCCGTGTTATGCACATTTCGGATTTTGGAACCCATTTCTTCATTGTTGTTGCTGCTTGCACTCTGCATGCTCGGCCTCGGGCTGTTGTTGATGTTCACACGTTCAAACAAAGCTCCATGCATGTTTCATATGCTATACTTTGTTGTCCCTGTCTCTGGAGTATGTCTTTCAGAGGGATCAGCTGCTACAGGAATCTTGTAGGATTTCTTGTAGCTGCTTCTCCTTCTGAAATTCAAGCTAAAATGAGTAGGGATACAACTGCTGATGAGGGTCTTGGCTGACAAGGAATCATAGATGGAGGGTATCAGGTATGGTGAGTGAAAAAAACTGCTGCTTTGATTTGTCATTAAAATTTTGTTTGTAACGTGAAAAAATAGAATTTTTGTGTGTGACTGTGCAGGGACATAAAAACGAGTGTAATGGAGGTGTACAAAGATGGAAAAGGGTGACATATGGCGAGGGATGGAGGTATGGAGGTTCATAGGCCTCAGGTCCTCTTCTGATATCGATTTTGGCTTGTCTATAGTTTCTACAGGATCCTCCTGTAGAAGATACAAAGCTTCCTGTAGGATGTGAAATTTCGGACCAAATGCGACTAGATCTTGGAAAGGGTAACGATGATGGAGGAACGGATTGTGAGGGATGCATCCTGGTCATGTCCTCTGTCTTTGTCTTGTGCGATCCTCCTAAAACCTGTAATGACCTTCCTGCAACTTGCAATTCATTCAACAGAAATTAGGTTTATTTTTCTCTTCTTTTTTTTTGTCCGAGACAGCAGGAGCGCCTCCAGGAGGTTTTCACCCTCACTGTCTGTCCTGGGTGCCTCCAAAAGGTTTTCACCCAAGGATATTTTATTCCTTTTTTCTTTTCTTTTTTCTGTGTTTTTTTCTCTTTTTTTCCTTTTTTTTTTCATGGTGTAGGTGGAGTGGAGACAGGGACCTGCTCCACTACCAATACTTATTTACCAAGAGTCTCAATGAACTCCTGCTTGGAAAGGGGCTTCCTGTAGATCTTCAATCTATGCCCATTGACGAGCATGGGGATGGCTTCTTTGTCAATGGTTTGAATAAGGACTGAACCATTGTCATTGCATGTTTCCACTGTATATTGTCCCAGCCATCTTGTCCTCAGCTTGCCCTTGAAATCCTTGTATCTTGAATCATATAGCAGCTCCAAATCTCCTGGCTAAAATTGCTTTTCTTTGAGATGTCGGTCATGCCATATCTTTCTTTGAAGTTGGATTACCTCTGAGTGGAGAAGGGCCTACATTCTCTGTTCATCTAATCCATTCAGCTGAAGCAATCTTTCCTATTGTGCATGGCTGAGATCTAGGTCCAAATGAGCTGCCAACTTCAATGTGTTATAGTCAAATTCTATGGACAACAAATCTTTCTTCCCATAGACCAGCTCATAGGGTGTGAAACCTGTTGTAATTTTCCAAGTAGTGTTATAGGCCCAGGTGGCCTCAACCAAGCGATCTGCCCAATCTTTTCTGCTGCTGCTCACTACCTTAGTCAAAATCCCTTCCAAAGCTCTATTAGTAACTTCCACCTGTCCATTTGCTTGTGGATGATAAGGGGTGGAAGTTCTGTGCTTAATCTTGTGATGAGTGAGTAGGTCTTCAATCAAGTTAGAGGTAAACTGACTTCCTTGATTTGTGACTAATTCTCTTGGGTAGCCAAACTTGTAGAAGATATTTTCCCTCAAAAACTCAACTACCTTTTCTTCTGTTGTTGCTTTGATTGCCTTTATTTCCGCCCACTTTGTCAGGTAATCCATGCACACAATGATGTAGGAATTCTGTTTTGAAGGAGGGTTGATAGGACCCACAAAGTCCATGCCCCACTTCTCAAATGGCTCGAAAGTCACTTGAGGCTGTAAGGGCATCTCATCCTTTGGAGTAGGTTTCCCCATCCTTTGACATCTGTCACATTGGCTGATTTATCTCCTGACATCTTGATGAAGAGTGGGCCAATAATACCCTGCCTGTAGAATTTTGAAGGCATTTCTCTTTGCTGCAAAGTGGCCTCCGTAGGGCCCATCATGACAGGTTAGGAGGATGTCAAAAAATTCCTCCTCCCTGGCACATCGCCTCAAAATCTAATCTGGGCCAAATTTAAAAAGATTGCCCCCAATCCAAGTGAATGGGGCACTTTTCCTCACGATCTTGCTCTTCTCTTTTGAGGACAGGTATGGCAGAAACTGTGCTGAAACCAAATAATTTGCTATATTAGCAAACCATGGAGAGAGTACTGAAATAGAAAACAGGTGTTCATTTGGTATTTGATCATCCACCATCCCTTCTTCACCTGCAAGCAAATCTAGTCTAGATAGAAAATCAACAACAACATTTTCCTTACCTGGCTTATCAACAATGGTCAAATCAAATTGCTGCAATAAAAGTAACCATCTAATGATACAAGTGTTTACATCAGGTTTGTTCATCAAATACCTAATTGCAGCATGATCAGTATGCACGAATGTTTGATAGCTAGTGATGTAGTGTCTGAACTTGTTTAGGGAATGGACTACAGCCAGGAGCTCTTTCTCGGTTACAATATAGTTTAAATTTACCTTGGACAGGTTTTTACTAACAAAATATATGGCATTCGGTAGCCTCTCCTCAACTTGTCCTAACGCTGCTCCTATGGCTTTGTTCGAGGCATCTGTGTGAATGTGGAAAGGTAGGGCCCAGTTTGGACCTCTCAAGATTGGGGCAGTTATCAACTTACCTTTCAAAGCATCCAGAGCCTCTTGACAGTTGTCAGTCCATATGAACTCAGCATCTTTTCCCAAAAGACCAAACAATGGAGAGGCTAGCTTACTAAAATATTTAATGAATCTTCTATAATATCCTGCTAAGCCTAGAAAAATCCGAACATCTCTTACTTTTTGAGGAGGCGGGACCCTTTGGATGATAACAATCTTATTGGGATCCACCTGTAAACCTTGTTGAGAAATTGTATGACGTAGCACGGTCCCTTTAGTCATTAGGAATTCAAATTATCAAGACTGAGGGACAGGTTCATCTCAATACACTTGGCTAAAACTTTCCTCAGGTTAGTCAGAGCTTCTTGGAAGTTAGAACCATAAGGGGTAAAGTCATCCATATAGATTTCCACTAAATCATGAACTAGCTCAACGAATATACTCAGTACTGCTCTCTGGAAAGTGGCAGGAGCGTTGCATAACCCAAAGGGAAGGACCTGGTAGGCAAAGGTACCCCATGGACAAGTGAAAGTGGTCTTATCTTGGTCTTCCAGGCTGATTTGGATCTGATTGTACCTGCTAAACCCATCTAGGAAGGAAAAGAACTTCTTCCCTGCCAGGCCATCTAACACTTGATCTATGAAAGGCAAAGGGAAATGGTCCTTCTTGGTGGCTTTGTTAAGTTCTCGATAATCTACACAGATTCTCCACTTCCTGTTTTTCTTGGGCACAAGCACCAAAGGAGAAACCCACTCACTGTCAGAGATGGGGTAGATGAATCCTGCATCCAACAACTTTTGCAGTTCTTCTTTGACAATGTCCTTAAGGGCTGGATTCATCCTCCTTTGAGGCTGCCTAACTGGTTTACAATCCTCTTTAATGTAGATGTGATGGGTACAGACTAAAGGGTGGACTCCTTTCATCTCCTTATAGCTCCAAGCAAAAGCATCCAAATGGTTGTTCAATAAGCTACATAGCTCTTTCTCCTGAGAGGTGGATTGGGATGAGTTGATCTTCAAGGTTATTTCGGGGCCAAATTCCACATTCTTAACTCGGAGAGAGGTTGGATCAGTCACACAGAGATCAACTAAAGCATTGGATTGGGTTTCTTCCACCAACTCTTCTAATGGAAACACACTGGGGGGTGGATTTTGAATCAAATTCTCAATAAGATCACCCTTGGTTTGAGGACCTCCCTTGGTGGCTTCCACTATGCACAATGGGGCAGAGTAGACTTCATCCTCATCTTCCTCCTCTAACCAGAGAGGTAAGTCATGTTTTAGCAGAGGTTGGGCAGGAGGATATATGACTAGCTGTTTGGACATATGCCCATTCTTGATGGTCATGCTCCCAGCTCGACAACTGATGTAAGCATCTACAGTAGCTAACCAAGGCCTTCCCAAGATGAGGGTATACCCAGTGAGTTTTTCCTTTGGTTTAAGGACCAAGAAGTCAATAGGGTACTCCAGGAATCAATGGAGACCATGACATCTTCCACAATCCCCTCAGGAGTCACAGTGGAGCGGTCTGCCAACTACAGTACTATTGAGGTCTTTCTTAGGGAACTCTAAAGGTTGAGTTTGAGCATAGTGTCCCTGGTCATTACATTAATGGCAGCCCCTAGATCAATCAAAGTGTAGGGGATTATGGTGCCATTTATGTGGACATCGACTACAGGACTCCCAGGGTCTAGATATTTTGGACAGATTACCTGTCCCAACATCAGGTTAGACAGTTGTCCTATGACATTGATAGTTGGGGCATCTCTCTTGCGCCTACCTGGGTGCCTAAAACACTTCTCTTTGATCAACTTATTGTAGATTGGTACATCTTTTATGGCCTGGAGAAGTGGTATTTTCACACATAATTGTTTAAGTTCTCCCAGAAGTTCAGTTTCTTTTGGGTTTGGTTGCATGGTTCCAGTTAGTCTCTCAGGAAAGGGTGGAATGGATTTGGGTTCACTTTCCTGTTTCTCTTCCTCATCCTCCTTAGGAGGAGGTTGGCTATCTGGGAGGACCTTCCCAGATCGTAGGTTGATCTCCTGAATCTCCACAGCATAGGTAGGGCATGTGGTTTCTCCAGTATATACCTGCTGGGCCTGTCTGTTATTGGGGTTCGGGTTCGGTTGAGCAGGTATCTGGGGTTGTCTTGGAGGAGCAGGAGGTAATGGTTGTGGTTGAGTAGGTGGTGGAGGCAAAAGAGCGAGAGGAGAATTGTATTGGGGCCTCCACCCTTGATGAGGTGCATTCCACTGAGGTTGTGGCTAAGTGTGAGAATGAAACGAGTGAGCAGCTGGTTGAGTATGGTATTGAGGAGGATACGACCAAGGAGGGGGTGTGGACCAGGAAGGATGAGCAGGGGGACCCCAAGAAGGCATGGAAGTGGCTTGATTGGGGTTGTAATAAGTCTGGGATGTCCCTTGCATTCCCTGCTGGTAAGGTCTGGGTCCATGTGGCCTCCTTTGGTTCATGAAGTAGAGTGGTTCAGTGGCTCCTTCAGCCCCTTGGTACATAGCTTTAAATCTGGGCAAGGAAGGGCACTGATTTGTAGGATGGTCTTCTTCACAGACAAAACACACTTCTACAGAGTGCAATGGACATTCGTTCCTAGGATGTTTTCTGGTGCACCTAGGACAAAAGATGGCCAAAGCCCTTTCGGCTTCCTATTGCTTCTTTTGGATTCACAAGGTATCCATTTGCATGGAAATGGTCTGCCTCATCTCGCTTTTGAAATCTTCCATCTGATTTGCAAACTTGTTTTTAAGGAATGAACTAGATAAGGGGGTGTTGGGTAAGAGTTGACTTCCCCTACCTCTCTTTCAGGCTGCCCTAGAATGGTTTCTAAACACAGTCTTTATGTCATCATAAGGTAGCTGGTAGATGTCTCCTTCGGCCAGCAAATGGAGGGTATCTAGAAGGTCTTCAGGGACTCCTCTGAGCAGAACCAACTTTAGAGATTTGGGGTCAAGTCTGCACCTGGCCCTTTTATAACTGAGTTGAAACCTCTCTTCATAGTCTTCTAAAGATTCATCACTTCCCATGGTCATTCGAAAGATTTCTTCTTTTGTATCCTTTGACCTATAGTAGTCCCGATATTTGTTGTTAAAGGCTTGCTGCATTTGAGCCCAAGTTGTGATACTGTTTCCAGGTAGCCCCATGAACCAGCAGAGTGCTGCATCCTTGAGGGTAGAAGGAAAGAGTTTCAACTTTTGCTCGTCTTCTGCATAGTCATAAGTTCGACAAAGGACAACAAACTCAAACAAGAAGGTATCAGGGTCTTCAGTAGTCAATCCATGGAAGTGAGGTAAGGCTGAGGGACTTATGTTTTTCATTTTTGTGTCCCCATTGGTCTCTCGGATGGGAAAGGTGCCTTCTACTCTCTCCCCATTTCCTCTACCATTTCTGTTTTCAGCCATGGTGTCAGGAGGAATGGTTTCTTGCTCTTCTTCTATTATAGAATCTTCGTATATCTCTGGAGGTTCACCTATAGGTTCTTCAGGATCACTGCGACCAAAGAAGAGAGAAGGGTGACTTAGTGATGTGGTGGGGGTGTTGGGTAGGAATTTTCCTGAATTGTCTCTGTTCCTACGAGGCATGAAATGAAATCTCTTTTTTGGGTGATTTTTGTTTTTTTTTGTTTGTTTGTTTTTTTTTTTTTTGCTTGTACCTGCAAAACTAAAATTGATTGAACAAAAAATTGCAACTAACTAAAATCTATCTTACTGAAATGAAAATTCAGAATTGAAATGAAAGCAGGAAAGGACTAATCTATGTTGCTAAAATGGAATTGTTGAATTGAAATGAAAGCAGGAAAGGACGAATCTATGTTGCTAAAATGGAATTGCTGAATTGAAATGAAAACAAGAAATACTAATCTACACTTACTGAAATGAAATTGCGGAATTGAAATGAAAGCAGGAAATACTAATCTACACTTGCTGAAATGAAATTACGGAAATGAAATGAAAGTATGAAATGGTCTAATCTACTTTTGTAGAATTGAAATGAAACAACTACTCTACTCTTGCTAAAATAAACTACTTAGCGGAAGGTTGCAGTAGAAAATAGAAGAAAAGCAGTGATCACAAAATAATCTGACGCTTCCCCGGCAACGGCGCCAAAAAGATGGTGAGCTCCGGTATTGGAACAATGATGCCGCAACTCCTGGGACTCCCTACTTTACTTTTATCAACCCGGTAGTTCGTAACAAACTTGGAAGCGATAGTGCTATATGCACAAGTACTAGCTCTTACAGCAGGCTATCACTTGATCAGCTAGCACAAGTTCGCTAGGAGCTTAAGTGAACTTCTATGAGTTCTTAGAAGAAGCTTTTAACTGTGATGGATGAAAGCTAACTCAAAAGAGGCTAGTCTACTTGCAGAAAGAAGATGAAAGATGAAAGGAAACACAAACCCTAGCAAACCCTAGTTTTATCGACTAACCCTACTTGTGCAAGAAAAGAGATGTAAACTATTGAACTGGATGCCATTGACTATTGAGCTACTTCTGAAGGTAAATATGGAAAAATCATCTTCTTGTATTTTTGAGCAATTTTATGCAGAATTATTATGCATGTGTTTTAACTATTTTTGACTGTGCAGAGGTTTATTGGCGAAAGGAAATGGAGTGGGCATTTGTAGGAGGTTGGGAAGGTGTGGAGAGGACCTAAGGTGTCCCTGGAACCATTCTAGAGATTTCCACCACGCTCAGATCTCAAAAAATCACTTGCGTGAACTTCTACAGGAGGCTGCAGGGGATCTATAGGAAATTCTACAGGAAGTTCTACAGGAACAGGCCGAAAGTGGTTTTTAGAGGGTTGATGGTGGAAAAACAGTGGGAAAGTGGAAATTAAGGATGGAAAAGGATGTTAAGGGGTCTAGGGCCTGGTAAATGAAGCTCAAAAGTGATGAAGATGGTTGGATTTGTTCAAGGATGAAGGAAGCAATGTTGCACAAAAATGTAGAAATTAGGGCAAGTTGGGAAAGTGTGGCGAATGAGGGAAAGAAATCTTGAGCGAAGGATTGGAGTAGGTTGTATGATGGAGGAAGAGTAGTTAGGAGTGTCTTACAGGTGCTCTGCACACTACTTTCCAAAAATGATCCAAATAAAGACTAAAAAAACAGAGATTTATCTATTTTGACCTAATTTGCCCTAAAAACGAGAAATGTGATGAACAGAAGTTTATAGACAGGAAATCATCCAAGAAAGCTATGGAAACTGAGCAAGAACAGATCTAAGCATGAAAACACAACTGATATCAACTTTTCCAACTCAAAATCTAACACTAGCAATTGCATTGGAAGGAAAAAACAGAGTTTTTGTGGCAGCAAGTGTGCCTTGGTCTCAATTCATGGTCCCAAGGAGGGAGAAATGAGATCAAGGACTACTTGGTAGCCTTTTTTTGGATCTTTTCTGTTAGCAAAATGTTAAATCAATCTAAATCATGAACAACTATCTTAATCATAAAAAACAACCTGAGTAATAAAGCAAGATTTTAACCTAAATAACAGAAATTATTCTATGAATGCAAGAAAAACACATAAAAGTACACAAAGGAGGTACTGGGCACTTGGTTTGGGCCCAACCCCAAGAGCTATAGCCTCCTAAGAAATATCAAAGCTAGTGGAAAGCTGGATTAATCTTCATTCATAAAAAAATAATAGTTACATCCCAAAAACTGTCTACAAGAAGAATCTCGAAAATGTGCTGATACAGGGCTGCACTAAAGTGCAAAAATAGACTAAAAAATGACTAAAATACTAAGGCTTCAAGCCTTCCTACTTATTCAAACGAGGACTCCCAACAATCCTCCTTAACTTTAGGAGCTTGGCTGCCCAAAACTGCAGTTAATCAACCACTTCACTAGACCTGCTCGGCTGCCCCTTGAAATCATCTTTGGTGGGCTGTGGAACTCCGAGCTGATGGTCAAGAACTCAAGGAAGGGGTCATTTAGTGCAGGAGACACCCCTCCTACAAATCCTCAGCCTTGTTTCTTCGTATTTGGGTGCCAATCTATTCATAAATGCCTGATCTTGGTCCAAAAATGTCCAAAAATCTGCAATAAGCACGTATTAGACTTTGTGGTAAAGTGACTATTCCCATTCACACAATTAACATAAATATATTCAAAAGAATGCATAAAACTATGGATAATGGTGGATTAAATGAGAATAATAGGCAAAATGAGCCCATATAGTTACCCATTTCCGAGGCTCATCAACAAAGTCAAAACTAGATTTTCTTGCTTCATTTTCAACAATAGATAGTTGATATTCTAGACATATGATAGGTGAATGCAGTAAAATCCAGACTCTATCAAAGGGAATCTCTTCTCTTTCAATTGAACTTGGTGACAAGAAGAGTTATCCAGTGATGGGAATTGGATATACCTCATTGGAGCTCGAGACTGGTGGAAGCATTCATCTCAATAATATTCTATATGTTCCAGGTTTGAAGAAAAATATGCTTTCTATTTCTCATCTAGAAGATAAGGTGATAAAAGTTATTTTGTTGATGGAAACATTTTGGTTTTGGGAAAGGATTCTATTATTTATCATGAAAGAGTAATTGGGATTCGTGAGGGAACTTTGTATAGGTTACTTACTCCTCTCCCTCAAGCCCTAGTTCACTTAGATGTGAGCCTTTCTGAACTATGGCATAGAATGTATGGACACCTTCACTACAAAGTTTTTCCATCTCTAAATCAAATGGTCAATGGCATCCCTGAATTAAAGTAAGAACATGAAGGAATCTATAAGGGATGTGCTCTAGAAAAGAATGTAAAGAAACCCTTTGTAAGAAGTGATACCAGATAAAACTAAATCTTAGATTTCATACACTCTGATGTGTGTGGTCCTATGGTAGTAAAGTCTCTAAGAGGTCATCAATATTATGTGACATTCATCGATGAATTCTCAAGTAAAACATGCTTTTACCTCCTTAAGGACAAAGACGATGTAGTCAAGAGGTTTCACGAATTCAAGAATGAAGTATAAAGTATTTTTGGGTGTGGAGCCTGATTATCTTCCTTACTTAGAGGTTTTGTTTCAGCTGTGTCTAGATCCCAGTTCTGAATGGGATGGAAACACGACGTGCATGATCATCGTTAGGGGGGTCAAGTGTCACCCTAGTGGGGGTTCGGGGGAAACGCCCTTGAAGCAAAAAATAGATGAAAAATTGCCTTGTAAAATATTGTATTTTCGTAGTCATTCTAGGTTTTTCATTAAGAATCTGTATATAATCTACATTAAATAGGATCGTCATATTGAAGTAAGCAGGGATGTATTTTTTTTATGAAAATGTGTCTTACAATAGATCTAAAGATATTCCAGTTGATTATGATGAAGAAGAGATACCCACTTTTAGTATAACTCTAGGGACAACGATGGTCAAGATCCTATAGCCAGTCAAGAATATGTTGAAGGTCCTAGTGAGCTTGTACAACAAGTGATTGTTCCTTAAATGTGTAGAAGACTTGCTTGGTTGAGAACCACTCTACAAGAAGTAGAAGGACACACAACAAAAGGGAACTTTAGAGAAAGTAAAAAACTGAAGAGGTATTTTGGTTACACAACCTATATGAGTAATCTCATTGAAGTTTAACCCTCCTCCTATGAAGATGCAGCTAAGAACCAAGAGTGGAGGAATGCAATGCAAGATGAATACTATTCAATTATGAAGAATCATGTCTAATAAATTGTTCCTAGAGCATGTGACAAATATATAGTCACTTCAAAATGGACATATAGGATAAAGCATGTTGTGGATGGTAGCATTGATTAGTATAAAGCCATATTTGTAGCTAGAGGCTTGTCATATAAATAAGGTATCAATTATGAAGAAACATTTGCTCCTAAAGCTCTATACACAACAATTAGATCGCTTGTCTCTTTAATTGTTACTATGGGATGGAACATTCATCAAATGGATGTTGAAACAAATTTTATGAATGGGGCCATTTATGAAGAGGTATACATTAAACAACCTCAAGGACTTGAAGTCAATCAAAGGGAGACACATTTCTGCAGGTTGAAGAAAGCTCTATATGGCTTAAAGAAAGCACCTAGAGCATGGTATCCTAGGATGTATGTGTTATAGCCTAGATTTGTCTCAGGCTGAAAAGACAAGGTTCTAGGTCCACACCAAACCACGCTTAGCCTCGTAGCTAGCCCTACGAGGACAAGAGAGGGCTCTCTCCGAGTCAATCTCGACAAAGATAATCGATGGGACTCGAGATGACTGTAATAAAAGCTAATTTTAGGCTAGGTATGAAGTGCAAAGTTATGATTTGAGTTTTTGGAGGTTTTGTGCTGGAAACAGGGAAAGGGAAATTGGGCTCGGGGATGAGACACAGTTTCTGCAGAGTTCTGATTGGGGCAAGGAAGGCAATTGCTTTGATGCTTTAAAGTTAGTAAATGGATAGATCAGACTGGTGAGGAGATAGGGAGAGCAAGAGAGTCTCAAGAATTCTCCTTAAACAGATGAAAACATGGAAATTTAAATAAATTCAAAGGCAGAGCATAACAGTTAATGGATTCTACCTTAATCACTCATTTGTTCAAATTCAGAGGAAGAAATAGGAAAATGATACACATAACACTAATGAACTTACAATTACTTAGAGAAGAACACCATCAAAACATAAAGCCACATGGATCCCAAACAGTGCTGCAAAACTCTGGTCTTTCCATAGCCAAAAATGCAGAGATAGAATGTACAATGATATGCCAAAGCAATCCCTAGAGTCCAACCCTGAAAATGACTGAGAGATTACATGATATAGACTAGCACAACCCATTCCCATGCCTCTAGGGGTCGATCTCATCATTCTAGGAGCTGTTTGAACCAATTCTAAATAAGGAACTAAAATCTAGGCAATCAAAACAACTTGCCTCTATATGTTAGGAAACTGATTCATTCATTAAATTTTCACTTGTTAGTGAATGAATCATCTAGAACAAGTAAATAAGTGCCAAAATTACATCATTTTTATCCAATTACATCAAGATAGATCAAAAATTACATCAAAAAGAAAAACTAGTCAAACTGGCCGAATTTCTGAGCTGGAAGGTGAAAAACTGGGCAAAAATCCTCTATGCGCCGCGCCAAATCCTCTATGCGTCGCACCACTTTGAGGCACTTACTGAAGTCCAAATTGAGCCCAAGATAACTTTTTGGAAAGCCCTTCCTGTCTAATTTCCAACCCAAGTGGAATTATTCAATTTGGTGTCCATTTTCCCTGTCAAAAATCAAATCTCCCAAGATTGGTCAAAATGTGCCAAATGAGGCTGCCTCAAGGCAGAGTTCTTTTGCAGTCAACTTTTGAAGGTGTTCCTCCACTCCCAATTGAGCTTATGATAGCTCATTAGAAATATCTTTATGTCTAGTTATCATTTGACTCATCAAGCAAGTCATTTGGCCAACCAAGCTAGGAGAAAAATTGATTTTCCCAAGGTCACTTCAGAGGTGCATTCAATTCTCCTGAGGCAACGGTATTTTTGAAATTTCTATAAAACCATGACACCTGTGTAAAAAATGATGGAGGTGTTTCTTCGTTGGCATATTTTTGACAAAAACCTCTCTCAGTTTTCCAAAATTCATCTTTTCTTTCTCAGAAACATCATTTTCGTAAAACCTACCCCGATGTGTGGAACAGGGATCTCTTGAAATGAAGCGAAATGAAGGGGATAAGGGGCTTCTAAATTATTGAGAAAATTTTTGGAAGTGGGGAGGGATGTTAGGAAGTGGGGGAAATTGGAATCTCAGAAATTGAGTGAGGGGAAGGGGTCCAAAAGGGCAAAACACAGGCCTAGCCTAGAAAATAGGGTTTGTAGCAAGAAACTAGGGTTTGTGTAAAAATGAGGAATTTGGGGGATCTCAGTGATGGGAAGTGTTTAATAAGGTACATTAAGAATGGGGAAGGTGTATGAACATCAAGATACAAGTTTTACTGATGATTTGACCATCCAAGAGAAATTAGCTCCAAAATCCTAGGAGAGGGAAATGGACCTTACCTAGGCACAACTGAAGCGTGAACAAGGTGTAAAATGACGCATTGGACCCTGACATGATAATGAAAACTCTCTGAATGATGGTGCACTCAGCTAAATGGTGACATGGACTGACATTTGGACAACTTTGAAAGGAGTAAAAGCAAACCCTAGACCTAATTCCTAGTGACCAAATTTTGCTTGAAGACTCACTGAAATGACAAAATTTGACCTTGACACTTTAAAATCACTTTGTAAGAACATGTTTGATCACTGGAGGAAGGCTGCAAAGAATGACACTAACATTGGCTCCAATGGGGATGGTAGCTCCTTGGAGGTGCCAAGAACTACAGATCTTTGGAAAGAAAACAGTGCCTTCGTCCATTGGGCAATGGAATCAAAAACTCAAGCTGAAATGCATGAGTGAAAACTGATGACTTGACGACACAAATTGACTCTCACTCAATTAAAAACTGACTCGATACTTAAACACAACCGAAAAACTGGAAAATATGCTCAAAATGGAGCTTATTCATCAAAACCTACTCTAACTATTCTATTTCACTGCCAGATCAAGTGAAATGAAACAGCCAATGCAACCATGTTAGCATCTTGGCTGTTATTTGATTTCTTCCCAAATGCTTTCTGATGCACAGGAAAAGGGAAGAATCGAAAGGCAACTCCCATGGAAACTTGGAATCAAGTTGACTGCTGATAAAATTGCAAAGCATGAATTGACTGGATGACTTTAAGAATATTGCGAAAGGATCTTCATAAGAATAGCTATTGATTTCCATTAACACACTACTGCTCTGGTCCAAGTAATCTTCATAGCTGAATATTAAGATTTTCCTCACATCTGTGCTGTCTTTCTTTGATGATTGCAACAATCTTCCAAAAGGATCCTGAATTTCGTGAATAACCAAACTCTGTTGCTGATTCCAAACAGAACAAAACTCTCCTTTATCAATCTCCTCATATGACTGCAAACCTTGGTATGGGCTATGCAATGAACAATTTATTGAACAAGACAATGAAGGCGACTTTTGAATAAGATTATTATCAACATTCTTGTCTGGCACATGGTTAGCTAATGGAGAAGAACTTTTATAGAAAACATCATCCAACACACGAGCAATAGGATCATCAAAAATTTGAGAAGACTGCTGCGAGGTATCCATTAAAACTGTATGACATTTTACAGGCCGTTCATCTTTTTCTTTAGAGATATTACGAAGATTCTACCTTATAAACTGAAATGCTTTGAAACAAAAGGGTACAGAATCCTCTTGCATCATTAAATCATGTATTCCGGCTTCCACTCCTTCATCTATAATCTGATCTTCAATTGTGTTTGGTGGCTGGATATCTGAATATGAGCAGTCTTGAACAAGGTTTTTATTGCCTTCAAGATGGTCTAGATCAAGACTTGTTGACAACAGATTTCTGAGTGCATGAATGTTGTCTCTGATGAACTGAAATGAATCAAAAAAAAAAAGGAAAAGATGCTTCACTTACTTCAAAATTTGCTGAACTTTCCTCGTCTTTGTCATAGCTGATATGCATCATTTGATCACTGTATTCGAGCTGCTGAAAGTGAACTTTCTCCTCCCACAAGCTAGCTGCTGATTTGTTTGCAAGATTAGCTTCTGTTTGGAGAACATAATCATCATCATAATGATCAAACTGAGGCAAATCATCGGTATAAAACATATCATCAAACATACATGTCAAATCAATAGATCTCTCTTCTCCAAGATGATCTATAAAACAATCATTATCAGATCTATGACAACTGAGATAAGAAGGAAAATGTTTTGGATCAACAACTTTTTCTTCTTCAATCAGCAAGCCATGGGCTTGAACATCATAATCATTCCTTGTGGTGTTTTTTCGCATCATCTCTTATACTGCACCTACCAACATGTCAAGCTTTACCTCTAGAGATGTCAATTTCTCCGGATCTACGTTTTTCATCTCTTCCTCCTTCAACCTTGCCCTTCGCATCAGCAGATGAGCCTCTGCATTTACTACATTGTTCTGCATCTCCTCAAGTGTTGCAAGGTTCCTTTCTCTCAGCTGAAACTCCATTTCTGGATCAAAGGCACCCGAGTAGTGCAAGACAGCGGATCTAGGAGGAGGTATTATATCAACCAGCATTGAATAATAAATTTGATTAAATCTGGCGGAAAAATGTTGTACTGTCTCCCCTGGTTGTCTTTTCAGCTGGTTATACTCTTCTACAATCAAGAAAAGGTTCTGTCCAATCATCCACCTGTCAAGGAAAGCTTTGACGAACTGCTGGAAACCTGAGATGCTCGCATCAGGCAGGGTTTTGAACCAACTCTTGACCTTGCCTTGCAAAGAAAGAGCAAAAAGCCAAATACTAACATCTTCGTTATCAACTTCAAACAAGTCTAGAAAAGACTCAAAATTCTGCACATGTTGCTTAGCATTGACATTCTTACATTCACCGCAAACCTCGGAAAGTGTAGATCATAGGTTTTGGGGAAAGCATGAAGAACAGAAGGTAAAACAAGAGGTTTATACCTATCTAGGATTATAAAAGGTGTAGGAGTATATACAAGAGCGATGGGATCGGGTTTGTTTTCTTTAGGCTCATCACGCCGAATTGAGTCATCATGAGATGTGGGAAAAGTAAGGAGGCCAGGATCAAAGGGAAACTCAGTATTTACACTTTTTGAATAAATCAAATGAAGATTTTGATCACCTTTATATACAACAAATTCTGAAAAACTTTCAGGACAGCTTCAAGAATAGCAAAGACGTAATTTACAAGAAAGAAAACTATATCCAAAATACTATTCCACTTTGGATACCTAAACTTTGTGTAAGATCCTTCCATTTTCTCAGAGAAAGAGTTAGTCCTCCAGTGGAGTCTTTATAGGAGTCACCAGGTGAATGATTTCAACCTTCTTATGTCTGATCGTTGTCCACCATCAACCATCAGATCTGAACTTGATATATGTACTGGAGCAATTAGCAAGTCAAGTGTCACGATTACAAGCTAGACCGGAGATTGACTGAAGCAGCGTTTATCTACTTCCACTAATGCAAAGCAAAAGCGTTTCGAAGGCTACCTGGCATAACTTCAGGCTCCATCTGTAGCTTGTAAAACAAATAACACTAACAAGCAAACCATTTGTTCTTCCCCAGTGGAGTCGCCACTATGTTAGAGCCTAGATTTGTCTCAGGCTGAAAAGACAAGGTTCTAGGTCCACACCAAATCACGCTCAACCTCGTAGCTAGCCCTACGAGGACAGGAGAGGGTTCTCTCTGGGTCAATCTCGGCAAAGATAATCGACGGGACTCGAGATGACTGTAATAAAAGCTAATTTTAGGCTAGGTATGAAGTGCAAAGTTATGATTTGAGTTTTTGGAGGTTTTGTGCTGGAAACAGGGAAAGGCAAATTGGGCTCGGGGATGAGGCACAGTTTCTGCAGAGTTCTGATTGGGGCAAGGAAGGCAATTGCTTTGATGCTTTAAAGTGAGTAAATGGATACATGAGACTGGTGAGGAGCTAAGGAGAGCAAGAGAGTCTCAAGAATTCTCCTTAAACAGATGAAAACATGGAAATTTAAACAAATTCAAAGGCAGAGCATAGTAGTTAATGGATTCTACCTTAATCACTCATTTGTTCAAATTCAGAAGAAGAGACGGGAAAATGATACACATAACACTAATGGACTTACAATTACTTAGAAAAGAACACCATCAAAACATAAAGCCACATGGATCCCAAACAGTGTTGCAAAACCCTGGTCTTTCCTTAGCCAAAAATGCAGAGATAGAATGTACAATGATATGCCAAAGCAATCCCTAGTGTCCAACCCTGAAAATGACTGAGCGATTACATGATATATACTAGCACAACCCATTCCCATGCCGCTAGGGGTCGAGCTCATCATTCTAGGAGCTGTTTGAACCAATTCTAAATAAGGAACTAAAATCTAGGCAATCAAAACAACTTGCCTCTATATGTTAGGAAACTGATTCATTCATTAAATTTTCACTTGTTAGTGAATGAATCATCTAGAACAAGTAAATAAGTGCCAAAATTACATCATGTTTATCCAATTACATCAATATAGATCAAAAATTACATCAAAAAGAAAAACTAGTCAAACTAGCCGAATTTCTGAGCTGGAAGGTGAAAAACTGGGCAAAAATCCTCTATGCGCCGCGCCAAATCCTCTATGCGTCGCACCACTTTGAGGCACGTTCGGAAGTCCAAATTGAGCCCACGATAGCTTGTTGGAAAGCCCTACCTGTCTACTTTCCAACGCAAGTAGAATTATTCAATTTGGTGTCCATTTTCCCTGTCAAAAATCAAATCTCCCATGACTGGTCAAAATGTGCCAAATGAGGCTGCCTCAAGGTAGAGTGCTTTTGCAGTCAACTTTTCAAGGTGTTCCTCCACTCCAAATTGAGCTCATGATAGCTCATTAGAAATATCTTTATGTATAGTTATCATTTGACGCATCAAACAAGTCATTTGGCCAACCAAGCTAGGAGAAAAATTGATTTTGCCAAGGTCACTTCAGAGGTGCATTCAATTCTCCTGAGGCAACGGTATTTTTGACATTTCTCTAAAACCATGACACCTGTGTAAAAAATGATCGAGGTGTTTCTTCCTTCGCCTATTTTTGACAAAAATTTCTCTCATTTTTCCAAAATTCATCTTTTATTTCTCAGAAACATCATTTTAGTAAAACCTACCCCGATGTGTGGAACAGGGATCTGTCGAAATGAAGCGAAATGAAGGGGATAAGGGGCTTCTAAATTATTGAGAAAATTTTTGGAAGTGGGGAGGGGTGTTATGAAGTAGGGGAAAGTGGAATCTCAGAAATTGAGTGAGGGGAAGGGGTCCAAAAGGGAAAAACACAGGCCTAGCCTATAAAATAGGGTTTGTAGCAAGAAACTAGGCTTTGTGTAAAAATGAGGAATTTGGGGGATCTTAGTGATGGGAAGTGTTTAATAAGGTAAATTAAGAATAGGGGAAGGTGTATGAACATCAGTATACAAGTTTTACTGATGATTTGATCATCCAATAGAAATTAGCTCCAAAACCCTAGGAGAGGGAAATGGACCTTACCTATGCACAACTGAAGCATGAACAAGGTGTAAAATGACCCATTGGACCCTGACATGATAATGAAAACTCTCTGAATGATGGTGCACTCAGCTAAATGGTGACATGGACTGACATTTGGACAACTTTGAAAGGAGTAAAAGCAAACCCTAGACCTAATGCCTAGTGACCAAATTTTGCTTGAAGACTCACTGAAATGACAAAATTTGACCTTGACACTTTAAAATCACTTTGTAAGAGCATGTTTGATCACTGGAGGAAGGCTGCAAAGACTGACACTAACATTGTCTCCAATGGGGATGGTAGCTCCTTTGAGGTGCCAAGAACTACAGATCTTTGGAAAGCAGACAGTGCCTTCGTCCATTGGGCAATGGAATAAAAAACTCAAGTTGAAATGCATGACTGAAAACTGATGACTTGACGACATAAATTGACTCTCACTCAATTAAAAACTGACTCGATACTTAAACACAACCGAAAAACTGGAAAATATGCTCAAAATGGAGCTTATTCATCAAAACCTACTCTAATTGTTCTATTTCACTGCCAGATCAAGTGAAGTGAAATAGCCAATGCAACCATGTTAGCATCTTGGTTGTTATTTGATTTCTTCCCAAATGCTTTCTGATGCATAGGAAAAGGGAAGAATCGAAAGGAAACTGCCATGGAAACTTGGAATCAAGTTGACTGCTGATAAAATTGCAAAGCATGAATTGACTGGATGACTTTAAGAATACTGCAAAAGTATCTTCATAAGCATAGCTATTGATTTCCATTAACACACTACTACTCTGGTCCAAGTAATCTTCATAGCTGAATATTAAGATTTTCCTCACATCTGTGATGTCTTTCTTTGATGATTGCAGCAAGCTGCCAAAAGGATCCTGAATTTCGTGAATAACCAAACTCTGTTGCTGATTCCAAACAGAACAAAACTCTCCTTTATCAATCTCCTCATACGACTGCAAAACTTGGTATGGGCTATGCAATGAACAATTTATTGAACAAGACAATGAAGGCGACTTTTGAATAAGATTATTATCAACATTCTTGTCTGGCACATGGTTAGCTAATGGAGAAGAACTTTTATAGAAAACATCATCCAACACACGAGCAATAGGATCATCAAAAATTTGAGAAGACTGCTACGAGGTATCCATTAAAACTGTATGACATTTTACTGGCCGTTCATCTTTTTCTTTAGAGATATTACGAAGATTCTCCCTTATAAACTGAAATTCTTTGAAACAAAAGGGTACAGAATCCTCTTGCATCATTAAATCATGTATTCTGGCTTCCATGGCTTCATCTATAATCTGATCTTCAATTGTGTTTGGTGGCTGGATATCTGAATATGAGCAGTCTTGAACAAGGTTTTTACTGCCTTCAAGATGGTCCAGATCAAGACTTGTTGACAACAGATTTCTGAGTGCATGAATGTTGTCTCTGATGAACTGAAATGAATCAAAACAAAAAGGCAAATATCCTTCACTTACTTCAAAATTTGCTGAACTTTCCTCCTCTTTATCATAGCTGATATGCATCGTTTGATCATTGTATTCGAGCTGCTGAAAGTGAACTTCCTCCTCCCACAAACTAGCTGCTGATTTGTTTGCAAGATTAGCTTCTGTTTGGAGAACATAATCATCATCATACTGATCAAACTGAGGCAAATCATCGGTATAAAACATATCATCAAACATACATGTCAAATCAATAGATCTCCCTTCTCCAAGACGATCTATAAAACAATCATTATAAGATCTATGACAACTGAGATAAGAAGGAAAATGTTTTGGATCAACAACTTTTTCTTCTTCAATCAGCAAGCCATGGGCTTGAACATCATAATCATCCTTGTGGTGTTTTTTCGCATCATCTCTTCTACTGCACCTAACAACATGTCAAGCTTTACCTCTAGAGATGTCAATTTCTCCGGATCTACGTTTTTCATCTCTTCCTCCTTCAACCTTGCCCTTCGGATCAGCAGATGAGCTTCTACATTTACTGCACTGTTCTGCATCTCTTCAAGTGTTGCAAGGTTCCTTTCTCTCAGCTGAAACTCCATTTCCGGATCAAAGGCACCCGGGTAGTGCAAGAGAGAGGATCTAGGTGGAGGTGTTATATCAACCGGAATTGAATAATAAATTTGATTAAATCTGGCAAAAAACTATTGTACTGTCTCCCTCGTTTGTCTTTTCAACTGGTTATACTCTTCTACAATCAAGAAAAGGTTCTGTCCAATCATCCACCTGTCAAGGAAAGCTTTGATGAACTGCTGGAAACCTGAGATGCTCGCATCAGGCAGGGTTTTGAACCAACTCTTGACCTTGCCTTGCAAAGAAAGAGAAAAAAGCCTAATACTAACATCTTCGTTATCAACTTCAAACAGGTCTAGAAAAGACTCAAAATTCTGCACATGTTGCTTAGCATTGACATTCTTACATTCACCGCAAACCTCGACAAGTGTAGATCATAGGTTTTGGGGAAAGCATGAAGAACAGAAGGTAAAACAAGAGGTTTATACCTATCTGGGATAATAAAAGGTGTAGGAGTATATATAAGAGCGACGGGATCAGGTTTGTTTTCTTTAGGCTCATCACGCCGAATTGAGTCATCATGAGATGTGGGAAAAGTAAGGAGGCCAGGATCAAAGGGAAACTCAGTATTTACACTTTTTGAATAGATCGAATGAAGATTTTGATCGCCTTTATCATACAAAAAATTCTGAAAAACTTTCAAGACAGCTTCAAGAACAGCAAAGATGTAATTTACAAGAAAGAAAACTATATCCAAAATACTATTCCACTTTCGATACCTGAACTTTGTGTAAGATCCTTCCATTTTCTCAGAGAAAGAGTTAGTCCTCCAGTGGAGTCTTTACAGGAGTCACCAGGTGAATGATTTCAACCTTCTTATGTCTGATCGTTGTCCACCATCAACCATCAGGTCTGAACTTGATATATGTACTGGGGCAATTAGCAAGTCAAGTGTCATGATTACAAGCTAGACCAGAGATTGACTGAAGCAGTGTTTATCTACTTCCGCTAATGCAAAGCAAAAGCGTTTCGAAGGCTACTTGACATAACTTCAGGCTCCGTCTGTAGCTTGTAAAACAAATAACACTAACAAGAAAACCATTTCTTCTTCCCCAGTGGATTCGCCACTATGTTAGAGCCTAGATTTGTCTCAGGCTGAAAAGACAAGGTTCTAGGTCCACACCAAATCACGCTCAGCCTCGTAGCTAGCCCTACGAGGACAGGAGAGGGCTCTCTCTGGGTCAATCTTGGCAAAGATAATCGACGAGACTCGAGATGACTGTAATAAAAGCTAATTTTAGGCTAGGTATGAAGTGCAAAGTTATGATTTGAGTTTTTGGAGGTTTTGTGCTGGAAACAGGGAAAGGCAAATTGGGCTCGGGGATGAGGCACAGTTTCTGCAGAGTTCTGATTGGGGCAAGGAAGGAAATTGCTTTGATGCTTTAAAGTGAGTAAATGGATAGATCAGTCTGGTGAGGAGCTAAGGAGAGCAAGAGAGTCTCAAGAATTCTCCTTAAACAGATGAAAACATGGAAATTTAAACAAATTCAAAGGCAGAGCATAGCCGTTAATGGATTCTACCTTAATAACTCATTTGTTCAAATTCAGAAGAAGAGACAGGAAAATGATACACATAACACTAATGAACTTACAATTACTTAGAGAAGAACACCATCAAAATATAAAGCCACATGGATCCCAAACAGTGCTGCAAAACCCTGGTCTTTCCTTAGCCAAAAATGCAGAGATAGAATGTACAATGATATGCCAAAGCAATCCCTAGTGTCCAACCCTAAAAATGACTGAGAGATTACATGATATAGACTAGCACAACCCATTCCCATGCCTCTAGGGGTCGAGCTCATCATTCTAGGAGCTGTTTGAACCAATTCTAAATAAGGAACTAAAATCTAGGAAATCAAAACAACTTCCCTCTATATGTTAGGAAACTGATTAATTCATTAAATTTTCACTTGTTAGTGAATAAATCATCTAGAACAAGTAAATAAGTTCCAAAGCTACATCATGTTTATCCAATTACATCAAGATAGATAAAAAATTACATAAAAAAGCAAAACTAGTCAAACTGGCCGAATTTTTGAGATGGAAGGTGAAAAACTGGGCAAAAATCCTCTATGCACCGCGCCAAATCCTCTATGCGGCGCGCCACTTTGAGGCACTTCCTGAAGTCCAAATTGAGCCCAAGATAGCTTGTTGGAAAGCCCTGCCTGTTAAATTTCCATCCCAAGTGGAATTATTCAATTTGGTGTCCATTTTCCCTATCAAAAATCAAATCTCCCAAGACTGGTCAAAATGTGCCAAATGAGGCTGCCTCAAGGCAGAGTGCTTTTTCAGTCAACGTTTGAAGGTGTTCCGCCACTCCAAATTGAGCTCATGATAGCTCATTAGAAACATATTTATGTCTAGGTATCATTTGACTCATCAAGCAAGTCATTTGGCCAACCAAGCTAGGAGAAAAATTGATTTTCCCAAGGTCACTTGAGAGGTGCATTCAATTCTCATGAGGCAATGGTATTTTTGACATTTCTCTAAAACCATGACACCTATGTAAAAAATGATGGAGGTGTTTCTTCCTTGGCCTATTTTTGACAAAACTCTCTCTCAGGTTTCCAAAATCCATCTTTTATTTCTCAGAAACATCATTTTAGTAAAACCTACCTCGATGTGTGGAACAGAGATCTGTCGAAATGAAGCGAAATGAAGGGGACAAGGGGCTTCTAAATTATTGAGAAAATTTTTGGAAGTGGGGAGGGATGTTAGGAAGTAGGGGAAAATGGAATCTCAGAAATTGAGTGAGGGGAAGGGGTCCAAAAGGGAAAAACACAGGCCTAGCCTAGAAAATAGAGTTTGTAGCAAGAAACTAGGGTTTGTGTAAAAATGAGGAATTTGGGGGATCTCAGTGATGGGAAGTGTTTAATAAGGTAAATTAAGAATAGGGGAAGGTGTATGAACATTAGGATACAAGTTTTACTGATGATTTGACCATCCAAGAGAAATTAGCTCCAAAACCCTAGGAGAGGGAAATGGACCTTACCTAGGCACAACTGAAGCGTGAACAAGGTGTAAAATGACCCATTAGACCCTGACATGATAATGAAAACTCTCTGAATGATGGTGCACTCAACTAAATGGTGACATGGACTGACATTTGGACAACATTGAAAGGAGTAAAAGCAAACCCTAGACCTAATGCCTAGTGACCAAATTTTGCTTGAAGACTCACTGAAATGACAAAATTTGACCTTGACACTTTAAAATCACTTTGTAAGAGCATGTTTGATCACTGGAGGAAGGCTGCAAAGACTGACACTAACATTGGCTCCAATGGGGATGGTAGCTCCTTGGAGGTGCCAAGAACTACAGATCTTTGGAAAGCAGACAGTGCCTTCGTCCATTGGGCAATGGAATCAAAAACTCAAGCTGAAATGCATGACTGAAAACTGATGACTTGACGACACAAATTGACTCTCACTCAATTAAAAACTGACTCGATACTTAAACACAACCGACAAACTGGAAAATATGCTCAAAATGGAGCTTATTCATCAAAACCTACTCTAACTGTTCTATTTCACTGCCAGATCAAGTGAAATGAAACAGCCAATGCAACCATGTTAGCATCTTGGCTGTTATTTGATTTCTTCCCAAATGCTTTCTGATGCACAGGAAAAGGGAAGAATCGAAAGGCAACTCCCATGGAAACTTGGAATCAAGTTGACTGCTGATAAACTTGCAAAGCATGAATTGACTGGATGACTTTAAGAATACTGCGAAAGGATCTTCATAAGCATAGCTATTGATTTCCATTAACACACTATTGCTCTGGTCCAAGTAATCTTCATAGCTGAATATTAAGATTTTCCTCACATTTGTGCTGTCTTTCTTTGATGATTGCAGCAAGCTGCCAAAAGTATCCTGAATTTCGTGAGTAACCAAACTCTGTTGCTGATTCCAAACAGAACAAAACTCTCCTTTATCAATCTCCTCATATGACTGCAAACCTTGGTATGGGCTATGCAATGAACAATTTATTGAACAAGACAATGAAGGTGACTTTTGAATAAGATTATTATCAAAATTCTTGTCTGGCACATGGTTAGCTAATGGAGAAGAAATTTTATAGCAAACATCATCCAACACACGAGCAATAGGATCATCAAAAATTTGAGAAGACTGCTGCGAGGTATCCATTAAAACTGTATGACATTTTACCGACCCTTCATTTTTTTCTTTAGAGATATTATGAAGATTCTGCCTTATAAACTGAAATTCTTTGAAACAAAAGGGTATAGAATCGTCTTGCATCATTAAATCATGTATTCCGGCTTCCACACCTTCATCTATAATCTAATCTTCAATTGTGTTTGGTGGCTGGATATCTGAATATGAGCAGTCTTGAACAAGGTTTTTATTGCCTTCAAGACGGTCCAGATCAAGACTTGTTGACAGCTGATTTCTGAGTGCATGAATGTTGTCTCTGATGAACTGAAATGAATCAAAACAAAAAGGCAAATATCCTTCATTTACTTCAAAATTTGCTGAACTTTCCTCGTCTTTGTCATAGCTGATATGCATCGTTTGATCACTGTATTCGAGCTGCTGAAAGTGAACTTCCTCCTCCCACAAACTAGCTGCTGATTTGTTTGCAAGATTAGCTTCTGTTTGGAGAACATAATCATCATCATACTTATCAAACTGAGGCAAATCATCGGTATAAAACATATCATCAAACATACATGTCAAATCAATAGATCTCCCTTCTCTAAGATGATCTATAAAACAATCATTATCAGATCTATGACAACTGAGATAAGAAGGAAAATGTTTTGGATCAACAACTTTTTCTTCTTCAATCAGCAAGCCATGGGCTTGAACATCATAATCATTCCTTGTGGTGTTTTTTCGCATCATCTCTTCTACTGCACCTACCAACATGTCAAGCTTTACCTCTAGAGATGTCAATTTCTCCGGATCTACGTTTTTCATCTCTTCCTCCTTCAACCTTGCCCTTCGGATCAGCAGATGAGCCTCTACATTTACTGCACTGTTCTGTAGCTCTTCAAGTGTTGCAAGGTTCCTTTCTCTCAGCTGAAACTCCATTTCCGGATCAAAGGCACCCGGGTAGTGCAAGAGAGCGGATCTAGGAGGAGGTCTTATATCAACCAGCATTGAATAATAAATTTGATTAAATCTGGCAGAAAACTGTTGTACTGTCTCCCCTGGTTGTCTTTTCAGCTGGTTATACTCTTCTACAATCAAGAAAAGGTTCTATCGAATCATCCACCTGTCAAGGAAAGCTTTGACGAACTACTGGAAACCTGAGATGCTTGCATCAGACAGGGTTTTGAACCAACTCTTGACCTTGCTTTGCAAAGAAAGAGCAAAAAGCCTAATACTAACATCTTCGTTATCAACTTCAAATAGGTCTAGAAAAGAGTCAAAATTTTGCACATGTTGCTCAGCATTGACATTCTTACATTCACCGTCAAACCTCGACAAGTGTAGATCATAGGTTTTGGGGAAAGCATGAAGAACAGAAGGTAAAACAAGAGGTTTATACCTATCTGGGATTATAAAAGGTGTAGGAGTATATACAAGAGCGGCGGGATCAAGTTTGTTTTCTTTAGGCTCATCATGCCGAATTGAGTCATCATGAGATGTGGGAAAAGTAAGGAGGCTAGGATCAAAGGGAAACTCAGTATTTACACTTTTTGAATAAATCGAATGAAGATTTTGATCACCTTTATCATACAACAAATTCTAAAAAACTTTCGGGACAACTTCAAGAACAGCAAAGATGTAATTTACAAGAAAGCAAACTAGATCCAGAATACTATTCCACTTTGGATACCTGAACTTTGTGTAAGATCCTTCCATTTTCTCAGAGAAAGAGATAGTCCTCCAGTGGAGTCTTTACAGGAGTCACCAGGTGAATGATTTCAACCTTCTTATGTCTGATCATTGTCCACCATCAACCATCAGATCTGAACTTGATATATGTACTGGGGTAATTAGCAAGTCAAGTGTCATGATTACAAGCTAGACTGGAGATTGACTGAAGCAGCGTTTATCTACTTCCGCTAATGCAAAGCAAAAGCGTTTCGAAGGCTACCTGGCATAACTTCAGGCTCCGTCTGTAGCTTGTAAAACAAATAACACTAACAAGCAAACCATTTGTTCTTCCCCAGTGGAGTTGCCACTATGTTAGAGCATAGATTTGTCTCAGGCTGAAAAGACAAGGTTCTAGGTCCACACCAAACCACGCTCAGCCTCGTAGCTAGCCCTACGAGGACAGGAGAGGGCTCTCTCTGGGTCGATCTCGGCAAAGATAATCGATGGGACTTGAGATGACTGTAATAAAATCTAATTTTAGGCTAGGTATGAAGTGTAAAGTTATGATTTGAGTTCTTGGAGGTTTTGTGCTGGAAACAGGGAAAGGCAAATTGGGCTCGGGGATGAGGCACAGTTTTTGTAGAGTTCTTATTGGGGCAAGGAAGGGAATTGCTTTGATGCTTTAAAGTGACTAAATGGATAGATCATACTGGTGAGGAGCTAAGGAGAGCAAGAGAGTCTCAAGAATTATCCTTAAACAAATGAAAACATGGAAATTTAAACAAATTCAAAGGCAGAGCATAGCAGTTAATGGATTCTTCCTTAATCACTCATTTGTTCAAATTCAGAAGAAGAGACAGGAAAATGATACACATAACACTAATGAACTTACAATTACTTAGAGAAGAACACCATCAAAACATAAAGCCACATGGATCCCAAACAGTGTTCCAAAACCCTGGTCTTTCCTTAGCCAAAAATGCAGAGATAGAATGTACACTGATATGCCAAAGCAATCCCTAGTGTCCAACCCTGAAAATGACTGAGAGATTACATGATATAGACTAGCACAACCCATTCCCATGCCTCTAGGGGTCGAGCTCATCATTCTAGGAGCTGTTTGAACCAATTCTAAATAAGGAACTAAAATCTAGGCAATCAAAACAACTTGCCTCTATATGTTAGGAAACTGATTCATTCATTAAATTTTCACTTGTTAGTGAATGAATCATCTAGAACAAGTAAATAAGTTCCAAAATTACATCATTTTTATCCAATTACATCAAGATAGATCAAAAATTACATCAAAAAGCAAAACTAGTCAAACTGGCCGAATTTCTGAGCTGGAAGGTGAAAAACTGGGCAAAAATCCTCTATGCGCCGCGCCAAATCCTCTATGCGTCACGCCACTTTGAGGCTGAGTTTGAGGCACTTCCTGAAGTCCAAATTGAGCCCACTATAGCTTGTTGGAAAGCCCTGCCTGTTCTCTTTCCAACCCAAGTGGAATTTTTTGGATTTGGTGTCCATTTTCCCTATCAAAAATCAAATCTCCCAAGACGGGTCAAAATGTCCCAAATGAGGCTGCCTCAAGGCAGAGTGCTTTTGCAGTCAAATTTTTAAGGTGTTCCTCCACTCCAAATTGAGCTCATGATAGCTCATGGGAAAGATATTTATGTCTAGGTATCATTTGACTCATCAAGCAAGTCATTTGGCCAGCCAAGCTAGGAGAAAAATTGATTTTCCCAAGGTCCCTTCAGAGGTGCATTCAATTCTCCTGAGGCAACGGTATTTTTGACATTTCTCTAAACTGATGACACCTGTGTAAAACATGAAGGATTTTTTTCTTCCTTGGCCTATTTTTGACAAAAACCTCTCTCAGTTTTCCCAAATTCATCTTTTATTTCTTAGAAACATCATTTTAGTAAAACCTACCCCGATGTGTGGAACAAGGATCTGTCGAAATGAAGCAAAATGAAGGGGATAAGGGGCTTCTAAATTATTGAGAAAATTTTTTGGAAGTGGGGAGGGATGTTAGGAAGTAGGGGAAAGTGGAATCGCAGAAATTGAGTGAGGGGAAGGGGTCCAAAAGGGCAAAACACAGGCCTAGCCTAGAAAATAGGGTTTGTAGCAAGAAACTAGGGTTTGTGTAAAAATGAGGAATTTGGGGGATCTCAGTGATGGGAAGTGTTTAATAAGGTACATTAAGAATAGGCGAAGGTGTATGAACATCAGGATACAAGTTTTACTGATGATTTGACCATCCAAGAGAAATTAGCTCCAAAACCCTAGGAGAGGGAAATGAACCTTACCTAGGCACAACTGAAGCGTGAACAAGGTGTAAAATGACCCATTGGACCCTGACATGATAATGAAAACTCTCTGAATGATGGTGCACTCAGCTAAATGGTGACATGGACTGACATTTGCACAACTTTGAAAGGAGTAAAAGCAAACCCTAGACCTAATGCCTAGTGACTAAATTTTTCTTGAAGACTCACTGAAATGACAAAATTTGACCTTGACACTTTAAAATCACTTTGTAAGAGCATGTTTGATCAATGGAGGAAGGCTGCAAAGACTTACACTAACAGTATGCATACCTATTGAGACTTGGATTCATAAAGCGTTTTATAGATCCTAACCTCTACATTAAGGTGGTCAATGATTAACCACTCATACTGATTTTATATGTATATTATATACTTGTAATAGGTGTGGAACATCGTATTCACGAATTCAAGAAGCACTTAGCAATTGAGTTTGACATGGAGTACCTTGGGATTATGCATTACTATTTGAGACTAGAAGTTTGGAAGAAGCTAGGGGAAATAGATCTTGGTCAAGGAAAATATGTGATCAACATTCTATAGAAATTTGGTATGATGGATAACAAGCTGACAACTTCCATGACTATTAATTTAAAGAAACTAAGGAATTCAAATTATTGTCTAATGGATCCTTCCTACTACAGAAAATTGATTGGCTCCTCGATGTATCTGGTAAATACTAGGCCAAACATTTGTTTTGTAGCAAATGTCCTCAGTCAATTTCAGATGGAGTCAAGACATGACCATTGGATAGTAGCCAAACACATCCTAAGATATCTATATGGGACCATACATCACTAGGATTGATATGCTCATAATGATTGGGGTGGAAGTGAAATAGATGGAAGAAGCACTACAAGTGGATGCTTTAGTTTGGGATCTTCTACGATCTCATGGATGAGCAAGAATAAGGATAATATTGATTTGAGTAGTGTTGAATCCGAGTATGTTGTTGCAAGTGAAGTTTTCATGGAAGCTATTTGGCTTAGGAAGTTTCTATCATATTTATTTTAAGGACCACTTAACCCTACATGTATACATTGTGACAATGAAGGATGCATAAAGTTGACAGAGAACTTGGTGTTTCATGCTAGGACAAATCACATAAATAATAAGTACCACTACATTAGAAGTTTGGTGCATGATGGGTTTGTGAAGCTACACTATATTACTACATATGAACATGTAGTTGATATTCTAACAAAAGAATTACCAAACAAGAAGCTTGAGTACTTGAGAAACAAGCTTGGTTTGGTAGATATCTCTTCCCTAATTGAGAGGGAGGGATGGTGGATAGTATATTATTATATTTATGTTGCATGCACTAGACTAGGACTAACAACTATAAGTCTTAGTGAATGCCATAAATAAATAATGGGGCATGGAGGATTGGATAATCATATGAGATTGGAACTTCTTGAGGATTGTAAAATCTAAGATAGAAGTGAGCCTATAAACTGATACTCTTTGAGGATGAGGTAGGGCATCAAATATAAGACTAGTCGAAGAGGACCAATATTGTTTGAGGATTGGAAATATAAGATAAGAATAGTCCTAAAAGGACATACCTGGTGAAAATTCATATAGGGTATTTTTCCTTTAGAGGTAGTGTGGTATCACACGTAAATACTCCTAGAATTATGCTCTCATATAAGTTGAGCTTGTCAAGTTAAGGCCTTGTTGACAATGTTGGTTGTAATATATATGCTTGAACATACAACTTATCAATCTGAATCTTCTTATGAGAGTACTTCAAGTTTGAGATTCCTTGTACTTCATGATAGGATTATGAATACCTTCCTAGTTAAGAGGGAATGTTGGAAATTGTAACTAGGTTAGGTATTCATAATGACCATTGTAATCATGACATTGTATATAAAGAAAGAAAAAAATTGTTTTATTTAAATCAAGGGTTTCATGCTCTAGTTTAGGTCAAAAAAATTTTCTTCATGCTTCCAGGTATTTCTTGTTCTTTCTTGGTTAGAGAATAATTTTTTCCATTTATTTTAGCCCCACTTGGACTCATTGTAATGAAGAAAATATTTATTTTGAGTAATGAAAATCCATTTTATGCTCCAAGACAATGTCATCCCAGTCAAGTTGAAGTCAACCTTAGGAGGGCTATTCGATCCCTCAAGAAGGCTATAAATAAGATGGTCTTAGCTCATTTGGAGTACCATCTTTCACAAGTTTGACTTGCAATAGTGAAGAGGGAAGACGAGTTAGAAGGACAAAGAAAAGAAGAAGAAGTTGAAGTCTCTTGGAGAAACATCTCCTTTTGCACACACATGTGAAGTTGTTAGGGTTTTCATGACGCTACAAGTTGTAGGGGGTTGAAGTTGCAAGGATAAGTTTTTGAATTGTAGCTACAGGGTCAAAATTCTAGAGTGAATATTCCATGTCGAAGTTTTGAAGCTACTTTGAAGGAAATATTATTGGTGAGCTGACTTGGTGCTTGGGAGGATCTTGGGATTTGCTCTTTGGGTCTTGGAAGTCTCATTTTGAACAAATTCTATAAGAAGAGAATTATTATTTTTGGGTTTTCCCCTTGGAGGGGTTTTTCCCTAGCTTAGAGCCTATATCTTGTGTACTTTGTCTCTTTGTGATCTTCATTTTTTTGGTAATATATAATTGAAAAAGAACTAAAATAAGCAATAAAGTGCCAACTAATATCATAAACAATTATCAAGAAAGTAAAGTCAAACTTAATATACAAGATTCTTGATTTTTGAACATTAGGCTCATAAAATTCTATTCTATCATTGAATGTTGGTGGCAACCCACTAAGACACCTCACAATATTTTCCTTTTCATCCATGAGGTAAGAAACATACCTCAATAGCTCTAAGAATCTAATTGTATGTTAATCAACTATCAACTGCCCCAACTTGTGCTCATAAAATTCTTTGGCCTTGTTTTCATAATACCTTTCATATAGGTACTTATTCGTGAAATATCTCTTAAATATCCTCTAATACAAATAATTTCTTGAATGTTCTTAACATTATTTCGTTCTTCCCACCAAATATTGTTTTTTCCCTTCAATATAAATGTGGCTACACTTGATTTTACATTCTCATAGTTATCATGTACTCTAGAATATTTCTTCATCCCCAACAACCATTCCTATTCTTCCTCTACCTTATTCACCTCTCCATAAAATGTAGGAGCATTTTCCTTCTTAAACTCTTCTAGAATCAAATATTTTTCTCTATGTTTCTAGTGATAGGGGATTTTGGTGGATGCACTAGACAATTGCTTATGATTTTTTATTCTTCTCCTTGGAGTACTAAGTGGATTTCCACCTCTCATGGTGTCTTCACTTGTCTATCTATACCTCTTCCTGGACCTACTTACTTATGCATCATCAATATTCAATTCATGCCTTCCAAGTCCTAAGGGATTTTTCCTACCCTTACTCCTTCCTAGGTGGCTAGAACCTAGATCATGTTGCCTTTGTCTTTGCAAGCCTGATAGGGTCTGCAATATGATGAAATTTTCTTATGCCTGCTTACTAAGCCATGATAAGCCTTTCATTGTTAGCCTTATAACTTCTCAGGTTGGCTCTTATATTTCTAAGGGTGTTCATACATTCAGAAGAGTCTTCCTCCATCCTCTTTCTAACCGATTCTTCTTCCTATTACTCTTGGTATTTATCAGGGATCTGTCATGCCGTTTTTCTGCTCAACCCTTATTCTCTTGTTATTATTTCATGTCTTACTATATGTTGTTACATACACATAATTTTTAGCTTATCAAAATATAATTAAAGATATTTACCCATCACCTTGGATTAATAGCAATAATCCCATGGATATAAGGCTATTTGAAACACAAATTTTCAAGTTAATATGTTAGTTAGAAAAGAAAATATATCAGAAATATATCCTTCCAATCATTTGTCATCCCATCATTCTGATGTTAACACATATAGGAATTTAACACATGACCTACAACAATCACACACAACAAACAAACATCCCTTAACGACTACACCTTATAATAAAGCTCCAAATATAATCATTTCTAAGCCCATCTAGGTTGAATGTTGAACCATGCTTTAATACCACTTTGTAATGCTCTCTCCCACCCCCTTAGAATTTCCCAAGCCTAGTGGGAGGTGTTACCTTAATATAAACCAACCTCCATAGTTTCCACATGGAAATGGGGTTACAAAATTCCTCATTTTCCAAATTTGGTGAAATAAAATTTGGACAACACCATCACATCCAACTCATCAAGAGCTTTCTAGCGATATAAATTTTATTGCAATCCTATATTTAAATCAAAATTTATGGCCATTTAAATCCTACCAAATATGAGAGGGAACTGCCACATGGTACCCCTAACTTACCCAAGTAATCCCACGTCACTTCTAGTTTTGAGTGTGGCCATGAATAAAAACCATGTGGCACATGCCACATCACTTAAATATTGGGCCCCAAGGTCTAACCCTTGACTTATTATTTTGTTGTTTAATGTTATAATAGTTTATTATAAAAGGAAACAATCAAGGGAATTCCCATCATATTCCACCTCCATCTCCATGTCCTGGGATGGAAAGTTTTCCATCCCATCACCATGCCACATTTACTCCACGACCTAGGATGAAGGCAAGAAATGCACAACACACTATGAAATTAGATAACAATTGATGGGCTATTTCCCATTCCATGAATTCTATCAATAATGGCATTGCACCTCCATTACATAAGAGACACTACAGAAAATATCTGAGGATGTAGACACTGCAATGACATGGACTTTTACCTTGTGGGCCCCATGCTATCTATGCCTTATTTTTCCCAATCAAAACCCGCTTCATACTATATCTGGCTCATGACAAAGTAACACTCATCAAGGATAATTTTAGGGGCGAATGTTCGCCCTTTGGCGAAATTAAGGGGTTTTAAATTTTTAGTGGGCGAATATTTTGTATCATAATACATTTTTACAAATCAGCTCAAATAGCCCACCTTATTTTAAGGGAGAGGGTAAAAAAGGTAAATTTAGCCCTTGAAATTAGGACTTACAACCTTCCATTCGCCCATTTTCAAGAATAGGTTTTATTTAAGTGAATCCATTCGCCCATTTTCAAGAATAGGTTTTATTTAAGTGAATCCTATGGGCCAAATACCACATTTATAAAAGAGGTATGGTAAATTAATAAAAATATAAATAAATGAGAGGTATGGTAAATAAATATAACATTTTTTATATTTACTCCATAAGTCACCTTATATACATGTAAGGGTGTAAACAAATAAAAATATAAGTAAAGTGGAGGTATGGTAAATAAATAAAACGTCTTTTTATACTTACTCAAAAGGTATGGTAAATAAATAAAAATATAAATAAACTAGACGTATCGTAAATAAATAAAACCTCTTTTTATATTTAGTCCATAACCCTCCTTCTATTTATGAAGGCTCAAGAAAGAGGTTTTATTTAAGTGAATCCTATGGGCCAAATACCATATTTGTAAAAGAGTTATGGTAAATTAATAAAAATATAAATAAACGAGAGGTATGGTAAACAAATAAAACATTTTTTTATATTTACTCCATAAGTCACCTTATATTTACGAACACTCAAAAAATGGGTTATATTTAGGTGAAACATATGGCCAAAATACTATGGGACAAATACCATGGACTAAATTGTTATTAATACCATGCAAAAAACCATTATTAACCCTAATATTAGAATTAATAAAAATAAAAATGGCACATGGTATTGACCCATGGTATTCACCAAAATGGCACATGGTATTGACCCATGGTATTCACCTGGAATGTAGCCTATTTAAATGGGGGAATTAAACCAGTATGTAGCCTATGCTAAGATTCACTAGGACTTTACAAAGTTTTATTATTTAGTGAAAGACTCACCAAGATCTTACAAGATTTTATAATTGAGTAAAATATTCGCCATGCCTGGTGAGAGATTCGCCAAAAAATTATATATACATATTATATTATTGATAAAATCGCCTTCCATTTTTCCTATATACCATGGAGATTCACCCATTTATTATATTTATAAATTTAGGGGGGGTTCTTAAAATTTTCCCTGACACTCATCATTCTCCCTAGGACACTCAAACTCCCGGACCTGCCTGGACTAGAATAAGCACAAGATCTAAATGTAGGTCTTTTTTGCGTTAACAACCTAGAACAACCTTCTAGGTTTCTTTGGTTGTTTTCCCTGAAGTAAAGTGTTACTTAGAACACCTTTTCTTCTATGGGAAAGAAGACCTTCCATCAAATGTTAATTTATGCAAGAATGGAAACCCCATTCCACACTAGATTTATAAGCATTAAGATAGCCATATTTTGAGTAATAAAACTATCAATCATGACTACTTCCAGGTGCAAGACTCAACTAAAACACCACCAAGTGTTAATTATAATCTTAGATGCAACTGCACCCCATTAATCACATAATGGATTTAAACCAACTCCATCAATACCATTGATTTTACATGTCATACAAGCAATTTTCATAGACTTTACACAAGTCCATAATAACAATTAGCCATGAAAATCATGGCATATTAGTTGTTATGCAGAATTTACGATTGCAAACAAAATTGGTTTCCCTCGACCTATTGAACTGGTCTAGAACAACAAAATCCAAAGAATATAGAATTTTCCTTAGAGAAATTGAAGAATGGGAAAGAAGCTTACTTGGAATCCGTCATAAGATTTACTTTCCTCCTTGCTTGTAAGATCCAATCATAAATCCAAACGCTATAATTAGAACCTAAACATACAACCAAAACAAGCCAAGGATCCACAACATCTACGTAGAATAATTCAATTAGTCTATTCAATGAATCAACAAGGCATTGAAATATATGAATGTAAATGTAAGACAAAATATATAGGAAAACAATATTTTCTTTGTATTAATAGAAATAGAAGAAATTTTACAACCAAGAATAGTAGTTGATCTTGTAGATGTCTCCCCAAGTTGACTTGTACTTCCTTGTCACAAAGCACACCTCGATATCAACCCAATGCATGAATATGATGAATCTCTTAGATTCAAAGCAACATAATCAGGGCATGACCAGTCTCTAAAATCCAACCGTGATGTCATGGATGGAAATGAATTTATAGGAGAGGGATGGTAGTTTAGGATTTACCATAATGACCTTGAGATCCACTAATGATGGGAGGATAAGCACAAGGGATAAGAGGTGAAGATTCCAAGGTAGGATCAAATAGGATCTGAGCTTCTTATCCATAGTAAATGCTTAAAACAACTCGTGGAAGCTTCTGGAAGAGAAAGCTTCAAAATATTTTTAATTTTCCTCAATTTCTAGAATCAACGCATCCTTAGGAAGGAGTAACTAGTGTTGACCAGCGCTGATGTGGAAGGGAGAAACCAACATTGAACGCAGGTGTATAAAGGAGTGGGGTGAAATGGGGCTAAAAACATTGATTTTGAGCAGTTAGTCTCATAAACTCAGACTTTTTGGAAATTTCATGCTTAGGGCTTTGTATAGGGATGATGACAACATGTTCATGGATGTGGATTGATCTAGTTTGTAGGCCTATTGACCATATGCGAAAAAATGGCTTGTAACATTATCAATGAAGACCACATACTGACAAATCACTGAACCAAACCAATAAATACATACACTATGTAACACAACTCTGTACTTACGAAAACATCAACAATCTCAAGGAACTGCAAATCCCCCTCAAACCATGAAAACAAGTACACTTGAAACTCATTGAAAACATACATGAATAATACCATTTCTCCATGAGTATTGTTGACACATTCATTGTCATTTATAGCAACATTACCATTCATGTGCAGTAAGAACACATAGGAAATGTAAGTAAGGAACTTGTTTAATGAAATGAATGATCGAAAAATGAGGAAAGGACTTCCACTCTCCACCTAGTTGAAGGAAACTACACTACAGTCTTTCTTGTAGTTGACCACCCCCGATCTAGATTTAGAGTATGAGGAGTATGTGCTCAAGGGAATTAAAATTGATGCCAATCAATAGATCACACACGAATATAGAGACTACCCTACCTCTACCCACTTAGTTAGGGATTATATCCTCTAATGTCTCCACCTATTCACCCAGGAATCTAGATCACATTGATTTCCATACGCTAATCCTGCAAAGACCAAAAACACACATAGTTTATCCTATGCAAACTAGGGATCTAGAGTACATTGTGTTCCACCAGATCCACCTCACAGGATTCTATATGGCATAGTGGTTTGACCTATTTTTCATCTTCAACCATGATTCCTAGCTTCTTCCTGCTCCAATGCCAACGTGTGTCCAAGCATTATCCTTATGTTTGAAAAATTCACTTGAGAATATCTATATGTCTAACACCACATACAATACTCATATCTCATAACCTGGGTCTATGATTCTAACCTAGATCATCCACACTTTTTCCCAGCGTCCAGTTCTTCTTTGCTCGCTTGCACATATCACAATGTTGTCTCCATGCTCATGTGAATAATTGCCTCCCTTCTTCCTTCATGTCGGCTCTCTTTTCTCCATCGACGCCCTAATGGACTCTTACATGTTGACCACATAGCATAGCCTATGAGGAAAAAGGGATGGTATGGGATTTCTATCCATTGTAGAAGCCCATACTCCACCTTCCTACCTGCCATGCAGGTCATTAATCCCAATTAAGAAAATTGGTGCCCATTAAATGAGAAGCCTTGGCTTAACAAATTCCCAAGAAACTCTTCCTCAAAATTTTGAATCCTTTTCCACTCCCCATAACCAATCATTATGTTTACATTTCCACAATAGTTACATGAATTACAATTCACAATAATAATTATAAATGGGGTAGCCAAAAAGGGTTGTTACAATAATGTTTCAAAATTAGATGATTATGACTTAGAAGATCCAAAGTGGAGGCTTTTGGTAAACAAATTCCTAACTTATCTCTGATTCTACGAGACATGCATGCTTTTTAAAAGAAAATTTTGTCTTTGTCTATGAGAAGAAGAAAATAAAGGTTTGAAACTTTGACACCTCCTTGGAAATGATGACATAAAATGATGGCTGTCAGTATCTTAGCAACAATGTTATAGTCCTGAGGGTCTCATCTTTAATATGTCAGCCCAGGGTTTGTATAAACATAAGATACATTTCACATTATGTATGTGTTGTAGCTCTTTTATTTTTGATAAGTTAGCCATTAGTTAAAAAAATCAAAATGCCATAGAAAAATGATATGTTAGGATATGGACGAAAAAGAAAATTGAAAATAAAAATGTTAGCGTTTATTATTATTTCAGGTCCATATCATAAAAAATGATAGTTTAGTCGCTCTAAAAAAGGAAGGAAAATGACAAAATGTTAGATACGCAATAAAAGAAAATATTTGCTTTAGAAAATAAAAATTAAGACTGCTAGTTCAAACGTTCCTTTGAAATTTGTTTCTTAGCTTAAAAACAATGCTTAAATTCCTTAATCAGGGTTTAATTATTCTTTAATACTTGATCACTTTTCAAATAGTCATAACATATGATTTTTTCATATGCACACAAGCGAAAAAATGTCAAATCAACATCGAATAACTGTCAGGCATTTTTCAACGGATACGATTCACCCCGCCTGGATCAACGGTGGAGGAAGCTTTTTGGCCCCCTTTGGTTGCTTCCTGTTAACACGAGGGGGGGGGTCCGAAAAGTAGTTTTAATGGCTGACCTTTTTGCTACATGGCACTCCTGTAGTGTTTTGGGTCCCCAAAACGCAAAACCATAAACCATTTCAAACCCCCCCCCGAAATCCGCCAGTGGTTTCCTCTTTTCTAACCGTTGACCTCGTTCCCACTCCATATCATCCATCTATTATCTCTCACCCATTCACAACCTGTCACGTCATTAATCCGTTATCTCTCACCCATTCAAAAATTTCCACGTCACGAAGCCATTGTGCCATACACTCTTACACCGTTGCCAGCCTTAATTAACTGTTAACCTTCCTGTTAGACATTAATCCTGCATCTCTACAATAAATTGCCTACGATTAAGATTTAAATGACAAATTTAGCCCCACTTCACTTATAATTATTCCATGGCTATACTCTTTACCACCTTTTATTCTTCCATCTAATAACCAAAAGTTTTATTTTCTCTGTGTATATCTTCCCCTGTCATCTGTCTTTCAGCTAAAAAAGTTTCCGAATCCCACCCCCGCCCTTTGCAGCAAGATGGCTCCCAAAGTTAAACACAAAAGACTCTTGAAGAAGGGAATCCATCCACAGTCTTGCTTGACTTGGATCACCTCCCCCTTGTGGACTCCCTATTCAAAGTCACTGACTTTGAATGCGAATTCGATTTCCACGAATTGCATTTATGGTTAAAATAGAAATACACAGATAAAGAAGATCCCATTCGTTTCTGGGAAAAAATTTTGCCCTTGTACTCCTTTCCCAACACTCATCACTTCCTTGATTTAATCACTTGGTGTTAAGTGAGGTACGATCCTGTGCAAAGAACAGTGATGACTCAGGATGGAAAAATCTTGATCACCATTATTGCTCAAAGTATAAACCAAATTCTAATGATACCTCCATCTGACTCCCTCAACCATTTCTCACCAACAGCTCTCATGGACCTTTATAATAAACTCACCTTCCCACAGAGAGCCCTTATTTTTGAACTTTTTCTCCCAAAAGATGTTGAATTACCCAAGAAAAACCCACCTTATTCATCTTCTATGTTCCCTGAAGCCACTAAACATATCATCTCCCTACTATCATATCTCCTAGGCTATGAAAATGATCAACTTGTTGATGAATACATCCTTGGATTCTTTTCCATTTTCAATAAAGAATATCAACCCGCCTTCATGTACAATTATAGCCAATATTTGGCTAATTATATACATGAACAATTTATGAATTTCACCACACAAGGAGTGTTTAGATATAACTCAGTCATAATACGTTTGATTTTGTTTCAGCAAGGCGATTCATTGCACATTCAGCTTAATAGGCAAGATGAACAATGAGTGAATCAATCAGTGATTCAATGGATAGAGTTAGTGAAAGAAACATCATCAAAGTTACATTCTCTCAGTTCATACATTCTTTTGTACATCCAGTTATTCAATTACTCAATAGCTAGGCAGATCCCAGAATTGGGGAAGAGATTAGGAAGACATTGCACTTATCAGAACATACCAAGACTGGTGACTGGTATCTGTACCAGAACTACACTGAAATTAGAATATATGGTAGTGAGTTAGCTCCATACAAAATGCCTAAGAATGTGCCAATGAGGATATTCTCATTGGAATACATCAGGCAGATGATAAATATGGATGAAGTCCATTTTGTCTCAAGTAAGCAAAAGTCACAGTTTAAAGTCAAGGCCAAGGTAGGAACATTTATCTATAATACTAGGTCTGCAGGTATAGAGGTAGACATATTATTAAAGAGCGTGAATGTCCAACCAAGCTTCACTTGGTCCTATGATCATTTTGGGATCATTTCAGCCCTTAGAGTTCAGTTGAAGGCAACACCTTACGGCCATACTCCCAGGCCAGAATTGGAGAAGCTTATGAACTAGGAGCAATGGTCTGAAGGGACTCTCTTAGAAGGAAATGAACAGGTTATATCCACTCTACAGGTAAATACTCTAGTAACTTAGAGTACTCAACACAAAAGAGCTAGACAGGAAACTCAGTCAGCTACAAAATTAGTTAAAGAGTACTATATACTGCAAAATAAATTGAACACCAGATTGTCAATGTCATCAGGAACCAAGCCACCACAAATAATTGATCTTGGAGATATAGAAGATGTTTCATCAGCAGGGACCACTGATCCCAAACCTCCTTCTACTTATTCAACTCCTTCCTCAACTGAACCTATGGATATTATTCAGTAAATTGAGACCAGTTCAATAGAAGATACTAATATCTTCTCAACAATTTTTGAAATCAAACAGAAAAATGAAAGTCTTAAATCACAAGTATGCAGTCCGTTTTGGAAGCAGACATCCACTTCTAAGCATAGACTTCTCTCTACCTTTGACAGTGAAATAGGAAGGATGCAAATGAAATTTTTGCAAACTCAAATTCCATTTCCCAAATCCACATCAGATTGCAAGAAGACCATATTTTCATTTGATGTAAACCAGATGCATCATATTGATCTAATGGATTTGCATACGCAATCAGGTGAAATGTTATTTTCAACAATGACTACGACTGCCATGTCTCTTTCCAAGCTCAGAACTGCCCTGTGAAATGTGCAGTCACAACTTAAGATTGAAAAATTGTCATCTTTAGCTAAAGATAACAAATTAAAGTCTTTAGAAGATATTATTGTCAAAATTGGATATGGTCCCCAAGACTGTAAAGCAATTGAAGAAATACTCCAGAAGAAGAATATAGAGATAACAACTTTTGAGAAACAGTGGAAACTACCTTCAACTGAGGATCCACAAACCAAAGAGATGGAAGAAAATGAACAACATAGGGGGGAGATGTTGAAGCTCATTATTGAGCAAAACATATAGATCAAGAAAATGGAAGAGAAAATAAAAAAACTTCTTAAGGAAACATAGGTAGCGCAGCTTGCTATGACCTCAGTGATAGCAATTCCCATAGAAAGTACAGAGCCAAGCTCATCTCCTACCGACATTACTTCATCTTCAACAATAGTTGAAACAACAAGGATATCACAGGAGTTACAGGAACAAAAACAACAGAATGAAAAATTACACCAGAAGTTCCAAGCCCTGGATTCCTAAAAGGTAAAGAATGATACCTTGTATGTAGAGGAAATGCAAAAATCACACAGGTTAGAGCTAAGGGTCAAACAATTAGAGAGTAAGACTCTAATGGAAGACACTTTGGCCCAGGCCAAAGAGGACATCTAGTTAGATATCAGCCACTCCATAGCAGAAGTATGGCCATCTATTCAAATTAATTTTGAGCAGCAAGAATTGATTGCTAGATGCAGAACAAAGATAGATCATCAGAGGGCATCATTAGGCACAAAACCCAAAGAAGCAGCAGGGATGATCAAAGTACTAAACTCTAAGACTAGGCAATAGTTACAAGAGATAAATATTCCATATAGGACAAAACAATGTAAACTTTGAAACAGAAATTATAAACTCAAAACAAGAACTCTGCCCAAAAAACCCCAAAAAAACGTGAAAAACAGTGCTAAAAACGAAAAGTGTGTATACTAGAATGATGGTTTTTTTTTTAGGGTCAATTTTGAACATGTTTTAAAAATGGTAGTGAGAACGAATTTTTTGTGCAAAGACCAGCCTGAAAATGAAAAGTGCTAATAATGGAACGATGGATTTTTTTATTAGGGTTAATTTTCAACATTTTAAAAAAAATGCCAGTAAAACCAAATTTTTATGTGCAAAAATTGTGAAAAAAACACCCTCAAAACGAAAAGTGTTGATGCTCGAATAACACTTTTTTTTTTTGTTTTGTTTTTTTGGGTAAATTTTCAACATTTTGAAATAATGGTGTAAAAGATTTTGTTATGCCTCCGAAAAACATTAAAATTTCAAAAAAATAATGAAAACATAAAATTAAAAATAAAAACAAAAATAAAAACAATGAAAAAAAACACAAAAAAAGTTTTAAAAAATACCAAAACGTAAATAAAAATATATATTAAAAAAAAAATCAATCATAAAAATGTAAAAAAAAAAAACAAAATTAACCTATAAAATATAAGAATTAAAAAATTAAAAAAATTTAAAGAAATAAATAATAAGAAAAACATATTTTCAAAAAAATAACATTTTTTTAATGTGGTAAACCATAAAAAAATTTGAAAAAAACAATAAAAAAAAAAAAAAAAAAAACTATAAAATTCCCCTGATCGGGGTGACAAACGTGGCGAGACGGGCAGGCAATAAAAGAACAAGGGGAGGCAATTATGAGCCACCTTGCATTAAGAGATCACGACAGGTGGACAGGACGTTAGGTAGACTGGGCATCATTACAAATAGCAGCAGGGAGGAAAATCTGAAGGCCAGAGGCGGTGGTGGTGACGGCGTTACAGTGATGGGACAAGGGCCAGCTCACACAAGGGCAAGCCAAGGAGGAGTGGGTTATTATGGCGAGTGCAGGCGACAGAGGAAGACGGTGCAGCAGCACAAGAGAGGGCAGCAGGTAAGAGGAAGTGGATATGGGTGGAGGCATAAAGGCAGGTATGCAGCAAACGCCCTTGAGGTGAGCGGAGACAAGGGTGAAAAGGTGGCAATCAGAGTAGGAGGTAACGCAGAGAGCGAGCAGCAGTGGGGTCGACTTCCTGGCTTAAGGAAAACTCAACGCAAGAGCACAGAGGGAGGAATGAGGAAGAATGTAACGGTTGAGAGCAGGGGAGGAGGACCTTCGGGGACTGAAGGAATTAAGTCGGAACACTGGGAAGAAAAGGAACAGACTCAGGCAGACATGGAGGAGATGTATGACTCAGAACGGGACAGTCAACCGCAGACCAGGAGAAGCGGAAGGGGGAAAGGGAGAACTCTAGAGGATATACGACCAGCAAAGGTTGACATCAGAGATAAGAAAACCAGAGGCAGAGAAGAGGATGATTGTATGGGATCACCCTCAAGCGCAACTGGACAGGGAAGCAGGGTAAGGGAAGGTAATGCAGGCGCTGTAGGATGAGGAAGGGGTCGCCGAGGAAGAGGAGGACGATGTCAAGCGGGCAATCAGGAACGGAGCCGGCCCCAACCGGCAGGAAGCAAACGCGGCAGGAGGACGATGAAGAGCCAGGTTCAGTATGCGGAGAAGGCGTACAGTATGGATACGCATGCAAATATCAGGAGGATAATACAACACTTGGAGGAGGAGGTGACCCAGGAGCAGTCAGAATCTGAAATGGAAGTCTGCGAATATTTGCTGCCAGACCCGGGAAATACTAGAGGACGTATGTCCTTGTACAAACAGGCTCTCCATGTGTATTGGGTAATGAAGCGGCTGTTAGCAAAAGCCATGGAACAGGTGGCTATGGAGATGGCAGAATTGGCCCAAGGCATTCCAAATCTGAAGAAAGAGATGAATAATCTTCAGATAACCCTTATGATGCAGGATGGCAAGCTTGATGAGATACAACAACAGCTAAAGAAGCTTACTCCTGAAGCAAAGGAGGAGAAGAACCAGCCGGATGCAATGGCAGACTGATTTCTTAAGATATGTTTATTATCTCCCTAGTTAGGAAGCTGAAGAGCATGCTCTCTTTTGTTACTTTTTCATAATGCAGATAGCAAACAGTGATAGTCTCTTTGAATGGATAGTTTATTTAGCATGGATAAGTAGACTCAGTAAATTTTGTTTTTGGATGGCAATTAAAAACTTAAGATGGCCAACAGACCCGGTTTCCCTTCGGGGCGGGTTGAGGCCATTGTATGTCTGTACAGGCTTTAACTCGATTTAATATGAATGGTACCATCTTAGCCCACAAAAAAAAAAAAACTATAAAATTAAGTAAAAATAGGAAATTTTAAAAAAGCATTAAGAAAAACTAAAAAAAAAAAATTAAAAACAAACTAGATTAAAAAAAATAGAAAAATAACAAAAAAAAAAAAATTTAAAAACTACAAAAATTAAGATTAAAAACATTTTCAAAAAACCCTAAAAAACAAAAATATGTTGAAATTAAAAATAAAATAAAAACCTGAAAAACAATTAAAATTAAAAAAAAATACATATTTTCAAATTAAAAAATAAAATATAAAAACATTTAAAATTTAGAAAAAAACCAATATATTTTGATTAAAAAAAAAAAAAAACAACCATTTCAAATTTTATATTAAAAAATTTAAAATTTAAAATTTAGATTTTAAAATATTTAAAATATATATAAAATAATAAAAAAAAAACGTTTAAAATTTATATATATATATATATATATATATATATATATATATATATATATATATATATATATATATATATATATATATATATTAAATACAATAAACATATTTAACAAAATTTATTTTTTATTTAAAAAAAACAATTTTATCGGCCACCGCCCCCACGGGCGGCCGGGCGGTAGCTATTCGATTCTCGGAATCGAATAGCCACTTCCTGGCCACCCCCATGGGCAGTTGGGTGGTGGCTATCCGATTCTCAGAATCGGATAGCCACCACTCAACCGCCTGTGGGGGTGGCTGGGTGGTGGTTATCTGATTCTCAGAATCAGATAGCCACCGCTCGGCCGCCCGTGGGGTGGCCGAGCGATGGCTATCCGATTCTGAGAATCGGATATCCACCTCAAGGGTGGTCAGGGGGTGCTTATCTGATTTCAAGAATCGGATAGCTATCGCCTGACCGCTGGTGGGGGTGGTTATCTGATTCTTGGTATTGAATAGCCATCGCTCGATCGCCCGTGGGGATGGCTATCCGATTCTCGGAATCGAGTAGCCATCGCCCTGATGCCCGTGGGGGTGGCTATCCAATTCTCGGAATCGAATAGCCATCGCCTGGTTGCCCATGGGGGTGGCTATCTGATTCTCAGAATCAGATAGCCACCGCCTAGCCACCCGTGGGGGTGGCTGGGCGGTGGCTATCTTATTTTGAGAATCGGATAGGCACCGCCCGGCGACCCCCACGGGTGGTTAGGAGGTGGCTATCTGATTCTTGGAATCGGATAGCCACTACCCAGCCACCCGTGGGGTGGCTGGGTGGTGGCTATTTGATTCTCAGAATCAGATGGCCACCGCTCAGCCGCCCGTGGGGGTGGCCAGGCGGTGGCTATCCGATTCCGAGAATCGGATAGCCACCCCCATGGGCAGTCGGGCGGTGGTTATTCGATTTCGATTACGGGAACTGATACTGTTATGCATTCAATATTTGTAATATGTGATTTTCGCATTAATTTTTAAGTTAATCATTATTTTTTGAAAAAAAAGTGATTATTATTATTTTTTTGACATGAAATTCATTAAAAAAACTATTATTTAACCATTTTTAGTTAAAATTTTCGTATAAAAATTGTGATTTTGACATGTCAATTCTAGCAAAAAATTATCAAAATGTGTAATTTTTTAGTTATATTTATGTTAAAAATGGTTATTTTTATGTCCATTGTTAAAAAATATTGTTTTTTAGAAACAATTATTTCACGTGGATTGAAAAATTAATTAAGGATGTATAAATACGTAGAATATCGAAAATTCAAAATATCGACCTTCTAATTTAAAAATGCAAAACAACAAAAAACTCATTACAAAAAAATTAAAATTAAAATAAAAACAAGAAAATATGAAGAAAACGACCACTTCAAAAATTATTAAATTTACAAAATAATTATTTACATTTCATACATTAGAAAATTTAAAGTCAAAAAATAGGTCTTTTAAAAAAAGGGTCTGATGCAGAATTACCACTTTTTTAAATCAGCATGAAAATCACTACCATTCTAAAACGCAATGTACATAAAAAAAATTAAAGTGCCAAAAACTATGCTCTAAAAAAACATGTGTGTTCTTCATCACCCCTTTTCAAAATCAGGTCACTTTTTTGCTATCTCTATGAAATGGGTAACAGTATCAGTTCCCGTTTCAAAGTTTACATTGTTACAACTACTATTTAGGAGATTAAGAAAGTCCTAATGAAGAAGAATCTACTGACTCAGATAAAAGAAAAGTGTGAAGATTTGAACATTGCAGTCAAAAGGTTTCATTCTAAATTCAGTATTTTGAAAAATAAAGGTTTACCAGAGTTAGTGACATCAGATGATCAACTAGTAAAATTGGATGATTACTGTGAAAGATTATATACTATTGCAACAGACAACAGTCAATTTGTAGGGATAAAAAGATAGATTACTGGCAAAGAGTTTTTGGAAGCTTTGAGCCCTGACCTCACAATCAAATATGAAGTTGGACATATTTTTCTCACTAAACCCAATTTTGAAAGATATACCGAAGTTGATGAGATATTTAGAAGAATGGTAAATATGGAGATACCAAGTGAGCAGAGGTGGGATCAATTGTGTGAAACAATTGATTAACTTTCCATCCCAACAAGAAGACAACACAATAGTTTTGAAGGAACAATCATCAACAACTTCCTACCTAATAGGGACACATCATTCAATAGTTTTCTTTTCCTATTTTCTTTTAGGATATTTTTGTAATTAGTTTAGGATATTTTTTTCACTATCCAAACTAGTATGAATAAATATCTTCTGCGAGTTATTAAAGGTGGTACCTTTCCATAAGCAATTTTGTAAATAATTGATGTACAAGATCTTTCTAGATCACTAATAATAAAGCAAAGGATTCTGAATTTGATATCATACAGTCTCGTTTTCTTCTATAAGTCTTTCATGTGTTCCGATCATTCTATTGATTCTGCATACGTTTAAGTTTTATAGAGATATTAGGGGAGAATAAATGTGTTATAGTTATTCTTAAAATTCCTTCTGAATTTATTATTATAAAGATATTGAGATATTGGATTGTTTATCTGAAAGGCTCCTTCTAAATCATAAATTTTTTAGTATCTTATGTAATTTTAAGCATATTTTGTTTGACTTATGAACATTGGTCAAAGGTTTTCCCACTTATGATGTTTTATCTTTCTATCTGAAATTTAAAGTAATCATATCATCTTACTATTCTTTCTGCACATCAAATCAACTTAAATCACCATGTGAAGTTAAATAGCATCCTTTTCATTATTTATTAGTACTATCTAAAAGGGTTAAATACATCATCCTTATAATTTGTTTTATGTATTGGTCCTCCATAAAAACCAAAACCCAAAACCCCAAAACAAATATCTTAGATGCTCTGGCATGATCAATTGACCATTATCATCTCAGAGGTACAACATCAATCTGGCATTGTTGTCAGGGACTCAAATTTGATTAGTTTTCCTAGGACAATGATATAAATCCTATTCCTTTAAAGGTGACTAAAGGTCTAGATAGGTCAAAATTCTTCACCTAGCGACTCCATTGTGCCAAACTGACACCTTTTAAGCACACTAGATCCCATTCTGAATCTGACACAGTTAGTCCTCTTTCAGATCTAGAAAAACTTGTGAGAAGGGCCAATTCCAAAAGAAGACTTCAACTATATTCTTCTTCTTCAGCCCTGTAATCTAAAGACATATTATCATCAAATCCCTTTAGGAACATTCCATCCAATCCAGATTGGACACAATTATCACCTAGGGTTTATGAAATTTTAGGTAAGGGAGTTGATTTTAAATCAGCTTTCCTTATTCACTCACTTGAAACATGTCAAGAACCCTCACTACCATTAGGATCACCTAAATATGAGGTTGAATTAGGTGTTCATTTACCTGAATTCAAACCTACAGACTTCATATCCCCCACTACTTATTCATTCCCTTCTACTTCTAAACAACCTGAAGAAACCTTCTCTGTATACTCAAACCCACTCTTTGAAACAAAAGAGGACATTCACTCATAGGTTCAGAAGTTAGTTATTAGGACTCCCTTAAAGTCATTTAGGAGATCTCCTCCTTCATCTCCTCCTTCTTCACCTCCACACAGATATACACCTTCTTTATCACCATCTTCCTCTTTTTCTTCTTCATCATCTACACAAACACCTCATACACCATCTTCTACTATGGCATTCCAAGCCATTGTATAGGCTAGATATGCAACTTTAGTTTTGCCTAGAAACCACAATTCTTTTCCTCCTGGATATTTAAAACACCTTCCTAGGTATAATGGAGAAACTAGTTCCTCAGCTGAAGACCATCTTCAATCATTTCTTGATTTTGTAGATAATATGAACATAGAACAAGAAAATGTTTATATGAGGTTGTTTTTCCAATCTCTTGAGGGAAATGTTAGAACCTGGTTTAGGCAGTTACCTGCCAATTCCATTAGGTCATGGGAGGAGTTAACAAATATATTCAAAAACCAATGGGGTGTGAAGAAATACCCTCTTTACTTTTTGACTGAGTTTGAAGAACTAAAACAAAACTTTGGTGAACCTGTAGCTGATTTTATTAAAAGGTTCAACAAACTTTACCATAAGATGCCCCCTGATTGCAAACCCCCTGTAGCAGTAGCCAAATCTAGGTTTTCAAAAGCCTTTGAAGATGATTTTGTTGTAATGTTGAGAGAAAGAACTTCTAGGACTCTTGAAGACATGCAGACTAATGCTATAGAGGTGGAAGAAAATAGGGCTGCCTCAGCCACCTTGAAAGCTAAAGAGGAAAAGGCCCAAAGAAAGCTTAAATCTAGTCCAACGACCTCTACTTCTTCAAAAACTAAAACTAAAGATTCCAAAATTGATGAGATCACTTCACTTCTTAGAAATATATCCAATAGAATTTCCAAGATTGAAACTCAACCCAAAACAGTTCAATAGTCGGTCACTTGACCTCAAAATCAGAATCAAGGTCAATACAAAAGAACTCCACAATTGCAGATTCTTCAAAGGCCTAGTAATGATCAGCATGTTCCAACTCCTTTATTGATCGATGATTAAAAACCTAATGACAATACCATGACTATCACTGAAGACATTAACAATATGGATACCTCTTCTAGTCAGACCACTATTGTTCCTCTTTCACAGAATAAACAAGTTCAAGAAGATCAAGAATCCTCATAGATTTCCAAGTACCATGCCTTCTTTGAATTTCTAATTGTTGAGCTAAATAAAAGATACGATCTCAGACCGAGACCTGGCCCCAGAAGACATTTTAAGGAACCTCCAATAATTCAACCTCATACCAAAGCTATTGAGACTCAAAAAACTACTATTCGACCATTAAATCAGTCAACTGATACAACTCAAATTGATAAAACTGCCTTAACTACATTTAATGTTGAAAATGAGTTAGAAAGAGTTAAGATCCCTATACCACTTTCATAACTTTAAAAAAGCCTCAGATATAAAAATCAAGTTTCCAAATGGATACAAAACACTTTTGTTGATGCTGAAAGCGATGTTATTAGCCTTCAGGATAAAAAACCAACAATTATCTTTGGTCCTAGCTCAGATATTATAGATGAAATAGTACCTCCTTTCTATGTGACACTAAAGAAAAATGATTCCATGTTATACAACTATATGCATGATTATGGAGCATCACATAATCTCATGCCAAAAACCATCATGGACCATTTAAATCTTGATATAACTAAATCCTATCATGATTTATACACCTTTGATTCCAAGCGGGTACCTTGTTTAGGATTGATTAAGGATTTAGTTGTGACTCTTGCCCAAATCCCAGTAAAAAGCATAGTATTAGATATAGTTGTCACTGACATCCCTTCCAAATTTGGAATGCTCCTTTCAAGGTCTTGCTGTGTCAAATTAGGGGGAACTCTTCAGATGGACATGTCTTATGCCACTATTTCGGTTTATGGGGAAGAACAACTTAGGCTATATGGAGAATTTATAATTGTGCACAATGTATGGAAAATAGATCAACTAAGGAACCACCCCATCTATACAATTTATAAAGATTTTAGCTTCTTTCAACTCTCTTCAAATCAAATACATGAATCTCAAGTAACTATTGAAGATGTAGCTGAAAACCTTATATAAAATCAAACTGATGTGTGGAAGCTATTCTTTGATGGTTCTTTTACAAAGGATGGAGCAAGGGCTGGGGTAGTATTAATCTCACCAGAAAAAAGAAAACATTACACAATCATGTAAACTTGATTTTGAAGTTACCAACAATGTAGCATAATATGAGGCATTCCTTCTAGGACTACAGTTAGCCAAGAGTTTAAAGGTACACAACCTGAGTGTTTTCACTAACTCTGAACTCATTGTGAGATAGGTTAGGAATCTTTGCCAAACAAATCATCCTAGGCTTAGGTCTTATCGAAATGAGATTTGGGATTCCATTGAAAATTTCTTTAATGCCTTCAACATAACTTATGTCCCTAGAAATTAAAACATACATGCAGATTCTTTGGCTGTCTCTGCAAGCTCATTTAAGATTCCTAATCAAACAAAAGTGTTATACCAAATCCAGATCAAATACAGGCCATCCATACAAGATAACCAAAAGCATTGGCAAGTGTTTGAGGATGATGAAAAACTAAAATCTTTCCTTCAAGTTGTAGGTGAATTTTCTCTTCTGCAAATTGGTGAAGCCAATCTTGACATAAGTAATCCTCAAGCTAATGATGATCTAGAACTAAACTCCAAGATTGCAGATCATGACATCATATAATTATCAAACAACTTCATTCCTAAAGGGTTAATTCCTTTAGAGAAACTATTCGATTATAATCGTGACCCTCGAAACCCTCCATCCATTTCTCCTAAAGATGACATCGAAGAAATCAATATTGGAACCCAAGATCAAGTGAAAAATATTAAAAGCTCTACATCTTTAGCCCCAGAAGTTAAAAATTAATATCTTAAGTTAAAAAATACAAAGATGTTTTTTCTTGGTCTTATGTTGATCTTAAAGCCTATGACACATCCCTCATTGAACATAAGATCCCATTAAAAACTAAAGCTAAACCCTACCAGCAAAAACCTAGAAGAATTAACCCAGTTCTTCTACCAACTATTGAGAAAGAGCTTAAGAAAATGTTAGATGCATATATTATTCTTCCACTAAGACATTCTAATTGGATTGCCAACGTAGTACTTGTCAGGAAAAAAAGTTGGTGAAATTAGACTCTGTGTTGATTTTAGAAACTTAAATAAAGCATCATTAAAGGATACATATCCCTTACCTAAAATGAATCAGTTACTTCAACAAGTTTCTGGAGCTAACAAACTTTCTATGTTAGATGGTTTTTCTGGTTATAATCAGATTATGGTCTACAAAGAGGATAGGGAAAAGACTACCTTCACAACACCTTGGGGTACTTTTATGTATAATAGGATGCCTTTTGGTTTGAAAAATGTAGGAGCTACATTCCAGAGAGCTATGGGTATAGGTTTTGTAGGCCAGGTAAATAAATTTCTTGTTATTTATATTAATGATCTTACAGTCTTTTCTAATTATGATAAAAAATCAGTTAAAGCACTTGATGAAGGTTTTTTTAAATATGTAGGAAATTTGGAATATCATTGAATCCAAAGAAGTTTTTAGTTGCTATCATAGAAGGAAATTTATCTACCATATAATTTCTAAAAATGGAGTAGTCATTGGTCCAAATAGAGTATCAACCATTCAAACATTATCACTACCAAGAAATAAGAAGGAAGTTCAAGGTTTTCTTGGTAAAATCAACTTTTTAAGAAGATTCATACCCAATTATGCTGAAATTGTCAAATATATAATTGATATGCTTAAGAAGGGTCATGAGCTTAAATGGAATCTCTTCCAGACATGCATTTAACTAAATTAAGAAATCTATTTCTGAAGCTCAAACCTTGGCCAATCCTAATTATACCAAACCATTTAGCATCTTTTCTTTTGCCTCTAAAAAAAACCCTTGCTGTTGTCTTACTACAAAAGAATGAAGATTCCCTTGACCAACCTATAGCCTTTTTCAACAAAGTCATGAGAGTTGTTGAGCTCAAATATGACATAATTAAGAAGCAGGCTTATTTCCTAGTCCAGTCTTTGAAATCTTTTAGGATGTATGTTTTACATTCAACCATCATAGTGTATATCCCCAACAGTGTTGTTAAAATTGTTCTCACTCAACCAGATATTGATGGGAGAAGAGGTATATGGATCGCCCAAATTTTGGAGTATGATCTAACTATCAAAACTACAAATCTTGTAAAGGGTCAAGGATTAGCTAAGATTCTAGCTGAGTCCAACTATAAAGTGCTAGGCATCAACTCTGTTTTGGAAATACTAGGGGAGAATCCAAAAGAACCTTCCCAAAATTTAAATGAGGAGAATGCACAAGAACCTTCTGTCTATGCAGAAGGGGAGAATCCATAAGAACCTTCCCAAAATTTAAATAAGGAGAATCCACAAGAACCTTCTGTCTATGCAGAAGGGGAGAATCCATAATAACCTTCCCAAAATTTAAATGAGGAGAATCCACAAGAACCTTTACCTTCAGATCATACCATTTTTGTACATATTGATGAGAAATTTCTGTTATCAAATTGGTATCAAGATATTGTAAATTTCTTGATTCATTTTGAATGTCCTGCATCATTTTCCAAAAGTCAATGTAAAACTCTCAAATTGAAAGTAGTCAAATACTGTATCATAAATGCAAATCTATACTGGAAAGACCCTCTCAATATCTTGTTATTATGTTTAACAGAATTAGAGACTGAAGGGATCATTGATTGGTTTCATTCAGGATTTTTTGGAGGACATTATGCTTGGAGAGCAACATCATATAAGATATTAAGGGTAGGATTTTATTGGCCAACATTGTTCTTACAAGTAGGAGAAAAGGTCAAAAGTTGTGTCCCTTGTCAGATGTTTGTTGGTAAGCAAAAACTACCAGCTCTTCCACTAATCCCAACATTGGTCTCAGCACCTTTTCTCCAGTGTGGATTAGAGTTTATTGGAGAGATTCATCCTACTCCAATCAATCAGCATAAATGGATCCTCACTACAACAGACTAATTTACTAAATGGGTGGAAGCAATTCTAGTAAGAAATGTTACTGATATAGTAGTGATCAAATTCATTGAAGAAAACATTTTATCCAGGTTTGGTTTCCCACAGTAGATTATTACTGATAATGCGACAACATTTTCCAGTATTAAAATGATTGAGTTTTACTAGAAGTATTAGATTTTGTTACACCATTCAACTCCATATTATCCTCAAGGCAATGTTCTTGCATAATCATCTAATAAAAGCCTGGTAAAGGTTATCGAGGAAACTTTGGAAGATCATAAGAAGAGCTGGGACAGTCATCTAATTTATGCAGTCTAGGCAAATAGGATTACTCCAAAGAGATCTACTAGAAAGTCTCCTTTTCAGTTAGTTTATGGGAAAGATGAAATTTTCCCTACCAACTTGGCTTTCCCTATTTTAAAGTTTCTACAGGAATCAACTGATGAACCTACTGATTTTTCAAGGAGGATAAATCAAATAATTGAACTAAATGAAAACAGAGATGAATTCCAATACAAATTGAAAAAATATTAGAATAAAATGAAGATCCTGTTTGATAGAAGATCCAGGGAAAGAGACTTCAAGGAGGGATATTTAGTTCTAAGATGGGATTCCATAAGAGAAGACAAAGGAAAACATGGAAAGTTTGACAACCCATGGTTCGTACCTCTAGCTATTGTTGAAGTAAAAGGGAACAACACTTTTGTGTTACAAAATCTAGAGGGACAATATTCCACATTTCCTGTTAATGGAAGATTTATGAAGCATTATATTTAGTATGGAGGAGTTTGAAATTGATTTTACTATCATCATTGTAATAAGTCCAGTTTTATTTTACCTTTTCGAACTGTCAGTGTGGTTTTTATAGAAAAGACTCCAAAGCCCGAGGAGAAGGCACATGGATCCACAAGTTCTCGACATTCTACAGGAGAAAGCAGTCTTGAGTTGGAGCTGATGTTGTAGCTCTTTATTTTTGATAAGTTAGCCATTAGTTGAAAAAATGAAAATTCCATAGAAAAATGATAAGTTATGATATGGACCAAAAACAAAATTGAAAATAAAAATGTTAGGATTTATTATTATTTCAGGTCCATATCATAAATTTAAATGATAGGGCAGTTGCTCTAAAAAAGGAAGGCAAATGAAAAAATGTTAGATAAGCAATGAAGGAAAATATTTTCTTTAGAAAATAAAAATTAAGGTTGCTAGTTCAAACACGCCTTTGAAATTTGTTGCTTAGTTTAAAAATAGTGCTTAAATTCCTTAATCAGGTTTAATTATTGTTTAATACTTGATCGCTTTTTAAATAGTCATAACGTATTATTTTATCGTATGTGCACAAGCGACAAAACGTCAAATCAAAATCAAATAACCGTCGGGCATTTTTCAACGGATATGATTAACTCCGCCAGGATCAACGATGGAGGAAGCTTTTCGGCCCCCCTTCGGTCACTTCCCGTTAATGCAGGGGGGGGGGGGGGTGGGTCCGAAAAGTAGTTTTAATGGCTACTCTTTTTTCTACGTGGCACTCTCATAGCGTTTCGGGCCCCCAAAGCGCAAAACCATAAAAAATTTCACCCCCCTAGAAGTCCGCCAGTGGTTTTCACCCCCCCTTGAAATCCGCCAGTGGTTTTCACCCCCCCTCGAAATCTGCCAGTGGTTTCCTCTTTTCTAACTATTGACCTCATTCCCGATCCATATCATCCACCCATTATCGTTCACCCATTCACAACCCACCACGTCATTAATCCGTTATCACTCACCCATTTACAAATCTCCACATCACGAAGTCGTTGTGCCATATGCTCCTATGCCATTGCCAACCTTAATTAATTGTTCACCTTCCCATTAGACATTAATCCCTCTCCTCTGCAATAAATTTCCTATGGTTAAGATTTAAACAGAAAATTTGGCCCTACTTCACTTATAAATATCCCATGGTTATACTCTTTACCACCTTTTCTGCTTCCATCTAATCACCAAAAGTTTTATTTGCTCTGTGTATATCTTCCCTTGTCATCCCTCTTTTAGCTAAAACAGTTTCCGAATTCCCCCCCTTGCAGCAAGATGGCTCCCAAAGTTAAAAAACATAAGACTCTTGAATAAGGGAATCCATCCACAGACTTGGCTGACTTGGATCACCTCCCCCTTTTGGACTCCCTGTTCAAAGTCACTGATTGTGAATGCGAATTCGATTTCCACAAATTTCATTTATGGTTAAAACAGAAATATGTAGATAAAGAAGATACCATTCGTTTCTGGGAAACACCTTTTGCCCTTGTACTCCTTTCCTAGGACTCATCACTTCCCTGATTTAATCACTTGGTGTCAAGCCATGTATGATCCTATGCAAAAAACAGTGATGACTCAGGATGGAAAAATCTTGATCACCATTACTACTTAGAGTATAAACCAAATGCTAATGATACCTCCATCCAACTCCCTCAGCCATTTCTCACTAGCAGCTCTCATGGACCTTTATAATAAACTCACCTTCCCATAGAGAGCCCTTATTTTTGAACTTTTTCTGCCAGAAGATGCTGAATTACCCAAGAAAAACCAACCTTATTCATCTTCTATGTTCCCTGAAGCCACTAGACATATCATCTCCCTACTATCATATCTCCTAGGCTATGAAAATGATCAACTTGTTGATGAATCCATCCTTGGATTCTTTTCCATTTTCAGTAAAGAATATCAACCTTCCTTCATGTATAATTATAGCCAATATTTGGCTGATAATATACATGAAAAATTTATGAATTTCACCACACAAGGAGTGTTTAGATATAGCTCAGTCATAATACATTTGATTTTGTTTCAGCAGGGAGATTCATTGCACATTCAGCTTAACAGGCAAGATGAATAGGGAGTGAATCAATCAGTGATTCACTGGATAGAGTTAGTGAAAGGAGCATCATCAAAGTTTAGATTATCTCAGTTCATAGATTCTTTGTACATCTAGTTCTTCAATTAGTCAATAGCCAAGTAGAGCCTAGAATTGGAGAAGAGATTAGGAAGACATTGCACTTATGGTAGTGAGTTAGCTCCATATAAACTTCCTAATTATGTGCCAATGAGGATATTCTCACTGGAATACATCAGGCATATGATAAATATGGATCAAGTCCATTTTGTCTCAAGTAAGAAAAAGTCACAGTTTAAACTCAAGGCCAAGGTAGGAACATTTATCTGTAATACTAGGTCTGCAGGTATGGAGGCAGACAGATTATTAAAGAGCATGAATCTCCAACCAAGCTTCACTTGGTCCTATGATCCTTTTGGAATCATTTCAGCCCTTAGAGTTTAGTTGAAGGCGACACCTTGCAACCATACTCCAAGGCTAGAATTGCAAAAATTTATGAACCAAGAGCAGTGGTATGAAGGGACTCTCTTAGAATCAGATGAATAGGTTATAACCACTCCATAGGCAAATACTCCAGTCACTCAGGGTACTCAACACAAAAGAGCCAGACAGGAAACTCAGTCAGCTTACATAATCGGTCAAAGAGTAATTTATACTGCAAAAGAAATTGAACACTGGATTTTCAATGTCATCAAGAAGAAAGCCACCACAAATAATTGATCTTGGAGATCTAGAAGAAGTTTCATAATTAGGGACCACCGATCCCAAACCTCCTTCTAATTCTTCAACTAAACCTATGGAGATTATTCAGTCAACTGAGACCAACTCAGCAAAAGATACTAATATCTTCTCAACATTTTTGGAAATCAAACAGAAAAATGAAAGTCTTAAATCACAAGTATACAGTCAGTTTTGGAAGAAAACATCCACTTCTCAGCACAAACTTCTCTCTGCCTTTGACAGTGAAAGAGGAAGGATGAAAATGGCATTTTTGCAAGCTCAAATTCCATTTTCCAAATCCACAGAAGATTACAAGAGGACCATATTTTCATTTGATGTAAACCAGATACATCCTACTGACCAAATGGATTTGCTTAGGCAATAAGGTGAAATGTTATTTTCAACAATGACTACAATGGCCATGTCTCTTTCCAAGCTCAGAACTTCCTTGTCAAATGTGTAGTCATAGCTTAATATTGAAAAACTGTCATCTTTAGCAAAAGATAAAAAATTAAAGTCTTTAGACGATATTATTGTCAAAATTGGATATGATCCCGAAGACTGTAAAGAAATTGAAGAAATACTCAAGAAGAAGAATATAGAGATAACAACGTTGAAGAAACAGTTGAAACTGCCTTCAACTGAGGATCTAAAAAACAAAGAGATGGAAGAAAATGAACAGCATAGGCAGGAGATGTTGAAGCTCATTATTGAGCAAAACATACAGATCAAGAAAATGGAAGAGAAAATAGAACAACTGCTTAAGGAAAAAGAGGCAACATGACTTGTTGTGCCCTCAGTGACAACAATTCCCATAGCAATTACAGAGCTAAGCTCATCTCCTACCGACATTGCTTCATCTTCAGCAATAGTTGAAACAACAAGGATATCACAGGAGTTACAGGCACAAAAATGATAGAAAAAAAAATTACTCCAAAAGTTCCAAGCCCTGGAGTCATAGAAGGTAAAGAATGATACCTTGTATGTAGAGGAAATGCAAAAATCACACAAGTTAGAGCTAAGCGTCAAAAAATTAGAGAGTAAGACTCTAATGGTAGACACTTTGGCCCAGGCTAGAGAAGACATCTGGTTAGATTTCAGCCACTCCATAACAGAAGTATGGCCATCAATTCAAATTAATTTTGAGCAGCAAGAATTGATTGCTAGATGTAGGATAGAGATAAATAATCAGAGGGCATCATTGGGCACAAAACCCAAAGAAGCTACAGGGATGATCAATGTACTAAACTCTAAGACTAGGCAACAGTTACAAGAGATAAATATTCCATATAGGATAGATACTATTTTGGAGATTAAGAAAGTCCTAATGAAGAAGAATCTACTGACTCAGCTAAAAGCAATGTGTGAAGCTTTGAACATTGCAATCAAAAGGTTTCATTCTAAATTTAGTATTTTGAAAAAGAAAGGTTTACCAGAGTTAGTGACATCATATGATCAACTAGTAAAATTGGATGATTATTGTGAAAGATTATATACTATTGTAGTAGACAGCAGCTAGTTTGCACGGATAAAAAGAGAGATTATTGGCAAAGAGTTTTTGGAAGCTTTGAGCCCTGACCTCACAATCAAATATGAAGTTGGACATATTTTTCTCACTAAACCCAATTTTGAGTGATATATCAAAGTTGATGAGATATTTAGAAGAATGGTAAATCTGGAGATACCAAGTGAGCAGAGGTTTTGGGCGTGGGATCCCCCAAGGGCAGTTTTTGGGCTTAAAACCCATATTTTGGTCCAATTTTTATAATCCAAATGTAAAGACTCCGCAATTTGTGGTCGTGGAGCACGTAGATGTTAAAGAGTCATAGGGTTGTCTGCCCTTATTTTGATAATGTAATGTCGGTTGTAAAATATCTACCCATGGTCCGCGGACCATGGGATTGTATAAATAGAGCGAAGCTCTAAGTAGTAAAAAGACACGAAGAAATCAATGATGAAGATGTATGAGAGATAGCTTTGAATTAGAAGTCTAAGTTTTGGGTTGTAGCGTAGGTAGAGGCTCTATAGCTGAGTGCGTAGAGGCCTAAAAGTCCGCAGCTGAGTGCACAGACCCCTATAGCTGAGTGCGCAGGGCGAGTCGAGTCTGTAATCATATGGAATTATCAATAAAGAGAAGTATTCTATAATTTCTGCGTCTTTATTTCTTGTTTATGCATCTGTTATATTGGGTATGAATTTCACTTCTAATGCTTATATGATGCGTGAATGTGTATAACTGTATTGGTTAAGTGAACGCAAGTAAGAACATATGTTTACGTGAAGCTAACTAAGATCTGTTAATAAGATAAGTAAGATACTTAGCTTAGTTTGGGAGATATCGCAGTTCCCTGCCATAACAACATGAAATCATATCAGCCCCTGGTTAGGGTTGCACGGAAGTCGATTGTAACATTTCGTGAAGGTACTTAAAGGTAGAGTAGAGGGATAAGCAACATGCGTGAAGACAGGTATAGTTGTAAAAAAATGACATCACATCCATCTCAAGGGTGCGGAAACTTGGTTCTAGCATCCCCCCATATTGCTTCGGGTGAGACTTTAGTCCACGCTCCACAGGCTGATGCCAAAAGGGCCAGTAGTGTAGGGATTTTTTTGGCTAAATAATGCTAAACCTGGGTCAGGCCCCCATAAGCCAACAAATGGTTCCATTACCAGGACCAAAATCTACATGAGAGATGTGTGATGTCGTATCACTGGAATCCAACTAAGAAAGAAATTGAATGTTGGTTGGATAGAAGGATTCACGAGTTCGCGGGGCAGGAGAATAGAAACTCGCTACTGTCAAAAGAACAGTGGTTGGACCAATACATGTATACGGAGATCCACGAAATCTTTTTCACCTCTTTCCCTACTGAGCTATACCAATGGATCGTGAAGCTAGTAGATAGCCAAGGAAGGTGGAAACTTGACAGTCCTATTGTGTGGACCCAAGAGCTAGTGCGATGGTTGGAAGCATTGGAGGATAAGATCGCACGCACAATCGATCATTAGCTCAATTGCATCATAGGAGGATTTGTTATTGAGTTTGCGGTCGACACCTTAGTCAGCTATAGTAAGGCAGAGCGACACTTTTTCAAAGGACTGCAAGGTAAGTACGTAAAATCTCTGAATACTTGGATTAACATGCTTTTGTTTGAAAAATGGGTTATGTAGTTACCTTGATGTTTGGGACTACGCGAAGTGGAAAAAGTTACAGAGACGAAGGAAATAAGGGTCTGGAGTATAGCCCCTTGATTTCACCACCACGAAGGGACGAAAAAGGGATAGCGATGGTCTCTCTACAAAGTGCTATTCAATTGATAAGATAGGGCTTTTTGTGAATACCACCTCCACCCACACCACCTCCATATTCATCTCCATCACCTCCAACTTCACCCGTACCACCTTCACCACCACTGCGATTCAATATGGCAAAGACAATGAAGTTGCCTTTGTTCAAAGGCTTGGGAAATGAGGACTCAAACCAATTCTGCTTTGTTGTGAGAGCTGTATGGGAGGCTCAAGGTGTTACAAATGATAACATAAAGAAGGCGACACTGGTCAGTGCTCTACAAGATCACGCATTGACCTAGTATTTTAAGTACTCCAGCGATAACCTGAATGCTAGAGTAGTGGACATCCAAGCAGCACTAAATAGGGAATTTAGCAGGCCTAAATCTGAAGCGCAGTCGATTGTGGGATTCAAAGAGATCACAATGCTACCAGGCAAGATGCCTTGGGAACTAGATCAGAGGCTGAAATGTACGATCCGTGAAGCGAACATGAATTTGACAGATGGACAACATCGCGAGTGGTTTGTGGCTTCACTACTACCACATTGAAGGAGCGCGCTATCGCGGTAGAAGATAACAACTCAGGCAGAGGCCTTGGAGATTGCCATAAGACTACATGAGACCCCCAAGGATAATTTTAGGGGCGAATGTTCACCCTTTGGCGAAATTAAGGGGTTTTAAATTTTTAGTGGGCGAATATTTTGTATCATAGTACATTTTTACAAATCACCTCAAATAGCCCACCTTATTTTAAGGGAGAGGGTAAAAAAGGTAAATTTAGCCCTTGAAATTAGGACTTACAACCTTCCATTCGCCCATTTTCAAGAATAGGTTTTATTTAAGTGAATCCATTCGCCCATTTTCAAGAATAGGTTTTATTTAAGTGAATCCTATGGGCCAAATACCATATTTATAAAAGAGGTATGGTAAATTAATAAAAATATAAATAAATGAGAGGTATGGTAAATAAATAAAACATTTTTTATATTTACTCCATAAGTCACCTTATATACATGTAAGGGTGTAAAAAAATAAAAATATAAGTAAAGTGGAGGTATGGTAAATAAATAAAACGTCTTTTTATATTTACTCAAAAGGTATGGTAAATAAATAAAAATATAAATAAACTAGACTTATCGTAAATAAATAAAACCTCTTTTTATATTTAGTCCATAACCCTCGTTCTATTTATGAAGGCTCAAGAAAGAGGTTTTATTTAAGTGAATCCTATTGGCCAGATACTATATTTGTAAAAGAGGTATGGTAAATTAATAAAAATATAAATAAACGAGAGGTATGGTAAACAAATAAAACATTTTTTTATATTTACTCCATAAGTCACCTTATATTTACGAACACTCAAAAAATGGGTTATATTTAGGTGAAACCTATGGCCAAAATACTATGGGACAAATACCATGGACTAGATTATTATTAATACCATGCAAAAAACCATTATTAACCCTAATATTAGAATTAATAAAAATAAAAATGGCACATGGTATTGACCCATGGTATTCACCTGGAATATAGCCTATTTAAATGGGGGAATTAAACCCGCATGTAGCCTATGCTAAGATTCACTAGGACTTTACAAATTTTTATTATTTAGTGAAAGACTCGCCAAGATCTTACAAGATTTTATAATTGAGTAAAATATTCGCCATGCCTGGTGAGAGATTCGCCAAAAAAGTATATATACATATTATATTATTGATAAAATCGCCTTCCATTTTTCCTATATACCATGGAGATTCGCCCATTTATTATATTTATAAATTTAGGGGGGGTTCTTAAAATTTTCCCTAGAGACCTCGATGCAGGATCCTAATCTAGGAGTTCAGCAGATCCATGCACAACTGAAGAATTTGTGCCTTGAGATGCAAAGCTTGAAGCAAGATAGGATGGTTCGACTAGAGGTACGCGAAGAAGTATGCTACATGAAATGCAAGAGTTAGGGTCATGACAAAGACCACTGCCCAGTCTTTACAAATTACCTTGCAAGAGGAGGATCGATGCCTTTAAGGCTGGAAGCTCAAGCAGGACCTAGTGTGGTGCCTGCTTTATGGCGCGCTATATGTCAGGTAGATGGAAAACATGCTACAGATAACTATCACTTGCTACATAAGTATTTGAAAACGTCGCAACAGTTGTTCTGTAGTTTTTGCAGATCGATAGGACATGGTGCACGTACCTGCAGGAGCTATGAATTGATGATGGGAACTCCCACCTAGAGGGTTTAGGCTGAAGCGCGGCCCCTTGGCCAGAATGCAGGAATGGCACAGATAGGATTTCAGGGGCGCGGATGAGGACGAGGTGGAGGAGGACCTAGTAGAGGTCGTAGATAGTTGATCTACTACAATTATGGAGGGCCAGGACACTATGCCCATGATTGCACTAATCCAACATGCCTGTCGTGCAAGCATTGCACGTTGTTTGATCATGAAATAGAAGATTGTCCTACGCTGATAGCCAAGATACGTGACAAATGAGTGCTACCACCTCCCCCGACTCAGAACCTGTAGATGATTAGTTCTGAGCTGCACGAGGAAGATTTGAACGTAAATATAGTCCTCCGAAGTGGAATTGCGATGGGAGATGACATGGGGAAACAACCGGAAGATAGTACATGGGTTCGCAAAGCCCTGGCGAAAGAGGTCGAGTTCGATTTGGAGCACGCTTGAGAAACCTTCATGGAAGCGAAGAAGAGCTTCACTGAGGCCTCCACTTCAGGAAGCAAGGATAAACTAGAGCTGGAGATGGACCCCTCTATGCTGACAACTTTCCTCGAAGCCTGTATGAAGTTATTGCATGATAGTAAGGCTATAAAAGGGTTACCAGAACTTACCAATATATGTGGTGGGACCGCGCCAGGTGAAATGCATTTAGTCTGCAAGATCGGAAAGCATAAAACAAGGAAAAGGCATGAAATGAGACTCACCATGCAGATCGGAGAATACGAAATGGATCAAGTCATTTTGAATTTGGGATCAAATGTGAATGTTCTACTGAAACAGAAATGGGAGCGAATGGGGAGACCTGCACTGCAATGGTCTCCAATTAAGCTAAGGATGGTGAATCAACAGAAAATAATACCCATGGGGCGGCTTCAGGGAGTGACCATGGATATTGAGGAAGCAAGCGCGTTAGCAGATTTTGAAGTAATAGAGATTGTTGATGACAACAATCCCTACCCCACGCTCTTGGGAATTGACCAGGATATTGATATGAATGAGGTAATCAATCTGAAGAAGTGAAAAATGATCTTTGAGAACAAATCACTGTGCGTAATAATACCCCTGGATCATGCTGAAGGATTGCGCTATACAGAGCTGGTCCACGATTATTAGAGTGATGATGATCTGGAATGCATCTATAGGATAACAGTGTGAGACCAAGATTGGGTGAATCCCACTGTGGATGGGAGGATTACATGGGAGTGCGAGAGTTCCTACACTTTGGACTCCAACGAAGAAGTAGAATGGTGGCAAAATCGGTTACGCAAAGTAACTATGCTGAATTGCAACATGATGACCTAGTCGCTGTGATGTGTGTCATTAGAGGAAATAAATTTTCCTACTTATGATGGCCTGAATGAGGTAGATACCTCTTTGGATGCATTTGAGAAGGATGTTTCAGAAAAGTAATGCTTCTAGGCCTTGGACTGGGCACTGCGCGCTACGCCCACAAGATGGTGGGGTACGCACAAGGGGAGTTTTGATGATTAACGAGAATGTAGGAAAATGATGCCAACACAGTTTGGGAAGCCTAAGATGTGACTGATAGATAAGTACGAGGGGCAGAATGATCCACGCACGCATCTGGCCAAATGGACACAGGCTTATGAAGAAAAGCCACAACCTGAGTGGGTTCACCTATTCTGTCATACCCTAGATGTTATCCCAATGAACTGGTATGTAGAAACAGAGCTTCGCCATGGGACAGGTGAATGGGATATCCTGCGTGAAGGATTCATGATGACATTTAGTTTTGAGGATGGGTTTGATGGTATTGATGAAGCGCTACAAGAGGTGAAAGCAACCATCTTTAGGATACCGCAGGATCCTTTAGACCTGACGCAGCCTGAATGGGCTACTCAGCTGAGTCACGCGCTGGAATGTTATAATGTAACTGCTGAAGAAGGAGACGAGGATCTGTGGAAGATTAACATTCTAAAGGTAGAAGGCCACTGCGAAGTTCAGGGACCACCGATTTCGAACCCTGATATAACTGCGCCAGTGAAAACTAGACAGGTGAAAATTGGTACGGAGGTAGAACCCATGTTCGTGAAGAATGGAGACTACTGGGACGACGCGACAATGGATTAGGTCGCTAAATTACTCTAGGAATATCAGGACTTATTCCCTACCAATTTTACGGATTTGAGAGGAATAATCGGAGACCTGGGAGTGATGAAGATCACGCTAAATCCTGACGTGAAGCCAGTTAAGCAGAGGCCTTACCGCCTAAATCCGAAATACAAGGAGAAGGTTCGCTTAGAGCTACACAAAATTCTAGGAGCAGGCATTATTGAGCCAGTGGAAGAGTTCGATTGGGTAAGCCCAATGGTGGTGCAGGAGAAGAAGCAAAAGGATGAGATAAGGATATGCGTGGATCTTAGAAAGTTGAATGACTCCTGTGTGCATGAGCCTTTCCCAACTCCATTCACAGATGGCGTGTTGGACAATGTAGGTGGCCAGGAAGCATAATCCTTCACTGATGGGTTCTCTAGGTACCACCAAATCAAAATCGCGCTGGAGGATATGAACAAGACAACGTTCATGACTAAGTGGGGTTGCTTTCAATATACTATAATGTCATTTGGGTTGAAGAATGTGCCTGCTATCTTTTCACGCGTGGTTGTTGCGGCATTCAAGGAATTTATTCATAAGTTCCTGGAGGTCTATTTTGATGACTGGACTATATTTGGACTAGTTAAGCACCATGTAGCGAGCTTGCGCTTGATGTTGGATACCTGTCGAAGATACCAGATCATGCTCAACCTTAAGAAGTGTCTGTTTTGCGTTCCTTTTGGGAACCTATTGGGACATGTGGTTTGCAGACAAGGGCTGATGGTAGACCCCGCGAAGATCGCGATGATTCTGAAATTGGAAACGCCGTAGAGTGTGAAACAACTATGCACTATCTTGGGACATACGGGATATTACAGAAAGTTTATCAAAGGCTATGCCCAGATCACTGCATCGATGGGAAAATTATTGAAGAAGGATGCCTCTTTCTGTTGGAACGATGACTGTAAGAAAATCTTTCATATATTAAAAGAAAAGATGGTTACCACGCTGATTCTAGTCTTGCCGGACTGGAAGAAAGAATTTCATGTACATGTTGACACGTCCTGTATAGCATTGGGAGCAATACTAACACAATATGGCAGAGAAGCCTTGGAACACCCTATCGCGTTCACAAGCCGCAGATTATCCAAAGCAGAAAAGAACTATTCCACCACTGAACGTGAGGGGCTAGCAATGGTGTATGCACTCCAAAAGTATCGACACTACTGCTAGGGGGCGACTTTAAGATGTATACAGATCACTCTGTGGTGAAGTACCTGGTCAATAAGCCTATGTTGGGGGGGCACATCTGCAGATGGATTTTATTGTTCCAGGAATATGATTTTGAAGTTGTTGTAAAGCTTGGATGATTAAACGTGGGACCAGACCACCTGTCGCGCATTGAGACATGGGAGGAACCCATTAGTTTGGAGGAAGGATTACCTGATGCAAAAATTTTTGTTGTGTGCATCGCGGATGGACATTTCAAGGATATAATACACTTCCTAACAACTGGAACTGCGTCAGAAGGATACTCTGTCCAACAAAAGAAGGAATTAGTGGTGCGCGCGACAGATTTTTCTGTCATTGCTGGGCATCTATACAATATGGGGAATGATGAAATACTGCGAAGGTATGTACCTGAGTTTGAACGAAGCAGCATCCTCGTGGACACTCATGGGGGCGCCGCAGGAGGACATTATGTAGGGACAACAACCACGCATAAGATTCTACACGCAGGGTTGTGGTGGCCAACCCTTCATCATGATTCAAAAGCATATTGCAAGGCGTGCAACGTATGTCAAAGAATAGGTAAGCCATCGTAGAGGCATGAAATGCCTTTGAATCCACAAATGACATTGCAACCTTTCAAAAAGTGGGCAAAAGATTTTGTAGTACCTATTCAGCCCCATGGAAAGATAGGCGCGAGGTACATTATCACTGTGATAGAGTATTTGACTTGTTGGGAAGAAGCACAACTGGTGAAAGATTGCACGGGCGCGATCGCCGCGAATTTTCTATTTGAAAATGTACTGATGTGATTTGGATGCCCAAACATTTTGATGAGTGATAGGGGTACGCACTTTCCGAACGAGACGATCAACGCACTCATGGAATAATTTTAGGTGTATCACAAAAAGAGCACACCTTATCATCCACAGGCTAACGGGACAGTGGAGGCATTCAACAAAGTGCTTGAAAATGAGCTGACCAAAGTATGCAATGCTCAGCGAAGTGATTGGGACCTACACATACATGCAATATTATGGGCTTATCGGACGATGTGTAAGAAGTTAACATGACATACATCCTTTAGGCTGGTATATAGGGTTGAAGCAGTGATTCCTTTGGAATACATCGTACCTAGTCTACGCATAACAGTGCTCACTAGTATGACAGATCATGGAGCCCTGGAAGAGAGGCTTAAGTAGTTGGATGAGCTAGAAGAAGAGAGAGTTTTGGCTGTATTTCACCAGCAGGTCCAAAAGCAGCGTGAAAAGGCGTGGCACAGTCGACATATTAAGCTGTGCTCCTTTAAGGTGAATGACATGGTGCTATGATATGATAGTAAGTTTGATAAATATCTAGGGAAACTCATAATGCATTAGCTGGGGCTGTATGTTATTAAGGCGATTACCGACGGTGGCGCGGTCCAGCTAGTTAAGTTAAATGGAGATCCCTTCCCAGGAAAAGTGAATGGAGGCCATTTGAAGCCATACACAGGTGGCTCGGCCATCTGACTATCTAAAAAAAGCACAGTCTTAGCACTCTAGGTAGCTGAAAGGAGGCATGGGACTATAAACTACACTGCCCGGAAGCTGCATGATTTCAGGACTGCATGAAACAGCGAAATGTCATAGGGTCCACGACAGCGCGAAGACAACTGCGCTAGCGCACAGGTCTGCAAGAAAGTGACCCTTAAAGTCACTATTGATGATTTGATGGTTGGTTTGAGGCCAAATGGTGCAGGCGGCAGGCATTTAAGGTGAATTTTATGGGCTAGATTATTGAAAATCTGCCGCCAATCTAGCATTAATGAGCCGAATGTGGGGGGAATGGTCGAATTCAAATTCAAAAGGCCCTATAAATTACAAGTGGCTATCCAGTGAAAAACACTTGGCATTTTGAGAACTGAGTTGTTGCGCATTCATGTATACATGAACCGAGACCTATTCGAGACCCTGAAAGCAAATTCATTGTTTGAGCAACTACCAGAGACACTACAAGAATTGTGGAATAGCACTATGTCATCACCCGTAGAATCCATGGAAACAAAAGTAATGATAGCCGAAGAAGCTGCGTAGGAAATTGCTATAGTAGAAGCCCCAGAGAGTGTTGGAATAATTGTTGAGGTCCCTCAATCACCTAGAACACTATGACTTAAGAAAGATAAGCAGGCTATGATCCCGGTGCGTGTCTCACCACGAAATCCACAGAGGACCAAGCTCACCTTGTAGCAAAAGGGGAAGGCCATTAATATGGAGGTTGACGAGGAGGAGTCTGAAGAAATCCTGGTGGAGGAGGAGGACGAAGAAATAGAAGTTGAAACCCAGGGTGCGGACTCAATTACCAGGCTACCAGAATATGTTTCTCCGTACAAGGGCAAAGCCAAGGTGCCAAATGACATAGATAAGAGAAAGAGCTCTCTGCAAACTCCGCTGCTCCTTGACGATATTGTTTTTTAGGGACCGCACTTGGGGCGGGTTCCTATGTCAAAGTTTGAAGATTGGGACCTCGCAGACCAAGAGAAGTTCCCACCTTTAGCAACTGAGAAGCTAATGCACCAGAGGATTGACGCAACTCTTAGAACAATTCAATTGGAGCCATGGACATGGCTCAAAGGTGTAGAGAAAGTCAGGTTGCTTAACCTACTCTGGGTGCCACATTACCACCGCGCCCCAGTGACCATCTTCGTCATTAGGCAACTGCTCTTCTTGGTGCATGATGGGTGTTTGTGGCTGGAGGAGCCCATTCCCATCACAGACCATTTGATTCATCAAATTACATGGCTGCCGTTCTCAGGGGAAGATCCAGCCAATATTTCCAAAGGAAAAGGTGGTGAGTTGGCCCTCGCAGAAGCGATGAAGAAGAGGTTAAAGTTGGAGAAGAAGAAGCAAGGATATGCCATCTCTAGCATTAAAAACCCTGCAGTCAAGGTTACGACACAAATCCTAGCAAGGAAAGTGATGCAGAAGTGCCGCGCGGATGAGGTGCCCATGCCCATGGTTGCACTAGCGGCCCAATGTGTAGAAGAGGTCCAGTTTAACTGGGTGAACTATTTATGTGGCGAGTTCCTTGTGAACTATTGCGAGGCACATGAGTAGGGAAAAATGTTTCATTACGCGTGGCTCATGTTGTCGATCGTACTGTTGGCATGGGAGCTGCCTGAACATAGCCAGTTCCCATCGGTCACACTGGACCTTCGAGAGGCAGAGAAGTATGCTTCACTGTGGGCAACCAAGGATGTGCAACAGATAAAAGAAAGCAAGATATTTTGGATATCAATGGAGATGAATATCCGGATGGGGATCAATCGCAAGTTGTAGTTGTCACCCATAGTATACGCTAGTATGAAGAGATTTGGAGAGTTCAAAGCAAATTTCGACCATGGTTTTATCATGGCGTAGAAGGACCCTACAAAGACATGGGATAACCTCCCATATCCAGCAAGAGATGATGTGATCTTTGCAGTTCCTGAGTCTTGGCCGCTAGAGTGGTGTGCTCTAGCTGGCTCTGCGGTGGAAAATGACAAGTCCACCACGCAGTGCAAGAAGGAAGAGACAAAGCTTCGAATGGCACAACTGGCAGAGAAGCACAGAAAAGAGGAAGCAGAGGCTAATGCCTTGGTAGTGCATGACGCCGTGACAGTGACAGAACAACAGAAAACAGGGGAAGAAGAGTGCGAAGGATAGAAGTCACCTTCGCCTAGCACTGAGGTAGAAATAGAGATAGAAAAAGGTGGTAGGGACCTGCAGATGATGTCCACCCAACTCAAGCGTCAGCGACCATGAGAGAAGATAGGGCCACGAAACAAAACAAAGGCATGAAAGATGTCCTTCGACCTAATCACCCACACTAAAGGGGATTTGCATGAAATTGGAGAAACGGTGAGGGATGTCACCACAGAGGCCCTCCAACAATTTGAAGAACAATAACAGCTGGTATTGGGGGATCTTCGAACAGAAATGCAGGGGTTTCAGGTTCGCACTCCAGAGGTTGGTACAATGTCCACCAGCCTCGCGATCGGCACTTCAGCTACCAAGGAGATGTTGCGCACAAGGGTGACCAACGCGGTATGACTACCTAATAGGGAGCTCAGTATAGAAAATGAGGCCAATAAGCATAGGGTTAGCAGTCTGAAAGGGGTAGGATTGAACATGGCCAGAGGGACCTGCAGATGATGTCCACCCAACTCAAGCGTCAGCGACCATGAGAGTAGACAGGGCCATGCAGGAAAACGAAGGCATGAGAGACGTCCTTCGACCCAATCACCCACACTAAAGGGGATTTGCATGACATTGGATAAATGGTGAGGGATGTCAGCACAGAGGCCCTCCAACAATTTGAATAATGAAAATAGCTGGTATTGGGGGCTCTTCAAACAGAACTACAGGAGCTGCAGGTTCGCACTCCACGGGCTGGCACAGTGTCCACCAGCCTCACGATCGGCACTTCAACTGCCAAGGAGATGCTGCGCACAAGGGTGACCAGCGTGGTACAACTACCTGATGGGGCGATCACTATATAGAATGAGACCAAAAAGCATAGGGTTAGCAGTTTGAAAGGGGTATGATTGAACATGGTCGTGCTCCCTCGAGAGATGCTCTACCTCTTATAGGATGGAGTCACCACGGAACTCAGGGCCCGGGAGAGTCACGCTCTACAGGTGATGAGCGAGCAGCGCATCAACATCGAGCAGCTAGGCTTGCAGCACAACGAAGCAGTAGAGAAAAATAAGTAGATAACATAGGTTGTTGAGGAAGCCTACCAGATGGTCCTGGAGTTGGACATTTAGGCAGAAGAACTGGTGGAGGCGCGTGTCCACAAATTGGCCACAGGGGCACACGACGCTTGAGCAGAAATGTCCAGGGTTCAGTTGGAGCTGAACTTACAGATCGTAGAACTACAGTTGAAGGCTCAGCCTTCAACTCTGCCGAAGATCAGGGAAAAATGTACCACCACTGTTACAACAACAATGGCAGTCGTTGATAGTGCAGCGGCAGACTACATGTAGCTTTTCAAATAGTCATTCGAGGTCCTAACCACCCTGCAGGAGGATCCAAATGTAGAGCGCCTAGAGACAGAGGCGCGTGAGCTCCAACAAAGGTATGACGAGGTAAAAGGGATCACGTAGATGGTTTCCCTTACACAAAGGCTTGTATGGATGTAGGAGGCAAAGGTGCTCAAGGAATAGGTGGATGTTGTTCGGCACAAAGAAGTGGTCTTAAAAGTGCTCCTATAGCCATGGATAGATGAGGCTTACGCGATCACATCCTCCATTGAAGGCAAGCTCGTGAAACTATAGGCAGCTCAACAGAATATTCAGAGCAGCAGTTTAGTAGCAGTCACCGAATAGCGCATGGAAGAAGTCTAAGAGGCGACCACTCAGTACGCTGTTGACGTTGCGATTATCCAAACAGAGCTAGGAGGTCTTCGCGCTAAGATCTTTGCACCTGTAGAGTGACTTGAGGGCGAGTCACGATGTTTGTGTTGGGGGATTGTTGGGCGTGGGATCCCCCAAGGGTCATTTTGGGGCTTAAAACCCATATTTTGGTCCAATTTTTGTAATCCAAACGTAAAGACTCCGCATTTTGTGGTCGCCTAGCGCGTAGATGTTAAAGAGTCATAGGGTTTCCCGCCCTTATTTTTATAATGTAATGTCGGTAGTTAAAGATCTACCCATGGTCCGCAGACCATGGGATTGTATAAATAGAGTGAAGCTCTAAGTAGTAAAAAGACACAAAGGAATCATTGATCGAAGATGTATGAGAGATAGATCTGAAGTAGAAGTCTAAGTTTTGGGTCATAGCATAGGTAGAGGCTCTACAGCTGAGTGCGTAGAGGCCTAGAAGTCTGCAACTGAGTGCGCAGACCCCTATAGCTGAGTGCATAGGGCGGGTCGAGTTTGTAATGATCTGGAATTATCAACAAAGAACTTTTCTATAATTTTTATGTCTTTATTTCCTGTTTATGCATCTATTATATTGGGTATGAATTTCACTTCTAATGCTTATATGATGCGCGAATGTGTATAATTGTATTGGTTAAGTGAACGCAAGTAAGAACATCTATTTACGTGAAGCTAACTAAGATCTATTAATAAGATAATTAAGATACTTAGCTTAGTGTTACGGGAATAACTGCCATAGGGCTTTGGGTTAGAACCCCAAAAGAGCAGAAGTAAACTACAACAAGAAATACTCATACAACTCAGGAAAAATGCTTATATAAACAAACTACGTAAGAGTGACCGTACCTAGATTTCATTCATTCGAGTAGGTCCCACATGGTTCAGACCCTCTGCAACTCCCGATGTTCCTCAAACCTGAAAATCATCCAATTTGAACATACATAGTAGTATAGAAGTAAAGCATATTCATGAAATTTTACTTTATATCATATAAGCAAATGATTGATCATACATCAAAACAACATTCATATATGAATTACAACATAATTTGATGCATAAACAAAGTTAATTTCGAAAACAAGACAACATTTCTTTTATTGCAGTAAGCTATAAATAACATGGAGAGAATTCCCCTGAGTCTTCTTCTTCCGGCTCCAAGAGGAACCACCCTCCGGATTCATCCTATCCCAGCCTTCAACAATCTTCTTCCATAACCAACACCATGATATCTCAAGCAAGAGGGATAATATCTATAATCAAGGAAACAAGGGTTTCCTGAAGCTTGGGGAAGTGCATGAGGCACAGGGATTCATCAGACTCAGTCAGGGATAATCTTAGTATAATAACTCTATCTCGTCTCCTCCTCTAGGCCTTCCCATAGAAGTCTATTTATAATTATCCCAATTAGTTTTTTTATTTTGGAAACAATTGGGAACAAGTTTGGCCATAGGCAATAGGAGGTAATCAACAGTTAAAACCTATGAAATCCACCCATAGTTAAGGAAATTTATTTTTTTTAAGTGTTTTAACACATATATGCGGGTTGGGTATTGACTAACCCGTGTGTACACGCTTTTATCTCAGGGAAAAGTAGCGTATAGGGAATAAAACACTGTTTTTAATATATTTGGACCAAGTCTGGAAGGAGGGGTTTCCCTAGGCCATAAACCAAGCATCACAAATACCAAGGGTGATAAATGGTGCTATAACAGATGCCCCTTAATATATGAGGTCAGAAGGGGTACATGATGACTGAAATGTATTAAGTGTATGGAAAGAATCTTGTCGAAACTGAGAAGGACTTCACTAGAATTCAGCTTGCCAAGCCATCAAAAGAGATCAAAAAGAAAATGTTGTCTGAGGCGGGCATACCCATGCTTAGAGAAAGTAAAGCATGTCTGCATATCAAGTATAAGCGGATCCAATATGTATACAAGTATAAAGAAATGAAAGTACATAATGGATCATCTGATCGTGATCGAAAAAGTACATGTCTGGAGATCACATATAAGAAGACGATCAATGATGTTGAAGGATGAAGCTAATTACTGATGTCAAAAGCTGATCCCAATAGTACCAAATGAACATGATGGAATAAAATGATACTACATCGCAACTTGGATGCCAGAATATAAGATGTTGCTATGAAGAACTGCAACATATACGGTGGATGGTGTCAACTAGCAGCAACATGAGCAACTAACAAGTGAACCAAAACATGCTGATGTAACCCGAGGTCTTCACTGACCGCCACGGTACATTTCTACACAATGGGAATAAATGATCTGAGGTTGACCACGTGAGAAATCATTTGATTACTGGTTATTGACGTATACCATTAACAAACACGAGACTACTCACCGATAATGAAAATGAGAGTCAAGGTACCCAGTACAATCTTACAAGTGCGAATAAATGAGCTGAGGTCGAACACTTGGAAGAATCTATCAATCAGGGGACAATGATGGTTTCCCACTGTTGATAGTGAAGGAATCTACCACTGATGACTGCAAACCCCAAGGTACTACCAGATGGAATCTAGATCTTTGCCCCAGAGCAAATGAGCTGTAGTCAATAGGAAAAGATCCACTAGAGGGAAGGCATTAAGGCATCCTTCATCAATCTAGAATGAATGTAACCCATAGGCTAATAATGTGGAAGGAATCAGATGAAAAAGATGTAGTAACCCAACTGAAGCACGTTTTTGGTGTACATAAGATGTAGCTAGCGCATGATAGAAACCCTCTGAACCAACCAATAATGAAAGCTGACACAGAGGCAAGGAATCCACCAATAGGGTCAAATGGAAACAAAGGCACTGCACGAATCCCAATGTGTGATAATGAAAGCTGATGTTGAACACAAGGGAAACCGCTCAGTCAAAGACCCATGATACTTATCAATGTTTAGCACAAGGTGACCTATTAATAATGAAAATAGGGCTAGGGTATGGCTCTAGGCCTGCCCTCAGAGCAATATGTCATCGTCGATAAGGACAAGACCTGCCCGCAAGAAGTCAATGGAGACCTTCTCAAACTGGCACGAGCAAAGGACCAATATAACTGATGTGATGAAAAAAATGACATTGACAACCAAGGATGGCCGACTAAAAAATAGGTCAGGAGACACCGCAGAGAGGCCGACTCAGGCTTACTTCCCTTGAACAAAAGCACGACTCAATGATGACTATATGGCAGCATATGATAACTCTGTATAAGTTCATCATGCAAGAGGCATGAGAAAAATCTCCATATGATTGGAAGAGGTAACCAATCGGAGGAGTACTGACTCAATAACAAGGTTAAGGCGTACTGTTATCGGGAAAACTAGTGTCTATTCAGAACTGCTAGTCCCACTAAGATGGGTAGCTATCTTAGAAACAAACAAACTAAAGTCACTTGTGTTTTCCTTTACGAGAGATAGATGAAAAAGAAGCAGAGAGTACCAACCTCAGTCTTTCGCTTGGTCCCTTGCTTGTTTCCTTTCCCCTTTGACAGAATCTCGCCACTCCTTCCTTACTTGTCCCGCTTTAAAGAGCACCTGTAGAGTCACGGAAGCATAATACCATCAAAGCATAGAGATCTATCACTGTAAACAATATAGGATCAGATATATATTGACCATACAAATGCATATATCAACACAATATTTAGAGATACACATGAATATGGAGGAAAACTCAAATAGCTTTATTGATAGAAGTAGTAGAAGAGAGGATTACAACCACTTGGTCTGACCCAATGCCATCCTCCCAGCTTGAAAGCCCTCTTCACCTCATACAAAGCAAGATCACCCAACAATGTCTTCAAAGAGAAACCAACAGCACTTCTTTGCAAATTACAAAATTCCAACCTCTGGATCTCTGGGATGAGGGATCCATATATAGATGTTTGCAGGGGGGTGAGTCAGGTTCTGGGATTTTGATTAGTGTCATCTCTCTGATAGTTCTTGGTTCCACTTGGAGATTTCATGATCTCTTACTCATCATTGGGCAAATTCAGAGAGGCAAGTGTCAAATGACAAGCTTCTAGAAGATTCTCGGGGTCTCCACCTAGCAAACTGCTTGTGCCATTTGTCTGTTCTCACTCATCGCACCCTACAGAAGGGCTTTCCAGTATGCATTGCACTTTTTGCATGTGGCAGGTGAGATGCATCGCACCCTTAGCACTGGGCAGTCTGTATGGTCCTGATTTGACCAGTTCTTAGTAGTTTTTCATGGAGAACTTCTGGGAGATGATGTAATCAGCTGACCTTGCTCCTTTAGGGTATGAAACAACACTTTTAGGGACTTAGAAGCCCTTGGTTTATGGACATATGTGATTGGGGTTGCAGTGACCAAATATGTCTATAACAGTTGCCCCCTAAAGCATGAGGTCGTAAATCTTTTTGATGTTGGGTGAAATGATTTATAATGAGGATCCGAGGTTTTTCGAACTGGAAGGTGACCTGTAATAAGATACAATACAATACATTATCTTCATAATATTTTCATGATCTAGCTGAGGCAGGCATTCCCATGCTCAGCTTGATAAATTCATTTTCATGTACATAGGACAGACAACCGTCTGTGTGCAGACTGATGATTCTGGTAGAGCCATCATCCCTTAGTTTGGATGATTATCTGTGCAGCAATGATGTACATTTTATGTATTTATTTTCCTGAATATATCGCAACCCGGATGGATGAAAGTAGATCTGGGGTCTTCAAAACTCGTTCAATCTTTGCCTGAAAGGACAAGTCGATCCATGTGAAAAGATGTTCTGATGTTGAACATGGAAAGACATCGCCTGATTACCAGCCAATGAAGTAAGCTGTTAATAGGCGCAAGAGGAATCACCGATGATGATGATGACCCTCAAGGTACTGCAGTACAATTCACGTGGTGTGAATACATGAGTCGATGTTGAACACCACGCAAAATCTTTTGGTTGAAGGCCATTAATGTAAACCTGTCGCCGGAAGTGAGAAACTTGCCATTGAGGCATGCAAGCTTCAAAGTACTGAAAGGGTTGTTCCTAGGTCGACTTCTTGGATAATGAGCTGATGTCGACAAGAAGTGACCCGTCGTAGGAGGGCATTAATGAATCCCACATCTACGACACAAAATGGAGCAAATGATTTTGTGGAGGTGAAAATGATCTGATGATACAAGGTTCAGGGTGGCAGTCATGAAAGAATGAAGCGTGAAGGTATTGCAGTGAATGAGACACAAGCTGGGTAGGTGAATTCTCTGAGCGACTTCTCTTGAACATATCGGTGACACTGAAATGGATTGGTAGCGTTAACCCCAAAAGTGGATGGTACGGTGGACCAATGGTGATATGACCGGTGAATGAAATAACCCAACCCGACTCAATCATGGTGATGGAGTGAAAGTGTCATGTTCAAGAGTGACCTGCTACCAATAAAGTTTCTTCAAGTTTTCTTCCCAATTTTCCCTAGTCATTTCTGACCAGTACCTCTTTATTTTTGTCAAGCTTGAGGAGGATAACATATGCTTGTTCTATAATTTGCCCTTCGGGCAAACCCGTCGCTATGTTTTAACGAGCCTAGCGACAGTGAAACTTGCTCTTGTCTAGATGGACAAGTTTGTCGCTATTGTTTTAACGAGTTTAACAACAACGATAACTCAGTCCTTTTCAAGTTTAGAGAGTCTGAAAAGAGTCGGAAAGGAAACTCCAGTAATTCTTTTTCGTAATATAATCCCTTAAGTCCAAAAAGGTATAAAATAATACGAAAGGGATGACTTTTCTATAGTTTTAATGAGCCGAACAAGACAAGCGCTCGATATTTTTGTGTAATGATCCCTCAGGTCCAAAAAGATTAAAATCTAGAGGAGGGATAGCACTTCCGATCGCTTTAACAAGCTGGAGAGGCCAATTGCTCAGCAATATTTTCATATTTTATGAGTCAGATGAAAAGAGCTTAAAGGAGACTCGTTTTTTGAGGAACGAGTGATATTTTCGGGTAGAAGCTAGTTCCAGGTAAGGTTTGGAACTTTTCAATCATGGCAGTGTAAAGAAGATGGCTAATAGAATCACTCGTCGCAGTTATTCCTCAAAAGGGGTAAACAATCGAATGGAGGCGTATGATCGGCTAAAAGAGTGGAGGTGATGGTGAGAACATGACCAAGGCTCAAAAGTTGATCATAATGCAATCGCAATAGTTATTTACTGAAGGTGGGTTCATTTTTTAATGAGCTTAAACTCTGGTGGAACATATGCTCATTGCTAGGTTTATTTTTCAACGAGCTTGAACTTCGCGTAAAACTGCTTGTGGCTAGGTTTATTTTTTAACGAGCTTGAACTTTGTAGAAACATTGCTTGTTTTCGGTTTCACGTTTACACAAGCTTAAAACGAAAAACTATGCTTGTTATAAGTTCGCATGCCCCCAGCATAATGACGCAAATCGAGGAGCATGCCCCCCAAGATTCATTGCATTCAACATGGTTGTTGGAATGAAGGTTTACCTTTGAGATCTTTAAAAGAATCGACTTGGATTTTACGAGATCGTAATCAAAGACTCGATTTGCAAAGGGAGTTGTTTCATTTTTTAATGAGGTTGACACAAGAAAATAACTATCCTCAGAATCCACTGTATTTACAGTGTTTGATAGAAAATCAAAAATTGAAGGATGTGTTATCACCAAAATAGGACCCTGATAGGCTGTTGATCAGACTATCTCGGTGTAACTATTTCAAACCAATCTTTTAGCTAAGGCTTAGCCTCCTCAGCCTGAGAGGGCTCTCTCAAAGGGTTAATGATTTAGATTAAAGATATGAATAGATGGCTAACTCTATGGTTTGTAATTGTATATGTTTATAGGTTGAAAGATGAAGGCTGGCTACCATTGGGCTATGGAGTCAAAGTATGTTTCAGTACCACAACAAGATCAGCTTAACATGAAGTCAGGGCATTCAGCATTTGAATATTCAGAACATACACTCATATGGAACCACACAGTTTATAGATGCATACAGGAAATCAGAGCACATTCAGTGAATTCTGAGTGATTATACATCCATACCACTGTAAACAAAACTAAGGAAAGGACAACACACATTCTGAATATAAGAAATCCTTCATGAATCCTGAGTAGTGAAGCCAAAGCATTCTACCTAGCATGGAAGTCAAGGCATTATAGAGTTCGAGTGTAGAAATGACAATACAAAATAGTGAAACATAGTAAGTTTATCTATGAAGGAAGTCAGAGCATCAGTGATGAGTTCTGAGTATCATAAGTAAACACCACTGCAATGTAAGTATTGGAAGATTCCATCATAACAAGAACATACAAGAACTCTTCATGAATCTTGAGTTGTCTAAGTAGAAATCTGCATTAGGTTAAAAATATACACAGTCTGCACATAGAGCAGCAGCTGAGCCAAAAAGTCTCCAACCCCTTGTACATCAGCTCTTCTGCTATATATAAAGCATTTACAATTAGGATTCCATCATCCCTCATCAAGAGAATTCGAATTTGCCATCAGTGACACCTATTCTAACCATAAAACAAACCATTAATTAGAACTAGCTGTTAACTAGGAGTGCTAGTGACCTAATACAACTAGGAGTGTAACTCATTATTATGATTACAACAACCTTATCTAAGCATTTAAAGCATTATTTGACAACTTTCAACCTCAAGAAGTCGAATTTGATGAAGCCTCCCACGTGGTCATCTGACTGCTGAAGACAAACCCTAGAAATTAGGGAACATGTTTCCCTGTTTTTAGGTTTAGATCCTTGAAAATGGGCACGTGGGACAGAGCCTTTATCTCTTTATTCATGACACATTTTACGAAACTGAAGGAGGTTTTTGTAGCCCATGTTGTCCAGAACAAAAACCTCTCCTGGTTTTTTAAAACATTTCTCCAGATGTCCAGAAACTGTCCTTGAAAAACACGTGTAAAACAGGAAATTTTGATTTTTTGAAAAACTGCACCTACAGCAGTTTTGTAGCGCAACTTTGGTCACCCGTTTCTCCCAGCTCATAATGAATTTGAGGAAACTTAAGGAGGATTTTTTGAATCAATCCATGTTGAACAAAAACCTCTCTTCCTGGCGAATCCATAGTCCGGTGATGGAAAAGTGCCTTGCCTGTAAGTGGTAACTTGAAAGACCTCATGAGATAGGGCCTATTTCAAAGATCTATGTCTAGCAGGTGAAAGAGTGAGAGGTTATTTAATAGAAGCAATACCCCATCTGATTTCAATACATATGTTGGCATCCAACACACTATGAGTGGTTTTTTGAAACATCGTTCCTACCGCCCAAAATAATTCTTTGAAAAACAGTTGTCAAACAGGAGATGAAAAACTGCACCAATGTGACCCTCCCCTTTCAAGATTCTTCCTGGCGAATCCATAGTCCGGTGATGGAAAAGTGCCTTGCCTGTAAGTGGTAACTTGAAAGACCTCATGAGATAGGGCCTATTTCAAAGATCTATGTCTAGCAGGTGAAAGAGTGAGAGGTTATTTAATAGAAGCAATACCCCATCTGATTTCAATACATATGTTGGCATCCAACACACTATGAGTGGTTTTTTGAAACATCGTTCCTACCACCCAAAATAATTCTTTGAAAAACAGTTGTCAAACAGGAGATGAAAAACTGCACCTACAGCAGTTTCGTAGCGCAATTTTGATCATTCATTTCTCCCATCTCAGAATGGAATTGAAGAAACTGAAAGAGGTTTATGTAGTGCAGCATGTTAGGAAGAAAAGTCTCTTTCAGTTTGCAAAATTAAGTTCTCGGCTGCTCAGGAAAGCTTTTGGAAGTTAACTAGTAAAAGCAGTTTTTCTGCTAAAACAGGCTGCTACAGGGGTTTCGTAGCGCGCTACGAAAACTCCTAGTTCAGTGATTTCGTAGCTACTTTCAAAATTTCTCCAAAATGATGTGAGATATGACTTATAAACACCTGGTAAGACTTCTAAAACATGGAATGAGGCTGTCAAACATTATTTGGAAAAGAGATATGATCTTAAAAGACTTCTAACCTTATGACCTAACCCTTAAAGCATGAAATGACCTAGAGACCCTTTAACACCATGACTAGAAGAAGGGTTTGTAAATGAGAATGACACTAATTGTGATGAGCTGACTCAAAACTTATAAGACTATGATTAGAAACAAGGCAACTTACCAAATCTTAGAGACAAAGATTTTAGGGTGATAACAGTGGCTCCACTAGGGATAGTGTGCCCTTGTGGTACATTAAGAACCTGTAGCTCCAGTGCCGCTATCCATCCTCTAGAAGAAAACTTTGAACTTCTGCCCAATCTGCTCCTCAAGCCTTTTATGTTTTCTGAACGAAGAATTCAAACTGCACCTACTGAAATAGATGCTCAGTCAACCTACCCTGAGCTTATTTGCACATTCCTACCTACCCTATCAGCTGCATTCTCCAATTGTAGCTCAAGGAACATGAAACTTCCAATGAAGCCAATCATCAATCTGATCTGAAACTTGGATCTCCTTACTGTTCTTGAAGCATAAGTAAACCAGATACTGAAATAACCAAGGAAGCATGAGGTGTAACTGTTCTTCAAGATGAACATATAATTGGAAGCCTGAACAGTAAATCTTTTCCATGTAGTCAACTATAGGGTCAAAAAACACATGGTTAGTTTGATGATTCTCATAACATTCTATATCTTCAAACAACTTATCCTTAGCCACACCAAATTTATTTGATATGCTATCCAACTTCCTTTCTGCATGATTCTCATAGACAATGTAATTTTCCTCACTATTGTGATCATTCTTTGATGTAAGCTGCTGCAAGGAATCACAAACATGAACAACCTTTTCTTCTGCCTGAGGATTATAAAAAATTTCTTCCAGTATTTCTTCTTGGTGTTTGCAATCAATTTCATATTCTTTATGATCAAAAGACTGACAAATTTGCTGCATCTTTTCATTCATATCAAAGGATGAAACATGGTTTTCACAAATAAACCCCTGCTGATCTTCATGCTGCGTTTTGTTATCACTGAAAATGCTGTAGTCAAAAATTTTTAGCCTGGCTTAAAGAGTGGATGTTTTCGCAGCGCCAGAATTCTTTTAACAGTTTCGTAGCGCTAACTGTTTAGTGGTTTCGTAGCGCGCTACAAAACTGGGAATTTGTCTGAAGCCATAATTCACACATATCACTTTTGTCTTCTATGGGTTCTGTGGGAATGTTTGGCGCAACATGTCACAGTGCAGGTTATTATCATCAATATACAAATAATACAGCTGTGTTTTTCATCTTCAAGGCTTTCTCTATAATCCCACTATATTGGTCAAAGTTCTGGTATCTAGTGGAGGTCAATATCATAGCGTGCCTATTGTACAGAGTTCTGCTTTCTTTCAGAAATCTGCATCAAGTGGGAATCTCACAGGAAATGGCACAAGTATTTAGGACGTGAATCCAGCTTTTGGTTACCCAACATCCAACAGGATTTGCAGCAGCGGAAAATTCTTTATATGGGATTATACCTTCTTATTTGGGGGAAGGCTGCAAACCTACGGTTTATGCCAGAGTGCCTCTGTTATATCTACCATCATATGGAATTTGAACTGTATGGGATGTTAGCTGGCAAGGTGAGTCCTAAAACAGGGGAAAATGTAAAGCCAGCATATGGAGGTGATGAGGAATCCTCTCTCAGAAAAGTTGTGACCATCATCTATGAACTCATTGCAATGCCAAGGAACCTGAAAAACATGGTTTTCATCTTGTAACGGATAGATTGAATTTTGGGGCTATGAAGATGTGGTTTTTAGAAAACCCTCCAAGCAAAGCTACAATACATGTTGAAAATGTTGATGATTTCAAATGGCTAAATTCTTCCTATTGTCGAGTTCTAAGGCAGCTTGAATCTGTAGCAATGAAGGAAGATTATTTTAAGGCAGATCATCCAACTACTCTAGCAGCGGGTTTTTCCAATTTCAAGTATCGAAATCCAAAATACTTGTCTATGCTAAATCATCTTCGCTTTTATTTACCACAAGTTTACCCTAAGCTGGACAGCTATTACAAGGATTATGATTTCAAGCACACATTGCTTTCTCCCTCCCGGACAAATTGAAGCAAACTTGACTTTTGCCGTTGGCACTGAATTAACAGATGATATTGTTACAGATGTTTGTATTCAGACTTCATATGTTGACTCGGGGTCCTTAAATACTTCAAGTATAAGAAATGGGAGCACCCAAAAGAAGCTGATCAAGTTTTGGTTAAATATGAGGCCAGATTGGAGGACGGAACTGCTATATCAAAAACAGTGAAAGGATGTCAAGAAACAAATCATTAAGTGGGCATTCAAGGCCCCGGCTGAGTTACTTAAAGGTAAAACCAAGATCCTCGAGAAGGAAGTAAGGACATGTTTTGAGACTAATTTCCTATATTTACAGGAGAATAAGATAGATGGATACTTAGATAGCTTTTATGACCTCTCTAAGCCATTTAGTCTTATCAAAAGGATCCATCATACATATGAAGAACAATACCAAATACTAGAGACTGTGCAACCACTAAAAGTGTCTTATATGTGTATCACATTTCTTGGTGATATCTCCAGAAATTATGATATGGCCTACAGTTCATTCGTGAAGTATTTTTTTTAAAAAACAAAGGTAGAGGTGGATCTTTCCAAGCCAATTTTTAGGAACACCAGGTCTCAATCTGATTATTTGCAGTATGATGAGAAAGGCAATGTAAGGAATGCAGTTGAAGCCGCTTCGATGTTTGCTGGCTTTAAGATTGTCCCGAAACTAACTTTGACATGCAAAATCTGGGTGAAACAGAGACTGTATTTATTTCAATTATGGACCTGTTGATGTCATTAATGTAATGGTGGATTTGTTTCTTTCTAGAATAAGTGTGAGCAGATTCATGAATCTTGTTTTGATATGCATTTTAGTAATGTAAATGACGGGGATTTATCAGTAATGTTTGAACGCTAGAGCAGAGAAGTAGTTAATCATGTTCAAGTTATTGTGGCGCCGTTATAGCTGCCAGATGTTCAAAGGTTGCCACACGCCAAATTGCGCATGCATGCATTGAATTTAAGAAAAGGGCATCTTGACACGGCAGGCTATGTCGAGTGATGGCAGTTGTTCGATAGTATGGTGAATTTATATGTCTGCTCGGCGCTCTCCACGATTCACTTGTAGAACTTGGCAATCTTAAGCTTCAACGTTTGCCTCTTAAAAGCTTACATACCTTTTGGAAGGAAGGAGTATTGGGACACGTTTCACTTAGCATATATTGCTGTACAGAAGCATTTTCGACATGGTTCATGGTATCATGAAACAGATGCGTTCTTGCAACTCTGTTATACAAGGGAAAACAACTTGTCTTTACACAAACGTATTCTTGATGAAATTGCTCAACGTTTACTTAGCGATTCTATGCTGTCAGCATCATGTAATAAACAATCTTTTGTGGTAAAGGTATCCATGTATGATGCGCTGAAGAAGCGGAGGTAAGAATAGGATAAAGGGCACTTGCTAGAAGCAGCAGAGGCATATAAGAAGGCTCTTGTAGTGGATCCTACATACAAGCTTGCTGCGGAGTACTTGGCAATTGTTTTGACAGACCTTGGGACCAGTTTCAAACTTGTAGAAAATGTCCATGAAGGAATTCAGAAATACTCTGAAGCTCTAAAAGCAGATAGCTGCTATGTTGTTGCTTAGTATAATTTGGGGTGGTTTATTAAGAGATGAGCATATCGAGCCTAAATCTGGCTGAGGCATTGACAATGGATGGAAGAAAGAAGCTTTTGATATTAGCTAGCACCGATGGAGTTGTTAATTCCGCCTTGCTTTCTGGAGAACATGATGGCACAGGGGACCTTTTTATTCAGCCTCATCATTTAGATCTCACATATAACTCATATGCTGGTGATAAAAACATCATTAAGTTCGAAGGATTCACACAAAATGACATCACTGAAGATGCCAATGATCATTCCCACTCTAGGAGGCAAATGAGATAAAAGCAGTGACAGCATTCTTGACAGAAATTGTAGTAATACTGTAGCAGCATTTCTCACAGACAACCGAGTTCCTGACTGTACTTTGACTAGATTTGCTCGAGTTTCAATTTCAATAGATGATGAAGAAAGAGTGATCATGGAAGCTTGCCTCTTTTCAAGATTTGGAAACTGGAGAAGTTTCTCAAAATGAAACCTCCCGACTTTCAGATACTATATCCTGTAAGAAAGCTTCACTTGACAAAGTCAAGGCACAAACCGAGACTTGTTATAAACTCATCTGCTGAAAGCAACACATCAATAAGCATATCTAAAGGAAGCCATCAATAGAGGTGGAGTTAAGGTTGTAGAGGAAGGAAAAAAGGAAGCATGAACTTTTTGAAATAAGTTGATGAGCAGGTTTTATGGTGATCCCAGATGTTTCTATTGTGTGGCCACAGTTGATTTTAGATGATCAAAAGGCCCGTTCAAGGAAAGTTTGAGCTCCCAATGTCACATTCATTGGTAGTCTAAGCATTCAATGTTGAAATTTTCCAACAGTCTTTTTCCATCTATATTTGACATTAGAGAATGGAATTTTTGAGAAAGGACACAACCATCTATAATAGATGCTTCAAGAGATTAACGCGCACCTTTTAAGAATGTTCCAGCAGTTCTTATGGGGAATTGGACTCATATGCGAGGGCTTTATTCTATACCAACAGAAGGATCAAGACATTATTATTCACCTTCTGTGGACGGTCCAGTACGCAGTAAATTACCTTACATGGATGTTGTGGGAGGTTCCAAGAGTCCCTTAACAGAGGAGACAAGTTTTTCCTTAGGAGAAATATTTGTTGGAAGCAAACCTTTTCAAAACAATCAAGTGCTTAAGCCATGAACACTGATGATTATTTAGAAAACCAGAGAGGAAGAGTGTATTTTTTAAATCACAGAGCAGTTTCGTAGCGCGCTACGAAACTGCTGTAGGTGATGATTTTAAAACGCAGAGCAGTTAGTGTGATACTGTGAGCGGGAGTTGTGGAAGAGAGATATCTGTTTATCAATACCATCTACAGCACATTCAAAAACATGGTAGTATTTCATACCTGGGGTTGTTAAAAGATTTGGGAACATGTTGCTACACTTTAGGAGAATGTGGGGAGACAGAAGCCGTGAAAACAGAGCACCTTCCTTGGTTAATTAATGAAGCCATCTACGTGACTGGAATCCAAGGCCAACTCATTTAGTGTACTTTCCTTCAGTCATCTCAACTCAAGCAGCAAAAGGACATGTGTCAAGAGCCAGAATAGCATCATGCTACGAGGAGCAAAGATTGTGGATTTTGATTAAATGAAAACCATTTGTAATTTCAGTTTAGTCATTATGTAATTAATAAGTTAGTTATGCACTAGATAGGGATAGTCAATAGCCACCTTCGAGGCTCCCCTCATGCTGGAGGAGGAAGCTCGAGGTGGATAAGTTTGTTTGCCTATAAAGGGATCAGATTAGAATGTAGAAAGGGTTGGACATTTTATACAAAAACAGAGTTGTTTTGGGCCATTGTAAAGCTTATGACAGTAATAGTAAAACAGTGTTGATTTCTTCTCAAGATTCTCGATGGATTATTGTGTTCAAGTGTAATGGTGGTGTTTTATATCATATGTTATTTTACAGCCTTGTTATAGTACAATCACTCAGAATTCATATCCTATGCTCTGACTTCCTGTGTATTTAGCAAGCTGTGGTTTTTATGGAATATGTTTGGACATGTAATGCAAAGAGCCTTGACTTCCATGAAATGACTTTGTTTCTCTTGTTCACTTAGTGTATGAGACTCCATAGCCCAATGAGAACTAGTTTGATATGTTTCCAACCAGCTTTTGCTTCCATAAACGAATAAAGAGTTAGCCATCTATTGTAGTGAAGGATTTTATCAAGAGTTTGTGAGAGAGCCCTCTCTGATCAAAGAGGCTAATCTTTGATCTAAAGTTAGGTTGAAATAGTTACATGAAATCTTGCTTGGTTGCAGCCCTCAGTAGTGATTTTGTGATAACACGTTTCATGAGATGTTATACTTTCTTCTTGGTGTTGAAATGCATTGTTATGAAGAGCCTCTAAAATTTCTTCATCCATAAACTCATCATCATCATAACAATCCTCCAAGTACTGAATAAGACTTAAAGAATGTCTACAACAATCTTTGAGCAACAATAAGGAGGGATGACATTCTTTATACATGTCATAGAACACATCATGGAAATCAGCAAGAGAATATAATGAACCATTTTCCAAACTTTTATACCAAGACCATGCTTTTCCTTCTAAAGTGGTCATAAACATCTTCATGAGACAATCTTTAGGGAAATGAACCTTAAGACTGCGTACATGCATATGGAACCGAACCAAATGAAGAGCAGCATTGTCCTTCTTTTCATCTTTGAATATTGGAAGATCATCTAACCAATCAACCTTTGGCATAGGATTTGGAAAACCAGGGATATGAGACCGATTCATAGGAGCATACCTGGCATTCATTCTTGCAGTGGAACTCATCTTGTAACTTCATCAAGCTACTGATCTTCTAGCAGTGGAGTCACCTTCCAATTTCTTATTCGATGTGTGGAGTCGCCAAGGTAGTTTTGCAGCCTCAAAATGATGTCCGAGCTCCTGCTACCTTCAGAAGTTCAGTCTCTTGATTTCGGGAATGAAAAATCTTCAGACTCCCGGCAGACGCACCAAAATGTTATCACCAAAATAGGACCTCGATAGGCTGCTGATCAGACTATCTCGGTGTAACTATTTCAAACCAATCTTTTAGCTGAGACTTAGCCTCCTCAGCCTGAGAGGGCTCTCTCAAAGGGTTAATGATTTAGATTAAAGATATGAATAGATGGCTAACTCTATGGTTTGTAATTGTATATGTTTATAGGTTGAAAGATGAAGGCTGGCTACCATTGGGCTATGGAGTCAAAGTATGTTTCAGTACCACAACAAGATCAGCTTAACATGAAGTCAGGGCATTCAACATTTGAATATTCAGAACATACACTCATATGGAACCACACAGTTTATAGATGCATACAGGAAATCAGAGCACATTCAGTGAATTCTGAGTGATTATACATCCATACCACTGTAAACAAAACTAAGGAAAGGACAACACACATTCTGAATATAAGAAATCCTTCATGAATCCTGAGTAGTGAAGCCAAAGCATTCTACCTAGCATGGAAGTCAAGGCATTATAGAGTTCGAGTGTAGAAATGACAATACAAAACAGTGAAACATAGTAAGTATATCTATGAAGGAAGTCAGAGCATCAGTGATGAGTTCTGAGTATCATAAGTAAACACCACTGCAATGTAAGTATTGGAAGATGCCATCATAACAAGAACATACAAGAACTCTTCATGAATCTTGAGTTGTCTAAGTAGAAATCTGCATTAGGTTAAAAATATACACAGTCTGCACATAGAGCAGCAGCTGAGCCAAAAAGTCTCCAACCCCTTGTACATCAGCTCTTCTGCTATATATAAAGCATTTACAATTAGGATTCCATCATCCCTCATCAAGAGAATTCGAATTTTCCATCAGTGACACCTATTCTAACCATAAAACAAACCATTAATTAGAACTAGCTGTTAACTAGGAGTGCTAGTGACCTAATACAACTAGGAGTGTAACTCATTATTATGATTACAACAACCTTATCTAAGCATTTAAAGCATTATTTGACAACTTGCAACCTCAAAAAGTCGAATTTGATGAAGCCTCCCACGTGGTCATCTGACTGCTGAAGACAAACCCTAGAAATTAGGGAACATGTTTCCCTGTTTTTAGGTTTAGATCCTTGAAAATGGGCACGTGGGACAGAGCCTTTATCTCTTCATTCATGACACATTTTACGAAACTGAAGGAGGTTTTTGTAGCCCATGTTGTCCAGAACAAAAACCTCTCCCGGTTTTTTAAAAAATTTCTCCATCTGTCCAGAAACTGTCCTTGAAAAACACGTGTAAAACAGGAAATTTTGATTTTTTGAAAAACTACACCTACAGCAGTTTTGTAGCGCAACTTTGGTCACCCGTTTCTCCCAGATCATAATGAATTTGAGGAAACTTAAGGAGGATTTTTTGAATCAATCCATGTTGAACAAAAACCTCTCTTGGTTTTTTGAAACATCGTTCCTACCGCCCAAAATAATTCTTTGAAAAACAGTTGTCAAACAGGAGATGAAAAACTGCACCTACAGCAGTTTCGTAGCGCAATTTTGATCATTCATTTCTCCCATATCAGAATGGAATTGAAGAAACTGAAAGAGGTTTATGTAGTGCAGCATGTTAGGAAGAAAATCCTCTTTCAGTTTGCAAAATTAAGTTCTCGGCTGCTCAGGAAAGCTTTTGGAAGTTAACTAGTAAAAGCAGTTTTTCTGCTAAAACAGGCTGCTACAGGGGTTTCGTAGCGCGCTACGAAAACTCCTAGTTCAGTGATTTCGTAGCTACTTTCAAAATTTCTCCAAAATGATGTGAGATATGACTTATAAACACCTGGTAAGACTTATAAAACATGGAATGAGGCTGTCAAACATTATTTGGAAAAGAGATATGATCTTAAAAGACTTCTAACCTTATAACCTAACCCTTAAAGCATGAAATGACCTAGAGACCCTTTAACACCATGACTAGAAGAAGGGTTTGTAAATGAGAATGACACTAATTGTGATGAGCTGACTCAAAACTTATAAGACTATGATTAGAAACAAGGCAACTTACCAAAGCTTAGAGACAAAGATTTTAGGCTGATAACAGGATGATTAAGGTTGCTGGAATAATCTTCGTGGTAATCCAGAAGATGGGAATGATGGAGGTAATCTTCCCATGGTGCCTCTCGTATCATCATTGATTGAATGATTCCTTCGTCTGTAGAATTTACATGCGACCAAGGATCTGAAGAGGTGCCGTATTCCTTAGACCTATCTATCCAAATACTCGATGAGCGTTGATTTGAGTTTGCCCCCCAAGCCAAGAAAATTGATTGCTACAATATTTCTAAAATGGCAATGATCCATGCTGACAAAATGTTCGGGAATCTTCTGAATCTTTTAGATATTGAAGATATCATATTGCAGGCTCCCATCATGGCCACTTCCACCAGATTGTTTGGAGGCGGTAGGGCAAAAGTACCCATCAACATAGGGTCTTTTAGTAGGCCTACTCCGATATTTTGAAGCGATTGAGAGCTTTCGTGGATCATCGGGATGCTTCCCGTAACTTGTGAATTGTTGGGGAGAAAGGTTTGTTGGTTAACGATTGTAATTCCTCCTTGGAAAGGAAATGCAATATTTCTGAAGTATGTGGACACAACAGCAACCATAGCATAAATCCAGGGCCTTCCTAGTAGGATGTTTTAATCAAGGTTTCCATTGATAACTTAAACATCAATTTCTACTGTTTTTCCCCCCAGTTCAACTTGCAAGTTACTTAAAATCTCATATGGAGTGTATGTCCATCCATCAAATGCTTTTAATATCGTTGACGATCGTGACAAGGGTGGTGAGCCTAAAGTTTTCCAGCAACTCATTGACATAATGCAGGTAGATTCCCCCTCATCAATAATTGTCCGATGAACAATTTTGCTGAGGGCTTTCACTTGAATGAGGAAAGCGAGTTGAGCTGGTAACTGAGGTTCATATCCTCTATGATTAAAGGCAACAAGATTGGAATCCGCTGGGTCAATCCCACCTATTGTTGATAATAGAGCTTGCTTTTGGGAGGGGAAATTTTGCAGTACCTCAAGTGTCGACATAGCGGATGGCGATTGGGCCAAGTCCTCTACTATATTATAATACTGTGCTACTCTGGCATGAGGATTAAATGTCGATTTGTGTACTACTCCCTTTAGCGGCTTTATCGTTAGCTCAGGAATGATGGGTGGCACAACTTCGGTCGAAGTTGTTGTCGAACTACAAGGTTGATGAATAACCTTGTTGTTCGACATCTATGGATTCCCGTAATCTTTATTCCTTGTCGATATCAAAGAATCATTTTGCTGTTTTGAAATGGAAAACATAAGCACTTGGGATGGGGAGGCATTGTCACTAGCAACCAGATTGGTTCCTGGGTTCGGAAATGGGTCAGTCAATATTGCTGAAGTTCTTGAATTCTTAAAGATTTTCTTAACTTCAGCTTTATATGGACAATCTCTCGTCCAATGATCCTCATCGCATATGAGGCATGGCTGACTAGGTTTCTTTTGCCCAGAAGGGTTTGCAGAAGATTTTTCAGGAGACGAATCGTCCTGTTTCTTCTTTTTTCTCTTCCCTTTCTTCTTGCCCCCTGGTTGCTTCGGTTCTTTGCCTTTGTCGGTCGACACGGCATTAACCTCTGAGGCTAGAAGTTCTTCATTTGCATTTTGACCAGAAACCTTACGGGCTTTCTTAGATGTAGCCTTTGTCGATTTCGTGCTTGTCGTACCTATCACACCATTGTCGGCATGAGAGTCTTTGTTTGATTTAGGAGGAGGAGGAACGAAAAATTCTGGTCTGGGAGCGTCAAGGATTTTGTCATAGAGCATGCCAGACTGAGTATAGATCAAGTCTAGATATTGCGCATGAGCAATGACTTGCTCTTCGGTGACGACTCCTCCCTTTGCCACATCTTCTGTAATAGAAGGTAACAATGACTTAATAAACCATTCAACTAGTAGCTAATCAGGAACATATGTTTTTACCATTCTACGACGACGTCGCCATTCATGAATATGATGAGATATGTGAGTGGCCATCATCTGCTTGAAATTGGTAAGAAGCTCTGTTCTTGTTTCGTACCTTATTGGTAACTAAAAATGGGTTAAAAAGGTGGTGGCAAGGGCGCCAAAGTTATCAAATGAAGCTCTAGGCAATTCGATGTACCATTTTGCTGTCGGACCAGTTAACATTTGCTAAAAAAGGCGAAGCCTAATATTATCATCATTTAGAGTGTTGGAGGAACACCATAGATGAAAGGTCATCACATGATTCGACGGATCTTTACCCGATTTCCATTAAATTTAGGAATATCTGATGGAAGTTTATGAGGATTCATTGGCCACGAAGGGGCATAAGAAATTGGATTGTTTGTTAGCCGATTTAGATTTGGTAACTCTAAAGTTGCTACGAAGGGCAACTGTTGATTCAGGTTTGGTAAAGCATACCCAGGATAAGATGGGATTGCCTGAGCAGTGGGTCTTTGCATACCAGCATAATGCATTTGATGCTGATAACTTTGATAAGGTTGTTGGGCATAACCAATTTGGGATGATTGATGATAACCATTTTGAATATACGGTTACCCATTACCCGCAAAGCTTTGCTGCTCAGGTCCTTGGTAAGCTTGTTGGAATTGCGGTTGTTGATATTGGACCAGCCATGGCTGTGAGACCATTTGCTGTTGACCAATACTGGATGTTTGACCAAGATGAGGGGTTATAGTACCCGTTTGAGCCTGAGTCGCTCCAGTTAAGGAGCCACTAATCGGCGATTGTGGTTGTGTCGTGGAGACAAGAGGCTATTGTATTACGACCTGAGAATGAGGTTGGCATACAACAGGCAATGTTTGTACTTGAGACACCATCACAATAATTGTTGTAGTGGGGATATTCGACATAGGTAAACTTGGTTGCATTGAGTATACAACTCTTGGTTGTTGAGGCAGTATTGGCACCCAACCACTGGATGTGATTCCAACTTGACCGAATTTTGTTGTGAACTCTCATACGGTTGTTCTCTTGGAGGGAACAATGAAAAGGCATACTGCCCCCCATACGGCGGCAATCTAGTGCTCAAAGGAAAGATTGACCTTTGGAGACCGGACTGCCCAAATTGATACTGTTGCGAAGGATCAATTTGCTGAGACTCAACATAAGAAATTCCAAATATTATTCCAGACGAACAAATGGGAACATACCATACTATCGAAACAGTCCCTGGGTGGACTCCCTCTAGTGTTTGAGAGCTAGTTAGGATAGATGGTATACCAGCGAACATCGTCGGAGTGACGACAGGAGGTTCTGCTACCGCTGTATCGGATGACATAGTCCTAGATGTCGATGGTTGTCCAGACATATCGAGTCTATCCAAAAGACTTCCTAGCGATTCTACAGGAACTTGCGATGAAGGGGTACTAACTTCTGAAGTAGAAGGATGTAGGTGGATCTCAGTTCCAAAATGCGATGGAGTACTGGATGGAAGATCCTCCGTAATCTCTTCTATAGTAATCAATCTAGGTGGAAGAGGTAGACTGTCAGGTCCGTAAAATATTTCTGGTGCCGAAGAGGGTATAGATTCTGCAGCGACAGATGCTAGAGGGGTAACACCTTCCGAATCAACCCTCGTTGGAACTGGTTCAGGAATAGAAGTGTTTACTGTTACACTAGGATCAGTTCTAATGTCCTCTTGTAACTGCGGAACTTCTTCTGTAGAGGCAAGGATACCAGAAATGGTTGGAGTAACTGGAGTCTCAGAGGATATTGAAACACAAGTTTCAAGCAAACCAGGAGACTTTGACCCAGTTAAACGAGTTCGCTTGGCCCAGAATGGTTTCATTTCCAGAGTCAAAGACGGTTGACTCGTTAGTCTCCACGAACGACGGGGTTTTGATTGACTTTCTTCCACGAATGCAGATTACTTGATCAACTGAAAATAAAAAGGGAAAAATGTGATTCCGAATTAAATGAATTTTAGACGCTTCGACACAACTTGTTTTTTCAATTTTTAAGAGTCGAGAAAAAGCTAAAGATGACTCTAGTTGCCTTCGATTTTTAATGAGCCTGAAGTGACGAGTGCTCAGATGGACCTTTTCTTTTAAGGAGTCTGAAAAGGAACGAAAGTGACCACTCTGGAAATCTAGACAGAGGGATTACCAAACCAATCGCAAAGCTGCTGAATACTTTTTACAGTACGACAGTCAATCTTCCCGAATGTTGTGTTCAGTGCATTGCCATCGATAGGGCGGTAGACACGGCTTCCTAAGGATAAAGGATATAGCCTATTGTGGTCACCCAATATATACTCAACAGTACGTGGGAGCACAAGTCCGTACTGGCACTTGTCGTCTCAAAGAGGAGGAATCACCCAACCTACAATGAAAGCGATAGTTACCAGGATTTACGACACCGGAATACGTCTCTAGCCTAGACTTTTAGATGTTGTGCATTAGGTTCCAAAGCATTTTTATGTTCATTGAATTTATTTTATAGTTGATCTTTCTTAAGAAGTTTTCCTTTAAGGTTCACCATGTGATGTAGATATACAACTCCTAAATATGCAATCTAAGATGATAAACAGTCGTTTACTCTTCTTTTTGCAATGAAAATCCTAGCTACTAAGGAAAGAGAAGCGAAATCCTTTCAACATAGAGCAGAGAGCACACACTAGATGCACTTTCCTAAATCAAAATCAACAAGCAGTCTAAATGCAAATGTACATGCATGTATTTGTTTTCTGCTTTCTTAATGTGTGAATAACGAAAAGAATGCTAAGTTCAAATCTGAATTATCTCTTCTTTCAAAGCGAAAGTACTAACGATTTTCTTTTCAAAAAACGACAGGAAGGCAAGACGACACTTTGTGATTTTGAATTGAAAACTGCTTTCGACACTTGAAATACTATAAATTCAGATCAAATACAAGAGTAACAGTGTAATCGACTATCAAAAAGAGGAGGATTCTTTTCTTTCACTGAAAATGACACTTGCGACACTTTCAAATCAAAATACGACAGTTCGATTAAGCTACTATTTTGTAAAGGAGAATTGTAAATAGCGAAAAATACATAAAAACATTCACAATTCTTTGTATAATGGAGGCTGGATGATGCAAATGAAGGGGGTTTAAACAATGGTCTACTGATCACAGACAGTAAAACTCCTGAATAAAGCTGAAGACAGTGAAGAAAAAACCAAAATCTGGAGGCAGAAATAGTCTTACCTGATCATCGCACCTGTAACACAGGGAAATAGGGATGCATCCCACTTGCTGCACACGGGAGGTGCGATGCATCCAGTCTGCCAAAAGGAGACAGTGCGATGGTCCAGGAACGAGACTTTAACTTGGTTTTTGGTCATAGTTTGCAGCTTAGTTCAGGGATTTAGGCTGAGCTAATGATAGTTAGTAACTACAAAGTATAGGGGCTGATCTAATGAGGTTACTTGAGCTACCACTAGGGAACTTAGAATGTTTGCAAGTCAACTGTTCAGTCCATAAGCAAACCCAGAGATTGACTGAAGCAGCGTTGATCTACTTTGCATTTGCATAGAAAATGCAGTTCGAAGGCTAGCTAGCTTAACTTCAGGCTCCGTCTGTAGTTTATGAAGCAAACAAATAGAGACAAGCAATCAAACTATTCGCTCCCCAGTGGAGTCACCATTTTGTTATCAGGAAAACTAGTGTCTATTCAAAACTGCTAGTCCCATTAAGATGGGTAGCTATCTTAGAAACAAACAAACTAAAGTCACTTGTGTTTTCCTTTACGAGAGATAGATGAGAAAGAAGCAAAGAGTACCAACCTCAGTCTTTCGCTTGGTCCCTTGCTTGTTTCCTTTCCCCTTTGACAGAATCTCGCCATTCCTTCCTTACTTGCCCCACTTTAAAGAGCACCTGTAGAGTCACGACAACATAATACCATCAAAGCATAGAGATCTATCACTGTAAACAATATAGGATCAAATATATATTGACCATACAAATGCATATATCAACACAATATTCAGAGATACACAAGAATATGGAGGAAAAATCAAATAGCTTTATTGATAGAAGTAGTAGAAGAGAGGATTACAACCACTTGGTCTGACCCAGTGCCATCCTCCCAGCTTGAAACCCCTCTTCACCTCATACAAAGCAAGATCACCCAACAATGTCTTCAAAGAGAAACCAACAACACTTCTCTGTAAATTACAAAATTTCAACCTCTGGATCTCTGGGATGAGGGATCCATATATAGATGTTTGTAGGGGGGTGAGTCAGCTTCTAGGATTTTGATTAGTGTCATCTCTCTGATAGTTCTTGGTTCCACTTGGAGATTTCATGATCTCTTACTCATCCTTGGGCGAATTCAGAGAGGCAAGTGTCAAATGAGCAGCTTCTAGAAGATTCTCAGGGTCTCCACCTAGCAAACTGCTTGTGCCATTTGTCTGCTCTCGCTCATCGCACCCTACAGAAGGGCTTTCCAGTATGCATCACACTTTTTTCATGTGGCAGGTGAGATGCATCACACCCTTAGCACTGGGCAGTCTATATGGTCCTGCTTTGACCAGTTCTGAGTAGTTTTTCATGGAGAACTTCTGGGAGATGATGTAATCAACTAACCTTGCTCCTTTAGGGTATGAAACAACACTTTTAGGGACATAGAAGCCCTTGGTTTATGGACATATGTGATTGGGGTTGCAGTGCCCAAATATTTCTATAACACGTACCTAAGTCAAACTAAATCCCACCCAAAATGGAGGAGAGACTTTCTTTTGAGTGCTTTGTTCAAGGGCGACACGACTGACTCTCTTTGCCAACAAAATATGGAAATGTTTTCCCGTTCCCACTCTTTTTGGAATATATAACTTTTTTTTCTTTTTCTTTAAGCTGGAAAAAGAATAAAAGAATGCTATAGTACAGTGGAAAGAATGAGTGTCAGAGAAACATATGATCTAGTTCCTGGGAGGGGAACATTCCTATGCTCAATGCAGGGAGGCGAAATTGGTCAAGGACACTCAAAGGGATGTTCTTTCCACGGGTAAAAGGATGCGTCAAGTTGCAGAAGCTAAGTGATTACATGGTTGATTTTGCAGAAGACATGGTCAAATAAGTGGCTTAAACACGAGTCCAAGTGAAGCCGGCTCAAGGCCAAAAGGTGCAAATAGTCAAAATGCAATGCAGCAGTACAACTCAACACAAAGGAGCCTCTAGGGTATAAGGCCAGAAATCAGTGTAGAAGAAAGGAGAATGTGTCTTCAACGCATAAGTCATGGCGGGACTAAAGAGGACTCCTGAGCCTACTCAATATAACAGCATGGGCAACCAATGTCAGCGAGGTTCTAACAAAGATGCCCATGTAAAATATGGCTCTACCATTGTATCATGATTTCAAAATCGACGAGTGAAAATGATTTTTTAACCAAGATATGACGGGGTTGACCCTATGGCTAACGTATCACTGAATGGAGGCTAGTATGCGATATGTAGCAGAAAAATGGTTTTCCCTAACCTATATTCCAGTGAGTGAACAATACCTCCCATGACGAGTCAGCGGTCATGGGACCGAAATAACATCTCGAGGAAGTCTCCAAAATATCCTTAAAAAACTCTCGACAATCCAAGCCCACAGGTCAAAAAATCCATGAGACAAAAATCAATTTTTGAAAAAATATTTTGCAATTTCAAAGTTATATAATGACTTTTGGACTTACAATTATTTTTATTTCTGTTTAGAGAAAAAGGCCATGGATCAAATAGGAGCAAGCTTTCCTCTAAACAATTGGACTGTTCAAATCACACCAAAGTTATTAGGTAACCCTCAAATCATGCTTGTAATGTTTTGTGATAGTTTTTATAAGCTTTCTTAAAGTTTTGACTGTGGGAATTTATGCCCAAAAATCCAACTCTGCGTACATGTGGGTTGGATGTGATCAACCCGCGTATACAACGGCCCTGTTAGGATTCCAAGAAACTCTCCTAGGTTGTAGCTCGAAGATTCCTGGTAACATATAAATTCAACTTATTGTTGCAAATGGATGAATGGAAGGAATGATGCTTTTCCAAGCCAGATAACCACTTCTACTTTGTCTCACTCCAGACATGTGTGAACACCCCCAAACTATAAGGCTTTAGACCACCAACTACTCACAATTTAAGGATTGGGTGAATATGGAGAATACTAACCACACCAGCAGATGCATAAGACCATGTGATGGCCGGCTGCAACCAGTAAAGAAGTCTGCAAATCTAGTCTACTAATGCACAGACAGGATGACAACTCTCTGGCACTAGATGAAGAGAAACCTGAATAACTTTTTCAATGTTACATACAAGACTTTAACACAGAGATAGGATGACAGCGACTCTAATGGTAAACATCAAAAGCTCAAGAATACAGCATATCAGGCACAACTTGGAACAAAAGAAGAATGAAGAGTGAGAAATTAACAGGAAAAGAAGCTTGTATTAGCTGAAAATGAAGACAAGACGCTGCAAGTATCAAAATAGTTACAGTCTCCAGAAGTTGAACCTTACATCAAAACATCAACCATCAACCTTGATTACATATTGTTTTTGGGTATATATAGAGTTTCATTACAAAGGCACTTAGCCGTTTTAGGTATGGAGGGGTCATAATTGACCACCAACTGCATTTAACTACCTGATGGAGTCTTTGAGTGCATTTGCTTGCTTCAGTGGATGAATCTGATATTTTCAGGTGCTCTGCTGTCCTCTTAGGTAGCCAGAGTGTTCGTATCAATGAAGTTACATAACTACTAAATGCAGCTACATGCTCGCGCTCTGTCACTTTTCCATTTGGCCATACTGTTTGTTAAATATGGTTGTTGAGGAGCAACGCGACTGATACTGGTGAGCCGGTCACCTTCGTCCTTTGGGCACACGGAACGGATAAGGGATGTGGACTGCATGGCGAGTGGACTAATCAGGTGAGGGCGAAAGATCGACCGTCAGATCGGGAGGATAGATGGAGGAGATGGCTTGGCGGAGGATATCAGAAGAGGTGGGAGTGGGATGAACGTGGGCCGTTTGATCTCATGTGGACAGATCCAATGGTGATCGGGTGGCGAAGGTGCGTGGCCGTTATCGTGCGGGAACGGAAGGTTAAGCTGTAAGCGGTATCTATCGCACCGCCTTTGGGCATTGGGCAGTAAAAGGAAGAGGGCGCACGATCCCATTCAGCGCATGATACATAGCGGCGGAGGAGAGAGAAAAACCGTTGTCCATCACGCACTAACGTTCCATCACTTTGTGGGCACGAAAAGTGCGAAGGTCGTCCGATATTGGCAGGGATGATCAAACGGTGAGGGTTTCATCGCACTGATTTCTTTATCGGGCGCGACGGGAGCCGTTGGATCGGCAGGTGGAAATCGACGGTTGTGATTAAAAGAGGGGTTTATGAGCACGCGAGGTTATACAGATAAGGTTTTATGGTAGTTTTTGGCCTTTGCGCTCGGGGCTTAAAGTGAAGGGGCTTGTAACAGGTTTAGAGAAAAACAGAGGAAATGGAGGTAACGGAGAATAAGCGGAGTGAGAGAAGGAAGGGGAGGATGACCACCATGTGCCTTCTTTAAACATAACCGAGCAGACCATGCTCATTTCTGACCTTCAAAAATCAAAGCTATGTAGTAGAGCTAATAGGCCCTACACGCAACTGTGTGTAAATGGAACCCGCGTGTATGCGAGTTGAAGTTTAAACATAAAAACTAACGGTTGAAACTAAAATTTTTTGCAGGATGACCATCACATGGAGAGAAAGAGAGCATACCACAATTGACAATGAGGTAATGAATGACCAAAATGCACTAGACACATTGAGAGGCTGTGGCTTATTGAAATTCTTCAAAATGCCAAACATGAAAGCCAACACACGCCTGCTCGAACTATTGATCCACTATTGGAGTGCAAAGGATGATGCCTTCATGATAGACCAGATGCCTCTACAGATTGAGGTTGAAGACATCTATTTTATTATAGGTCTCTCCTGAAGAGGGGAGGTCATGCATTCGACTAGCAGGACCAGAAGTAGTCTTTCAGTAGAAGACTATGTACATATATACTGTCCTGGACACCCAAAGAAGATTGGAAGTCAGATTCCAATCAAACACGTGGAAATTTTATCTCTGAGGATTTTGCTATTTACCATTGCAAGGGTAAATGGATCATCTTCACTACATTAGGCATCACGAATGTCCATGAGCTTGGCAGTGGAATGCCTTACCACAGTGTTTGACTGGTGCACACCCCTTCTGACCAACATGAAGAGCCAATTGACCTCTATTCAGAAGGGTCAGACAAAGAAATTTGGATATGGAAATATCTTATGCTCTCATTCTTCTTCGAGAACGTACCTGGGTTATGTCCCAAAGTATCTGCCTTCATCAGTAGCCCGTGAGGTCCACGGATGGGCAGATGGGTTGACTTGATGAAATGCCTTGGAGGCGAGGACGTGCCTACGATGACTTTTGATGATGAGTTTTTCGCCTGGTGGGACCAACAGATCATTGCAGTCGATGACTACCCGTATGCTGGTATGGATTTCCAAGGAGATCCAGGCTTAGTGTTGCCACAAAACAGAGCATGGGGAGACATAGGTAACAATGTTTTAATTTTTTGTAAATTTTTAAGATTTTTTGAATTTTTTAATATGAAATGAACTTAGAAATATTTTTGATGAGACAAAATACTGACAAAATGACCATGTTCTAGATGTGGGTCCAGTGAGACCAGATGGATTTTCGAGGCACAGGCGTCGTGGAAGAGGTGCCGAAGAGGCAGCAGCTGAGACAGAGAGAGTCCTATATGCAGTTCAAAGAAACTTGGTGAGACTGACTCACCAGGTACCTATGATAGCCATAGAGGATCTACTTGAGGAGATGCAGCGCCGCGTGGTAGGGGTACCACAGGACTGGGTCTGCATACTTCGGCATGTAGCCAATGCAGTAGTTAAATTTTTAGCCGCTCATCCTGAGCTGGGTCGATAGACAGACCAATGTATGACTAGACATGATTATGGGCATGAACCCAAATTTTGAGGGCATTTCATCCCAATTTTGTATATTATTTTTTGAACACTTTATCTATATACATGCAATTTTATGATATATATATAGATTCAAATTTTTTTGATGTTGTTTAATTTGATGAATGATTAATATGCCAATCTAATGCTTGATTAGCAATAGAGTCTGCTAATGAATTCTCAGATCGTGGAATGTGAACATATGTAATATAAATAAATGATCGTTGCAACATTCTCACTCTCAAAAATTGGCGATATAAATAAGGATCACGAACCCGATAAATGTTATTTAATTGTGACACCACCAGCTGTGAGTCTAGATAAACTATCAACAAATCAATCCCATAAGAAATTGCTTCAGATAGTAAATTAATAATGGTAGTATATTCGGCAATGTTATTCGAAGCAGGGCCAATACATACTCCCCTTGACACCATCAACTAGCCAGATGGATAATAAATCACCCAAGCCATGGAAGCAAGATTCTGAGTGTGTTGAATAGCACCATCAGTGAGCCTAAAATATATCGAATCATCCATCAATACCTGCCAAAGCAGATCAAAAAATGTCAATATCACAAAATTCCAGACAAATATGTACAAAAATACACTATATAAAAACAAGCAATTTCTCAGCCAGAACCTAAGCAAAATACTTCTTAAGGTAGAGCCCATTTTGGGGCTCCGCCAACTTGTTCCCTTTAAAATCTATTAATTCATAGGTCCCTTTTCCCAAAAATCTCTTGACTACAAAGGGACCATACCATATAGACTTGAATTTGCCTGCCCCCAGGGCGTCTTTGTCTTGGTCATAGACTAAGACAAGGTCGCCTTCAGAAAAAACCCGAGGACAGACAGCTTGATCATACTGACTTTTAACCCTCTTCTTATGGGCTTCATTTATTATGGTGGCATCTTGATGCTGCTCATCAAGATGTTCCAAATGAACGAGGCGTTCTTCGAAGCTAGACATTTCTGGAAGAAGTTCTACAGCTAGCTTAAGGGACAGAATTTCACATTCGATAGGAAAAATAGAGTCCAACACATAAATTAATTGAAAAGGAGTAAAATCGGTGGCAATCTTCACCGAGGTTTGGTACGCCCAGAGTGACAGGAACAACATGATGTGCCAATTGGATCGATTTTTTTCAATTGTCCTTTGCAAGATAGTCTTAAGGGACTTATTCACAACTTCGACTTGCCCATTTGCCTGAGTATAATATGGAGACGAATGCTCCTGCTGCAAGCCCAACTTGAGAGCCAATTCAGTCATCAGTTGATTCTGGAAGTGACTGCCATGGTCAGTGACAATCTCTCTTGGGATACCAAATCGTGAAATAACATGGTTGAAGAGAAACAAGGCTACTGTTTCACTATCGTTTTTGTAAGTAGGCATGGCCTCATCCCACTTCGTAAAGTAGTCTACAGCCACAATGATGTACTTTTGATTCACCACTGAAGGCAGATTACAAGTAGTGAAGTCAATGCCCCACTTCGTAAATAGATCGACAGTGATAACAGGAAAAAGTGGAGCCGGATGCACGCGCATTTTCTGAGTATAGATTTGACAAGGGTGGAAACGTTTGACTACTTCAATACAATCTTTGAAAATTGAAGGACAAAGGTAGCCTACATGCAAAATTTTTTGGGCTGTTGCAAGCCCCGATAGATGACTTCCATAAGCTCCACTATGGCAATCATTAAGTACAAACTCCGCTTCTTCCAAATTTAAGCAATGCCTAAGGATTGAGTTAACCCCTCTGCGATATAATGTATCACCAATGATAACATGGTTTTTGGCAAGGTGACTTAACTTTCGACGATCATCTTTGGAGAAAGCAGGTGGGAACTTTGAAGTCTGGAGATATATAATGATATCTCCGTACCAGGTATCTTGTGAACAAATGAGGAATAAATGTTCATCGGGGAAATTTCCCTCATAAACAATGGCTTCCTCACAAGGGAGCTCTGAAATTAATTCCACAAAAACCAATGACTTCTTAATTTTGGCTGACAAGAACTCGAGATAGAATTCTTGCAAAATGACAATCCATCGATTATATTTGCCCCCAATCACTCGCCTACTAAGGACAAACTAAAAAGGATTGACAGCCGCTAAGACAAACGTTTTGCACAGTAGAATGTAATGATGAAGCCGCTGGACAACATGGACAACTTCCAAGGCCAATTTCTCGATAGGAGAATAGCGTAGCTCAGGTCCTACTAAGCCTCAACTCAAGTAGTAGATTACATGCTCACTGAGAGCATCATCCTCCTGAACCAGAACCATACCGATGGTTGATTCTGCCGCAGCGAGATACAAAAGGAAATCTCTACCATAATCTGGTGGAATCAACAATAGAGCAGAGATTAATGCCTATTTCAAATCATTAAAAGATCATTGCATGAATTCATCCCATAAAAATGGAACTCCTTTCTTAAATGCATAAATCCTTTGGTAATCTCGGCGTAATTTTCTATAAATCTTCTCAAGAAATTTTCCTTTCCTTGGAGACTTTGAAGTTGACAAATGGAAGACGGGGGAGGCAACTGAATTATTGCCTCAACCTTGAAAGGATCAACTCGAATCCCTTCATTCGATACGATGAATCCTAACAGCCGACCAGATGTGACCGCAAAAACACACTTATTCAGATTCAACCAGATTTTATAAAAACGACATCTCTCAAAAACTAACCGAAGGTGGCTGGGATGATCAATTCTCTTTCGAGAATGAGCAGCTAAGTCATCCAAGTATGCTTCGATAACATGTTTGATTTCATGGAAAGAATAAGACATCGCTTGCTGAAAAGTAGCTCCAACATTTTTAAGACCAAAAGTCATCTTCTTGTATGCAAACGCGCCCCAGGGACAAATAAAGGTTGTCTTGTGCTGGTCCTCTGGACAGATAGTAATTTGATTGTAGCCAGAGAATCTGTCCGCGAATGAAAAAATTTCAATATCCACACATTCATCAGTAATTTGATCAATAAAAGGTGTGGGGTAATTGTCTTTTGGACAAGCTTTATTCAAATCCCTAAAGTCGATACATACTCAGATCGTTCCTTGCTTTTTATCTACTAGGACTGGATTGGAAACCCACTCAGTTAGAGGAACGGGGTATATGAAACCCACCTTAAGCAGCTTTTCAACTTTAGCTTTAATAGCTACCGCTTTCCGAGGATTAACCAGTCGAAGTTTCTGACGAATAGGTTTGGCATTTTCATATGTCTTGATCTCATGCTAGACTATAGATGGATCAATTCCAGGCATTTCCTCATAAGACCAAGTGAACACATCTCGAAACTCTTTAAAGAGGTCGGTGTAAATTTGAATTTCTTCAGGGGAACAATTGGCTCCGATGAAGACATTTTCTATAACGTTAAGATTCCTAGAGATGTTTATAGGTACAGTTCTTGAGATAATTGACATATTACCTTCGGTAGATAATTGTGCTGGAGCCAAAGGGTTTGAAACTGTACAAACATCACTAGTAAGTATATTGGAGAACCTAGATTCAACTTCATGCAATGGAGGAAGAAAATATGAACAATGATGTAAATCTTTTCATGGTCGATCCACACCCATCATTGCCTCCAAAATTGCTTCTTCAGATGGTAAAACTATATCCAAGCAATCCAAAGCTGAAGTAGAGTCGAAGGTCCAAGCTAGAGCCACATCTTCATATAACTCCTCTTGTGAAAAAGGAGTGGGATGGTTGTCTGTAGAGTTAACAATGGATTGATAGCTAAGTTCTACTACAGACATGGGAAATGCCATTCCACCAACCTCCCCTCCATCTAATGTGGTGGTAGATGAAGATAAGGTCCAAGGGTCCAAAAAATAATGAGTTTGAAAGAACTCTTTCCGTGAAGGTCCCCTAGACGATGAAATTGCATTCATTCTAGTTGTAGGAGTAGGAAGGTCAAATATACCCATTAACGAAGAGTACATCCCAACTCCTAAATTGTCAATAGGTTGATGGGGATTATCCACCAATGGAACGGTAGAATCCAAAGTTGTGTGGCAGTCACTTGGAGAATAATATAACTAATCAATTTTAACAATCATCCCCTCATGAGGAAAACAGAGGATGCAGAATAAGGATGAAACTATGGCATCCATCTCATAAATCCAATTCCTACCTAAGAGGAGGTTATAATCCAGGTTGGCATCAACGATTTCCACCTCAATGTTTACAACCTTTCCCCCAACACATATAGGAAAGGTCAAGATAATCTTGTGTGGCTTATGAGAATGTCCATCAAATGTTGTCAAGAGATTCGGTGAAGGTGTTGTAGCATTTTTTTGGTTTTGATAAGTTAGAATAAAATAGTCAAAAAATAAATATGATATTTTGAAAAAAATGTTAAGTTAGGATATGGACATAACAAAATTGAATAAAATGTTTGGAAAATATCTTGCTGATGATGTCCATATCAAAGAAAATGTTAGGTTAGATGTCCTAAAAAACCAAGGCAAAAAGAAAATGTTAGGTTAGAAAGAAAAGAAAACAAATAAACTTTGAAAGTGAGCAAGTCTAAATGCCACTACTATTTTTCTGCAAAATAATGGTTGTGTGCAGCTTGTCATAAATGCCACAACCCATGACAGTCAAACTATTTAATATTCACTGCTTCATGCTTTAAATTTGATGTTATAGTTAGAGAATAAAGATCTGGCCAAACTGTTTAATCTTGGCAGATCAGTAGTTAGGTCGAAAATAATAAGGTGCTCATCAATTTAATCTGAGCCCTTGGATGTTATAAGGTTAGAATTAGATAGTTTGCTTTTATAAAAAGAAAGGAAAAGGGTTTTCTAGCTTAAATGCACCCATTAAGTGAAGAAAAAATAATAGGATAAGAAAATGGTAAGTAGAAGAAAGGTTGCAGAAATTTGATGATTGATTGGACAAAATGTACATTTATCATGTTTTACCATATTTTTTTTTTCCTCTGGAAAAATCCGTAAAGTTTTCATTAATATGAAAAGATTACATATGTAGATGCTATTACGCATATGCCATGATCACTGTGGATCTGTACATTTTCAAAAAAATTACATTGTTCATTTGTCTGATATAAACACTTGTGCATTCCTACTTTGTCTGTAGATAGATTTGTTGCCTTTCAGCAACCATCAGTTGTACCAAAAAAATTCTGTTCAAAAACTGTAGTCTGTGAAAACTGCTGCCGATTTGATAAATTATGTATGGGGTAGACCCGCAGTTGGATAACCCGGGCCTATATAGGGCCGATGGTAGAATTTTCGTTCCTGCTGGTCCAAAATTTCAGTGATCTCCCAAGTGCCACGATCCATCAGCGCGGCCTCCTTTGACAATTTGTCAGCTTCCATATTATGCTCCCTGTAAATGTGAGCAACAGAGATATGAGTAAAAGCCCCTTTGAACTGTCGAACTTCATCCATAATAACTCTGAGTGTGTGCATGTGACATGTAGAAATCTCATTGAACCAATTTGTAATGATCTGTGAGTCCCCATATATGTTGATGCTAGTGCAATGATGACTAAGAGAAAAATGCAGGAGGTGACGTAATGTGATTAGCTCAGCATAATTATTTGTTCCAGCTCCCAAGCCTGCTTTGATATGGAAGGAGTGATTTGAGTTTAAGTGTAGAATGAATCCTCCCCCACAGCTTTGAGCATTTGCAGCTCCATCGAAATATGCCCATGGAGTGCTTAGATCAATGTTTGGTGGAGGGTTTGGTCGACGGGCTTTTGAGGGGGGCGGGTCAGGTAGCTCCTTGTATGCTGTGATAATGCCCGCTTCAATGAGCGGCCATCGAGGGACCTTATCATCAAAGATCAGGCTGTTCCTGAATTTCCATACAATCCAGTTTACAATAATAGGGAGGTTTGCTGCCTTCGTTCCTTTGTGCCTCTTATCCCAATCGATCCAAGCATTGATTGGGTTGGGACCTCCCCAGTCCCCATTGAAAGGAATGAAAGGCTTTATGTTGGTCCAAATTTGTTGAACAGCAGTGCAGTGCAGAAATAGATGAGCAGTGGATTCGATTTACAGAGTGTACATCTCGTCGGACCATGAAATGCTCGTCGCATTAGATAGTCACCCGTGGGCACCTTGTTCCGCAGGACACACCAGGAAAATAGCTTTGACCGGGGAGAGGCTGCGAGCTTCCAAATTTTCCGCCACCAACTGTCAAGAACCTCGGGCTTTTTCTGGATGATAAGATGTGTGTATCCCTCCTTTGGTGTGTACATTCCGCTGTCAGGTTGAAACCATATCAGTTCGTCTGGACCCTCAGTGATTCTGATATGGGATTCAGTCAGGGCAGCACAATAATCTTGCCAGGTCGTGTGCCATCTCGCTGGGAGGTTGAGTTGGAGAGCAGTCTTCCAGGCCTGGTGAAAAATGTCTGAGAGGTCCTGATCCGCAATCTGTGCAATTACTTTGATGTCATGTGTAGATAGGAAGTCGACCAGGTCCTGTGGCAATATGTGTCTCCCCCCACTACCATTCCAAGGATCTAGACCAACTCGTGCTCTGTCCCCACTTTTTATTCTCCAAACAATGTTGTTCCTGATGAGAGGCAGAGCATGAAGCACGGCCTTCCAGATGGATGATATCCCTACTTTGCTCCAAGATGGCAGTCTGAGCCAGTCCAAAATATTTCGGGGCCAAATGTATTTGTGATAAACAATGGAGGTCCAAAGACTGTGTGAAGTCATCAGGGTCCAGCCCATCTTGGCTGCCAGAGCACGGGCAAAAGTGGGAAGGTCCTTTAAGCCCCAACCACCCCATTTCTTTGGGAGGGCAATCGAATTCCATCTAACCCAAGCGAAAGTGCGCTTTTCTTTGTTGCCAGCCCAAAGGTATCTGTTACAAAGACGTTGAAGCCTGGATAAAATGTTTCGAGGGATCCAAGCGAGCGCCATCCAAAAAACCGGTGTAGCTTCCAGCACTGATTTGATCAAGGTTAATCTACCGGCTCTGGATAGATATCTAAAGCTCCAGCAAGTGATCCTTTTCTCCACTTTTGCTACCAGCCACACCCAATCCGCAATCTTCTGAGAGGTGGGTTTGAGCCAGAAACCCAGATATTTTAGCCCCCTATCCAAAGGATGGGTGGAGAAAGGGAAAGCCTGGCTTGCAGCAAATGATTCATTTACTGATGTGCCAACCAAAGTGATAGAATATTTTGTCCGATTAACCTCCATCCCTGTTGCTTGTGCAAAGAGCTTTAGAATTCTGTTGAAGGTGGAGGTGTCCTGTATGCTACCATCAAGCATGATGAGCATCATGTTTTACCATATGTTTCTATGTCCAGGAGGAAATTACAAAAAGAAAATAAAGGTCTACAAGATAAATTAATTAACTTCCCTCATCCTCATTCATCCCTATATATACTAATTTCCCCTTCCCCCCTTCATACAGTTCATATTCATTCATTTTTCATAAAAAACCCCTTTTCCTAAGGTTAAAATCCCTTTTGCCTAGGAAAAGTGAAAGCCCCATGCTAAATCCCCTTTTACCCAAAAACCCACAAAAAGTTGTTTAGCTTAAGTATTGATGCATATATGTAAAAAGCAATTAAAAAGCTTTATACTTAGTGTATTTCCCCTTTTCGCTCATTTTTCATATTAACACTAACCTATAGTATTAAACCCCTAAAAGTTCCTTTTCCCGTATATATTAACTCCCTTTATTAAAATGCCCCAAAACCATAAGTTTTATAATAAAACTATGTATTTAATAAAACATCGCATTGGTGGATCACAAGCCTTTCAACATGCATACACTCTCCCCACATTGCGATATGCGATTGCGATAGACCCGGACCCGCATTTTCCCTCATCGCAAGTGCTAGCTAAAGAAATAACCCTCTGCCATTGCAATCTCCGATTGCGATGGACCCAAACCCAATGCAATATATTTCGTATTTCATTCCCATTTCGCATCTGCCTCCATCACAAAAGCATTTCCCCCCGCCATTGCGATCTCTGATATGCGACGGGAACCCAAACCCGACGCAGTATTAACCATGATATATTTCCGCGTCACGTCTAGCCCCTATCGCATTCCTTTGTGATGGACCTTCCTCCACTAAACTATGATTGCGATATGCGATGGGAGCCTGAACCCGATGCCATTTATCTGCCCGGATTCATATTATTTCAAGTCCGCCATATTTGTTTTGCAAAGGATTTCTTTGTTAAAATGTTTTTATGGTTTAAACATAAAACAATGCTAATCTCAGTTTTAACCCATAAATAAAGCCATTGCCGCCATAATTAATCATTGGGACCCTCCGCACTGCTCTTTTGCTCCACCACTATCTGATCTAAGGAATTCAAATCCAACGACCCTTAGCAATTTTGGGTTGGCTCTCTGTACGAGCATTACCTGCCCAAAAAGCGGTATTCCACTGACCTCTCCTTGCTACGTGTCAAGTTCAGATTATATCGGGTGACCCTTCCCAAAACCACCCACGCCCCATAAAGCGGTTCGATGAAAACCAAAACCACCTCCTGCATAACGACAAAATTACCACTGTTCACTTTGCCCCATATTTCAAAAATAAAGTCATTTTTCAGTTTAAACGCAAAAATCACCATTTTTCCTTTGTTTCGCCTATTTTCACAGTAAACCCTCCATAAACCTCTGTTACCAATAAAGCCATTATTTTACCTTCCGATATGCTCTGGACTCCTTCCAAAACCCTTTCAATCTCAATAAAGCCATTGACAACCTTCTCTATCACCTCTATTTTCTTAACAATTTCTTTGTTTTGCAGGTAAGACTTATGTTCGAGGTAAAGATCATATCAAATTATTTTACCATGTGACATACAATCTAAAAGGATTTACTATTGAAAAACACTATAAAATCCTGAAATGCACAGTAAAGGTAAAAATAACATAGTAAAGGTTACTCAGCAGGGTCAAAGGATATTCATAGAGTTTAAAGAGAATCAGATGAAATATCAAATGAAGAAATTAACCAGCGTAATGGATACAAACAATCAAGCAGCTTAAAGGGGCAAAATATCAGACAACAAAGCCATCACAACCTGAATAAAAGGGACAACAAGAAGCAGTTCAATAGCTACCCCTATCTTCTTGTATGAAGATCTTTCCTCTCATAGAATAAATCTTAATCAATTTTAGGATATTTTCTTAGTTTCATCACTGTATAAATAACTCTCTTTTCGAGTTGTTATGGGTTCATTATTCATTGCTTGTAAAGTATTGATTGTTCATTCTACTTTAAACTTGGTTGGACCTTTGAAGGAAAATTTTGTAGACACTTGATGTACTCAGTCTTTCTGGAACCTTAATACAAAGCAGAGGATTTTGAATTTGGTTTTACACAGTTTGTGTTATCCTGTAAGTTTTTCCAGTTATCAATCATTATGTCTTTCTTCATATTCTTATGACTTATAGAGATATCTAGGTAGGAATAATTGTGTCTCAATTAATTCCTATAAGCTCCTGAAGTGATCATCTATTAAGAGAATGGATTAATGAACTGTCTGTTTAGCTAATCCCCTCTAATCAATAAATCATCAGCATCTTATGTAAGCTTAAGTATATTTCCTTGAATCTTTGGAACGTAGTTTAGAAGGTTTTCACACTTATGATTGTTCTGTTTTACAGTCTGGAAACTGTGATAATCATATTATTTTCTGTCTTCTTCTCACCACTATTTTGATCTATATCACTGTGTAAAGCTTTATAGCAGCCCTTTGCTGAAATATTAATATTATCCAAAGGATTAAGTATTTCAATTCTACATTTGTCTTCCTAAACTAAAACCAAAAACCCCAAAACAATTATTTTAGATGCTCTGGCATTGGTAGCTGACCTACTACTATCTCAGAGGTACAACAGAAGGAACAACTAAACGTGATCCAATGGCCTTCCAACATGACATAGACATTACGCATGTGGAAGCTCCCTCACCTATAATTGTCCGAAACATATTGGTTTTTCAGTAACTGGTCTTTATCTGGAAATCCATATGGTGAGGAAGTCTCTTTTTGACATTCAGCATATCAAAAGTGAGAACTAAAGAATTATTTCGATCTACTACACCGATTGCTGAAAGAAAAGCACTTCTCTGAGCAGGACACAACTGGAGTACCTTCAAAGCAGACATAGCACAAGGAATTTGAGCGAGATCTTCTACAATTGAGTAGTTCTAGGCTGCCCTAGCATTAGGAATAATAGGCGAGTGCTTCGCGGAACCTTTCGGTATCTGAGGTATATACTCAGCAAAGGGTCGCTCAATATGAAGTGGGTCTGTGGTTTCGGGAACAGATTTATCCTTAGATGTTTCCGTTTCACCATAATCGCATGATTGCATGGCAACATCGACATGAGAGTTCATCATATAAACATTTGAGGAATTTTCCCCTTCCTGGTTGCCCCTTGCAGAGGTACCAGTGTTCGAATTTGTGCCAGCAAGTAATTGTTGCCATTGGGGAAAAGGGTTAGTCAGAACAACTTGGGAGCTAGAGGACCCTTGCTACACTAATAAGCGTTGAGCATCTTGTATCTTAGGGCAGAGGTGAGTCAAATGATCTCCATTGCATAACTTGCATGGTAACTTAACCTTTTTCTTGGAGTCTTTTCTACCCTCACCGACACCATTTCCGAGTTTGTTTGCATTGCCTTTCCCTTATTGGTTCTTCTTTTTACCTCGTCCCTTCCTCTTCCCATCGAATTGTTGATTTCCTTTGGGGTTAGAGACCTGTAAGGTGTAGGTGTAGACGGTGCTTCCTGGTTAGAAGAAGTAGTTTGTAGAGACAAGTGCTACAATTGATTCAAAAGGTTCACCATATTCGCGTTAATTGATCCAACTATACCATCGGCGTGAGGGCCTTGCTTCAGTTTGGCTAAATCAACCTTAGATCTAGGAGCATCAGGTAGGATTTTCTGAAGAGTCCCAGACTGAGAATATATTAGTTCTAATTGCTGGGCTCGAAAAATAGCCTGCTCTTCTGAATAAACACCGAAAAGAGAAACTTCCTTTGAGATCTTAGGTTCTAATGATTTGAGAAACCATTCGAGAAGGAACTCTGGTGGAATTTTGGCTTTGATAAGCCTCTTTCTCCTTCTCCATTCTTGGATGTGATCTGAAATGTGAGTTGTGGTGTCTTGCTGAAAGTTATCCAGAAGTTCATTTCTGGCTTCATAGCGAACAAGCAACTGAAAATGGTTCAAGAAGATATTAGCCAAATCAATGAAAGAAGTATAGGTGCCCCCTGGCAACTCTATATACCATTTGGCTGCATTTCCGGTTAGGGTGCGCTGAAATAACCTCAACTTGATCGAATCATCTATCAGGGAGTTGGATGTCCTCCATAAGTGAAACATGGTCACATGGTCTCCCAGGTCTTCACCACTCTTCCCTTCAAACTTTGGAATATCCGAGGGAAGTTTAGTTGGGACTGAAGGCCAAGCCGAATTTTACCTAATTGGATCATTCGTCAATTTAGTTAAGTCTGGAAAATTAAGCGTGGCCAGAAAAGGAAGTCGTGGGGGACCTTGGGAATTCCATCCAGAGTGGGCGGGGTTCCCAAAGGTCTGAAAAGAATGACCTAGATTTTGAAAGGCACCAGGTTGCCCGAAGTAACTCGTAGAGCCTGCTGAACCAAAAGGTGGTCCTTGTGGTCCAGCAAAATTCGGAGTTTGACCAACTCCTGCCGAAAATCCTCCGTAACCAGTGAAGTTACCCCCTAACAAAGTATTGAAAGGAGCTGACAACCCCTGATAAGGGTTCCATGTGTTAGAAAAGGGTGGAAAACTCTGAAACGAATTAACTGAAGAATACAACACATTCCCTTATTGGCCGAAAAATCTATTCCCAGCTCCTGTCCCACTAACCATAGGGTTTGTCCAACATTGGAAGGGGTTACTACCTTGACTTGTAAAAGGAAAAGTCATTGACCCTACTGTCAGATTGGAATGTGGTATATGACCACTTCCAAATGGGAAACCCTGAAAAGAATCCAATCCACTCATCATGGATGTAGAGGCGGTCGATGGTATGTTCAAAGGAACTGAAGGAATACCTTGAGACGACATTCCAAAAGGGAAAAATCCAAAACTGGATGCAGTAGCTTGAAAACTTCCACTCATTGACGGAATGGAAGTTGATCCAAATATAGTCATGCTGCGAGTACTAGAAGGGATGGAAATAGTTTCTCCCCCTTGTACAAATATGGGAGCCTGCATGCTCGCAACACTCATCGTAGATGCCATGCTTCCAACAATGGTCATCAAAGGAATAGATGTATGTAAACATGGGCTCGAAGGCCTATGGGTCGGAGTTCCAACGTATAACAAAATGTCTGGATGGTCAAGAGGGAGAGGAGAAGTTGGAGCCGCAACCAACTCTGAAAGCTCTTCTACTGCGATATTATCTTCCAACTGGAAGAGTACTCGAGAAAGAACTGGTGTGTTAATCTCTAACTCTGTACTAGTACCAGGTCTATCTTGTGAACTAATGTCCCCAAGCAGAGGATCAATCTCCGATGCACCTGTTACCCCTAGTTGAAAACCACTGGCAGAATCACTCCTACGCCTTTTAGGAGAAGGCTCCCGACTTGTAGGTGATAGCCCACGAAGTATCCTAGACTGTCGAGATGGTCGATCAACCACTTTGAATTATTTAAAAGATTTACTTAAAGACTCAAAAAATTATAAAGCTAGGCCGACTAGGAGCAAAGAACACTCACTAAAATGTCCCTAAAGATATCAGCAATCAAACAACTCTCAAGTATTTCCACTCTGGGTGATTAGGACTAGACACCAAAATACGAGAAAGTTAATAACAAGGGCTTTCCGAAAATAGACTGGGGTAATTACGCCCCAGGCCTACTAGCGACGGTATCAAAGGTAGTTACGCTGACCTCCAGACAACAACCTTTGCCGGTGCAAGCCCCCAAGCTTTGCAAGGGTGCACTCTAGAAGTATTGTTGAACGTGATACAATGTCAACCTGAGGTGCCATGAGATTCCCCTCTGCAGCCACTTGTGTGGTTCCTAGGATAGGCAACTATGGTCACCAACTCGTATTAGAAGCCGGGCGAAATAGTCGTGAGGTAGGCTTCGACAAGTAAGAGAGGGGGTATCTCTCGTCCTTATCTTCACTAACCCTCGTGCTTTAATCCTAGTCATGGAGCTTTCCCAGTCTCCCTAACGCTACTAGATTTCGCTCATTAATCAAACTTCTATGTTTTGTAATTTAGAGCGGCCTTGGAGAGTTAATGCTCCTCTCGTCTAATCCAAGGCCCTAATAAACCTAAACTTGTTGGTGTATTCTGATGAAAATACAAAAGTTCTATTTTATTTTAATTAAGCGCTTGATTTTAATAGTTGTTCTTTTAATTCAAGGGTATAGATGGAAGTGAAACCAATGGTGTTTGTATGACGCAAAAGAAATCAATGAAAAGCTAACTACATGAATGCAATCATTTGTTCTTCGATGAAAAGAGATCTCTACGTGGGTTCTACGAAACTTCTATAAAGTAAAATACTTTTTCTTCTCTTTTCTTGAAACATAGTTCACACACGCAAAAACTAAAAAGACTATGAATGCTTTAACAATGAAAACTACCCTAATGCAAGGTATAATGAAGATGCAAGATCCTAAATCACTCTAAAAAATGAAAGCCATTGTTTATAACTATCAATGAGCCAACTTAATTATTGAAGAGGATACAAATTTTGAACACAAAATTCTCCCCAAACAAGAAGGACAAATTGCAAAAGATCGCAATTCACTTTCAAAAACCAAAATAAACCAAAATCAAACTTGGCAAAAGAAAACAAAAATAATGTTTTTTGAGATCTTTTCTTTTTCAAGAAACAACCAAAACAACTTTTTGAAATTACTCAAAATGCTACTAAAACTCAAAGATCAAATAAAGAGCACAAGGAGCCTTTACAAGTTACAAACTCCGAAATGAACGAAAACTTGAGCAGAAAGGCTTAAAACTTGTACTAAATGACCCAAACAACAACAAAGAGCTTGACAAACTAACCAAGAAGCCAAGAAAGAAATACTTTCAAATTTGTCAAAAAATACTTTCAAAAAGAAAGAAAAGCTATAAGGCCACAAAACGAAGAAAGCAAAGAAAGTAGATCAAAAACTGAGCCTGACACTGAGACCGAAAACAATCACCTATTCTGGAGGACCAAAACAATCAAGAACTTCTGAATGAAGCCTTGTGTGCCAAAACACCAATTAAAAACTCTCTCAAAAAGCAAACCTAGGCCAAATCGTTTCAATGAGGAAGAGACTTCGAAAAACTAAGCTTGCAGAATAATGAAATTCTTTAGATAGAAATTGACCACTCAGAGACTAAACAGACCAGGAAAAAAATATTTTCTGGTAGAGAGATTTGAAAAAACAATGCAAAAATTGGTATACACGACTATGTTGAAGCACAGAGGTGTGTACACATGCTTCTAATATAGGAAACTCACGTATACACGGGTTCACTTCACATAAACAAGCATGTGTACGCTACTGTAAATAGAGTAAAAGGCATATACAAATATTTGAAAGAAAAGTAAAAAAACAAAGCCAGATAAAAAATATCAGACTTAAGGTCTGAGACTCTAGTAGAACAAATAAGATTATAACAACAAGCAAACCAAAGACTGAGCCCTGATTGACACTGAACAACCCAAACTAGGAATAACAAAATTGTTATCCCCAGTGGAGTCATCAATTCTGTTACGGGAATAAGTACCCTATGGCTTTGGGTTAGAACCCAAACAGAGCAGAAGCAAACTACAACAAGAAACACTTATACAACTCAAGCAAAATTCTTATATAAACAAACTACGTAAGAGAAACCATACCTGGATTTCCTTCGTTCGAGTAGGTCCCGTAGGGTTCAGACCCTCTGCAACTCCCAATGTTCTTCAAACCTGAAAATCATCCAATTTGAACATACATAACAGTATATAAGTAAATCATATTCACAAAATTTGACTTTATATCATATAAGAAAATGATTGATCATACATCAAAACAACATTCATATATGAATTACAACATAATTTGATGCATAAACAAAGTTAATTTTGGAAACAAGACAACATTTATTTTATTGCAGTAAGCTATAAATAACACGGAGAGAATTCACTTGAGTTTGCTTCTTCCGGCTCCAAGCGGAACCATCCTCCGGATTCGTCCTATCCTAACCTTCAACAATATTCTTCCATAACCAACACCATGATATCTCAATCAAGAGGGAGAATATCTATAATCAAGGAAATAAGGGTTTCCTGAAGCTTGGGGAAGTGCATGAGGCACATGGATTCATCAGACTTAGTCAGGGATAATCTTAGTATAATAAATCTATCTCTTCTCCTCCTTTAGGCCTTCCCATAGAAGTCTATTTATACTTCTCCCAGTTAGTTTTTTAGCTGGGAAATAGTTGGGAACGAGTTGGGCCACGGGCAATAGGAGGTAATCAATAGGTAAAACCCGTGAACTACGCCCATAATTAAGGAAATTTAATTTTTTTAAGTGTTTTAACACATATACGCAGGTTGGGTATTGACTAACCCGCATGTACACGCTTTTATCTCAGGGAAAAGTAGCATAGAGGGAATAAAACATTATTTTTAATATATTTGTACCAAGTCTGGAAGGAGGGGTTTCCCTAGGGCATAAACCAAGCATCACAAATACCAAGGGTGATAAATAGTGTTATAACACTTAGTTTGGGAGATATCACAGTTCGCTACCCTAGCAGTGTGAAAGCATATCAGCCCCTGGTTAGGGCTGCGCGGAAGTCAATTGTAACATTTCGCGAAGGTACTGAAGGGTAGAGTAGAGGGATAAGAAACTTGTGCAAAGAAAGGTATAGTTGGAATAAAATGACATCACATCCATCTCAAGGGTGCAGAAACTTGGTTCCAGCATCCTCCCATACTGCTTCGGGTGAGACTTCAATCCGCGCTCCATGAGTTGATGCCAAAAGGGCCAGTAGTGTAGGGATTTGTTTGGCTAACTAATGTTGAACCTGGGTCAGGCCCCCATAAGCCAACAAGATGTGGGATCAATTGTGTGAAACAATTGATTAAATTTCCATCCCAACAAGAAGATAGCACAACAGTTTTGAAGGAACAATCATCAACAACTTCCTACCTAATAGGGACACATCATTGATCAGTTTTCTTTTCCTATTTTCTTTCAGGCTATTTTTGTAATCAATTTAGGATTTTTTTTTCACTATCCAAAATAGTATAAATAACTCTCTTCTACGAGTTATTAAAGGTGGTACCTTTCCATAATAAAATTTGTAAAGCATTGATGTACAACCTCTTTCTAGATCACAGATAATAAACCAAAGAATTCTAAATTTGATATCATACAATCTTGTTTTCTTCTGTAAGTCTTTCCTGTGTTCCAATCATTCTGTTAATTCTGCATATGTTTATGTTTTATAGAGATATCAGGTGAGAATAAATGTGTTACAGTTATTCTTAAAATTCCTTCTAAAGTTATTATTATAAAGAGATTGAGATATTGGACTGTTTGTGTGAAAGGCTCCCTCTAATCATAAAATTTTCAGTGTCTTATGAAATTTTAAGCATATTTTGTTTAACTTCCGAACATTGGTAAAAGGTTTTCCCACTTATGATGATTTATCTTTCTATTTGAAATTTAAAGTAATCATATCTTCTTACTATTCTTTTTTCACATCAAATCAACTTGAATCACTGTGTGAAGTTAAATAGCAGCCCTTTGGTTATTTATTAGTACTATCTAAAAGGTTAAATACAACATTCTTATAATTTGTTTTATATATTGGTCCTCCATAAAACCCAAAACCCAAAACCCCAAAACAAATATCTTAGATGCTCTTACATGATCAAATGACCATTATCATCTCAGAGGTACAACAATATGTAATTTACAATTTTATGACTATTATATGAGATCTATGGATTTCTTCATCATGTGAACAAAGTTGTAATGCTAATTAGTTGTCACTTTAATTGGTATATCCTAGATGGAGGTGATGACTCAAAAATTTAAGTGTGTGAATTGAAGTTGTAGAATTAATGTGTTAGGAATCAAAGGAAACAAAGTTGTAGAAGTAAAAATGTTGTAAGAACTCAATTTAGACTAATGGCACTCAAGAAACTACACTATGTGGTAAAGAAAAAAATGTTATGCTATTGTTTGCAGAAAATTAAAACAATCATTTTAGCAAAACTAAAATAAAGAAAGATGTGATTCTATAGTCAATCCTATAGTAGTGACAACTTCTTCAATTCCTCTTCATTCGCTTGACCATGCTAAATTGACTAACTAAAATGTTCTGCAAATAACTTATATGAAATCTTAAATAATAATGCAAAAATATTACTCATGTCCATTTTACAAGAAATTGTATATTTCTATATGTTATCACCAAAAAAATGATCATCTAGCCTAATTTACTAGATGGCTCGAACTACACCATGTAAAGACAATTTTACCATAGTAAATTTCTGTCACTGTGAGAAATTACTTAATAAACCACCTTTGTTAAGTAATTTATAGTTAAACCCATGAAGAATAATTAAATAAATCATTATTTATTTCATTTTCTTCTAGGAATAATTAATTAAGCCATTGTTTTATTATTATTCCTTGTCATTTTTGACCCAATCTTGCAAAATAAACTGACAAATCATTAATTATCTTATTTTACTATAAGAATAATTAATTAATCACTAATTAATTATTATTCTTTGTCAAATTTGACTAAATCCCTTAGGAATAATTAAATAATTCATTTATTTTATTATTCCTTAACTAATTCCTTGAGATGATAAATAAATAATTTATTTATGTATTATTTCTAAACAAAACTTTAAATACTTTTTCTCTCCTAAACAAATACAATAAAATATTCCAAGTGGTTATTCCAAGAATGGGAACAATAATATTTTATTATTGCTCATTATTTGATGATAACTCAATATTTTGTTATAAATAGAAGGGTTTTCCATTCGTTATTCACTTTTGATTATTTTCACTATTGCACTCACTATTGTAACACTGATTATTCTCATTGTCGCACACCATATTTTGGTTGGATTTACACATTATAGAGGAGAGAGACTCTACACAAGTTGAAGACGTTTGAGGATAGCCAAGAACCCATCCCATAGAGGGGGACTCGTAACATCTATTTGCTCCCTTCACAGGTGTTATAATAAAATTACTCTTTACATATCTGGTTTCCATTGGATGATTGGAGTTATTACTCTTTCTTTTTGTTGTTTAACTATGATTGTGGCATAGATTCAAACTTTGGCAGGTTTTGTTTCTATCAGTTGCTACAGATCTACAATGTTTAGCAGCCATTTATATTGTTGAGATTGTTTTTCATCCACAATCTTAAGTGGGTTCTTTTCGTACATCTTTGAGAAGAAAACACTACAACAAATTTGGCAACTCCGCTGGATTTTATACTTCAGATCCAGAAACCTGGGTGACCTTCGGTTTTCAACTTAGGGTTTCTTATTTTTTCAATTCTCGTAATATTTCCTAGTTTTTTAACCCTATATCTGTTAAAATTCTGACTTTCGCAAGCTTTTTGGTCTTTTCTGCAGGTCACAAGAACCAGCCATGACAAAGGCGGCAATTTTTTCCGAGATTTTCCGACCAAGATTCAAGGAGAAAAAATTGTACTTTTTGGCCCAAAAAGTGTGATCAGGAGGCCAGAGCACACTTAACAACCCAAAAATTGCAATCCCTATAGAGAAACAGGTCGGTACCTGCGATTTCTGGGTTTTAGAGTTTTTCTCAGATCTATTTATGGGTTTTACAGAGAGCTGTCTGCTGGGTTGCCTTACCTCTGTCTTATCCCACATAGGCCTTGATCCACTCTAATTTACTCATCGAAATCGAATTTAGCCTCCCCTAGCGTTTCTAGTACGTTTCCACCTTTCTAGGAGGAGTTTAGCTGAGTGAGTAGTTTGCGTTTTTGCAGTTCTTTCATCCACATTTTCCAGATTTGTACCCTCTTTTTTCAAATATGTTAAGTTAGGTTGTTACCATCCATAGTTTCACATTTAAACTTGTTTGGTCATTTGCCTTAGGGCCCCATCGGTTTCTCTAGGTGTTGGACCCATCTCCCTATTTTTTGCATCGATATTCCTCTCTTGTTTTTTGTTGTTGTTGCACCACTTTCTAGCAGCTTAGTGTCACTTGATCTGACTCACACCGACATTTATATCTCTTGACTGTTTCATTGTATTTTCCATTGGTTAGTCACCAACTAGCGCAGTGTTTGCAAACCCAGTTTGGGTGGAGTTTAGTTAATTGTTTTGATGTTCATTTTCTGTTATTAATTTCAGTTTATTTTCAGCAAGATCTTTTCTCTTTTTACAAATATGATCTGGGCTTAATCAATTAATACACTTGCACACACAAGCACACCTTAAGCAAAGGGCACTTGGTTTAGACCGCCAAACCAAGACTTAAGATAATAAATTTATCTCCCTTCATTGAGACAAACACATATTTTTGATCTCCCTTCACCATTTACATGTCACGTGTGTCCTACCACCAAGGCATTTAACGCAGAGACTATTAGGCCTTCACCCATAGTTTCCACTTCGGCATATTTTTCCTCCTCGTTGGGTTCGAATTCATAGCCCTTCGAGTTCCCACACCAACTCTTCTACTATTTCACCTGATTCCTCATCTCATTATGAGCCTCCTTCACTACATATCACCACCATGTCTAGACCCACAACTGGTGTAGGAATCCAACATGGTGTTGGCTCTGGTTCTATATCAGTGGTCACATCAAGCGGAATAGTCTCAGGAACCATTCTGGCAGCCCTCATTCTCCCCTTCATGGTTGGGTTAATTCTATCGGATTTTAACCAGTTGATAAATGACCCCATACACCATGATGCTGGTTGGCCTTGTATGCCAACTAACCTTCTCTCAGACATCCCAAAGTTTGAGGGTAATGCTGGAGAGGATCCTACCAACCATGTCTGATCCTTCCACATGTGGTGTTTGTCCAACTCCATAACCGATGACTCCATTCCTCTTTGGCTATTCCAACACATGCTCACTGGAGACACTGCAAAATGGCATGTAGACCAGCCCTCGCATCTCATTCCATTTTCGCAATGCTTGCTTAAGAATTCCTCTCATATTTCCAGTTACCTCTCTTGTACGACACTAGTACAGAGCTATTGACAAAATTCCATCAGTCCTTCTCCACTCGCCTTTCTGACCATGTTCAAGAGTGGCGTCAAAGGAGGAGCACATGTTGTGCCCCTCCTTTCGAAGTTCGTGTCTATCTAGATTGGTTTCTTAGGAGTATTTTATCTCCCATTGGAAAATATGTCGTGCCCCATTTTCCTCATACCAAGGAAGAAGCTATCCAAAGCACTCTGAGATATGATATAATTTATGCTCAATCCGGTTATGTCTATACCATCATTCTAGACTTTCTTCATCCTAGAAGTTCCAATGCACCGGGGGCATCTCACGCTACCAACGGTATCGTTGGATCCCTTTCACACTCTTCGCCATATACTCAACAAGGTTATGGCTACCCGTAGGGGGGCACCAGGTTCTCCAACACTTATGCCCCTCTTGCTAGAAATGTGTTTCCATGGCCCCAACCCATCTACCAAACTGTTTCTCCTCCTTATGCATAGCCTAGCACTCCAGCCTCCCATGCATCCTCAGCCCCAACAACCACCACCCCCTCAGGGTCAAGTGTTTGCGTAGTAGAGTGCGACCAATCCCCAAAATTGAAAGAAAAAGAATAAGGGGAAGGGTAAGAAGGGTAACCAGGGTAATTAAGGTAATCAAACTAGTGAACCCCAGGGGAACTAGCCTAACACCAATAACTAGCAACAAGGCAGTCAGCTCAAGCAGAACAAGGCTATTCATACGAACAAGCCTTGTGCATGTTGTGGTGTATGTGGCCATTATACACATGAGTGTCCTCTCTTACCCCAGGTGCACCAACAAGTGCCTCGGACTCCTGCGCCATCTCAACTGGTAGTGCTCATAAATTATTTCCCTCAGCAAGGATTTGTTACTACTCAACCTCAGCTAGGTCAAGTAGCCCATCCCCCCCAACCTTCTAGTCCTGGTGACTATCAGATCCTCATGATGGATTCTGACAAGGACAATACCTCTGATCAACAGCCAACTCCTCAACACCCTGTTGTTACCATCTCAGCCAAGTCATCCAAATCCACCCATCCAGGACCTCCCCCATTTGTGGGTGCCTCTCCTGTGTTCTGACCAAGAACCATTCCTCCAGGTCTTAATCATCCAGGAGTTATTCCATAGGGTCATTACCCTACAGCCAGATATCTTTATTATTCCCCCCTGGTAGTATTTTCTGTCCCTGTCATCGCTGCACTGGTCCTTCCTAATGTAACTTTGGGGATCCCAGTATGGTACATTGATCCCCCAACAAGCACTCAGCCTAGTCAACTATAGAGATATCACGCTTCAACCCTGGTTCAATCGGTCCCTACGACCCCTGTCACTGCTCCAGTTCCACCGCAACCTCAACGAGAACCCACTCCTATTGCGACAACATCCAGACAGGGGGTAAATCCAAGAGGAAAGAACCTAAGGAAAAGGCTCCCCAAGCTTCTCCAGCCCCCAAAGGCGTCAAATCCGTGCGCTTTGTGTCAAGTTTTTGGGGATGCCACCAATAATTGTCCTAAACTTCCTCATATCAAACCTTTGGTTAATGAAGCATTTACTGAGTCTAATATCCCTAAGGTCCGCATTACCTTACCAGGGCCAACCAAGAAACTCAAAACGTTACACACAAATCACCCTTATGCCTTGTGCGCTCATCATGGTCACTATTACCATTGTTGCCCTCGTCTCGATGAATTTTTTTACTCCATTGAAGCGCTTTGTGAATACGAGGCCACTCGTAGTGGATCATCTACTCCTCTACCCATGGATTTTGGTACAACTAGTCAACCAGAATATGGGGACTCTGGTCCTACCATCGTGATCCAGATTTAAACAGGAACACAAAAAATTACAGATATAGCCATAAATACATAGATGCAATGGAAATAATACTTCATTTCATTAATGTAAAATATTGAAATATGCTTATAGACAGAAATGGAAATAAACCAGCTAGGGCGATGGTAGATTATCTCTGAGAAGACATGTGGCGGCTACATGCCTCTGAACTGTGTTACAATGAGGTTCGAAGGCCTATTTATTTTAGAAAACTAATGGAAAACCCTAAACATCCAAAAACCTAACCCTATGAGATGAAACGCCAAATTGTGGGCCCCGTTTTGGGTAAATTGGTACATCAACTTCCCAAGGTTGTAACTTTGGCATACGATCTCCGTTTGACGTGCACAATAGCTTGTTAGAAAGATCTATCCGAGGACTACAACTTTGGGATGAGAAACATCAATACATGGACCCATGTTGCTCCCATATTTCCCAAAAAACGTCATTTAGGACCTCAAAACGTCTCCAGAAGTTCAGGACCCGAAAAACTGCTAAAAATAGTAAATTGTGCTACAATTAAGGAAACTGCAAAAATGAAAGAGACTGTTGTGGGGGTCCAAGTAGGATAGGTGGGTGGCTACCAACATCCACCTGGATCATTCCTCCCCCCTTAGGAATCAATGGTCCCCATTACGTTGAGTTCCTCCATCTGCTGAACTTAGTCCTTGGTGAGCTGTTCTGCAATCTCTGTTGTGTCCAGTAATGGTGGGAAGCATGGTCGACAACGGTCCACATTGAACACTTGGTGCAAGTGAAGGAATGGGGGAATGTTGTGCTCCAAAGAATTATTTCCCACGGCCTTGGTAATGGTGTAAGGACCATGTCAGAGTGGTTGGAGCTTCTGATGGGCTCTTGTAAGGTGTTCCTTCTACAGATGCAACCAGACGTTGTTGCCCACCTGAAACTTGTGTGGTACCCCTGTGGGTGAGGAGAAGTTGTTCCTGTGTTCTTTCATGACCGTATCCCTCTGCTGCTGTTGCTGCATGGAGGAAACCTTCATTCGGTCCATGGATGTAGCAACGATCTTCCCCTTACTTTGGGAGCGAACCAGACACAAAATGAATTTCCTAGTCTGGGACATGAGCTTGCTGCCTTTCTTAGCAGTGATCAAAGAGGTGGTGGTAGGTGGGGCTACCTCCGATATCATGTATAATGGATTACACAAAGAAATAATGACATCACGAGGGGTTGACTCATGCATAACATGTCGCCTCCATAAGTATAGTTGGCCTAGTAATACATCACAAACATCCAGAGGTGCAACATCACACAATACCTCATCTGTGAAGGTTTTGATGTTGTCGGGAAGGCGACACTACTGGCGAAATCCGAGATCTTGTCCTTCGTGAAGCCACCTGATACTGTACGGCTGCAGGTGTGGTGTAGTCAATAGGCTCAACCACTTCATGACCTCTACTGAAATGAGGTTCTTTTGGCTCCCACTGTCAACAATGAATTGCAGCGGCAAACCCTTCGCCCACATCTATGAGTGGAAAAGACTCTCCCCCTCCTATAGATCTTTGAGCTCATTCTTCTGGATCTTGGCGGTGGCAACAGTGGCATTGGGCTCCACATCAATGATTTTCTTCCCTTTGCCATTCCCCTTGTCAGGTTTTGACTCAGGGTCGGAACATGCATCTAATTCGGAAGCCTTCAACTTGGCCACCGAAACTGCTTGGTTCGACACTCACTTGTGTTGTGAGTGGGGATCTTATGGAACTCACACCACTTTCCTATGTCCTTCTTCGACTTCGTGGTGTTGTTCTTTTCTTGCAGCTTTGACAGGTTGTCTTGGTTCACCCCGCCTTGGCTTTGTCATTTGTTCTTTGGATTTGCAGATCCAAAGTCTCGCTTTTTTTGTTTAAACTTCTGCTCGATTTTGATAGTGTATCGGTACATTATGTCGAGTGAGGAGATGTTCAGGAACTTCATCTCATCTTGGATGAATATGTGTAGGTAGCCGCAGTATTTGAGTACCAAATGTAGCTCAAAATCCTTGATACCCAACTGTGTGTGAAGGATATGAAAAATGTTTGTGAACTCTAGCACATCTTGGTCCCTTCCCTGCCACAACGTGGTCCACTTTAGGTATTTGTCCTCGTAGCTTTTGACAGGGTAGTATTTCTCCTTGATGGCATCCCGGAATGAATTCCAAGTGGGTGCGGTTGAAAATAGTGAGCCTGTGCTTTCATCCTTCTGCTCACAGTAGGTTTCCCACCAGTCCTTGACGTGGGGGGTTGCTTTAAGAAGAGCGAAAATAATCTTTTCCTGACTGGGAAAATCATGAACAAAAAAATACCCTTCTAGTAGATTTAACCATTTATCTATGGCATCTTCATCTATTTGACCCTTGAATATGGAGATTTAAAAATTAACGTGTACCTTAAAGGGTGTGGAATTTCCAGAGTAGCTATTGGAAGCCGATGCGTCGCCTCTGGGTAGCCGTTGAAGGATCTGGGAAAATTTTTCCATCATCGCGTTCCTTTGTCGCTCGAGGGCTTCTTCGAGCAATATTTTGATAGGTTCACCTACCCCCTCATCTTTCTTTTCATCCACCATGGGAGGCCGTTGGGATTTGCAAGGCTAGTCTTGCAAAGGTTCGACCAGTTCAAGCCCTAACTCCTTATATCCTGACCTCAATGGGGACATGCAAAGAAAAATAGAGAAAAAACAGGCCGCTTTGATACCATTGAACCGGATTTAAGCAGGAACGCAACAAATTAAAGATATATCCATAAATATAGAGATGCAATGGAAATAATACTTCATTTCATTAATGTGAAATACTGAAATATGGTTACAAACAGAAAAGGAAATAAACCAGCTAGGGCGATGGTAGCTTATCTCTAAGAAGAGATGTGGTAGCTACATGCCTCTGAACTATGTTATAATGAGGCTCGAAGGCCTATTTATTGTTGAGAAACAATGGAAAACCCTAAATATCCAAAAACCTAACCCTAGGAGATGAAACACTAAACTGTGGGCCCCATTTCAAGTAAATTAGTACATCAATTTCTCGGGGTCGTAACTTTGGCATACGATCTCCTTTTGACATGCACAATAGCTCGTTAGAAAGATCTATCTAAGGACTACAACTTAAATTTTAACATGGAACTATGTTGCTCCCATATTTCCCAAAAACCATCATTTAGGGCCTCAAAATGGCTCTGGATGTTCAGGACCCAAAAAACTCCTAAAAATAGTAAATTGTACTACAATTAAGGAAACTGCAAAACTAAAAGAGACAATTGTGGGGGTCCAAGTGGGATAGGTGGGTGGCTACCAACATCCACCTAGATCACATCGTGATCCCTCCCCCTGATGTCGAGATGATAGACACCACAGGCCATATCCTTTACCTGTCGTCATCCTTGAGTTTCTTGCAGGAAAACCTTTCTGAGGTTTTTGCATGCATTTCTATTGAACCTCTTTCGACAGAATACCTAGTCTCAACATCCATAGATCCTCCATCTACCATCTCATCATCTACAATTCTAAATGATGCGTATGTGAACCTTCTTTCTCATGATGATGTACGTACCGCCACTGCATCATGTAGACTATCTTCCTCTTGTCTCCCCATCTTCCATTCTGATGAGGACATCATGGAAGCCATGACTACCCCTGATTACCCTTGGGACCATATGCACCATCATGTGTACTTTCTTCCATATTTGGAGTCCACCACTCTAAATACATCCAGTATGCCCATATCATACTTGGGGGGCACATAAGCCCCTACACCTCATTATCATCCTTTGGAGGATCTCATGCCAAGTTGGGTCGAGTTGCTTGGGTCCCTTTTTCAAGCGCCCGAAACACAGTGGCAATCCAAAAATTCCTCTTGCTAGGGGGAATCATTCCCACCTTTGGATACCAGATCAGTATCCCATGCTTGGGGGCATGATGTTTTTCCCCTGGCCATCTTCTCAATTAAGTCTCGGCCTAGATCCCACTAGATCTAGGTATGATCGATTATTCTCCCATTATTCCCTTCATTCTTCACCAGGAACCATCATTCCAAGAAGAATTAAGGCCATATTTAGACAAGTAAGGCCACTTGCCTAAAATTCATAGATCCTGATTCCGATGATTGGTTTTTCTGCTATGATCCCCACAAGATTTAGGGCCTTCTCCTCCTCTCAAATTGGAGGGAAATTTCCCTTTTTATATGAAAACACACATTTTTTCTATATCACATTGCAACTAGACGTAGCTCCATTTGATGAACTGTCAACACCATTGGAAAGCTCTCAACGAGCTTTATAATGGGTTTTTCTCAATTTTCGATTATTTGATACTTTACGACAAAGACATTTTTCCAAGAAGGTTCACTTCGTCACCTCTCAAAATCGAATTTTGTCATAAAGCAACACTTGTACTTTGAGGACCACTTCCTCTTAATACTTTTCATACCATATGTCAACTTTCGTCATGAGTAACCATCAATTACTCATGTTTTGATGGTCCCCAACGGGCCTAGTTTGTGTGGCAGCATCATCGAGTCACCCTTGTTAAGAGCATCTTGGAGTCTATTTCATGTCCCATTATATAATTTCATAGTATTCCATCCATATTTACATACCGTTCATCCTGTGTTGCTCATTTTTCCCTCCATTCATACTTTCCCCATCCCCTCTGGAGTTGAGTCAGTCCCTGCCCTATCAACCATACACTTTATGCTTTGACAAGGGTAGTCATCTGTTTGTCCCTCAGTCCCACTTTTTCCCCATTATCCCTGGTGTTATTCCATTAGTCACATTACTATTTTCACTCGTGCTTTAGTTGAGGATCCTCATTGCCTCATCTATCATGGGCCCTATTCTGTCAACATCAGCTCATTTATTCCAGAAGAACGATGTATATGGTAGTGTATCTTGGTTCCAGCTTCCATTCTTGTTCGGCGCCTTAGATCAAGTAGAGGGTATCATTATTTCCATTTTACTTGGTCGTTTCATGTTCGTTATCCATACACTCGATGGTCCAGTGATGCAACAGATTATACCAGTGATTCCAAGATGTTTCAAACCTCATGAGGGGGTGGCCCTTCAGGTAGCCCCACACATGCTCGGATGCATACCTACTATGCTACAACCTTAGATGCAGCTCCACAGAGTTGATGGGTTCAATTCCTACCAATTACAGTGTTCATAGCATGCACATCTCCTCCAAATGATCCATTTAGTTTTGCAGAGCCCTTCCTTGTTCAATAGGGCTTCTTCGGTTGTTCTACCCTCCCCCCACCCATTTTTTTAGGGAAGGGGCTTTGTATCTCATGTACTCAGATATTGTTGTATTCATCCCTGGCTCATGTTTTTTCTAGGTGCATTATGTATATGGGACACACTGTATTATTTTATGGCTATGTAATGCCAGCATGACATGTACGATTCATCATGTACTTCATTGTTTAGTTTTATATTTATGGGCGAACCATTATTTTTGTACTAAGTTATCTCGAAGGGTATGGGTATGCCTCCCCCACCTCATTGAGGTCTGATACCACAACATAAAAGGAGACTTGCATTAGTCTCGCCCCCTCTGTCCCTATCCTCTTTCAATTCAGCCTCATTGGTGTCTTTCTCTCTGACTCACCTGTGTTGTCTAGTGATTGTGTATTTTCAACGTACCTCGATCATACATTTCTCTCCTAAAACTCGTACGTTGGGGGGCAATATATTATCACCAAAAAATTTACCATCTAGCCTAATTTACTAGATGGATCGAAGTACACCATGTAAAGCCAATTTTACCATAGTAAAATTGCTTTCACTGTGAGAAATTACTTAATAAACCACCTTTGTTAAGTAATTTATAGTTAAACCCATGAAGAATAATTAAATAAATCACTACTTATTTCATTTTTTTCTAGGAATAATTAATTAAACCATTGTTTTATTATTATTCCTTGATCCAAAATGGATCCTAAAACTCTCTAAGTCTTTATATACTTAAACACTATCGAAAAGGAAAAACCTTCACAAATGGTGGAAAACACTATCGCACGGGAAAAGCATGGAGAAATGGTGAAAATAGAGTTAATTAGAGGCTTAAGCAACATTGCATAGGAGCCGTCAGATCTAGCCGATCAACGGTCCAGATCTAATCGGCATATCGCAATCAGAGGCAGCAGGTGGAGTCTATCGGAGGCGGCCTTATGGAAATTGATATAGTGATCATCGCGATTAAATGAGGGTCATTGATCAAGCGCACAGATCAACGGTCCAGATCTACTCGTGCTATCGCATCGTTAATATACACACAAGGAAGGACATAACCCGTGGTTTGAAGGTTTGGGGATATGCGATTGCGATATATTGCATCGCAATATTGCATCACAATTGTGTAAGGGGTGATGCCAAGAGACCAACGACCATGCGATAGCGATGCACCGATAGCTGATAAGGACGATTGGTGCAATCAGTGATCAGAGAACAGGGAGGATATGCGATATGCGATATAGTCGGACCCGATGGGGTTTATGGATAAAAATACATATATTTTGAAGTCTGATATGAAGCCATTTGTTGAGTTTTCCTGTGTATTTGGGGTTTTCTGTTATAAACCCAAATACAAAGGAAAACCGTGGCCTGTGACCTGCGACTTGCGATAGCGATATAAAGGCGGACCCGATGGAGTTTTAGGGTGGATTCGATATTATTTGAAGCCCGATAAGACGCATTTAGGCAGTTTTTTCAACATTTTCTGTGTATTTACCTGTGTAAACAGAGAAATGATATTTTTGGGATTTCAATGTGCTAGTGGTCCTTTCCATTGCAAAACAGGTGGCCACCATACCTGAAGGCGTTTCACAATGATTGTTTAATGATCAGAGGGTATTTGAATGGACAGAGGCCAGGAGCTAGAGAGCCAAAAGATAAAATGAACAGACAAGTGCCGATAGGCTTAAAATCCACTCAATGTCAAAGATAGGGTAGGCAGTGCTAAGACATAGAGAAAATAGAAGACAGAGAGCGAGAGGGAGAGTCTGTGTACTCAGAAAGACTTGAGGGATTCAAGTAAAACCCTATTGTTTGTTCCTGTTGTGTTGAGACTCGATTTGAGCTCACACTTGTAAAAATTCTACTCTTAAAGACATAATAGAGAGGTCACCATTGAAAGCTAGACCAGGAGACGTAGCCCAAGAGTTTTGGGTGAACTCCTTGATTATTTGTTGTGTTGATGTGTGTGTGTCTATTATGTTTCTCTAACTACTCATTGTCTATATTATTCACAATATTTTCGATCTGTTTCACTAAGTAATATAGGCATTCTTACACATCTAAGATCCCATTATCAGATCAAGTGGTATCAGAGCTTTTGGTTTTGGTTTTGTTAAAGTTAGACAAGCTTGTGCTAGATTTTGAATGCTAACTAGGTCAAAGCTCAAACTAGGAGAAGAAGAACTTGTTGAGGCTAATCCAGAGATTAAAATAGTCTATCCTTAGAGGAGAATGGCAGAATAAACGCAATTGGAATTACAATCTAAGTTCATGGACAGTTTTATGGCCATGCGAGCCATGGTGGAAGAAATGTATCGAGAATTTAAGAAGGGTCAAGATGAAAGCACTTCAACACCCAAACGAGACAAAGGAGCAGAGGAACCTTCTCTATTTGTCCCTCTAGAGGGCAAAGGGAAAGGGGAAATGCCTCCTCCATCATCTCCTCCACCATCACCTTCATCATCCTCATCTCCTAGCCCTGATAAGAAAAAGAAGAAAACTTCTTTGATTAAAATAGATGTAAAGTTTGATTTGCAATTTATGATGGAGAACTAAATGCAAAAAAGCTAGATAACTAGATAAGATAGATTGATGTATATTGTAGGGTGCAGAACATTGATTCGGAAAGGAGAAAGATTCAGCTAGCTAGCCTTCGACTTGGAGGAACTGCACTAGTGTGGTGGGAAGGCAAGACACAAGCTGATCTGAAAAAACATGGTAAAATTATTTCTACCTGGAATGAATTTGTTTTTGCCATCGAAAAACAATTCTATCCTTTAGCTTATATGAAACAAGCAATGATGAGTCAGCAATCTCTTTGCCAATTAAAGGGTCAAAGTGTAGAATGTTATACCCAGGAATTTAGAAAAAGAGCTTTGACTCTAGGCATATCTCTAGACTCACCTGAAACTTTGTTGAAGTATATAGGTGGTTTGCATAGCTATTTGAAGCACACCATTATCACGTTTAATCCCACTAGCCTAGATGATGTATCAGTTCAAGCTACACATCTAGAAGCTAGAGGCAAGAATGTGAACCCAGAGGTTGGGGGATCATCTAAACACTCTGCAAGCAAGAACAAGGTAAAGAAGCTGAAATGGAAGGAGAGGAAGAAAAACGTTGTACAGAAGGACAAACCTTCATGCACTCATTGCAAGAAGGATGGACATGATGATGCATATTGCTAGTCTTTGCATCCGAAGCTGAAACCTAAGAATTTCAGTGGTAAGAAGAAGAAGACTGCTGCAGCTATTCAGAAAGACTTGGGGTCAGACTCAAGTGATGAAACAACAGTCACAACCATAGGTATAAAAGGTAAAAATTCTGAAGCATCCACAATTAATTCTGCACAATCTATTGATAATGAAGATAATGAGAGGAAAAGACATGAGATTTTTCATATTAGAGTCATTTCCAAGCACCAAAAGATTGATACTTTATTTGATAGTAGATCACAAGTAAACTTGATTTCTGAAACAATTGTAAAGAAGTTGGGATTACTAACAACACCTCACAAGAAACCATATCCATTAGGTTGGGTATGTGATAAAGCAAAGCTACAAGTAACAAGACAATGTAAACTTAGGTTTGCTATTGGGTCAACATTTGTAGATGAGGTTGAGTTAGATACAGTGCTCTTGGATATATGTGGTATTGTTTAAGGAAGTCCTTACTTGTATGATAGGAAAGCCATTTTCTATAGAGCTGAAAATAAGTATCAACTCACTAAAGATGGAATTGAATATATTGTAAGAGCTCATAAACTCAAAACTAACTATTCTTTCATAAACTCAGGGCAAATGAAAAGAATTGTGAATTCGTGTAAGAAATTTTTACTAATGATTGTAAAGGAAAAGAACCCTGATAAAACCAATGTATTTGAAGGCTGTGATGCTAAACAGAAAGCTGATTTAGTTAAATTTGTTTCAGAATATGATATCCTATTTCAAGAACCTAAAGGTCTGCCACCTAAAAGGGAAATAGTACATGATATTCATTTGCAGCAACATGCTCCATTACCTAACATCGGACTGTACAGGTTATCTGCTTTAGAGAATGCACAGATAAAGAAGCAGGTACATGAGCTGATTGATAAAGGGTTCATAAGACAGAGCACATCACCATGTGGATCTCCAATCATGCTGGTGAGAAAGAAAGATGGTTCGTGGAGGATGTGCATTGATTATAGAGCACTGAATAAAATAATGATCAAGAATCGTAATCCTCTTCCTCGTATTGATGATCTATTGGATCAATTGAAAGAAGCAGTTTACTTTTCCAAGTTAGACTTGCATAGTGGTTATCATCAAGCCCGAGTTGTTGAACAAGATGCATGGAAGATTGCTTTCAAGACAAAGCAAGTGTTGTATGAATGGTTGATTATGCCTTTTGGCTTAACTAATGCTCCTGCCACTTTCATGAGAGTTATGAATGATGTACTCAGACCTTTTATTGATGATTTTGTAATTGTATATTTAGATTGCATTCTTGTTCTTAGTAAGACAAGGGAAGACCATGTAAAGCATGTAAAGCAGACTTTAGATGTTTTGAAAAGAGAAAATCTCTATGTAAAACTGTCAAAATGTGAATTTGTAAAAACATATTTAAATTATTTGGGTCATATTGTAGGGGGTGGTGAATTGAATATAGATCCCTCTAAGGTTGAAGTCATTGTGAACTGGCCTAAACCCAAATCTGCTATAGAGGTTAGGAGTTTCCTAGGAGCAGCACAATATTGGAGAAAGTTTATTGCTAACTTTTCTTTGATTGCAGCTCCATTACATGCTTTAACAGGATTGAAAAAGGTGTTTCAGTGGGGAGGCAAACAACAGAAAGCCTTCGACACCTTAAAAGAAAAAATTAGTACAACACCAGTACTAGCACTGCCAGATCTTCAATGTCCATTTGAGATTGAAACAGATGCCAATGACTATGCCATGGGAGCAGTGTTGATGCAACACAATAAACCCATATGCTATCATTCTGAGACATTTAATTATGCAGTAGTTAATTATCCCACATATGATAAAGAGTTTTATGCATTAGTACAAAGTGTGAAAAATTGGAAACATTACCTAATGGGAAAAGAAACAATCATACATACCGATCATCAACCATTTCCATATTTGCACTCACAAACTAAATTGCAGCAATCAAGAAATTATAGGTGGATGGGTTTCCTACAACAATTTCATATTGTCATCAGATATAAGAAGGTCATACACAATAAGGTTGTAGATATGCTATCAAGACCAATCATAAATGCATCTACTATACTTAAGCATAACTCAATAATGAATGAAAGTTACATTGAACAATATGCTCAAGATGTAGATTTTACAGATGTATATGAAACTTTAAGTCATGGCAAGCAAGTAGAAGAGTTGGATTATTACGTTAAGGACCAACTATTATATCATTTGGGAAAGTTATGCATTCCACAAACTGAAAGAGTTAACATAATCCGAGAAGCACATACTTCTCTCATATCAGGTCATTTTGGTGTAAGTAAAATAGTTGCACAGTTGCAAAGGTTCTGTTATTGGCCAAGAATGCATGAAACAGTTTCTAGATATATTAAAGGGTGTACTATGTGTGCTAAAAGGAAGCCCAACAATAGAAAAATAGGCTTGTACACTCCACTTCCAGTTCCTTCTCGTCCTTGGGAAAGTGTTTCCATGGACTTTGTTGGGGGATTGCCAAAATCTAGAAAAGGTCATGATTATTTGTATGTTGTTGTGGATAGGTTTAGCAAAATGTGTATTTTGATACCTTGTAACAAGCAGGTTACAGCTGAACAAACAACAAAGTTGTTCTTTTAGCATGTATGGGTTCATTTTGGGTTACCCACTTCTATTATATCTGATCGAGATTCCCGATTTGTTGGGAAGTTTTGGTCAAGTCTATGGGAGTTGATGGACACCAGATTGAAGAAGAGCACAACATTTCATCCACAAACAGATGGCCAAATAGAGGTGGTCAACAGGATAGTGATCCAGTTGCTCAGAGGCTATTGTAGCAAGCATCCCAAGCTTTGGGATGAGCATTTTTTTTATGTGCAACATGCTTACAACCATGCCAAGCACTCTTCTACTCAGAGATCTCCTTTTGAGACTAGTTTTGGTTTTATACCAAAGTCTCCCTTGGATTTTGTCTTCGGTAAACATATAGTAGTTGATGGACATAGTGATGTGGACAAAGCAACCAAGCTCATTGAATAGATCCAAGAAATTCACCAGGAAGTGCATGAACAACTGGAAAAAAGCCAGGCCAAGTACAAGGCAAGGCATGACAAGCATCGAATTGAGCATAGTTTTCAAGTTGGTGATCAAGTCTGGTTGTACATCAGCAAAGATAGAATGCAAGGTGAAGGTAAGAAGTTGAAACCAATAAGGTATGGGCCTTTCAAGATACTTGAGAAAATTGGTGAAAACGCTTTTTGCCTTGATTTTCTAGCTTATATGCATATCTATTCAGTCATTAATGCAGAAAACTTGAGACTGTATGAACCTTCATTGATTGAAGATCCCGAAGAGCAAAGTCAGTTGCCTTCTATTGATGATCTATTGCCTGAATATCTCAATGAGTTGCAGGAAGACACAGTTCTGGATAAGAAGGTGAGAACTACACGCAGAGGGGATGTTGAGTACCTGAGAATTGGACTCAAAGGTTCAAAACTAAGCAGTGCAAGATGGATAGAAATTAGGCAAGTGAGGAAGCTATATCCTCACTTGATCGATGCTTAAAAACCAACTTTTGGTGGTCCAAAAGCTTTTCAGTGGGAAGGCATGATCCAAAATGGATCCTAAAACCCTCTAAGTCTTTATATACTTAAACACTATCACAAAGGAAAAACCTTCACAAATGGCGGAAAACACTATCACACGGGAAAAACATGGAGAAATGGTGAAAACAGAGTTAATCGGAGGCTTAAGCAACATTGCACAGGAGCCATCGGATCTGGCTGATCAACGGTCTAGATCTAATCGGCATATCACAATCGAAGGTAGCAGGCGGAGTCTATTGGAGGCGGCCTTATGGAAATCGCGATAGCGATCAACATGATTAAATGAGGGCTATTGATCAAGTGTGTAGATCAACAGTCCAGATCTACTCGCACTATCACATCGCTAATATACACACAGGGAAGGACTTAACCCATGGCCCGAAGGTTTGGCGATATACGATTGCGATATATCGCATCGCAACTGTGTAAGGGGTGATGCCAAGAGACCAGTGACCATGTGATAGTGATGCGCCGATAGCCGATAAGGCCGATCAGCACAATCAGCGATCGGAGAATAGGGAGGATATGCGATATGCGATATAGCCGGACCCGATGGGGTTTATGGATAAAAATACATATATTTTGAAGTCCGATATGAAGCCATTTGTCGGGTTTTCCTGTGTATTTGGGGTTTTCCATTATAAACCCAAATACAAAGGAAAACTGCGGCCTATGACTTGCGACTTGCGATAGCGATATAAAGGCAGACCCGATGGAGTTTTAGGGCAGATTCGATATTATTTGAAGTTTGATAAGAGGCGTTTAGGCGATTTTTTCAGCGTTTTCTATGTATTTCTCTGTGTAAACAGAGAAACGATATTTTTGGGATTTCAACGCGCTAGTGGTCCTTTCCGTTCCAAAACAGGTGGCCACCATACCTGAAGGAATTTCATAATGATTGTTTAATGCTCAGAGGGGATTTGAATGGATAGAGGCCCGAAGCCGGAGAGTCAAAAGGGAAAACGAACAGACAAGCATCGATAGGCTTAAAAACCACTCAGTATCAGAGACAAGGCAGGCAGTGTTGAGACAGAGAGAAAACAGAAGACAGAGAGCGAGAGGGAGAGTTTGTGTACTCAGAAAGACTTGAGGGATTCAAGTAAAACCCTGTTGTTTGTTACTGTTGTGTTGAGACTTGATTTGAGGTCACACTTGTAAAAAATATTATGCTCTTAAAGACATAATAGAGAGGTCACCACTGAAAGCTGGACTTGGAAATGTAGCCCAAGAGTTTTGGGTGAACTCCTTGACTATTTGCTATGTTGATGTGTGTGTGTCTATTATGTTTCTCTAACTGCTCATTGTCTATATTATTCGCAATCTTTTCGATCCGTTGCACTAAGTAATATAGGCATTCCTGCACATGAGTTTGTAATGCCTTAATATTGATCTAAGATCTCATTATCAGATCATTCCTTGTCCCTATCATGAAAAATAAACAAATAAATCATTAATTATATTATTTTTCTCTAAGAATAATTAATTAATTATTATTCTTTGTCAAATTTGACTAAATCCCTTAAGAATAATTAAATAAATCATTACTTGTTTATTATTCCTTAACTAATTCCTTGAGATGATAAATAAATCATTTATTTATTTATTATTTCTAAATAAAAGTTTAAACACTTTTTCCCTCCTAAACAAATATAATAAAATATTCCAAGTGGTTATTCCAAGAATGGGATCAATAATATTTTATTATTGCTCATTATTCGAGGATAACTCAATATTTTGTTATAAATATATGGGTTTTCCATTCATTATTCACTTTTGATTATTTTCAGCCTTGCACTCATTGTTGTAACTCTGGTTATTTTCACTGTCGCACACCATATTTTGGTTGGGTTTAGAGGAGAGAGACTCTACACAAGCTGAAGACGTTTGAGGATAGCCAAGAACCCATCCCATAGAGGGGGACTGGTAACATCTATTTATTCCCTTCATAGGTGCTATAATAAAATTATTCTTTACATATTTGGTTTCCATTGGATGATTGGAGTTATTACTCTTTCTTTTTGTTGTTTAACTATGATTGTGGCATAGATCCAAACTTTGGTAGGTTTTGTTTCTATCAGTTGCTGCAAATCTACAATGTTTAGCAGCCATTTATATTGTTGAGATGGTTTGTCATCCACAATATTAAGTGGGTTCTTTTTGTACATCTTTGAGAAGAAAACACTAGAACACTATAAGAAGACCTATAATTCTAAATAAATTCCAAAACTGACATAAATGTAGCAAATAAATTAAGGAAAGATGAAATCCAGTGCATGGAGTTGATTATAACTCATGGAAACTATGATCAACACAACAAATAAGAAATGTTATATTCAAGCACATATATGAATAGTATATTATGACAATATCATTGTCATAACTTAAGGGAGAATGTGGAAATAAGGCACAAAAAGTACAATAAAGGTTCGTCAGTTCCTATGGTGGCCCCTCCCCAAGGTGTCGAGGAACCTCAAACAAAATTAACTCAACAAGCTTGCAAAAATATTTCTCTTTTCATTAATGGAAATCTATTATTACAAAGATGGAAATGTAAGAACCTAGAAATATGCAAAATAACAATATGATTTTCTTCTTCATAAAAAGGAAGCCCCTCCAATTGGCTTAAGTTCCCTTGTTATATGAAATGTGAGGGAGACACATCCTCAATAGGAGGGATATTTTTTCATCCAAAAATCCCTAGAATCATGTTAATTGTTCTGTTAGGCTTGTTGCACAACTACCTTTCCTTTAACTATTGATAGCTTTGAATTTTAGTGATCTTGTAGTTGTATATTGAAAATTGAGGGGAGATGGCCCCAATGTTTTTAGTAGGCTACTAGAGGAGCTTGTTTTCTTAAAAAAGTTGTCCACATTAGGATGTTAAGGCTACCAAAGGTCACAAAAATCATCAGTATGGTTAAATGTATTAGGCACACATTTCAACATAAGGAATGACATGTAAACTAGCAAAATGTGCAATAATCAAGGTCGGAAATACATGTATCCCTAGGTGAATTTTTTTATAGATGGGCCTTTAAATGTATAATTCAAGGTTCCATCAAGGTTCTTTTGTTACCTTATTTCCATGATTAAGAAACACCCTCTGGAACATTAATTCCTTACCTTCTCCTTATCAAAGGGTTATTTTATTTAACCAACAATGGTCTCTTCTCACTAGTATGACTTGTGTTCAAGCTTCACTTCTTCTTCACACATTATGATTTTATGGACATTTGGATGTGTTATGCCCCTCTATTCTACATTTGTAGCAAGTAATATTATACTAAATCCTTTTCCTCTTCCAAATCATATACCTCATATAGTGTCATTTAATCCTTTATTTCTTAGGCTACTAGTAGATTCATTTTCCTTTTCATTGTTTCTAGCAATACTTTCTTTGCCCCTACCTCTCAATCCCTTTTCTCAAAAAAAAATCTTGTTCTTTTCTATCAATTTTTTCTTCCACACCCAAGGAATTTTGAGAGGCTTCCTCTATATTCTAAATAAATGTGTGCTCATCTCATCTTGAATTTAATATTTTAAGTTACTCATGTATGTAACCTCTCTTTTATACTCTAGTTCTTTAATCCCTAATCTAAGTGACAATCTAAAATATTCCTCAATGTACTCTTGGAAAGCCAACTCATATTTCCTTAAATTATGTACTTTTTAACACAAATTATGTTGATTATTATCAGGTAGTAATTTCTCCTTATTTTTTCTCACCATGTTCCTCTAGGTTCTAATATTCTCAAATCGGTTATCTACCCTATCATTTTGTAGCATATCCCACAAGAGTGAAGCATGCCCCTTTAACTTTATCATGGAAAGTAAAATTTGATTTGGGTCCTAAACATTATCATACTCGCATTATCTTTCACCCTCCCATATCCAATCAATTAGAGTCTCAGACATTAGGCTACCATCATAATATTATACCTCCACCTTTGTGCTACTTCTATCCTTCAAAAAGGATATAAAACATATTGCTAGGTCCATTCCTCAACATTTCTCTCTTCTTCAATCTCATATTCCGACTCTAAGATTGATTCAACATCCCCAAATCCCCTTATTTTCCATATCATCTATTCAGCCTCTTAATTCCTCCAATTATTTGTTCCTTGGGATGAAAAGGAAACATGTATTTTATGAGCTTCCATGTCATAAGAATCTTAATATTTCCCACTTATTAGACCACATGTGTATACTAAAAATTGATCCATTTTCTTTATGGAAGAAAATAAAATCAAATAAAAGTGACAAATTGGCTACAAGGATGAATATTATCTCTCCAAATACTAAAAAGAGACATTGGCTATGTAAAGAAATGATAGGGGAATCTGGTCCCTCTTTGTCTTCTAAGGAAATTGATTTCCTATGGGTTTTTAAAAAATATGATCTTTCTATGACAAATGATGTTATATTGGGTGTGAAAGTACATTATTTTTATGGGTTAACTCTATGATGATGCTTCACTATAGAAGGGCATTTTTAAGGGTTCAAATCACATAAGCATATGAAACTTCCAAGTGTATGTATGTCAAATACATGACTCCTTTCTCGTAGTGTTTGTTAAAATACACCATGCACTCATAACTGCATGGAAATTAATTGTTTGTGTATCTATTTTGTAGTGTCATTATCTTTTTCTCACACGTGGTTGTGTGAACCATGACTTCTCCCATCACCTATGACATGACATATTCAGACTTATCTGCATTTTTATTTTGGATCACATCAAAGGAGATTCATATTGCTATAATTTCATAATGACATCAAGAGATAGTTGGGATTGCTTTTATATTTGAGAAGAAAATACCCAGAAGTGAAATGGACTTGTAGATCCATTTTCTATTCGCCTACCTAATGAAGTTGAATGAGTTATGGTTTTTTCATATCATTTGATGTTCTTTCTAGAGAGATACATGGAAAAATTAAATGGGTTTGATCGAAAATGTGAAAAACCATAAGACTTTATGGTGGAGGGATACATGGTATACTAGTCATTCTATTAGGCTAATGAGTAAATCAAGAAAATTGATTGCATACTAGGAGAAGTAGTTTGGGAAAGCCAACAATATGGTGACAAAAGGGAAGGGGATATACTCCAAGCAAACAAAAAAAGGCACAAGATAAATAGTAAGTCACTTATTATCAAAATTATAGATAAAAACTATTTTCACAACTTTGCAACTACTTTGGAAATGGATTTCATATAATGAATCAATATATACAGCCCCACGGGGGTAGGCGAGTTGGTAATCACAATGCAGTGAAGTTCGTTAGAAAGGCGGGCTCTGTACTGAAGGTCACGAGTTCAAATCCCCCAGACTAGCCCGGAGCTGTGGAGAGGGGCGGGCACAGTTCCCAGGGGTTATAGTGGTAGCGGTCAGAATCGACCCCGTGTTACGCGAGTTGCGAGGCTGCTCCAGTTGCCGATTCCTCTGTAATAAAAAAAAAACAATATATACAAACACATGTTAGGTTGTAGCTTTCACTATGTTTTTACTTTGATGTTTGTAGGGGGTTTTACCTCACTACATTAAAGGGTTGTTGAATATTTAGTATAATTTCATCAATGTGTTGAACCCCAATCTTTAACGAAGAATATTCATATAACTTGAGTATATCAACATTAAGACAATATAGAATTTTTGTTTGGAGACCAAACTGAGTTGGAATGCAAGATCATCATTTAATGTACTAAGTACCAACAATTGTTTTGGAAGAACCTCATTTGTGATGTGATCTATTTTTAACAAGCTTTCATACACCAAATTTTCACTCGATTGGAGCTATTTGGATTTAATATTTCCCACATGAGTTTCATAAACTAAAGTACTCACACAACAAACCACCTTATTATAATTATAATCCCATATTTTAGACAAATATTCATATGAAAAATTGACACGGTAAAATAATAATCAATTATACAAGGAAAATTTTAGGGGCTAAATTCCACAAATGGGTTAATTTTCTGTGCTTTTACCCCCCTAAAATATTTCTTTAGAAATTATTAGCCCAAAATTTATAAGACAAAATTATTTTCCCTTAGAAATAACTAAAATTTCATAGAGACGATAAAATCATTAGAAATTCAAATATTTTTTATAAAAATATCCCTAAACATTTTATAGTTTGCATATTAACAATTAATTTTACATTTTGTCCTTGGAATTTTCCTTAAACTCGTAATAGTAAAACACTCATATTATTACAATATTGATTCAAGAACAAATTATACTCATACAAATCCTTTTGATGCACACAATACAATAGGCAAACTAATTTTATTTTCATAAAGAAAATTATAAATAATGAATGTCAAGAAATAATTGTTAATTAATTTCAAAATATTCATATATTTCCTCTAAAGAGACCATAGATTTGAGATGGACCTCTTATCTCACAAAAAATGAGTCTTATGCGCCACTTTGGTGTTCAACTGAATTGTGACATTAAAATTAGAATATTATTATTATTATGAATCATGACATAATTCCCTTTCCTTAATATTTATGAAACTGTTTTAAATTAATATTTTGTAAATATAAAATTAGCAAAACAAAAAATTAAATTAAAAAAATAATACTAATAAGTTTATTTAAAAATTAGCAATAAATGTCCACTGGTTGTAGAATAGATGATGATGGGGTGTACTGTTAAGTCACTCTCTGATGTGAATATCACAGTTTTGAAACTTTCTGGGAAAAAAACCAGTGATGTTAAGGGTTGGTGTGGCCCAAGTTGAGTGCGATCTCGGGTAATTTTGACGGCTTAAATGCCCCATGGGTCGTGGTTTCTCAAGCCACAGGTCAAGCCTAACGTAATCTTTGATGGACTCAGACCACTTGAAAAAAACAAAAAAAAATTGAGGATAAATTTTTTATTCTGCATTTTATTTTATTAAATGAGTGATTTAACTCATTATTTAAAGATATATGATTATCTCATATTAGATGACATCAATTTTTCATGGTATATCTAAATATTTAGATTGTGAAAGTTTAGAATATTTTATGTAAAATTTTACTTATACTAAATACTTCTAGAAATACTTCTAGATTTTATGTTTTTTTTTTGGTTAATGTTAACGCTAGCTCTCGTAAGATTAATCTTAATCCTAAATTATTACGATGCTTTTACAATTTCACAAAATTAATATCACTATGTGTACGTGTGTGGGTGTTAATGTTTTTTTGGGATAAAATTAATATTATATATATGTAGATATATGTTAACTATTTATTACTTTTCTATCTTTATATTTTAATTTTTATTAAATTGATTTCATATATGGGGGAGGCTTCTATTGTTATGTAGGGACCAGTAGTTGTCAAGTACTGGTCTCACACACCCATCAAAACATGACTAAAAAAAATTCATAAGTTATACATAAATAAATAATATTAAGCTATATCAGTTATTAAATTATGTCCAAAATGGGCCCAAATATTGATTGGGCTTACAATTGTCCAACACTAGCCTTTAATATCAAAATTTGATAAGACATCTTGTCCCAAGTACCTCCAGGTTTGATTTAGAAAACAAGACAAAATAAACTTGCAAACATTCCATCCCATAGTATCCAATAGTACACAAATCACATCAAACCAACCCCAATAGGTATACACTAGAGAATCTATGAAGAAATTTCATTGCTACCTGCACAAGATTAGGGAATGTATGTGTCATCCATAACTGCATATATGTTCATCAATGCAACGAGCTTAAGGCAATAAACGACACCAACACACAAGGTTCGAGAATTAAACAGAAGATTCGGGAATTAAACACAAGAAAGCACGAAGGAAAGCACAAGGATAAACCATAAGAGTTTATCAGCCATTGCGTTAGTGTCAGTATATGCATACTTCCATCAGGGATCAAATCTTCTCTTTGCATTTTCATTGTAGTTGTCTCATATTGAAATTTTTTATCATTCCACTAGGTCATGTCTTCAATGGTCCACTGATGGTTGTCTTCTTCTCAGAAAATCAAATTTTCCCTCATGAGGTACATTTGCTGACCCATCTTTATGTTGCATTCAGTTATGGTTATAGTTATGTTATTTTTAGAGTCAAGAGCAGTCATGTTTCCATTAGGTCTTAGGGTTCATTTCCAAGGTCAAAAGTATAGTTTCATTGTAAATAAAGGGCAACAAAATTATGAGGAAGACCAATAAACAAAGAGTGATTGGTCGTGAGTCATGGTTATTGTACAAAGTTCTTATTTCACTGATGTAATTTTCATCTCAAGAACATGTTTTTGAGATGAAAACAGAGTATTTTAGTTTGTTCATATTTTTTGATGTAATTTGTTGAAAATAGCAACAAGAAATGATAAAAATAGAATCCAAAATATTCCAATTTTAATTTGTCCTTGAATTAAAATTGTGAATTAAAATCGAATTTAGTCTCACCAGCTTCTTGGAAATAATTACTTAATTCAGTATGGATTAATTAATTGGAGAAATTCAAGTTAGAAGTCTTTCTAAATTCATGCAAGAGTTATCCCTTAAATTAAGGAGATTATCCCTTAATTAAGGACATAAGATTGAGTTATATTTCAGTTGTAATTAATTAACTCAGTTTATTGAGTTAAGTCCAGTTAAATTAGTTCCAAACTATTTGAGGAACTAATTGTGAGTTATCAGTCAGTTGATGCATGCATGCACTCAACCAGTGTACTCCAAAAAACTGAAGATTCCCTCATTAGAAACTCATGCACGTCGATTCTGAGAAAGACACAGTTGAGAGTAAAGACAAGGACAATGTACTATCAGTTGCATGTTTTCTCCTATAAAGGAAATTCATGCATGCAGAAGGAACAAGGTTCCTTGAGGATTGCGCAGTTCTGACAGGGTGTTAGAGCACTGTTCCACTGGGCGAAGAAGATCATCCCAGAGGAACTGCGCAAGGAAATAGGAGCTTGGAGGGCAGAGGAGAAGGCTTATGAGAAGCTTTAATTTCTTGTGAACATCCATGAGGATTGTACTGAGAGATAGCTAGTTGTGAGAGCTAAGGCTTTGTATCATTCTGATGTATTTCCACCTTGTATGATAATACAGATAGTGGGGTTTTTAGCTGAGGCTTTCCCCTGAGTATTTTCTATGTTTCATGTGCATTGATTCTTCTTCTTTTGGTTATATGTGTTCAGCTCGATCTTGCTCAATCTTAAGCTTCCGCAAAGTAAACTTTGATAGTATAAGTAGGTTATAGTATTTTGATTTGGCTATGTTGCAATATCGGGTTAATATACAGTCAGGTTTTCTACATGTTCTTAGAGCGAGATTTGTAGAGAATTTGCATAGTTTCTACATGGTATCAGAGCTAGCTAATTTGTAGAAAATTTCTACATGGTATCAGAGCCAAGTTTATCGAAGCAAAGTTTATCAAAGCTATGAATAGTATACGGAGAAGAGAACTCGAAGTTTGAAGTTCGGGGTTGCAGGTGCAAATCGAATTCTTATCATACTTCAAGGTTGGCCAATGGCGTTCTATGGCTTGAGACTTGAGTATGCCTTGGAAGGCAGCTCGAATGACATAGCATGGATAGATCACATGGAGGCTGTATTAGAAGACAATGGCTTGAAGGATTTCATTGATCAAGAAATCCCAAAGCCAGGTTCAACATATGCACAAGAGTTGGCTGAGTGGAAGAAGTGTGTGGCGAAGGCGAGACATATCATCCTTGAGGGAGTTTGAGACCATATTGTCTCGATTCTCCATGGGAAGGATACTCCATATTCAATGTGGAAGACATTGAAGGACCTATACCAGAACAGTAGCGAACAGAGGAAATTGGCACTCAAGGATTAGCTTTGAAGAATCAAGAGGGAGAATGACGATACTATTTCCACATATTTGAACAATCTCACCACTTGCATAGATGAGCTTGGTAGTGTGGGAATAACTACTGTCGATGATGATATGGTGAGCCTCTCTCTCCATGGCCTTCCAAAGAGCTGGAATAGCTACCAGGACTCTGTGAATGGAAGGGAGAAACTACCGGATTTGGAACGACTGTGGTTGGATCTGATGTAGGAGGAGATCAGGAGGAGCACTCGAGATGGTTCTTCATCCAAGGATGATGATAAAGAAAATCTGGCCTTAGTGAGTAAGGAAAGGAAAGGGAAGGGAAAGGATTCCCATTCCAAATATAATTATTCTCATGGAGGAAAGAAGGGTGACAAGTCTAAAGTGAGATGCTTTAATTATCACAAGATGGGACATTATGCGACTAATTTCCCATCAAAGAAGTCCAAGAAGGGATCCTTGGAAGGATCGAAAGGTGATGCATTAGCCTCTTAGTTTGAGATGGACTTTACCCTCATTGTATGCATGGTGTCATCGATGATAACTTGTGTATGGTATCTTGACAGTGGAGCCTCATTCCACATGACCGACGATAAAAGTTTATTGAGTACCTTGGAGGAGAAAGACCTCAAGATGCGCATAGAGATGGGTGAAAGCGAAAGGTATAGTGTTTCAGGAGTGGGCATGGTTGCTTTTCAGAGGGATCATGGAGCTCCTATCACCTTGACAGATGTGAAGTATGCGCCTAGACTAAAGAAGAACTTGGTATTGGAAGACCGTGGCTATGATGTGGTTTTTAGTAAGGGAAAGGTTTTCCTTAGACACATCACCACGAGACAAGTGAAACAGATCAGTTCACGAGTTAAGAACCTGTATGCTCTTGAGGTTCAAGATGCATGCAAAGCCTTGAGGAGCAAGGCAAATGTTAGAGACTTGGTGGTTGAGAGGGAGAGTAAATTACCTCTCAAAATCCAGTCCCAGAAGAAGTCTCAAACAATTGTGGAGGAGCCACAATTGGAGAAGTGGCAGAGGGATCACATGCAGCCATACCTCCAGGTGTGAGGTGGGGCAATGTGAAGTGATAGTCCCATGAAGGCTGAAATTGGCCAGGGTCCATTGAGAGGTTTTATCTCATGGATCGTACCTTGCTACGGGAGCCCAGAGTACATAGTAGCGGGAGGAATCAGTGGGATTGATGCAGTTAGAGATCAAAGTGAAAGAGGCTAGAGAAGTCAGATACTAAAGAGCGTAGAGAAGGATTGAAAATAGTGTAGAAAGGCAGAGTCAGCCAAAGCACAAAGTTTTCAGTTGATAGAGGCATTAACAGTCAGAGACTTTGATGACAGATGCATCATACTGATTCGGGTTGGATGTTTTTTTTTTTTTTTTGTTTCTGGAGTTTCTGGAGCAACAACACTAGAGAGAAGTGTTTCATGCATAACATTCCAAAGGTTCACAATTAGGATCAAGTTGAATTCCTTTCTTATTGAGAGGGAGTGTTGAAAATGGCAACAAGAAATGATAAAAATAGAATCTAGAATATTCTGATTTTAATTTGTCCTTGAAATAAAATTGTTAATCAAAATCAAATTTAGTCTCACCAGCTACTTGGAAATAATTAATAAATTCATTATGGATTAATTAGTTGGAGAAATTCAAGTTAGAAGTCTTTCAAAAGTCATGCAAGAGCTATCCCTTAAATTAAGGAGTTTATCCCTTAATTAAGGAGATAAGATTGAGTTATATTTGGTTGTAATTTGTTAAATCAGTTCACTGAGTTAAGTCCAGTTAAATTAGTTCCAAACTATTTGAGGAACTAATTGTGAGTTATCAGTCAGTTGATGCATGCATGCACTCAACCAGTGTACTCTAGATAACTGAAGATTCCCTCATCAGAAACTCATGCATGTTTATTCTGAGAAAGACACAGTTGAGAGTAAAGACAAGGACAGTGCACTATCAGTTGCATGTTTTCTCCTATAAAGGAAACTCATGCATGCAGAAGGAACAAGGTTCCTTGAGGATTGCGTAGTTCTAATAGGGTGTTAGAGCAGTGTGTGAGAGGAGTGTTCCACTGGGTGAAGGAGATCATCCCAGAGGAACTGCGCAAGGAAATAGGAGCTTGGAGGGCAGAGGAGAAGGCTTGTGAGAAGCTTTGATTGCTTGTGAGTATCCATGAGGATTGTACTGAGAGCTCGCTAGTTGTGAGAGTTATGGCTTTGTATAATTCTGATGTATTTCCACCTTGTATGATAATACAGATAGTGGGGTTTTTAGCTGAGGCTTTCCCCTGAGTATTTTCTATGTTTCATGTGCATTGATTCTTCTTCTTCTGGTTATACGTGTTCAGCTCGATCTTGCTCAATCTTAAGCTTCCACAAAGCAAAATTTGATAGTAGAAGTAGGTTATAGTGTTTTTCTTTGGTTATATTGCATTATCGGGTTAATCTACAGTCAGATTTTCTACATGTTATTAGAGTGATATTTGTAGAGAATTTGTAGAATTTCTACATAATTCAAGTCATTTTATGTAATAAGTGTTCCCATAAGCTGCCCAAGCATTTCACCTTTCTGTAAGAAATGATCCATTGAAGAAATCAACTCAATGAAAGGCATCATCCACCTGAAAAGAGACAAAGAAAGAAAAGCATCAAACAGAGATTTGAAGACAAAGTAAAAGTTCCAAACAAAAATTATAAAGTGGTTTTTTTCTAAGGAAAAATCAAAATCATCCTCTATATAAGATTTCAAAATCAATTTTCAAACTTCCTCATGCTCATTTGACAAAGCGAGAAAAAGGGACTTGCAGTGAATTGGTGGCCGAATAAAACTTGGGCGTTGCGCATAGAGCAAGCAGCGCTACGCACAGGGAAAAGTGGTCGGGTGTTGCGCATAGAGAAAAGAGTGTTGCGCACAGGGCAAAATTGTGGGGCATTGCACACGCAGGTAGGGCACTGCGCATACAACCAAAGTGCTACGCATAGAGCCTGTGTGCCAGTGTATTTTTGCACGACACTGCACACCTGTACAAGGCACTGCGCATAGGGCCAACAACCAGCAAAACCATCATAACAACCATTCAAATCGCTCCTTTTGATACCTAGAGCCTCAAGAAAATAAGCATACACCCTAAATTATCATCTCATCACTCTTTTCAAGATTTTTAAGTTGGCTTGCTATTAAAATTTTCTAACCCTAGGTTGTCTAAAAACCCTCCCTGCTTATCATTTTCTGGTTCATTCCCACATCTTGTTGTCATATCCCTCATTTCCACATCTTGTTGTCATATCGCTCATTTCCACATCTTGTCGTCATATCCCTAAATATCATCCCTATTCCCTATTCCCTATTGTCAAATAAACTCATCCCCTATGCCCTAGTCCCCAAACAAAATCCCTAAACCCCTACTTACAAAATAGTCCCTATTAAAAAATACACCCCCCCCCCCCTTCTCACTCTCACATCATACATATCTCATCCTACATCACACAAACTCCTCTCCCCTTCCCCTATCCCTATTCACCATAACTCACTTCCTGATTACCTTCTCTAGGGTTTCTAAAGCTTCAAACTCAAAAACATGGATAAAGAGGATAAAGATTATGAGGAGGAGGAAAACAGTGGTAGTGAAAAGCATGGAAGATGAACCTCAGCATCAGAGAAAACCACATAAGGGAGGCAGAATTATCAGAGAGGAACCATCAAACATCAGAGAGTTAGAGGCTTCCCCTATGACTGTCTCTTGTTTTAGGCATCTGGGATGCTATGGTTTTTGTGAGCAAGTACAAAGAGTTCAACATCATCGTGAGCTGACCAGGCCTTTTGTAGAAAATCTCCATGATAACAAGGTATCTCTTGCTGGGGTGACATTTACAATTTCCTCCTCCTTCATTGCTGATGGTACAAGGATTCTGAATGTGAGGGAAAAATGGTATAAAGCAAAATATTTGGATGAGCACTACTATGAGCCATACATCAAATCCAAGTACAAGAACGAAAAGAAAATGACCTTTCCTTTCAGTTTCCTTCATGACAAGTATGCCCCTATGATGAGGATTATTATGAAGTATTTTACATGTGAGAGTAGGTTTTTTAGATTATACACCTATCATATTAGGCTTCTTATGCACTTCACAAGAGTGAAAATGATGAACATCCCATAATTATTATTCAAGAACATTGAGAAGATGGCCTACATTGTACAGAAAAGGCCACACCCCCATCAGATGAATAGTATTTATCACTATTCCTTGATTAAGATTATTGTGCTACATCATCTCAACCTCCTCAACATCTCCTAGGATACATTTATTGCCAATGAAATCTTTAATGGTCCTCATATTCCTCCATCTGTGCCTCAAGAAGCAGAAAGGCCTTCAAGTGGTGCCAAAGTAAAGAAAAGTAAGAAGGCTAAAGAGACTAAAGTTGTTGAGAAGCCAAAAACCTACAAAACATAGCAGAGAGGGGCTAGAAAGTTGTTTGCAGCTGATAGGCAAGTGTTTACTCCACCTGATGTGGAAGGGGCCTTGCTTTCTTCACCATCTTAGGCAAATGCTTGCTCGACAAACTGTGGGAGGAGATTTGCCTTCTTCATAAACACAACAGGTACAATAGGTGCATCAGGTGCATAAAGGAAAGGAAAAGATGCTAGAGGAAAGCCTCAATGATGAAGAGGAAAGGGAATTTGATTCGATGGAATATGATGGACCAGAACAACCACACATTCATCATGGCATTGATATAGTCGACTTGGAGGCTCAAGATGAGGCGACAAATGAAAATATAATCATAAAGGAAAAAGATGCACAGATCCAAGCACTGATGGACAACTTGGCGAGAGCTAAGTATCTCATTTCATACCTTGAGAAAGAGAACAAGAAGCCAAGTGACAAATAGGTCCTCATGGAGCTAGAACTTCTCAAAGCAAATAGGCAAGGTGACAAAGGAAAATCAATAATGTAAGAGGAAGAAACCCCAACCACCTTGACTACAAAACAAAGGCTTGAAAAGGAGATTGAAGAGGATAGAGAAATATGGCTTATCAGGGTCAATTTGCATTTAGAGAAGCTGTTACAAAGGGCTAAGAGGGAAAATCAAATCATCAGGCACATGGCTCGCCATTACAGGACCCGGAACAAGATTTGTAACATAAGAGTCAAGAAAATGAAGACAAGACTAAAACAAGCCCTCAAAGGAAAAAAGGAGGGTGATAGGCTTAGGTTTCTTGCTGAAGCTTCCTTGGCTGACCCAGACACTTGATGGTGGTTTTCTCCACAAATTTTGAGTAAGTTTTGAGAATTTTTGCATTTTTGAAGAATTTAGCAGTTTTTGACTCAGGAAAATTGGCTCTATGCACAATGCCACTGGCGCTGTGCTTTTCCTAGGGGCATCCAATGAGGAAATGGTCAGCATTTTTGGATTCAAAATGATGAGTACATGCACCCTGTGAATTTTCTAAGCTTTTGGAGAAAAACTGGTTGGTCAAAAGGTCAAAAAACACCCAAAAAATGACCTTTCTGCCCTCTTTTTGACCATGGCACTGTGCATAGAAGCAATCTTGGGAGAATACGTATTTTCGGGTCCAATCAACTCCAAATGAAAAAATAAATGAATATTTCGAAATTAGACAGGACAGGCTTTCCAATGAGCTATCATGAGCTCAATTTGGACACCGGGAAGGCCTCTAAAATGGCCCTACAAAAAGTGTTGCGCATAGCCTTGTAGCGCTGCCCACAGGACAATTTTCTGCTAAAATTGCACTTCACTGTGCCATGACTATAATTTTTGGGTTTTCTCTCACGGATGATATTATTACTGATGTAAATGGTTACTAGGTATGTAAACAAGATGAATATTAGTTACTATAGGGGAGATTCATTGGATCAAAAGTTCTCTTGAAGTCAAATGAATCAGTTCCCTCCCTTTTAGAGGCAAGTCGTTAGGGTTGCCTAGATTCCAATTTCTTGTTCCTCATCTTAGGGATTCAACCCTTGAGGATGGGAGGATGTTGAATTTAGGTCTATATATTCTTTTTCTTTCTCATTGAAAAGGGTTGGATTCAGTGGGATGCTTAGGCTTTGATAGACATCATTTTGTACCAGTTATAGGAGGAGATCAATGAAAAATTGTAGCTATTTCTTTCGGATCCATGTGGTATGATGTTTAGTTCAGATTTTCTTATGTTTTCATGTGTTAAAATGTATTGTTAACTCCATTTCATCATTTCATACTCTTTATGTGAATGTATACAAGTCTGAAAGGCAGAATCCATAACTTTTATGCTCTATTTTGGGTAGACATTTCACAATCTGTATTTTCTTCAGTTTAGGAAGAATCCATGAGGTTTACATGCTCTTCCTAGCTCATCACCTATCTTTTCACCTCATCCATCAAACCCTAAGGTTCTGATCATTGTGCCTACCTTGCCCCATCGAACACCCTGCAGTTTTGACCTAATTTCCTTTCCCTAACTGTTTGGCTCCTCCTGATCCAGCAAAACCCTTCAAAATCAAATCAAACCTTGTAATACTATACCTAGCCTAATTTCAATTTCTAGATCTAGTCAATTTGGCAAAGATCCTTATGAAGAGAGCCCTCTCTGTTGGGCCATGAATACGACCACTTTGTAACACTTATTTCATCCATTTTTACTCTTCTCTATTACATCATCTATTATAATTTATCATTTAAATCCATTTTATAAATGATTTATGCTCTTATGGATGAATATTATTTATTCTCTTTTATTTCTAATAAATTGATGATTATGCGTGATTTTATCAATGATCATTTTAATAAATCAGTTGTAACATTATTCACCATTTTTAGCCTCCAAGATAATTTTCAGATTGAAGATTTGATTTTTAAAAGCGCCAACTCAGAAATGCGCGGGAATAAGGAGTGACAGTTTTGCGGTTGAGATTCTGAGCAAATGAAGCAGAATCTGGAAAATCCGGAACATGGGTTTTGTCCAGAATGGGCCCAATTAACTTTATTAAAGAACGGTTTGCCCAAATTCGGCTTGTACTGAGAGAAACACAAGGTTCTTTGAGCACACTTTTCTCAGATTCACTATGTGGCCGTTTTCCAAATCTCAGCTGCAAAAGCCAAATTCGTCTTGCTCTTGTTGAAAGCTGGATGGATATATATCTTCTTGTTTATCAATTGGTTGGAAACAATCCAATTTTGTAATAGAAATCATGTTGTAGTTATCTCTATTGTAACTGCTCTCTGGTCTCTCTTTATTTAAATGAAAACAGAGATCAGAGAAGGGGAGGACTTTGGGGATTCAAATGATGGAATTAAGGATGAATTAGAGCTTCAGAATTGAGGATGGCAGAGAGAATGGATAATGGCTGAGAGAATGAGAGATTTCTTGTTGTAATCCACTGTAACTCTGCTTTGATATTTTAATATAAATCTAGTTGCCATTTCATCGTTGGTCCTGAAGTAACCCAGCAGCATCCGCTGGCGGCTAAGGGCCCAGCCTCCGGTGGAGTACGCTGCTGCTGTATTATATCTTTATGCTTCATGTGTGGTTTGGTTTCTTTCTTTTACTTTGTTCAGTAATCTGATGCACTTTACTGTTTTACATATCAGCGCTATTAGATATACTTGATTGGATATCTGCAACAGGAATGCTATGTTATCATTTTAACTTTGTACCGCATTGTTGTTCCTTACAGATTGTCATTCGATTACATATTAACCGCGTTGTATGTTCCTAAATCGGTACAACTGTATGATGTATTCTTAAATTGTGACTGTTGTTTATTCGGGATTGTTGTTCCGTTACAATTGTTGTTACTTTATAACTGTGATTCATGCATATTGCATCGAAGCTCGGATTACTGTCCCTTTTAATGATAAGTGTGTTGCGTGCTTGATTTGGATTGTTGTACATTCATATTTAGTTGTTGTTCCATTTCTGAATTGTTGTTTCATTTCTATTGCTGGTCTATTTCAAGATTTCTGATTTGTTGTTTCATTTACTTGCCATTTCTTAAGGACAGACTCAGGCTGTAGTGAGTGTCAGCTTCTGCTACTTGGCTCCCAGACCTCTGATCTGCTCCCATCAGTTATGAAAGGGATAGGTTATTGCCACCAAACCCTTGGCTGATGTGCTATTCTATTTCATTGTTATTTCCTTTGCTTTTAAAGAATTTTCCTAATTTACTTTCAATAGCAGCTTTAGTTCAAGTTCGATTTCCTTTTGATTGCTTTAAAGCAGGACTGTCAACTGTAGAGAACATTGGTTATTGCTTCCTCGTTCCCAGATTGATTGTCTTGTTCTAGTTTGATTTTAATTGCATCAATTTCTAGAGGAATGAGTTATTGCTACTGTATCCTCGATTGATGGTTGTTTGAGTGAATGATTTAGTTTAGAACGTTTCAGTTTCTTGCTGTTCCAATTAGATTTTGTTTCCAGCTTTCATTTACTTTTGTATTTTAAGCACTATACTGCAAAACATTACTCTTGAGTAAATAGCCGCCTCAGACTGAGTACACTCTTGAAATAAAAAGTCGTCCCTGGGTTGATAATTAATGTGAAGGTAATTAGGAGTTCAAAAGACACCTTTTTATCGCTCCACATTTTGGCGCCGTTGCCGGGGAGAGTGTAGCCATTTCTAAAGAGTAATGTGAATCTGATGAGTGCCTGTTAGGGAAGAGTTGGATCTTAAAAATGGAAGGTAAGAACCTGCGTACGGAGCATGTAAAAGCCCTGCTCCACTGTCCGCTTTCCTAACAGATTTGCTCTTTCTTTCTTGTATAGAAATAGATGTTTGAATTTTTGTGTGAATGACTAGGAAAAATAGAAATTTTGAAAAATGAATCACAAGGTTTCACTCAAGTGGTGATGTAAGCACCACCCATTTCACTAACTAATTGACAGGAATATTGGAAGAAGGAGCTTCGAAGAAACACATGAAGGACATCTTCTGTTATGGTAAGAAACTGCCCAACATTTTTTTGAATTTCCTGCTCAACTAATTCCACACCTTCACCGCAATAAACCAATACAACATGCTTACAGTGTTGAACTGCCAAATTTACCCACCCTTCCCACCCATTCTATCTCACATGTGCCATTAGAGAAAACTTACAATGAGATTCAGAATGTTTCAAATTCAAAAATTGTAGAAGCTATGGAAGAAAATGAGGTTTCTTGTAGGTTGCACCAACAAATCATTTTAAAAGCTCAAGAACTTCATGGTATGATGGGAAATCAAGAAAGTAACGGATATATTGAAGATTGGTTTCACTCCATCACGTGTTTTCATCATCACTACATACTTCAACAATTTTTGAAACCATCTTTTCAAGGGAAGTTGGCTTCTCATACCCTAATTTTTATCAACATGCATTTTTCGAATTTGGGTATGTGCACACATGAGGCCTTATTTCTAACATGGTTCCACTGGAAATACTATTATACATAAACATATTCGATTCTCAAAGAAGAGTAGGATAGTGGAGAAAATAAGATAAATAAAGAAATAAAACAAACACATTTTTATTTTTGTAAAACTAGTTGTTTCTTTTGTTGCAACACGCTATCAAAATCAACATCGGTGATAAATATTTCAATATTTTTGTGTATGTAGCTGAATCATAATAGAAATAATAATTTCTACAAACACTCATTTTTATTTTTATCACCAATTTGAAAAAATGCTTGAATATCATTTTTTTGGCTTGCGGGCTTGATGAACTTTCTGGAAAAACAGTCGGGACAGTCATGTTTTGAGGGACCAAAAGTGAATATTTTTAAAACCTGTTTCTACCCTAGGTGGCCCTTGATGTCTACTTCCTAACCCAATTTGAACCACTCAATTTGGATTTGAAACGAAAAAGTTAGAAACAAAACATTGACAGGGTGTCTAGTGGGCAGCTCAGGAACAGAGTAGGGACAGTCAGTTTTTGGGGGCCTAAATGAATGAATTTTTAAAACCTGTTTCTATGGAAGATTCCCCTATGAATCGAGTTTACAATGCAATTGGAATCACTCATTTTTGATATCGTATGGGGAAGTTATGATCAAAATACGGACTGTCTATCGTAAATCAGCACTCTTAAAACTTTGTCTTTCCGGCTGTTCCTTACAGTATTTGACCTATCAATTCTTCTTGTCTTCAAAACATGCTTCTATCGGAAATAAATAAATGAATATATTTTCATTTCCAATTTGAATCATTTGAATCCGAAATCAAACGAAGAATCTATGCTTGAAATATCAATCGTTGGTCTAGATTGGGTAATCGAAAATGACTCTATTATGCAGGTTGTTCTAAACAAATTTGACATATCATATCATTGAATTTTTAAAACCTGTTTCTATTGGAGATACACCTTTGAATTAGCTCTCATTTTTCTTTGGAATCACTCAATTTCGACGAAAAACAAAGAAGTTGTGATTAAAACACTGCAGGTTAGCATGATTGGCCACTGCTCTCCCGCAAGTGATAGATAAATTTTACTTTGTTATTTTCTCAATGGATTTGTTATACAGGGTAACTACTTGTTGTTTTTTGCATAATTCTTGGATTAGGGGAGCCCGCGCACCTCTCTTTCTCCATGATTTAATGTTTTAGTGCAGGTAGATACTCGTTTTTTGCAGGTCTTGGGAAAATAAAGAAGGTCAATTTATGGACGAGTGATTCTTGAAAGAAATTTTAAATGAAACAAAGGAATTTCATCCAACTTATTACCCAACGGATTCATAATAGAAGAAATGAAGAATTGATTTCCATTTGAAGATTCATGTCATGTCTTTGTTGCCAAAACATTTTTCGAATAAATCATTTTTTTGACATCACATCATAGCTGTTGTAACTTAATCTATTTATTTACATACTGTTTTTTGTTGTTTCTTTTCTAATTTTTCTTATATTTTGTGTTTCAGGTGTTGCTTCACTCAAAGTATAACTCATCCTCAGCATCAATGTCGTGAACAGCTAATCTGTTTTTTTTGCATGTTTGCATTTTATGATTGTCCATTTTGTTGTTCCTTTTTCACGTTTTGCTGTTCCTTTTCGAAATGGAACAGCACTTCTGCACTTTCACGTTTTGCTGTTCCTTTTCGAAATGGAACAACACTTCTACACTTTCACATTTTGTTGTTCCTTTTCGAATGGAACAACACTTCTGCACTTTCACATTTTGCTGTTCCTTTTCGAAATGGAACAGCACTTCTGCACTTTCACGTTTTGCTGTTCCTTTTCAAAATGGAACAGCACTTCTGCACTTTCATGTTTTGTTGTTCCTTTTCGAATGGAACAGCACTTCTACACGTTCACGTTTTGCTGTTCCTTTTCGAAATGGAACAGCACTTCTGCACTTTCACGTTTTGTTGTTCCTTTTCGAATGGAACAACACTTCTGCACTTTCACGTTTTGCTGTTCCTTTTCGAAATGGAACAACACTTCTACACTTTCACGTTTTGCTGTTCCTTTTCGAAATGGAACAACACTTCTGCACTTTCACGTTTTGCTGTTCCTTTTCGAAATGGAACAGCACTTCTGCACTTTCACGTTTTGCTGTTCCTTTTCGAAAGGGACAGCACTTCGACACTTTTCATTTTTACTATTCCTTTTCCAAAGGAACGACACTTTTGATTTTTGTTGTTCCTTTTCCAAAGGAACGACACTTGTGTTGTTGTTGTTCCTTTTCCAAAGGAACGACACTTTTGATTTTTGCTGTTCCTTTTCCAAAGGAACGACACTTGCGTTTTTGCTGTTCCTTTTCTAAAGGAATGACACTTTTAGTTTCTGCTATTCTTTTTTCCAAAGGAACGACATTTCCATTTTCACGATTTTTTGTGTGTATTTTTGCTTTTTTTGGTGTGCATTTTCTTTGATGTTCCCTACATGGAACACCACTTTTTGAGTGTTTTTGCTGTTCATTCAAAAGAGCAACACTTTGGGAATATTTTTGAGGGCAACCCTTTCCTTCCTCTTGTAGGATTACTCTTAGTTCATCTCAACCACATTTTACTGATTCCCTTTTATGGCATGAAGTACACTACTTTTATGAGGACAAGAATTATGGATTCTTTTGAAGCAAAGTTAATATCATTCACGTTATGATCTTTAACAGGACAGCTCCTTGATGATAGATTCTTTTTAAAAGTGACACAATTATTTGTATACTACTTTACTGCATTGTTTTCTGTTGAACATGATATTGATTGATCATCTTAATACCATGCTAGTTCCACCCTTCCTGGTTATAATCTTCTATGTCTGTAATAAATGAGATTATGGGTATCTTTCTTTCTATTGACATGTTCAACTTCTTCCGCCATCCCTGCTCTTAAGGAGTATTGAGCCTCCCTCTTTTTATCATAAAAATGTGTAATAATAACAAAATTTTGTTCACAGATGGAGGATAGGGGGTCTCATTACGAGCCAGCCTACCATGTTCATAAGGTTGTAACAAAGTGACATTCCCATTATGGCCACCACACCAGGGTTATGATCCATTGGATAGCCAAATTATCCTTGGAACAGGAGGTCTCATCACGAGCCGGCCTGATCACTTTTGCTACATCCCAGTGAATGGCAGTGTGATTATCTGGTTACCACGCCAGCACACTGATCTCTTCTGTAGAACAGAACTGTAACTCTCCATTTATAAATTGAGGATCTGTTGATGCCCCGAAATTCGTTGCAACAACATCGGGGAAACCACCCGGTCCGGAACTTAGTGCAGCTCCTTTTCCGTTTGGAATAGTGGCTCCGACTGGGGATAATGGGACCAGTTTCCCAAAGATTTATAAGTAAACGGGATGGATGGATGATTTTAGGATATGAAGTGATAATAAACAAATAATTAAACTATGAAAGAAATATAATAACTATAAGCTAATCCCGGGACTTATCGATTCAGACAATGCAGCGTTTGATAATCTATGCTTAATGGCAGGCATATAGATGTCACTAACAGTAAGCATAAATGTTTAAACCATTTAAGATTGCTCTGCATAAATAGTTATGCAGAGCGATAATAGCGAATTACTGCACTTATTCATTTATATCATTGTTACATACATGAGTGAAAGAGATAACAAATCACAAAACATTCAATAGTGATATGAAATGTAAATTTGTTGTTATATCGCATACATGTAATCAATAATAGCAGAGTAATAACACAGCAATTTATATAACAGAAAAGAGAACAGATACAGATAATAGTACCATGCAAGTTGTTTGATCAATCCAATATATTAATCGCTATGTCGCGGTCCTTCCTTCCAACCAGAAAACATTCCAAGCAAACAACAATAGTGCACAATTTACTTAAAACAACATTCCAAGTAAAATTAAGGACCAGTGGTCGAGTTTCAAAAAGAATATAGACTGAAGCACAATAGTGCAAACTTCAGCCTTTTAGTCTTTTACAAAATTTTACGACCCTTTCCAAAACAATGAAAGGGTCTATAAATACTATACTAATCTAAAAATATCTAAATATCTAAAACTGAAAAACAACTAAATCGGCATTAACAAATATCATTGTCCATTTGGATGATTCGGCAGTCGGCGATGATGCTTTAGGCAGAGGTCTCTTTGCCTTTACTCCTTCGCTGACATATCGCCAGCATTGGCTCTACTTCTGGTGGAGTATTGAGGCGCGAAGTCAGCTGTGCATCGTATGTGGCATCTTGGAAATCGGCAATCAGGTATCGGAGAGCGTCGGTTAAGCAGTTAAGAGCCGACCTTTGAGAATGCGGTTTAATCAGGAAAAGCCAGTATGCGTCGGCGGTCAAGGTATTCACTCCAGCAATTAACCGCCCTTGTTCTTCCAGCTGAGAATAATTCTTGTGCTCCAGCATATTCGCGGTTGTTATGTTTCCAGGTGTGCATTGTGAAATCATGTTAGCCAGATACAATGTATCATTGACTAGATTGATCATGTTTTTGGAAATTGTTTTGCACCTGGATGCTGCCCTTTCCGCCTTCATTACCTGTGTGTTCCATTCCATAAAAAGTATGTCTTTATATGTTACACAGATTCGGGAAAAATTTGACGCTTTACCTTCTGGAGTGTCTTGCCATTCAATATAATCTATTATATCTTCCTCGGCCTGATCCAAGTTACTCTTGGCTTTCTCGATTTGCTCACATACTGCTGTAGATGTGTCACAGAGTATCTCAGCTTCGACTAGTTGTTGACACAAGAGTCTGGTCTGAGATATCAATGCGACGTTTATTAGAATTGCCTCTGTTTTGAAATCATCAATACTCTTGGCACTTTTGATACTTTCAAGCTGTGCTGACAGCTGAATTATCTGCTCCTCTTTAGATTCCAATAACAGCTCATTCGCTGCCTCCAACTGGGATAGTGCTTCTGACAATTCTTGTGCCTTTTGAATGTCACTCTGATCTATCTTCAGTTTTTCAATTTGCTGGGTTAACAAATGATTTTCTTGTTGTTGGACCAGCAATTGTTCTTCTGCCTGTGTTGCCTTATTCCTTGCTTCTATCACTTCTGCTTGCAATGCGTAGACCTCATGCTCTTTAGTCTTCAAAAGAAGACTCACTTCGGATGCTTTGTCAATGGTTGCCGCTGAATAAGCTCCTGCAAATTGCGACAGCTTTGTCAGATCTTCAGAGGGACTTAATTCTCCCTTCCAGACGACATTGCCCGTGACTGTTTTCTCATTTGAAACAGAAGGTTGATCAATCCTTCGTCTCTTCCTTGAGCGTCTTACAACGGCTCTATGCTTAGGGCTGTAGAAAATGTCTAGGGGAGGAATTTCCTCTACCTGAAGATCAATTTGATCGGCTGGGCTTTGAGTAATTTCCTCAACACTTTGTACCATGGGTGGGCCGCTGGTTCTTTCAAGAACCGGAGAAAGAGTAGTATTGGGAGTCTTTAAGGCATCTGAGTCTTTGGAGGCTTCTTTACCACTTATAATGGAATCAAATTGATTCCATTCTTTAATCAATTCAGTATCAACAGAGATTTGCTTACTCTGTTCTTTCTCTTTTTCTATCCTCTGCTGTTCTTCGAATGCCTCCCACTGTTGATCCTCTTGTACTCTTCGTTGTTGTTCCTCCAATTCCTTTATCTGTCTATCTTCCAGTTCTTTCTTTACTTTTTCTTCTTCCTCTTTTTTCCTCTGTTCTTCTATCTCCCTTTGTCTCCTTTGCTCTTCTTGCTCCCTTTGCCTTCTTTGCTCTTGTTCAATTTGTGCTTTTTGCTGCCTTTCTATTTGTTCTCTTCTGTGCCTTTCTGCCTGCAGCTTTCTTTGACTTTCCTCCTGTTCTCTAATTGTAACGGGAGGTGAATTTATTTCTGGCTGATCAGGCTCGCTTGAGGATGAAGTTGGGGTTGTGGATAATAACTTTAGAGGCAAAGTTTGCAACCTTTGCTTTCTAAGTTTATTAAATTCAGTTAGTTCCACATCTTCATATCTCATCGCAGCAAGTTGTCTGACTTGGCTTATTGAATCAGCACCCATGAACAGGTCGTCGAACTGGTCTTCTTGATGAACAACCTTTGTCAGCTTAGCCTGTTCTAAGGCAATGAAAGCTGTCTTTTTCGGGTCATAGAGTCTGTTGGGAATAGAAACTAGAGATAGCATTTCGAGCTTTGCTGCTTCCTTTTCTGCATGCTTATAATTTAGCAGCGTATAAACTCCAATTCTTAAAGGAAAAGATGGCCATCCTCTCTTCTTCTCCTCTTTGAGAGTTTGGGTGACACCTTCAGACATGATCTGATAGGAGATTTCTCGGGCTAACAATTTGTCTGGCATGTATAAGGGGAGAACATGTGGCCTGGCTTTGCTTCCAAAAACTCTGATATAAGAAAAACATTCTTCACCGAACCAATGGGCTACGGCTGGTAGGTCAAAAGAGGCTTCATAGGAAATCCTAGGGATAGGTCTGTCAAAAATAGAATAGTGAATGGGAACCATAAAACCATTGCAGATTTGGTATAAATGGTCTTTGTGAGAGGGTTTCCACAATTTACGATGATACAAATGAATAGGTGTTGGGTCATGGGTTGTCCATCTCCAACCAAGGACAGGAAACTCAGAATTAAAACAAAGGGCATCCATAATGTAGGCAGAATAATAGAAAGGTGGGATTTTTCTCTCAGTGACTCTGGTTTTGGCCCTAAACTCGCGAATAGCTAAGACCAACTTATCAGACAGGATAGTGGCCCAATCCATAATTATACTATTGACGGCCGCTTCCATTAGGGGAACCATATCAACATGGATATTTGCAGAATCATGAAATCCCCACAATCTACACATCATAATTCCAGCATAGCAGTAAGGTGAAGCCAAAGAAGCATTGGAGTACTTACCCGACATATCCTGCTTGTGTTTTGCTGGATTTTGCCTCCAATCTCGGAGAGGTTCGGCTGGTGATTCATTCTCTCTGGCGAATTTCTCCACAAATGCTCTGTTATAGACTTGCTCGGGATTGGGCAAATGATACATTCGTCTCAAGTCGTCAGGCTTGAAGGAGCCGAAAATCCTTCCATCCTTAGTAAGGAAGGTTCTATTAGTGAGAGGAATTTCTTCAATTGCCCAACGTACCACATCAGTATAAGGCAAGACTTGTTCCCTGGCTGCTATTCTGTGCAGAAAGGAGTCAGCCAAATCTTTAAGAGTTGCCTCAGACTTTCTTAGTTCATCCACACTTGCCTCCGTTACTGTCGCTTCTGGTTGTTCTCCTTCTAGCAAATTGTATGTCCCTTGCCATGTAGTACCAGTAAGACCAGTGCATGTAGTATCTGAGATTAAGCCTTTCCTTGAAGCTGTAGCAGCTTGGCCTGAGGCAGGTGTCATAGTAGAACCTGCCACCTTCTTGAACTTCTTTCCCATCATATTCAGACTTCTCTCGGTAGTCGAATTCTACACAAGTGCAAGAGAAATCGTAACAAAGAAATAACAATGACAATCCATAACGGGATAAATATATAATTTGAAGTGTGGCGAGATTATTCCTAAAAGAGGCTGCGGATCTAATGATTTGAGAAGGCATCGTAGATGCAATGATGGTGATTTTACGGCCTGCAGCTTCATAAATGACCATTACTGAAGTTATTAAACCGAATGACCCCTTAAAGCGTGTAATAGATTTTTTCAAAGGTCTAATCGTAATTGCTCGTTAATTCGAAGGGGCAAATCTTTAAATACGCATGCGTTACCTTATCCCTTTACTTAACGGTATCGTGAGATCTGTGTTGTTGTCAAATCGGATTTAAATCTAACTTTAATGTTTTGAAATAATCACCTTTTGGAAACTGAGGTCATCATTAAGCATCATCAAATCGCGTCGGGAGGATAAATGACATTGTCATTTGGGAAGGATCTTTAGCGAACGCCGATTGCGACATTGTATCGGCGCGCGAAAACAATTCCCAATTGATTTACCGAATGCCGATAGCGATATCGCATCGGGGAAAAGATATGAACGTCTTATGAAACTGCATAGGATTCTACCGACTGCCGATAGCGATATCGCATCGGGTCGGAGCGTTAAAACACTTTTCACAAGACATAGTGTCGTGCCGATAGCCAATCGCCGATATCGTGTCGCATCGGGAAAAAGGTATGTGCTTTTTCTTTATGTGCATTGGTTATCGCCGATGACCGATAGCGATATCGCATCGGGAAAAACCAAGATGGCAGCCAATCTTGCGATTGCCTTTTTTCGGACTTAACCTCAAAAATTGCTCATTATTTGTTCAACAAGGGTTTTATGCACAAATTCATTTGATTATCATACCTTAACTGAACAAGTTTATTAATGCCAATTAAAAATTTTAAAAGGGACCCATTTCATATGTAAATTGTTTGTGATAAAAATATTATGAAATGGGGGGTTGTTGTAGGGCACAACAATTGGCGATTCGCTGGCAGAACCAGTTATCTCTGGACTAATAAATATACTTACATCTTTTCAAATAGAATCTTTATAAAGGAAAGGAAATTTCTAATATAACTAGATATCAATTGATTCTGAATAAAACAGGTTTCTTCATTTGACTTCCTCTTTTTATAAATGCACTTCGAGTATCAAACTAAGTCCTTATTGGTTTGTAAAAGTAAAAATAGAAAACTTTTCCATATCAGCTTTTAAAATAAACTCCTCTGTCACAGGTAGAGCCTCTGCTGCCAGCAAACATTCATAGTCTCGGCAGGGTTACCTTTTAACCATGTTGTTGTCCATTGTTCCATTTACCTTTGAGTGTGACTAAACAGAATGAATTCAAAAAATAATTTTGTATATTTTTTTTTTTTTGAATTTCATTTTCCTTTTTACTTAAGATAAAAGCCATTGTCCTGGTTTGGTGGCCAGATAAATGACAATGCCATTCACGGGTAGTAATTTAAACTGAACAAGCTGGCTCGTGATGAGACCCCTTGTCTTGAACTTACAAGCCATTACCCTGTTTGATATGCAGTTTTGGTAATGTCAGTTAAATTATTTTCCTATGAACATGGTAAGCAGGCTTGTAATAAGACCTCTTATCTTTAATCTTTTATATTTTAGAATTACACTCTGAGTAATCATAAACTTTCGGTGAATGGGATGAACAACTATCTTCTTGAGAATAAATGGATGACAGGTTTAAGAGTTAAAGATGCTGAAGATGAATTAGCTCTTATTTTCATATGGATAACCTTTGGGGACTAATTTCGAACACTCAAGATGACTCATAGAACTTTGTTCAGAGTGAAGTTTTACAAAGGTTAGACTGTGATGTTCAGAATAAAAAGATATCTAATTTCCTAGAAATGATCTCTCTTGGTTTAAGACGCTATTATCCAAAAGTAAATACTAATATTGTCATGGCGAGACAACTTTTAATTACAGCGAAAGGTCAATGGAAAATGTCCCACATTCTTATTTCTACAAATCCTACAAATTATATAAAAACTATCAAGCTACAAAGAGAAGGGGTTACCTCCTCAATTAAAGAATTTCTTCAAGATTAGACCATTGACAGGGAGAGAATCTCTCACCCCTGATAGATTTTGAAGTATGAATGTGGAATGGCCTACCTTTTCACAGATCTGAAATGGTCCTAGCCACAGTTTTTGGAATTTGGAATGTTTACCTTTGTCTTCATGGGCTTTGTCCCATTTCAGGACTAGATCTCCGACTTGAAATTGTCTAGGGCTGGATGAGGCTTGATCGAAAGCTGCTTTAATGACTTGTTGATGTTTCGCATGTGTAACCTGGGCTTTATCCCTTTCTTCTTCAAGTTTGAGAATTTGATCATGTCTAAACTGTATAGAAGAAGAAGGAGTTTCATCGATAAATTGCACTAAGGCTAGAGATGGAAGAAGAAGGTTGGTTGGTACGACTGCTTCTTTTCCGTATACAAGATTAAACGGAGAGGTCCCTATGGAAGCTTTCTGTGTTATCCTGTCGGCCCATAATGCAAATACTAAGGATTTATGCCAGTTCTTATGATTCTCTTCAATTGTCCGCTTAATGATTTTGATTAGATTTTTATTAGTTGATTCTGCTAGGCCGTTGCCCTGGGGGTAGTAGTTAGCAGAATACTTTAATTTAAATCCTCTTTTAATAGCGAAATCAATCATTGCATTGCCTGAGAAATAAGAAGCATTATCAAAGACAAGAGCGTTTGGAACACCAAACCTGGTAATGATGAACTGATCTATAAATTCGATGATTGCCTCAGAGTTTGTTGTCTTTAACGGAATTGCTTCTACCCACTTTGTAAAGTAATCAGTAGCTGTAAGGATATACTTGTGTTGCTTGGAAGAAGAAGGATTTATTTCCCCAATGATGTCCAATCCCCATTGTTCAAAAGGTTGTTCAATGTTGATTGGTTGCAAAGGGAAAGCTGGCTTTTGTTGTCTTCCACTGGCAGTTTGGCATTTGATGCACTTCCTAACATATTCATGAGCGTCTTTAAACAAAGTAGGCCAATAATATCCAGCATGGATGACTTTATGAGCTGTTGTATCAGCTCCAAAATGTCCCCCTGCCGGTCCATCGTGTAGCTCCTGCAAAACCTTTTGAGCTTCAGGTTTCTCAAGGCATCTTAATAGGACAGAATCATAGTTTCTCCTGAAGAGCACATCATTAATAAGGGAAAAATTCTTAGCTTTCAATCTAATGGCCCTTTTGTTCTTGTAGGACAAATTGGTAGGTGCATAACCATTCTTTAAATAAAAGATCAGATCTGAATATTGAGATTCGGAATCCGATATACTTAGCTGATTAACTTCTTGAGTTGGCTCCGTATCACTTGATTCAGGAATGTTTGATGCTCCTGCTAATGTCCTGCAAAAACCTTGACCTTTAACAAACTTTGCTGGCTTTATTTCTAGGTCATATTCTTGGAGGGCTGCGACCCAGTTTGCCCTCTTTTCTCCCAATTCTTTTTGGATTAATAGTTGCCTAACTGCTGAGAAAGGAACTATTACTTTAGTATGGGTTTTCAGAAGAAAGGGTCGATAATGTTTGACTGCTTTAAAGACAGCAAAAGCTTGTTTCTCAATTTCGGAATAATTCAATTCGGCGCCTTGAAAGTTTGAACTGAAGAACGAAATGGGCGCTTCCAAATTGTCATCATTCAACTGAGTTAGTACTGCTGCGTAAGATAAGTCGGATGCAATAGTGTATAATGTAAAATGATTAGAAAGATTTGGAGTATTCAGAGCTGGGACATTGATTATGGATTGCTTAATATCATGAAAAGCTTGCTTTTCTTCTAGTCCCCATCTGAAGGTTGAATTCTTTTTAATCATCGTTTGCAGTGGTAGTACAATCTGTGAAAAATCTGGAACAAATCGCTTAACGAAATTAATTTGTCCTAAAAACGACTGCATCGATTTTTTGTTATGTGGAAAAGGAATCTCAGAAATTTCTTTAATTCGATCAGGATCTACATAAATGCCATCTTTAGAAACAATAAACCCTAAGAGCTTACCTTGATTAAGGGCGAAGAAAGACTTTTTCGGGTTAAGAGAGATACCATATGTTTTACATCGTTGAAAAATCTGATTTAAATCATGCAAGTGGTTATATCTCTTTTTAGAATACACTGTAATATCATCAAGGTAGACGACTACTGTACGGTTAATTAACCCTCTAAAGGCTGTATCCATAGCTCTTTGGAATGTCGCTCCTGCATTTATGAGTCCAAAAGGCATCTTTTGGTATGCGTAAGTTCCCCATTTTGTTCTGAATGTAGTTTTTAATTGGTCATCAGGATGAACCAACACTTGATTATATCCTGAGAAGCCATCAAGAAAAGACATTAATTCAGATCCTGCTACCGATTGAAGGATTTGCTCCATGGTAGGCAGAGGGAAGTTATCTTTCAAGCTTGCCTTATTCAAGTTTCTGAAATCAATACAGATTCGAATGTCGCCGTTTTTCTTCCTGACTGGTACCATATTGGAGACCCAGTTTGAGTGTCGGACAGGGAAGATAATCTTAGCTTTTAAGAGCTTATTAAGTTCCGACTTTATCTGGCTCTCCAAATTTGGATGTATTTTTCTTAACTTCTGCTGGATCGGTTTTTGATCGGGAAGCATTGGAATAGTGTGTTGTATGATAGATGTATCATATGTCTTAAGGTCGTCATACTTCCAAGCAAAAACTTGTTTGTTTTTTCTTAAAAGTTTGATGAATGCTTCCTTTTCTTCTATAGAAAGTCCTAGTCCTAAATTAATATTTTGAGGAGCTTGATCTGTTCCCAAATTGATCAATTCAAACCTAAGAGTAGAGCTTTGGAGTTTTGCATTAATTACAGGCTTGAACCTATCTTTAATGTCATAAAGGTCTTCGAGCTTTACTACAGGCTTAGGAATCGCGTTATCTTGAGATGTTTCTTTCATTTGAGAATCATGGTCATGTTCTTCAATGATTTGATTGTCATAGGACTTTTCAGAGGTTAAGAATTGCAAGATGTCCTCGTCATGGTTGAAAACCCTCCAGTTAGTGATGTTATCAGGAACTGAAGGTCTAAAAATTAATTCTATAGAAAATCTATCAAGACTATAGTCTTCGGAAGGGAGGAGTTTGGAAGCCACGTTGGCTAGTAAATCAGCTGCTGAATTTTGTGATCTTGGGATTGAAGAAATGTTGAATGCTGAGAAATGTGAAGTAAGATCTTGCACTAGCGTTTGATAATGCTTAAGGTGACTTGACAGGCAATGAATTGTATTCCTTACCTGTTTAACAATGATCTCACTATCGCCGAATACCTTTATATATTGGACTTTAAGGTCAATTGCCTTATATAGTCCCTGCACTAAAGCTTCGTATTCAGCCGTGTTATTGGTGCATTCAAATTCTAATCGACAGGATAGCATTGTTCTTTCGCCTTGCGGACTAACCAAAATGCAACCTGCTCCTGAGCCCTCACTGGACTTAGAGCCATCAAAATATAAAGACCAAAATAAAGGAGAATCAACAAAAATATTTACATCCTTTTGATTTTCATTGAAGCATTTGGATAAATTTGATTGTGAAAAATTTTCTACTTGAGATGTACAATGGTTTACTGAAAAAGGGGAAGATTGGGCAACAAAGTTGCCAAAGAATGATTCTGAAGAATAATTTCCCAAAATGTTGTTGTTGAAGGCCACAGGCTGGTTTTCTTGTTCGAAATCGGTTACTGTGTGAGTCATGTGTTTCTCACGGTCGATCCTTATTTGATTTGGCTTACCCTTGTAGGGGAGCCACATATGTGACCAATCCGTGGAAATATATCCATGCAGTTTCTCAGACCAATCCCTGCTCAAAATCAAACCGTAGAATTCAGGTATGTCGGCTATCAAAATGTCTATTCTTTGGACTATTCTGGGATCTGCAGACAACCTGATAGTCACGGAATTAATTTCTCCTATAACCTGCACTTTGGTTCTGTCTAACTGTACAATATGAATTGCGGACTTCTGAGGTTCTATGTTCAGTTTGGAACAAACTGAAGCTGGCATAATATTAGATGAAGCCCCTGAATCAATTAAACAGTTATGCAGATTTCGATTATAGATTTCATAGGTGAGCAAGAAAGGTGGAGTATGTGAATTGGATCTATCTCCGATCAGAACCGAATCGGTAGCTTCGACCATATCTGGAGGGGGTTGTCCTGAATCATTAGCAGCTTTTGAACTAGGAAGAGGGGAAGAGGGGACAGCGTTATATTCTCTTAGGAGCAATTTCTGCTGATGTTTTAACTTACTTAGTTCAAACATGGTTATGTTTGCCTTAGTCTTTTTCATATCATCAACAATATTGTATTCCATGGAGTCAGATAATACTAGTGTCTTGGATGTTGAAGGAGAGTTAGAAATGGGAGGTTGGTTTTGAGGGGCTGCTACCGGAGATTTCTTTGGAAGAATTTTTTCTTTTGGTGTGGCAGCACCTGCGCTCCTCTTTTTTGTAGTTGTTTGAGTAGGTTCAGAAACAATTTTGCTTCTCGTGGTAACAGGAAATGCTTCTTCTTGATTCTCAGTGTCAGAATTTGGGAGTATAAAATCCCACATACCGTGACACTCAACTACTTCTTCTTCTTCATCTTCTTGAGAGGTTGATTCTTCTTCTTCATCTTCTTGTTCAGAGTCTGCATTAGATATAACATTGGGTGGCTTTGTTTCAGTTTTCTTGAAAGTTCTAAATGGTCTCTTGTTTGAAGTTTCAGCCACCTGTTTTTTTATCTCAACCATTTCATTAGACAATGTTTTAAGGACCTTTTGTAAGCCTTCCATGTCATATGGATCTTTTGGGGTCTTTTTCTTAGGATCTTCTTTAAATGAAACTTTTTTGGATTTTCTATCTTCTAAGGCTGCTTTTTTCTCTAAAGCATTAACACGCTTTTCAACGGCAAGTGCTTCCTTCATGTTCTCGGCTAAGGTAGGTTTGCCAGCCCTGTCAACAAAAATGGCTATGTTGGAAGGGAGGGCAGTAATATACCATTCGCTCCTGATTTGTTCACTTGGCTTCGAAGCGGTGGGGATTTTATTTAGGAGTTTGTTGAATCGAGCATTAAACTCCTTTATTGGTTCCCTATGTTCTATTCTCAAATTGGAGAGGTCATTTATTAAAGTAGCCAGAGACCTATCATCTCCATATTTGGTAAGGAACTGCTCTTGGCATGTAGTCCAGCTGGTAATAGAACCAGAGGGTAAGGAGAAGTACCAGGATCCTGCCGATCCTTGCAGAGTATAAGGAAAAAGTCTTACAACAACATCTTGTTCTGTCACTCCTTTCAAGTTAATTGCTAACATGAAATTGTTAATATGTTCTTCAGCTTGTGTTCCGTTATCTGGATTAAATTTAGGCAACCATTTTTCGGGAGCGTCAGGTAGATCATGTAATGGCCCGGGCATATTGACTGCACCTGGCTGAGTCCATGGATCTGCCATTATGCTGGTGATATTAGTTGTTACTACTATTGGTATTCCAGATGACTGAGGAGAAGAAGTTGTTAGAGAGAGAGTAGCTTGAGATGCTGTAGTACTTATTCCCTGATGAACAACAATGTGTAATGGAGGAGTGGATGGTTGACTTCGCAGAGGAGGAGTTGAGATGGAAGATATGGAAGAAAGATCTTCACTATCAGATACTTCAGTGATCTTCTTAGCCCTTTTCTTTTTGGGTAAAGGGAACTCAGTAGGTTCAATACCAAGTTTTTCGCTCTGAAGTCTGGTAAGTGGATGAGATAAGTTTAACTGCGAGGTCACACTGCTTTGTGATACTTCAGATTTCTGAGGTGAAATCGAGAAGCTCTGAAGTTTATGGATAAGAGACTGAACTTCAGGGGATTCAAGACTTAAATGTTCTGAAATATTATGGGCGTGAGCAGTGGTGATTGATTCTTCTTTTTCTTGATCATGTGCTGGAGAACCAGCATGTGATTGAGAAGGAGAAGAGGGTTTGGAGGGGGAATTACTCTTAGAATGGTTTGTGGACTTGGACCTACTTGCCATTCACAGTTGATGGCCCTCCTTCTAGCGCCAAAAATGTTGATGCCCCAAAATTCGTTGCAACAACATCGGGGAAACCACCCGGTCCGGAACTTAGTGCAGCTCCTTTTCCGTTTGGAATAGTGGCTCCGACTGGGGATAATGGGACCAGTTTCCCAAAGATTTATAAGTAAACGGGATGGATGGATGATTTTAGGATATGAAGTGATAATAAACAAATAATTAAACTATGAAAGAAATATAATAACTATAAGCTAATCCCGGGACTTATCGATTCAGACAATGCAGCGTTTGATAATCTATGCTTAATGGCAGGCATATAGATGTCACTAACAGTAAGCATAAATGTTTAAACCATTTAAGATTGCTCTGCATAAATAGTTATGCAGAGCGATAATAGCGAATTACTGCACTTATTCATTTATATCATTGTTACATACATGAGAGAAAGAGATAACAAATCACAAAACATTCAATAGTGATATGAAATGTAAATTTGTTGTTATATCGCATACATGTAATCAATAATAGCAGAGTAATAACACAGCAATTTATATAACAGAAAAGAGAACAGATACAGATAATAGTACCATGCAAGCTGTTTGATCAATCCAATATATTAATCGCTATGTCGCGGTCCTTCCTTCCAACCAGAAAACATTCCAAGCAAACGACAATAGTGCACAATTTACTTAAAACAGCATTCCAAGTAAAATTAAGGACCAGTGGTCGAGTTTCAAAAAGAATATAGACTGAAGCACAATAGTGCAAACTTTAGCCTTTTAGTCTTTTACAAAATTTTACGACCCTTTCCAAAACAATGAAAGGGTCTATAAATACTATACTAATCTAAAAATATCTAAATATCTAAAACTGAAAAACAACTAAATCGGCATTAACAAATATCATTGTCCATTTGGATGATTCGGCAGTCGGCGATGATGCTTTAGGCAGAGGTCTCTTTGCCTTTACTCCTTCGTTGACATATCGCCAGCATTGGCTCTACTTCTGGTGGAGTATTGAGGCGCGAAGTCAGCTGTGCATCGTATGTGGCATCTTGGAAATCGGCAATCAGGTATCGGAGAGCGTCGGTTAAGCAGTTAAGAGCCGACCTTTGAGAATGCGGTTTAATCAGGAAAAGCCAGTATGCGTCGGCGGTCAAGGTATTCACTCCAGCAATTAACCGCCCTTGTTCTTCCAGCTGAGAATAATTCTTGTGCTCCAGCATATTCGCGGTTGTTATGTTTCCAGGTGTGCATTGTGAAATCATGTTAGCCAGATACAATGTATCATTGACTAGATTGATCATGTTTTTGGAAATTGTTTTGCACTTGGATGCTGCCCTTTCCGCCTTCATTACCTGTGTGTTCCATTCCATAAAAAGTATGTCTTTATATGTTACACAGATTCGGGAAAAATTTGACGCTTTACCTTCTGGAGTGTCTTGCCATTCAATATAATCTGTTATATCTTCCTCGGCCTGATCCAAGTTACTCTTGGCTTTCTCGATTTGCTCACATACTGCTGTAGATGTGTCACAAAGTATCTCAGCTTCGACTAGTTGTTGACACAAGAGTCTGGTCTGAGATATCAATGCGCCGTTTATTAGAATTGCCTCTGTTTTGAAATCATCAATACTCTTGGCACTTTTGATACTTTCAAGCTGTGCTGACAGCTGAATTATCTGCTCCTCTTTAGATTCCAATAACAGCTCATTCGCTGCCTCCAACTGGGATAGTGCTTCTGACAATTCTTGTGCCTTTTGAATGTCACTCTGATCTATCTTCAGTTTTTCAATTTGCTGGGTTAACAAATGATTTTCTTGTTGTTGGACCAGCAATTGTTCTTCTGCCTGTGTTGCCTTATTCCTTGCTTCTATCACTTCTGCTTGCAATGCGTAGACCTCATGCTCTTTAGTCTTCAAAAGAAGACTCACTTCGGATGCTTTGTCAATGGTTGCCGCTGAATAAGCTCCCGCAAATTGCGACAGCTTTGTCAGATCTTCAGAGGGACTTAATTCTCCCTTCCAGACGACATTGCCCGTGACTGTTTGCTCATTTGAAACAGAAGGTTGATCAATCCTTCGTCTCTTCCTTGAGCGTCTTACAACGGCTCTATGCTTAGGGCTGTAGAAAATGTCTAGGGGAGGAATTTCCTCTACCTGAAGATCAATTTGATCGGCTGGGCTTTGAGTAATTTCCTCAACACTTTGTACCATGGGTGGGCCGCTGGTTCTTTCAAGAACCAGAGAAAGAGTAGTATCGGGAGTCTTTAAGGCATCTGAGTCTTTGGAGGCTTCTTTACCACTTATAATGGAATCAAATTGATTCCATTCTTTAATCAATTCAGTATCAACAGAGATTTGCTTACTCTGTTCTTTCTCTTTTTCTATCCTCTGCTGTTCTTCGAATGCCTCCCGCTGTTGATCCTCTTGTACTCTTCGTTGTTGTTCCTCCAATTCCTTTATCTGTCTATCTTCCAGTTCTTTCTTTACTTTTTCTTCTTCCTCTTTTTTCCTCTGTTCTTCTATCTCCCTTTGTCTCCTTTTCTCTTCTTGCTCCCTTTGCCTTCTTTGCTCTTGTTCAATTTGTGCTTTTTGTTGCCTTTCTATTTGTTCTCTTCTGTGCCTTTCTGCCTGCAGCTTTCTTTGACTTTCCTCCTGTTCTCTAATTGTAACGGGAGGTGAATTTATTTCTGGCTGATCAGGCTCGCTTGAGGATGAAGTTGGGGTTGTGGATAATAACTTTAGAGGCAAAGTTTGCAACCTTTGCTTTCTAAGTTTATTAAATTCAGTTAGTTCCACATCTTCATATCTCATCGCAGCAGGTTGTCTGACTTGGCTTATTGAATCAGCACCCATGAACAGGTCGTCGAACTGGTCTTCTTGATGAACAACCTTTGTCAGCTTAGCCTGTTCTAAGGCAATGAAAGCTGTCTTTTTCGGGTCATAGAGTCTGTTGGGAATAGAAACTAGAGATAGCATTTGGAGCTTTGCTGCTTCCTTTTCTGCATGCTTATAATTTAGCAGCGTATAAACTCCAATTCTTAAAGGAAAAGATGGCCATCCTCTCTTCTTCTCCTCTTTGAGAGTTTGGGTGACACCTTCAGACATGATCTGATAGGAGATTTCTCGGGCTAACAATTTGTCTGGCATGTATAAGGGGAGAACATGTGGCCTGGCTTTGCTTCCAAAAACTCTGATATAAGAAAAACATTCTTCACCGAACCAATGGGCTATGGCTGGTAGGTCAAAAGAGGCTTCATAGGAAATCCTAGGGATAGGTCTGTCAAAAATAGAATAGTGAATGGGAACCATAAAACCATTGCAGATTTGGTATAAATGGTCTTTGTGAGAGGGTTTCCACAATTTACGATGATACAAATGAATAGGTGCTGGGTCATGGGTTGTCCATCTCCAACCAAGGACAGGAAACTCAGAATTAAAACAAAGGGCATCCATAATGTAGGCAGAATAATAGAAAGGTGGGATTTTTCTCTCAGTGACTCTGGTTTTGGCCCTAAACTCGCGAATAGCTAAGACCAACTTATCAGACAGGATAGTGGCCCAATCCATAATTATACTATTGACGGCCGCTTCCATTAGGGGAACCATATCAACATGGATATTTGCAGAATCATGAAATCCCCACAATCTACACATCATAATTCCAGCATAGCAGTAAGGTGAAGCCAAAGAAGCATTGGAGTACTTACCCGACATATCCTGCTTGTGTTTTGCTGGATTTTGCCTCCAATCTCGGAGAGGTTCGGCTGGTGATTCATTCTCTCTGGCGAATTTCTCCACAAATGCTCTGTTATAGACTTGCTCGGGATTGGGCAAATGATACATTCGTCTCAAGTCGTCAGGCTTGAAGGAGCCGAAAATCCTTCCATCCTTAGTAAGGAAGGTTCTATTAGTGAGAGGAATTTCTTCAATTGCCCAACGTACCACATCAGTATAAGGCAAGACTTGTTCCCTGGCTGCTATTCTGTGCAGAAAGGAGTCAGCCAAATCTTTAAGAGTTGCCTCAGAATTTCTTAGTTCATCCACACTTGCCTCCGTTACTGTCGCTTCTGGTTGTTCTCCTTCTAGCAAATTGTATGTCCCTTGCCATGTAGTACCAGTAAGACAAGTGCATGTAGTATTTGAGATTAAGCCTTTCCTTGAAGCTGTAGCAGCTTGGCCTGAGGCAGGTGTCGCAGTAGAACCTGCCACCTTCTTGAACTTCTTTCCCATCATATTCAGACTTCTCTCGGTAGTCGAATTCTACACAAGTGCAAGAGAAATCGTAACAAAGAAATAACAATGACAATCCATAACGGGATAAATATATAATTTGAAGCGTGGCGAGATTATTCCTAAAAGAGGCTGTGGATCTAATGATTTGAGAAGGCATCGTAGATGCAATGATGGTGATTTTACGGCCTGCAGCTTCATAAATGACCATTACTGAAGTTATTAAACTGAATGACCCCTTAAAGCTTGTAATAGATTTTTTCAAAGGTCTAATCGTAATTGCTCGTTAATTCGAAGGGGCAAAGCTTTAAATACGCATGCGTTACCTTATCCCTTTACTTAACGGTATCTTGAGATCTGTGTTGTTGTCAAATCGGATTTAAATCTAACTTTAATGTTTTGAAATAATCACCTTTTGGAAACTGAGGTCATCATTAAGCGTCATCAAATCGCGTCGGGAGGATAAATGACATTGTCATTTGGGAAGGATCTTTAGCGAACGCCGATTGCGACATTGTATCGGCACGCGAAAACAATTCCCAATTGATTTACCGAATGCCGATAGCGATATCGCATTGGGGAAAAGATATGAACGTCTTATGAAACTGCATAGGATTCTACCGACTGCCGATAGCGATATCGCATCGGGTCGGAGCGTTAAAACACTTTTCACAAGACATAGTGTCGTGCCGATAGCCGATCGCCGATATCGTGTCGCATCGGGAAAAAGGTATGTGCTTTTTCTTTATGTGCATTGGTTATCGCCGATGACCGATAGCGATATCGCATCGGGAAAAACCAAGATGGCAGCCAATCTTGCGATTGCCTTTTTTCGGACTTAACCTCAAAAATTGCTCATTATTTGTTCAACAAGGGTTTTATGCACAAATTCATTTGATTATCATACCTTAACTGAACAAGTTTATTAATGCCAATTAAAAATTTTAAAAGGGACCCATTTCATATGTAAATTGTTTGTGATAAAAATATTATGAAATGGGGGGTTGTTGTAGGGCACAACAGGATCCTGGCTCATATGGGTTAAAAAGCAACCCTGCCGAGGCTATGGATGCCTGCCGGCAGCAGCGGCTCTGCTTATGGTATTGAAGTTATATCTTATCGTCAATTATTATTATAATACCCTTTTCTTATTTTTTCTTTTTATCAGAGAATTTATTTCCTTAACTTTTTTCCTGTTTTGAACCTTTATGCATGAGAAATTGTTTTATGATCAATCACATCATTTTCAGCTAGAATACCGTCAGCAAAGCATCTTTTTAGCATATTGTTGTCCTTTTTCGTTTTGCATAAACTATCATCAATCCCAAGCATCCTATCTCTTATTCATAACTATCTTTACACACTTTGCTCTCCATATAACCATAACTTTCACTGTCCTATCCTTGATAAGTGTACTCTGCTTCACTTACTGATATATTGTTCATTCCATTGCCTTGCCGTCAGCACCAACCCTTTCATATGCTTTATGGGTATGGAACCCATTTTCCAATTGGAGGGGGGAATGTATGCATTATGGAATTGCATGCGATATGATTACTGCACTTTGCCATACCTTGTTGATTTGACAACATATTAGTATTGCATGTATACATAAGTTTTTCTAATTGAAATTTTGCATGCATCTTATCTGTTGCTATTCAAAGCTAACACTATGGATTCAAGAACATTGTATGCAAAATAGTGCTTTGTTTACAAGAGAACAACAAGTATGGGCAGAATTCTATTCACAGCATGACCACACGATTGCAACTAACAGAAGAGGCTCGAGCAACTCGTGAACGTGAACAATTCTTCAGACATGATGTGCTTACCTGGATTCCACCTTTTGCATCACTTTCAGCACCAACTCTGCCTACATCAGCTTCAACAACTACCAGTCCATATATGTCATTCCACATTTTTGGAGGTAAAAATTGAGGTAAAATCGCATAATTTTCTAATTTATTATGAATTTAGGAGAATTTAATGACAATCCATTTTGAGCATTATTTGTCATCCTTCATTCCACATCTTTACCACTTCCCCTTTTTCAGCAGCATATCATTTTCGAGTGTGGGGGAGTGTTCCTTTCATTCATTTCTTTCTTATGACCACGTCATTCATCTTCTTTATCATCAATTGTTATTCTTATTCACTCTTAACACCTCCCTTATTCCATGTTGTTTTACACCAATCATAGAATTCAACAGCTGGTAGCAACCACCTCTATTTGTTTTCTAGCATCGCATGAGGGCATGCTAATTTTTCAAAGAGGGGGAGGAATTGCTATGCATGATGGATGTTTTCTACTTTCTTCCTTATTTAAGGCATACAATTTCATTTTTTACACAGTGCGGAAATTGATTTCCACATATTTTTAAAACTATGAACTCAATTCTTGTAATTTTTGGAAAACACATACGTATCATTAATACAAACCCACACAATTTCAAGAAATATTGGTTCATAAAATTTCGGAAATCATGCACTCTCACCTACACCCATTTTGTTTATATCTCATGATCCGTGCATCAAAACGATTTGATCATAGAGACATTCATATATTGTGATGCAGCCCAGGCCGCTCCCAGGCCGCTTCTACCAGGATCTTTCTCCCGTCATGCATGCAAAGCTTGATTCATGGCTTGTAATATCATAATTAAAACCCCATACCTGGCATCAATCCAATTCATAACTCATTATCCCATGTATATTGGCTGCACTCAATTAAAGGGTGCGCCTTTCGGTTCTATCTGACCATAGTTCAAATGCCATTAACGCAATAACGCATGCGCTTCAAGGCGTAATCGTGGTGTATATGTGGAGATTCAACTGAACAGCAACTATCATTATACATGCGCCTGTGATAACTATTTATACTACCAGCAAACTCAGAATCGATGCACATATGCATCACAACGAACAGCGATGAACATAAACATGCTATCATATATATAAATCCACGCCTCCCATTTACGCAACACCAGGCTATATATATATATAACAGTTTGGTAATTAAGCACCGGATACAAAGGTTAAACCTTCAATTCAACCTGTACATACATCGCTATATACCTCCACGGAATCAAACATACAGCAGCATATAATAATGAACCTTCAAAAGGTTATTAACATACGCATGCAACAGAGATATCCATCCACTCTTCCGCTGCGTTCGTCCTTAATTGGATATGGCCGACAGTTAAACCCGTGCTACCATATAAAACTATAATGTTGTGCCATTTAAAGGTCTCGAAAACTCCAGAGTGTTCTCATTCGATCCTCCTTGTTATAACCAGAACTTGTTACGTTGCTGTCGTTGCAAATTATATTAATATATCCAAGCCTTTACTTCTGGAATTGCCCAACAACGACTGTATGTACGCAGTCCTTACTACGAACCGTCTACATGCCTAAAACCCTGGATTCTATTCTTTATAACCAGCGTATCATCAGTTAACAGGCGCAGCTCTTCCAGCGTTTTATGGAAATGATTCGGTGTTTAATATACAGCAATATGCAAGCGTATTACAGAGGCCCTATTAATAATAGACCGCAGAGCGCAATTCACACAAAACATCTGCAACCTCAATCTAGGCAAGGCAGATTAAGAGATAAATGCTGGAACACACAAGCGTAATTATTCATTGCTTCTTAATAAGCCATTCATTCAGGATTTAATTGAACCTCTATCCATACATAAAACCAGTGAACTCAAGGAACAATCCAGTCAGTACCAATTTCACACCTTTCTCCTTCAATCCATAATATATATATATGTCTGAAACACTGTTTACATAAAACAAAGGGAGACTACTTACAAACTTATCTTTGGCCAGATATTCGATGCTGATGGCCTTTTACAAACTGCCCGAAGGCTCCCAAGGAGAAATTCTCACACTCACACCTCACGCTCACTCCTCACTCCTATTCTATCTTTTTCTCAAAAAACCCATTCCTATTTACATACTGAACTAATTAAATGCTCAATCCCCTTAATATCTCCACACGACTAGAATATCTCAACAAACCCTATTATCTAGAATCTTATCCCTAAGACTTAGAAACTAATTCCAACTTAGGCTCCCTCATTAATTCTAACTCTATTTTCTCTCATATTCCTTAAAAGAATATTTACAAAATCCTCACTTTCTCCTATTTTATTAAAAATAACAAATTAATTAATAAAATATTAAAAATTGTCACACCCCCTTTAATCACATATTTACAAATGAAAAATGTCCTTGATGCTCCTGCATCAGACACCCAACGTTAAAATTAATCATGATCGCCTGATCATGTGTTCGGATCTGTGTATGCCTGGATCCCATATCTTGTGCTGCAACTTTCCACTTGCCACTGCTTCTTTTTGATGTTCTTCTCCAGGTTTCCACACTTTATGTTGCATTGCTCCACTGGCTGTGCTCTCACAATCTTTTACTGTCTTTCTTTTGCTGCTTCTCCTTTGTTTTACTGCTGCTGGCCTCTTCCGGGATTCTTTCATCATCATCCGCCTCATCAGTTCAATTTCCAACTCTTTTGTCAGCACATCAGTATGCTGATTTGTATTCACCATGAGACTGTCAACTAGTCTCTCCTTCTTACCATCATCTGCTCCATAACTATCATTCATGAGAACTTTCCTGCCTTGCTTCCTCAGCAAATTATCCTGCACATAAGTCCTTTGTCTCTCCAACTCTCTTCTCTGGAGATCTAGTTTCCTATACAATTCAACAACTTCATTAGAAGTAGAACTTGGAAACTTCACACGATTTTCCATACCTTCACCAATGCTTGACCAATCATCAGCTGGTCCTTCTCTTTCTGCATCAACATCCTGATTAGACTCCTTCGTCTTCATCTCCTTCTGAGATCTTGCTATCTCAACATCGATCTGAACAGCCTTCAGATTCAATTTTTCTTGAACAAACTCTAAAGCTTGCTCATCTCCTTGTACTGTACCTGCAAACATACACAACTCATTAGTTTTTAAATCACAAGACTTTTCAGTCTTGACTGCTTCCTCCAATTCCATCTCTGGCTCAAGAACTCTAAGTTCCCTTTTCAACAAGGCAATCACAATTTGCCTCAACCTCCTCTGCAATTGTTTCCAAACCACTCTCTTTCCCTTCAGTGGAAAGATCCAACCTCTATTCTGATTTTCCTGCTCTTGCAGCCACTCGTCTAGTACCTGCAATTGTACCTTCATTACTGCAATCTCTCTTTCTCTGGCTTCTGCAGTCATCTCATCACTGTGGCATTCCTCTGAACCTCTTCTTTGATCCTCCATGATCATTTTCTTACTTGCCATGAGTTGTACTAGCCTCTGCAACAAGCTCTCCTGTCTTGCCGCCACTTACCTCACCAAGCTCTCCTCACTCAGTCTTTTGGTAAGTACTTGTTTCACTGCCTCTGGAACCTTTCGAGCACTCTCTCTGCTCTCTTCAGGCTATCTCTTCAACTCACCTTCTTCTTCAGGACACTGTAATTGTCCTCCTTATTCAGCCTTTAGCTGAATGCCAGGTTCACTGCCATCATCTTCTCTGCAACCATAAACTTCATTTACAAATTTCAAATCAGAAAAATCATCTCACCTCTTAAGATCTTGCATGATCTTTTCCTCCCTGCACAACTGTTCACTTGCAATTGTGTATGCTGCATATCAGATTTAGAAATCTGATCGTCCTTTCAGTCTTTCAACAAAAATACATTTCAATTCAACAAAACTTTCTGTTTTCATTCAGAAAACAAATATCTTCAACAGAGCATTCTAGCTCTGATACCAACAATGATGCAGCCCAGGCCGCTCCTAGGCCGCTTCTACCAGGATCTTTCTCCCGTCATGCATGCAAAGCTTGATTCATGGCTTGTAATATCATAATTAAAACCCCATACTTGGCATCAATCCAATTCATAACTCATTATCCCAGGTATATTGGCTGCACTCAATTAAAGGGCGCGCCTTTCGGTTCTATCTGACCATAGTTCAAATGCCATTAGCGCAATAATGCATGCGCTTCAAGGCGTAATCGTGGTGTATATGTGGAGATTCAACTGAACAGCAACTATCATTATACATGCGCCTGTGATAACTATTTATACTACCAGCAAACTCAGAATCGATGCACATATGCATCACAACGGACAACGATGAACATAAACATGCTATCATATATATAAATCCACGCCTCCCATTTACGCAACACCAGGCTATATATATATATAACAGTTTGGTAATTAAGCACCGGATACAAAGGATAAACCTTCAAATTCAACCTGCGCATACATCGCTATATACCTCCACGGAATCAAACATACAGCAGCATATAATAATGAACCTTCAAAAGGTTATTAACATACGCATGCAACAGAGATATCCATCCACTCTTCCGCTGCGTTCGTCCTTAATTGGATATGGCCGACAGTTAGACCCGTGCTACCATATAAAACTATAATGCTGAGCCATTTAAAGGTCTCGAAAACTCCAGAGTGTTCTCATTCGATCCTCCTTGTTATAACCAGAACTTGTTATGTTGCTGTCGTTGCAAATTATATTAATATATCCAAGCCTTTACTTCTGGAATTTCCCAACAACGACTGTATGTACGCAGTCCTTACTACGAACCGTCTACACGCCTAAAACCCTGGATTCTATTCTTTATAACCAGTGTATCATCAGTTAACAGGTGCAGCTCTTCCAGCGTTTTATGGAAATGATTCGGTGTTTAATATACAACAATATGCAAGCGTATTACAGAGGCCCTATTAATAATAGACCGCAGAGCGCAATTCACACAAAACATCTGCAACCTCAATCTAGGCAAGGCAGGTTAAGAGATAAATGTTGGAACACACAAGCGTAATTATTCATTGCTTCTTAATAAGCCATTCATTCAGGATTTAATTGAACCTCTATCCATACATAAAACCAGTGAACTCAAGGAACAATCTAGTCAGTACCAATTTCACGCCTTTCTCCTTCAATCCATAATATATATATATATATATATATATATATATGTCTTAAACACTGTTTACATAAAACAAAGGGAGACTACTTACAAACTTATCTTTGGCCAGATATTCGATGCTGATGGCCTTTTACAAACTGCCCGAAGGCTCCCAAGGAGAACTTCTCACACTCACACCTCACGCTCACTCCTCACTCCTATTCTATCTTTTTCTCAAAAAACCCATTCCTATTTACATACTGAACTAATTAAATGCTCAATCCCCTTAATATCTCCACACCACTAGGATATCTCAACAAACCCTATTATCTAGAATCTTATCCCTAAGACTTAGAAACTAATTCCAACTTAGGCTCCCTCATTAATTCTAACTCTATTTTCTCTCATATTCCTTAAAAGAATATTTACAAAATCCTCACTTTCTCCTATTTTATTAAAAACAAAAAATTAATTAGTAAAATATTAAAAATTGTCACACCCCCTTTAATCACATATTTACAAATGAAAAATGTCCTTGATGCTCCTGCATCATATTGTAAATTTACTTGCAACATTTCAACAAAATCTGGTTTGTAGTTTTGAGAAAATGCTTAACGAAGTTTGTTGTTATCTATATCATATTTTTCTGCAACTTCATACATATAGTTGAATGTCAATGTAAAAATTGTTATGCCTTCATCAAGATTGCTAAGATTGAATATTCATTAATTAAAGAAGCATTCATTTGTTTTCAAATTTTTATTGCTTGGTTAACACATGGGTTTTTGTCTTTGGGTTGCATGAGGACATGCAATATATTCAGTTTTCGTTGCATGAGGACATGCAACATATTGAGTGTGGGGGTGTGTTGGGCCATGAATACGACCACTTTGTAACACTTATTTCATCCATTTTTACTCTTCTCTATTACATCATCTATTATAATTTATCATTTAAATCCATTTTATAAATGATTTATGCTCTTATGGATGAATATTATTTATTCTCTTTTATTTCTAATAAATTGATGATTATGTGTGATTTTATCAATGATCGTTTTAATAAATCAGTTGTAACATTATTCACCATTTTTAGCCTCCAAGATAATTTTCAGATTGAAGATTTGATTTTTAAAAGCACCAACTCAGAAATGCGCGGGAATAAGGAGTGACAGTTTTGCGGTTGAGATTCTGAGCAAATGAAGCAGAATCTGGAAAATCCGGAACATGGGTTTTGTCCAAAACGGGCCCAATTAACTTTATTAAAGAATGGTTTTCCCAAATTCGGCTTGTACTGAGAGAAACGCAGGGTTCTTTGAGCACGATTTTCTCAGATTCACTGTGTGGCCGTTTTCCAAATCTCAGCTGCAAAAGCCAAATTCGTCTTGCTCTTGTTGAAAGCTGGATGGATATATATCTTCTTGTTTATCAATTGGTTGGAAACAATCCAATTTTGTAATAGAAATCATGTTGTAGTTATCTCTATTGTAACTGCTCTCTGATCTCTCTTTATTTAAATGAAAACAGAGATTAGAGAAGGGGAGGACTTTGGGGATTCAAATGATGGAATTAAGGATGAATTAGAGCTTCAGAATTGAGGATGGCAGAGAGAATGGATAATGGCTGAGAGATTGAGAGATTTCTTGTTGTAATCCACTATAACTTTGCTTTGATATTTTAATATAAATCTAGTTGCCATTTCATCGTTGGTCCTGAAGTAACCTAGCAGCATCCGCTGGCAGCTAAGGGCCCAGCCTCCGGTGGAGTACGCTGCTGCTGTATTATATCTTTATGCTTCATGTGTGGTTTGGTTTCTTTATTTTACTTTGTTCAGTAATCTGATGCACTTTACTGTTTTACATATCAGCGCTATTAGATATACTTGATTGGATATCTGCAACAGGAATGCTATGTTATCATTTTAACTTTGTACCGCATTGCTGTTCCTTACAGATTTTCATTCGATTACATATTAACCTCGTTGTATGTTCCTAAATCGGTACAACTGTATGATGTATTCTTAAATTGTGACTGTTGTTTATTCGGGATTGTTGTTCCGTTACAATTGCTGTTACTTTATAACTGTGATTCATGCCTATTGCATCGAAGTTCGGATTACTGTCCCTTTTAATGATAAGTGTGTTGCGTGCTTGATTTGGATTGTTGTACATTCATATTTAGTTGTTGTTCCATTTCTGAATTGTTGTTTCATTTCTATTGCTGGTCTATTTCAAGATTGCTGATTTGTTGTTTCATTTACTTGCCATTTCTTAAGGACAGACTCAGGCTGTAGTGAGTGTCAGCTTATGCTACTTGGCTCCCAGACCTCTGATCTGCTCCCATCAGTTATGAAAGGGATAGGTTATTGCCACCAAACCCTTGGCTGTTGTGCTATTCTATTTCATTGTTATTTCCTTTTCTTTTAAAGAATTTTCCTAATTTACTTTCAATAGCAGCTTTCGTTCAAGTTCGATTTCCTTTTGATTGCTTTAAAGCAGGACTGTCAACTGTAGAGAACATTGGTTATTGCTTCCTCGTTCCCAGATTGATTGTCTTGTTCTAGTTTGATTTTAATTGCATCAATTTCTAGAGGAATGAGTTATTGCTACTGTATCCTCGATTGATGGTTGTTTGAGTGAATGATTTAGTTTAGAACGTTTCAGTTTCTTGCTGTTCCAATTAGATTTTGTTTCCAGCCTTCATTTACTTTTGTATTTTAAGCACTATACTGCAAAACATTACTCTTGAGTAAATAGCCGCCTCAGACTGAGTACACTCTTGAAATAAAAATTCGTCCCTGGGTTGATAATTAATGTGAAGGTAATTAGGAGTTCAAAAGACACCTTTTTATCACCCCACACTCTCCTAGCCTAGGAGGGCTAGCTACTTGGCTAAGCATGGTTTGTGGTTACCCTGGCATTGCTTTCCTTCAGCCTGAGGTTCAATCTAGGTGCTAACATAGTGGCGACCATACTGGGGAATGAAAAATCAGAAATTAATCACCCTAGTAAGATGTTTTATTTGAATTCTTAAGCTTGTGGATGATGAGTTTTAGAATTTAATCATAGGCTGAATTGGAAAGTTGTAAAGAAATATCTTAATTTTCAAAATTAGACATACTGGCTTCCCGAAAGTACACCAGATCCAATCTAGATCCGAATCCTCTGACCATTGTCAGTGATCCTCATAAAATTGGGTGAAAATCTAAGAAAGTTGCAGAGAAATCTAGTTTAGCTAGAGAACAATCAAGTGAGGATTTCATTCCTCGAGTTAATTCACTCCCAGGAAGGTTAGACACTTTGCAAGACATTGAGTTTGATATTAATTTTGAGCAGAGTTTATTTCATAGTAAATCTTTAAGTTGGATTGATCAGATAGTTGTTGATTCCTCTATATCTCTTCATAACCCCGTTGAAGACTTGTTTTGACACAATAAATCAGGGTCACAGCTTATTCACACTCTTGATCACTTGTAGAACCTCTCTTCAAACTTAAACACTTGGATGCAAAATAAGATTCATATGCCATCTTTCGATTTTCAAAATACTTCCATTGCATCTACTACCACTCAAACTATCCGTCACCCTCTGCCTTCTTCTTCACAGATTGTTCACACCACTCAAACTATCGTTAATACCCCTTTGATTATATCGAATATCCCAATCCTTGTTTTAAATCCACCACCTCCCCCACCTCCAGTTATGGCTGCCCGATATGCACCCCTTGTTTTTCCTCAAAATCCTAGTGCCATGCCCCCTGATTATCAAACCAAAATACCTTTCTTCGACGACACCCAAACTATTACAGCTCAATAGCACGTAGACAAGATGAATGATTTCTTTGACCTCCATGAAGTTGAAATTGAAGATGTGATGATGAGGCTATTTGTACAAAGTTTTGGAGGAGAAGTTCGGAAATGGTTTAGAGCCCTACCAGCAGCTTCTATCACTACTCTGCCTATCCTTTAGAGGCAGTTCCTAGATTGGTTGGAGGTGAAGAAGAAACCCCTCTAGATTTTGTCCGAATATGAGAACATCAAAAGAAATGTTGGCAAGAGTGTGCAAGACTATTGTGTGAGATTTAATGCAGTATAGAATTCTATCTCTGCAAATATCAAACCACCAGAGGGATTGGCTTTGCTTAGGTTTCCATATAGATTTGATGCCGATATGGCATATCAGTTGCGTGAACGTGATCCTACAACTCTAGAAGACATGCAAAAGAATGTTGTGAGCATAGAAGCAAACTTGCTGGCCAAAAGAGAAAGAATGAGATCAGAGAAAAGAGTGACCATGAAAGAAGAAGAATCTACTTCAGATGTAAAAATGGATACATTGATTCGAACAATGGAAAGGATGGTTGACCGATTGTCCATCACAGACAGACCTGAACCGCAGATCCGGAACCCAAACTTTAGAGGGTAGCAGCAGCCCCAATTCCAAATCAAGCAAAGAGAGAAAAAGGCACTGGAACAACCAGCGCAACAACAACAGCAGATCAAAACTCCGTTACAACAGAATTATGTTCAAGGAGTGGAAGAAGAAGAGGAGGAAGACCCGGTAATTAAAACAAATAACTTCTTCATTGCAGATGGTATGTCTATATTTCTGGTCGAAGATGAGGAGTATGCAGAAAGTTCTGATATTCTAAAGGATGAGGACTACATCTTAGCAAATGATGTTGTTTTGGAGGCCGAATCTAATGATTATCAGCATGGCTATATGAACTCTTTGAGCGCACAACAGAAACAATATTCTTTGAGGAGCAGAGATGTACCAGTCAGCCCTATAAAAGAGGAAGGAGGTCTAGTTAAAGAATGATCTCTCAAACAATCAGAAAAAAGGAAAGGAGCATGCTGATCAGAATCCTAGAAAGGTAAATTAGCCATCAACAAGTACAGCTACAAAAGAGAAAGGCAATCAGAGAAAGGATAGTGCAACGAAGGAGCAAACAAATAAGAGGGACATCGGTGTCAAAGAGGTAGAAAAATTCACATCTTTTAATTTAGAAAGTTAAATTGCTAAATTGAAAGTGTCCATTCCTTTGACCGAGCTTGTTAAGAATAGCCATTACAAACACCAAGTGTCTATAATACTGCAAATTGATCCTTTTTCCAACATGGTGAATGTTGAACATGATCATCTTAAACTTATTTTTGGTCCAGATATAGAAGGTCAGCTAGAAGATAGTGAGGTCCCTCCCTTTTCTTTGAGTCTTATACTGCATGAGTATATTCTTCATAATGCTATGCTTGATTCCAGAGCTTCTCACAATCTGATGCCCAAGGCTATCATGGAAAAGATTGGCCTGGATATCACCCGACAATATCATGGTTTCTATTCATTTGATTCTGGTAGAGTTCGCTACATTGGTCTCATCAAACTTTTAGTGGTTTCCTTAGATCAAATCCCAGCCAAGAATGTTTTGATGGACATGGTAGTAGCTGATATACCACCTCGATTTACTATGTTGTTGTCTAGATCATGGGGAGCCAAACTCAAAGGCACTTTACAACTTGACTTCTCTTATGCTACAGTCCCTGTTTTTGGTCAATTGAGGAAGTTGTACAGGGAAAACAAGATGAAATATATGATCACTAGTAAAGAGAAGCCAATAAATCATCTGATAAATTTTGTACATACAGATTTAGAGTCTTTTATTTTGTACATCGATAGTGGATTGAATGATGTAGATATTCATCTTGTAGAAGTAGATGATGTACCAGAAATTTCCAAAGGTTTTAGAGCAGTTCTTAATCAAGAAAAGAAAAAAGTGGCAATTCCTTCTGAGCAGCCTCCACAGGAGCAGAAAGTCAGTGAAGAACAGAAAAATGAAGCAACCAGCAAAGGTAAGATTGAAACAAAAGTAGAATTCCAACATCTGGAAGACGAAGATGGCCTTTGGAGCATGGACTTCGATGGTGCTTTGGGTAAGGATGGTGCGGGTATTGGAATTTGGATTCGAAGTCCTATTTTTTAGCCAGACAAAGTTCCAAGTAATGTTAGAGTGTGTTCTTATAAATTAGCTTTCGATTTCTCTAACAATGAAGCAGAGTATGAGGCATTGATTACAGGTCTAAAGATTTTGAAGAAGCTGGGTGCGAAAAGGATTTCTATTTATGGTGATTCAGAGCTATTGATTAAACAATTCAAAGGAGAATACCAAGCAAAGCATCCGTGGATGAGAGCTTGTAGGAACACAGTCCTGTATATCTTGAAGATGTTTCCAGAATACACATTGATAGCAGTGCCAAGAAGTCAACACATCATTGCTGATTCACTTGCTACAATAGCGAGAAATCTGAAAATTCCAATGAATTCTAGCAATAAATTTGAAATTCATGTCAAACATAGGCCTATTGTTCCTGATAATTTGAGATATTGGTAGGTTTTCTTGGGTGACAATGAGATTAATTCCTTTTTTGCAGAATGAAGGGAAGTTTAAGGATTCTTTCATTGATGATGTTTGTGATTCTGATGAACAAGACATTGAGGTAAATCAGATGGATGTTTTACAGCTGAACGATAATGTTATTCCTATAGGTCTTATACCTTTAGAGGAGTTGTTTGATCAAGATGATGTGGCGAGAAAACCAACCTTGCTTCCTACTGACAAAGGAGTTGAAGATGTAAACATTGGAACAGTGGACCAGCCCAAGCTTGTTAAGTTATCAAAAACATTATCTCCCGAGTCAAAGGCTAAGTATGTTAAGTTGCTTTCTGAATTTTCTGATGTTTTTGCATGGGATTACTTAGATTTGAAAGTGTATGACAAGAACATCATTCAGCACACCATTCCTATTAAGCCAAATCAAAAACCCTTTAGAGAAAATTTGAGGAGGATCAACCCAAAGCTACTGCCATACATTGAGAAAGAGGTAAATAGATTGTTTAAAGTCGGTATCATTGTTCCAATTAGATTCTCTGATTGGGTTTCAAATTTGGTCCCAGTACGGAAAAACACTGGAGAGATAAGGTTGTGCATTGATTTCCAGAACCTAAATAAAGTATCCCTGAAAGATAATTATCCTCTTCCTAAGATGGACCACATTCTGCAAAGAGTAGTTGGAGCATCATAGATGTCACTACTAGATGGCTACTCAGGTTACAATCAGATTTTGGTGCATGAAAAAGACCAAGACAAAACTACCTTCACAACACCATGGGGGACTTTTCAGTATGCCAAGATGCCACTTGTGCTAAAGAATGTTGGGGCCACTTTTCAGCAGGCCATGGATATAGCTTTCGCTAATGAGAAGGAGGTCTTCTTAGTGGTTTACTTAGATGACTTGACAGTATTTTCTGGTTCTGGTGACGAGCATTTGCACCACCTGAGGATTGCTTTTCAGAAATGCAGGGAGTTCAGGATTTCTTTAAATCCAAAGAAGGGTCTTTTTCCCATGGAGGAAGGTAAGCTCCTTGGTCATATAATTTCAAAATATGGTGTTCGTATTGATCCTTCTGGGGTGGAGGCAATTCAACAAATAGACATTCTACACAATAAAAAGGAGATCCAAGCCTTCAACGGTAAGATGAACTTCTTACGCAGATTCATACCAAATTTGGTTGAGAATTTGCATGAGTTAACTAATATGTTGAAGAAGGACAGCACTGTGAAATGGACCAAGGATGCCATGAAATATTTCAACTTAGTAAAGCTTCCTTTCACCGTAGCCCCTGTTTTGATCAGTCCCGATTATACTCATGATTTTATTATATTTTCATTTGCGTCTGAGCACACTTTGGTTGCGGTGTTGATGCAAAAGAAGGATCAGGTGGAGTAGCCCATTGCGTTTTTCAGTCGGACTATCAGAGATGTTTCTCTTCACTATAACATCATTGAGAAACAATATTTGGCTCTTATAAAGGAATTGAAGGATTTTCGAGTTTGCATTCTGCATTCGCATACCATAGCATATGTTCCCAACGTTTCTTTCAAAGATGTCCTCATGCAAACTGATCCGAAGGGAAGAAGAGGTAAGTGGATAGCAACAATGTTAGAGTATAATCTTGAGATTAAACCCATGAAACTGATCAAAGGTCAAGGCTTGGCAAAACTCATGGCTGAGTTGAATCTTCATGCTCTAGACAAAAATCTTCTTGCAGCAATGTCAAATGACGAAGATGGTGGCACACTCATTCAGGTATCATAAATGTTTTTCAACTCACCTTGGTATTCCGATATAGTATATGTTCTTCAGCATCTTTCTTCTCCTCCTAGAATGCCTAAAAGTAAAGGTATATCACCAGAACTGAAGTCTGCAAAATTCTGCATTTTGGATAGTGCTCTCTATTGGAAAGATCTGGGAGGGGTTCTTCTTAATTGTTTGGCTAAAAATGAATCTTAGCAGGTAATGAATGATTTTCATATAGGAGATTGTGGGGGTCACTTGTTTTGGAAAACAACAGCGAATAAAATCTTGAGAGCAGGGTATTATTGGCCATCTTTATTTTCAGATTTATATAAGACAGTCATGAGCTGCCACAAATGTCAAGTTTTTCATGGAAAAAGGAAGCTGATTCCTCTTCCTTTGAAGCTAGTTGTAGTTAGTGCATCATTCCGGCAGTGGGGGCTTGATTTCATAGGAGAAATTCATCTTTCTTCATCAACACAACATAGATGGATTTTGACAACTATCGATTACTCACCAAATGGATCGAAGCCATTATGACAAGTCAAGCTACGGACATGGTAATCATTCAGTTTTTAGAGTCCAATATCTTGTCTCGTTTTGGTTGCCCTCACAAGATTATTACAGATAATGCAGCAGTGTTTAAGTCAAATAAAATGGTTGAGTTTTGCAACAAATACAACATCACATTGGGTCATTCCACGACATACTATCCGTGGGGAAATGGACTAGCTGAGTCTTCCAATAAATCCTTGGTAAACATTATTAAGAAGATGTTGGAGGCAAACAAAAAGAATTGTCATCGAAAGATTGTCAATTCTTTGTGGCCCAAGAGAGTGAGTAGAAAGAAATCAATAGGTATGTCGCCTTTTGAATTGGTTTATGGTATTGATACAGTGTTTCTTACATCACTTGTAGTCCCAATCATGAGAATATTGTAAGAAGTCGACAGTGAAGAAGATGATATTCAGCGCCGGATCAATCAAATGATTCACCTTCAACAAACAAGGGAAGAGGTTTCTCAAAATACTTTCCGGCTGCAAGAAAAGATAAAAAAAAATTATGACCGCAAAACCAAGGCAGAAAAGTTTCAGCTGGAAGATGTAGTGTTGTGATGGGATGCATGAAATGAAGAAAAATGGGAAAATGGTAAGTTTGACAATCTGTGGAAAGGACCTTATAAAATCTCAGCACATCTAGGACAGAATGCATTTTTATTAAAGGAAATGTATGGTCAAGAATGCTCAGGAGGACCAGTGAATGGTAGGCTCCTGAAACACTATTATTTCTGATGCAGCTTGCTGAAGTTGTTTCACTGTCATTGTATATACCAGTTTACTTTCCTTGCAAGATTTGAAGTACAATGTCATTTGAGCTTGGGGCCCGAAGTGAAGGCTATAAAGCTTAAATGCTTTGTGTTGTTTTTAGTTGGTTTTTGAGTCAGTCTAGAGTCGGTTTTGAGTCAGTTTTCAGTTTGTATCAAGTCATTTTTCAAAAATTTCAAAAAAAATTCAGTCTTTCATTTGTTTGACCGTATTGGCCCAATCAGCTAGGCACTTGGTCTACAGTTTTCTTAACACCTCCAAGGAGCTGCCCATCAGGGATCAAATCTGCTCTTTGCATTTTCATTGTAGGTGTCTCATACTTAAATTTTGTTATCATTACACTAGGTCATGTCTTCAATGCTCCACTGATGGTTGTATTCTTCTCAGAAAATCAAATTTTTCCTCATGAGGTACATCTTTTGACCCATATTTATGTTGCATTCAGTTATGGTTTCAGTTATGTTATTTTAGAGTCAAGAGCAGTCATGTTTCCATTAGGTCTTAGGGTTCATTTCCAAGGTCAAAAGCATAGTTTCAGTGTAAATAAAGGGTAGAAAAGGTATGAGGAAGACCAATAAACAAAGAGTGATTGGTAGTGAGTCATGGTTATTGTACAAAGTTCTTATTTCATTGATGTAATTTTCATCTCAAAAACATGTTTTTGAGATGAAAACAAAGTATTTTAGTTTGTTCATATTTTTTTATGTAATTCAAGTCATTTTATGTAATAAGTGTTCCCATAAGCTGCCCAAGCATTTCTCCTTGCTGTAAGAAATGAGCCATTGAAGAAATCAGCTCAATCAAAGCATCATCCACCTGAAAAGAGACAAAGAAAGAAAAGCATCAAACAGAGATTTGAAGACAAATTAAAAGTTCCAAACAAACATTATAAAGTGGGTTTTTTTAAGGAAAAATCAAAATCATCCTCTATATAAGATTTCAAAATCATTTTTCAAAGTTCATCATGCTCATTTGACAAAGAGAGAAAAAAGGGAGTTGCAGCGAATTGGTGGTCGCAGAAACCTTGGGCGTTGCGCATAGAGCAAGGAGCATTGCGCACATGGCAAAGTGGTCAGGCACTGTGCATAGAGAAAGGAGTGTTGCGCATAGGGCGAAATTCTGGGGTGTTGCGCACACAGGCAGGGCGCTGCACATATAACCAAAGCGCTGCGCATAGAGCCTATGTGCCAGTGTATCTTTGCACGGCGCTGTGCATACAACAGGGTGATGTGCACCTGTACAAGGCATCGAGCATAGGGCCAGCAACTAGCGAAACCATCATAACAACAATTCAAATCACTCCTTTTGTTATCTAGATCCTCAAGAAAGTAAGAATACTCCCTAAAATATCCTCCCAACACTTTTTTCAAGATTTTTAATTTGTTTTGCTATTAAAATTTTCAAACCCTAGGTTGTCTAAAAGCCCTCCTTGCTTATCATTTTCCGATTCATTCCCACATCTTGTTGTCATATCCCTTATTCCCACATCTTGTTGTCATATCCCTTAGTCCCACATCTTGTTGTCATATCCCTAAATATCATCCCTATTCCTTATTCCCTACTGTCAAATACACTCATCCCATATACCCTAGTCCCCAAACAAAATCCCTAAAACCCCACTTACAAAATAGTCCCTATTAAAAAATACCTCCCCCCTTCTCACTCTCACATCATACATATCTCATCCTACATCACACAAACTCCTCTCCCCTTCCCCTATCTCTATTCACCATAACTCACTTCCTGATTACCTTCTCTAGGGTTTCTAAAACTTCAAACTCAAAAACTTGGATAAAGAGGATAAAGATTATGAGGAGGAAAACAGTGGCAGTGAAACCATGGATGATGAACCTCAGCATCAGAGAAAACCACATAAGGGAGGCAGAATTATTAGAGAAGAACCATCAAGCATCAGAGAGTTAGAGGATTCCCCTATGACTGTCTCTTGTTTGAGGCATCTGGGACGCTATGAGTTTTGTGAGCAAGTACAAAGAGTTCAACATCATCCTGAGCTGACCAGGATTTTTGTAGCAAATATCCATCATAACAAGGTAACTCTTGTCGGGGTGACATTTACAATTTCCTCCTCCATCATTGTTGATGCTACAAGGATTCTGAATGTGGGGGAAAAATGGTATAAAGCACAAGATTTGGATGAGCACTGCTATGAGCCATACTTCAAATCCAGGTACAGGAATGAAAAGAAAAGGACATTTCCTTTTAGGTTCCTTCACGACAAGTATGCCCCTATGATGAGGATTATTATGAAGTATTTTACATGTGAGGGCAGGTTTTCTAGATTATACACCTATCATATTTGGCTTCTTATGCACATCACAAGAGTGAAATTGATGAACATCCCATACTTCTTATTCAGGAACATTGAGAAGATGCCCTACATTGTACAGAAAAGGCCATACCCCCAGCACATGAATAGTATTTGTCACTATTCCTTGATTAAGATTATTGTGCTACATCATCTCAACCTCCTCAACATCTCCTGGGATACATTTATTGCCAATGACATCTTCAATGGTCCTCAGATTCCTCCACTAGTGCCTCAAGAAGCAGAAAGGCCTTCCAACAGTGCCGAAGTAAAGAAAAGTAAGAAGGCTAAAGAGACTAAAGTTGTTGAGAAGCCAGAAACCTACAAAACATATCAGAGAGGGGCTAGAAAGTTGTTTGCAGGTGATAGGCATGTGTTTACACCACCTGATGTGGATGGGGCCTTGCCTTCTCCACCAACTCATAGGCAAATGCTTGCTCCACAAACTGTGGAAGGGGCTTTGCCTTCTTCATCAACACAACAGGTACATTAGGTGCAGCAGGTGCATAAAGGAAAGGAAATGATGATGGAGGAAAGCCGCAATGATGAAGAGGAAAGGGAATTTGATTTGATGGAACATGATGGACCAGAACAGCCACACATTCATCATGGCATTGAGATAGTCGACCAGAACAGCCACACATTCATCAACACAAGATAGTCGATGCACAGTTCCAAGCACTGATGGACAACTTGGCGAGAGCTAAGTATGTCATTCCATACCTTGAGCAAGAGAACAAGTAGCTAAGTGAAAAACAGGTCCTCATGGTGCTAGAACTTCTCAAAGCAAAGAGGCAAGGTGACAAAGGCAAATCAGTAATGCAAGAGGAAGAAACCCCAACCACCTTGACTACATAACAAAGGCTTCAAAAGAAGATTGAAGAGCATAGAGAAATATGGCTTGACAGGGTCAATTTTCATTTATAGAAGCTTTTACAAAGGGAAAATGGGGATAATCAAATCATCAGGCACATGGATTTCCATTACAGGACCCGAAACAAGATTTGTAACATAAGAGTCAAGAAAATGAAGACAAGGCTGAAACAAGCCCTCAAAGGAAAAAAGGAGGGTGATAGGCTTAGGTTGCTTGTTGAATATTACTTGGCTGACCCAGACACTTGATGGTGGTATTCTCCACAAATTTTGAGTAAGTTTTGAGAATTTTTGCATTTTTGAAGAATTTAGCAGTTTTTTACTCAGGAGAATCGGCTTATGTGCAGCGCCACTGGTGCTGTGCTTTTCCTAGGGTAATCCAATGAGGAAATGGTCAGTACTTTTGGATTCAAAATGATGAGTACATGCACCCTGTGCATTTTCTAAGCTTTTGTAGCAAAACTGGCTGGTCAAAAGGTCAAAAAAACCCAAGAAATGACCTTTTTTCCCTCTTTTTGACCATGGCGCTGCGCATAGAAACAGTCTTGTGAGAATTAGTTTTTGAGGGGTCAAATCAACTCCAAATGGGAAACTAAAGGAATATTTGGATAGTAGACAAGACAGGCTTTCCCATGAGCTATCATGAGCTCAATTTTCACACCGGGAAGGCCTCCAAAATTGCCCTGCAAAACGTGTTGCGCATAGCCTTCTAGCGCTGCACATAGGACAATTTTCTACTAAAATTGCACTTCACTGTGCCATAATTTTTGGGTTTTCTCTCATAGATGATGTTTTTACTAATGTAAATGGTGACTAGGCATATAAAGAAGACGAATATTTTTTACTAGAAGGGAGATTCATTGGATCAAAAGTTCTCTTGAAGTCAAATGAATCAGTTCCCTCCCTTTTAGAGGTAAGTTGTTAGGGTTGCCTAGATTCCAGTTTCTTGTTCAGTTTTTGATGGATTAGTTCCTCATCTTAGGGATTCGACCCCTGAGGATGGGTGGATGTTGAATTTAGGTCTATATCTTCTTTTTCTTTCTCATTGTAAAGGGGTGGACTTAGTGGGATGCTTAGGCTTTGATAGACATCATTTTGTACCAGTTAAAGCAGGAGATAATGAAAAAGTGTAGCTATTTCTTTGGGATCCATGTGGTATGATGTTCAGTTCAGTTTTTCTTATGTTTTCATGTGTTAAAATGTATTTTTAATTCCATTTAATCATTCCATACTCTTTATGTGAATGTATACAAGTCCAAAAGGAAGAATCCATAACTTTTATGCTTTGTTTTGGGTAGACATTTCACAATCTCTATTTTCTTTAGTTTAGGAAGAATCCATGAGGTTTACATGCTCTTCCTAGCTCCTCATCTGTATTTTCAACTCATCCATCAAACCCTAAGGTTCTAATCATTGTGCCTGCCTTGCCCCATCGAACAACCTGCGGGTTTGACCTAATTTCCTTGCCCTAATCATTTGTCTCCTCTTCATCCAACAAAACGCTTCAAAATCAAATCAAACCTTGTGCTACTATACCTAGCCTAATATCAGTTTCTAGATCCAGTCAATTATGATGAGATCCTTACGTAGAGAGACCTCTCCTAGCCTAGTAGGGCTATCTATTTGGCTAATCATGGTTTGTAGTTACCCTGGCATTGCCTTCCTTCAGCCTGAGGTTCAATCCAAGTGCTAACACATTGGATCACATCCAAATCAATCCACAAGGCACATTTGAATTTGAAAAATGGTAATCCATGTCAATCCTCCCTACCAATCAAATTCAATAATAAAAAATTATAAAATAACCTCAACCGTTACTGAATTGGTTCATAAAATTTCATTCTACTCATCTGCAGCTCGAGACATACCATCAGAGACTGTGTGCACATTGTGATCAAGTTTGAACACTTCAATATTTTTCTTTCTGTTTTTCTTAATCTTCCATTAATTTACAATATAAACTTCAATTTTTTTCTTTCTTTCTTTTTGTTATTTTTAATAATCCATTAATTTACCATATGAAGCTACTGCATGTGCAATCTAGAAGCTACTGTGTGTGAAATTTAGCTACTATGTGTGAAATTGTGGACAAAAAATTAATCATGCCCAATAAAGACAACAGAGACAAAAATACTAGAGAATCTAAACAAAACACATATGTCTGATATTTATGTCAAATAATTTTTTGATATTTGTGGATGGAGATTCAATTCGATGAGTTTGAGTTTTACATTCAGTGCTTTAATAGGTACATATTTATTTCACATCATAAAACTAGTAAAGGCACTTGTTATTAAAGGTCCACCTGTGGGTGTTACAAATCCATTTGGGCACATCACTCCCATCATTCAGATTAGTACTATTAGGGCTCATAAAACCCTAATTCAGTTGCTACATTCCTTAGACAAGTCATCACTTTGAATGCCTCTTTCCCTTAGAGTTTCTTGGCCTGAAGCCCTCCAGAAATGCCTCCTTGAGGGACCAGCGCAGCCTTGGTTAGGGGTAAGTGCACTTCAGTGCAGGTAGGCCCATGTTAGGGTGCTTTCCAGAGCACTTAGGCCCACTTTGACCTGCATTGGGCGAGATTGAGAGAAATCATCATAGGGTTTTGGGAATATTCTTATCTTCTGGAACCATCTAGAAGATTCCCACACTTATCATCTCCTACGAGCTCGAAATTGGATAGGGAATGATTTACGTAACCACCTATCGTCTCATCCCTTCCTCCATGGAAACTAACTCTAAGTTTGGAAGGCCATTCAATACCCTCATTTATGACCAAACCTCCTCCATTTTCCTATAAATTGAGCACTCAGCTAAGTGATCAGGGGCTGGACTTTGAGAATTTGTAAGGATGAGGTTTGATATTGTAAGCAAGTACTGTTATGTTGTCGGAGTGTTGTAAATTGTGATGTGATGTTGGTTGGAACCCAAGATGAAGGAGTGAAATTGGATTAGACTTCATGGTTGTAACTCTTGCTTCTACTTAATAAATTTGTTTACACCTTTTCCCATATTCTTTCTTTATGTATGATGATTATATGTGTAAATGATTTAGATCTCTTGCTTTGATTGGTTTTTGTCCTCCGTTTATGATTATAGGTACTTGTCGAGTGGATTAAGTTCAAGAAGGAGCAATGATAGCCATACAAAGGAGACAAAGGGAAAGAAAAAGATAACAAGTAGGTCCCTTGTCTTATTTATCTTCTATAGAAAAAGGTTAAGCGCTTTAATTCTATTGTTCTAGGTCTAGCTACCCACCTAGGGAAATTGTGTTTATCCGTAGATGCAAAATTCCACATAGCAAATTGGCAACTCCATTGGGGATCGATCATCGTTCTGGTATTTTACCTTCATCCTATTACACCCTAGTAGGCTTTACTTGCTTCCATTGATCTTGTTTCAGCTTTTTTGAAGTATTTTTTGGTAAAAATTGTGCTTGAAAGCCCCTAGGATGGCCTAATCGGCACCAGCGTAGGTTTAGTCTAGAGACAAAATGCTGCAAATCACCCTTGGCTTGAGGACAATGCTCTGAAGTGCATTGTCTCCTATTCAAGGCTGCGATGATCCTCCTTAGGTCAAAAAATTCTACTTTGACTTGATTTTTCCCAAATTTCCTCATGTTTTTGCTTGCTGAAAGATCAATGATGCTTGTGTCTCTAAAATCAATTTTTGTTTCCTTTGCTAGCCCTAATTTTGCCTTAATTGTTTAGTTTTTCTTAAATGATTTATTTATCACTATCAGTTCATTGTCAAAGTTAGTTTCTAGTCGATTAATCTTTGTTCAAAAGAAAGTGTCGTAAAGTCTTTGTTCTTGCAAAAATATTAATTAATTGTCTATGCATTAGTTTCCTTTTGTTCATTTCAACATCAATCGAATTGAAAAGAAAAACTTGCACTGTGCATTGAAAGAGTTTGATTGTGCTCATAGGAATAGTTTAGGGAAATTGAATTAGATGTGCTATTTGTTCTTTGTCAAAGATTTGATTTCTCTATCCCTTATTAGCTACGGTTTTCATTGTTAATTGAATGAAAGAATGTTTCTCATCTTAGTTGCATTCTAGGAATTGCAGACATACATCACGTGGTGAACCTTGAAAGGAAAATTGTTAAGAAGATCAACTTAAAAGTTATCTCAATTAACCTAATGGAGCATTGTAACTTAATGCATAACATTTAGAGGTCTAGGCTAGAGACATGTTTTGGTGTCATTAAAGATAGCAGTTATCGCTAACTTTTCTGCGATACATTCTAAGTGTGATACCTCATTCCACCTACATAAGTATATCGTAGCTCATCCATGTACCTTCAGGTATATAGGGCGGTGTTATAGTACGTAAAGTATAAAGGAATGCTCTCACTGTACGGTTTCGCATTAGACAATGCTAACACAGATTGGGCCTCCACGTACTTTCGAGTATATATGGGAGGACTACATAATGTTTCTATCCATCCTTAGGTAACTGAGTCAGCTGCCTTGTACACTGTGATACACCAAACATAGCATTGGGGGAGATTTCCTACAAGTATGTTAAGTCCTTGGTTTACTGAGGCAGCATATTGCAGCTCACGGTTGCTTGGTAATACTTTTTCCTAGATTATCCCTCTTTTGTTTTGTTATGTTATTTTGATTAAAACAAAATTAATTGACCACAGATAACATCCTCCATGCTCACTCCTTAGTTGATCTTAGGTTGAGACATATGGCCACACTCTGGAGTCCACAGATCAAGGAATTCCTTTTGATGGGAAACCTAGTCCTTTTCGTCCTTTCAGAAATATTGGTGCTCCTTATATGGCTACATTGTCCCTTCTGAGATTTACCATTGGCTTGCCAGTATGGTTATTTTCAACCTCCTTGGTTCAAAATGTCGTGATTTCTCCACAATTGAGTACTTCCCCAACTGGAAAAAATCAACCTCCATTTGATCCTAAAGTTGACCCTTTGCCTTCTTCCTCGTTGCCTGGTGAAAGTATTGACACTAGTAACTAGGTGGCTAAGAAGAAGAAGAAAGTGAAGAAGAAGAAGAAGAAGAAGAAGAAGAAAATTCAGCAAGGGGGCAACCAAGAAACCATTGCTTTGAATGCAACTTCTGATGAGAAACCATCCGATAAGCCTCACAAAGTTCGATATCCATGCAAACTTTGTACGAGAGACAATCTTCTTTGAAATTGCCCTAATATTCCTCATATCTTAGAAGAATGGTATTCTCGTTCACATCGTCATGTGTCATAAACTTTTGGAGATCATGCTAGTGACACACCATCAACTAGTGGTAGTAAATTTCATGGAAAGAAGGGTAAAGTTAAGTTTTTCTATAGGTTATGTGAAGGGAATCACCCCATTAACCTTTGTCCGTAAATGGATGAAGCAAAAAAGGTGTTGGATAACCATCCTGCTTCTCTGCAACGACTTCCATCTAGTTACAAGAGACTCTCCCTTAATCCTTCACTAGTTGATAAAGTGACTGACCCAAATCAAACGTCAGTCAAACCCACTCTCTTTGAATGTGAATCCCATGAGTCTATACTTGACCAATCATATGTCGAGGAAACAGTTGACCCGATTTCACCTTTAGTTAATCATACCTTTCTCATAGAGAGTGAGTATGATACCACTCAGGTTCTTTTCGTTTCTTCATATTCGAATGAGCTTGGGGGAAACTCTCCTATTCCATCAAGACAGGAGGAAAATCCTCCAATTCTCGTAACTCAGGGGGGTAATTCTCCCGTTCTTACGGTACCCCCTCCAAGTAGTTTGGTCACTTCCTTTGATTGGAATCGATTAGCAGGATGCCATCTTCTTTCTTATGTGCCTTTCCAAATCATAGTATAGGTTTGTAATATGATTGTACCTAGTGTTAGCACCTAAATCTGCCTTAGGCTGAAGGAAGGCAAAATTTAGGGTAACCACAAACCACGCTCAGTCTGGTAGCTAGCCCTACCAGAACAAGAGAGGGCTCTCTCTGAGTCAAGCTCAGTGAATAGATAAACGATATGGTCTGAGATGACTTACAGTGAAATATTGATCTTAGGCTAGTAAGTGAATATGGATACAAGAAGCGATTTTTATGAATGACTGTGTTTCTGGGATGGTATGGGACCAACGGACAGCAATGAGCAGAGGATGAAATACAAAGGCACAGATTACTTCGTGAGGCAAGATAGGTGGAAAGCCTAGCAATTTAGTTTGAAATAACGCGGAATGGAGAGATTTCTTAGGAGGGTGAAAAGGGCATACGTACATGAATCCTTTTCAATAGAAGAAAGAACACTGAACATGAAATTTTCCCACAGGCAGAGCAATAAAATTGAATTCTACCTTATCTAACTTAGAAAATTTCACTGGAAATGAATATGAAATGAACTATGAAACATAACGAAATACATATGAAACATAAGAGACACATTTTCTACGCTCACAACCACATGAATCTCATGAAACAAAGCCGCTACGTTTCATTAATCCTCTGTCAAAATATACAATGAAGAAACAGAGTTTCTTTCCCACAGTCTCCCAGAAGTTAGAAGCCAACCAACCCTTTGCAAATAGTTTGCATACAATATATAGAATGTGCAATGAAGAGATAGAACGCCCAAGGGTTGGGGAGTTACTCGAATCATTACCAAATGGAGGTGGAAAGCCAACCATTAGCTACAGGTGCAGCATTACAAACATGACAAATGGCTTGGGTGACCGTTGGCCTTCCTTTGCCATTTGGATGGAAGCCAATCTGGAGTGAAAATACTTTAAATGCCACCTTAGGTGCTGAAAAAGTGAAATGTAGATGAGTGGGCCCACTTGTGAAAAGTCGCGAATCGAAATTTCGCGAAACAGAGGTAAATTGGGCCTTTTTTCCTATATGCGCCGCGCCACTTTGGAGCCTATTTTGAGGCACTTGCAGGAGTCAAAATTGTGCCCAAGTGTGCTTGTTGGAAAGCCTGGCCTGTCTACTTTCCAACCCAAGTGGAATTTCTGAATTTGGTGCTCATTTGCCCCTCCAAAACTTCATTCTCCCAAGACTGCTTCCTGTGTGTCAAAATAGGGGCAGAGAGGTCATGTTTTGAGTGTTTTTGACCTCCTGGCGACTCAAATCATGCCCAAATTTCTTGTCCATGCACCAGAAGGCATTATTTTTCATGATGAATCCAAAAATGCAAGCCATTTTCAATTTGGAGCTCCCAATCCTAAGCGCCGCACCAGTGGCGCGGCAGACAGGGAGAATAAACCTGTGTTATGACCAAAAAATTACCATGTGACCAAAATTGTCCCAAATTTCTTGAAATTTGGGCTGGAGATCCTCTATGAAGTACTATGCTGGGCCACAGAGGCTTCAGCCAAGATTTGAAGCCGATCTTGCTCTTTTTGCCTCTTTTGCCTTTTTGTCGCTTTTCTCAATTTCGCCTTCAAACTCCTTATTTGTGCCTTATAAACCTTGTTCCGCGCCATGTAGTGGAAAGCCATGTGCCTCAGCAATGCATTGTCTCTGTCGTCCTTGTTTAGCATTTTATCCAGGTGCATGTTAACTCTCTGGAGAGTAGACTCCCGATCATCATTAATCTGTTGCTCCAATGAAGTGAGCTCAGTCCTCCTATGTTGGGCAGCTTGGCGATTCTCACGGATGTTTTGCAGCTCCATGATCACATGCTGGTCTTCAAGCTGTTTGTTCCTCTGCTCCAAATACCTGATGTTCCATTTGGCTCTTTCCAGATTAAGGGACAAGGCTTGAATCTCTGTTTGCTGCTCCTGGATGATCTCTTCAAGCTGTGCACTTTGCGGATCTGTGTCGGCATCATCATCATGAAGGAGAACGAATTCGGTCTCTCGTTCACCTGATGGCTCACCTGAAGGCCCCTCATCCTGCATTGGCTCTTTGCCTCTGTCCTGTTCCTGTGATGCTGATGGAGGAAGCGAGGCCCCTTCCACCCCGGGTGGAGATAACATTCGCTTTGCCACTGCAAACAAACGTCTGGTGCCTTTCTGATATGTGATGAAAACTGGCACACTAGTAGTCTCATGGCGCTCATACCGATGAGAAGGACCACCTATCTCATGTTTAACCTCTGATAATACCTGTGAAGTGCTGAAGATGTCACAGGAGATGAAGTCATCCCAAGTGATGCCCTGCAATCCCAACTGATGATCCACCAAAATCCGGATAAGAGCAAAGTGATAAACACTGTTAAGTTGTTGTTAAGGGGTCTTATGCTGCATGAAGGTGTTCATCCTCTCTATGTTCCTACAAATGAGAAATGGGAGGTTCATCATCCACACCCTGGTAAAATGCATGAGCAACCTGATGTGATAGGCATATATTCTAGAGAACCTCCCCTCACAACTGAAGTACTTCATGATCAATTTCATGACTGGAGCATATTCATCTTTAAAATATCTGAATGGGAAGACTCTTGTGAGCCGAGTCAAGAATCTGGACTTAATGTAAGGCTCATAGTGTTGCCTATCCACCTTCTTCTTCTTATGCCACTGTTCTCCAACATTTGGTATGCCTGTTGCCACTGAGATAGTTTCAGGTGTCAATGTGAAGGTGACCCCGGCCAAGATAGACTGACCTCCATGTAGGTGAAGCACAAAAAGACGGGCCAACTCATGATGAACTCTAACATTAGCCACCCTTTGACAAAATTCAAAACATGCTAGGTGCTGGAAACATGACATGGCAAGAGGGCATGCTTGTAATTCAGTGAGGGTAGTGGGCTCATCCCTAACATGTTTGCCACTCTTGTGATGTCTCTTGGGAGCCTGCTCTTCCGAGGATGAGTCACTTTGTGTCTCCATCTCATACTCTGATGAATGTTGTGATGCCATGACTGCTGTGTGTACTATATTTAGGCTTCCCTTTGATGATGGTGTGAAGCTGGGTGCTTTCTTTATATCTGCCACCAAGGGGAACAATGAAACAGGGAGTATTAGGACGGGAGCAATGTGATGGGAATAGGGGTTACGGGGAGAAGTTTGTTTAGGGATATGGAGGGGGTTTGGGTGTTTTGATAGGGTGGGGTTTGCAATTTTGACAAGGTAGGGTTTGGGGTGTTATGTTGACAAAAGAGTGTAGGGATGGGGGATAGGGTTTGGTAGTATTTTAGGGTAGGGATAATAGAAAAAATGAGAAAGGGAGGATAGGGAAAAAGGGTAGGTGAGGGGAAAATGTTGGGTGAAATGGAACCTTGGCACTAACACCACACTTTTGCAACCCTAGCCATCATGGTTTTTCGGTGTTTTCTTGTGGTTGATTTTATGATTTTTGTTGCATTCAGACATCGCCATAAACCACCATATCATTTATAAAATTTGATGAACAAGTCATGTCATAGAGCCTACCCTTCACTTTGATGGGCTTCACAAAAAATTTGAGGTGATTTGGCACTGTTTCGGCCCTTGGTCTGTGTGCGCCGCGCGCAAAACCCAGTGTGTCGCGCCCTGGGTGTGCACCATGCCCGTTGAAAATTTGAACTGAGGGGTGTCTCTGTGTGTGCCGTGCCCTCTGTGTGTGCCGCGCCCCTGTGTATATGCGCCGCGCCCTGAGAACTGCCTCCAAACTTGCTCCAAACATGCACGATGCACACTCAAACCTTTGCAATGTCTTCCAATGAACTTGATTTGCACAATGCCTCTTATTTTGGTAAAAAACTTGTATATAAAGACTTGGAAGTGATGGGTTTAATTTTCGCTTCTCCAAAAACCCATTTTTCTAATGTTATGTTTTGACACTTTTTCACTGACTCAAAGCAACACTGATTTTCACTTTCCCTTTGAAATTTTAGCTCAAATGATGAAATTTTCGGCACTCTTTGCAGGGATTGCATGACTAGACATTTGGCCATGGAAACCATGCCGGCACCTGAAGAAATCAACTGACGAATTTTTCTGAAAATTTATCACAAATGATACTGTTTGACTTTTCTTCAAAACAGAGTTTTGAAGAAGAGTCGAAGTCTATCCACATGAAGATGAAAATTTCTTAATCATAACTGTGTAAGGGCCTCACTCTGGCCTGCATGGCTTTACTGGACATGATTGGAGACCAAAGTGACTAATCCCTAGACCTAATGACTGAAAATAACTCTTGTCCTTTAAAGGACCAGACCTTGACTGTCATGGACTTTGGTGATTATTGACAAAAGACCTAAGCCAGCAGGAGCCAAACATGAGGGGAACTGACTAACAAGACCTTTTCCGTCAGATTATGGCATGCCCCTAGCGGAATGTAGCTGAGTGAATGGAGCGAGACACCTAAAAATGAAATGCATAAAGAGTTTTGATCTCTGACGGAGGACTGACAAGACCGACTCTAACATTGGCTCCAATGGGGGATGGTAGCTCCTTGGAGGTGCCAAGAATAGCAGATCTCTGGAAACGCTAGACAGTGCCTTCGTCCATTGGGCTATGGAGTCATTATTTCGACAACGACACAAGACTCTGACTCATTTATGAAACTAAAATGACCAAAAAAACTTACTCAAATTCGATATTGAAATAACTTGAAGACTAAGTTGACAAACTCAAATCAAACTGAAATAAAATGGTATTTACAATGAGAGTGGAAGTAGCGTTAATAACTCAGAAATGGTACCGCTTGAGTAGCCGACCATTGATCGGCCCTCCTAGACAATCTTCCCCGTTCATTTCCTTCAGAAGAAAGGCATTCTGACCTCGATATGCTGCAATCTTGAAGGGGCCTTTCCAGAGGTTCTCGAACTTACCGTGCTTGCCTTGTTCCTCATTCCTTGCATCCCACTTCATCACCACATCATCCAACTGAAATTTGCCTGCCTTTGCTTTTCTGTCATAAATTTTCTTAATTTTCTCCTGCAACTTGGATGTGTTCTTGAAAACTTCTTCTCTAGTCTGCTGCAAGTAGACCATTTGATTCAACCTTCTCTATATGGGATCTTCTTCACTGTCGGCCTCCTGAAGAAGTTTGACTATCGAGGAAGCGAGAGAGGTAGGAAACACTGTATAAACTCCATAAACTAGCTCAAAAGGTGATGTACCAATGGATTTCTTTTGACTGACCCGATCTGCCCAAAGTGCATTGACCAACCTCTTATGCCAGCTCTTCTTTTTTATTTCCAGCAGCTTCTTGATGATGTTGACCAATGATTTGTTCAAAGACTCCGCCAATCCATCGCCTTGCGGATGATAGGCAATTGAGTGACCCAAGATGATGTGATATTTATGACAAAACTCTACCATCCTTTTGATTTGAAAGCTATTGCGTTATCAGTGATTAATTTATTTGGGCAACCAAAGAGAGACAAGATGTTATTTTCAAGGAATGAAATGATTACTGCATCTGTAGCTTGTCTGGTGGGAATTGCCTCAATCCATTTCATGAAATAATCAGTCGCTGTTAGGATCCATTTACGCTGACCGGAAGAATCAGGATGAATTTCACCAATGAAATCCAACCCCCATTGCTGAAAAGGAGCACTCACCTCAATGGGCTTAAGTGGAAAAGGTTGTAACTTCTGCTTTCTTTTGAAAATCTGACACTTGTGACAGCGCTTGACCATCTAATATACATCAGCAAACAATGTCGGCCAATAGTATCCCGCTCTTAAAATTTTATTTGCCGTTGATTTCCAAAAAAGGTGACCACCACATTCTCCTCTATGAAAATCCTCCATGACCTTCTTTGCTTCCTTTTCCACCAAACAATTTAACAGAATGCCACCGGGATCTTTCCAATACAGTGTAGAATTTAGAATGCAAAACTTGGCAGCCTTCAATTTGAGTGTTCTTGGTTTGTTTCTAGCCATGCCGGGAGGTGGTGAAAAATTTTTAAGCACATATATGATATTTGAATACCACGGGGAAAGAGCAAACATTTCATATACCAAAATTGACGATCCTTCCTCATTCTCATTGGACATAGCAGCGATCAGATTTATGTCCAAGGCGTGCAAGTTTGATTCGGCCATTAACTTTGCAAATCCCTGTCCTTTCACCAGCCTTGTGGGCTTTATTTCCACATCATATTCCAACAAGGCTGCAATCCATTTGCCTCGTCTTCCTTCCGGATCGGTCTGCACTAAAACATCTTTGACAGCAGCGTTAGGAACATAGGCCAAAATATGAGAATGTAGAATATATACCCAAAAATCTTTCAATGCCTTCACAAGTGCAAGGGCTTGCTTCTCAATGATGTTGTATTTTAAGGCTACATCTCTTATAGCTCTGCTGAAGAATGCAATGGGTCTTTCATGATCATCTCTTTTCTGCAATAACACAGCTGCCATAGTGTGCTCTGAAGCAAATGAAAACAATATGAAATCCTGAGTGTAGTCCAGGCTGACTAGAACTGGAGCTGAAGAAATAGCCAATTTGACTAAATTGAAATATTTTACAGCCTCCTCCATCCATTTCACTTGGCTGTCCTTCTTAAGCATGTTTGTCATCTCTCTTAGGTGTTCAGCAAGATTAGGTACAAAGCAGTGCAGAAAGTTCATTTTACCATTGAAAGATTGAATCTCTTTCTTATTCCGGGGGCAGATCGATTTGTTGAATTGCTTGCACACGTGCTGGGTCAATACGAATTCCATCTTTTGAGATAATGTGCCCGACTAGTTTGCCTTCCTCCATAGCGAACAAGCTCTTCTTTGGATTTAGCGACAAGCCATATTTTCTGCACTTTTGGAAGACAATTTTTAGATGGTACATGTGCTCTTCATCAGATTTGGAAAACACTGTCAAATCATCCAGGTACACCACCAAAAAGACATCCTTCTCATTTGCGAAAGCCAAGTCCATTGCACGCTGAAATGTGGCACCCGCATTCTTCAAACCGAAAGGCATTTTAGCGTAATGAAAGGTTCCCCATGGAGTGGTGAACGTTGTCTTGTCTCGGTCATCTTCATGGACAGAAACTTGGTTATATCCAGAATAACCATCAAGTAGTGACATACGAGATGCTCCCACTACTCGCTGAAGTATATGGTCCATTTTGGGCAATGGATAATTGTCCTTCAATGAAAATTTATTGAGATTTCTAAAATCAATGCATAAGCGAATCTCACCTGTCTTCTTTCGTACGGGCACCAAGTTAGAAATCCAATCTGAAAATCTGATGGGCACAATGATCCCTGATTTGTACAACCTGTTGATCTCCTTTTCAATAGATGGCAGCAACTTTGGATTTAGCCTTCTCAACTTCTGTCTGAATGGTTTTTGATTGGGCTTGATGGGTATAGTGTGCTAAATTATGTTGGTATCATATGTCTTTAAGTCAGAATAATCCCAAGCAAACACATCTGCAAATGAAGACAACAAACTGATATATTTGTCCTTGATCTTTGGTGTTAATGCTTTGGAAAATTTTACCAATTTAGGATTAGCAGCTATTCCGATATTGACCTCTTCCACACCCTTCTCTGTTGGCTGCAATGTTGGTTTGCGGGCTACATCATCTTGATCAAAGAGTTCTTCTAAGGGTATCAAGCCTTAGGAATAATGTTATTCTTTAGCTGAAACACGTCCATTTCATTGATCTGCATATCATCTGTACCATTACCTTTACCATCATCATTTTCCACATCAATTGAGGTTTCTTTGAACTTGCCTTTGTTTTGCAGAAAATCATCAATCTCCTCATAATCTTGGAAAACTTGCCAATATCTCTGATTGTCCAGGACGGTTGGACGGTGCTTGACATGGATTTCGAATTTATTGCTAGAGTTCATTGGGATCTTCAAACTACTTGCTGCCTTAGCAAGAGCATCAGCAATGCTATTTTGTATACGAGGCACACTTGTCAAGGTGTATTCTGAAAATAATTTTAGGATGTCTAGAACTGCATTACGGTAAGCCCGCATCCTAGGATGCTTTGCTTGATGTTCGCCTCTGACCTGCTTGATAACCAATTCGGAGTCACCATATACTAAAATCCTCTTAGCATTCAGCTTTCTTAGAATCTTTAGGCCAGCAATCAGAGCCTCATACTCAGCTTCATTATTCGAACAATCAAAAGCTAATTTGTAAGAGCACACCCGCACGTTACTAGGCACTTTGTTAGGGGCGGAGAAAGGACTGCGTACCCAAATTCCAATTCCAGCGCCATCATTTCCCACTGCTCCATCGAAATCCATGGTCCACAAACCTTCTTCTTCCTCTTGCAAGTGTTGAAAATCTGTTTGTTGTCCTTTGTCTGCTTGTTGTCCATTACTTTCAGCTGATTGCTCAGCTGTGTTCTGCTGTTCTTGTCCCTCTTTCTCTAAAACTTCTCTGAAATTTTCTGTTATTTCCGGAATATCCTCTGCTTCTACTAACTGACTATCGATATCATTGAAACTATTGGAATACAAAACAAAAGACTCTAAATCTGTATGTACATAATTAATCGGATGATTTATTGGTTTCTCCTTGCTTGTAATCATGTATTTCATTTTTTGTTCCCGATACAATTTCCTCATTTGGCCAAACACTGGAATTGTTGCATAGGAGAAATCCAGCTGTAGTGTCCCTTTCAATTTCGCTACCCATGACCTGGAAAGAAGCATGCCAAACCTGGGAGGAATATCTGCTACAACAACATCCATCAAAACATTCTTCATTGGGAGTTGATCCAGACTCACAACCAAGTCTTTGATGAGCCCTATACATCTTACTCTGTTGGAATCAAACGAATAGAGATCATGGTATTGCCGGGTGATGTCCAGACCCAGCTTATCCATGATAGCCTTAGGCATGAGATTGTGAGAAGCTCCAGAATCGAACATGGCATTATGTAACACAAAATCATGCAATCTTAAACTGATATAAAAAGGTGGCACCTCACTATCAGGAGACTCACCATTCGATGCTGGCCCAAAAATCATTTCAGGTTGATCGTCTTCAACATTCACCATGTCGGACATTGGGTCCAAATTCAACATTCTAGATACTTGCCCTCTGTAACTGTTGTTCCTCATTATTTCAGTCAAGGGAATGGATACTTTCAATTTAGAAATCTCATTCTCTAAACTAAAAGCGGGAATCTTTTCTACCTCTTTGGCTGGGATTTCTTTCCTTTCCTTTTCTTTCGATGCAATTGGCTGATTTGATTTTTCTGCTGATGGTAATTTGCTGCTATCCAGATCAACCGCCTCCTTTCCTTTCCTTTGTGTAACTGATGAATCATTCTTTGATGTCTCACCGTCCTTCCTTTTCTGAATTGGTTTGACTGGCACATCTCTGTTTCTCAGTGAATATCGATGCTGCTAGGCGGACAGAGCATTCATATAGCCTCTTTGGTATTCATCTGATTCTTCCTCCAAAATAGTGTCATTGGCAAGAATGAAATCTACATCTTTGTGTGCAGCTGAACTTTCCGCATGCTCCTCCTCTTCTGTGATATAAGTAGGCAGGTCATCCGGAGTAAAGAGGTGGTTTTCTTCACCAATTATATTCCCGTCCTCATCTGATTCCGGTCCATGCACAAAATTTTGCTGCAAAGGTGGCTGTACTGGCTGCTGTGCTGTCTGCTCTTGGGCTTGCTGATCCCTCTGCTTTATTCTATATTGTGGCTGTTGCTGGCCACGGAAGTTAGGATTTCTAACTTGTGGCTCAGGTTTGTCAATTTTCACCCTTTCAAGCATCTGCTCTACCTTCCGGAGTAGTTGATCTACCGAGGAAGATTCTTCTTTTACGGTGACCTTCTTCTCTGCCTTTGCTCTAGCTCTCTTGGTCAGCAGATTTGCTTCAACGTTGACCGCTATCTTCTGCATGTCTTCCATTGTGGCCGGTTCTCTCTCTCTTAATTGATAAGCCATGTCAGCATCAAAACCATCCGGGAACTTCACCATGGATAGCCCCACAGGTGGCCTCAGATGATCAGGAATTTCATTATAAACTGAATTGAATCTAACGCAGTAGTCTTGGACCGATTCACCCGAGTTTCGTTTGATTTGCTCATATTCAGCCAGAATTTGAAGAGGATTCTTTTTCACTTCCCAACGGTGTAAAAATTGTCTTTGTAGGTCGGCCAAGGTAGCGATACTTGCATCCGGCAAACCTCTGAACCACTTCCTCACTTCACCTGCAAATGTATGTACAAAGAGTCTCATTGCCACATTCTCTGCATCGATCTCACGAAGTTCATAAAAATCTGCCATTCTGTCCACGTGTTGCTGAGTGGTAATGCTGTTAGGAGTGCCATCAAAAAACAGGATTTTGCTTTGATAATCTGCGAGCATATCATCTAAAACTTGAGGCAGAACAAGGGGTGCAAAACGGACAACCATCACTCTTGGTGGGTTTGGCCTTGGAGTTGTTGGGGGAGTGTGTGCAGAATGTGTAGAATTAACAATTGGAGTTTGGGGCTGTGTCACAATATAATTGTCAATTGATCAGTTCGCCCTTTCAATCTCAAGGTCTACAAGAAACTACGGATTGGGAACAGTAGAGTCAATAGCCCTTTCATATTTGGTCTCGAACAATGATATTTTGAACTACTCGTCAAAATATAGCTCTTCAAGATACTCAAAAAAATTAGGACATGAATGGGATTTAAACACAGGAGGTGTAGAGCTCTCTTGACGAAGGAGTTTTGGAATCAAATTGGGATTTTCGTAGATATGAGGAGGATCTGGATCTGGATTAGCTCTGGTATATCTTCTTGAAGCCAGCGTGCTACTTTCAAATGATCAAAAGGACATAAACAACTTACTCAGCCTATCAAATCCTAAACTTATCATCCGGAAGCTTAGAATTATCAGAAGTATGGGGAGTAATTTCGTGTTTGTCCCCAGCAGAGTCACCACTATGTTAGCACCTAAATCTGCCTCAGGCTTAAGGAAGGCAAAATTCAGGGTAACCACAAACCATGCTCAGTCTGGTAGCTAGCCCTACCAGAACAGGAGAGGGCTCTCTCCGAGTCAAGCTCAGTGAATAGATAAACGATATGGTCTAAGATGACTTACAGTGAAATATTGATCTTAGGCTAGTAAGTGAGTATGGATACAAGAAGCGATTTTTATGAATCACTATGTTTCTGGGATGGTATGGGACCAACGGACAACAATGAGCAGAGGATGAAATACAAAGGCACAGATTACTTCGTGAGGCAAGACAGGCGGAAAGCCTAGCAATTTCGTTTGAAATAATGTGGAATGGAGAGATTGCTTAGGAGGGTGAAAAGGGCATATGTACATGAATCCTTTTCAACAGAAGAAAGAACACTGAACATGAATTTTTCCCACAAGCAGAGCAATAAAATTGAATTCTGCCTTATCTAACTTAGAAAATTTCACTGGAAATGAATATGAAATGAACTATGAAACATAACGAAATACATATGAAACATAAGAGACACATTTTCTATGCTCACAACCACATGAATCTCATGAAACAGAGCTGCTTCCTTTCATTAATCCTCTGTCAAAATATACAATGAAGAAACAGAGTTTCTTTCCCACAGTCTCCCAGAAGTTAGAAGCCAACCAACCCTTTGCAAATAGTTTGCATACAATATATAGAATGTGCCATGAAGAGATAGAACGCCCAAGGGTTGGGGAGTTACTCGAATCATTACCAAATGGAGGTGGAAAGCCAACCATTAGCTACAGGTGCAGCGTTACAAACATGATAAATGGCTTGGGTGACCGTTGGCCTTCCTTTGCCATTTGGATGGAAGCCAATCTGGAGTGAAAATACTTTAAATGCTGCCTTAGGTGCCGAAAACGTGAAATGTATATGAGCGGGCCCACTTGTGAAAAGTCGCGAATCGAAATTTCGCGAAACAGAGGTAAATTGGGCCTTTTTTCCTATATGCACCGCGCCATTTTCTATATGCGCCGCGCCACTTTGGAGCCTCTTTTGAGGAACTTGCGGGAGTCCAAATTGTGCCTAAGTGTGCTTGTTGGAAAGCCTGGCCTGTCTAATTTCCAACCCAAGTGGAATTTATAAATTTGGTGCTCATTTGCCCCTCCAAAACTTCATTCTCCGAAGACTGCGTCCTGTGTGTCAAAATAGGGGCAGAGAGGTCATTTTTTGAGTGTTTTTGACCTCCTAGGGACTCAAATCATGCCCAAATTTCTTGTCCATGCACCAGAAGGCATGATTTTTCATGCTGAATCCAAAAATGCAAGCCATTTACAATTTGGAGCTCCCAATCCTAAGCGTCGCGCCAGTGGCGTGGCGCACAAGGAGAAAAAACCTGTGTTTTGACCAAAAAATTACCATGTGACCAAAATTGTCCCAAATTTCTTGAAATTTGGGCTGGAGATCCTCTATGAAGTACTATGGTGGGCCACAGAGGCTTCAGCCAAGATTTGAAGCCGATCTTGCTCTTTTTGCCTCTTTTGCCTTTTTGTCGCTTTGCTCAATTTTGCCTTCAAACTCCTTATTTGTGTCTTGTAAACCTTGTTCCGCGCCATGTAGTGGAAAGCCATGTGCCTCAGCAATGCATTGTCTCTATCAGCCTTGTTTGCCATTTTATCCAAGTGCATGTTAACTCTCTCGAGAGTAGACTCACGATCATCATTAATCTGTTGCTCCAATGAAGTGAGCTCAGTCCTCCTATGTTGGGCAGCTTGGCGATTCTCACGGATGTTTTGCAGCTCCATGATCACATGCAGGTCTTCAAGCTATTTTTTCCTCTGCTCCAAATACCTGATGTTCCATTTGGCTCTTTCCAGATTAAGGGACAAGGCTTGAATCTCTGTTTGCTGCTCCTGGATGATCTCTTCAAGCTGTGCACTTTGCGGATCTATGTCGGCATCATCATCATCATCATGAAGGAGAACGAATTTGGTCTCTCGTTCACCTGATGGCTCACCTGAAGGCCCCTCATCCCGAATTGGCTCCTTGCCTCTGTCCTGTTCCTGTGATGCTGATGGAGGAAGCGAGGCCCCTTCCACCCCGGGTGGAGATAACACTTGCTTTGCCGCTGCAAACAAACGTCTGGTGCCTTTCTGATATGTGATGAAAACCGGCACACTAGCAGTCTCATGGCGCTCATACCGATGAGAAGGACCGCCTATCTCATGTTTAACCTCTGATAATACCTGTGAAGTGCTGAAGATGTCACGGGAGATGAAGTCATCCCAAGTGATGCCCTGCAATCCCAACTGATGATCCACCAAAATCCGGATAAGAGAAAAGTGATAAACATTGTGAAGTTGTTGTTGAGGGGTCTTATGCTGCATGAAGGTGTTCATCCTCTCTATGTTCCTGCAAATGAAAAATGGGAGGTTCATCATCCGCACCCTGGTAAAGTGCATGAGCAACCTGATGTGATAGGCATATAGTCGAGAGAACCTCCCCTCACAACTGAAGTACTTCATGATCAATTTCATGAGTGGAGCATACTCATCTTTCAAATATCTGAATGGGAAGACTCTTGTGAGCTGACTCAAGAATCTGGCCTTAATGTAAGGCTCATAGTGTTGCCTATCCACCTTCTTCTTCTTATGCCACTGTTCTCCAACATTTGGTATGCCTGTTGCCACTGAGATAGTTTCGGGTGTCAATGTGAAGGTGACCCCGGCCAAGATAGACTGACCTCCATGTAGGTGAAGCACAAAAAGACGGGCCAACTCATGATGAACTCTAACATTAGCCACCCTCTGAGAAAATTCAAAACATGCTAGGTGCTAGAAACATGACATGGCAAGAGGGCATGCTTGTAATTCAATGAGGGTAGTGGGCTCATCCCTAACATGTTTGCCACTCTTGTGATGTCTCCTGGGAGCCTACTCTTCCAAGGATGAGTCACTTTGTGTCTCCATCTCATACTCTGATGAATGTTGTGATGCCATGACTGCTGTGTGTACTGTATTTAGGCTGCCCTTTGATGATGGTGTGAAGCTGGGTGCTTTTGTGATATCTGCAACCAAGGGGAACATTGAAACAGGGAGTATTAGGACGGGAGTAATTTGATGGGAATAAGGGTTATGGGGAGAAGTTTGTTTAGGGATATGGAGGGGGTTTGGGTGTTTTGATAGGGTGGGGTTTGGGGTTTTGACAAGGTAGGGTTTGGGGTGTTATGTTGACAAAAGAGTGGAGGGATGGGGTATAGGGTTTGGTAGTATGTTAGGGTAGGGATAATAGAAAAAATGAGAAAGGGAGGATAGGGAAAAAGGGTAGGTGAGGGGAAAATGATGGTTGAAATTGAACCTTGGCACTAACACCACACTTTTGCAACCCTAGCCATCATGGTTTTTTGGTGTTTTCTTGTGGTTGATTTTATGAGTTTTGTTGCATTCAAACATTGCCATAAACCACCATATCATTTATAAAATTTGATGAACAAGTCATGTCATAGAGCCTACCTTTCACTTTGATGGGCTTCACAAAAAATTTGAGGTGATTTGGCACTGTTTCGGCCCTTGGTCTGTGTGGGCCGCGCGCAAAACCCAGTGTGCCATGCCCTGGGTGTGCGTCACGCCGGTTCAAAATTTGAACTGATGGGTGGCTCTGTGTGCGCCGCGCCCTCTGTGTGCGCGGCGCCCCTTTGTATATGCATCGCGCCCTGAGAACTGCCTCCAAACTTGCTCCAAACATGCACGATGCACACTCAAACCTTTGCAATGTCTTCCAATGAACTTGATTTGCACAATGCCTCTTATTTTGGTAAAAAACTTGTATATAAAGACTTGGAAGTGGTGGGTTTAATTTTTGCTTCTCCAATAACCCATTTTTCTAATGTTATGTTTTGACACTTTTTCACTGACTTAAAGCAACACTGATTTTCACTTTCCCTTTGAAATTTTAGCTCAAATGATGAAATTTTTGGCACTCTTTGTATGGATTGCATGACTGGACACTTGGCCACATAAACCATGCCTGCACCTGAAGAAATCAACTGACAACTTTTTCTGAAAATTTATCACAAATGATACTGTTTGACTTTTCTTCAAAACAGAGTTTTGAAGAACAGTCGAAGTCTATCCACATGACGATGAAACTTTCTGAATCATAACTATATAAGGGCCTCACTCTGGCCTACATGGCTTTACTGGACATGATTGGAGACCAAATTGACTAATCGCTAGACCTAATAACTGAAAATAACTCTTGTCCTTTAAAGGACCAGACCTTGACTGTCATGGACTTTGGTGATTATTGACAAAATAAGTAAGCCAGCAGGAGCCAGACATGAGGGGAACTGACTAACAAGACCTTTTCCATCAGATTATGGCATGCCCCTAGCAGAATGCAGCTGAGTGAATGGAGCGAGACACCTAAAAATGAAATGCATAAAGAGTTTTGATCTCTGACAGAGGACTGACAAGACCGACTCTAACACCTGGCATTATTATAGATGAAGGTGCATCTATGAGTATCCTTTCCTCTGCTACTTGGCAAGCTCTTGGTTCACCACCACTTGTGCCTATTACCCAAAATTTGTTGGCTTTTAATAGAGGAACTAGTTAACCATTAGGGATTCTTCCTCAGTTGCCTATTACTTTGGGAGGAAAAATTGTTTATATTAATGTGATGGTAGTCCCAGGCCCTTTAGATTATAATTTACTTCTTAGGCGCGACTATGTTTATGACATGGGAGCTATTGTTTCAACACTCTTTCGAGTGATGTGTTTCCCGCATGAAGGCAGAATTGTCACCCTTGACCAGATTTCATTTCTTTGTCCAAATATGGCTTCTAGTCAACCATCTTCCCTAAATGGTCCTTTTGTCCAATTGGTATCTCCCCCGCCACAGGCTAATTATGTGGCAATCCGTTCCATGCCTACATCAACAGACAATCAATTCCATGATGTTGTACATTATGTACTGGCGGCATTGGACCTAGATCTCTCCTTCCAGAGCATTTTTCTCCCATCTGATGAGAACCTCTTGGAAGTCATGACCTCTGATGGGTTGTGATCAAAGGTTATGAGCATAGTTCCTTGTCTTGTGTCAAGCTAGTTAAGAAATGAAAGAAGGAATATGAGCATAGTTCCTTTTCTTGTGTCAAGCTCGTTAAAAAATGAAACAAGGAATATGAGAATATTTCCTTGTCTTGTCTCAAGCTTGTTTAAAAATGAAACAAGGAATATGAGGATAATTCCTTGTCTTGTGTCAACCTCGTTAAAAAATGAAACAAAGGTTATGAGCATATTTCCTTGTCTTGTGTCAAGCTCATTAAAAAATGAAACAAGGAATACGAGCATAGTTCCTTGTCTTATGTCAAGCTCGTTAAAAAATGAAACAAGGAATATGAGGATAGTTCCTTGTCTTGTGTCAACCTCGTTAAAAAATGAAACAAAGGATATGAGGATAGTTCTTGGTCTTATGTCAAGCTTGTTAAAAGATGAAACAAGGAATATGAGGATAATTCATTAAAAAATGAAACATCTCCCAGAGGATAGTTCCTTGTATTGTGTCAAGCTCGTTAAAAAATGAAACAAGGAATTTGAGTAGAATTCCTTGTCTTGCGTCAAGCTCATTAAAAATGAAACAAGGTCCCCTAGAGAAAAGTTCCAATTCGAGTCTTTGATTAGATCTCGTAAAATCCCAGTTGAGTATTTCAATTGATCTTGTAAATGAACCTTCATTCCATCCACCTGATAGCCATGGGTAGTCTACTTAGGTGAATGCAATGAAGCTTGGGGGGCATGCACCTAGAATCGGGTCATCATGCTGGGGGCATGTAAACCAATCTCAAGCATAGTTTTTCGTTTCTAGCTTGTGTAAAAATGAAACTGAATCCAAGCATAGTTTTTCATTTCAAGCGTGTGTAAACATGAAACTAAATCCAAGCATAGTTCCCAATGGTTCAAGCTTGTGTAAAAATGAACCCATTTCCATTTTAACCCTTGTGATTTCCATTCTATCAACATCTTCCGTCAGATGAGCCTTGGTTTTATCTACTTCCATCGTCACTATCTACTTGGTCGATCATACGCTTTCACTTGGTTGTTTTACCCCTTTTGAGGAACAGTTGCAATGAGTGGTCTTATTAGCCATCCTCTTCACATAAATCAACATGTTTTGAGAAGTTCCAAAATCACTAGAACCAGTTACTATCCTAGACACCACTCATTCCTCAAAGTGGAGTCCTCTTTAAGCTCTTTTTAGACTCTCGAAATATGAAAAGATTGCCGACCGCTTGTCCTTTTCAGCTTGTTAACGGATTGAAAATGACATCTACTTAGTATAAGTTTAACCCTTTTCCGGACTGAGATAGATTATTTACGAAAAAGGAACACGTTGATTGAACATGGTCAATAGCTTCTCTCTTGTATTGTTTTACGCTTTTTCGAACTTGAGAGACAAATCTACGAAAACGAATTTGTGGAGTTTTCTTTTTGTCCCTTTTCAAACTCTCTAAACATGAAAAGGACCGAGTTATCATTGTCATTAAACTCGTTAAAACATCAAATAGTGACAAAATTGTCCATCACGACAAGACTGAGTTTCACCCTTGTTAGGCTCGTTAAAACATCACATAGCTATGGATTCACCCAAAGGGCGGAATTATACAACAAGCATATGTTATCCTCCTCAAGATTGATAAAAATAAAGAGGTATCGGTCAGCAATGACTGGGGAAAATGGGAAAAGGGGTAAACCACTTTATGGCAACAGGTCGCTCTTGAACATGATTCTTTCACTTCATCACTGTGACACTTTCATCAGAGAATCCAAACAAAACACATAGGCCTAATATTTCTATCTAATAAAGTTATAATTTTTGTGGATGGAGATTCAATTTGATACATTTGAGTTTTACATTCATCTCTTTAATATGTAAATATTTATTTCACAGCATAAAACTAGCAAAGCCACATGTTATTAAAGGCCCACCTATAGGTATTGAAGGTTCAAAGTCATGTCAACAAAAATACTAAAGAATCCAAAAACCATACATAGGCCTGACATTTCTATCAAATGAAGTTCTGATATTTGTGGATGGAGATTCAAGTCAATACATTTGAGTTTTACGTTCAACTCTTTAATAGGTACATATTTATTTCACATCATAAAACTAGAAAAGCCACTTGTTAGTAAAGGTCCACCTGTAGGTCTTCATGGTTCAAATTCATGTCAACAAAAATATTAGAGAATCTAAACAAAACACATAGGCTTGATATTTCTATTAATTAAAGTTCTTATATTTGTGGATGGAGATTCAAGTCAATACATTTGAGTTTTACATTCAACTCTTTAATAGGTACAAATTTATTTCACATCATTAAACTAGCAATGCCACTTGTTATTAAAGGTTCACCTTTAGGTCTTCAACGTTCGAAGTCATGTTAGGTCTAAGTTCAAAAAAAAGTAATTAATGGAAAATGACGATAACATAGAGGAGGGAGGACTATTTTAAATATAAAAAGGGAGGGAGGCCTATGATAAATCTCAAAAGAACCGTTGCCACATACCAAACCATTAATCAAATATTCAAATAACATTCATTGATATATGCAGGTTTCCACAGACCAAACCATTAATCATATATTCAAATAACATTTATTGATATATGCAAGTTGCAAACACAAAATTTATTATTCAAATATATGTAGGTTGCAAGTATTGATTAACCTTTTCATATTTAAATTTCTTATTCAAATAAGACTAAGTTTCTATTCCTAAAACAACTTCCACTGACGCAAATAAATTTTAGCAATATGCATGGTGTTGCATCCATGCCATAATTTTGAATTGAAGATCGTATAAAGAACAGGATGAGGCAAGGGGCCAAGGGTGTCGAATTGTGATGCACTTTATCGGAAGAGGAATTGCGGGATGATGTGAATGCTACCAGTGATCCCAAGAATGACGCTGAGAAAGCCCATGTGGTGGCAGATCCTACTATCCATCCATCTACCATGGAGCCACCCTCAACCACAATATAAGATGCAATCTCAATGAAGAATATCAAGTCCATAAGAGTGTAGACAACGAAAGACATGCTAGGTGAAATTGATGACATAGAGTTCAAGGGGTATTTAGTACATGCATCTGTAAAAAACATGGAATTGTAGCCTCAAGCATAAATTATTGGATTAATGGGCTTATTCATACAAAGCGTAGAGGGTGAGTTACAGTTATGACTGAATAGGAGGAGGTCGAGGTGGGTTTGTGGCGTAAGGAGATGGCCCAAATGGGACACGGGTTAGAGTTGATACAACTCAAACCCACAGTAGCTCAAATCTGTCAGGGGAGGCGAAACCCCTTTAAAGATGGGTTTCATGAAAAATCTTAGTGGAGTGCGTTTAAGAAAAGGCATCTAGACCTTGTGTTATGAATAATTGAGGGCCTTGATAGAGACAAGGATTTAAATTTACACCCTACAATTGTGGCTAAGTTCTATGACACCATTTCCTGTGCATATGAGAAACAATTTTATATCCAAAACCATATATGGAAATATGAAAAAATAGTCTTATAGGTCGGAAGGAATTGTATCATGCGAGAAATTTCCAAAAGAGGGAGTAGAAATGTGCCAAAAAATTTGCTAGGAGTAGGGAGTGGATCACTATTCTTTGTTGTGACAATGCAATTGGTTCTTCAATCCTAGATTTTTATTTATTCAAAGGTAAAACTAAACGTAAAAAATATATACATAATTGTGAACCAATTGCATGCATTGTTGCACATCGCCATGTATGGATGGAAAGGAACTCTTTTTGAATTGGTTTTTTCACTTTGTTTCATTTGTGTCAGGTGGTGACTTGCCTGAAAATATACACGTACTAGTTTTAGATTGTCATGGAAGCCACATGGTTGTGCAGAAAATCAAGGAGGCCAATCATTTGGGCATTGACCTATTAACACTTCCAGATCATCCATTCACAGATTGCAACTCCTTGATGTCAGCGTGTTTGTGCCTTTCAAGAACTATTTCAAGGTAGACTGAGCTTTATGGATGACAAAGAATCTAGATGTGGAAGTAAAAATGTTTGAGCTAAATAAGCTTGCAAGTAAAGCATCTGAAAGGGATTTAACACCTTCTAATATCAAGGTTGGATTTAGGACGACTGGAATTTTTCCACTGAATGTTGATGCTCTTATTAATGATACTAGTTGCAGTCAGGCATTTTTTGTGGAAGGTTAGGAAGCAAAGGACTTACATGACTAGGTTGATTCCCATGAAGATGTGGACTGGAAGGAAGATGTTATTATTGTTGAAGGTATGCTATCCCTTTCTCAAGGACATTTCTATGATGATGAACATGTAAGTGAGACAAAATTTAGTGATGAACCAATTGTGAATAACATGGAGGTTGCCACACCCACTGAAGCACCTACTAATTTTTCATGTGATATTCCAAATGAGGCAGTTGATCATGAAAATGACAACAAAAATGTGGTTTCAAAAGAGAATGTAACAAGAATAAAAAATGACCAATTGAGAATGCCAACCCAAGTAACCCCACCATCATGGTTTCCAGAAGCCATGATGAATGAAAAAAACATAATGTGTCATCCACCAATGATGAAAACATGGGCATGCGTTCACAACCAGAAGAGTTGAGCACTGAACTTGTTCCTTATTTTATGGACAATGGATCACTAGAATAAGAGGTTATTCAATATGAAGTACCAAATGAAGAAAAAAATGGGGTTCAATCAGGTTTCCCTGAGGTTGAAAGGTAAGTGTCAAGACATCAAAAGCATGTGACAATGAACCAAAGAATACTTGGTAGGTTCGTAAAGCTACTAGTAGAGAGAGTGAAGGCCTCATCAACACATTCAAAACTATCTTCGGTTAGATAGGAGTTCACAGTTACTCATCTCTGAACAATATATGAACCTAATGTTCAATTATAAGCATAAAAAACTTGAAATTTAGGAATATAAATGGAGAAAGAAGGAGTTGGCCAAGGAAAAGATAGATTCAAGGATTGTAGCAGTTTCATCTCAAGCAAAGGAAAGCCTCAAAAGAAAAAAACCAAGGGAAAAGAAGTAACATTAGAAAAAATTGGCAAGGAAAGAGAGGGAGGAAAGAAAGGCTCAACATATGTTGGAAAAAGGTGGGGTGATATATAGGGAAGAGAATGGTGCAAGTCAGTTGGAGGAAAACAAGGTGATGTCCAAGACTTGTTGGGTTGTGTTATATTCTTTCCACGACTATCCCACATAGTTAACCAGGGGGTTAGAGGGGGGGCGGAGCCCCCCTTCATTGCGCCGATTGTGTAATGTGGGGGGGGGGGGGGGTCACAGGGGGTTTTAGGCATACCCGTTACCCCACTTTATGGGGTCCAGGCCAGTGCCCCGGAAAATTTTGGTTTTGGAAGCTATGTTAGGTTGGGTGGACCCACCTATGGTTTTGTGCATGATTTTCACATATGTTTTTTGGACGCGATGGTTTTCAGTCCATGGTTTTGGATGCAATGGTTTTCGGTCCATGGTATTGGATGCTTCGGCATGTATAAATATGTATTGTAACATTGAAAGGAACATAATGAAAAATCAAGCTGGTAGTCCCGGTTTTGGGATCCAGGGGAAAATCTCTGTGTATATGTGTTTTATGTGTTATGCTCTCGCATTGTTTATTTTATGTGTTTTAGAATTCATATGCAGGTAATTTCTGTATGGGGTTAAAACCTACATTTGGTATCAGAGTTGTTTTGGCTTCAAGGGGACACCTTTGTTGCTGAGGGGTTTCGCTCGGGCTTGTAGTAGACCCTGTTCTGTGGGAGATCTGCGAGATCGATTCTGGTGGTGAAAGAAGATGGCGAGCAGTGGAAAGATAGAGATCGAAAAATTTAATGGTTAGAGTTTTGATTTGTGGAAACTCAAGATGGAGGATCTGTTAGTGGATAAAGATCAGTGGATCGCAGTAGATCTAGGTACTAAACCAATAGGAGTGTCCGATGAAGAATGGAAGAAGTTGGATCAGAAGGCAAAGAGCACAATACGATCGTGTGTCTCAGATTCAGTATTGTTGAATGTATTAGGGGAAGCTACGATGAAGGCTTTGTGGGACAAGTTAGGGAATTTGTACCAATCTAAGTCTCTGGTGAATAAATTGTTCCTGTGGAAAAAGCTGTATAACCTAAGGATGAAAGATGGAGACTCGGTGAAAGAGCATCTGAACACATTTAATACTGTGGTAAGTTAGTTAGCATCTATTGATATTAAAATTTCATATGAAGATAAGTGCATCAATTTGTTGTGTTCTCTACCAGATTCATGGAATAGTCTAGTTATTGCAATAGGTAGTAATGAAACTGCCTTGAAGTTTGATGAAATAGTCTCATCCTTGCTGACGGAGGAGATGAGACGGAAAAATACGGAGAGCCAGAATGGTGATGCCTTGTTTTTACAAGGATGGTCCCAGAACAAAAACAAAAATAAGTCATCGAGTGGGAGATCTAAATCTAGAGGGAGATCTAAATCTTCAGGAAAACCTGTAAAGGTGGTGTGCTGGAAATGCGGAAAGGAAGGGCACTATAAAAGGGACTGTAAATCTAAAGCTCCTAATAAAGGAAAGGGATCTGATGATGCTCCTTCTGTAGAGGCGAAAACCACCTCAGATGAAGGTGGGGATGTGTACTTGGCTTCTTCAAGTACACATGTAGATCATGAGGCATGGTTGATTGACTCAGGTGCATCCTTTCACTTCATTCCCCATAGAGAGTGGTTTTGCGAGTATGAGAAATATGATGGTGGTGATGTCTTCTTGGGGGATGATACGAAGGCTAGAATCATTAGTCGTGGAAAAGTAAAGTTGAAATTGCAAGGTGGAAGGGTTAGGAAACTTCCGGGTGTTCTGCATATTCCTACATTGGCCAGAAATCTGATTTCATTAAGCAAGCTGGATGATGCAGGTGTAAAAATAGTGTTTGAGAAGGATACCTACAAGATGGTTTGAGGAGCACTGGTTTTGATGCAAGGAGTTCGGATTGGAACTCTGTACAAGCTACAAGGTAGCACTGTTATTGATGGGTGCAACAGTTCTATGGTTCCTGAAAGTGGAGCAGAAAATCTAGTGGTCTCTAGAGAGAAGACCATGTTGTGGTATCAAAGGCTTGGACATATTGGAGAGAAGGGCCTTCAAATACTTCATGGTAAAGGTATGGTAAAAGGTATGAGTAATAGCTCTCTGGATTTGATTTCTGTGAAAATTGTGTATATGGGAAGCAGAATCAGGTGAGTTTCCCCTCTGGAAGTAAGAGGGCAAAACAGATATTAGAGATTGTGCACAGTGATGTGTTTGGACCTGTGAAGGTTCCATCGCTGGGTAAGTCTATGTACTATGTATCATTTATAGATGACTTCTCAAGGAATACATGGATATATTTCCTTAAGAAGAAATCTAAAGTCTTTGATAGGTTTAAAGAATTTAAGGCTCTTGTGGAAAATCAAACAGAGAAGAAGATAAAGCTGTTAAGGACAGATAATGGTGGAGAGTTTTGCAACAAGGAATTTGAAGAATTCTGTAAGAAGTGTGGTATAGCACGGCAGAAGACCACTCCATATACACCTCAGCAAAATGGAGTTGCAGAAAGAATGAACAAGACATTGATGGAAAGGGTAAGAAGCATGCTCAGTGGTGCTGGGTTAGGACAGGAGTTCTGGGCAGAGGCGGTGGATAGTGCATGTTACCTGGTCAACAGGTCACCTTCATAAGCATTGGAGGATAAGACTCCACAAGAGGTATGGACTGGTAAGAAACCCTCTCTTTCACATCTGAGGGTATTTGGATGTGATGCATATGTACATGTTCCAAAGGACAAATGAACCAAGTTGGATAGTAAATCTGAAAAGTGCATCTTTATTGGGTATAAGGATGGTTTAAAGGGTTATAAGCTTTGGAACCCAGTAACAAGGAAGGTTGTGTACAACCGAGATGTGGTGTTCAGAGAGGTAAAAGATGTTATTAAACATGAAGTCCAACCAAAGGAACCTGAGAAGATAGAGTTTGAGCTAAAGGCAGAAGAATCAGACTCTACACTAGAGGAGGAAACAGAAGATGAAAAGTGACAAACTCTGGGTGTGAGAAGATCAGTTCAAGAAAGAAGGCAGCCAGAAAGGTATAGTCCATCTGCTTTATGTTCAAATTTTGCCTTATCTATTACTAATGATGATGCCAGAACTGTGAAAGAAGCAATAGATTCAGAGGATGGAAAACTCTCGAAAGAGGCCATGGTTGATGAAATGGCATCTTTGCACAAAAATGAGACTTGGGATCTGGTGGAGTTACCGGCTGGAAGGAAACCCATTGGTAGCAAATGGGTGTTCAAGAAGAAGACAAATGTAGAAGGAAAGGTGGAGAAATACAAAGCTCGGTTGGTAGCAAAAGGTTATTCCCAGGTGCCGGGAGTTGATTTTGGTGATATTTTTTCTCTTGTTTCCAAGGTAACTTAGATATTAGATTACTTTTATCTGTTTCTATTGCTTTTGATTTTGAGGTAGAATAGATGAATGTGAAGACAACATTTCCTCATGGGGATCTGGAAGAGGAAATCTACATGAAGCAACCTGAAGGCTTTGTGGTGAAGGGTAATAAAGAATTGGTATGCAAGTTAAAGAAGTCTCTGTATGGGTTAAAATAGTCACCGGAAGCAAAGCAGATCACTGCGTGTATTTTAAATTAATTGGTGACCGTGTTATTTATCTGGTCTTGTATGTGGATGGTATTTTGCTGGCTGGAAATCACAAAGAAATTATCCAGGATTTGAAGACCCATTTGTCCTCCAAATTTGACATGAAAGATCTTGGCACTGCAAACTATATTTTGGGCATGGAAATTAAAAGAGATCAGGCAAAGAGGAAGCTCTGGTTAAACTAGACGAAGTATGTCGAGACAATACTATAGAGGTTTAATATGCAGGATAGTAAACCGGTGAAGCTTCCTATTCCTGTAGGTGTGAGGTTATCTGCTGAACAGTGTCCCAAGACACAAGAAGAGGAAGAGGACATGTCCCATGTTCCATATGCAAGTGCAGTCGATAGCCTAATGTATGCAATGGTCTGTACTAGACCAGACATTGCACATGCAATGGGAGTATTGAGCAGGTTTATGTCAAAACTAGGGAAGGAGCACTGGACAACAGTGAAGCGGGTTTTCAGGTATTTGCGTGGCACTAGTGATTATGGTTTGTGCTACCAAGGAAGACCAGGATTGGACAGAATGTTGGATATTCATGGATTTGTTGATGTAGACTGGGCTGGAGATCTAGATTAGAGAAGATCTATAAGTGGGTATGTGTTTAACCTATTTGAAGGTGCAGTCAGTTGGATGAGTAAGAAACAATCTATAGTGGCACTATCAACTACAAAGGCAGAATACATGGCAACCACTCATGCAAGTAAGGAAGCAGTTTGGTTGCAGAGATTGTGTTCAAGTATGGGGTTAGTACAGGGAGCTATAAGGATAGACTGTGACAGCCAAAGTGCAATTTTCTTGGCAAAGAACCCTGCATATCATTCAAAGACAAAGCACATTGATGTTTAGTATCACTTTGTGGGGGATATGATAGAAGACAAAAAGGTGTTGCTGGTAAAGGTGGACACTTTGAAGAATACTGCAGATGCATTGACAAAATCTGTGAGCTCTGAGAAGTTCTCTTGGTGTAGAGAGACAATGGGCATTTCAGGGTGGGAAAAATTACTAAGCTCTCTTGTGGCCCCCTGTGGAAAGAAAACAACAAGTGGGAGAATGTTGGGTTGTGTTATATTCTTTCCACGACTAGCCCACGTAGTTAATCATGGGGTTAGAAGGGGGGCGGAGCCCTCCCTCCGTTGTGCCAATTGTGTAATGGGGGGGGGTCACAAGGGGTTTGAGGCGTACCCGTACCCCACTTTATGGGGTCCAGGACAGCGCCCCAGAAAATATTGGTTTTGGACCCTATGTTAGGTTGGGCAGACCCACCTATGGTTTTGTGCATGATTTTCACACATGTCTTTTAGACGTCATGGTTTTCGGTCCATGGTTTTTGACGTGATGGTTTTCGGTCCATGGTATTGGATGCTTCAACATGTATAAATATGTATTGTAACATTGAAAGGAACATAATGAAAAATCAAGTTGGTAGTCCCGGTTTTGGGATCCAGGGGAAAACCTCTATGTATATGTGTTTTATGTGTTATGCTCTCGCATTGTTTATTTTATGTGTTTTAGAATTCATATGCAGGTAATTTCTGTATGGGGTTAAAACCTACAAGACTTTGGAACACATTGCGGATCATACAAAATCGTATCAGGACCTGATTAACATCCAAGTTCCCCACTATCATCCAAGGGTTATACCCATCTCCTATACACCTACCAATGCAGGGGATAAATCCTGTGTATTATAGGCAACCTCCACTCAGTATTGAGGTTAGTATCACAAGTGGAAAATTCTGTTACTCAATCCCTCCATGGTTACAAGGAGTAAACTGGACTTAAGCATATGGCAACAACTTGGCTCAGGCTTAAATTCAACAAGTTTGGGCAATTCAAAAAATGGAGGCCATAAAAAATAGGGGTGGCATGAATTTTTTGTTTGTAACCAAATTGCAATGTGGATGAAGTTAACATGAATTTTTTTTTTTTTTGTAACAAAATTGTTGTAACACCCTCCTCCCACATCTACCCAAGTAACCAGCCAATCGAGGTAAATATGTGACGATAATTTACTATGATATGATTCAACCTCCTAATTCACCTTAAGGAAGTGGAACTAAAGGAAACACACCATACAAACTTTTCACATCAACAACATCACTCCTAGGAACCATCTCAACCTCTCAGGAAACCAGCCCCTAGGCCCCAGTACATTTTTTGACATTTAAACTCTCAGATGCTCCCTTGATATGGGCATGCATGCGTCCATGAGGCTTTGGACACTCCCATAGCATGGGTGTGCATGCATCTATGGACTTTCCTGCTCAGTGTTGTGCTTGTGTCTCCAAGATTTGAGCTTCTTTTTCAGGCCCAGAGCCTAGGTCACTTCCCAGAACTACATGACACTTCTAGAACTGAAAGGTGATAGCATAACAATAATACAAATTCAAATATTTGAATAAGGGCTTCACTGGACCCCTACTAGCCATGATAGGCATTTCATGAAACATGTCACAAATATGTAATCTACAGGTTTAAACAATAGATCTAAGCATATGGGTCTCATACTCATCTCAGAATCACTACGAAGCATTGATGCCTCAACACATTAGTTGCAGTTTCATCCATTAGGCAATAGATACATTTTTCATTCGTTTACAGTTAAGAACATGATGAGAGCCATACATAGCTATTGTCATAATACATGTTCATAACCAACTTAAGAGCAACATAAATACCAAGGAAATCATAACCATATAATCCACATATAAGGCAGTGTAATACTCATGAAATCACAAAGAAAAATAGCCTCATATTAATGATGCAAAGGCCAATGAGTTGTGGTCCTTCAACGAACCACCCAACCGTAGACATGGGTGAGAAAAATATCTCTTTAGTTAGTCACCCCCATGCCATATTCCAAGCATGAATGTGGCATCTCATAAAACACATCAATCAAAACCATCCAGGGCTTCTATAGGCCAAGCCACCTCAATCCATCAAACAATGATTCCACCTCACTGGTTGGGCACCAAAAATCCATCACCCTATTTGTCTCTACCTAAGCCTTCTAGGGCTCTAGAATGTTTGTTCCAACCAAGGCCTCCAAGGGAAGTAACTCAACCCAGAGCTGCCATTGGGATACAATGTGTTTTTCCAACCAAGGCTCTAGGACTAGTAACTCAACACACCATGGACTCCAGAGGATTTGTCCAATTAAGGCTCCAGGACTAGTAACTCAACCCAAGCTGTTATAGAGATCCAAAGGATTTGTCCAGCCAAGGCTCCTGAAACTAGTAACTCAGCCCAAGCTAAAGCAAACATCAGAACCAAACAAAAAGAAAAGAAATAAATCCACGACACCATGGTTATCCAGGAAATGGAAAGGCTAGGAAAATCCATTGTCAATCCAGACAATCCTCCATGCTAGTGACATATCATGACCAATAAACCACATGCATATTCCATGCATGCCAAAACTAGTGAGGAAAGCATACATGAAACTCGGTACCTGCAAAAAAAATCCATTGTAGTTGTTGATCCTGATGTCCTCTTATGCTTTGTTTCTCTTCCTTTTCCTTCTTGCTCTAAAAATCCAAGTATGCCACACAATCTAAGAGTTCTCCAAGAAAACTCTAAGTGTCCAAGAGTATGAGAGAGAGTTAATAGAGAGAGAGAGAGATACAAGACTGAACTGACAAAAGTTTGTGAACTAGTCCTTAGAAGCCTTTTTATTAACGAGGCCTCTATTTTCTTTATTTTCCATTATTTTCCTTCATTTTCCTCCTCACATGAAACATGTCACCTTTCGCCTCCCTTTTCTCCAAATTTCCATCATTTTCATAAATAAATGTGCCAAAATGGCATTTTTCCTTTCCAAATCCTTTGCCATTTCCTTTGCCAATTTCCTTAGGCATTAATTAATCATTAGTGATCCTCACCACTATGTTTTTTCCCAACATTCACCTTTGAATAAGTGTCTCAACAACTGTGGTTATTATTTTGACTTTATTAACTTTTATTTCATGGAATTTTCACAAGAGTTGTTACTGAATGCTCTCCCTTGGGGGAACACTTCCCTCGGTGTTCAACAACATCTATAACCAACAAGGTTGTTGGAAGAAAAAAATATTGCCCACGGAGCTTTATAACTTAGCTCATTTCCATATGTACAATGATTATCCGGCTGAGAAGAAAACCAACATGACAACAAAACAAGTGTAAGATCTTAATCACATGACACCCATACCACCTATTGGAGCTTTATAACATAGCTCATGGTGGAAATTACATCCATATACATATGTACATATACCATGTAACACCCTCCTCCCACATCTACCCATGCAACCAGCCAGCCAGAGTAAACATGCGACGAGAGTCCACTATGATAAGATTCAACCTCCTTGGTGACTTTAAGGAAATGGAATCAATGGAACATCACACACAGTCATCCAACCTCATCAACAGAACCTTCAGGAGACAAGTCAGCCACTCAAACAGCCTGTCCCTGGGTCCCATTGTTGTTTTAGGTCTCTCGGGCCATAGTTTCTCTCATGTTATGGGCAAGGGAGCGACTAACAACTTGAACTCACTCTCACAGGCCTCCCTACTAGTGAATGTGGACAAAAATTGTCAGTGTTGTGCCAGCGACCCCGGGATTTATGCCACCTTTTTAGGCTCAGAGCCCGGGACACTGGCCAGAATTGATCCATCTCTTCAAATCAGTAAAGTAACATGGAAATAAAGATAATAAATAAAACACGTATTCTAGACCTTGACTATATCCCTGCTCACCATGACAAGCATTTCGTCAAACATATCACAGACATGTAATCCTACAAGTGTAAACAATAAAATTAAGAGTAGGGATCTCATACTTATCTAAAAATCGCTATGAACCAATTTTCCCTCATGCCATTTGTTGCATATTCATATATTATACAATAGACACATTATTCATTCATATATGAGTAAAAACGTGTGGAGAGACATACATAGTTATTGTCATAAAATGTGGATGTAACCAGCATAATAGGAACAAAAATACCATCAACATATCAGCCGTCAAAAACCATAATTACATCAATACCTTTACACATGAGAATCGAGCGAATGGATTTCTCATTAATGAATGCAATGAACCAACTGGAGATGGGACTGTTACACTAAAATTTGTCACCATGACTATTTGCAATCGGTATGACTCCATCACCTGTCATACTGTCCTCCTTGCCAAGTCTTATACCTCTGCTCCTCATGTCAAACTCCAAGAAAGAGAGAAAAGTCCTCAAAATCAATAAAACTCTGGTTACGCGGTTTCTCTTATCTTTACCTGCGTACTTGTACGCTCTGTATGTAAAGCCATGGGTGCGTACTCCTGTAAAGATCAAAAGGCGCAAGTTTTACTCCAAAAAAGTTACTTGTGGTTAATTCTAGAGCATTCTAGAAGTTTGTTTGATGAGGATGGAGCGCCTCCAGATGGTTCATGCACCCCAACAAAAGAGGAACTTATCCCATGAAGAGAGGAGCTATCCCATTGAAAGAGGGGCTTATCCCATTCATGGTGGACCTGATTAACTTCCTCCCAAGCACTATAAATACAGGCCTTGGGCTAGAAGGAGGGGAGGTTGAAAGCTGAACATTCCTAAGGGTAGATGCTGCTGGAATTAGGACTCCCTTATAGAGCTTGAGAGGAGAGATACCCATCCTTTCTTAGCTTCATTTGGAAGTGGGTGAGCTTATCAAAGTAAAGGAGAACTCTTGCTGGACCCTAGGAGGGACCTACACAACTCCAAGGCCTAGTTGTAATGGTTTCTTTGTTTCCACTTTAATACAATTCAGTCCATTTCTCTCAATGAATTATTCTATATAGTTTGTTTCATATATTCCTTGGTCTGTATGATGAACATGTATTGTTTTATGAGCTATTCAGGTATTATTTAATTGTTTGCTTGTTGGTTAACGCAGGCTTCGAAGAGAAGGAGGAGCTCAACTGGATCGACGAAGCTGGACTACAACAACCAAGCGTTGGACTAAAGGTATGTTTTGAACACCTGATTGCTTGTCTTTTAATATATGTTTAGGGAAAGATAGGGCTAAATTGTCTTGTTTGTCACTAGAAAGCCTTAGCTTCTAGGGAGGTCGGTTTTGTCCGCGAAATTGACTCTTTCCGCATGACAAAATGGCGACTCCACTGGGGAATCCATGGATTTGATTGATTTCTCTTTTGAATGTTACTTTGATCTGAGAAATTCGAATTTATTTCTGGTTTTTGGCTGTTTGACTGTGAATTTGGGTGGCCTAGCTTAGGGTTAAATTAGATTTTAGTTTTCTTAAGTTTTGCTAGCAGTACGCACCCTCTGCGTTCAGCACAGTGCGTACTTGTACGCACTGCAGCTTTGTGCACAGAGCGTGGCCGCACCTGTCTCAACAGGTCGCCTGCGTACCCTGTCAAAAATTGAGAAAATTCCACTTTTTTCCTTTTTGCCTCTTAGATTTTGTTTTTAATTTGTTTCTACTGCCCAGATCCACTGGTTACCTGTCAGAGATCTTCATCTAAGCTTGTTTCGTTAGCATCAAGGGTTTTAGTGAAATTCATAGAAGTTCTAGCCCTAGGGTTTGATTTTTGCATTGGTCATGTAGTGACTTTGGCTTTGGAAGTTGTAAAACCTTGGATATCCCTAGTCTTGTCAGTCTTCCTAGGAGTCGGACCTTTTATAAAATCCACCTTTGTGAGAAACCTACCTTTGTGTTGTCTCTTGTGGAATTTCGAGAAAGCTTGTTGGTTAAGTTGTGAATTTCATTCTCGAGAAAAAGAACAAAAGAGTTTAATTTTTGTTTTTGACTGGTTTATGATTCTGCGTGAGCTGGCCCTTGGTTTGATTGTCACTGAGTAAAACAACCTGGAATCATCTTTGTAGGCTTTTGCCTCGTTAGATTTACTTTTAGGTAAATTTCCTTTTGATTTGCTTTTGGGTGAATTTTCATAGTTTTTTATAGATCTTAAGATTGATTTTGGTTAAAATAGTTTATATGCTTTGTTTAAGTAGGAAAAATACAAAAAAATCTCCTTTGAAAAGTTTGTTTTAAGTAGCATTTGAAATCTTTTGAAAGAGAAAGGAATTTTCGTGAAGTAATTAGTGGTCATGTGTTGTATGCTTGGAAAAGATAAAGAGATTGTTTCTTTGATTGTCTGTTAAGAAAGTTGCTTTTATCAATTTTGCATTTTCCAACTCTCTTAGCTAGGGAATTCATTGAAAAAAGAAAAGTAGTCTAAATCATCTTAGGTGCATCTTTTTAGTGGATTTGAGTCGGGTCTACACACCATCAGTTTCATTTCCACTACCTTTTGTCTTAAAGAAAAGCCATAAAAATTAACGCTTAAAGTAAAATCAACTTAGTAACTTTTTATTTTACTAGGGCTCTGAAGCACCAATATAGATCAGGCTAGTGTCTTGGAGTAGGAGAGTAATTAACTCTCCAAGACAACAAAACCAAACAAGTAGCTTATCTTGTGGTAGGATAAATCCAACTGTTGCATTTATACTCTGGGAAAGCTCCTCTTAAAGGAGAAGCACGAGCTTGTGTCCGAACCAGTGAGGGGATCAATCCTCCCTCGTTGGGAACGACGCCAGATACGCACGTACTACAAACGGTAAACCTCGGATTAACCATTGTCGAGGAGCCTGGGGTCACTTATCGGTAAACCTTGGATTATTGTCAAGGAGCCGGTAAGGGGATTGAGCTTGATACTCTGCCCTTGCGTGTTGTCGGAGCGTAGACTTTTCCCCCAGGTGTATTTGTTGTTGTTGGTGACCTTAGTGACTATTATCTTTAGGATTCTACCCAAGGTGACGGTGGAGGGAAGATCCCACTGTACCTGGAGCAGATGTCGGCTAGACTCACTTGGATTTTCTGGGGGGTTCACTTCACTCGAGACGGTTAAAGTGGAGGAACTTGGTCCAGTCTATTCATTAAGCAGGTTGTCGGGGTAACTGTTCCACCCACCATTTTTGTATTGAATTCTGCGAGGTTGGGCTTCATCACCAACTAGTGTTTTCGGTCCGGAGAGCTTACTGTTTGTGTGTGGTTTGACGCCCTAGATTCTTTAGGCATGTGTTTCAAAATTTGTTTGGTTCTTTAGAGACTTTAGGTGGTTTGATTTGAGATTTTACTTTGTTTTCGTGTGCAGTAGTTAAAAGTTTTTAGCTGTGGCTGAATTACCGAGACAGTCCCGTCGACTTCGGGGCCAGTCTCCTGAGATTGTTACCGTGGCCAATTTATTGAGGAAATCCCGTAGATTACGGGGTGAACCTCATGAAGACGTCCCGGGTCATTACGAAGGTTTGAAAGTCCTTGTAACTCCTCCTAGTGGCAGTAAAGTAGGTTCACCTGAAGAAGGAGAGTCTTCATTGGTAGTTCATCCTGATTACCAAGCTCTAGTAACAGGCTATAATCCTGAGTCTATTTCAGTTTCTGAACTTGCTGGTAGTTTTTCGTCCGCCAGTGATATAGGTGAAGAACCTGAAATATCTGAACCTGTTACTCCGACTTCTAGTGTTCCTGATTCACCTGGGGTAGAAAGAGACATTACTGAAAATCTTCCTTCTGGTTTGATAGCTATTGAAGAACTTGCTCCAGAAGAAGAAGTAGGCATCTCTATTCCTGAAGATCAACCTACTATTGATCTAAGGGAGTGTGAGTCCATTTTCTACAGTCCACCAAGAAGTACTACTTGGTATCTTTCGTTAACAAATTATTTAGACAACTCAGGTTCAAGTTTTTCACCACCTCGTACTCCTTATCAAGGATAATTTTAGGGGCGAATGTTCGCCCTTTGGCGAAATTAAGGGGTTTTAAATTTTTAGTGGGCGAATATTTTGTATCATAGTACATTTTTACAAATCACCTCAAATAGTCTACCTTATTTTAAGGGAGAGGGTAAAAAAGGTAAATTTAGCCCTTGAAATTAGGACTTACAACCTTCCATTCGCCTATTTTCAAGAATCGGTTTTATTTAAGTGAATTCATTCGCCCATTTTCAAGAATAGGTCTTATTTAAGTGAATCCTATGGGCAAATACCATATTTATAAAAGAGGTATGGTAAATTAATAAAAATATAAATAAATGAGAGGTATGGTAAATAAATAAAACATTTTTTATATTTACTCCATAAGTCACCTTATATACATGTAAGGGTGTAAACAAATAAAAACATAAGTAAAGTGGAGGTATGGTAAATAAATAAAACATCTTTTTATACTTACTCAAAAGGTATGGTAAATAAATAAAAATATAAATAAACTAGACGTATCGTAAATAAATATAACTTATTTAGTCTATAACCCTCGTTCTATTTATGAAGGCTCAAGAAAGAGGTTTTATTTAAGTGAATCCTATGGGCCAAATACCATATTTGTAAAAGAGGTATGGTAAATTAATAAAAATATAAATAAACGAGAGATATGGTAAACAAATAAAACATTTTTTTTATATTTACTCCATAAGTCACCTTATATTTATGAACACTCAAAAAATGGGTTATATTTAGGTGAAACCAATGGCCAAAATACTATGGGACAAATACCATGGACTAGATTGTTATTAATACCATGCAAAAAACCATTATTAACCCTAATATTAGAATTAATAAAAATAAAAATGGCACATGGTATTGACCCATGGTATTCACCAAAATGGCACATGGTATTGACCCATGGTATTCACCTGGAATGTAGCCTATTTAAATGGGGGAATTAAACCAGCATGTAGCCTATGCTAAGATTCACTAGGACTTTACAAAGTTTTATTATTTAGTGAAAGACTCGCCAAGATCTTACAAGATTTTATAATTAAGTAAAATATTCGCCATGCCTGGTGAGAGATTCGCCAAAAAATTATATATACATATTATATTATTGATAAAATCGCCTTCCATTTTTCCTATATACCATGGAGATTCGCCCATTTATTATATTTATAAATTTAGGGGGGGGTTCTTAAAATTTTCCATGCTCCTTATCCACCTAGAGGTATTTATACTCCTGTAAATATGTCTGGTCAATCATCAATGTTTACTCAATCGCCTGAATCATTTTTGTACGGCGGTCCTTCTATTCCCTCTAGGTATCAGCCATTGTCTGGTACTTTTGCGGGCGCATCTCCTCAACCCATTGAACATGGGTTATTAACTGGAAACAATGGTAATAAACCGTTGGGTGTAGGAGACATTTACATGATGTCAGGTTCAATTCCCAGTTCCCAACCTCAAGGTGGCCAGTTACCGCCTGGGGGGCAACCTCAAGGTACGCAAGTTGCAGCTGGGGGGCAACCTCAAGGTCAACCCCAACCTCAATATGTACCTCAAGGTCAACCTCAATATCAATTTATGCCTCAAGGTCAACCCCAGTATTAGTATTTACCTCAAGGGTATCTACCCCAAGGTCAGTACTCGAGTCAAGGTTTCCAACCACCCCAAGGTCAATCTTACGTGCAAGGTATGGGAAATGTACCTGTCAATTATCAATCTTACCCTCAATCCAGTTATGGATCTCAATATCCTCAACCTATTATGGGTCAATACCCTAGAATGAACATAGTGTGGGATCCATCGCAAGGTCAACAAGTGTTGCAGCCAAGCGTACAGTTGTCATCTCAAACTGGACAACCCTTAGTTTCTGGTTCACCCCAGCAACCAGTCCAGTCAAATGTTCAAACTTCTGTACCTTTGGTAGTTTCTCAGTCTGGGCCTATTGCGCCTAGTACTCCATCTCAAATGACTGCTGCAACTACCGCAACATCTTTTCCGTCTACCCCACTTACTTTTGGAGTATCGACAGCTCTGGTTTCTACTGTCTCTGCAACTACTCCTCAGACATCTTTACCACTGACTGGATCTACGATTCAAACTACGGTTCAGATGCCTGTAGGACAACCTGGTTTAAGTACGGTTGTCACGAGTCAACCACAGTTCACTTATCAACCGTACTAGGGACAGTACCAATTCGGGCCTGCTGTCCAGCAGCCAGTTTACCAGTATCAACTGTATCCTGGGTACACTTATCAACAACCTCAACAACCCCAGTACGGTCCGGTTAATCCTGGTTTTCTGGGAGGATACAATATCCCGAACGCGATTCCTATTCCAAGTTATCCTGGATATCCTCCTCCTGGGGCTGGTATAGTGACCCAGAGTTTTAGGGATCCTAACCGGCAGTTACCATTTATTGCAACTTTGGATTTACCAGACTTGTCACGCCTAACGAACGATCCAATCAATTATCTTCCGTTTTGGCCGCCAATGCTGAATAAGTTGCCCAGTGACATACCCAAATTCGAAGGTAAGTCTGGAGAGGACCCGTCAAATCATGTGATGACTTACCACCTCTGGTGTGCCTCTAATTCCATCTCGGATGATTTGATCCGCTTACTTCTTTTCCAGCGTACACTCATTGGTCTCGCGGCCAAGTGGTACATTGAGTTACCACAGGCCTCTTTTTACAATTTTAGCCAGTTATCTACCTCGTTCTTAACTCATTTTCAGTTGCCGGTCAGATATGATAATGGCACGGAGTTACTAACTTCACTAAAACAATCGACGTCCACATATATTTCCGATCATATTCATGAATGGAGACGTCGAAGAAGGTTAGTGAAAGTTTTTATCCCGGACCAAATCTTAGCTGAATGGTTTGTTAAATCATTATTACCGAAGATTACTGAAGACGTAGCTAAGGCCGGAGTAGTTACTGAGGAGCAAGTCATTGCTCAAGCGCAGTACCTTGACTTAGTTTATACTCAGTCAGGTACGTTACACGAGAAGATCCCAGATCTTCCTAAATCAAATCAAATCGTTGCTGCTCCTTCGGGATCTCATGCCGCTGATGGTATGATTTGTACGGTGAACACAAAGAGTAAGAAGAAATCTTCTAAGAATTCTTCTCCTATAATCACCTTGCCTGATTCCTTGACAGGAGAGTCTTCTCCTGAAATTTCTGCTGATATTCACGTTGTAGAGTCATCTACGGCCAAATCAAAATCTGGTGGAAAGAAGAAGGGCAAGAAGAAGAATAAAGCAGAGAAGGCTCCAAAGGAGAAAACCGAAAAAGCGGAATCTAATGATGAAAAATACAAGCCTCGTTATCCGTGTCTTATTTGTGAAGAAGATCACTTTACAAGAGACTGCCCTCATCGCGTAGAGGTTGCGAAAATTGTCAAGGGTTCCCAAACTCCTGTTGTTTTGAAAGATCCATTTCCAAAGCGGGAGAGTAAAATGATAGGTTCTTCCTCAAGTGCCAGTGAGGAACCCATCTTGATGATGTCTCATGTGAGGATTGCGACTCGATTGCAAGATTATGGTAGTAAAAGTCCTGTTGATGGTAAGGAAGCAGAATCTTCTCATTCTAATCCATCAACCTCAGCTCCCGGTTCCGATCCACTACAGATCGAGAAGCCTAACCCGGACTTAGTAATCAAACCGCCCGCCAAGGGTATACTTCGAAAGTCTGCTTTCAATCCACATGCGCGAGCGGCTCAGAATTATAACATCATTAAGGACTTAGTTGTTCCACCCTCAGCGATGTCGGCTTTGGAAGTGCTGCAATCATGCCCAGCATAGCGAAAATTACTTCTGTCTGCTATAGGAGCTGTTGATGTTCAGGACCCGAACCTCATAATCTTTGATCTAGAAAATAGTACACCGCGTCTACCTCATCAAATGGCTTTTCGGATTCCAGTGATAGTAAAAAACAGGCCTATTCATCGAACTGTAATTGATGAGGGAGCTTCCACGTGTATTATGTCGATTCAGTGTTGGAGATCGCTTGGTTCTCCTTCGCTGAACCAATCCCCGACCATCCTTAAGGCCTTTGATGGCCGTGGGTTCCATCCTTTTGGCATTTTATAGGATTTGCCTATAGGGGTTGAAGGAAAAACTGTTAGTCTAGATGTCGAGGTGGTTGATGCCCCTCTAGACTACAACATTCTCTTGGGTCGAAGTTGGTCTTATGCTATGACAGCGGTCGTTTCATCGGTCTTCCGCGTAATTAAATTTCCACATAATGGCAAGATCGTGACAATAGACCAGCTGGCTTATTTTTCGTCAGACCCATCCTCTTCCGAAAGTATTCAGCATGTCGGTAAAACGACTATCCCTTATAGGGATGTTGGCGTAGGATTAGTTAAAGATGTCGGTTTACTGGGAACTTTTCCTTTTCCTCCAATCAACGCATCGTCTTCGTTTGCATCTATTCATATGATTACATCAGACACCGTTATTTATGACGATCCTTGGATCGTTCCTTCTGAATCTGATATAGACTCATTCAGTGATGCTATGCCTTTGAGTCCATATGAAATTGCTTACGAAGCCGTGCAGTCTTTTACCGACGGACGTTCAACTGAACTCGACCAAATGAATGTGGTCTGTGAGGAATCACTTTTCGCGTCAACCTCGGAGTTAATAGCGTTTCCCGAAGTTGTTTCATCTGAAGAGCAACTTCGTGAAATCCCGTGTGTAGACGATTTACCATGGGAAGATCTTCATCACAGATCTTCATTTTCACCTGAGGAAGATCGTTTTGAAAATAATTTTTCATCAATATTTACCGTTGAATATGTCAAAGAGGCTCAGAATCCAATGAAACATCCTGATTCAGAGCTGAATTTGGGGAATATTTCTCGAACTATTCCCATTGACATTTCAGTGAAGCCCGGAATTGTTGTGAACATTCATATAGGTGCCTCGTGTACAGATGATGAAATTCAAACTTACAAGGCCCTATTCCAAGAATTCCGCGACGTGTTTGCCTGGTCTTATGAGGAAATGCCAGGAATTGACCCTGCAATTGTTGTCCATGATATCAAGACTTACCCGGACGCTAAACCCGTCCGGCAACGTTTGCGTCAGATTCACCCTCGAAAAGCGGCTGCTATTAAAGCAGAAGTCAAGAAGCTATTAAAAGCAAGTTTCATTTATCCGATCCCGTTAACGGATTGGGTATCGAATATTGTTCTAGTTAACAAGAAACAGGGAACAATAAGAATATGCATCGACTATAGGGATATTAATCGAGCTTGTCCAAAAGACAACTACCCAACGCCCTATATCGATCAAATCATTGATGATTGTGCCGGAAGTGAAATGTTTTCCTTTATGGACGGTTTTTCCGGTTATAATCAAATCAATATTCTACCTGCCGATCAACCAAAAACGACATTCATTTGTCCATGGGGGACATTTGCTTATTGCAAATTACCTTTTGGGCTCAAGAATGCCGGAGCCACTTTTCAAAGGGCGATGTCTTATGCATTTCATGACATCAAACACATTGTGCAACCGTACCTCGATGATTTGCCTGCTCATTCCTTACATCGAGCTGATCACCTTGTCCATTTACGAGCAATTTTCATGAGGTGTAGGCATTATCGTATTCGGTTGAATCCGCACAAGTGTGTCTTCTGTATAGAAGCGGGTCGATTGCTGGGATTTGTTGTTTCAAAAGCCGGCATTCGCATCGATCCCTCAAAGGTTGAAGCTATCATCAAATTGCCTCCTCCTTCGAGTTTGCGCCAACTCCAAAGTTTGCAAGGGAAAGCAAACTTTTTACGTCAATTCATTCCGAACTACGCCGAGGTCACTAAGGGTTTTACCCAGTTGTTGAAACAGAACGTTCAATTCTCTTGGGATGAGATAGCTCAAAAATCTTTTGATGCACTCAAGCACGTGTTGACCCATGCGCCATTGCTGCATCCTCCCAACTACAACCAGGATTACTTCTTATACCTCCTAGCTTCGCATTCCACCATTGGAATGGTGTTAGTCCAGGAAGATGAATTCGGAATGGAACATGTGATCTATTATCTTAGTCGGACCTTAAATCCAACTGAGCTCAAATATTCACATGTGGAGAAATTGGCCTTGGCAGCCGTTCAAGCTGTCCAGTGTTTCCGTCACTACATTTTACTTCGTAAAACTACAGTCATTTCCGATTGCAACCCTATGATCTATATTTTGACTAAACAGCTGCTAGGGGGCAAGTTCTCTAAATGGATCGTTATCATGCAAGAGTTTGACTTGGAGTTTGAGAAATCCAAGTCTAAGAAATCATTAGTTTTCGCGGAGTTAATGTGTGATTTCCCGCGTGCTGACACAGAGACTGTGGCAGAGGAGTCCATTGCGGACGAATCTTTGTTTCTCATCAGAACTTTAGATCCATGGTATGGGGATATAATCATCTATCTCCAGACCCAGACCTTTCGGCCCGAAGTTTCAAAGTCGGAGCGTCAAAAAATTCGATTCCAGTCCCAACAGTTCAAAATTATTGGAGATACTCTTTATCGCCGTGGGGCGGACTTGGTTTTTCGACGTTGCTTAACTCACGAAGAGGCTGAGAGGGTTTTGAATGACTGTCACTCTGGAGCGTGTGGCGGTCATATGTCTGGGTATGCCACAGCCCAAAAGATATTGCGCGCTGGCTACTTCTGGCCGTCCTTATTCAAAGATTGTATTACTGCGGTCTGAAAATGCCACAACTGTCAGGTGTTTGATCGAAAGATGCGTGCGCCACCTGCTCCTCTCCACCCTATAATTGCCATTGGTCCTTTTGCCAAATGGGGTATCAATTTTATTACTTGTAACCCTCACTCGGCCGGGGGGCATGCGTATATCATCCTTGCGGTTGATTATTTTACTAAGTGGGCTGAGGCGATGCCTACATTGAGGCAGACGGCAAGACAGCAGCAATTTTCGTATTCAATCACATTATTGCTAGGTTTGGTGTCCCACAAGCGATAATCACTGACCATGGGCGCCATTTTCGAAACGTTATGACGACCGAACTTACAGGCCAGCTTGGTTTGCGCCACGATAGCTCTACTCCTTATTATCCACAAGCCAACGGTCTGGTTGAATCCATCAACAAAGTTCTCGTTATCATGATCCGACGAATCATTGGTATTCATCGGTCGAATTGGCATAACATGTTATTTTCAGCGCTTTAGGCGTACCGAACCTCAGTGAAAACATCAACAGGGTTCACTCCTTTCCAACTAGTTTATGGTTTGGAAGTCGTGTTACCCATTGAATGCGAAATCCCGTCACTGCAAATGGCCATCGAATTGCTTCCAGCTACTTCCGAAGAGGAGAAGCGTTTGTTATACTTAGCTCAATTAGATGAGACTCGACGTAATGCCGCATTGGCAATCGAGACTCACGCAAAACGAATGAAAGCTCAGTATGATCGGAATGTAACCCCTCGAAGTTTTTCAGAAGGAGACTTAGTGTTGTTATATGATCAAGCTAATGATAAGCTAGGTCCTGGAAAATTCGTTCCTATGTGGCATGGGCCCTACATTGTCAAGCGAAAGCTAGCAAAAGGGGCCTATGAGCTGGTAGACTTTGACGGGGACTCTTTGGGTAAACCCAGAAATGGAATTTACCTAAAGAGGTATTACGCTTAAATGATGGGTAAGGAGAATTTTTTAGTTAGCTTAGGTTTTTCTTTCTAGCTGGTGTGTTTGTTAGTTTGGACAGGGTGCTTAGCTTAGAAAGTGTGTTTTCGTCGTTATTCTGGCTTATCTTGGTTTTACTCTTGATATTGTAGATGTCGATGCCTCTCCAAACATACATTGGATTTGCTAATGGTGCTTGTCGTAGTACACGGAATATCTCTTCCGCAGCTTGGGTTATCTATTCGCCCTCTGACGAGTTAGTTTCTATGCATGGGGTGAGCCTCGGTCAAACAACAAACAACATTGCAGAATACAGTGCAGTGATTGAATTATTGTCTGAATCTATTTCATTTGGGATTTGACGTTTGATAGTGAGGTTAGATTCTGAACTCGTTGTATTACAGCTTAATAGAGTGTATGCCATTAGAAATCCAGTGTTATTAAGATTATTTTTGAGAGTGCGTCTCTTGGAACGTGAGTTTGATTACATTGAATATCAACATATTCCAAGGTCTTTAAATACATTGGCAGATGCAATTGCTTCTCGAATGTTAAATAGACATTTGCGATAATCATACATGTAAATTTAAAAACATTTCATCATACATGTTTAACAAAATAAGCCGATAATAATGATATATATATAGATAGGAGTGTGTCAAAAATACATCGTCTTCGATCATAGGTTGAAAAACACCTTATGATCGGCAAAAATGATAAGTACAAAAAACCAAAATGTCACATGTGTCTACAAAAATGACCATCCAATCACTGGTGATGATCTCTATACGACACCACTGCACGCGCCACCCTACACAAGAACCTCCTAAAAGGTCCTGGGACTCCGACTACAAAGCGCTGAAGTCTGATAGGAATATCATCTATAGTCGTCTCTGGTATGTCTACTGTAAGGCGCTCTAGGTCATGCTCCAACTCAGCTAAGGTCTCTGCGGCCGCATCCTGTGGGGCCGGTAACGGTGCAACTGGTAGTCTTCTCTCGAAAGGCCGGAGATTGGCCGGTCGGTGTGGGCCTACATCTGCATTTTGGAAATTGTTACTGTCAGTTTTGAGATGATATAAAAACAACAAAAAAAGTAGATAATTTAAAAACTTGTGAAAATGAAGTACCTGTGTCGTCCCATTGTTCTCCCTGTGGAAGAATCATGTTCGGATCTCCACGAAAATCTACTCCGGCATAAGGAAAATCCTGAATAGAGAAGACCTGGTCCTCCAACCAGTGAAAATACTCTGGCGTAAATCGAACAACCGCCGCTCCCTCGTCAGGATGACGGGCCATCACCGCAACCCATCGTATCAACTTAGGCTCTCGGGGAGCCCCAACACCAACAGTGAGATGCTGCGGGATCAGCATCGGAACCCTCTCTAGGGCAAAACTCACAACTAAAGGCCCATACCCAAAAGTCTTCAGCTGTCCGTTTTTAACCCTAGTCAGTTGGCCCTTTAAATTGGCCAACACAGCATCGCACCAGTTGAAAATGGTGCCCTGATAGCAATCTATCGCCATCCGCATTTGGGACCCGGTGGCAATGTGCAAAGCGGCAGCACCGCAAAGCCTGGTAACTGTAAAGGCAATTACCATAAGTTCAGGTCAGGATATGGTTTTGATATCTATCCCCTTCTCCTGGTTCTGTGTGTTGCACCACTCTAGTCGGAGACTAGCAATGGACTGGCCACCCGGCCTAGTCCCAAACAGAGTCAAATGTTCACCCCTCTTGGGCAAACCAGTGAGAAAGTAAATGTCTGAGGGCTCTATCTCGAGCTGGTGTCCTCCGATGTAAAAGCACTGATCCTGAACATTCCACCTTTCGACCAGCCACTCTAAGAATCTCACCTGGGCCCTCATGCCAGGTATGGCCCAGTATTTGTAGAGGCCGCATGCCTTCAAAGCATCAATGGAAGGTTGATGATTAATGGCGGCTAAATCGACATCCTCGTGTTCTCTTTCGCACCAATCAAGCATGGTGGGCAATCTACACACCATAAAACATCTGTTAGAGTTCATAAATTTAAAAAAATTTGGTCCAATTTGAAGAATTTGGGTTTTAAAAATCCTTTCCGCGGTGTACGCAGCCCACCTTTAGAGACAGAGCGTATGTACGCAGGTTCTCTTAAGGTAAGCTGCGTACGCCCGGCATTTTCCCCACTGAGAAAATGTCGGGGTACGCAGGTCACCAGTGGGATACCTGCGTACCCCGAAAGGCGGACCTAGAAACCCCAAATCCTCCAAAAAATGAAACTAGGGCCTAAAAATGATTTCTAAACGGATGGAAATGAAGAGAAGGATGTTGTGGAATACCTGAAAGAGACGGCGTTCGGTTTCGACGGTTGGATTCTCCGCAATGTCCACAGGAAGTTTCTTGTCAAAAGCCCTTTTTCTCTCCTCAACAGTAAAACGGTAAAAATGAATTGGTAAAAACCCTTTTTATAGGTTTTTTGGATGAATGAATGGTAAATTTGTTTATTTTTCACCATGAAAAGGTATTTTTCAATGTATTTTTATCTATCATCAACAGGTATGAGTAATGTGTTGGTTTTTGTGCAGGACAAAGGATTTACAGGGAAAATTGTCATTTTTCACAAACAAAAACACCAGAGTCATCTTTTAAGCCCTTTTCTGACTCCTAAAACATGAAAAGATTGCCGACCGTTTCTTTTATACTCGTTAAAACGGAATTAAAAGACGGTCCTCTTATAGCCCTTTTCTGACTATAAAAAACACGAAAAGATTTCCGGATTTTTGTCATTTCAAATTCAATATTGGAAATAAAACGACGTGTCCTTGATCGCTTTTTACTTTTCAGGTCAGAGACACTAATCATGAAAGTACTCCTTGGTCGAAAGATCAAGCGGTTCTCTCAAGTATTATTTTATACTTTTTCGGGCTTGGGAGACACAAATCTACGAAAAAGGTCAACCCTGGAGTCTTCTTAAGTTTTTCAGACTCTCTAAAATCGAAAAACGTCGAGTTTCTCCTATACTGGACTCGTTAAAATTTTACAGTAAAGGACCTGTTCAATTACAAACAGGAGCGAACCACTCCTTCTTAGGGTTCGAATCTAAACTAAGTTGGACTCATCCGAAGGATGAGCTTATAATCAAGCAGATGTTATCCTCCTCAAGCTTGTCAAAAATAAAGAGGTACTTGCCAGAAATGGTGGGGGAAAAGAGAGAAAAATGAGCCGAATTGTTATCCTTTGTCTCAGAGTAACCTTATCACCACTCTTGAACATGACACTTTTCATTCACCTGGGTTGGGAAATCTTTTGTCTCACGATTAATCAAGCCACATTGAAAGTCTTCAGCCAGGTTCCAGGTATTAACTTTGGGTCATTCGTTACCAAGCCATCTGTTGTGTCGTTATGTGTTCAAGAGGTCTCTGCAAACAAAACATTCATCTGCAAAATACCTGTCATCCATCTTGACCATCCCTGAGTCAGTCCTTACAGCAACATTTCTTCAACTTGATCTCTGATTTCGTGTTGTGGGCTTGCCTGCAACGGGTCGCTTTCTATCGACATCAGCACATTATCTAGAAAGATGACCTAGAAATCGTCAGTACCTTGAAATCTGCATGCATCAATGGCGGGTCTCTCGCCTTCGACGACGGTTTACATCATTGACTTTCGATCGAAGGATTCCATGGCATGTTCGACGTCAATACATTCATTCACATCTCATGGATTGTACTGGGTACTTTGAGAACCATTGACATCACTGGTGGTCTCTCTCACACTTGTTAACAGTTTACATCATTGACTGGTAATCAAGTGGTTTCTACCATGCTCGACATCAACTCATTTATTCGCATGGATAGAATCGTACTATTTCGGGAAGTAGAAATGAAGACCCTGGATCTAGTTTCCACCATCCAGGCTGCGAGGAGTTTTGTATTCATTATATAGTAGACCAATTATAAACAGATGGCTGCGTCCATACTGTGTCTACATGAGTCTATGATTATGATGTACTGCGAAATCATTCCTGTGTCAGAGCAGTAGTTAGTCTGTTAGTTAAAGTTTTTTATCTGAGCATGGGAATTCCTACCTCAGCGATGATATGATCTCATACATGTATTTTGTGTTGAAAATTTGCAGGTTCTGACTGGGCTCTCCACGAGATAATCCTTGAAATGATAAAGCACTTCACCCTTCCTAGATGATATGAAACCCTAATCTACTACAGGCTTCGCACTTTAGGGGGCAATCTGTTACACTAAAATTTGTCACCATGACTATTTGCAGTCGGTATGACTCCATCACCTGTCATAATGTCCTCCTTGCCAAGTCTTATACCTCTGCTCCTCATGTCAAACTCCAAGAAAGAGAGAAAAGTCCTCAAAATCAATAAAACTCTAGTTACGCAGTTTCTCTTATCTTTACCTGCGGGTACGCACCCCAAGTTCACAAGACCTGCGTACTTGTATGCTCTGTATGTAAAGCCATGGGTGCGTACTCCTGTAAAGATCAAAAGGCGCAAGTTTAACTCCAAAAAAGTTACTTGTGGTTAATTCTAGAGCATTCTAGAAGTTTGTTTGACGAGGATGGAGCGCCTCCAGATGGTTCATGCACCCCAACAAAAGAGGAACTTATCCCATGAAGAGAGGAGCTATCCCATTGAAAGAGGGGCTTATCCCATTCATGGTGGACCTGATTAACTTCCTCCCAAGCACTATAAATACAGGTCTTGGGCCAAAAAGAGGGGAGGTTGAAAGCTGAACATTCCTAAGGGTAGATGCTGCTGGAATTAGGACTCCCTTATAGAGCTTGAGAGGAGAGATACCCATCCTTTCTTAGCTTTATTTGGAAGTGGGTGAGCTTATCAAAGTAAAGGAGAACTCTTGTTGGACCCTAGGAGGGACCTGCACAACACCAAGGCCTGGTTTTAATGGTTTCTTTGTTTCCACTTTAATAGAATTCATTCCATTTCTCTCAATGAATTATTCTATATAGTTTGTTTCATATATTCCTTGGTCTGTATGATGAACATGTATTGTTTTATGAGCTATTCAGGTATTATTTAATTGTTTGCTTGTTGGTGAACGCAGGCTTCGAAGAGACGGAGGAGCTCATCTGGATCGACGAGGCTGGACTACAACAACCAAGCGTTGGACTAAAGGTATGTTTTGAACACCTGATTGCTTGTCTTTTAATATATGTTTAGAAAAAGATAGGGCTAAATTGTCTTGTTTGTCACTAGAAAGCCTTAGCTTCTATGGAGGTCAGTTTTGTCTGCAAAATTGACTCTTTCCGCATGACAGGGACTAATACATTCCACCCGATTGTAGAATGGCTAAGCCAAATCTCTCTTCATCCATTCACCCTCGTTCCATTTTCGAAGCATGGATGTGGGATCTCATAGAACACATCAATCAAAACTCATCTAGGGCTTCTAGAGGCCATCCACTTCAACCCTTCAAATAGTGATTCTACCTCATGGTCAGACATCACAAAACCATCATCAAATTGGTCTCCATGCAATCCTTCCAATGCTTTCAGAGTGTTTGTTCCAACCAAGGCTTCCAGGACTAGTAACTCAACCCACATTTGTCGGCTAGCTTCGAGAGTGTTTGTCCAACCAAGGTTTCTAGGACTAGTAACTCAACCCACCAATGGATTCCAGAGCATTTGTCCAACCAAGGCTTCCAAGACTAGTAACTCAACCCACTAATGGGTTCTAGAACATTTGTCCAACTAGGGCTTCCAGGACTAGTAACTCAACCCAAGTTGTTACAGGGCTTCTAGAGCATTTGTCCAGCTAGGGCTTCCAGGAACTAATAACTCAACCCAAGCTAAGGAAACATGAGAACCAACCAAAAACAATAATGAAGGTAAACCCACAATCACCATGTCTATCTAGGAAATGACAAGACTAGGCGATCCACTATCGATCCAGGGAAACCTCCATGCCAATGACAGATCACAACCAAGAAACCACATGCATATGCCATGCATGCCAAAACTAGTGAAGAAATCATACATGCAACTCGGTATATTCAAGCAAACTTGATGTAGCTGCTGATTTTGTTTCCTTCTTACACTTTCATGCTCTTCCTTTTCCTTATTTCTCCCAGAATCCAAGTATCCAAACCCTCCAAGAGTGCTCCAATAAAACTCTAAGTATCTAAGAGTATGAGAGAGAGAGAGAATAATGAGAGAGAGCTCCAACACTTAACTAACAAAAGGTTACCAACTGATCCTCAGAAGCCTTTTTATGGATGAGGCCTCTATTTTATTTACTTTCCACTATTTTTCCTCATCTCACATGGAACCTGTGACCTTTCACCTTCTTTTTATCCTAACACTAGTACAAATTTACCAATTAGTTACTAAAAAAACAATTAAAATTTGCATATAAATGACCATTTTTCAATTGGTGACCAATAGTAGCTAATTTACAGTATCTTATAACACGACCAACTTTTAGTCATTTTTAGCTTAGTCATTAATTGGTTTCCTCAATTTTACCATCTAGTAGTATATTTAATCATTAATTTGGTCATTAATTTTTCATTGGTTTAGTCATTAATTGTCGCAATTAATGACCAAATATACAACAAAATATATTACTATATGAATCCTCGAGAAAACCAATTAATGACCAAAGAAATATGACCAAAATGTTGGTCGTGTTATAATATATTATAAATTAGCTACTAATAGTCATATATATGCAAATTTTAGTCATAATTTGAAACCAATTTATGACCAAATAAATATGAATAAATTTTAGTCGTGTTATAAGATACTATAAATTAACTACTAATAGTCGTATATATGCAAAATTTAGTCATCATTTTAATAAAAAAATTATCATTTGCAGTAGTCATTTATCTTTTTTCGGTATTTTCATATTCATTATATAAATGGTAGTTTCTATTAATTTCATTAATTTCATTCATAATCATTATAAACGACTAATATAGTCATATATTCATTTTATTCGTGTTCATCTTTAATTAATGTAAAATACTATATTTTAGATTGATTTCATGTGTTCATTATTAATCAACATAAATTAATTAGTATGATTTTGTGACTAAATTTTTAAAAAATGCCATACAATGTGCATGTTTATCTAATATGATAACGCAAAGTTACATACGTTAATTACAAGACTAAATAATATCAAGTGAAAATAAAATTAAATTCAACCACATAAATTTTATTATATAAAATATCAAGTATTACAATATGAGTTTCCAACTTAATATTGGTTGGACTACAGTTTACACATGAAATATTTTTTCATCATTTCAAAACATTATCATTATGTTTCCAAAGCATTGAAAGTGAATTCACCAACTCTAAAGGCTTGAATATTAGTCTCTATGAGTGTGTCTTATGCAATATATTGGCTCTAACGGTATCACTAGACATATTCTCTTCTCTCTCTCATTTTGCATTTGTCGCTTCAGTGTTATTATTCTTCTCTTTCCTCAATTGTTGCTTCTTACCATGAATAGTGAGTTCCTTTCCTGAAAATGAAAGAAGATACAATGCAGACTATAAGACATGAAATAATATGAATACTTGAATATAAAATAAAGTATACTATAAAAGATTTATATGACATATACCTCATCATTCGATAATGGCCATTATCCGGCTAGATGACCTGTATAAACAAAGCAAATAAAACATCACCATAGAAAATAAAACCTTAGGAACTTAGTATTCAACCTTCATCAAAATTATTGAAAAGTGTGCAACAAGAAATGCTTGTTGAAAATGCAACAAGATGATGGAGCTTAGTGGAAAGGAGTCGCCTTCACTAAGTGGGCCCGCAGGTAAATTATGGCGCAAGTTCTATTTTTGGATCCCAGCAAGGATGATCACAGCAGGAGTGACCACAGCATGGATGATCACAGCAGGAGTGACCACAGCAGGAGTGATCAAAGTCTATTTTTAGACTGGTTGTCCAAAATAGAAAAGTCAAATATTATTGTCTCATAATAATATTTGGACTATAAAAATGATCTTATTCTCTTGGAGCACTTCAGTTTGAGCTACAGATGTGGCACATGCAGCTGTCAGAAGGAAGTACACTTTCTTTGTGGGTCAGTTGAGTTGTTGCATGCATGACTTCAGTTAGAACTCAATCAGTTGAGTTTGGTGGAGTTGATTATAGAGTTGATGGAGTTGTGTTCAGTTTGACTTGGTTAAACTAGTTATAATTAGTCTAACTGCAAATAGACTAATGATGAGTTGTTAAACTAATTATTAACTCATAATGTAACTATAGAATACATCAGTTAACTCCGTTGCATGTCAGTTCATGTTCAGTTTAGCAGGGACAGGTGTTAGAGGATTAGATTGCTATCAGTTGTGACTATAGTTGTGCATGATGATTTGCACAATCAAAGGGATTGAGTATGCCAATGAATTGGCCAATACCAAGTATTATAGCCTCTGCTCACGTCTTTCCCAGTGTGAGTGATTCTTTGGAGGTTAAATACGAGTTTGGTAAACCATTCTCATTCATTCTTGAGCAGGTATTGAGCTGTGGAGGCAGGCAAGTAGTGGAATAGATTTGGAGATCAGATCTGAGCTGTATTGTGTGTAACAGGTGGAGCTGGTACTGGATTGCTTGTGATAAGCATTGTACTTTGTAATGTTACATGATTCAATCAATATAATATACAGATAGTTGGGGTTTTTAGCGAGATGCTTTCCCCGGGATACATACTGTGTTAATGAGTTTGATTGATGCTTCTATGTGCGTCTGTGAATGTTTCTGCTTCTGTACATTGATGATCAACGTAGAGGAGATTATGTATTATACATGTTCCGCTTATAATTGTATGATCAGGATAATCTCTGTGAATATGTGTTAAATTATTCAAAATTTCTACATGGTATCGGAGCTAGCTGATTTGTAGAAGAAGTTCTACAAGATATCAGTGCTGTATTGATCATCAGATCTATTATTCAGGAAGTGTTTACATTTTATTTCTTCAGGAAGAGTCTGTAATCGGGCCAGGTAGCCTCTGGATTCATCCTTCTTTTCGAAGGTGAGATATTCGGTAAAAGCCCATACAGTCAATCTTTGTACAAGAAATACTTTGTTCTCACGAATTCTAGATCGGAAGCGGTTGAGTTTTGAGCTAGTGGAATTCGAATTTAATTCCAAAGCAAGAGATAAAACTCAGAAACATTAAGTGTGAGAATGGAGACAGTATGCCCCAGTATCTCACGATGTTCACCCAATGCCGGGATGAGCTGGGAAGTGTGGGGGTGACTGTCGGATGAGGATGGTGAGTCTAGCACTCCTTGACCTTCCTAAGAGTTGGCATAGCTACCAGGACTCGGTGAATGGAAGGGAGAAACTGCCAAATTGGAAACGACTATCGTCGGATTTGATGCAGGAGGAGATTAGACGGAGCACCAGAGATAGTTCTTCATCCATGCAAGATGAGGAGAATTGTGCCTTAGCGAGTAAGGCGAAGAAGGGGAAGGGGAAGGTTTCTCTTTCCAAATCCAGTTCTTCCAATGATGGGAAGAAGGTTGACAAGTTGAAGGTGCGATGCTTTCGTTGTCATGAGTTGGGTCATTATGCTACTAATTGCCCAAAGAAGAAATCCAAGAAGGGATCCGGGGAAGGATCTGAAGGTGAGGCACTTGCTTCACAGTTTGAGTTGGATTTCACACTCTTCGCATGCATGGTTTCATCCATGATGGGAAGTGGTTGGTTTCTTGACAGTGGAGCTTCTTTCCACATGACCGGTGACAAAAGTTTGTTCAGTACTTTGGAGGAGAAAGATCTCCAGATACTCATAGGGATGGGTAATGATGAGAAGTATAGTGTCTCAGGTGTAGGCACAGTTATTTTTCAGAGGGAGCATGGAGCTCGCCTTACCTTGACCGATGTCAAGTATGTACCAGGACTGAAGAGAAACTTGGTGTCGATCGCGATGCTGGAAGACATAGGCTATGATGTAGTCTTCAGTAAGGGAAAGGTTTTCCTTAGACACATCATCACTAGACAGGTGAAGCAGATTGGTTCACGGGTCAAGAACCTGTATGCTCTTGAGGTTCAAGATGCATGAAAAGCCTTGAGTAGTGAGGCAACTAATGGAGACTTGGTGGTTGAGAGGGAGCGTATATTACCTCTCAACATGCAGAGCCAGAAGAAGTCTCAGATGATTATTGAGGAGCCACGATTGGTGCAGCAGCTTCAGGAGGTTGTGGAGGAGCCACAATAGGGGAAGCTGAGAGGAGATCGAGTAGAGACATCTACTCATGCAGAGACCTCTAGTAGGGGGAAACTTCGAGCCAGGTGGGCTGAGGGATTGCATGCAGCCATACCTCCAGGTAGGAGGTGGGGTGATGTGGATTGATCGTCCCAAGGAGGAGGGGCAAGATCCTTGAGGTACCCAACCTCTTGGATGAGACCTTGCTACGGGAGCCCCGATGTGTAGCAGCAGGAACTGACTGATTGGGTAGAGACAGATGCGGATGGAGCGGCAGAGAGAGCGACAGTGCAGGGAATCCCAGGACAGCGCATAGCTAGCAGGCTGCAGCAATGCGAGAGGCACAAGTGTTTTGCACAGTGCTAGGTGGCACAGAGAGGTATGCAATGGTGTGAGATGCATGAAGATGTTGCAGTAGCGCAGATGTCAAAGAGGGAGCACTTGTCAGCAGCAGGTAGAGCTTCAGCATTAGAGGGTGTTTCTAGCCCAACAGAGAGGTCAGTTGGGAGGTGCAGTGCAGATGCAATGCTGGGAGATAGAACCAGTAGCAACACGGATGTAGTCAGAGATCAAAGTGACAGAGGCTAGAGTAGTCAGATACTAAAGAGTACAGAGATGCAGAGTCTTCAGTTGACAGAGGCAATAACAGTCAGAGACTTTGATGACAGAGCAAGTGGACCAGCCAGATGTGTTGCATGGAGAACATTCCATAGTTACAGGATCGGGTTTGAGAGGAAGCCTTTCTCATTGAGAGGGAGTGTTGAAAAGTGTGCAACAAGAAATGCTTGTTGAAAATGCAACAAGACGATGGAGCTTAGTGGAAAGGAGTCACCTTCACTAAGTGGGCCCGCAGGCAAATTTTGGCGCAAGTTCTATTTTTGGATCCCAGCAGGGATGATCATAGCAGGAGTGACCACAGCAGGGATGATCACAGCAGGAGTGACCACAGCATGAGTGATCACAGTAGGAGTGATCACAGCAGGAGTGATCAAATTCTATTTTTAGACTGGCTGTCCAAAATAGAAAAGTCAAATATTATTGTCTCATAATAATATTTGGACTATAAACTTGATGTTATTCTCTTGGAGCACTTCAGTTTAAGCTACAGATGTGGCACATGCAGTTTTCAGAAGGAAGTACGCTTTCTTTGTTGGTTAGTTGAGTTGTTGCATGCATGACTTCAGTTAGAACTCAATCAGTTGAGTTTGGTGGAGTTGATTGTAGAGTTGATGGAGTTGTGTTCAGTTTGACTTGGTTAAACTAGTTGTAATTAGTCTAACTGCAAATAGACTAATGATGAGTTGTTAAACTAATTATTAACTCATAATGCAACTATAGAATACATCAGTTAACTCAGTTGCATGTCAGTGCATGTTCAGTTCAGCAGGGACAGGTGTTAGAGGATCAGATTGCTATCAGTTGTGACTATAGTTGTGCATGATGATTTGCACAATCAAAGGGATTGAGTATGCCAATGAATTGGCCAATACCAAGTATTATAGCCTCTGCTCACGTCTTTCCCAGTGTGAGTGATTCTTTGGAGGTTAAATACGAGTTTGGTAAACCATTCTCATTCATTCTTGAGCAGGTATTGAGCTGTGGAGGCAGGCAAGCAGTGGAATAGATTTGGAGATCATATCTGAGCTGTATTGTGTGTAACAGGTGGAGCTGTTACTGGATTGCTTGTGATAAGCATTGTACTTTGTAATGTTACATGATTCAATCAATATAATATACAGATAGTTGGGGTTTTTAGCGAGATGCTTTCCCCGGGATACATACTGTGTTAATGAGTTTGATTGATGCTTCTATGTGCGCCTCTGAATGTTTCTGCTTCTGTAAATTGATGATCAACGTAGAGGAGATTATGTATTATACATGTTTCGCTTATAATTGTATGATCAGGATAATCTCTGTGAATATGTGTTAAATTATTCAAAATTTCTACAAAAACCTTAGGCACAATCATACCAACTAAGTTACATGTTAAAAATATCAGGCAATAGTCTTGTAATGTTATTTCTTCCGAAAATGTTTCTAATATTCAAAATATGGATCACAAAAGCTTGAATTTGAATAGATAACTTGTGGAAACAAATGGAAAAAAAAATTATTAGTGTAAAAATATCCTTATCGCTTGTTCTAAAAGAGTCATGTTCCTTAAATTTGGATATTCTTTTTCCCACAGTAAAAGTTCCTTGCTATTATGACCTATGTTTTTAGGATCATGAGATTGATCCAACATCATATTGGATTGTGCAGACAAAATGATTCAACTTTCCAAGATAAGTACCTCACTTGGTTGAATGAAGGTGCTAGATGTGAGTAGTGTCAAAACCTTAGGGAAGCGGAACACTAAGGCCTAAGAAAAAATATCAGCACTTGTCCACTGAATGAAAAAATTTCAATCCCACAATGGCCTCTGGGAGTACATTCTGTTGGATGGATATCAGACTCTGTGAGATAATTGTCTAATACAATGAGAAGTGTACATATATTGTCACAATGCCCCTCACAGTCTTCCTATAATATTAATCATATTATATTATTTAATTATAAATTATGACTATCAGATAATTATTAGTTTGAATAATTAGTCTAAAATTGCATTTTTAGTATTTCTGTATACATGAAAATATTCGGAAAAAGGTACTTTTTGTGACTAGTTAATTTCGAGTGAATCTAAATACACAAGAAATTATGGTGCCTCAGTGTTTCTCTAGCAGTTATCCGCTCATTGTACCAATTGCTCCCATGTCCTCTACTGCTTTTGGTGAATTCCTCTTTGATGATGTCCAATGCCAATGCAATGGACATTTATCCTCGATGTTTTTCTGAGCCAAAGGGAAGCTCCAAAAGTAACAACCAAAAATCAACCTCAAATATATTATTGGGGGCCAAAAATGTAGTGATTATATTACAAGCCAAGAAACACTACATGTTAATCATCTTCCCTTTAATATTGATTAATAATTTCTTTGCATGATCATGTAATACTAAAGTGTCAAGTAGGGAAATTTAAAGTTAGTCATCCATCAATATCACCTTTGAGAGTGCTTAGTAGTTAATACTTCCTATTACACACACAGTAGATCACCAACTTCAAGGATAACAATATAAAAACAACAAAAATGAAATTAAAAGAAATGCTAAGAAGTCAAATGTGGCTAATCTTGAGTCAAGAAAATAGCTAGCCCTTCACATTAGCAAGGCATTCTTAGGCACTAAAATAGAAAATCCTTCCATTGCATCATTTTCACCTTTTCTTTAATTTCTTTAATTGAGAACATAACTTTCAGAAGAAAAAAAATTCATTGAAAAAGGTCTCAAAATCCTAGCAAATGCTCGAGTGATTGTCGTATCAATTAAACATAAAGGAAATTGTTTGATATGATTTTAACTTGTGGAATATATTGAAGAATATGAAGCTTTCTCATCCCTTTCTCCTAATAAAATTGTAATTCGTGGGTTCCAATCAAGTAAACAATTTCCCTCCAAGATAGTTAAGAGATCAGTTTGGAGAAGGAATTCTAAAAGCATTGGGATAGTAGAAATGGAATTAACTAGGAGGAAAAATGATCAAGGCCTTCTGAAGTTCCTATGGGTTGAAGCTACAAATAACACCATGTATGTTCAAAACCGATGCCCTCATCAAGAATTGGACTCCAAGACTCCCGAAGAAATTTTCACTAGTAAGAAACCTAATGTCTCTCAATTTATAATTTTTGGAAATCCCTTATATTTTCATGTGCCGATTGAGAAAATAAGAAAATTGGGTGCATCGGGGAAGAAAGGAATCTTTGTGGGCTATAGTGAAAATTCTAAGGGATATATAATTTATTTGGCTGGTCAAAAGGAAGTTGATATAAGTCATGATGTTACCTTCGATGAAGATATGGCCCTCAGGAAGGTCAACAACCTTCCTATGCTAAGGAAGGACAAAGAAGCTAACACTGGAAATCAAGGTGCAAAAGAAGACGAAACGATGCCTGATATTGATAAACCTATGGATCCTATCGATCGTCCTCCTCATGAGCCCTCCTCCTCCAAAAGGAGACCCTCATGGCTTAGGGAAACTCTTGAAGATTTCGAGAGACACATTGCACCAAGAGGGACTTTCTGTGAAAGTAAGAAGCCAAATAGGTATCAAGGATATTTGACGCCATGAGCACTATCATTCAAAATGAGCCTTCACCATTTGAAGAAGTTGTGAAGAATCAAGTATGGAAGGATGTTATGAATGAAGAATATGAGTCAATTATGAAGAATGATGTTTGGGATGTGGTCCCTAGACCCTAAGAAAAATCGGTTGTCACCTCTAAGTGGCTCTACAAAATCAAGCATGGAATTGATGGAAGTGCATAAAAGTTCAAGGGTCGATTTCTTGCTCAAGGATTCTCTTAAAAGGAAGGTGTAGATTACGATGATATATTTGCATCTGTTCCTCGATACACCACCATCCACTCAATCATAGCCCTTTCTCCCTCTCAAGGATGGAACCTACATCAGATGGATGTCAATACCTTTTTCTTACATGGTTCAATCAAAGAGGAAGTCTGTGTGGAACAACCTGAGGGGTTTGAGGTTCATGATCAGGAATCTCATGTATGAAAGTTGAAGAAATATCTCTATGGATTGAAGCAAGCACCTCGGGCTTGGTATGAGAGGATCGATAGTTATCTAATGAAGCTGGAATTCACTAGAAGTGAAGTCGATCCGAACCTTTACTTTAAGGTTGAAAATGATAAACCTCTCATTCTGGTACTATATGTGGACAACCTCGTTCTGACAGGTGAAAACTCTCTCATTCGCAAATGTAAGAGGGAGTTGGCTTCTAAATTTGAGATGAAGGACCTAGGACCAATGCACTATTTCCTAGGATTGGAGGTTTGGCAAAAGCCAGGTGAAATTTTCCTCTCTCAAGGAAAATATGGTGTGAAGATATTGGAAAGATTTGTGATGGTGTTGGGTTGTGTTATATTCTTTCCATGACTAGCCCACGTAGCTAACTAGGGGTTTGAGGGGTGTAGGTAACCCCACTTTATGGGGTCTGGGGCAGCGCCCTGAAAATTTTTGGTTTTGGACCCTATGTTAGGTTGGGCGGACCCACCTATGGTTTTGTGCATGTTTTTTCCACATGTTTTTGGATGTGATGGTTTTCGGTCCATGGTTTTGGATGCAATGGTTTTCGGTCCATGGTATTGGAAGCTTCGGCATGTATAAATATGTATTGTAACAATGAAAGGAACATAATGAAAAATCAAGTTGGTAGTCCTGGTTTTGGGATCCAGGGGAAAATCTATGTGTATATGTGTTTTATGTGTTATGCTCTCGCAGTATTTATTTTCTGTGTTTTAGAGTTCGTATGCAAGTAATTTTTGTACGGGGTTAAAACCTACATTTGGTATTAGAGTTGTTTTGGCTTCATGGGACGCCTTTGTTGCTGAGGGGTTTCACTCGGGCCTGTGGTAGACCCTGTTCAGTGGGATATTTGTGAGATCGATTCTGGTGGTGAAAGAAGATGGAGAGCAGTGGAAATATAGAGATCGAAAAATTTAATGGTCAGAGTTTTGGGTTGTGGAAACTCAAGATGGAGGATCTGTTGGTGGATAAAGATCAGTGGATCACGGTAGATCCAGGTACTAAACCAACGGGAGTGTCTGATGAAGAATGGAAGAAGTTGGATCAAAAGGCAAAGAGCACAATACGATTGTGTCTCAGATTTAGTATTGCTGAATGTATCAGGGGAAGCTATGGTGAAGGCTTTGTGGGACAAGTTAGGGACTTTGTACCAATCTAAGTCTCTGGTGAATAAATTGTTCCTACGGAAAAAGTTGTATAACCCGAGGATGAAATATGGAGACTCGGTGACAGAGAATCTGAATGCATTTAATACTGTGGTAAATCAGTTATTATCTGTTGATATTAAAATTTCAGATGAAGATAAGTGCATCACTTTGTTGTGTTCTCTACCGGATTCTTGGGATAGTCTAGTTATTGCAATAGGTAGTAATGCAATTGCCTTGAAGTTTGATGAAATAGTCTCATCCTTGCTGACAGAGGAGATGAGATGGAAAAATATGGAGATCCAGAATGGTGGTGGCTTGTCTGTATGAGGACGGTCCCAGAAAAGAAACAAAAATAAGTCATCGAGTGGGAGATCTAAATCTAGAGGGAGATCTAAATCTCCTGGAAAACATGTAAAGGTGGTGTGCTGGAAATGTGGAAAGGAAGGGCACTACAAAAGGGACTATAAATATAAATCTCCTGATAAAGGAAAGGGATCTGATGATGCTCCTTCTACAGAGGCGAAAACCACCTCAGATGAAGGTGGGGATGTGTACTTGGCTTCTTCAAGTACACATGTAGATCATGAGGCATGGTTGATTGACTCAGGTGCATCCTTTCACTTCACTCCCCATAGAGAGTGGTTCTGCGAGTATGAGAAATATGATGGTGGTGATTTCTTCTTGGGGGGTGACAGGAAGGCTAGAATCATTGGTTGCAGAAAAGTAAAGTTTAAGTTGCAAGGTGGAAGGGTTAGAACACTTCCGGGTGTTCTGCATATTCCTGCATTAGCCAGAAATCTGATTTCTGTAAGCAAGCTGGATGATGCAGGTGTAAAAATAGTGTTCAAGAAGGATACCTGCAAAATAGTTCGGGTAGCACTGGTATTGATGTGAGGAGTTTGGATTGGAACTTTGTACAAGCTTCAAGGTAGAACTATTATTGATGGATGCAACAGTTCTGTGGTTCCTGAAAGTGGAGCAGAAAACCTAGTGGTCTCTGGAGAGAAGACCATGTTGTGGCATCAAAGGCTTGGACATATTGGAGAGAAGGACCTTCGAATACTTCACGGTAAAGGTATGGTAGAAGGTATGAGTAATAGCTCTCTAGATTTTGATTTCTGTGAAAATTGTGTATACGAGAAGCAGAATTGGGTGAGTTTCCCCTCTGGTGGTAAGAGGGCAAAACATATATTAGAGCTTGTGCACAGTGATTTGTTTGGACCTGTGAAGGTTCCATCACTGGGTAAGTTTTTGTACTATGTATCATTTATAGATGACTTCTCAAGGAATACATGGATATATTTCCTTAAGAAGAAATCTGAAGTCTTTGACAGGTTTAAAGAATTTAAGCCTCTAGTGGAAAACCAGACAGAGAAGAAGATAAAGGTGTTGAGGACAGATAATGGTGGAGTGTTTTGCAGTAAGGAATTTGAAGAATTTTGTAAGAAGTGTGGTATAGCACGGCATAAGACTACTCCATATACACCTCATCAAAATGGAGTTGCAGAAAGAATGAACAAGACGTTGATGGAAAGGGCAAGAAGCATGCTCAGTGGTGCCGACTTAAGATAGGAATTCTGGGCAGAGGCAGTGGAGACAGCATGTTACTTGGTCAACAAATCACCTTCATCAGCGTAGGAGGACAAGACTCCACAAGAGCTATGGACTGGTAAGAAACCCTCTCTTTGACATCTGAAGTTATTTGGATGTGATGCATATGTACATGTTCCAAAGGAGAAAAGAACTAAGTTGGATAGTAAATCTGAAAAGTGCATCTTTATTGGGTATAAGTATGGTTTAAAGGGTTATAAGCTTTGGAACCCAGTAACAAGGAAGGTTGTGTACAGCCAAGATGTGGTGTTCAGAGAGGTGAAAGATGTTATTAAACATGAATTTCAGCCAAAGGAACCTGAGAAGATAGAGTTTAAGCTAAAGGAGGAAGAATTAGACTCTACAGCAAAGGAGGAATTAGAAGATGAAGCGCCACAAACTCCAGCTGTGAGAAGATCAGTTTGAGAAAGAAGGCAGCCAGAAAGGTATAGTCCATCTACTTTCTATTCAAATTTTGCTTTGTCTATTACTGATGATGATCCCAGAACTATGAAGGAAGCAGTGGATTCAGAGGATGGAAAACTCTAGAAAGAAGCCATAGTTGATGAAATGGCATCTTTGCACAAAAATGAGGCTTGGGATCTGGTGGAGTTGTCGGTTGGAAGGAAACCCATTGCCAGCAAATGGGTGTTAAAAAAGAAGACAAATGTAGAAGGAAAATTGGAGAAATACAAAGCTCAGTTGGTAGCAAAAGGTTATTCCCAGGTGCCAGGAATTGATTTTGGTGATATTTTTCTCCTATTGCGAAGGTAAATTCTATTAGATTAATTTTATCTGTTGCTGCTACTTTTGATTTTGAGGTAGAACAAATGGATGTGAAGACAACATTTCTTCATTTGGATCTGGAAGAGGAGATTTACATGAAGCAACCTGAAAGCTTTGTGGTGAAGGGTAAGAAAGAACAGGTATGCAAGTTAAAGAAGTCTTTGTATGGGTTAAAACAGTCACCAAGGATGTGGTATCAAAAATTTGATACATTTATAGGGGGACTTGGCTTCACCAGAAGCAAAGCAGATCACTGTGTGTATTTTAAATTAATTGGTGACTGTGTTATTTATCTGGTATTGTATGTGGATGATATGTTGCTGGTTGGAAATGACAAAGAAATTATCCAGGATTTGAAGACCCATTTGTCCTCCAAATTCGACATGAAAGATCTTGGTGCTTCAAACTATATTTTGGGCATGGAAATTAAAAGGGATCAGACAAAGAGGAAGCTCTGGTTAAACCAGAGGAAGTATGTCGAGACAATATTGCAGAGATTTAATAAGCAGGATAGTAAACCGGTGAAGGTTCCTATTCTTGTAGGTGTGAGGCTATCTGCTTATTAGTGTCCCAAGACACAAGAAGAGGAAGAGGACAAGTCTTGTGTTCCATATGGAAGTGCAGTCGGTAGCCTGATGTATGCAATGGTCTGTACTAGACCATACATTGCACATGCAGTGGGAGTATTGAGCAGGTTTATGTCAAAACCATGGAAGGAGCATTAGACAGTAGTGAAGTGGGTTTTCAGGTATTTACGTGGCACTAGTGATTATGGTTTGTGCTACCAAAGAAGACCATGTTTGGACTGAGTGTTAGATATTCGTGGTTTTGTTGATGCTGACTGGGCTGGAGATCTAGATCAGAGAAGATCTACAAGTGGGTATGTGTTTAACCTATTTGGAGGTGCAGTCAGTTGGATGAGTAATAAACAATCTGTAGTGGCACTATCAACTACAAAGGCAGAATACATGGCAACCACACATGCAAGCAAGGAAGCCGTTTGGTTGCAGAGATTGTGTTCAAGTATGGGGTTAGTACAGGGAGCTATAAGGATAGACTGTGATAGCCAAAGTGAAATTTTCTTGGCAAAGAACCCTGCATATCATTCAAGACAAAGCACATTGATGTTCAGTATCACTTTGTGAGGGATATAATAGAAGACAAAAAGGTGTTGCTAGTAAAGGTGGACGCTATGAAGAATACTGTAGATGCATTGACAAATTCTGTGAGCTCTGAGAAGTTCTCTTGGTGTAGAGAAACAATGGGTGTTGTAGGGCTAGATAAATGACTAATCTCTGATGTGGCCCCCTGTGGAAAGAAAACAACAAGTGGGAGAATGTTGGGTTGTGTTATATTCTTTCCACGACTAGCCCATGTAGTTAACTGGGGGGTTTGAGGGGTGCAGGTAACCCCACTTTATGGAGTTCGGGGTGGCGCCCCAAAAAATTTTGGTTTTTGACCCTATGTTAGGTTGGGAGGACCCACCTATGGTTTTGTGCATGTTTTTTGCACATGTTTTTGGATGTGATGGTTTTCGGTCCATGGTTTTGGACGCGATGGTTTTTGGTCCACGGTATTGGATGCTTCAGCATGTATAAATATGTATTGCAACATTGAAAGGAACATAATGAAAAATCAAGCTGGTAGTCCCGATTTTGGGATCCAAGGGAAAATCTATGTGTATATGTGTTTTATGTGTTATTCTCTCGGATTGTTTATTTTCTATCTTTTAGAATTCATATGCAGGTAATTTTTGTATGGGGTTAAAACCTACAGATGGTGGACTACAAGCTTGTGACTACTCCTCTGGAACTTAACTTTAAGAATTTATGTGGTAGTGCTTCTAGACCTGAATTGGTGCCAAGAATCTTATGAAATATCTTCGGGGCACATTCACTCATGGACTGAGATATACTGCTGGAGATGTGAGGCTGCATGGTTATTCTGATGCTGATTGGGTTGGAGGTGTGGTGGATTGCGAGAGCACTTCTGGATGCTATTTCTCTTTGGGTTCTTCTTTGATATCCTAGATGAGCAGGAAGCAGAACTTGGTTGCCTTGAGCACCATCGAGGCCGAATACATAACTGCTAGTATGGGCTCCTATGAAGTTGTCTGGTTGAGGAAGCTCTTCTGTGATATGTTTGGACATGTGTTGGATACCACCGCGTTCCTCTGCGACAACCAGCGTGGGATTTGATTATCAAAGAATCCTGTGTTTCATGGTCGCTCCAAGCATATAGGTATTAGGTACCACTTTATCCGAGATATGGTACAACGAGGAGCAATAAGGCTCCATCACATTAGGACTCATGAGTAGGTTGCTGATATTCTAACAAAGCCCATGGGGAAGGTAAAGTTCTTGGCCTTCCAAGAATGACTTGGAATCATGGAGAGGCCCTCTTATGAGGTGCCTGTATGAGATGGACATTGAGCTCTAGGAGCTTTGGGGGGCTTGGGGTACTTCTTGGAGTGATGAGCAACCATAGGGTGAGTGGTCCAGCCTTCCCCTAGTGGTTTGATGTGTACTGGGTAAGTGGTTCAGCCTTCCCCTTCAATAACCCTTAGTGACATGCAGGTAGGATGAGTGGTTCATCCTTCTCTTACTGAGACATCCTACCCATGCAGTCGGGGACTCATGGGAAGTACCTCTCATCTTTCCAATGAGTAGGGAAATGAGGATAGGGACCATAGTATTACCAATGGACACATCATGTACTACCATACTCTGTATGCTAGGATGATTGATATTGATTTAGGATCAATTAGAATTGACTTCGGGTTAGTAAGAGTGGCATGAGACACTCTGTTTTTATTAGAATTGACTTCGGGTCAGTAAGAGTGGTATGATACACTCTCCTTTGATTGGGACTGACTTCGGGTCAGTAGAGAAAGGTATGATAAATTCTTGATCACTTCTTCTTCTTCATAGTTCAGCAGAGCATAGCAGAGCATTGATGGCAGAGATAGTACAGATTGACAGATGGATTAGCAGATGGAGTTCTCCCTAGTTGAGAGTGAGTGTTAAAATTGGAAACTAGGGCCAAACTCCACATGGGTCATCTTGTTTATGACAACTGATATTTTTCTTGGATTCCTCTCTCTGAGAGGTGTCATATTGATCTAATATCATCCAATTCTGACATGTACAAATGAAGTTATGAATTTATTTTGATTATGGTCAAATTGTCAAGGTCGACCAATAAACTTATGTAGGCTCAAAATCCCAACAATCATGTCTATTCATCCTCAACATTGAATATAAATAGAAGTTGACTTAGCCTCATTTGGACACACTCATCTTGACAATTCTTGCTCTCTCTCCTCATTGATTGAGTATGGATTTCTGGGCCTCTCTCTCTCTCCACACGTCCGAAATTTCAAGATACCACATTTCTAGACAGTTTGACCAAGCATTGACCAACATGCGTTGACCTCCTTTGACTGCGTTTTTGTGAGGGCTATCTCTGTTTGGGAAGGCCACATTTTTGGGCACAAAAATTGAGGCTAAACGTTGACTGTTGACCAACATTTACTACAGCTAGGGCTTACCACAAGTGGGTTGTTTGACCAGACTTTGACTGGACTGAATTTGACTGTTTTGGGGGTGATTTTATCTTGTTGTTTGGAGGCCGAAGTTTACTGAAGTTGACCGATTTGCTGAGGGTCAAATCTTCCATGTTGACCAACGTTGACTTTTCTGGTTAGGGCTCTTTTGTTGTCGTTATAAATTATCAGATTTCTAACTTATACTATCTCTCTTTGCTGAACTATTGAAGACTAAAATAAGAATTGATCAAGGGTTTCCCCACATTGGGGTTTGTCCCTGGCTGGTGCCACATATTGTGTCCCCTTGTCTTATACTTTTTATGTTTATGTTCTATCTACATTTTACTATCATGTTGATGTGATTGCTAATCTGAATATTGATACTGGGCTGATAAAGAAATTGAAGTAAAATTGCTCTAAAGCATAGAACATACCATTGTTGCCTAAAATTAACAAGATGATTGGTGTCATAAAATGGTGCATTGCATCCTTCAATATATGCCACCGAACTCCTCTCACCTCACAGAACTCCTCTCATCTACAACAATAAGAGTCCTCTCAAAATTCCTGATCTCCATCTCATTCATCCTGAAATAAGTGGATATTTCCATGGGTGACAAAGTTTGCTTCGGGATTTAATAGAAGGAGTTATCACTAAAAGAAATAATACAATGCAGCATAATAGTTATCAGTGGGAGGAACAACCTTGGCAAGCTACTTCCTAACTAGATCAATATACTCCCGAATTACCTCTTATAATGAACAAAAGATAACCTCAACTACCTATAGATTCTACCTATGCATGGTAGCAACGAAAAAATTGTCAAAAACAACATCTACAACAACATTTGTCAATCTCTTCTTCTAGTCAAGGGCATGCCCATATTTTGAAAAGTATCAGTCAGGTCAGGGTCCACCTCATCCAGGCTCCTCTTCTTCTTCTACTCTTTCTGTTTAGGTTTAGAATAATAGAAAAGGTATTGGAAATTGATTGGTGGGTAAAAGTTATCAAGCCATTTGTGTTATTCCATTTGTAATCATTGTCTATAAGCATTGAGTCTAAATTGAAAAATCCATTCAAGTTCCTTCTTTTTAGCTAAAATTAACCTACGCTTTGGAGAGTTGTAAGTTTTAATGGATCTAAGTATATTCTATTGAAAATATAGTAACATGGTTTAAAAATATAGGCATTGAGATCATAATATAAGGATGAAACAAAAAAGATTTTATGTTCATGATTAAAAAACATTTTAATTTCCTGTAACAAAGTTTGATGAAGGTCTAGTATTTGCATCCTACCAGAAAATTGAGATCAAAATATAAGGATGAGACATAAAAGATTTTATGTTCATGATTACAAAAAAATTAATTTCATGTAACAATGTTTGAGAAAGGTCTAGTATTTTTATCCTACAAGAAAATTTGCTTGCATCACTCAAGCCATTTGAATTTGGGCATGGTAGAGTCTATTACACAAACAATCAACCACTAAAAAGAAGGTGAAAATAAAAAATATAATTTCATGCATTCTAACCCTAGAAAAGTTAGAGAGGAGTCAACTGATATGTACAATAAGGACATGCAAAATGCTTACTTATCCATTGTCTTTTGATGAATTATTGGCTGCAATCAAGATCTACATTATCATAATCATTAACCCATTTTTACAATAAGGACATGCAAAATGCTTAATTTTGAATTGTTAATCATTAAACCTGTTATGCCCTAAATCTACCTCAGGCTGAGAAAGGCAGGTCTAGGATAACATCAAACCACGCTTAACCTGGTAGCTAGCCCTACCAGGTCGAGAGAGGGATCTCTCCTTGTCAATATCAAAGAAAATATGGCAAGTAAGGCTTGAGATGACTTATATGAATTCTAATTTTAGGCTAGGTATGTTTGCTCAGAGGATTTTGTTTTTATTTTAATGGTTGGTTGTTGGATCAGATGGGGAAGGCAGCTTTGGGTCCGGGAAATCAACTCAAAGTTGTAGAGGTTTCTGTGGGGCGAGGTAGGCAAGTGTTTTAGCACTTTGAAATGAATTTGATGGTGAGTCTAAATACTGGTGAGGAGTTGGAGAGGGCATGCAAATATCATGAGTCCTCTTCAAACAACAGAAAACAGGTAGAACTAAATAAACCCTAAGGTAGAGCACTGAAACACCAACGAATTTCACCTTTAAACTTGATTCATTTAGTTATGCAGAAAGAGAGAGATGGTGGCACACATAAACATAATATCAACTGAATTACAAAGAAGAACACAATGCTAAATCACATTACCACAAGAATCCCACAAAATGCTGCAAAACCCTGGTTTATTTCCTTGCCAAACTGCAGAAGTGATGTACAAAGTAGCTCAATGCATCCACAAGAGTCCAACCTTCTGCCAAAGTCCAACCCCTACACTATTAAATTCATAAAATATATACATTTACTCATCCTTGTACTAAGGGAATTGAGCTCAACCATTTTCTTCAAAATAGAATCAGTTACATTAAACTTGGACTGAATTTCTAAAAATAGGTGTTGACGATGAACTCGTATCTCCTAAACATAGCACCTGTTACAAACATGAAATATTTTTTTGTAGATAAGGTCATGTTGGAGAAAAACCTCTCTCAAATTTTGGAAATTAATTTCCAGTTGCTCGTAATCTGTGCCACAAAATCATCTCTAAAACAGAAAATCATTAAAAATTTAAATCTGTGAAAATGAGCTGTAAAGATCTAGTCACATATCCCAATTCATGACACCTATGAATAAACTGAAAGAGGTTTCTGTTATATGGCTTGTGATTAAGAAAAACCTCCTTGGGGTTTGCAAAATTACTTTCCATCTGTTGTAAAATGGCACCGCACTAAAATGACTAAAACAGTAAAAATATGAAAAAATTGCTTTGTTTTAATGTAGGCTCCAAATATCACTGTATATATCACACATAGTAGCACCGGTGCATAAACTGAAGGTGATTTTTGTTATTTGGTATGTGATGAACAAAAACCTCTTTCACTTTTGAAAAATTTCTTACCATTATTTCAGAAACTGATTTTGTACTAAACTTGTCATTGTGTGCAGCAACTGACCTCAAAACATGCATAACCAAGAATCACTCATTCATTTCGATCATATCTTCTAATCCGGGAGCCGGTTATGGGAGTGTGATATACCGTTGGAAATATTTTTCCGAGATTCTTCTGATGGACACACTTGTGACATGTTTTGTATTGAACATCATGTGAAAAACATCTAACAAAACCAGACATAGTAAGAGCTCATGTTGATCCCTAGTGACAGGCTACGAAGACTAGAACTAACAAAACTCTTTGTATAAAAAGGATATGCAAAAATCTTACTTGTGCATTTTCTTTTGATGGATTGTTGGCCGCAATCAAGATCTACATTATCATAATCATTAAACCCTCAACTCTAGATGAAATTTATGCTTTGATCATATAAATCCTCGAAATATTTTACCATGTTTACCCATAAGAACAAAATCATCTTTAGTAAAAAGGAAGAACCCTTAGTCCAAATTCATACCCATATGCAAATGGCCAAAATCTTACATTATCATAATCTAAAAATAAGTCTTTCAGATTAATCACATTGTTAGGATTTGGTCGATGTTTCGAACCAACTAGTGTGGTTCATCCTCATGACAAGGTGAGAAATCCATTGATCAGAAGGAATAAATAGTAAGGATGCAGCATTGTCCGGAGTTAGATGTTAAAAATTAGCTACTGGTTTAATTCGAAAGACTTATTTATACATTATGGATCACAAAATTCTTAGATATAACATTATCATAATCATTAAATCCTTAACTCTAGGTGAAATTTATGCTTTGACCATATAAACCCTCGAAATGTTTTACCCTATTTACCCATATGAATAAAAATCATATTAAGTAAAAAGGAAGAACTCTCCAGAGTCCAAATTCATACCCATGTGCAAATAGCCAAAATCTCCACGCCCAATGACCTTGCACGTCCTCCATATAATCGTTGATGCTCTCCTAAGGTGTTTACCATGCAAACTCCATCTAGGGTTCAAATTCAAAGAAATCCATAGATCATGTTGATGGTCTTCCTTCTTCTGGAATTTCCACACAGATATCAACAAGGCCAAGTAAAATGTAGTGCTACAATGTGATGTTGTAATCTGTAAATATTTTATTTGAACTGAGCACTAAACTAGAAATGAAAAAGAAAATAAATATTTATAATGTAAAAAATAAAATAAATATTTATAAAATAAAATAAAATATGTAAATTGCAATTGGGTTAAATGATTTAATTTTGATAAGAATTTGTTATTTTTGGGTAAGACGCTAAATTAAAAAGAAGAAGAAGTTAAAAATGATATTGGGATGAGTGTAAACATTTAAATATGGCCTCAATTAATAATAAAAAGTTAAATTAATAAAAATAATAAAATTCAATTTGTTATATTTTGATATAAATTAATAAAAATAATAAAATTCAATTTGTTATATTTTGATACTATTATTAACTTGTGAATAGGCTTTGTTACAATACCATGGGCTAATACCATGGCTTATCAATACTACAAGTCCAAAAACCATAAGGTATTTCACAACCAAAATATTTTATAAAAATATGACAAGATTCTTAACTGTGGATATTCACCTCACATTATGGTAGATATTATTAACTTGTAAAAAATAGTGTTTGTTACAATACGATGGATTATCAATACCACATGCGCAAAAACCATAAATTATTTCACAATCAAAATATTTTATAACAATATGACAAGATTGTTAACCATGGATATTCACCCTCACTTTACCATGGATATTAACTTATAAATTAGCTTTGCTACAATACCATGGCTTATCAATACCTCATGCCAAAAAACTATAACTTATTTCATAGTAAAAATATTTTATTTTAATTTAATTTTACAACATTTTTTTAATTTAATTTAAAAGGGAAAATGTTACAATTTGAGATATATCTAAACCCTCTATCCTCATGAGTACTAAAAATATTCCCATAGAAATTAAATTAAGGTTTTAATAAAATTAAGCTAAGATGGATTTATGTCAGTTCTTTATATATATATAACTAACATATATCCATCTTAGCTAAGGATCCAAGGGATGAGAACAAACTAATTATAGATTAAATATACTGCATGAATTTTTAAAGTTTTTCATTATTTTATTTGATTGATCCAAAATATATGATTAATATTTTACTACCAATTAAGTTTTTTTAATTTAGATAATTTTTTAAACAAAATACAATGTGATCAAATTTAAGAGAGAGTTGGGGAGGGGACAGAGAGAGGGAGAGAGATAGTGAAAAAGTTGGATGGCAGAGAGAGAGAGAGAGGAACATAGAGTGATGGGGGGAGAGAGAGTGAGGTGGGAGAGAGGGAGTGAGAGGAAGGAAGAGAGAGGGAGAGATAGCGAGAGAGAGAGATGGAGTTGGAGTGGGAAAAAGAGGGAGGAAAGAACAAAGACATAGAGAGATAGAGGTAGAGAGAGAGAGGAGTGAGAAGGGAGATATGGAGAGAGGGTGAGGGAGAGAGGAGAGGAGGGAAGAAAAAGAAGAGGAGAGGATAGAGATATGGAGAGAAGGGGAAGGGAGAGAGATGGAAATATAGAAATGGGGAAGGACAGGGAGGGGGGGGAAGAGTGATAGAGTTGGACAGAAGAGAGAGGGAGAGAGGGAGAGTGATTTGCGGGGGGATAGATAGAGGGAGGTGGGAGATAAGGGATAGAGAGGAATGAAGGTAGAGATAAGGAGAGACAGAGATGGAATTGGAAGGGGTGGGAGAGGGAGGCAATAAGAAAAAAATAAAGGGAGAAGGTGTAGAGAGAGAGGGGGTGACAAGGGAGTCATGGAGAGAGAGTGAGGGAGAGAGGAGAGCAGGAGGGAATAGAGAGAAGGATATAGATAGAGAGGAAGAGAAGGGGAAGAGAGGGAGAGAGATTGTGTGTATGTTTGGGGGCTGAGATAGAGAAAGGGAATAACACAGAGACACAAATACAAATATAGATATTATATAGTATTATATAACCAACCTAGATCCATATTAAGCCTATAACTATCAAGTGCCGAGAGGGATCCAATCTCTCGAGGTGCAAGCATTTCCTCTAGTTTTTCACTAGAAAAAAAAGTTTGCATGTCGAGAGATTGGATCCCTCTCGGTGCTTGATAGATCCGGGGTTAAGATGGATCTAGGTCGGTTAATATGATATTAAGGTAGTTTTGATTTTATATTATAGTCTTAAAAAATAAAATTTCTCTTCAAATTAATTTCATATTGGAACTAGATAAAGTTAGATTCAATGAATAGATTTTAAAAAAAATAGATAAAATATTTTTTTATTTAAAAATATATTTTTTAAATTACAAATTATTAGAGATAAATAATGCAAAGTTGGCTCACCTATACACCATGTGAGGATGATGAAGTGTTTATGGAAGGATAATCTTTCAACCAATCTTTAACAACCTTTCAATCCCCTATCACTTGTAAGTTTAGATTGCTTGACACAATTAAGATGACTAACATAAAAAAATGATTCATATTATTGTAGTACTTGTTAGGTAGTTGTATTTTTGTTCTTAGACTAAATTAGTCATTCATGTTAGCCATTTTTAGTTTTATTACTTATTTGCTAGTCACATATTTTAACCTGTTACTAAATTAGTGATTTATGTTAGTTGTTTTTAGTTCGGTCACTTAATATTGCTCATTTTTGGTAGTATTTCACTTGGAAAAGTTGTGGTGACTAACTTTTTTAGTCACCTAGTCACTAATTTTTCATTTTGTACTAGTGCAATTTCCATTATTTTCATAAATAAATGTGCCAAAATTCCTTTTAATGCCTTAGCCGTTGCCTTTTCCAATTCTCTTAGCCATAAACAATCAAGTGAACACACCCTAGGATGTCTTTCCCAACATTTAGCTTGGAATAAGTGTCCCATTTATTCGTGGTTATTGTTTTAAACTTTATTACATGGAATTTTCACTTGGGATGTTACAAAACCTTGGGGTACACCATCCTTGGTGTTCCATCACACATATACCTCAATAACCTGCTAAAACAAGACATATTGTTTATGGAGCTTTATAACACAACTCATTATGGTATTTACATCCATACACTGAAGTACATACAACAACATCATCAAAATATATAGATATCCAAAACATATGCCAAATAATGTACCAAAACATATATCAAAACATATACTAAGCACCATATCTAGGCATATATCAAAACATCATATAGCATATATCAACCATCATAAAGCATATATTGATCACAATAAAGCATATAATAAACCAACATAAATAAAACACTAAACTACCCTAAGAAACTACCAAATCACCAAAAGAAATCACCAAACCACCATATCATGCTGCTTTGCCTCAACAGGAAAACAAGGAAGGATACATGGCCGACATCTGATCTGTCATCTCCCATGTAGCTTCATTGGGCCCAAAGTGCTTCCATTGCACTTTAACTTGCTTGATTTCTCGGTTCCGTAACATGAGCATATTTTTCTACAATATACAATGAGGCTCCGAATGGAATTCTCCATCTGGTTCCACCTGCAATACACATCAGTCAATCACATGATCAGCATCCTTAACATACTTCTTAAGAAAATATACATGGAAAACATCATGGAATTTCACATTCGCAGGCAGTGCAAGTTGATAGACTACTAGCCCAATCCTTTCAATAATGTTAAAGGGTCCACAAAACCGTGGTGCCCGCTTGGCACATGAGCCAATCTGTAAGGAGCTCTTCTTCAGTTTGATGCGCAAGTAGACCTATTCCCCCACTTGGAACTCCTTGAATAGCCTGTTCCTGCCTGCATAACTTTTCTGCCTATCCTATGTTGCCTTTAGAGTCTTCTTTATTACCTGCATTTCTTGTTCCATGTCTGCCAACATATCTGGTCCAATAAATACCCTACTAACTGGATCCCTCCAACTGATGGGAGTATTACAACTCCGCCCATACAATGCTTCAAAAGCACTCATCCTCAGTGACTCCTAATAACCGTTGTTGTACCCAAACTCTACCAAGGGGAGATAATCTTCCCACTTCCTTTGTTGATGAATCACGTACATCCTCAAAATATCCTCTAATATCATGTTGACCCTCTCAGTTTTCCCATCTGTCTGTGGATGATAAGTTATGCTGAAGGCCAACTTTGTGCCCAAACCTACAAATAACAACTTCAAAAACTTGGAAGTGAACTCCGCATCTCTGTTAGACATAATATTCTTTAGAACATCGTGTAGCCTGGCCACATTTCTGATGAATACCTGTAACACATCACTAGCTCAGAACCTTTTTATCAAAAAAAATAGATTGTCCAACCATAATTTACTAGATGGGTCGAAGTACACCATGTACGGCCAATTTTACCATAGTAAAATTTGTTTCGCTGTGAAAAGTTACTTAATAAACCACATTTGTTAAGTCATTTATAATTAAACACATGAAGAATAATTAAATAGATCACTATTTATTTAATTCTCTTATGGGAATAATTAATTAAACCATTGTTTAATTAATATTCCTTGTCAGATTTGACCCAATTATAAGAAACAAATAGATAAATCATTAATTATCTTATTTTTCTCTAGGAATAATTAATTAATCACTAATTAGTTATTATTCTTGTCAAGTTTGACTAAATCCCCTACGAATAATTAAATAAATCATTATTTGTTTATTATTCCTTAACCATATTTCTTGAGATGATAAATAAATCATTTATTTATTTATTATTTCTAAATAAAAGTTTAAATACCTTTTCCATCCAAACCAAATATAATAAAATATTCCGAATGGTTAATTCTAGAATGGGGTTAATAATATTTTATTTTTCCTCATTTTTCCAAGATAACCTAATATTTTGTTATAAATAGAAGGGTTTTCCATTCATTCTTAACTTTCGATTATTTTTCATTATTGCACTTACCATTGCAACCCTGATTATTATCACTTTTGCACACCATTTTCTTTTTCATTTGAGTTCTCATTGAGCTCAAACATTATGTTTGCTGAGTTTTACACATTATAGAGGAGAGAGACTCTACAAAAGATGAAGACATTGAGGATAGCCAAGAACCCATCCCATAGAGGGGGACTAGTAACATTATTTGTTCCCTTCACAGGTGTTGTTTAATAAAATATATTATTTATATATCTGGTTTCCATTGGATTATTGGAGTTATTTGCGCTTATTTTACTATTCCATTTTGTTGTTTAACTATGTTTGTGGCATAGATCAAGGCTTTGGTAGGTTTTGTTTCTATCATTTGTTGCAGATCTACATTGTTTAACAACCATTTTTATTGTTAGGGTTGCTTGTCATCCAAAGCCTAAAGTAGTTTCTTTTCGTACACATTTAAGAAGAATTCTACATCACAAATTGGCAACTCCACTGGGGATTTTCTGATTGTTGCTAACAATTGGTGACTTCACTACGTTTTTAATTATGATTTAGAAACCTCGGTGACCTTCAGTTTTCAAATTAGGGGTTTTCTTTTCTCAATCTATTAATGTTGTTTACTAGCATTCTAACCCTAGATCAGTCAAATTTCTAACTTCTGTAAGTTTTCTGATCATTTCCGCAGGTCACAAGAATGAGTCGCGACAAAGACGATAAATTTTTCTGAGACTTGTCGTCTAAGAACTGTGGAGCAGAAATCACACTTTTCTGCCCCAAAAGTATGATTTGGAGGTCCACAGTGCACTTTCTAGCCCAAAAGGTGTGATATCCCCCTAAACAGGTCAGTACCTACGATTTTCAGTTTTCTAGGATTTTTTCTGATCTATTTTTGGGTTTTGCTGAGAGCTGTTTGTTGGGTTGGTTAACGACTGTCTTAGCCTGCTTAGGCCTTGATCTACTCTATTTCACTTGTTGAAGTGGAATTTAGCCCCTTAGGGCTTCTAGTACGCTTCGAAATTTATAGGAGGAGTTTAGCTGAGTAAGAATTATGAGTGTTTGCAGAGCTTTCAACCATATTTTCCAGATCTATACCTTCATGTTTAAGATATTCAAAGATAGTTTATTTCCATCCATGGTTCTCTCTTAAAACTTGTTCAGTCATTTGCCTTAGGGTGCCACTGCTTGCACTAGGTTTCACACCCATATCCCATATCTCATTCCATTTTCGTGACACTTGCTAAAGCGTTCCTTTCATATTTTCAGTTACCTCTCCGATACGACACTGGTACCGATCTCTTGACCGCATTCTATTAGTCCTTTGCCACCTATGTTTCCGATCATGTCCATGAATGGCATAGAAGGAGGAGCATGTGTCATGCTCTGCCCTTCGAAGATGTGTCTACCTCGATTGGTTTCTTAGGACTCTCTTAGCGCCTATTGCCAAAGATGTCGCATATCATTTTCCTCAGACAAAGGAAGAGGCTCTCCAAACTTCTCTAAGATATGAATTTATATATGCTCAATTCGATTATGTCTATACCGTTATACCATACCTCCCACTTCCTTGTGGTGGCAATGTACCGGGGGCAGCTCACGCCACCGATGATATCGTTGGAACTATTTCACATCCTTCACCATATTCTCAGTAGAGTTATGTCTATTCGCAGGGGGGCACCAATTCCTCCAACACTTATGCCCCTCCTACCAGCAACGTATATTCAAGACAATGTACCTCTTATGCATGCACCCAACCACATCAGCAGATGTCAGGGCCAGCTAGTGCTCAACCTGTCTACCAGATCATTGCCCCTTCACCATTTTATATCTATGCACCACTGAGTGCTGCAGCCCTTCAGGAATTAGCATCGCAACCTCCCATGAATGCTTAGCCCCAACAACCATCGCCCCCTTAGGGTCAAGTATATGCATAGCAGAGTCTGACCAATCCCCAAAATTTGAAGAAAAGGAATAAGGGGAAAGGTAACAAGGGTAACTAGGGTAACCAAGGTAATCAACCTAATGAACCCCAGGGGAACCAGCCTAACACCAACAACCAACAACAGGGCAACTAGCCCAAGCAAAACAAGGCTATTCACATGAACAAGCCTTGTGCATGTTGTGGTGTACATGGACATTATACTCATGAGTTTCCCCTCTTACCCCAGATGCGCCAAATGTGGGAAGCCCAAGCAACTTCTAGAGGTCAACCGCCCATGCAGCAACCGCCTCAGAATCCTGCGCCATCTCAGTTGGTCATGCTCACAAATCCTTTCCCTTAGCAAGGATTTGTTGTTGCTCAACCTCAGCAAGGTCAAGCATCCCATCCTCCCCAACCTTCTGGTCCTGGTGACTACCAGATCCTCATGATGAATTCTGACGAGGTCAATACCTCTGATATCAACTTGCAAACTCGGTCACGTCAATATGACAAGCCATCAACTTCGTTCGCCACTGAGTCCAAAACAAAAGCATCTACTAAGCCTCTTATGAAACCAAATGGTCCGTTATAGATCCCTCAACCTAAAGTTGAGTCAATTCCTAAGATCCCTGAGGGACCATTACATTGCAACACAACTTCTAACGGAGCTTCCCATACATACAGTATAGTAGATGACTTGGCACAATCCCCTGCTACCATGTCAACGCTGGAAGTCCTCCATTCATGCCCATCTCAAAATAAATCTCTATTAACTGCTTTGGGCGTAGTATATCCTTCCTATGATCATTTGATTGTCTTTCATGTTGATATGTCAGAACATCCTCCATTACCTCCATCTGTTTCTTTCCAGATACTAGTTAGAGGCCGTAATGCCCTCACCTCCCGATGCATTATTGATGAAGGTGCATCCACATGCATGACGTCCACTGTCATTTGGAAGCAACTCAAGTCACCTGAACTGTCCCCATCCACCATCACTTTGCGTGCTTGGGATGGTCACTCCTCCCAACCTCTTGGCATGTATCACAATTGTCTAGTGACTCTTGTGGGCAAGACTGTTCATGTAGACATCGAGGTTATTGATGCCCCTCTATATTACAACATTCTCTTGGGTCGTAGTTACACTTATGCCATGTCATCCATCGCATCTGTTGTTTTCCACAAGATTTGTTTTCCCCATGAAGGAAAGATTGTCATTATCGATCAGTGGACATACCACGAGACATCATCCTTGACCTCTCTTGAGTCCATTATCTCGTCAATGTCCAACAAACAACCTTATACCCCTCTCATCGGTGTTTCACGCAGAGTCTACAAAGATTCCTAATTGTTGGGTGATTTCCCTGGTCCTCCCCCTCCCATCTCTGAACCTAACTCTTTGAGTGTTTGCATGTTACAAGCATCATGAGCTGCTCAAAAGCAGTCTAGTACATCTGATCAACAACCAACTCCTCAGCACCCTACTGTTACCATTTCAACTGAGCCATTCCGATCCACCCCCCCAAGGACCTCCTCCTTTTGTGGATGTCTCTCTTTTGTTCCCACCAGGAACTATTCCTCTAGAGCTCAACCATCCAGGAGTTTTTCTGTCGGAACATTACCCTGCAGGATAGATACCTTTCTTGTTTCCTCCTCCTGGAATCTTTTCTTTCCCTGTCATGGCTTCATTGATTCTCCCTAATATGATTTTGGGGGTCCCAGTGTGATATATTGATCCCCCAATGAACATTTTTCCTGGTTAGCTCAGACCATATCATGCTTTCACCCCGGTTCAACTGGTCCCTCTAACCCCTGTCACTCCTCCAGTTCCACCGCAACCTCAATAGTAACCCCCTCCTATTGCGAAATCATCTAGATAGGGGGGGAAGCCAAGAAAAAGGAACCTAAGGATAGCGCTCCCCAAGAACTTTCCACTCCCAAACCTCCAAAGTTGACACCTACGTGCGCTTTGTGTGAGGTTTTTGGGCATGCCACCAATAACTATCCTGAGCTTCCTCGTCCCAAACCTTTGGTTCATGAAACGTTCCCTGAGTCAAATATCCCTAAGGTCCAAGTTACCTTACGGGGAGCAGCTAAGAAACTCAAAACTTTGCTCAAAAATCACCCTTGTGCCTTGTGCGATCATTATGGTCACTACTTCCATTGTTTCCCTCATCTCAACAAATTTTGTGATTGCCTTCAAGCGCTTTGCAAGTACGAGGCCACTCACCATGGATCACTTACTCCTCTACCTACGGATTCTAGTACCACTATTACACCAGAACAAGGGGACTCTAGTCCCACCATCGTGATCCCTCCCCCTAATGTCGAGATGATGGACACCACAGTCCATATCCTTTACCTGTCGTCATCCTTGAGTTCCTCGCAGGAAAACCTTTATGAGGTTTTTGCGTGAGTTCCTTCGTCGTAAACCTAGGTCTCAACATCAGTAGATTTCCCATCTACTAGCTCATCATCTACCAGTTCAGATGAGGAATATTTGAACCTTCTTTCTTAGGATGTCGCACCAGGTACTACCGCCGCATCATGTAGTCAGTCTTCCTCCCATCCGCCCATCTTCCTTTTTGATGAGGACATCATGGAAGCTATGTCTACCCTTCATTGCCCTTGGGATGATATCATCCTTTGGAGGATCTCATCCCAAGTTGGGACGAGATGCTTGAATCCATTTTTTGAGCACTCGGAACACAATGGTTCTCCACAAACACCTCCTACTAGGGGGCATCATTACCACCTTCGCATACCAGATCAGTCCCCTCCATCACATATGCTTGCGGGTAGTATCATATTCTTATGGGCATGATGGTTTTCCCTTGTCCATCTTCTCAATTGATTAACATAAGTCTCGACATAGATCCCACTGGATCTATGTATGGTCGATTATCCTCCCATTCCTTGGATAGTTTGTCCTACCCGCCTCTTCGGCGTGCAATATTCACATAGTATATCGTAGACGTTTGATACCATATATTCAAATATTCCACTCTATGTAATAACACCTTTACCACATAGTCCCCATGTTTGACTTAGTGGGTGAGGATGATTCTAGACCTCCTCTAGTAGTTCATTCTCGTTTTCCTCTTCCCTTAATTCTTCACCAAGAACCATCGTTCCAAGAAGCATTAAGGCAATCTTTAGACAAGTAAGGCCACCTACCTGAAAGTCACAGATCCCAATTCTGATGGTCAATTTTTCTGCTAAGATCTCCACAAGATTTAGGGCCTTTTCCTCCTATCCAAATTCACTACATCTCACTTAGAAAATGAATTCAAATCGAAGGGAAAACATCCTTTTGGAGAAAACGCACAATTTTTTTGTCGCACATTGTGGCCAAACCGTAGCTCAGTTTGACGAACTATCAACACCATTGGAAAGCTCTCATCGATTACTATAAAGGGTCTTTCTTAGTTTTTGGTGATTCAACATTCCCCCCTAGAAGCCATTTTCCAAGAAGGGTCACTTCGTCACCTCTTAAAATCAAATTTCTTCATATGTGATGCTTGTACCTTAGGGACCACCTTCTCTTAATGCTTTTCGTCTCATGTGTCGATTTACGTCATGAGTAACCATCATTTTCTCATGTATTCATGCTCCCCACCGGGCCTATTCTGTGTGGTAGCATCATCGAGTCACCCTTGTTCAGAGCATTCGCGATGAGTCGCCTTTGCATCCATGGAGTCTGTTTTGCATCCCATTGTATCATGTCATAATATTCCATCCATATTTGCATAACATTCATCCTATGTTGCCTAATTTTTCCTTCATTCATACTGTCCCCCATCCCCTCCGTAGTCAAGTCAGTCACTACCAGGTCAACCATACACTTTATGCTCTGACAAAGGAAGTTGTCTATTTGTCCCTCAGTCCCATCTTCCCCATTTTCCCTCGTGTCAATCCATTAGTCACATTACTATTTTCCCTCATGCCTTAGTTGAGGATCCTCATTGCCTCACCTATGGCGGGCCCTATTCTGTCGACATCAGCACATCTATTCCAGAAGAACGACCTAGAGGGCGGTGTATCTTGGTTCTAGCTTCCACTCTTGTTCGGTGCCTCAGATCAAGCAAAGGGAATCATCATTGCCCTTTGACTTGGTTATTTCATGCTCATGATTCATACACTTGATGGTCCAGTGATGCAATAGATTGTACCAATGATTCCTGGGTGTGTGTGAGATGTTTTAGACCTCATGAGGGGGTGGCCCTTCAGGTAGCCCCCCACATGCCTGAATGCCTTCCTATTATGCTACAACCTCAGATGTAGTTCCACATATTTGATGGGTTCGATTCATGTCACTTGTAGCATTCATAGCATGCATGTCTCCTTCAGATGATCCATTCAGTTTTGCAGAGCCCTTTTTTGTTCAACAGGGCTTCTTTGGTTGTTCTACCCTCCCTCCTGCCCATTTTTTGAGGGAAGGGCCATTATATCTCATGTACTCAGATGTCATTGTATTCACTCCTGGCTCATGTTTTTTCCAGGTGCATTATGTATGTGGGACACTTTGTACTATTTTCTGGCTCATTCATGATAGGATGTCATGTAGCATTCAACATGTGTTTTATTGCTCAGTTTCATGTTTCTGGGCGCATCATTATTTTTGTACTAAGTTATCTCAACGGGTATAGGTATGCCTCCCCCACCACACAGAGATTCAGTACCACAATGTAAAAGGACACTTACATTCGTCTCTTCCCCTCTGTCACTATCCTCTTTCGCTTCAGCTCCATGGGTCTCTCTCTCTCTCTCTAACTCCACTTTGTTGTCTAGTGATTGTGTCCTTACAATTTACTTCGGTCATACATTTTTCTCCTAACACTAGTACGTTGGGGAGAAATCTGTTATCACAAAAAATTGATGATCTAGCCATAATTTACTAGATGGATCGAGTTACACCTTGTAGGGCCAATTTTACCATAGTAAAATTGCTTTCACTCTGAGAAATTACTTAATAAACCACATTTGTTAAGTCATTTATAATCAAACCTATGAAGAATAATTAAATAAATCATTATTTATTTAATTATCTTCTAGGAATAATTAAACAAACCATTATTTATTTAATTATCTTCTATGAATAATTAATTAAATGATTGTTTAATTAATATTTCTTGTCAGATTTGACCCAATTATGAGAAACAAATCAATAAATCATTAATTATCTTATTTTTATCTAGGAATAACTAATTAATCACTAATTAGTTATTATTCCTTGTCAAGTTTGACTAAATCTCCTAGGAATAATTAAATAAATCATTATTTGTTTATTATTCCTTAGCCATATTTCTTGAGATAATAAATAAATCATTTATTTATTTATTATTTCTAAATAAAAGTTTAAATACTTTTTCCCTCCAAACCAAATATAATAAAATATTCCAAATGGTTAATTTTAGAATGGGGTTAATAATACTTTATTATTGCTCATTATTTGAGGATAACCTAATATTTTGTTATAAACAAAAGGTTTTTCCATTCATTCTTCACTTTCGATTATTTTCATTGTTGCACTCACTGTTGCAGCTCTGATTATTATCATTGTCGCACACCATTTTCTTTTTCATTTGAGTTCTCATTGAACTTTAACATTTTGTTTGTTGGGTTTTATATATTATAGAGGAGAGAGACTTTACAAAATTTGAAGACATTGAGGATAGCCAAGAACCCATCCCATAGAGGGGGACTGGTAACATTATTTGTTCCCTTTATAGGTGTTGTTTAATAAAATATATTATTTATATATCTAGTTTCCATTGGATTATTGGAGTTATTTGTGCTTATTTTACTATTCCATTTTGTTGTTTAACTATGTATGTGGCATAGATCATAGCTTTGGCAAGTTTTTCTTCTATCATTTGTTGTAGGTCTACATTGTTTAACAGTCATTGTTATTGTTAGGGTTGTTTGTCATCCAAAGACTAAAGTAGTTTCTTTTCGTACACATTCAAGAAGAATTCTACATAACAAACGTAGACTTCACCAAAATGAAATGTGCAAGCTTCGTTAACCTGTCCATAATGACCATGATGGAATCATGTTGCTTCACTGTGCTCGGAAACCTTGTGACGAAATCCATGGAAATGACCTCCCATTTCCATTCTGGTATCGCAATCGGCTATAGCAGTCCACCTGGATGTTTACACTTTGCTTTCACTCACTGATAAATGGAACATCTCACCACAAACTCTGATACATCCCTCTTCAGATTCGGCCAATTGTAACATCTCTTCATTGTTGTCAGTGTCTTCTGGTAACATGGGTGACCTAAATATGGTTTTGCATGAAACTCCCTCAAGATCACCTTCTTGAGATCACTGTCATCTGGCACATATATCCTATCTCAGAACCTCATCAATCCATCCAAAAACCTAATCCTGGGAGATGAAGCGCCAAAACTTTGGGCCCCGTTTGGGTAAATTGGTACATCAACTTCCCAGGGTCGAAAATTTTGCATACGATATCCATTTGGCTATCTTAATACTTCATTTCGAAGATCTCAAAGAGAAGACCAAAAACAAATTAACAAGCTATTTTGGGATGTTTTCTATTCTCCATTTCCACTAAAAACATGGTTTAGGGCCTCAAAATGGCTCTAGAAATTCATGACCTGAAATTCTGCCAAAAATAGTAAATTGTGCTACAATTAAGCAAACCAAAAAATTGAAAGAGACAGCGTTGGGGTTCCAAGTGGAATAGGTGGGTGGCCAACAATATCCACCTGGATCACCTATACCTGTACCACTACTTGTGCCCGTACCTATACATGTACCATCACTTATACATATACTATCACTTGTACCTATACCTGCACTTTGTTGTAACCTATGCACAATCTCCATATATCTAACATGATGTTGTCCTACCTGCAAGATCCTGTCCTGTAAATCTGTCCCATAAGAGCTTATAGCTACTAATTGATTCACCAGTACCTTCTTGGTAAGAGCATCTTCCACTTTTCTCTCCTTGTCTTTGATGTATTTGATCTCAAAGTCGAACTCGTTGATTGTAGCCAACCACCGAGCCTTCCTACCATTCAGATTCATTTGGTCAAATAGATATCGAAACCCAATGTGATCACTCATCAATGTGAACCTCTTGCCCAAAAGATAGTGTCTCCACATCTTCAATGCATGTATAATCCCTACCAACTCAAGGTCATGCATGGGATAGTTCTGCTCGTGCTCATTTAGTTTTCATGACTTATAGCATACTATATGTCCATCTTGCATAAGGACTCCACCAAGCCCTCTCTTGCAAGCATTTTTGCATACCACAAATTCTTTGTTCGGATCAGCAATCTTCAACACTGGTGCATGTGTCAACAACTGCTTGAGTTGCTCGAAACTAGCCTCACATTCCTCTGTCCAATCAAACTTCTTACCTTTTCTTTGCAGAGATGCGATAGGATAAGCAATATGTGAGAAGTTCCTAATGAATCTCCTATAGTAACCTGCCAAACCCATGAAGGATCTCACCTCATCCACATTCTTAGGAGCTACCCATTCCATTATGGCTCTTATTTTTTTTGGATCTACTACAATGCCTTCCTTGGACACAACATGCCCCAATTAATGTACCTCAGTCTGAAATAAACTGCATTTGTTGAGCTTACCATACAACTGATGTTCTCTCAATAATTTCAACACTGCTGCTAAATTCTCAGCATGTTCTTCCTCATTTTTAGAATATACCAGTATATCATCAATGAACACAATAACAAACTTATCCAAATATGGACACAACACACTATTCATCTAACATATGAACGTAGTTGTAGCATTAGTTAATCCAAACGGAACAATAACAAACTCGTAATTCCCATACTTGGTCTTGAATGCAGTATTGTAAATCTCCTCCTCTTTGATTCGTACCTAATAGTATCTAGATCTCAAGTCAATCTTCGAGAACATTGCTTCTCCCTTTAGCTGATTGAACAAGTCATCAATCCTCGACAAAGGGTACCTATTCTTGATAGTCACTTTATTCAACTACATGTAGTCAATGCATAATCTGAGTGTACCATCCTTCTTTGTTACAAACAAGACTAGTGCACCCCAAGGTGATACACTTGGCCTAATGTATCCCTTATCCAACATTTCCTTTAACTGTAACTTTAACTCAACCAATTCAGGTGTGCTCATCCTATAAGGTTCTTTTGATGTTGGAGCTACCCCTAGCACTAACTCAATTGAAAAGTCTATCTCTCTGTGAGGTGGAAAATGTGTAATTTCCTCAGGGAACACTTCCTGAAACTACTGCAACATTGGATACTTTTTCAACACATCTGCATCCTCAACTTCCTTACCCTTATCACTAGAAATGTGTACTATGAATAGCTCGCACCCTTTCTTGTAGCTACACTTTTCTTGCATAGCTGTCACCGTCCTAGCTGATGTCGCCTTCTTCTTACCTTGCAAGACTCTTGGTTCCCCATTGTCATCAACATACTCAATAGCTTTTTCATAATAGCAACCTTGGTTCTATGAAAATACAACCAATCCAAGACCAACAACATATTATATGAACCCAATGGTAAAACATTCAAATGTGCTGCAGTAGGCATACCATTTAATTCAAATGCGCAACCTCTTATGCAATGATGAACTCGCTTCTTTGTACCTGTAGCCAACTGCACTAAGCAAGACTCTACATGCAATTCCTTACTCAAACCACACTTATCCACCAAGTTAGGACTAGCATAGCTATAATTAGATCCAGGGTCAATCAAAATAGAAATAACTTGATCACAAAGCTTACCATCCATCTTAATGATAGATGCCTAATGTTCTGATTACCTGTTGTCCACGACTGCATAGATATGAGGAATACTCTGGCCTACATCTCCAATAGTCTGTGCCTCCTGTGCATTGCATAGCTAAGTTCTACCATCCTTATTATGTGTACAATCTCTCCTTTGATGATCTTTGACACAATTCCAACATTCTATAGGCTTCCAACCGCCATCCTTATTCTTTTCTTCATATTGATGTCGTTATCCTCTATCTAATGCATTTAACTTCTTAGGTGGTGCAACATTCTCCTTGTTATCTGTATCATGTTGCCTTTCTCGATTTATATCCCATTTTCCTTTGTTCCTTGGATTACCTCTCCAACCTATCTTAGTCTCAGTTCTGCGCTTTGATTTTTCATAGAAATGCTTTAGCTTTTGAATGACCTCCTCCAGCGATCTAGGCTCATCGAACTCAATATTGTCCTTGAATGCAACTAGTAACCCATTAATGAACCTCTGAATCTTGGCCTTCTCCTCTGTGAGGTAAGGCGCATACCTCAGTAACTCCAAGAACTTACTAGTGTACTCATCATTTGTTATAGAACCCATCTTTAGTTCATAAAATTATTTTTATCTGTCATCAAAGTACATTTATGACAAGAATTTATTCTTGAATAGCTGCTCAAACTCACTCCAAGACAAATCTTCCTCATGAATACACCTGACATTCTTCACGTCTTCCTAGCAAATGTATGCTTTACCTTTGAGACTGAAGGTAGTTACTCTAACTTTCATATTCTCTGAATAATCATGCAAACTAAAGAAGTTCCTCATGCCAAGAAACCATGTCTTTGCATCCTGTGGTTTCTTCATGTCCCTGTTACACTAAAAAATGTCACCATGGTCATGAACAGTTAGTATGGCTCTATCAACAGTCATGCTATCCTCCTGGGCAAGTCTTATGCCTCTGCTTGTCATGTCAAACTCCAAAATGAGAGAAAGTCTTTGTAAAAGTGTTTATCTCTGGGTACGCAGGTTCTCTCAAGCTTTGCCTGTGGGGACGCACCTAATGTTAACAAAAGCTGCGTCCTTGGACGCTCTGTATGCAAAGGGACAGGTGCGTCCCCCTGTAAAAGTCAAAATGCGCAAGTTTCATCTTTAAAAAGTTACTTGTGGTCATTTCTAGAGCATTCTAGAAGGTTGTTCGACGTGTATTGAGCGCCTCCAGATGGTTCATGTATCCCTATGAAGGAGGAACTTATCCCATCAAGAGGGGAATTATCCCACCCAAAGAGGGACTTATCCCATTGATGGTGGACCTGAATAACTTCTTCATGAGCACTATAAATAAAGGCCTTGGGCCAGAAGAAGGGGAGGTTGAAAGCTATAGATTTCTAAGGGTAAATGTTGTCGAAATAGAGACTCCCATTTAGAAGCTTGTGAGGAGAGATTGCCATATTTACTTGTTCTACTTGGAAGTGGGGTGAGCTTTGTCAAAGTAGAGGAAAATCTTGAAGGACCCTTGGGAGGAACTTGCACAACACCAAGGCGCTCAGGTTGTAATTGTTCCTTTTGTTACCTTTAATGCAAATTAGTCCATTCTTCTCAATAACTTGTTGTTTATGAGTTGTTTCATGTGTTCCTTGGTCTACATGTTGAATATGCTTTGTTTTATGTTATAATCAGGTGCTATTTAATGGTTTGACTGTTGGTGATTGCAGGTTTTGGAGAAAAGGAGGAGCTCATCCGGATCAACAAAGCTTGGACTTCAACAACAGCGTTTGGACAAAGGTAAGAGCCACGTACTTGATTTCTCATATAATAATGCATGTTTAGAGAAGGATAGCTCTACTTTGTTTTGTTTGTCACTAGAGAGTCTTAGGCTCCTAGGGAGGTTGATTGTGTCCGCATTGTCAACTCTTTCCGCCTGACAAAATGGCGACTCCGCTGGGGACTCCATGAATGAAAAAGATTTTTCCTTTGAATGAACTTTGCTCTGAGAAAATTGATTTCTTTTTCTGGTTTTTGACTGTGTGAATTTGTGTTTGGGTGGATTATCTTAGCATTAAGTTAGATTTAGTTTTTCTTGACTTTTACAGAAGGACGCACCCTCTTAGTAACACACAGTGCGTCCCTGGACGCACTGTTGCTGTGCGCACAGAGCGGGTACGCACCTGTGTCAACGGGTCGCCTGCGTCCCCTGCTAAAATTTGAGAAAATTCCATTTTTTAGATTTTTTCCTCTTAAATTTTGCTTTTTTATAGATTTTTCTGCCCAGATCCATTAGTATCCTGTCAAAGATCCTTCACCTGAATTGGTTTTCATAGCATTAAGTGTTTTAGTGGATTTCATTGAAATTTAAGCCTAGGGTTTGATTTTTGAGTAGATCCTGTAGTGACTTTAATGGTGGAAGCTGTCAAGCCTTAGATCTCTCTGGTTTGGTCAACTTTCTTAAGAGTCAGATCTGTCGTAAGTCTACCTGTGTGAGCAACCAACCTGTTGAGTTGTCTCTTTGGTCAAATTTCAAAGTGCTTGTTGATTAAGTCTTGATTTCCATTTTACAAAAAGAACAAAAAGATTTGAGTTTTGTTTTGATCAGCTCTTGATTCTGCAATAGCTGGTCCTTGGTTTGATTTTGGTCAAGTAAAACAACCTAGAAACATCCTTTAAGGTTTTGACCTCGTTAAGTTTGCTTAGAGTAAATTTACCTTTTAGTTTGCTTGTGAGTGAATTTTCGTAGATTTTAATAGTTGTTGAGATTGATTTTTGTTAAGTTAGATTTATTTGCCATCTTCTTTGAAAGTCTTGTTTCAAGTAGCTTTTTGGTTTTTGAAAGAGAAAGGAGTTTTTTCGTGCAAGTATTAAATGGTCATGTTTGTATGCTTGGAAAGATTAAGAGCTTTATTTCTTTGATTTTCATTGCAAAAGAGAGTTGTTTTTTTTATAAATTTGCATTCTCTAAACTTTCTTAGCAAAGAATTTCATTGAAAAAGAGAAAGTAGAGTAAATCATCTTAGGTGCATTTTTGTAGTGGTTGAGTCGAGTCTACACACCACTGGTTTCATCTCCGCCACCTTTTGAGTTAAAGAAAAACCATAAAATTCACGCTTAAAGTAAAATTTACATAGTAACTTTTCTTTTACTAGGGCTCTGAAGCACCAATTTAGCTTAGGCTAGTGTCTTGGAGTAGGTGAGTACTTAACTCTCCAAGACAGTAAAACCAAACAAGTAGCTGATCTTGAGTTAGAATCAAATCCAATTGTTACATTTACACTCTGGGAAAGCTCCTCTTAAAGGAGAAGCACGAGCTCGTGTCCGAACCAGTGAGGGGATCAATCCTCCCTCGTTGGGAACGACGCCAGACAGTACGTATTACAAACGGTAAACCTCGGATTAACCATTGTCGAGGAGCCAGGGGTCACTTATCGGTAAACCTTGGATTATTGTCAAGGAGCCGGTAAGGGGATTGAGCTTGTTACTCTGCCCTTGCGTGCTGTCGGAGTTTAGACTATTCCCCCAGGTGTACTTGTGGCCGTTGGTAACCTTAGTGACCATAATCTCTAGGATTCTACCCAAGGTGACGGTGGAGGGAAGATCCCACTGTACCTGGAGCAGACGTCGGTTATACTCACTTGGATTTTCCGGGGGGTTCGCTTCACTTCGAGACGATTAAAGTGGAGGAACTTGTGCCGGTCTATTCATTAAGCAGGTTGCCGGGGTAACTGTTCCACCCTCGACTTCTGTACTGAATTCGGCGACGTTGGGTTTCATCTCCAACTAGTGTTTTCGATCCGGAAGGCTACTGTTTGTGTGTGGTTTGACGCCCTAGATTCTTTAGGCGTGTGCATCAAAATTTGTTTGGTTCTTTAGCGGCTTTAGGTGGTTTGATTTGAAATTTTTACTTTGTTTTCGTGTGTAGTAGTTAAAAGTTTTTAACTGTGGCGGAATTACCGAGACAGTCCCGTAGACTGCGGGGCCAGTCTCCTGAAGTTGTTTCTGTGGCCGAATTGTTGAGGAGATCCCGTAGACTTCGGGGTGACCCTCCTCGAGACGAACCCAGTAATCTAGAAGGTTTAAAGGTCCTTGTAACTCCTCCTAGTGGCAGTAGAGTAGGTTCACCCGAAGAAGGAGAATCTGCCTTGGTAGTCCATCCAGATTACCAAAGTCTAGAGACAGGCTATAACCCTGACGCTGTTACAGTTTCCGAGCTTGCTGGTAGTTTTGCATCTACTAGTGACATAGGTGAGGAACCTGAAATATCCGAACCTGTTACTCCAACTTCTAGTGTTCCAGATTCACCAAGGATAGAACGAACTATCACTGAAAATCTCCCTACTGGTTTGATCGTTATTGAAGAACTTGCCCCAGAGGAAGAAATAGGTGTCTCTTACCTTGAAGACCAAATTACTCTTGATCTAAGGGAGCGTGAATCCATATTTTACAGTCCTCCTAGGAGTACCACTTGGTACCTTTCGTTAACTAATCATTTGGACAATTTCGGGTTAGGTTTTTCTACACCTCGTACTCCTTTTCCACCTGGAGGTTTCATTACTCCTGTAAATATGTCTAGTCAGTCGTCAATGTTTAGTCAATCGCCTGAAACGTTCTTGCATGGCGGTCCTTCTGTTCCTTCTGGGTATCAGTCTTTATCTGGTACTTTTGCAGGGGCATCTCCTCAACCCATTGAACATGGGTTATTTACTGGAAACAATGGTAATCAACCATTGAGTATAGGAGACATTTATATGATGTCAGGTTCAAATCCCGGTTCTCAACCTCAAGGTGGTCAATTACCGCCTGGGGGGCAGCCTCAAATAATGCCTGGGGGGCAACCTCAAGGTACTCCAGTTGTGGCTGGGGGGCAGCCTCAAGGACAGTATGTGCCTATGGCACAATACTTTCCTCAAGGTCAACCCCAACCTCAATATGTACCTCAAGGTCAACCTCAGTATCAATATGTTCCTCAAGGCCAACCCCAGTATCAGTATTCACCTCAAGGCTATCTCCCTCAAGGTCAATACTCGAGTCAAGGTTATCAACCACCCCAAGGTCAATCTTACGTTCCAAGTACGGGAAATGTCCCTTACAATTATCAATCCTATCCTCAATACGGTTATGGATCTCAATATCCTCAACCTGTAATGGGTCAAATGGGTCAATACCCTGGAATGCCTGTAGTGTGGGATCCTTCGCAAGGTCAACAAGTGTTGCAACCGAATGTACAGTTGTTACCTCCAGCTGGACAACCTTTAGTTACTGGTCCACCCCAGCAACCAGTCCAGTCAAATGTTCAAACTTCTGTACCTCCGGTATTTACTCAGTCGGGGCCTACTGGGCCTAGTACTCCATCTCAAACGACTGCTACAACCACTGCAACACCTGTTTCATCCACCGCACTCACTTCCGGAGTATCGACAGCTTCTATTTCTACTGTCTCTGCTACCACCCCTCAGACATCTTTACCTCCGTCTGGATCTACGATTCAAACTTCGGTTCAAATGCCTGTAGGTCAGCCTGGTATGAGTACGGTTGTTACTACTCAACCTCAATATGCTTATCAACCGTACCAGGGTCAGCAGCAATATGGGCAAGCTGTCCAGCAACCGGCTTATCAGTATCAACCGTATCCTGGGTACACTTATCAGCAACCCTAGTACAGTCTGGTTAATCCTGGTTTTCCAGGAGGATACAATATCCCGAACGTAACGCCTATTCCAAGTTACCCTAGATATCCTCCTCCTGGGGCTGGTGTAATGACTCCGAGTTTTAGGGATCCGAACCGGCAATTGCCGTTTATTGCAACTTTGGATTTACCAGACTTGTCGCACCTAACGAACGATCCAATCAATTATCAAACGTTTTGGCCGACAATGCCGAATAAGTTGCCCAGTGATATACCCAAGTTTGAAGGTAAGCCTGGAGAGGATCCGTCAAATCATGTGATGACTTACCACCTCTGGTGTGCTTCAAATTCTATCTCGGATGATTCGATCCGCTTACGTCTTTTCCAGCGTACACTCATTGGTCTCGCAGCCAAGTGGTACATTGAGTTGCCACGGGCCAATTTTTACAGTTTTAGCCAGTTAGCTACCTCGTTCTTAACTCACTTTCAGTTGCCGGTCAGATACGATAACGGCACGGAACTATTAACTTCGCTAAAACAATCGACGTCCACGTATATTTCTGATCACATTCATGAGTGGAGATGTCGAAGAAGATTAGTCAAAGTTTTTATTCTGGACCAAATCTTAGCTGAATGGTTTGTCAAATCATTATTACCGAAGATTACTGAAGATGTAGCTAAGGCCGGTGTAGTTACTGAGGAGCAAGTCATTGCTCAAGCGCAATACCTTGACTTAGTTTACACTCAGTCGGGTACGTTACACGAGAAGATCCCAGATCTTCCAAAATCGAATCAAATCGCTGCTGCTCCTTCGGGATCTCATGCCGCTGATGGTATGATTGGTACAGTGAACACTAAGAGCAAGAAGAAATCTTCCAAGAATTCTACTACTCCTATAATCACTTTACCTGATTCTCCGACAGGAGATTCATCTTCTCCTGAACTTACTGCCGATATTCATGATGTAGAGTCATCTACAGCCAAATCAAAAAACGGTGGAAAGAAGAAAGGCATGAAGAAGGATAAAGCAGACAAGGCTCCGAAGGAGAAAAAAGAAAAGTTGGAAACCAATGACGAAAAGCGCAAACCTCGATATCCTTGTCTTATCTGTGAAGAGGATCATTTTACTAGGGATTGCCCCCATCGGGCCGAGGTTGTGAAAATAGTCAAAGGTTCTTCCACTCCTGCCGTATTAAAGGATCCATTTCCGAAGCAGGAGAGTAAAATGATAGGTTCTTCCTCAAATGTCAGTGAAGAACCCATTTTGATGATGTCTCATGTGAGGATTGCGACTCGATCGCAAGATTATGGTAGTAAGAATCCTGTTGATGGTAAGGAAGCAGAATCTTCTCATTCTATTCCATCAACCTCAGCTCCCGGTTCCGATCCACTACAGATCGAGAAACCTAACCCGGATCTAGTAATCAAACCGCCCGCCAAGGGTGTACTTCGAAGGTCTGCTTTCAATCCACATGCGAGAGCGGCCCAGAATTACAACATTGTTGAGGACTTAGCTGTTTCACCCTCAGCAATGTCGGCTCTCGAAGTGTTGCAATCATGCCCAGCACAACGAAAATTACTTTTGTCGGCTATCGGAGCTATTGACGTTCAGGACCCGAATCTCATAATCTTCGATCTAGAAAATAGTACACCGCGCTTACCCCATCAAATGGCTTTCCAGATCCCAGTGATAGTCAAAGGCAGGCCTATTCATCGGACTGTAATTGATGAGGGAGCTTCCACGTGTATTATGTCGATTCAGTGTTGGAGATCACTTGGTTCTCCTTCGTTGAACCAATCCCCCACCATCCTTAAGGCTTTTGATAGCCGTGGATTCCGTCCGTTTGGTATTTTGCAGGAATTACCTATAGGGGTAGAAGGTAAAACCGTTAGTCTAGATGTGGAGGTGGTTGATGCCCCTCTGGACTACAACCTTCTGTTGGGTCAAAGTTGGTCATATGCTATGACAGCGGTCGTTTCATCGGTCTTCAGAGTAATCAAGTTTCCATATAATGGCAAGATCGTGACAATTGATCAGCTGACATACTTTTCATCTGACCCAGCCTCTTCAGAGAGTATTCAGCATGTCGCTAAAATGACAATCCCTTATAGGGACGTTGGTGTAGGTTTAGTTAAAGATTCCAGTTTACTGGGAACTTTTCCTTTTCCTCCAGTTAACGCAGACCCTTCATTCGCATCCATTCATATGATTACTTCAGACACCATTATTTACGATGATCCTTGGATTGTCCCATCTGAATCTGAGATAGACTCTTTCGGTGACTCTATGCCATTGAGTCCATATGAAATTGCTTATGAAGCCGTCGTGTCTTTTACCGACCCAAGTTCAACCCAAATCGACCAAATGAATGTGGTCAGTGACGAATCTCTTTTCCCATCAATCTCAGAACAGATAACGTTTCCCGAAGTCGTGTCATCTGACGAGCAACTTCGCGAAATCCTAAGTGTAGACGATCTACCGTGGGAAGATCTCCATCATAGATCTTCGTTTTTACCTGAGGCTGATGTTTTTGAAAATGATTTTTCATCTATCTTTACCGCTGAATATGTCAAAGACGCTCAGAGTCCCACGAAACATCCTGACTCAGAGTTGAATTTAGGGAACATTTCTCGAACTATTCCCATTGACATTTAAGTGAAGCCCGGAATTGTTGAGAACATTCATATAGGTGCCTCGTGTACAGAAGAAGAAATTCAAATTTACAAGGCCCTATTCCAAGAATTCCGCGATGTGTTTGCCTGGTCTTACGAAGAAATGCCAGGAATCGATCCCGCCATTGTTGTTCATGAAATCAAAACTTACCCGGACGCTAAACCCGTCCGGCAACGTTTGCGTCAGATTCACCCTAGGAAAGCGGCTGCGATTAAAGCAGAAGTCGAAAAGCTGTTGAAAGCAGGTTTCATTTATCCGATCCCCTTAACGGATTGAGTATCGAATATTGTTCCGGTGAACAAGAAACAAGGAACAATAAGAATCTGTATCGACTATAGGGATATCAATCGAGCATGTCCAAAAGACAACTATCCTACGCCCTATATCGATCAAATAATTGATGATTGTGCCGGAAGTGAAATGTTCTCCTTTATGGATGGTTTTTCGGGCTATAATCAAATCAATATTCTACCTGTCGATCAACCAAAAACGGCATTCATTTGCCCATGGGGGACATTTGCTTATTGCAAATTACCTTTTGGACTTAAGAATGCCGGAGCCACTTTTCAACAGGCCATGTCTTACGCCTTTCATGACACCAAGCACATTGTGCAACCATACCTCGATGATTTGCCTGCTCATTCTTTACGTCGAGCCGATCACCTTGTCCATTTACGAGCAATCTTTATGAGGTGTAGGCATTATCGTATTCGGTTGAATCCCCACAAGTGTGTATTCTGTATAGAAGCGGGTCGATTGCTGGGATTTGTTGTTTCAAAAGCCGGTATTCGCGTCGATCCCTCGAAGGTTGAAGCTATCATCAAATTGCCTCCTCCTTCGAGTTTGCGCCAACTCCAAAGTTTGCAAGGGAAAGCGAACTTTTTACGCCGATTCATTCCAAACTACGCCGAGGTCACTAAGGGTTTTACACGGTTGTTGAAACAAAACGCTCAATTCTCTTGGGATGAGATTGCCCAACAATCTTTCGATGCACTTAAACACATGTTGACCCATGCACCGTTATTGCATCCTCCCAACTACAACCAGGACTACTTCTTATACCTCGCCGCCTCGCATTCCACCATTGGAATGGTGTTAGTTCAGGAAGACGAATTTGGAACAGAACATGTGATATATTATCTTAGTAGGACGTTAAATCCCACCGAGCTAAAATATTCGCATGTGGAGAAATTGGCCCTGGCAGCCGTTCAAGCTGTCCAGCGTTTTCGTCACTACATTCTTCTCCGTAAGACTACAGTGATTTCGGATTGCAACCCTATGATTTATATTTTGACGAGACAACTGCTAGGGGGCAAGTACTCTAAATGGATTGTCATCCTGCAAGAGTTCGATTTGGAGTTCGAGAAGTCCAAGTCTAAGAAATCCTTAGTCTTTGCGGAATTGATGTGTGATTTCCCGCATACTAACGCAGAGACTGTGGCAGAGGAGTCCATTGCGGACGAATCTTTGTTTCTTATCAGTACTTTAGATCCGTGGTATGGAGATATAATCATCTATCTCCAGACCCAAACCTTTCGGCCTGAAGCTTCAAAGTCAGAGCGTCGGAAAATTAGGTTTCAATCCCCGCAATACATAATTATTGGAGATACACTTTATCACCGGGGGGCAGACTTAGTTTTTCGACGTTGTTTAACTCACGAAGAGGCTGAGAGGGTTTTGAATGACTGTCACTCTGGAGCGTGTGGCGGTCATATGTCTGGGTATGCCACAGCTCAGAAGGTGTTGCGTGCTGGCTATTTCTGGCCGTCCATGTTTAAAGATTGTATCATTGCGGTCCGAAAATGCCACAACTGTCAAGTGTTTGATCGCAAGATGCGCGCACCGCCTGCTCCTCTCCACCCTATAATTGCCGTTGGACCATTCGCCAAATGGGGTATCGACTTTATTACTTGTAACCCTCACTCGGCTGGGGGGCATGCGTATATCATCCTCGCGGTTGATTATTTTACTAAATGGGCCGAGGCGATGCCTACATTCGACGCAAGCAGAAAAACAGCTGCAGTTTTCGTATTCAATCACATTATAACTAGGTTCGGTGTCCCGCAAGCGATCATCACAGACCATGGGAGTCATTTTCGAAACACCATGATGACTGAGCTTACAAGCCAGCTTGGTTTGCGCCACGACAGTTCTACTCCTTATTATCCGCAAGCCAACGATTTGGTTGAGTCTATCAACAAAGTTCTTGTTATTATGATCCGACGAATCATCGGCATTCATCGGACTAATTGGCATAACATGTTATTTTCAGCGCTATGGGCATACCGAACTTCAGTGAAAACTTCAACAGGGTTCACTCCTTTCCAGCTAGTTTATGGCTTGGAAGCTGTGTTACCCATTGAATGCGAAATCCCATCACTTCAAATGGCTGTCGAATTACTTCCAGCTACTTCCGAAGAGGAGAAACGTTTATTGTACTTAGCTAAATTAGATGAGACTCGACGTGACGTTGCTTTGGCAATCGAGACTCATGCGAAGCGAATGAAAGCTCAGTATGATAAAAATGTGACCCCTCGGAGTTTTTCGGAGGGAGACCTAGTGCTCTTATATGATCAAGCTAATGATAAGCTAGGTGCTGGAAAATTCGTTCCCATGTGGCATGGACCCTACAATGTAAAGCGAAAGCTAGAAAAAGGGGCTTATGAGCTAGTTGATTTTGATGGGGACTCTTTGGGTAAACCCAGAAATGGACTTTACCTAAAGAGGTATTATGCTTAAATGATGGGTATGGAGAATTTTTAGTTAGGTTAGGTTTTACTTTCTAGCTAGTGTGTTTTTTAGTTTAGACAGTGTGCTTAGCTTAGAGAGTGTGTTTCTCGTCGTTATTCTGGCTTATCTTGGTTTTACTCTTGATATTGCAGATGTCGACGCCTCTCCAAACATACATTGGATTCGCTGATGGTGCTTGTCGTAGTACACGGAATATCTCTTCCGCAGCTTGGGTTATTTATTCGCCCTCTGACGAGTTAGTTTCTATGCATGGGGTGAGCCTCGGTCAAACAACGAACAACATTGCAGAATACAGTGCAGTGGTTGAATTATTATCTGAATCCATTTCATTTGGAATTCGACGTTTGATAGTGAGGTTAGATTCTGAACTCGTTGTATTACAGCTTAATAGAGTATATGCCATTAGAAATCCTGTGTTATTAAGATTGTTTTTGAGAGTGCGTCTCTTGGAACGTGAGTTTGATTACATTGAATATCAACATATTCCAAGGTCTCTAAATACATTAGCAGATGCAATTGCTTCTCGAATGTTGGAAAGACATTTACGATAATCATACAAGTAAATTTAAAAACATTTCATCATACATGTTTAACAAGATAAGCCGGTAATAGTGATATATATATATATAGGAGTGTGTCAAAAAATATACATCGTCTTCGACCATAGGTTGAAAAACACCTTATGGTCGGCAAAAATGATAAGTACAAAAAGGTCAAAAATGTCACATGTGTCTACAAAGTGACCATCTAATCACTGGTGATGCTCTCTATATGACACCACTGCAGGGGCTACCTTACACAAAAATCTCCTAAACGGTCCAGGGACCGCGACTACAAAGCGCTGAAGTCTGATAGGAATATCATCCATAGTAGTCTCGGGTATATCCGTCATGAGACGCTCTAGATCATGCTCCAACTCAGCCAGTGACTCTGTAGCCGCATCCTGTGGGGCCGGTGCCGGTGCAACTGGATGTCTCCTCTCAAAAGCCCGGAGGTTGGCTGGGCGCTGTGGACCAACATCTGCATTTCGAAAAATTTTACTGTCAGTTTTGAGACGATATATATAAAAAACAAAAAGTAGATAATTTAAAAACTTGTGGAAAATAAAGTACCTCTGTCATCCCATTGTTCTCCCTGTGGAAGAACCATGTCCGGATCATTCCGAAAATCTACTCCGGCATACGGAAAGTCCTGGATCGCAAAAACCTGGTCCTCTAACCAGTGAAAATAACTATCAGAGAATCGAACAACTGCCGCGCCCTCGTCAGGATGCCAGGCCATCACCGCAACCCATCGTATAAGCTTTGGCTCCCGAGGACCCAAAATATCAACAGTGAGTTGCTGAGGGATCAGCATCGGAACTCTCTCTAAGGCAAAGCTTACGACTAAAGGCCCATATCCAAAAGTTTTCAGTCGTCCGTTCTTTGCCTTAGTCAGTTGGCTCTTCATGTTAGCCAACACAACATCACACCAGTTGAAAATGGTGCCTTGGTAACAGTCAATTGCCATCCGCATTTGGGACTCGGAAGCAATGTGTAAAGCGGTCGCGCCGCAAAGTCTGGTAACCGTGAATGCTATCACTTTAAGTTCGCGCAGAGAGATGTGTTTGATCTCCACGCCTTTCGAATGGTGTGCACCAGGTGTGCACCAATCTTCCCGGAGACTATCAAGGGATTGGCCACCCGGCCTAGTCCCGACTAGATTGAGTTGCTCGCCTCTGTTTGGCAAGCCAGTAAGAAAGTAGATGTCGGAGGGCTCTATATCGAGCTGGTGCTCTCCGATATAAAAGCATTGCTCTTGAACGTTCCATCTCTCAACCAGCCATTCTAAGAATCTTACCTGTGCCCTCATGCCAGGTATGGCCCAGTATTTATATAGCCCGCACTCTTTTAAGGCATCAATGGAAGGTTGATGTTCAATCGCAGCTAAACCAACGTCTTCATGCTCTCGTTCTCTCCAATCCAACATGGTGAGTGCCCTACACACCAAGAAACATTGATTAGAATTGATTTGGGGAAATTTGAATCGTTAATTTAGGAGATTGGGATTTTAAAATGCGCTTTTCACGGAAGACGCACCCCGCGCTTACAACACAGGGCGTCCGGACGCAGCTAACTTGAAGGTGGGCTGCATCCCCCGACCATTTTCCTGTGTAGGAAAAACTCGGGGGACGCAGGTCACCCGAAGGGCACCTGCGTCCGCCGAGGGGCGCATTCTAAAACCTAAACCCCCCAAAAAACCAAACTAAAACTTAAAAATCAACTTTAATCGGATGAAAATGAAGAGTAGGATGTTGTAAAATACCTGGAAGAAACGGCGTTCGATTCCGATGGTCGGATTTTTCGCAGCAGCCACGGGAAGTTTCTTGCCAAAAGCCCTTTGTTCAACCTCAATAGTAAAATGGTAAAAATGACATGGTAAAAAGTCTTTTTATAGGTTTTTTGGATGATTTCAGTCGTTTTTCACCATGAAAAGATGTTTTTCGATGAATTTTTGCCTATCTTAAACAGGTATGAGTAATGTGTCGTTTTTGTGCAGGACAAAGGGATTTAGAGGGAAATTTGTTATTTTTCACGAACCAAAATATCAGAGTCATCTTTTAAGCCCTTTTCTGACTCCTAAAACATGAAAAGATTGCCAAGCGTTTCTTTTACACTCGTTAAAATGGAACTAAAAGACGGTCCCCTTATAGCCCTTTTCTGACCGAAAAAACAGGAAAAGATCGCCGGGTTTTTGTCGTTTCAAACTCGAAACTGGAAATAAAACGACGTGTCCTTGATCGCTTTTTACTTTTCAGGTCAGTGGCACTAACTATGAAAGTACTCCTTGGTCGCAAGATCAAGCGGTTCCCCCAGGTATTATTTTATACTTTTTTGGGCTTGTGGGACACAAATTTACGAAAAAGTTCAACTTGGAGTCTTCTTAAGTTTTTCAGACTCTCTAAAATTGAAAAACACCGAGTTTCTCCTATACTGGACTCGTTAAAATTTCACAGTAAAGGACCTGTTCAATTACAAACGGGAATGAACCGCTCCTTCCTAGGGTTCGAATCAAAACTAGGTTGGACTCATCCGAAGGATGAGCTTATAATCAAGCATATGTTATCCTCCTCAAGCTTGTTAAAAATAAAGAGGTACTTGCCAGAAATGGTGGGGGAAAAGAGAGAAGAATGAGTCTATTTGCTATCCTTTATCACAGAAGAAACTTTATAACCACTCTTGAACACGACACTTTTCATTCACCTGGGTTGGGAAATCTTTTGCCTCACAGTCAATCAAGCCACATTGAAAGTCTTTAACCGGGTTTCGGGGATTAACTTTGAGTCATTCGTCACCAAACCATCTACTGTGTCGTTATGTGTTCAAGAGGTCTGCAAACAAAACTTTCATCTGCAAAATACTTGTCATCCATTTTGACCATCCCTGAGTCAGTCCTTACAGCAACATTTTCTTCAACTCGAACTATGATTTCGTGTTGTGGGCTTGCCTGCAACGGGTCGCTTTCTATCGACATCAGCAGATTATCTAGAAAGATGACTTAGAAATCGTCAGTACCTTGAAATCTGCATGCATCAATGGCATGTTTCTCGCCTTTGACGTCAGTTTACATCATTGACTTTCGATCAAAGGATTCCGTGAAATGTTCGACATCAACTCATTTATTCACATCTCATGGATTGTACTGGGTACTTTGAGGACCATTGACATTACTGGTGGTTTCTCTCACACTTGTTAACAGTTTACATCATCGACTGGTAATCAAGTGGTTTCTACCATGCTCGACATCAACTCATTTATTCGCATGACTAGAATCGTACTAATTTGGGAAGCGGAAATGAAGACCCTGGATCTAGTTTCCACCATCCAGGCTGCGAGGAGTTTTGTATTCATTATATAGTAGACCAATCATAAACAGATGGCTGCGCCCATACTGTGTCTCCAAAAAGTCTATGATTATGATGTACTGCAAGATCATTCCTGTATCAGAGTAGTTAGTCTGTTAGTTAAAGTTTTTGATCTGAGTATGGGAATGCCTACCTCAGCGATGATATAATCTTATACATGTATTTTGGGTTGAAAATTGCAGGTTCTGACCAGGCTCTCCTCGAGATGATCCTTGAAATGATAAAGCGCTTCACCCTTCCTAGATAAAACAAAACCCTAATCTACTACAGGCTTCGCACTTTAGGGGGCAATCTGTTACACTAAAAAATGTCACCATGGTCATGAACAGTTAGTATGGCTCTATCAACAGTCATGCTATCCTCCTGGGCAAGTCTTATGCCTCTGCTTGTCATGTCAAACTCCAAAATGAGAGAAAGTCTTTGTAAAAGTGTTTATCTCTGGGTACGCAGGTTCTCTCAAGCTTTGCCTGTGGGGACGCACCTAATGTTAACAAAAGCTGCGTCCTTGGACGCTCTGTATGCAAAGGGACAGGTGCATCCCCCCTGTAAAAGTCAAAATGCGCAAGTTTCATCTTTAAAAAGTTACTTGTGGTCATTTCTAGAGCATTCTAGAAGGTTGTTCGACGTGTATTGAGCGCCTCCAGATGGTTCATGTATCCCTATGAAGGAGGAACTTATCCCATCAAGAGGGGAACTATCCCACCCAAAGAGGGACTTATCCCATTGATGGTGGACCTGAATAACTTCTTCATGAGCACTATAAATAAAGGCCTTGGGCCAGAAGAAGGGGATGTTGAAAGCTATAGATTTCTAAGGGTAAATGATGTCGAAATAGAGACTCCCATTTAGAAGCTTGTGAGGAGAGATTGCCATCTTTACTTGTTCTACTTGGAAGTGGGGTGAGCTTTGTCAAAGTAGAGGAAAATCTTGAAGGACCCTTGGGAGGAACTTGCACAACACCAAGGCGCTCAGGTTGTAATTGTTCCTTTTGTTACCTTTAATGCAAATTAGTCCATTCTTCTCAATAACTTGTTGTTTATGAGTTGTTTCATGTGTTCCTTGGTCTACATGTTGAATATGCTTTGTTTTATGTTATAATCAGGTGCTATTTAATGGTTTGACTGTTGGTGATTGCAGGTTTTGGAGAAAAGGAGGAGCTCATCCGGATCAACAAAGCTTGGACTTCAACAACAGCATTTGGACAAAGGTAAGAGCCACGTACTTGATTTCTCATATAATAATGCATGTTTAGAGAAGGATAGCTCTACTTTGTTTTGTTTGTCACTAGAGAGTCTTAGGCTCCTAGGGAGGTTGATTGTGTCCGCATTGTCAACTCTTTCCGCTTGACAGTCCCATCAAAAGTATATGGATTCGATTTCTTGAACTCATCCGACAAGTATCCCCTATCATTCCTCCTGTAAGGATGATACCAGTGATGATCAAGGTGCCTATCTGAATCATAACTAGAATCATACTTGTGTCTATCCCTTCTCCTCTCTGAAGTGTCCAAAAATATTCCATCTCGGATCGTGTCAGATCTATCTGTATTGTGTCTACTATGAGACCTACTGCCATATGCCCCATTAGTTTTGTCCTCTTGCTCATGACTGATATGAAGTGGTCCTTGTCACTGCAACAACGACAAGCTTTGAAGTATGACTGCATTTGCCTCTGCTAACTTTTCCTGTGACTGTGTGATTATGTCATTGTCCATCTTACAAGTCCTTCTCTCTTCCTTTAAACTTCTCAGTATCACTGTAAAGTTGGAAGAGTTCCGAAAACCATATTGCTCTTCAGATTCGTAGGGAGAGTCTTTGTAGTCAACCATCTTGCTAGCCATTTGATATGTCTTCCTGCAAGTCATAATATGTAAGATAAACCAATCACAATAAATCAACATACCGTATCATAACTCGGGGAGGATACCTTTTGTGGAAGATCACTAAATTACCGTGATACATGTATAACATAATCATAACATCATATAGACATACACAAGTAGATGTATCAACTCATAAACATTACTCTAACAAGTGTCCAGTCATCAATGCAAGGCCATATCAAAAATGCATGATATGACCTTGTTATCACTTAAGAAGCAATTTTCAAATTGTTTACATCAGTTTGATTGTAAAGGTTCGGTGCTAGTCTAGGTTTGATTTTTTTTGTTTGCCTTAGAGTCTAAGTCTTTAGGAGTCTTGGTGGTATTCTTAAATAAAGGTCAACTATCCATTCTCATTCATCATTGGTCTCATAACTCACACAATTTCCATGTGTCAGCTTTGTTCGAAGGTTATTATGTGGAACAAAACTTTTTAGGTGATTTCGTAGCGCATAAACCCTTTTTAGGTGATTTCGCAGTGCATAAACTTTGTTTAGGTGTTTTCGTAGCGCAAAACCCAAATTTTACACTGGCTGCGCTATGAAATCGGAGATTCATGCAATCCGTAACAAATATTTCTTAGCTGTCATATCCTGTCAAGTTCAGTTATGTTTACATCATCCACTGTCAGCTTATACACTTCGCATATCATGTCCAACCGCTTATCTTCATCATTAGAGTCGTTAGGTACCTTGGTATGCTCATATTACAAGTTTCAAGAAGAGTCAGGTATTCACAGTCATAATGATGATTGTATTCATTGCATGAGAAACAAATCTGCAAGCTTTCAATTTGAATTCATTGAACACCAAGCGAGGCAGAGATCGAAGATTGAGACAGTGCCAGTCATCAAAAATATCATTCCGCTGGAGTCTCATGGAGGGGTCTGCAGAAAGAAAGGATCACAGGTCAGGCAGGTGTTTGAGGAGCAAACCTGAAGGTTTAGACATTATCTTGAAGAACAGAGAAGTTGAGCATGCATTCAAGCAAGCTGGATGTTGGAATTTTTGCAAGAAACTCCAGGGAGGTCATGCACAAATCACCAAGGAATTTGCCTTGAATTTCACAGGACTGAATTCAAAGGTTGGGATGCTTGAATTGCAAATCTCACCAGAGGTAATATCCACAGTTACTGAGATTCCAAGGGGATAAGAAAGTTGGTTTAAGAATTTCAAATTTGATATGACCCCCTACAAAGAATTTCTGAAGCCGGAGTTCATTGACTCAGATTTAAACAAGTCTGTGCCTAGAAATTATGTCAAGGATTCGTATGCCAATTTGCTTACCTGCATACAGAGGTACCTTACCTGTGAAGGGAGATATACTAAGGTGTATTCATATCATTTCAAGCTTCTGCTGCATTTCACAGGAAAGACATCTATCGATTTACCTTTCTACTTATTTCGTAGCTTGAGCAAAATGTGTGACAAGGTGCAGCTAAGGAAAGAAGCCTGTGAGACCTCATTGTTTCACCATGGCTTGGTTAAGTTGATCGTTCTGCATGAACTCCAGAGAGTAGGTAGGGACTGGCCCACGTTCATCTTTATGTCTGGTTTCAAGAACGAGACTGGTCTCAGTCCTCAAGCTGCAAAATATTTTCCAACAACAACTGATCATCAGGCAGAAACAAGATCCAGGAGGTTTGTAAAGTTGAAGACTAGGAAACAGGTAAGGGAACCCACCAAGCCACTGATAATCCAAGACACACCCCAACAATCCCAGAAAGAGAAAACTCAGATCAGAGAGGGTGTACATGAATCATCCACAGGTGAAGTAGTCCAGAGAAGAATGACAAGGAGCCAATTAGCTAAGGAAAAAGGCAAAACAGTGGTTACTGAAGAAAGCCCGGTTTCAAAGGGAAGTCTTAACGACCTACTGCAGGCTATTGATATTGAAGAATCTCCATTGGTCCAAGCAGATTTGATAGAAGCAGGAAAGGACAAGACTAAAAGAATCAAAGCCTCGAAAAAGCTCAAGTTTGATGATCCGGTTGCTAAATTTGTCTTCAAGCCAAGAAGACCTGTGACCAGGCATTCAAGACAGGTACAAGAGACACTGCTAGAAGCAAGTGAAACAGAGGGAATAGCACAGTCTCATGAAGCACTCGTGACTTCACCAAACATATCATCTCAGCTGCATCAGAAAGATAAAGGTAAGACAGTTGTCCCTCAAGATGAATATAGTGTTGAAGAGTTAAAAAGGAAGTTGAAATTAGCAAACCTGGAAATTGCTAAATTGAAGAAAGCCTCAAGGAAACATGCCATCAAAGAAGCTAATTTTAACAGAATGAAGGCCTTGTGGGAAGACAAAACATCTTCAATACCCGAGGTGGTTGACTGTAATGCCCAATACTATACCTGGACAGTCCCTGCAATAAAAGAAGCAAAATTCATCAGAATGGTTAATATGCAACTAAGAGTTGGGATCAAAGTCATGAAGAGGCAAATTGAGGATTTAAAGATGCAGCTAAACCAGTAGAAAAAATTTCCCTAAGGAGGTCACACATCAAGTAAGGTTATGTCTCAAATTTTGATGGTTTTCCTTGTTGCATTCTTTCTTGAAGAATGATACATCTCCACTCAGTTTTGAAAAGCTTTGGGGTAGTTGAAAAGAATATTTAGATATAAAGAGGCTCAAAACAGCAAAATTTTGGCTTGAAACTGTGTTTTGGTGATTACACAGCAGTTTCGTAGCGCGCTACGAAACTGCTGAAGATGATGCCTAATGCACAACGGTTTTGGTGATTACACAGCAGTGATGCCTAATGCACAGCAGTTTCATAGCGCGCTACGAAACTGCTGTAGTTGCATAATTAAAACTCAGTCAACCAGTTTTGAAGGACCAAGGGGAAATTTTTGAAAGGAAGACTTACAGCACATGAAGAACGTGGCACTCTAATAGATTGTTGGGTAATCAAAGAAGATCAACATGGTTAATTAATTCTGAATATCTTTGAGGAAACCAAAAGCATAAAAACAGGGGCAGTTTCCCACTTCTCAGCAGCAGTAAAGGGATAAGACATTGAGGACCAGTATGGAGCTTCGAACATCCACCACAACTAAATTGAAGGAGACCACTTGTCAGAGAATGAGATTTGATTGTAATTAATGCTATTACCAGCATGATGATGGAGTTAGACTCCTAATTGTCTTAGGTCTCTAAAGCTTCTAGTTAGCAGTTTGTTGCATTTAATAGTTAGTTAAAGTTTGAATAGGTGTCATAATAAGTAGAATTTGAGTTCCCCTCATGTTGGAGGAGGAATCTCAGTTATGTAAAGAATTCTATAAATAGGAGAAAGAGCAATGTACTCAAGGTTGGAAAATTATTGAGAAAAACTCTCATATTTGGCTTTATGTACAGACTCTGTTTTCTAGTAATATAGTATTGGCCTTGCTTCTCAGGAATCATAAAGAATTCGATGTTCTGAATGTCTTGTGTTTTCTTCTTCCTATTATCTATAGGGTTATGAATGTCTGATCACTTAGAAATCACTTAAAGTGCTCTAATTTCCTGCATGCACTTGTAAACTGTGTTGCTCCCCTATGTGTTTGATATGTTCTACATATATTGGATTCTGAATGCCCTGACTTCTATGCAAAGCTAACTTGACTGTCAATATTGAAGCATATCTGACTCCATAAGCCCAATGGATACTTTCTAATTGTATTTCAACCTCTTTCATTTGTCATTTGTTTACTAGAGTTAGCCATCTTAATCATAATTGAAAAATCATTAATCTTTTTGAGAGAGCCCTCTCAGTTGGGGAGGCTAAGCTTCAACGTAAAGTAGGTTTGAAATAGTTACTTAAGGTCTTCCTGGTCAGCAGCCTTCCAGGGTCTGATTTTGAGTTAACAGACCTCATGCATAACAGCAACCATTACACCATTATACACATTGCCACATGTAACTAGCACTATGCATAAGGAATGTCAAATCAACTACACCTACACATAAACGCCTATAGTCGAACATTAGCGATCAAATCTAGTAATCAACCTACAAGACTGATGCATGTAATCCAAATATTCACGAATGTAACCTAACATACAAGGATGTAAGTACCATAACATAAACATGTAAGCGACATATAACCATATACAGTCAGTCACATACTCATTTCAAATACATTTCATGGAATCAACAAAAAATTATCCATTATAACCATACTACAACCCTAATCCAAAATCAAGCAATTGCAACAAGTACATAAGTTTAAGAGACACATATGCAACTATCACACATGTATGACCAACACACATTCAACCCATTCAATCGGAGAGTTGAACCATGCTCTGATACCACTCTGTAACACCTTCCTCCCACATCTACCTAGGAAACTAGCTAGTTGGGGTAAACATGTGACGAGAGGCCACTATGATAAGATTCAACCTCCTTGGAGACTTTAAGGAAATGGAATCGACAGAACATCACACACATTCATCCAACCTCATCAACAGAACCTTCAGGAGACAAGTCAGCCACTCAGATAAGTTGTCCGTGGGTCCCACTATTTTTTTAGGTTTCTTGGGCCATAGTCGCTCTCATGCTATGGGCAAGGGAGTGACCAGCAACCTAAAGTCGCTCTCACAAGCCTACCTGCTAGCCACTATGGACCAAAATTGTTAGTGTTGTCCCAGCAACCCCGAGATTTAAGCCACCTTTTCAGGCTCAGAGCCTAGGACACTGCCCAGAACTGATCCATCTCTTCAAATCAATAAAGTAAAATGGAAATAAAGATACTAAATAAAACACTGCTTCAAGACATTGATTGTATCCCTACTAGCCATGATAGGCATTTCATCAAACATATCATCAACATGTAATCATACAGGTGTAAACAAAAAAATTAAGAGTAGGGACCTCATACTTATATGAAAATCACTATGAACCATTGTTTCCTCATGCCATTTGTTGCATATTCATCTATTAGGCCATAGGCACATTATCCATTCATATACAAGTAAAAACACACGAAGATCCATACATAATTGTTGTCATAAAATGTGCATATAACAAGCATAATAGGAATATAAATACCATAAACATATCAACCATAAAATTCCATAATTACATCAGTAACCTTACACATGAGAATCAATGGAATGGATTTCTCATTAATGAATGCAATGAACCAACCGTAGATGGGACTACCACATTCCACCTGACCATAGAATAGCTTAGCCAAATATCTCTTCATCCATTCACCCCCGTTCCATATTACAAGAATGAATGTGGGATCTCATAGAACACATCAATCAAAACTTATCCAGGGCTTCCAAGGGCCATCCACCTCAACCCCTCAAATAGTGATTCCACCTCACGGTCGGAAATCACAAAACCATCATTAGATTAGTCTCCATCCAAGCCTTACAGGGCTTCTAGAGCATTTGTTCCAACTAAGGCTTCCAAGACTAGTAACTCAACCCACAGCTATCGCTGGGCTTCCAGAGCATTTGTCCAACCAAGGCTTCCAATACTAGTAACTCAACCCACCAAGGGCTTACAGAGCATTTTTCTAACTAGGGCTTCCAGGACTAGTAACTCAACCCAAGATGTTACGGGTCTTCCATAGCTTTTTTCCAACCAGGATTCCAAGAACTAATAACTCAACCCAAGCTAAGGAAACATGAGAACCAACCAAAAACAAACAATGAAGTAAACCCACAATCACCATGGCTATCCATGAAATGGAAAGGCTAGGCAATCCACTACCGATCCAGGCAAACTTCCATGCCAATGAAATATCACAACCAAGAAACTACATGCATATTCCATACATTCCAAAACTAGTGAATAAATCATACATGAAACTCGGTACCTGCAAGAAAACCTGATGTAGTTGTTGATTTCATTGCCTTCTTGCACTTTCCTACTCTTCCTTTTCCTTCTTGCTCCAAGAATCCAAGTATCCACACCCTCCAAGAGTGCCCCAATAAAACTCTAAGTATCCAAGAGTATGAGAGAGGGAGAATAATGAGAGAGAGCTCCGACACTAAACTGAAAAAAGGTTACCAATTGATCCTCATAAGCCTTTTTATGGATGAGGACTCTATTTTCTTCATTTTCCATTATTTTTCCTCATTTTCCTCCTCACATGCAACCTGTGACATTTCACCTCCTTTTTCTCCTAATTTCCATTATTTTCATAAATAATGCCTTTTAATTCCTTAGCCATTACCTTTGCCAATTCCCTTAGCCATAAATAATAAAATGAACACCCCCTACGATGTCTTTCCCAACATTCAGCGTGGAATAAGTGTCCCATTCATCTGTGGTTATTGTTCTTAACTTTATTACATGGAATTTTCACTAGTGTTGTTACATACCAAATACATATACCAAAACATCTGCTCAACCAGTGAATAAGGAAGGATACATAGCTCACATCTAATCCGCCATATCCCATGTAGCTTCATAAGGCCCAAAGTGCTTCCATTTCACTTTAACCTCCTCGATTGCTTGGTTCTGAAGCATGAGCATCTTTCTCTACAAAATACATTGTGGTTTCGGTTGGGATTCTCCTTTCGTCTCGAGCTGCAATACAGGCCATTCAATCACATGATCAACATCTTTAATGTACTTCTTAAGAAATTACACATGGAAAACATCATGTAATTTCATTGTTGAAGCTAGTGCAAGTCGATAGGTTACTCATCCAATCCTCTCAATAATCTTGAAAGGTCCACAAAACTAAGGTGCCTTCTTGGCACATGATCCAATTCGCAAGGATCTCTTCTTTGGTTTGATGCACAAGTACACATGTTCCCCAACCTGGAAATCCTTGAACAACCTATTACGATCTACATAGATCTTCTTCCTCTCATGTGTTGCTTTCAAACTCTTCTTTATTACTTGCATTTCCCGCTCCATGTATGCCAACATGTCTTGTCCAATCAACACCCTATTAACTGGATCACTCCAACTGATGGGATTATTATAAGTCCACCCTTACAATGCCTCAAACAGACTCATCCTCAGTGAATCTTGGTACCCTCTGTTGTAAGCGAACTCTACCAGTGGAAGGTACTCTTCTCACTTTCGTTGTTGATGCATCACATACATCGTCAACCTGTCCTCCAATCTCGTATTGACCCTCTCTACCTTTCCATCTGTCAATAGATGATAAGCTATACTAAAGGCCAAATCTATGCCCAAACCTAGAAATAACGCCTTCCAAATATTAGAAGTGAACTTCACATCCATATCTGACACAATCTTCCTTGGAAATCCATGCAATATGACCACGTCCCTAATGAAGACCTATGTTACATCACTCGCCTGAGAATGTAGACTTCACTGGAATGAAGTGCACTACTTTTGTCAACCTGTCCACCACTACCATGATGGAATCTTGTTTTCTCACTGTCCTCGGAAAACCTGTGATAAATTCTATGGAAATGACCTCCCATTTCCACTCTAGAATCAAAATCGGCTGTAGCAGTCCACCTAGATGCTTACACTCTACCTTCACCTACTGAAAATCCAAGCACCTAGCCATAAACTCTACTACATCTCTCTTCAAATTTGGCCAATAATAGAATATGTTCATTGTTGTCAGTGTCTTTTGATAACCCAGGTGACCTGAATATGGTTTCGTATGAATCTCCCTCAAGATTACCTTCTTGAGCTCATTTTTATTTGGCATATGTGTCATGTCCCTAGATCTAACCAATCCATCTTCCATGAGACGATAGTCCACATCCTGTGCATCTACACCTGAAGCTATACTTGAACTTGTACTTATACATGTACCTATACCTGTACACTGGTGCAACCTATGCACAATCTCCATTTATGTGACATCCTCATGACCTACCTGCAAGATCCTATCCTGTAAGTCTATCCCATAGGAGCTCATAGTTTCTATGTGATTTACATGTATCCAACTGCTAAGAGCTTCTGCCACCCTTTTCTATTTACCTTTGATATACCTGATCTCAAAGTCGAACTCACTTACCGTGTCCAACCATTGAGTCTGCCTTCCATTCAAATTCAGTTGGTCAACTAGATAGCACAAACCACTATGATCACTCATTAATACAAACCTCATTCCAAGAAGATAGTGCATCCACATCTTCAATGCATGTATGATCGCTGCCAACTCAGGATCATGTGCGGGGTAGTTTTTCTCAAGCTTAGTCAGTTTTTGTGACTCATAGCATACCACTTGTCCATCTTTCATAAGGACTCCACTAAATACTCTCTTGCAAGCATTTGTACATATTACAAACTCTTTGTCCGGATCTGCAGTCTTTAACATTGTTGTATCTGTCAACAATTCCTTGAGCTTCTCAAAACTGGCCACGCACTCCTCTGTCCATTCAAACTTCTTACCTTTCCTCTGTAATGATGTGATAGGACAAGAAATATGTGAGAAGTTCCTAGTGAACATCTTGTAATAACTTACTAACCCCATGAAAGATATCACCCCATCCATATTCCTGGGAGCTTACCACTTCATGATAACTCTTACCTATTTTGGGTCCACCACTATGCCATCCTTGGAAACAACATGTCCCAAGTAGTGTACCTCATTCTAAAAGAAACTACACTTACTGAGCTTAGCATACAACTAATTCTCTCTTAATAATATCAACATTGTTGCTAAATGATCGACATCTTGTTCTTCATTTTTAGAATAATCAATATATCATCATTGAAGACAATAACAAACGTGTCCAAATATGAATGCAACACACTATTCATAAAGCACATAAAGGTAGTTTGAGCATACCTAGTCTGGAAAGTTGTCCTGTAGATGTCCTCTTCTTTAATGTGTACTTGATTATATTCGGATCTCAGATCAATCTTTAAGAACACTGCTAATCCCTTCAACTAATCAAACAAGTAATCAATCCTCACATATACATGCTCTTGATGGTCACTTTGTTGAATTGCCTGTGGTCAATGCATAGCCTAAGAGTACCATCCTTCTTCTTCACAAACAATACCGGTGTGCCCCATGGTGATACACTTGGCCTAATGCATCCCTTGCCCAACATTTCCTTCAACTGCAACTTCAACTCTACCAAATCAGGTGTACTCATACTGTAAGGTGCCTTTGATGTTGAAGTTGTCCCTAGCACCAAATCAATAGAAAAGTCTACTTCCTATGAGGTGGAAACTCTGAAATATCTACAGGAAATACATCTTGAAACTGTTGTAGGATTTATTACTTGCTCAAAACATTTGTATCCTCAACTTCCTTAACCTTTTCACTATAAATGTGTACTGCAAATAACATACACCCTTTCCTGTGACTATGCTTGGCCTACATAGTTGTCACCATTCTAACTAAGGTTGCTTTCTTCTTAACCCACAAGAATCTTTGTTCCTCATTTTCATCCAAACACTTAATGGATTTCTCATAACAATCCGTCTTGGTTCTATGGAGGTACAACCAATCCATGCCCAATAACATATTGTATGATCCCAATGGTAATACATTCAAATTTGCTATGGTAGGCATACCATTCAAATCAAATTCACAAGATCTTACCCAATGGTGAACTTGCTTCTTTGTACCTGTATCCAACTGAACTAACCAATATTATGCATGCACTTCTTTATTCAAACCACACTCATCGAACAAGTCAGGACTAACATAAATATAATTAGATCGAGGGTCAATGAAAATAGAAACAACTTGATCACAAACCTTACTTCCCATCTCAATGATAGATGCCTGATGGTATTCCTGTCTCTTATCTAGCACTGCATAGTTCCTAGGAATAATTTTCTCAACATCTCCCACTATCTGTGCCTCTTGAGCATTATAGATCTGCAGTCTAGCACCATGATGTTGTGGACAATCTCTCCTGCTATGCTCTCCTCCACAAGTCCAAAACCACACAGGCTCTTTATTCTACTCCTTAAATCGAAGTCCCTGTCCTATATCAAATGTATTGAACTTCTTAGATGGCGCTGCATTCTCTTTATTACATGTGCTTTGAGGTCTTGCTCACTTCTTGTCCCATTTTATTTTGTTCTTATCATTTCCCTTCAAGTCTTGCTTAGTATTTGATCTACGCTTTGATTGCTCATAGAAATTATTTAGTTTTTGCATGACCTCCTCCAATGATCTAGGCTCATCAAAGTCAATCATGTCTTTGAATGCAATCAATAATCTACTAATGAACCTCTGAATCTTGGCCTTCTCCTCCTTGAGGTAAGGCACATACCTCAGCAGCTCCAAGAACCTACTAGTGTACTCCTCATCTGTCATCAATGCCATCTTTAACTCATAGAATTACTTTTCCCTGTCATCAAAGTATCTCTTTGATAGTTACTTCTTCTTGAATAGTCTCTCGAATTAATTCCAAGTAAAGTCCTCCTCATGAATACCTTTGATATTCTTCACATCTTCCCACCAAATATATGTTTTACCTTTGAGACTGAATGTAGCTATTATTGCTCTCATGTTCTCTGAACAATCATGCAACCTGAATAACTTCCTCATGCCAAGAAACTATGCCTCTGCATCCTATTATTTCTTCATATCTCCATCAATTGTAGGTCATTTTGCTTTCTTAAATTCATCCATCAAATATTCCCTATCAATCCTCTTGTAAGGATGATAAAGATGTCGATCATCATGCCTGCTAGAACTAGAACTAGAATAGAACCTGCACCCATCACCTCTCCTATCTAAAGTATCCAACAACCTTCCATCTATAATCATGTCATCTCTATAGGACTTGTGCTTACCAAGAGACCTAATTTCATATGCCCCATTAGTTTTTTCCTCCTTCTCATGGCTGATCCGAAGTGGTCTCTCTCGCTACAATTCTAACAAACTCTGAAGTATCACCACATTTACCTCTGCTTGTTTTTCTTGTGTCGTATGATTCTACCATTATTTGCCTTATAAATCCTTATTTCTTCCTTTAAGCGTCTCAATGTGCCTCCCAAATCAGAAGAGTTCCCAACAACACATTGCTCATCTGATCCATAGGGAGAGTCTTGGGAACTGTAATCTACCATCTTGCTAGTAATATTTTATATTCTTCCTGCAAGGTATATCATGTAAACTAAACCAAAACATAATAAACCAACGTACCTTATCATAATTTAGGGAGGATACCTTGTCTGCAAGGATCAAAAAATTAGTGTGATATATGTATAACATAATCATTGACAACATATAGAAATATACACATAAGAATATAAACATATAGCCATCATTCTAGCTAGAGTTCAGTCATCAATGCATGACCAACACACATCTCATCTAGTCCATGGGATGAACCATGCTTTGATACCACTTTGTAACACTCTCCTCCCATATTTACCCAAGTAACTGGCCAACCGTGGTAAATATGTGATGCGAAGTTACTATGATATAAATTGACCTCCTAAGCCACCTTAAGGAAGTGGAACCGACAGAAACACATGATACAGTCCTTCCACATCAGTAAGAGGACTCCAAAGAACCATCACAACCTCTCAGGTAAGTAGCCCCTGGGCCCCACTGAGTTTTTTAACCATTAAACTCCCGGACGCTCCATTGATATGGGCATGCATGTGTTTAGGAGACTCTGGACACTCCCACAACATGGCTATGCATGCGTCCAGGGATTTTCTTGCCCACTGTTTTGCTTGCATCTCCGGGATTTGAGCCACTTTTTCAAGCCCAGAGCCCATGTCATTGCCTAGAACTAAATGACACTTCTAAAACTGAAAGATGATAGCAAAAAAATTATAGAAATGCAAATATTTGAAAAAGGGCTTGATTGGACCCATACTAGCCATGACAGGGATTTCGTCAAACATGTCACAAATATGTAATCTACAAGTTTAAACAACAAATATGAGCATATGGGTCTCATACTCATATGAGAATTGCTAAGAAGCATTGATGCCTCAACACATTAGCTGCAGTTTCATCCATTAGGCCATTGATACATTTTTCATTTGTTTACAATTAAAAACATGATGAGAGCCATACATAGCTACTGTCATAATACATGTTCATAACTAGCATAAGAGCAACAAAAATACCAAGAAAATAACAACCATATAATCTACATATAAGCCAATATAATACTCATGAAATAACAAGGAGAAATAACCTCATATTAATGATGCAAAGCCCAACCAATTATGGGACTTCCACGAACCACCCAACCATAGACATGGCTAAGCTAAATCTCTCTTCAGGTAGTCACCGCCATGCCATATTCCAAGCATGAATGTGGGATATCATAAAACACGTCAATCAAAACCATCTAGGGCTTCTAGAGGCCAAGCCACCTCAACCCATAAAACAGTGATTCCACCTCACAGTCAGACATCACAAAGCCCTCACTAGATTGGTCTCTACCCAAGCCTTCCAGGGCTCTAGAGCATCTATTCCAACAAAGGCTTCCAGGACTAATAACTCAACCCACATTTTTCGTTGAGCTCCAGAGAATTTGTCCAACCAAGGCTCTAGGACTAGTAACTCAACCCACCAAGGACTTTAGAGCATTTGTCCAACCAACGCTCTAGAACTAGTAACTCAACCCACCAAGGACTTTAGAGCATTTGTCCAACCAAGGCTTCCAGGACCAGTAACTCAACCCACCAAGGACTCTAGAGCATTTGTCCAACCAAGGCTTCCAGGACTAGTAACTCAACCCAAGTTGTTAAAGGGCTTCCAGAGCGTTTGTCCAATTAGGGCTTCCAGGAACTAGTAACTCAACCCAAGCTAAAGGAAACATGAGAACCAACCAGAAAAACAAAGAAATAAAGCCACAACACCATGATTATCTAGGAAATGATAAGGCTAGGAAAATCAACTGTCAATCTAGGTAATCCTCCATGCCAATGATAGATCATAACCAAGAAACCAAATGCATATGTCATGCATGCCAAAACTAGTGAGAAAAACATACATGCAACTCGGTACTTGCAAGAAAAACCCGATTGTAGTTTTTTGATACTGATGTCCTCTTGCGCTTTCTTGCTCTTCATTTTTCCTTCTTGATCCAAAACTTTAAGTATGCCACACTCCTCCAAGAGTGCTCCAAGAAAACTGTAAGTGTCCAAGAGTATGAGAGAGAGAATAGAGAGAGAGATCCAAAATTAAACTAACAAAAGTCTGTGAACTGATCCTTAGATGTTTTTTTATTAATGATGCCTCTATTTTATTTATTTTCCATTATTTTCCTTCATTTTTCTCCTCACATGCAACCCATGACATTTCACCTCACTTTTCTCCTAATTTCCATTATTTTCATAAATAAATGTGTCAAAATGTCATTTTGCCTTTCTAATGCCTTTGCCAATTTCCTTAGCCATTAACTAATCACCGGTGATCCCATCACTATGCTTTTTCCCAACATTCATCTTCGAATAAGTGTCCCATCAAGAGTGGCTATTATTTTTCTTTTATTATTTTTCTTTTATTACATGGAATTTTCACCATGGTTGTTAGAAAGAGAGAGAGAAGTTGCTCAATAGTTGTATGAACCAATCAGTTGAAGGGAGAGAAGAATGTGTGAGTGATGAATGTGCCAAATGAGGTGTGAGGTCTCTTGTATTTGTACAATTCATTATGGGTGAAGAGACACATCCATTGGGCTTCTTGAACCTACACGATGATGAGGCTGACCTAAATAATTAGCACATGTGTTCGCATAAATTCAAAATCACACTTCTTCTTGTTCGAATGAGATGATCTTTATATCAATATTAGACCTCTCGAAAAGAGGAATATAATGAAAACATCCTCTCCATCAAATTAGTTATCCCAAGGTGGAATTTGTCCTTATTTATCAATTTTAACATATGTACACATCCAAATATTGCACATTCAGTGGGTGTACTAAGTAGGTTCCTTGCAAATCCAGATAAACAAGACAAATGTAGTATACCTAGGGGGGATAATATGGGGTACAAAGAGAGGTACCCAAGGGAATAATGTAATAATGGGATGGGCCATAGTAATAAATAAGGTGGTTAACCCATATCATGTAAGGGACCACAAGTAGTTAGCAATAATGTAATAAGCCCATGGTATTAGATAGATGGTATTGAGGGAACCATGGTAATGACCCATGGTATTGTATGTATGAGGCCTATATAGAGGCTAGAGACTCCCCATTGAGAGATGTCAAGGAATATTGTATGAATAGGCATATGGCTTGTGGAGTGTTCTCCTTCCTTAAGGAGTGAATGTATGGTGTTGCCCTACCTTAAGGGTTTGATCAATAAAGAAGCATTTCATATTATTTCTGGGTTTATTTATATTATTTTATATTTCAAATCAGATCTATAACAAGTGGTATCGGAGCACTTTCTTGGGCAAAGTGGAGAATATTTTTTTATTTTTTGCAGGAATTTTTTGGGCAGCGAGTTTGCAGATCAGATCTGTACATTTTGGTGCAAAATCTGCAAAATTTAATTGTAGATCTGGATTGTTTGTGAAAAAATACCCCAATTCAAAAAAAAATCAGTCAAATCGGAGTTCAGATGAAGGAGATCTCGCTAATTTAAAAATCAGTGTTGTTGTTGACATTTTTTTCAGGGCGGCGAGTTTGCAGATCAGATCTGTACGTTTTTGTGCAAAATCTGTAGAATCTAATTGCATATCTGAGTTGTTGGCGAAAAAATACCCAATTTGAAAAAACAAATCAGCTGAATTGGAGTCCGGATGAGGGAGATATTGCTGATTTAAAAATCAGTTGGGTTGCAGACATTTTTCGGGGCGGCGAGTTTGCGGAGCAGATCTGTACATTCTGGTGCAAAATCTGCAGAATATAATTGCAGATCTGGATTGTTTGTGAAAAAATACCCAAGTTCAAAAAAAAAATCAGTCGAATCAGAGTCCGGATGAGGGAGATATTGCTGATTTAAAATCAACTTCTTTTTTTTTTTCAGAATTTTTTTGTGACGGCGGGACAGTTGTAGCACGGATCTGAAATTCTAGTGCCTAGATTGGGATTTCTACTACATGGGAAGATGCAGAATGGTTGTTCCATTTCCGAAAACATGTCATAATAGGGATTCTGAGCAACATTGACGGAATTGTGGCCATTTCAAATTTTCACCAAGTAAGCGATTTGTTTTACAAACCCTCTTCATGGCTTATAATAGTAAGTTTTTTAAAGGACAATATGATTGTACTTCTATTGAAAATTTTATAGCATATCATAAGTTGGACCATCCAGAGCGTTGGAAGGACCAAATAGGGTCTTATTTTAGAAATGAGGCCGCTATGTGGTGGCAATCACTTGACAGTGAGTTTCTGAGGTTATGTAGCGTTGATGTAATAGAAGAACTACTTTTGGATGAATGGTCTTATAATAGAAAGGAGAAAACCACAAAACCTAGCAAAGATTTTATTGGTACACGAAAGAAGGAAACCAAGAAACCTAAAGGGTTATTTTCTGCTAGTATCTCCTTATTGCAGGTTCATGGATTGATTTAGAAGGAGAAGATCATTGTGTCTATAAATCCTAGTTGCAAGCATAATTTTATCAATGTTAATTTGGCAAAAAAATTGCAAGTTCCAGCAAAACACATTGAAAACACACAGGTTAATGATGAGGATGTGCAAGTTTATAAAGATTTGAAGCTTTCAATGGATAAGTATGTGTTGCATGGTGATTTTTATACTTCAGATATGGATAACATGGATGTTGTTTTAAGATATCCTTGGATGGAATCTGTGGGTATTGTCAATATTAATGTGCAGAAGAAATTCCTGAAGCTCTGGTATAAAAAGAAGAAAATTACATTGTAGGATATTTCCATTAAGACCCAAGTAGAGACTATGGAGGCAGAAGCACAAAGTGCTAATGACACTTACACATCAGATGATGAGCCTTTGATGATCGACAATCAAACACAAACAGAGGTTGAAGTAGAAAAGGGTACAGGTACTGATACATCAGATGAGGACTCAGTGGTTGAAGTAATATTGGAAGATAAGAAACAACAACAGGCACCACAACATGTACCAAATACCACTCAGGCTCCATTAGGTGGTGAATTAAAGAAAGATACATTGTTGGTTAAAACTTCAGCATATCACCACCCACATCACCTTGCAAGAAAACAACCAACAAGATGGCAATGAATTAGCCACAAGGACAACAACCCCCACATGATAGATAGAGAGGAGCGACGATCCACCTACTACACATCAACACAGAAGAGCCGCCATGGTCAACTTCCATCTCAAGCAAGCAAGGCACCAGCTGGATCGAGGGTTCACCTTTCCCTAGGATGGCTAGATGCACATGCATGGTACCAGTGGACTACTCTTTTGAGTAGATCTTATTATTTGTGTTCTTCCCATGTTTCAGGGACGAAACATGTTAAGGGGGGTGGAATGTAGTATACCTAGGGGGGATAATATGGGGTACAAAGGGAGGTACTTAAGGGAATAATGTAATAATGGGATGGGCCATAGTAATAAATAAGGTGGTTAACCCGTATCATGTAAGGGACCACAAGTAGTTAGCAATAATGTAAAGCCCATGGTATTAGATAGATGGTATTGAGGGAAACATGGTAATGACCCATGGTATTGTATGTATGAGGCCTATATAGAGGCTAGAGACTCTCCATTGAGAGATGTCAAGGAATATTGTATGAACAATCATATGGCTTGTGGAGTGTTCTCCTTCCTTAAGGAGTGAATTCATGGTGTTGCCCTACCTTAAGTGTTTGATCAATAAAGAAACATTTCATATTATTTCAGGGTTTATTTCTATTATCTTATATTTCAGATCAGATCTATAACAAATGTAGTATACCTAGGGGGGATAATGTGGGGTACAAAGGGAGGTACCCAAGGGAATAATGTAATAATGGGAAGGGCAATAATAATAAATAAGGTAGTTAACCCATATCATGTAAGGGACCACAAGTAGTTAGCAATAATGTAATAAGCCCATGGTATTAGATAGATGGTATTGATATAACCATGGTAATGACCCATGGTATTGTATGTATGAGGCCTATATAAAGGCTAGAGACTCCCCATTGAGGGATGTCAAGGAATATTGTATGAACAGGCATATGGCTTGTGGAGTGCTCTCCTTCCTTAAGGAGTGAGTATACCTAGGGGGGATAATATGGGGTACAAAGGGAGGCACCCAAGGGAATAATGTAATAATGGGATGGGCCATAGTAATAAATAAGGTGGTTAACCCGTATCATGTAAGGGACCACAAGTAGTTAGCAATAATGTAATAAGCCCATGGTATTAGATATATGGTATTGAGGGAACCATGGTAATGACCCATGGTATTATATGTATGAGGCCTATATAGAGGCTAGAGACTCCCCATTGAGAGATGCCAAAGAATATTGTATGAACAAGCATATGGCTTGTGGAGTGTTCTCCTTCCTTAAGGAGTGAATGTATGGTGTTGCCCTACCTTAAGGGTTTAATCAATAAAGAAGCATTTCATATTATTTCTGGGTTTATTTCTATTATCTTATATTTCAGATCAGATCTATAACAAGTGGCTTCTGGAGTGTTCTCCTTCCTTAAGGAATGAATGTATGGTGTTGCCCTACCTTAAGGGTTTGATCAATAAAGAAGCATTTCATATTATTTCTAGGTTTATTTCTATTATATTATATTTCAGATTAGATCTATAACAAGTGGTATCAGAGCTATAACAACAAACAACATTGGCAACTAGTAAAGTGGATTTTGAAGTATCTTAGGGGCAATGGCAAGTATTGTTGATGTTTTGGTAATAACAATGTTATTCTTGAAAGTTACACAAATGCAAATATGGTTGGAGATGTGGATACTAGAAAGTCCATGTTGAAGCGATTATTATCAATGCAAGCCACACAAAGGTTTTAATTGAGCTTAAGTGCCAAAGCAACATTTAATAAATTATTTTTTAATAAATTAAAATGCTAGCAGCTTTTTATTAATTATTTTTAATAAATTAAAAATAGAAAGACACTAGAAAATCTAAAAAACTATTTCCATATTATCCTTTGGATCATGTATTAAACGAAGAATATACAGAGATTATCAAATCTTATTCATCCATAATTAAAAAATGGAAATTCCTCAAGCCCAATTCCAATATAGACCACCCTAATTCATCCATAATTAAAAAATGGAAATTCCTAAGCCCAATTCCAATATAGACCACCCCTTCCAAGTAATTAAAAATAATAATAATTTTATTTTTAAAATGAATAATATTTGTTTTATTATGTATTTTAATTATTAACTTAATGCTTTAACTCATTATTTAAAAATGTGTAATTATTTAAATATTTACATTTATAGAATTTAAAATAACTTAACTTTTGGTTTGTTAATGTATTTTCTTTGATGGTTATTGTTATAGTTATTTCTAATAAGATTAATCTTAATCTTATAAACTAGTACATATATATAAATTAAATGGTTAGTAAAGGTCAATAGACATCAAAATGCTCACATCATGATACATCTCACATTTTTAAAATTTAAAAATAAATAATAAAAGTTAACTATATTATTACTTTGTTTTAAATTAACATTATTAATTATAAAGAGAATTAATACTCGAGTTAAACATATATACATTTAAAAAAACATGTAACAACATTTTTAACCCATCTCCACTTTATCATAAATGTTCTTAACTTGTAAATAGACTTGTTAGAACACCATACCATGGTTTAATACCAGGGCTTAATGATGCAACATGTCCAAGCAACAATTATTCATATTTCAGTGTCATTTTTAAAGTTGAATAATTTAAATAAAAAGGCATAACTACTTTTAAAAATAAATCTCAATTTTCAATGTATAACTAGTCTTAAGAATATTTTAGAATACTTTGTTGATATTAAATAGCTACCATTCACCTAAAAACTATTGATAATTAAATTAAATTTGAAAACTACATTTCAATCAAAATAAGCAAAAAAAAAAAAAAAACAAAACAAAAAAACCAAATACTAATCTTAATTGTAATTGTAATTTAACATTTTCTTTGAAAATAAAATTACTATCACTTATATAATTAAATATATTTTTATATTTACCCATTCATTATATCATTGTGTTTTAATTTTATAAAATTCATTATTGTTATATTTTTGTGTTTTAATTTTATAAAATTCATTTATGGTTATATCTTTATATTTTAATTTTACAAAATTCATTTATTGTTATATCTTTATATTTTAATTTTACAAAATTCATTTTATATGAACCAATTACTCGACCATATGAAAATTATGAAATTGAAACAGATATACAATTGTTTATTGTTTGACCAGAGGGAAAATTGAAATGCATAGCTGGTTCATTAGAGAGGCAGTTCTAACTTCTATGTAATAAAATCTATTTCCTCGTAAAACAATAAAATAGATACTCCATTGAACGAAGTATATTACATGATATAACAACATCATAAAGTTATTGTGCTCTTCAACTATGGAAGTATCCACTCGCAACAGGGCGGATGAGAATCATTGACTCACAAATCAAAATAAATGATTGTGTTTCCATGGCCACGCCTCCCACTTGCACCTAACTCCAGCCAACACAGCATTTAGCCAAAACGCGGAAGAGTACAATATAAGTATCGCCCTGTTAGGCATTGTCCCAAGAAATTCTATGGAATTCTCCTTATTGAGAAAATAACTGCCGGTTGCCCACTTCACCCAGATGAGTATTTGAAGAGCAGCATATAGCCATCTTCCGAAACCCTTTATACCCAACGCTCCGGCCAGGGCGCTCTAAGATACGAAGCACGCCACTTCGAAAAGTAAACCTGTCGCAATCAATGGAGATGCATAAGGCTCATTGCGACGCTCTGTTAGCTGTACTGCAAGTAGAACCCCTGGCCCAAAAACCGGAGAAATCACCACAGCGACTAGAATCACCGAGACTAAGACAAACACCCTCACAAGCGACACAAGCCGCCGAACAGCCATGCGTAGGAAGTCTAAAAGCCGTACCACAAACCGCGGAACGATCATGCGGAAGAGGGAGTGTAAGCACCGTACTACAAGCGACCGACGCCTAGAGTCCTCCCTGATGATTGATTTGTCGTAAAGCAGGGATGCCAGGACTGCCGTTGTCGCTGCCGCCGTTGCCACTGCCGCCGTTGCCACCACCCATGGTGAACCAATAGCTGCGATTATCACAGCAACTCTGGGCAAAGAGGGTGGCTGAGAAGTATCAGGCCCACCTTCAAAAGTAATAAGCAGAGCCCAACCAAGAGCGCAAATGACGTTGACACAACCCACGGATATAAAGGTTATGAAGCACAGCCAATCCCGGCCTCTAAAGGCTAGCACTTGGCAAACCTGGCTGTTATCGCCATTAGACTTGACCACAGCTTCAGTTAAAAATGCATTGGCAGCGAACCCACTTGATTTAGTGTCCACCAAGTACTCTCGCACTGTTCTTCTGGCCAACAGAGCGCTAGAGAAGGCATCGACTCTAAACCAGAATGTGAGCACAAGGTTTATTAATACTTCAGTCAACCTTGGCACTACGAAGGAGAAAATGTCGTATCGTACACCTTCCTCTTCGCTTCCTCTACCTCCACCCAAGTAGCCTTCCAGAGCTTCTGTAGCCTTGTTTGTGACTCCTCTGCCTTCCGCATCTTTAGACCTCAAAGATTTTAGCAGTAGCTTTGTCCAATCATCACCGTCGGCATCATTCATGGGAACGCAGATGCCAATAGGATTCCCCGCGGGGATGTCTCCGGCACGGATAATGCCAAGAATATCTGATACCACTCTCTGTCTCATTGGCTGTCCTTCATCAGCCTCGCTCTCCGCACGCAACAGGTTCTCCCGGTTGCACTCATGGCAACCTTTTCTGAGGCAGGTGGAACAGGGGAGTAGGCAGAGGGAATTAGAGAGTAGTTTCAATGTTGCTGGCATCCGAGTAGCAAGCATGTCTGTGATCTCTTCCATTGTCCAGAATACGATGCAGTGACACGTAGAGCTCCTCCTGTATTTGCATTTACATGACTTTATAGTGACTCCTGAAGTCAGTTCCTCGCTGACTTTTGTATCATTTAATGCGCGCTTCAAAGGAAGGAATGGTAGTACGATGGATTGCACAACATAGGCATTCGATTTCATGAATTGCTTCATCGACCAATTGGCTGTGTCGTTTGACAGCATTATAACACCAGCAGACTCAAGATCTTTTTTTCTTGCAAAAATGAATGGTCCTGTTGCTTCTGCTTCTTTTAGCGCTTCTTTTGCTTCTTCTAGTGTTAATCCTCCTACTCCTTCTCCTGCTGCTGCTGCTTCTTTTAGTGCTTCTTTTGCTATTTTTGGTGCTTCAAATGCTGCTCCTGCTCCTCTTCCTCCTCGTCCTTGTGCTTTTTTTACTGCTTCTTTTGCTTCTTTTAGTGCTTCTTTTCCTTCTTCTAGTGCTTCTACTGCTGCTGCTGCTGCTCCTCCTCCTCCTCCTTCAGAACCAACTTGTCCTTTTGTAGAATCAATGTGAATAACTATTTCTGCCGTAGAAGCAGTCTGAAGACCTCCTCTCTCTGTAGAAGCAGACGTATTGACGTTGCCTTCGGTAGAAGCAGTCTCTGTACCTCTTGTGGAAGCAGCATGTACATCACTTTCTTCTCTAGAACCAGTCCCTTGATCACCACCTCCTCCGATGACAGCATCTTCTTGCATACATGTGGTCAGTCCGTACCCATGTTTAATCCTCTTTATCTTCTCCAGTTTGGGACTCAATAAAATGTCAAGGACATCCCGCGCACCCATTTCTAAATCAAGTCGTCCTCTGATGAGGCTTGTAACAAAAACTGCTAAATTCGCTACGCAGGTAACTCCCAAGGCAGGAAAACTAACAGATCCCGTCACACCTTCGCTTATCTCAAATTGTGCCAAAGCAAAAGTGGAGAACCATCCGAGCCAGCAAACGAACTGTATAACCAGTAATCGCATGATGGCTCGGCTTACTTGCCAAATCTTAAGAAAAGCCATGATTCCAAAATACAATCCGAAGGGCACCTCTACCCAACTTGTGATAAACACAAAATTCTATTTCTCCACTCAATTTCTATATGTGTCTGCGAACATTTACATAACAATCGTCTGCCCACATATATTTATCATTTGGCTTTGACACTGCTAACAAGAATGTTTTCAGAATTTGATTCCATTACAATTCCTTTACCTTTCACTTCTTTTTCCTCCCTTCAATTTCAAGCTATACGTGAATTTTCTCTAAACAATTTCAATACAAATAAAAACTTTAACAATGACATCTCCCTCGCATGTAACTTCATTGCTTTAGTTTTATTCTTACGATTTCCATTCCATTCCAATCCCTTTACCTTTTACATTTGCTTAAGATTTCGAGCCATATGTTTTCATCTTTGAATTTTCTGAAAACCCTTTCCACACAAACTTAACACTAACGTTATTTGCTCGCATCTAATTTTATTTTTTCCAACATGGTCAATTCCGTTCTTTTTTTCCTTTCGTTATGTCCTAGCATCTAATTTTATTGCCTTAATTTTACTTTTATTTTTTGCAACATGATTCATTTCCAATTCCTTTGTTTTTTAACTTTAAATTTCCCTATATTTCAAACCATATGTTTTCCATCTTCGAATTTTCTAAAAACCATCTCGCACACAAACCTAACAATAACGTTTTCCTCCTGTCCAATTTCATTACTTTAATTTTATCTTTACTTTGTCTAATGTTTAATTCCATTCCAATTCCGTTGCCTTTTACTTTATTTTTCTTATGATTTCGAGATATATGTTTTCCGTCTTTAAATTTTCTTTGAGCGATTTTCCAACGAAGTTAACATTAACGTTACCCATCCAATTTCCTTACTTTAATTTTATCTATACTTTCATTCCAGTTCCGTTACCTTTCTTTATTTTTCTTATGATTTGGACCCATATGTTTTCCGTTTTTAATTTTTCTCAAAGGGATTTTCCGACAAACTTAACATTAACGTTTCTCGAGCAACTAATTTCATTGCTATAGGTTTACTTTTTCAGATCGAGGGACATCTATGTTTCCAATGTTGATTTTTTAATTTTTTTCCACGTCAAAAGTTTATAAAAAGTGAATAAACATTGTGATAATTTTTTTTTAAAAATACCAGGACTTTTCATATTAAATAATATGTTTGTACTTTTCTAATATACTAATTTTAATTTGATTTATACTATAATGGATAAGAAGTTTCTAAAAATGTATTAAAATTTAGTTAAAATTATTACCAATATATTAATATTTAATTAAATTTTATTAAATAAGTGATATATATGACTTAACTTAAATAAAAGTTAATTAAATTAAAAAATAATAAAAATATAAAGGTTTCATCCCAACAATAAAACAATTGTATTATTAATATCCAGGGCTTTCCATGGAACAAAGGCCTCAAGCTAAGTTGGATCTCGAATGATGTTGATATTATTTTGCTTTTTGAAACTTGGGAGCACAAAGAATCTAAGGTCCCTAACATAGATGACTTTACATTATGGTCTACCTGGAATAAGCAATCCTCCCATAGAGGCATTGGCGGTATAGTCTGTTACATTAAGAAAAACATCTCTCCCCATGCTAGGATTTATAAAAACGACCCTTACAACCAATACAGTTGGACAGAAATTACTGACATTTATGATAAAAAGAGCTACATAGCAATCTGTTATTTCCCCCCATCAATTCTAACTTCTATAAGAAAAAGAATCTAGATAAAAATAGTCCTTACAATGGTTTAGAGAATGATATTTTTAGCCTAAGGAATGAAGGCAATATCCTATTAATGAGTGACTTTAATGCTCGAACTTCAAGCAACCGAGCTATTCTCCTAAGCAATCATTCCAACCCTAATCCTCTTTGGTTAGAAAAAGACCTTCCTTTGGCTAGTCAGTACAAAAGGAGCTCTGAAGACCTCGGGGATAATTTGTTTAGGTCGGAGCTAGTCAAGCTCTGTAGTGCTCAGGATCTCATAATTTGCAACGGTCTAAAGAAGTGGCCCAATTCTAGCCAGATGACCTGCATCCATGGGCTTGGTAGGAGCGTGGTAGACTATGTTATCTCTGATATCCCTCTATACAACGAAATAACAAATTTTGACATCTTAAACAACCACGAGCCTGCCTTTGATCATAGGACTTTACTTATAACTCTCAATTTTGTCATGCATAGAGATCCCATAGAAGATAATCCTTATAGCCAAAAGAAGTTAATCTTTGATAGAAATAAAAAAGATCTCTTTCTAAATGAATTAAAAACCAATTTTCTTCCTTTATCTAGTATTGACAACATAGAAGATCTCTATCATAATTTTACTACAACCCTCTCATATTCTATTAACAAGTTCTCAATTGAAGTTTCAAGTAATAAAAGAAATAGCAATACCAATCCATGGTATGACAAAGATTGTAAAAGTGCGAGGAGAGAAATTAAGGAAGTTGTTGATGAATCTCTTAAAATTGGCAACATAAAAATATACAAAGCTCTAACTAAAAGGAAAAAAAGGCAGTATATTCGTAAAAGACAAGAGAATCTCTTACACCTCTCTAAGGTAGCTCCTAAGAAATTCTGGAGGCAGATTCTAACTAGGAAAACTAAAGATAATAATAAAATTGCTTTACACGACTGGAATTCCTATCTTAAAAAGCTTTATGAATCTCCAAATGTCATGGATAAATTTGAAACCCTGCTCACAATGAAAGAAGTTTTCTCATTAGAAGACATTGATTTTTGGGTTAATCGCTTGGCTAATGGGAAAGCTAAGGACATTGAAGGTTACTAGGTGGAAATCTTAAAAATTGAAGGTCCTGTCCTCATCCCCCAAATTCACAAACTTTTCAATCAAGCGGTCAAGCAAGGGTTCCCTAAACGATGGACTCAAAGCCTCATTATCCCTATTTTTAAAAGTGGGGATACAAATAACCCCTCTAATTATTAGACAATTATGATTAGCCCTCTCCTAGCCAAGTTATATGGTATTATTTTGGAGAAGAAGTTGAGCATATAGCTTGAAAGTGAGGGTAAGCGGGCTAAATCCACCTCGTTACGCTTAGGATCATTGTGGAGGAATGTTGCAATGATAAATCCAATCTCTTTTGTTGCTTTGTGGACTTTAGAAAGCCTTTCGATATGGTTCCTAGAAACAACCTTTGGAACAAATTAGAAGACCTAAGGTTCCTTTTGAGTTGAGAGCTGTCGCTATAAGGTTATACGAGAATGTAATTGCCAAGTTAAAGAGAAATGATGGGTGGTCAAAAGATATTAAGTGTAATATCGGAGTTTAACAAAGTTGCCCCCTCTCCCCTACCCTATTTGGCATTTACATCGACAAAGCTAGAAGGTTATTTAGAGGAAACAAAATGTGTTGGCACAATCTTAGTTGGGATAGTCATCATCCTTCTTCTTTATACTGACGATATTGTTCTTCTCGCAAGGTTCCCATCTGATCTTGATAAGCAACTTATACTTCTTAAGGATTTTTGTTCTACCATGGGTATGATTGTTAACACTAACAAAACAAAAGTTATGATTATCAAATCCAAGAAGGACACTTATGCTAATTTTATGTATGACAATAGTAACTTGGAGGAAGTGTCTTCCTACAAGTACCTAGGAATTGATATTCATCACAAGCTCAACTGGAACTTTAGCATTGAGAAAAGGATTAACGGGGGATGGAAAGCTTATTTTGGTCTTGAAAATAATTGTAAAACAAAAACCTCATATTGTGGGATATAAAGAAGTTCCTCTTTGAAACTTTAGTCACTCTGGTTATCTTATATGGATGTGACGTTTGGGGTTGTAGCATCTCTAAAGAATCTTGGAGAAATATTGAGCAAATCTAGAAGCGTTTTATAATGTATAACCTCAAAATTAAAAGCAACACACCCTATCCTATTCTCCTTATAGAAGTGGGTCTTTCCCCTATCAAGAGCCTAACTATGACTAGGCTTTTGTTGTACAAGCACAAACTCAATAACATAGGAGACCATAGACTTCCTAAGCTAGCTTTAAATTCCAGCCAAAACCACCTAAGGCTCAAATGAGGTTGGTATAAAGACACCAGGGCATGGTTAAACCATTGGGAGATCGACGAGAATGTTGCATTGCAAGACATTAATAACATTAAAAATATTGTTACTTCTAAGTTCAAAGAAAAAATGTGGTGTGAGAAAGAATTAGCAGCTAAAAGGAAATTAAGGTATTATAAGGAGGTCATCAACCCCACCCTAGAAGATCAAAAGTATCTCTCTGTTTTAACTAGCTCAAAGAATAAAATTAATATAGCCAAGATTAGAATGAACTCTCATGAGCTCCATAGTGAAACGGGTCGTTGGGCAGTTCCTAAAACACCATGGATGGAAAGTTTTTGTCATCTCTGTGAGAATACGAACATTGAGGATGAAAATTACTTCCTCTTAGAGTGCCCCGTGTACAACCACATTAGATATCAGTTTCAAAATCTTTGTTGCAATATTGACCTTCCTAGCCTTTTACATTATCAAAATTACAGTGAGCTCGGGAGGCTTCTCTCCAAGCTTTTTGAGCATAGGAATACAACCCTAAATCAAACTAAATAATTTGTTTCTTTACGTCCGATAGACCAAAGTTTGGTCTCAGTGGACGTTAACCATCATCATCATCATCATCATCATCATATGTTTCTTTTATATGTATGTTATTTTTATTAAAATATATATTTTGTTATAATTAAATTTGTTAAAAAAACTAACATAACAATAAGTCATCTTAAAATTAAAATATGGAGGAAAAACTATAATTCACTAGAATGGAAGCAATAGAAAAAGGAAAAAAAATTAAAAAGTTAAATGAAAAGGAAATAAAACTGATGTAGGGTTACCCCTGCTTTAACCATAATTTGCATGGATTATGCACATAGCCTGTCTGTCCCAGGAATTTTAACTCACAACCGAGTTAAACCTTCATTTACTTAGGCTTAAGGCCCCATTAATAAATCTCTAGGTGGAATGTTTTATTAAAAACCAACATAGTCTAACCCTTAGGCAATATCCACTTATCAAGACTTTAATCAACCCTCAAGCCTTCACATATGACTTTATTAAAGCCTTTCATTAAATCCTTCCTATCAGGACTTTAAAACTCCTCATAACCTTCATTAATGTTAATATCCGGACTTATTCACCCTTCTAAACCTTCCATTAACCCTTAGCCACATATATATAACTTTCCCCCTCTTTAACATTGGTTACATAGCACTTATCACATGAACCCCTTATAACCTTTGATAATGTTGGACTTACATATAATTTAACACATAAACCCCCTTATCCATGCTTAATTCCATTATAAACCATTTACAAAGGAAATACCCACAAAACATACCTTTTTGCCTTTTGTACGACATCTGCACAATTATTAATGCTTTACCTTTATTGCTAATCGCAATCGCGATTCTCTGCGGTTACACTAATGCATTCCTCCCTCTTGCCCGATATGCGATCATCATAACCGGACTTCAAATACAATTAAATTTCTCCTATACCTTGTCGGGTCCACCTTTTATATCGCTTCCATTGTGCCACTTCGATCTCCGAAGCCTTGAAACCCGATTGCCGATACTTCCGATCGCCGATCGGCGCTTTATCGCTACCAGCGTATTGGCCCCATCATACATCACTATTTCAATTGTCATTGTCCCTTGACCTTGCGATCTCCGATTTGTGATTAGATCGCGACCGTTGATCTGGTTCCGATCCAATGGTCCACAATCAATCGGCAATCGCTCATCACTATTGTATAAGATTCGATTCTGATCTATCCATAAGGATTCTGCCGATGCGATTTAATCCTGATCATTGATCTTCCAGATCCAAGAGTTGTTGTGCATCGATACTTCACTTCTTTGCTCTTTCGTTATACTTAGATTTTACACCATTCTTCCGTTTTTCCATGGTTTTCAGGTTTTTCAAAGGTTTCGACCTTTTGCTCTTCCACTGCTTAATTAGCTTCCATTCGAACTTAACTCTGTGATTTTTGTATCACGATCATTCCATAGCCTTACTTGGGTTCTCCAATTGGGTTTTATGGCCCTTTACGATCCTATGTGTATTCGCCACGACTCTGCTTGCATATATTTATATCACACAAGTCTCCGATAACACATAATTGATCATTTTGTATTTGAAACACACATTTATACAGGTTTGAATCAGTCCCTGCATATATATAAAAAAATAACAATGATTACATATCGAGACTCTGTCTCTCTGGCCTGATCTTCTGATTACAATGGCCTCTAGATACAATCTTTGCCCGTATTCTTAAATCTCACTCTAACTAATCCAATCTCTGATTATGCCTTTTAGGCTTACATTTATACAAAGGAATTCTAAAACCAATTTCTGGTGTTAGATCCATAATTTCCTTAACAAAATTCCTAAATCTCTTCCTCATTCCTAAAACTCCTCTCTAATCCATAATTTCATGAATTGACTCCTAATCTAATATTTACAATCAATTCTCAAATTCCTCAATCTCTCAACTATCCTAATTCTTTCATGTTCTCCTATATTTGAGAGCATTTACAAATATGCCTCACAATATTCAATTAATTCCTACTCTCATTAAAATCACTCAAAACCCTAAATAATTACATTAATTCACACTTAGGAAACCAACTTCCTTGAAAACACAAGACCCCCTATGTCTGCTAAAGTACAATGATTTTATTGGGCTGAATTCTCCTACATCAAACTCCCAAAGTAGAAAATTTTCATGATCTCCTGATCATGTGTCGTCATAAGTTGATAGAAAATCCTCCAGGATCCGAAACTTTAGTTTGTAGCTGTCCAAATGCTTTGCACCTTTGTTGTTGTTGTATGTCAGTTGTCTTTTGTTTCATCTTCCTGTCCTTGTCAACCAGGTTCATACTCTGATTGATCATCCTTCCTGCTGCTATCGTTTTCCTCCCTATGTCCTGTTTCATCATTAGCTGCCATAATTCTTCAATCTCCATCTCCAACACATCCTTGGTCTCGTCCATACCCTACCATTTACTGCTATTTCTTTCTCTCTGCTTCAGGTCATTGCTGTTGTCCACTAACTCTTCAATATGATGTTCTTCTCCTTGAATTTGTTGAATGTTATCACTTACTCTTACTTGTTCTTCACTTATTCTGATTGCCTCCCTTTCATCCTTACCCTCTATCAAGATTATCTCTATCTGCACTGAATCCTAACTTTCCAGCATTCTCTCCAGTAATTGAACATCTCTGTTCCATGGATTTAATACTTCCACATAATCTTCTTCTTTCATTTTTGTTTGGCTGCTCATCTGTGCCAAATTCTCTCCTGCATCTGCAACTAAACCTACACTCATAAAATGATTGTTAAAATAAAAATCATAAGGCTTCTGTGCCTCTTCTTCCTTTGGCAACACATCAATATGCTGCTCTGTTATTTTCTCCTCTTCTATCAGCACATCAATATGTTGATTAAACCTCTTTAAATAATTCTCTAAAGAATTCTCTAAAGTCTTTCCAAGATTATCAGTTAGTCTTTCCTCCACACCATTTGCTTTAATGATGTCTTTCTACTCTTGTCTACTGTAATGAACTCCTCCCTTTGCAATCACAATGTCATACTCTGAATTTCCCAACAAATACTCCAGCAATTCAATTTCTCTGTGACACTTCATAAGTACTTCATCATTACTTATGATTCATACATTTATACTTAAATTATCAATCTAAAAATTACAAGGTTCAATAGTCCCAACTGCTGCTTTACATATGAGTTCTTCAAACTGAATTTCGTCTCCTTCTTTCACAAGAAATTGTTCCTGTGTTGTCACAGTTTGAAACGTCAATGCATTATTAAGTTCTTTCTGCTGCAATAATTCACTACTTCTCTCATTTAAGAGACATTCTCCATCCTCCTTTACTTCAGAGTTTTTATCTTTTGAAAGATACTCTTCCATACTTTTGACAACTTCAAAAGATTACTCATCCTCTGCAAAACCTGTAATCACATCAAAATTATTAAATTCAACAATATAAGGTTTTACATTATCCTGCTGGTATGTATTTGTCCAACAGTTCAGAAAGTCCTCAATAATTCCTTCTTCTTCACCTAGAACTTCACCCTGCTCTGGTTCACGAATGGACACTTTCATGTCCAATTTAGTTTCTCTGAGCTCTTAAGATCTCAATTGAACACCCAATACATGTTCAAGCTTCATCAACTCTTCTGCTAATTCCATATTCACCTGCTAACTTCTCTTTTCTTGTAACCTTATTTGTAATTTATGCCACCTCACTGGCTTTTTCCTCAAGACCCAACCTTGTCTTTGGTTTTCCTCAAGTATCATTATCAATAAATTAAGTTGTTCTTTCATCTCCGCGATCTCTTTGCCAATTTCCTCTTGACTCATTCTCTTGCCATTTGCCTTGGCATCCTCTTTCTTCATCTTTCTTCTGTTGTGGTCTTCCTCAAAACCTCTACTATGACTATCAGTAGCCATCTTCTTCTCTATCTTCGTGAGCTCCTCACTCACTTACTATGAGCTGCACTAAAGCCTCTACAATAGCAAGTCTTCCCTACTACCACTTACCTCACCAAGCTCTCCTCTGTACTTGGTCTTTTGGCAAGCCCTTGGTTCTCTATCTCTGGAACCTCCTTTGAGCACTCTTCTCTGCTCCTTTAGGCTTCAACTCATCTGCACTTTCTCAAGAACACAACTATCCTCTTGTATTTCAATCACCATGAAATACTTGGTTCTAACTACTTCTTCTTTCACTTAGAAAGTCTTACCAGCTTCCTTCATTACCTTGGCACTACCCACATCCTTTGTAGAATTACCTTTGTGAGCTACAACAATGCCTCTGCAGTAACAAGTCTCCTCCTTGCTACATATGCCTCACTAAGCTTCTCCCCTCTAAGATTAGTCTTTCAGCATCTCTCTGGTTCTTTCCTTTGGAACTAATTGAGCACTCCTTGCTCTAGGTTGTTGTAATCTTCTCACCTCCTTATGCTACTACCTATGCAACAATATAAAAAACCACACATTCTCCAATCTTCAAATCAAATCAAACAAAACATTTCATCTCACCTTCAAGATCTCTACATGATCTTGTTCCACCATTTCTTGCCCTTTGAATGGATTGTCCTCCATCTTTTGCATCTGCATGTTTAGTTGCACTTTATCTTTGTGTGCCTATTATTTATTAGATTAAAATATGATCTCCTCTTACCTGCATAAACATCTTAAAACACATAACTCTGTTCTAAGTTCTTTTCTACAAAATTCCCTTATTTTGCTCTGTCATTAGTTGTTCCAATCACAATTATGCTCTGATACCAAATGACGCATGGTTACCCTTGCTTTACCCATAGTTTGCATGGATTATGAACATAACATGTCTGTCCCAGGAATTTTAACTCACAACTGAGTTAAATATTCATTTACTAAGGTTTAAGGCCCCATTAATAAATCTCTATGCAAAATGTTTTATTAAAACCCAACATAGTCTAACCCTTAGGCAATATCCACTTATCGAGACTTTAATCAACCCTAAAGCCTTCACATATGACTTTATTAAAGCCTTTCATTAAATCCTTCCAAACGGGACTTTAAAACTCCTCATAACCTTCATTAATGTTAATATCGGGACTTATTCACCCTTCTAAACCTTCCATTAACCCTTAGTCACATATATATAACTTTCCCCCTCTTTAACATTGGTTACATAACACTTATCACATGAAACCCTTATATCCTTTGATAATGTTGGACTTACATATAATTTAACACATAAACCCTTTATCCATGCTTAATTCCATTATAAACCATTTACAAAGGAAATACCCAAAAAACATACCTTTTCTGCATTTTGTAAGGCATCTACACAGTTATCGATGCTTTACCTTTATTGCTAATCACAATTGCGATTCTCCATAGTTACAGTAATGCATTCCTCCCTCTTTCCCGATATGCGATCAACATAACCGGACTTCAAATACAATAAAATTGCTCCTATACCTTGTCGGGTCCGCCTTTTATACCGCTTCCGCTGCGTCACTCTAATCTTTGAAGCCCCGAAGCCTAATTGCCGATACTTTCGATCGCCGATCAACGCTTTATCGCTATCGGCGTATCAGCCCCATCGCACATCACTATTTCAATTGTCGTTGTCCCTTGACGTTGCGATCTTTGATTTGCAATTAGATCACGACCATTGATCCAACGGTCCATGATCAATCAGCAATGGCTCATCGCTCTTGTCCAAGACTCGATTCCGATCTATCCATAAGGATTCCACCAATGCAATTTAATCTTGATTGTTGATCTTCCAGACCCAACGGTTGTTGTGTGTCGATACTTTACTTCTTCGCTCTTTCTTTGTACTTATATTTTACACCATTCTTCCATTTTTCTGTGGTTTTCGTGTTTTTCAAAGGTTTCGACCTTTCACTCTTCCACTGCTCAATTCGCTTCCGCTTGAGCTTAACTCTGTGATTTCTGTATCACGATCATTCCATAGCCTTACCTGGGTTCTCCAATTGGGTTCTACGACCCTTTACGGTGCTATGTATCATTTCCTCCTTTGTGTATTCACCATGACTCTGCTTGCATATATTTATATCATGCAAGTGTCCAATAACACATAATTCATCATTCTGTATTCAAAACACACATTTATATAGGTTTGAATCAGTCCCTAGATATATATAAACATATAACAATGATTACATATCAAGACTCTGTCTCTCTGGCCTGATCTTCTAATTACAATGGCCTCTAGATACAATCTTTGCCCATAGGCTTAAATCTCACTCTAACTAATCCAACCTCTGATTATGCCTTTTAGGCTTACATTTATACAAAGGAATTATAAAACCAATTTCTGGTTTTAGATCCATAATTTCCTTAACAAAATTCCTAAATCTTTTCCTCATTCCTAAAACTCCTCTCTAATCCATAAATTCATGAACTGAATCCTAATCTAAGATTTACAATCAATTCTCAAATCCCTTAATCTATCAACTATCCTAATTCTCTCATGTTCTCCTATATTCGAGAACATTTACAAATATGCCTCACAATATTCAATTAATTCTTACTCTCATTAAAATCACTCAAAACCCTAAATAATTACATTAGTTCACACTTAGGAAACCAACTTCCTTGAAAACACAAGATCCCCTATGTCTACTAAAGAACAATGATTTTATTGGGCTGAATGCTCCTGCATCAAAAACTAGAAACAAAAAAATGAGTAACTACTAGAAATGGAAGTTATTAAACAACCCATACTAAGACCTCAATCAATCACCTTACAGATAAGTAAATTTAACAAAAATTGAATTCTCAATGTTAAATTGAATTCAAAATGGGTCATACCATGCTATAATAAAAGAATAAATTATTTTGTACTATATATATATATATATATATATATATGGTGTCATGAAAAATTAGAGAATAATAAAAATATGCGTTACACAATTTTAAAAATAGTGTGGGTCAAAAAGGTGTATGATCTTTGTGACACTGAAAGGGTCAAAAAATACATATGTATTATCTTAAAATTTTATATATATTCCCATATAAAATAACAATTCAAAAAAACTATTAAAGTACCAACATTCTTAACTTTTTAATTCATCAAAATTATAATGATTTAAAAACACTTTTCTTCAAAATTTAAGATAAAATTTAAGCATAAAAATAAAATTTAAAATTAAATCAAGTACTTTCCTTCTTCTTCTTCTTCTTCTTCAGATATTACATTTAAAATGACTACCTAAGATATCTACACAGGACCATACATCACTACCTTTGATATGTTGGTGATAAAATCCATCTCGTAAGATATAAAAATTCTGATTGGGGTGGATGTGAAACAAATGGATGAAACACTACAAATGGATGCGGTAGTTTGGGATCTTCTATGATCTCATGGATGAGCAAGAATAAGGATACTATTGGCTTGAGTAGTGTTGAAGCTGAGTATGTTGTTGCAAATGAAGTTTGCATGGAAGTTATTTGGCTTAGGAACTTGCTATCAAATTTATTTTAAGGACCACTTAACCCTACATGTATACATTATGACAACAAAGGATGCACAAAGTTGATAGACAACCCAGTGCTTCATGCTAGGACAAAGCACATAAATAATAAGAACCACTACATTAGATTTTTTTTTACATTATGGGTTCGTGAAGCTACATTATATTCCTGCAGATGAACAAGTAATTGATATTATAACAAAAAAATTACCAAACAAGAAGCTTGAGTACTTTCGAAACAAGCTTGGTTTGGTGGATATCTCTTCCCTAGTTAAGAGGGAGGGATGATGGATATTATATTATTCTATTTATGTTTCATGCACTAGACCAGGACTAACAACCAGAAGTCTTAGTGAAGGCCATAAAGAAAGAATGGGGTATGGAATATTGGATAAGCATATGAGTTTGGAACTTCTTTAGGCCTACAAAATATAAGATAGGAGTGAGCCTATAAATTGATAATCTTTGAGGATGGGGTAGGGAATCAAATATAAGAGTAGTCAAAGAGGACTGATTATCTTTGAAGATTGGAAATCTAAGATAAGAATAGTCCTAAAAGGACATACCTGGAGAAAATTTGGATGGATTTTGTGCCTTTAGAGGTAGTGTGGTATCTCATGTAAAGAGTCCCAACATGATTATCTCATATAAGTTGAGCTTGTCAAGTTCAGGCCTTGTTGATAATGTTGGTTGTAATATAGATGCTTGAACAAATGGCTTATCAATCCGAATCTTCTTATGAGAATACATCAAGTTTGAGATTCCTTGTACTTCATGATGGGATTGTGAATACCTTGCTAGTTAAGAGGGAGTGTTGGAAATTATAACTAGATTCAGTCTGCATAATGACCATTGTAATCATGACATTATATACAAAGAAAGAAATATATATATATATATATATTTAAAGCATGGATTTCATGCTCTAGTTTAGGTCAAAAGCATGTTCTTCATGCTTCTACGTCTTTCTTGGTCAGAGAATATTTTTTCCATTTATTATAGCCCCATTTGGACTCATTGTAATAAAAGAAAATATTTATTTTGAGTCAAGAAAAGCCATTTTATGCTCCAAGTCCAAGTTAGCCCAGTGAAGTTGAAGACGACCTCATGAGGGCTATTCGAGACCTGAAGAGGACTATAAGTAAGACAAGATTGTCTCATTTGGAGTACCATATCATCACAACTTCAACCTGCAACAATGTAGAAGGAAGAAGAGCTAGAAGAACAATTAAAAGAAGAAGATGTTGAAGTCTCTTGGCGAAACATCTCCTTTTTTCCATATGCATGAAGCTATTAGGGTTTCTATGAAGCTGCAAGTTGCAGGGGGGTGAAGTTTTAGGGCTAAGTTTTTGAATATGTGAAGCTACTTTGAAGGAAATATTTTTGGTGGAATGAATTGGTGCTTGGGAGGATCTTGGGATTTGGTCTTTGGGTCTTGGAAGTCTCATTTTGAAAAAATCCTAAAAGAAGAGAAGTATTATTTTTGGGTTTTCCACTTAGAGGGGTTTTTCCCTGGCTTAGAGCCTATATCTTGTGTAATTTGTCTCTTTATGATCTTCATTGTTTTGGTAATTTCTTAATGAAGAAGTAATAAAAGGCCAACTAATATCACAAGTAATTATCAAGATAGTAAAGTAAAACTTAATAAACAAGTTTCTTGATTTTCCAACATTGGGCTCAAATTCTATTTTATTATTGAATGTTAGTGGCAACCCACTAATACACCTCATACTATTTTCGTTGTCATCCATGAGGTAAGACACACACCTCAATAGATATAAGGATCTAGTTATGTGTTCATCAACTGTCAACTACCCCAACTTGTGCTCATAAAATTATTTGGCCTTGTTTTCATAATACCTTTCATATAAGTACTTCTTCACCAAATATCTCTCAAATATCCTCTAAGAAAAATCATTCTCTTGAATTTTCTTAACATTCTTTAGGTATTCCCATCAAATATTGGTTTTTCCCTTCAAGCTAAATATGGCTACACTTGCTTTTATATTCTTATAGTTATAATGTATTATGAAATATTTCTTCATCCCTAACAACCATGCTTCTCCTTCCTCTACCTTCTTCACCTCTCCATAAAATGCAAGAGGCTTTTCCTTCTTAAACGCTTCTGGAATCAAATATTTTTCTCTCCTTTTCTAGTGAGAGTGGATTTTGGTGGCTGCATTAGACAATTTCTTATGATTTTCTATTCTTCTCCTTGGAGTACTAAGTGGATTTCCACCTCACATGGTGTCTTAACTTGTCTACCTATACCTCTTCATAGACCTACTTAGTTATGCATCATTAGTCTTCAATTCATGTCTTCCATATCCTGGGGGATTTTGCCTACCCTTACCCCTTCTTAGGTGGCTAGAACCTAGGTCATACTGCCTTTGTCTTTGCAAGTCTAATATGGTTTGCAATATAATGGCATTTACATTTTCCTATGTACTGAGCCATGAAAAGCCTTTCATTGTTAGCCTTATAACTTATCAGGTTGGTTGTTATACTTCTAAGGGTTTTCACCCATTAATGAGAGCCTTCCTCCATCCTCTTTCCAACTGATTCTTCTTCCTGTTACTGGTGGTATTTATCAAGGATGTGACGCACCATTTTGTTGCTCAACCCTTATTCCCTTGTTGTTGTTTTATGTCTTCATATGTGTTGTTACATACACATAATTGTTAGATGATCAAAATATAATTAAACATAATTAACTATCACCTTGGCTTAATTGCAATAGTCCCATGGATATAAGGCTATTTGAAACACAAATTTTCAAGTTAATATGTTTGCTAGAAACAAAATAATAGATCAGAAATCTATCCTTCCAATCATTTATCATCCCATCATTCTGATGTTAACACATATAAGCATTTAACACATGACTTGCAATCATCACACACAACAAACAAAAAAACCTTAAGGACTACACTCTATAATAAAGCTCCAAATCTAATAATTTCTCAACCCATCCAGGTCCAATGTTGAACCATGCTTTGATACCACTCTGTAATGCTCCCTCCCACCCCCTTAGACTTTCCCAAGCCTAGTGGGAGAGTGTTACTTAAAACAATCCAACCTCCATAGTTTCCTCATGGGGTTACAAAATTCATCATTTTCCAAAGTTGGTGAAACCAAATTTGGACAACACCATCACATCCAACTCATAAGGATCTTTCTAGCGATATAATTTTATCAGAATCCTATACTTAAATAAACAATTATGGCCATTTAAATCCTGCCACATAGGAGAGGGACTTGCCACATGGTACCCTAACTTACCCAAGTAATCCCATATCGCTTATAGCTTTGAGTGTGCCCATGCCTCAAACCATGTGGCACATGCCTCATCACCTAAACCTTGGGCCCTAAGGTATAACCCTTGGCTTATTATTATGTTGTTTTATGTTATATTAGTTTATTAGAAAAGGAAACAATCAAGGGAATTCCCATCATATGCCACCTCCATCTCCATGTCTTGGGATGGAAAATTTTCTATCCCATCACCATGCCACATTGACTCCATGACTTAGGACCAAGGCAAGCAAGGCACACCACACTGTAAAATTAGACAACAATTAATAAGTTATTTCTCATTCCGTGACTTCTATCAATTGTGGCATTGCACCTACATTACATAAGGGACACTACAAAACATCTCTAGGGAGCCAGACATCACAATGACATGGCCTTTTACCTTGTGGACCCCATTCTAGCTATGCCTTATTCGTCCCAATTAAGATCTACTTCATACTATATCTGGCCCATGATAAACTAACACTCATCATTCTCCCCAAGACACCAAAACTCTCAGACCTTCCTGGATTAGACGAAGTCAAAGCTCCAAATGCAAGTATTTTCTACCTTAATAACCTAGAATGACCTTCAAGGTTTCGTTGATTGTTTTCCATGAAGCAAAGTGTTACTTAGAACACTTTTTCTTCTATAGGTAAGAATACCTTCCCTCAAATGTTAATTTATGCGGGAATGGAAACCCCATTCCACATTATCTTTATAAGCATTAAGATAGCCATATTGTGAGTAATAAAAATATCAATCATGACTACTTCTAGGCACAAGACTCAACTAAAATACCACCAAGGATTAATTATAAGCTTAGGTGCAACTATGCATCATTAATCACATAATGGATTTAAACCAACACCATCCATACCACTGATTTTACATGGCATACAAGCATTGTTCATACACTTACACAAGTCTGTAATAAAAAATAACCATGAAAAGCATGGCATATTAGTTGTTATGCAGAATTTATGATTGCAAACAAAATTAATTTCCCTAGAACTAGTAGACTGGTTTATAACAACATAACGCAAAGAAAATAGAATTTTCCTTAGAGAAATTGAAGAATGGGAAAGAGTATTACTTGGAATTCGTTGCGAGATATAATTTCCTCCTTGCTTGTAAGCTCCAATCGTAACTCCAAATATTATAATCAAAACCTTCACATACAACCAAAACAATCCAAGGATCCACAACATCTACGTAGCATAAATCAATTATTTTATTCAATGAATCAACAAGGCATTGAAACATATGAATGTACATGTAACACAACATATATAGGAAAACAAGATACTCTTTGCATTAATAGAAATATAAGAGAGTTTACAACCAAGAATAGTAGCTTATCTTGTAGAGATCTCCCAAAGTTGACTTGTCCTTCCTGGTCGCAAAGCACACCTCAATATCACCTTAATGCATGAATATCATGACTCTCTTGGATTAAAGGCAACAACACAAGGGCATGATCAGTTTCTAAAATCTAACCCTGATGTCATGGATGGCAATGAATTTATAGGAGAGGGATGGTAGTTTAGGATTTACCATAATGAGCTTGAGATCCACTTATAATGGGAGGATGAGATCAAGGGACAAGCGGTGAAGTTTCCAAGGCACTTGGATAAAATAGGATTTGAGCTTCTTATCTGTAGTAAATGATTAAAACAACCCTGGAAGATTTTGGAAGAGGAACCTTTGGAATCGTTTTACTTTTCTTGAATTTCTAGAATCAACACACCCTTAGGAAGGAGAAACTAGTGTTGACCAGTTTTGGTGTAGAAGGGAACAACCAAAATTGAATGTAGCTGTTTAAAGGGGAAGGGTTCATTGGGGCTAAAATCATTAATTTTGAGCAGTTAATCCTAGAAGCTCAAAATTTTTGGAAAGGTCATGCTTAAGGCTTTGTATAGAGATGATGAAAACATGATCATGGATGTGGATTAATCTAGTTTGTAGGGCTATTCACCAAATGTGATAAAATGTCCTGTAACATTAGAGATGAAGACAACATAGTGAAAAATGCCTGAACCAAACCAATAAATATATACACTATGTAATTCAACCCTGTACTTAGGAAAAAATCAACAATCACAAGGATCTGCAAATCCCCCTCAAACCATGAGAATAAGCACACTTGCATCTCATTGAAAACATACATGAATAATACCATTTTTCCATGAGCATTGTTCACACATTCATTGTCATTTACAACAACATTACCATTCATGTGCACTAAGAACACATAGGAAATATAAATAAGTAACTTGTTTAATGAAATGAATGACCAGAAACTGAGGAAGGGACTTCCATTCTCCACTCAATTATAGGAAACTCTACTGCAGACTTTCTTGTATTGACCACCCCCAATCTAGATTTAAATTATGAGGAGTATGTGCTCAAGGGAATTAAAATTTATGCCAATCAATAGATCGCACAACAATATAGAGACTACTCTACCCCCACCCACTTAGTTCAGGATTATATGCTCCACTGTCTCCACCTATTCACCCAAGAATCCTGAGCACATTGATTTCCATATGCTAATTCTATAAAGACCAAAATCACACATAGTTTCTCCTATGCAAATTAGGGATCTAGAGTACATTTTTCGATACAGGAGGATCATTGTTAGATCAGTTGCATAGGTTCATCGTGAGTGTTCAATGTCATCGTCAGTATTTAGTTTAGTGTCGTTAGCTTCGACAGTGTTGTTTATGGTTGATTAGGTGATGGCAATGGTTTTTCATGGTCTTCAATTGATATGGTTTTGTATCTGGTTGTCAACAAGTGTTCATCGAGAGTTTCGCCAGGGTTGATCATTGACATGGGTGTGTCATCCATTGCAAGGTTTTATTGTCGATATAGGTTGTCATCCTGTGATGTCGATACAAATGTCACTTTGTGACAAAGAGATATACATGGATTTTTTTTGTATCTAAAAACCTAAGACATTATGCAAGTCGTAGCTCTAAAACTATGGTAAAAACCTAATCATAAGCCATACTACTTAAAACTACACCTAAAACCATACACTAAAGACATAACCTAAGTCATCACATAAACCTATGCTAAAAGACCTAAACCCTAAGCCTCTATACCTATCGAACCTCAAATCATTCCAAACTATGTAGTAAAACATACACATAACCCTAAGTAATACTCTCGGTCATGTTAAAACATTAAAAACATTGCAAATAACATTTTACAGTCCTAAACCGCCAGTCTTAACCACGTGGGAGAAGAACGCGGGCGATGGTAACATGTGAATAGGGCCAGAGCTCACTGCAGAGTTAATGTAACCACAATGGAGTTTTGATAAGCCATCGGGGTATGTTAACCTCTAGGTTTGGAAACCATGCAGGTTGGGATATGTGAACATGTTATAGGTTATGTTAGCCGGAACCATCGGAGCATCATCGAACCTTAACCGCGTGGGGAGTCAACGGACATTTGAACAGTTTGTGGTAATCGTCGGAGCGTTGGTAGCCGGAACTATCGAGGAAGACTGCGTAAGTGGAATTTGGAGGTTAGACCATAGCCTATTCATATGGGCAGTCAACCTCCTTCACCCGGTTAACAAGCTGCCAGTAGTTTTAGTTATAATATAAAGTCTTTTTATGGGTTTTGTTGAGGTTTTTGTATTTATTAATAAACCACCATGTAACCTCTCATCCTAGGTGTCATAATGAGACAAGACCTAACCCTCTAAGCATTGAAAGCAAGCGATTCATGCCTATCTGAGCCTGAGGGGCCTCGAATGAACCTATTTCACTATAAAGTCAACCTTTTATTCATGGTGAAGATATTGGTGATTTTGGTTTTTGTATGCAGATTCTGGAGGTTAGAGGTTGTTTTTGTTTTCAGTGTAACAGGAGCATCCAGAGTCGGAATTGGGAACCTTGATAGGTGTTGGAAAGATGGTTCAAAGAGCTATTCTTTGAAAGTGACCAGAAGTTCCTTTGTGCACATTCAGTTTGGTCAAAACTCTGTGTAATCGACCTAATATGTTTCAATCCTAATAAAGCAATCGCCCATCTTGAAAACAGACCTGGAGATGTAGTCCATTAGGGACGAACTCTGTAATCAATATTGTTGTCTAGTATCACTGTGTATTTGTTGTTTTCATTGCTGTTTTGCATCTTACTTATGTTTTATCAGCTGTCATAAAGTCTTTCTTCTCAAGCAGTTCTCTCGATTTCCGCACTTTCAGTTAACAATCAATTTGTTAATGGTTAATCAATTCTACATTAGTTTTAACATATGAACATTGTAGATCATATAATTTGGTATCAGAGTAGGTTGCATTTGTAGATTTTTCCATTGAATGTTAACCTGGTCAAAGTCGCAACGTGGAGAAGGAATCCTTGAGTAGATTGATCCAGATATTGGAAAGCGACGAGTTGTTCATAATTTGAACATGACAGGATTTGATGCAGGTGAAAACACTGAAACTAAGATGAGTGATGAACAGTTTCAACAAGAATTCTTGACTATGCAGCAGATGTTGGGAGAACTGTATGAAGAAAAGAACGCGAGAGATGTAGCTTCTTCTTCCAAGAAATCCAAGAAGGACAAAGGTAAAGGAAAGGCTAATAAACCGCCTTCACCTCCATCATCTCCATCATCATCTTATTCTTCTTCTTCTTCCAGTGCAGAATCTGAAACATAAAAGAAACCTAAGAAAACATCTCTTTTGAAACTTGACGTAAAATTTGAATTACCTATTTATGATGGCGAAATGAATCCTTAAAAGCTAGATATATGGATTAAGCAGTTAGAAGTGTACTATCGTATTTAGAACATTTATGATGACAAAACAAAAAATTAGTTAGCTACACTTAGAATGGGGGGAACAACTTTAATCTGGTGGGAAAGTAAAACTCAAATAGATGTAAAGTGAAAAGGAAAAGTCATCTCTTCATGGTCTAAGTTTTTAAAATCTCTTAGGAATCAATTCTATCCTTTAGGATACATGTAGCAAGTTGTTATTGATTGGCAACATCTGAGGCAAGGTAAAGGGCAATGTTTAGGAGTTTACGCATGAGTTCAGAAAGAAAGCATTGGTGTTTGGTATTTCATTCGATACATGTGAAACTTTATTAAAATACATTGGCAATTTACATTCATATTTGCAACATACATTATTGATGTTTAATCATGATGATTTTGATGAAGTGTGCGTTCATGCCATACATATTGAATCAGGTGGTAGACCATTCAAGTTTTCATTGCAATCATCCAAAGAGTTGGAAATCAAAGATTCCAATGACAGTAAGGGGAAGAATAAATTGAAGAGAAAGAAATCAGTGATAACTCAGAGGCAAATACCTACTTGTTCTTATTGGCAGAGAATTCGTCATGATGAATCAAAGTGTTGGAAACTTCATCTAGAACATACACCCAAAAATTTCCTTAAGGAGAAGGATGAAAAGAAGGAAATTGCAGTAGTCCAACAAGACCTAGGTTCAGATTCAGGTGATAAAAGGAGGATAACTGCTATGGTTACAACAAGTAAAACTTCTAACATTGGTTCAATTTCGAAAACTATTGCATCTTCATCAAACATAAATCCTTCAAATGAGGATAAAAGAGTTGATTTTTTAACGTAAGGATAACTTCTAAGCACACAAAGATAGATACAATGTTTAACAGTGGATCGCAAGGCAATTTAATATATGAATATTTAGTTAAGAATTTGGGTTTGGAAACACGGAATCATCCAAGACCTTACCCATTAGGATGGCTAAATAAATTAACTCAGATAAAAGTCACCAAACAGTGTCGATTAAGATTTTCCATTACATCTAATTACATTGATGAAGTGCAATTAGATGTGGTTCCAGTAGACATATGTGGAGTTGTCTTAGGAAGTCCTTATCTTTATGATCGTGATGCAGTATTTTACAGGAGAGAAAATAGATATCACCTTAAGAAAGATGGGGTTGAATTTATTGTCAGGGCACATCAAAGTAAAAATCATTTGAATATTGTTGCTAATCATATGAAGCGACTAATAAGTTCAAATAAAGGATTTGTAATCATGTGTGTAAACCAACAACATAAGAAACAACATGATTTTTTTTCAGGTTATGAGACTTAGTTTAAAGATAGTTTGATCAAAGAGATAGAAACTATTCCAATTCTATGTAAAACCAAACATATTACTCATAAGCAGGGAATACAACATGAATTACAGTTTGTGCCTAAAGCTCCTCTTCCTAATGTCAGAATGAATCAATTCAATCCAAGTTTGGAAATTAGCAGTTACAGGGATATAGGTCAGTATTGGTGAAAGTCAATGTTAAATTTCTCTTATATTGTGTCACCATTTCATGTTTCGAATAGTTTGGAAACCTCTTTTCAAGTGGAGAGGAAACCTATTTGTTTTCATCTCAAAGCCTTTTCTAAAGCAATGTCAAAGTGTCTAAGGGAAACTTATGCATTAGAGGAAAGTGCTAATCAATGGAAACATCATTTAATGAATAAGGAAAGAGCGATTCAAACAAATCAACAACTAATTCAATACTTTGAAAGAAAAACTAAGTTGCAACAGTTTTCAAATTATAGTTTGATGAGTTTATGGCAGCAAGTTCACTTAGTAATCAGGAAGAAGGAAAGTATGTCAATTCAAGTAGCTGGTTTGATGTCAAAAGTAACTTTGATTGTCTCTGTCATTCTGCAAAATAGATTGTTAATACATGTCAATGGTATTGAACAATATCCTGTAGAGACTATTTTCAAAGATGATGTAGCTGGTTTTGATGTCAAAAGTAACTTTGATTGTCTCTGTCATTCTGCAAAATAGATTGTTAATACATGTCAATGGTATTGAACAATATCCTGTAGAGACTATTTTCAAAGATGATTATGAATCACTAACTCATTGTATTTCATGGAAAGAAATTCATTTCCATCTTCATAACAGGTTGTTTGACCATCATTGCAAGTTGTTCATACTGCAGATGGATGGAACAAGTCACCAAATCAAAATGTCCCATGGTCAACATCATCAGGATCATCACTTGCAGGTGATTGATCGAATGTATTGGTACATCATCAGGGCAAGGTGGAAAGTGAGGGAGCTCTACCCCCATCGACTATTTGTTTAGTCAAACTTTTGTTGTCCAAAAGCTTTCGAGTGGAGAGGATTGATCTAAGAGGATCATCGTCAGATCATTTGCACAGGCTCATCGTCACTGTTCAGTGTCATCATCAACATTCAGCTCAGTGTCATCAACTTCGACAATGATGTTTATGGTTAATCAAGTGATGGCAATGGTTTTTCATGGTGTTCAGTTGATATCGTTTTGTATTTGGTTGTCGAAAAGTGTTAATCGATAGTTCTGCCAGGGTTGACCATCAACATGGGTGTGTCATCCATTGCAAGGTTTGATTGTCGATATAGGTTGTCATCCTGTGATGTTGATACAAATGTCACTTTGTGACGAAGAGATGTACATGGGTTTTTTTTGTATCTAAAAACCTAAGACATTATTCAAGCCCTAGCTCTAAACCTATGGTACAAACCTAATGATAAACCATACTACTTAAAACTACACCTAAAACAACACACTAAAGACATAACCTAAGTCATCATGTAAACCTATGCTAAAAGACCTAAACCCTAAAGCTCTATACCTATCGGACCTCAAAGCATTGCAAACTATGTATTAAAACATACATATAGCCCTAAGTAATACTATTGGCCATGTTAAAACATTAAAAGCATTTCAAATAACATTACACAGTCCTAAACCGCCAGTCTTAACTGTGCGGGAGAAGATGCGGGCGATGGTAACATGTGAATGGGGCTGAAGCTCACTGTAAAGTTAATGTAACCATAGTGGAGTTTTGATAATCCTTCGGGGTATTTTAATCTCCAGGATTGGAAATCACGTGGGTTGGGATATGCGAAAAGGTTACAGGTTATGTCAGTTAGAATTGTCGGAGCACCGCCGAACCTTAATCGCGTGGGGAGTCAGCTGACATGTGAATAGTTTGTGGTAACCGCCGGAGTGTTGGTAGCTGCAACCACCGAGGAAAATTGTGGAGGTGGAAGTTAGAGGTTAGACCATAGCCTATTCACATGGGTGGTCAACCTCCTTTGCCTAGTTAACAAGCCGCCAACAGTTTCAGTTATAATATAGTGTTTTTATGGGTTTTGTTGAGGTTTTTGTGTTTATTAATAAACCACCATGTAACTTGTCACCCTAGGTGTCACAATGAGATAGGACCCAACCCTCTAAGCATTCAATGCAACCCAAGCATGCCTATCTGAGCCTGAGGGGCCTCAAATGAACCTATTTCACTATAAAGTCAACCTTTTGTTCATGGTGAAGATATTGGTGATTTTGGTTTTTGTATGCATATGATGGAGGTTAGAGACTATTTTTGTTTTCAGTGTAACAGGAGCATCCGGAGTTGGAATTGGGAACTGTGATAGGTGTTGGAAAGATGGTTCAGAGAGATATCCTTTAACAATGACCAAAATTGCATGCGTGCACATTCAGTTTGGTCAAATCTCTGTGTAATCGACCTATTCTGTTTCAATCCTAATAAAATAGCCACCCATCTTGAAAGCAGACCCAGAGATGTAATCCACCAGGGACGAATTCCGTAATCAATATTACTATCTAGTATTGCTGTGTATTTGATGTTTTCATTACTATTTTTCTTCTTACTTGTGATTTATCAACTATCATAAAGTCTTTCTTCTCAAGAAGTTCTCTCGATTTCCACACTTTCAGTTAACAATCAATTCGTTAATGGATAATCAATTCTACATCAGTTTTAACATATGATCATTTCAAATCATTGTGCTCCAGTGTTGTAGGGAAAAGTATCCGATTCGGATGACCCTATCCCACTCTAAGGGTGATAGTACCTCAGCAACAACTGTAAAGAAAACTACTTAAGGTTTACTTCTTTATCAAAGCAAGAGAGAATGAAGAAATGCACTAACCGTTGCCTTGCGCTTAATGTCGAATCTAGACTCTTCTCTTTGCTTGCTTGCTCCCAGCTCCTTGCTCTTTTGCTGGCCCAGCTACAATGAGATCCTGCAAAATGACCAAGAAGGAAGCTACAAGAAGCATGCAATCATAACTGATTCAAGGATTAGCATAAATCAAATATACAATCATCACAACATAACATTGAAACAAGTGCATATAGAAGAACCTCAATAGCTTTTATTAATAGAAGAAGTAAAGTTCTGAGAGTGTTACAACCATTGAAGGCTCCAATCCAACAACACCTCCCAGCAGAAAGAATTTCTCTTCTTCACCTCCTTCAAACAATCACCCAATAGCTCTATAGTGAAACCAACAGCATATCATTACTTTGCACAAAATTCCAGCCTCCTGAGCTCATAGGAGAGAGCTCAATATATAGATGAATTGAGAAAGGATGAGTCAGCTTGCAACTGATGTGTAGCTGCCTTGTGTCCTCTCTCTCTTCAGTTGATCTTCAGTTCTTGAGTCCACTTGGAGAACCTTGCTTCCACTTGGAGAAACAGAGCCTCTGACTCATCACAAGGCGAAATCCCTGATCCAAGTGTCATTTTTGGAAGATTCTAGAGCAATGACTCAGTGTGCCACGTGTCCCATCTCGCTCAGTGCAGGTGGCCTTTGTTCTACCTGCTTTGCAACGCAGGTACACCATGGAGGAGTTGAGTTTCAGCGCAGAAGCCTAGTGGAACACCTGCTTTGATTTCAGGATTGCTTGTTTTTGAGTGTTTTCAGGTGGAGAACTGATCTAAGAGCTGTTGGTTTGCTGACCTTGTTCCTCTAGGGGTAGGAACATCATGTTTAGGGACTTTGGATGCCTTGGATTATTGACAATTCATGCTTGATGCTGCAAGGCACAAAATTGTCTATAACAGATGCCCCCTAAAGTATGAGGTCGTTTATTGGGTGAAATGCTTTATTAGGAGGATCCGAAGTTCATTCAATCTGCTGAGAAGTGTCCTGTAATAAGATACAATACAATACATTATTTTTCATACTTTTTCATGATCTAGCTGAGGCGGGCATTCCCATGCTCAGCTTTATAAATTCATTTTGGTACATAGAACAGATGATCGTCTGATGGTAGACTGATAATTCTCTGCTGAAATTATCATCCTTTGAGAAGGATGATCATCTGCTGCAATGATGTACATATCAAATGTCTTTATATCCTGAATATATATCGCAGCCCGGATGGATGAAACTAGATCCGGGGTCTTCAATCTCTTCCGATCTTCACTCGATGTACAAGTCGATCCATGTGAGAATTTCTTGAAGTCGAACATGGAAAGACATCGCTTGATTACCGGTCAATGATGTAAACCGTTAACAAGCGCGAGAGGAATCACCGATAAGGATGATGACCCTCAAGGTACAGCAGTACAATTCACATGGTGGGAATAAAGGACTTGGCGTCGACCACCATGCAAAATCCTCTGGTCGAAGGTCATTGATGTATACCTGTCGTCGGAAGTGAGAAACTTGCCATTGAGGCATGCAAGCTTCAAAGTACTGAAGGGGTTGTTCCTAGATCAACTCCTTGGATAATGAGCTGATGTCGACAAGGAGCGATCCGTCAAAGGAGGGCCTTAATGAATCCCACATCATTGACACGGAACGGAGCTAGTGATTGTGATGAGGTGAAAACAAACTGTGATGTATGATTCAGGGTGGCGGTCATGAAATGGATGAAGGACAATGTATGGCAGTGGATGGGACACGGTTGACTCTTTGCAGAACAACATCTCTTGAACAGATAACGACACTGATGTGATGGATCGGTAGCATTACCCCAACTATGGATGGTGTGGTGAGGACCATGGTGATGAGACCGGTGAATGAAACAACCCAACCCAATGTGATACGGAGGACAAAGTGTCATGTTCAAGAGCGACTTGCTACCATTAAAGCTGTGAGGTTCTCCCAAATTTTCCCCAGTCATTGCTGACCAGTACCTCTTTATTTTTGTCAAGCTTGAGGAGGATAACATATGCTTGTTCTATAACCTGCCCTTCGGGCAAGCCCATCGCTATGTTTTAACGAGCCTAGCGATAGGGAAACTCGTTCTCGTCTAAAGACAAGTTTGTCGCTATTTAATAAATTTAACGAGTCTAACGACAAGGATAACTCGGTCCTTTTCATTTTTAGAGAGTCTGAAAAGGTACATAAAGTCAACTCCAGAATTCCTTTTTTGTCATCTAATCCCTTAAGTCCGAAAAAGTATAAAACAATACAAAAGGGATGAGTTTTCGGTACTTTTAACGAGCCGAACAAACAAGCGCTCGGTCATTTTGTGCAATAATCCCTCAGGTCCAAAAAGATTAAAATCTAGAAGAGGGATAGCTTTCCGGTCGCTTTAAGGAGCTGGAAGGCCAAAACTCGGCAAACTTTTCATATTTTACGAGTCAGTGAAAAGAGCTCAAAGAAGACTCGTCTTTTGAGGAACGAGTGATGAACAGGGTAGCAGCGGATTCCAGGTACAGGTTGGAATATTCCAATCACGGCAGTGTCACAAGGATGGCTTAGTGAAATCACTCTTCGCAGCTGTTCCTCAAAAGAAGGTAAACAATCATATGGAGATGAACGATTGGCCAAATGAACGGATGGAGGTGATGGCATATAAACACGACCAAGGGATTTTTAATATGGCAATCAAAGGTTACATTTACCAAGGTTATTTACCGGTTCATTTTTTCTGGGTGAGCTTGAACTCTAGGGGAAGATTGCTCACAACTTATGTTTATTTTTTAACGGGCATGAACTATGCTAAAACTGCTCGAATCTTGCGTTTATTTTTTAATGAGCATGAACATTGCTAAAACTGCTCGATTTTGCATGCGCCCAGCATCATAATGACGCATGTCAAAGGAGGGTGCCCCCCAAGCTTCATTGCTTTCAACTTGGTGGTTGGAATGAAGGTTTACCTTTGAATTTTGAAAAGGGGATTTGTTTCATTTTTTAATGAGGTTGACATAGTAAAAGAACTATCCTCATGTCTCTTTGTTTCATTTTTTAACGAGGTTGACACGAGATAAGAACTGTCCTCGGGGCCCACTGTATTTACAGTATTTCCATTAGGGCGATGATCCACGCTGACAAAACGTTTAGGAATCTTCTAAATCCGTTAGATATAGAAGATTTCATGTTGTAGGTTTCCACTGTGGCTACTTCCGCCAGATTACTCGCCGGCGGTAGGGCAAAAGTACCCATTAAGGCAGGGTCTTTTAGGAGACCTACTCCTATATTTTGGAGCAACTGATTACTTTCGTGGATCATTGTGCTGCTTCCCGTAACTTGGGAACTGTTGGGGAGAAATGTTTGTTGGTCGACGATTGTAATTTTTCCTTGAAAAGGAAATACAATCCTCCTGAAGTAGGTCGACACAACTGCAGCCATGGCATATATCCAAGGCCTTCCCAGTAGGATGTTGTAATCGAGGTTTCCGTCGATTACTTCAACATCAAGTTCTACTGTTTTGCCCCCCAGTTCAACTTGCAAGTTACTTAAAATCCCGTATGGAGTGTATGATCGTCCATCAAATGCTTTTAATGTCATTGACGATTTCGACAAGGGTGGTGAGCCTAAATTTTTCCAGCAACTCATCGACATAAGACATGTAGATGCCCCCTCATCAATAATTGTTCGATGAACAGTTTTTTCGAGGGCTTTCACTTGAATAAGGAAAGCTTGTTGAGCTGGTAACTGAGGGTCATATCCTTTATGATCAAAGGCCACAAGATTGGAATCCATTGGGCCAATCCCACCTATGGCTGATAATAAAGCTTGCTCTTGGGAGGTGCAATTTTGCGCTACCTCAAGAGTCGACATAGCGGACGACGATTGAGCAAGGTCCTCTATTATATTGTAACCCTGTGTTATTTCTGCACGAGGATTAAATGTCGATTTATTGGCTTCGGTCGAAGTTGTTGTCGAACTACTAGGTTGTTTATTCGCCTTGTTGTTCAACGGCTTTGGATTCCTGTGATCTTTATTCCTTGTCAAAGCATTATTTTGCTGCTTTGAGGTGGACAACATAAGCACTTGGGATCGGGAAGCATTTTGATTAGCAACCAGATTTTGACCTGGATTAGGAAACGGATTAGTCAATACTGCTGGGGTTTTTGAACTCTTGAAGAGTTTCTTAACTTCAGCTATATGTGGACAATCTTTCGTCCAATGATCCTCATCGCATATATGACACCCTGTCGGGGGTTTCCCTTTCCTTTTCTTCTTGCCCCTTGGTTGCTTCAGTTGTTTGCCCTTGTCGGTCGACATGGCATTTACTTCTGAGGCAAGAAGTTCCTCATTTGCATTTTGACTAGAAATTTTGTGTTTGCCGGTCACGCCATTACTGGCATGAGAGTTAGTGTTCGATTCAGGAGGGGGAGGAATTGAAAATTCAGGTCTAGGGGCGTCAGGTATTTTGTCGTAGAGCGTGCCCGACTGAGTATATACTAAGTCTAAATATTGAGCACGAGCAATGACCTGCTCCTCTGTTACGACTCCTCCCTTGGCCACATCTTCTGTTATAGCCGGAAGTAACGACTTTATAAACCATTCAGCTAACAGCTGATCGGGAACGTAAGTTTTCACCATCCTACGACGACGTCGCCACTCATGTATATGATCAGATATGTGAGTGGCTATTGTTTGTTTGAAGTTGGTAAGGAGTTTTGTTCCCGTTTCATACCTTATCGGTAATTGAAAATGGGTTAAGAAAGTCGTGGCTAAGGAGCTGAAATTGTCGAAAGAGGCTCTTGGCAATTCAATGTACCATTTAGCCGCTGGACCTGTCAATGTCCTCTGGAAGAGGTGAAGCCTTATCGAATCATCGTTTAGAGTGTTCGATGAACACCACAGATGAAAAGTCATGACGTGATTCGACGGGTCTTCACCTGGATTTCCATTGAATTTAGGAATGTCCGATGGAAGTTTATGCGGAATCGCTGGCCACCAAGGGGCATAAGCAATTGGATCATTCGTCAGCCGGTTTAGATCTGGTAATTCTAGAGTTGCTATAAAAGGCAACTGTTGGTTCAGGTTAGGCGAAGCATATCCAGGATAAGATGGTATCGCCTGAGCAATGGGTCTTTGCAGACCAGCATAATGCTGACAACTTTGACAAAGTTGATGGGCATAACCATTATAGCATGGTTGCCCATTACTTACAAAGACTTGTTGCTCAGGTCCTTGATATGATTGCTAGAATGGCGGTTGTTGAGATTGAACCAGCTCTGGTTGTTGGACCATTTGCTGTTGACCAATACTGGATGATTGACCAAGAGGAGGAGTCACAGTACTTGTTTGAGCCTGAGTCGCTCCAGATAAGGAGGCACTACCCTGAGATTGTGATTGATGCAATGCATTCACCATAGCAGGAGTGGTGGTAATATTCGACACAGGGTGTACTGGTTGCATTGAACATGCAACTCCTGGTTGTTGAGGCAGTATTGGTACCCAACCGCTAGATGTGATTCCAGTTTGACCTGAACTTTGTTGTAAACTCCCATATGGTTGTTCTCCGGGAGGGAACAATGAAAGAGAATACTGCCCTCCACATGGTGGAAATCCAGTACTTAAAGGGAAAATTGGCCTTTGAAGACACATTGGATCAATTTGTTGAGTTTCAGCATAAGAAGTACCAGATGATAATCCGGATGAAGCAATAGGAACTAACCATATTGTTGTCCCTGATGGGACTCCGGCTTGTTGTTGACAATTTGCCGGGATAGATGGTATACCAGCAAACATCGTTGGAGTAGCAGCAGGAGGTTCTGCTGCTGCTGTGTCAGATGACACAGTCCTAGATGTCGACGGTTGTTCAGACATATCTAGTCTATCCAAAAGATTTCTTAGCAATTCTACAAGAACTTACGATGCCAAAAGACTAACTTCGAAGATCAACGCAGGAATAGGAGGTGGTTATGTTCCGTTTAAAATAAATTTTATTAACGACGCTTTAGACACAACTTTGCTTTTTCATGTTTTAAGAGTCGAGAAAAAGCTAAAGATGACTCTAGTCTCCTTCGATGTTTTAACGAGCCCGAAGTGACAAATGCTCGGTTGGACATTTTCAGTTATAGAGTTTGAAAAAGGCCAAAAGAAACTGCTCTGGAGATCTAGGCAGAGGGTGCACCAAACCTTTCGCAAAACCACGGAATACGTTTTACGGTACGTGTGGTCAATCTTCGTGAATGTTGTGTTCACTGCATTGCGATCAGTAGGGCGGCCGACACGGCTTCCTAAGGATAAAGGGTATATGCCTATAGGGGTCTCCCAATATATACGCGACGGTACGTGGGAGCACAAGTCCGTATTAGTGCCACCGACTCTCAGGAGGAATCACCCACCTTCGTAGAGATCGACAGTCACTATGTTTAACGACGCTGGAACACGTCTCTACCTAGACCTCTATGTGTTTGCGTTATGTTACAAAGCGTTGTTATGTAAATTGAATTTATTTTAATGTTGATCTTGTTTAGCAGTTTGCCTTTAAGGATCACCACGAGATGTATGTAACAAATTCCTAAATGCAGTCTAAGATGAGAAGCAAACTTTTTCAAATATTTTTGACTGATGAAAATCTTAACTACTGAGGGAGAAGAAAGGCATATCTTTTCACACAGTTCATACAGCACAAACTAATGCACTTTCTCCTAAATCATCATGCAAACTTTTTCAAATGCAAAAATGCACAATTAATGTATTTTCTTTTCCCTTTCTTAATGTTGATGGGTTACAAAAAGAAAGTTGTTATATAACTTTTGATTTCGATTTAAAGCGAAAGTAAACAAGCTAGTCCAAAATAAAAAGACACCTTAAGATTTACTTGTTTAATCACTGGAAATACATGAAATCAAACCATAATGACAAAAGTGAAAAGACTAATCAGCTATGGACAACAAACAAGCTAACTCTTTAGACCAGCAAAATGCCTAACACAGGTTCAGATCTAAGAGGCCAAAAGCAAGACTAGTTCACTTTCGTTATGGGAAATTGTAAATGACGTAAGAAATACAAAAGAACAAGTACAATTTCGTTATATAACAGAGGCGGAATGATGGCAAGTAAGGTTGGTTTCAGATAGGTGTAAGACTGGTAACTGGCTGCAAAAACTATAGTGAAAACAGACAGGAAAAAGGGAGGAAACCCCAACTGCACTAGGAAAAATTGGGCCAACGCAGGTGCTGCACAGCCAATCTGGCTCTCAGCGCAGGTAGCCCCTTCGGGACCTGCGTTGCAAAGCAGGTAGCCTGTGTACTACCTGCTTTGGAAAACGAGAGTTTCGTTTTCACAGTTTCCGGGTCACAATTTTCTAAAAAATTCACAGTTTTTGTTCAAATCAGAAGCTATCAGTCAAGCACATGCTAAGGGATAACAAGGAAGGTGAAAAGCTATCACTAAGAGCTTACAAGGATCCTTGTAGATCAGCTCTTCAAATCATGAACATGCTCGGAAATGAGCTAGAGTAGCTGCCCTCTACTTCGCTTTTGATATAGTCAAAAGCTTTTCGATTTGGTACTCTTTTGTTCAGGAAATGAATAGCAAAATACTACAAACAATCAAACAGATACGATCCCCAGCGGAGTCGCCAGTTTGTTGTAGGGAAAAGTATCCGATTCGGATGACCCTATCCCACTCTAAGGGTGATAGTACCTCAGCAACAACTGTAAAGAAAACTACTTAAGGTTTACTTCTTTATGAAAGCAAGAGAGAATGAAGAAATGCACTAACCGTTGCCTTGCGCTTAATGTCAAATCCAGACTCTTCTCTTTGCTTGCTTGCTCCCAGCTCCTTGCTCTTTTGCTGGCCCAGCTACAATGAGATCCTGCAAAATGACCAAGAAGGAAGCTACAAGCAGCATGCAATCATAACTGATTCAAGGATTAGCATAAATCAAATATACAATCATCACAACATAACATTGAAACAAGTGCATATAGAAGAACCTCAATAGCTTTTATTAATAGAAGAAGTAAAGTTCTGAGAGTGTTACAACCATTGAAGGCTCCAATCCAGCAACACCTCCCAGCAGAAAGAATTTCTCCTCTTCACCTCCTTCAAGCAATCACCCAATAGCTCTATAGTGAAACCAACAACATATCATTACTTTGCACAAAATTCCAGCCTCTTGAGCTCATAGGAGAGAGCTCAATATATAGATGAATTGAGAAAGGATGAGTCAGCTTGCAACTGATGTGTAGCTGCCTTGTGTCCTCTCTCTCTTCAGTTGATCTTCAGTTCTTGAGTCCACTTGGAGAACCTTGCTTCCACTTGGAGAAACAGAGCCTCTGACTCATCACAAGGCGAAATCCCTGATCCAAGTGTCATTTTTGGAAGATTCCAGAGCAATGACTCAGTGTGCCACTTGTCCCATCTCGCTCAGCGCAGGTGGCCTTTGTTCTACCTGCTTTACAACGCAGGTACACCATGGAGGAGTTGAGTTTCAGCGCAGAAGCCTAGTGGAGCACCTGCTTTGATTTCAGGATTACTTGTTTTTGAGTCTTTTCAGGTGGAGAACTGATCTGAGAGCTGTTGGTTTGCTGACCTTGTTCCTCTAGGGGTAGGAACATCATGTTTAGGGACTTTGGATCCCTTGGATTATTGACAATTCATGCCTGATGCTGCAAGGCACAAAATTGTCTATAACATCCACTGAATCCACCTCACAGGATTCTAGATGGCATAGTGCCACACCCTATTTTTCATATTCAACCACGGTTCCTAGCTTGATCTTACAACAATGCCAACATTTGCCCAAGCATTATCCTTATGTTTAGAAAGTCCACTTGAGAATATTTGTATGCATAATCCCACAAACAATGCTCATAGCCCGTAACCCGGGTCCATGATTCTAACCCAGATCAACCATGCATGTTCCCAGTGTGCAGTTCTTCTTGGCTCACCTGTGCATATCGTAGTGTTGTATCCACACTCATGTGAACAATTCCCTCCCTTCTTCCTTCATGTTGGATCTATTTTCTCCATCGATGCCCTCATGGCATCTTGCATGTTGACCACATATCATATAGCCTATGAGGAAAAAGGGGTGGTATGGGCTTGTCCTCCATTTTAGAAGCCCATGCTCCACCTTCCTACCTACCATGCAGGCCATTAATTCCGATTAAGAAAATTGGTGGCCATTAAATGAAAAGCTTTGATTTAACCAATTCCCAAGAAACTCTTCCTCAAAATTTTGAATCCTTGTCCACTCCTCATAACCAGTCATTATGTTTAAATTTCCACAACAGTTACATGAATTACAATTCACAAGGATAATTACAAAGGGGGTAGCCAAAAAGGGTTGTTACAATAATGTTTCACAATCAGATGATTATGACTTAGAGGCTCCAAAGTGGAGGCTTTTAGTAAAAAACATCCTAACTTATCTCTGATTCTATGAGACATCCATGCTTTTTAAAAGGAAATTGTGTGTTTGTCTATGATAAGATGAAAATAATGGTTAGAAACTTTAACACCTCCTTGGAAATGATGTGTTATGAAACCAACTCAAGAAAAGATAGAAAAGATAGATCAACACCTTAGAATTCAGCCTCTTCGAGGGGGCAACCTCCTTTACATTACATAAATGAACAATTCTTCGATGATTCAAATGACAAAACCTCCTTTCTATATATAGGAGTCTAAGGAGTCACAATATAATCTAGCCAACCTAACAATAATAATATAAAGCCACAAAAATAATAATAGAGGGATTCTATGGGGCACAATAGTAACAATATGGGGGTAATAGGGGCACAACAATATTAATAAGGGGTATAACTACAATAGTAATGGGGTAATCACTAGTATTATAGGGACCCAACATGCCCCTCTCCTTCAAAAAAGTGTTGTCCTCAACGCTTGAGTAGTTCTGGATACTTCTGTATAAAATTCTCATCCTCCCATGTGGAATCTTCAGTGGATAAGTTCTTCCACTTGATAAGATACTCTGAAATTGAATGATTTCGTAGTTTTCGAGTTCTTGTTTCTGTGACTGCTTCCGGTTCCAATATAATTTTTCCTTCCTCATCAAGTTCTAGCAATATTGTTTGAACTGGGAGCTTGTTGCCTATAACCTTCTTTAAACATGAAACATGGAAAACTAGGTGCAATCGAGAAGCTGCAGGAAGCTCCAATTTGTATGCCATAGTACCAATCTTTTGCAACACCTTGTACGTACTATAATACTTTGGTGATAATTTATTATCCTTCCTAGCTTGCTTGAGGGACATTTTCTTATATAGTTGTAGCCGTAGGAATACCCAATCACCTACATCAAAACTTCTTTCACTGCGATGTTGATCTGCCTGTTGTTTCATTCTATTATGTGCCAACACGAGGTTATCCTTTAAGAGTTGGAGGACTTGTCGTTGATGTTCGATGTGATGTTCCACTGCTTGAACCTTAGATTTTTCTCTTAAATATGATGTGATGGATGGTGGTTGATACCCATAAAGTGCCATAAATGGGGTCATTTTTGTTGCTATATGGAAGGAAGTGTTATACCACCATTCAGCCAGAGGCAATCATTTGACCCATTGTGTCTATTTATCAGATACAAAGCAACGAAGATATCCTTCCAAACATTTTTTTACTATCTCAGTTTGCCCATCAGATTGAGGATGATAAGATGAGCTATGAGCTAACTGAGTACCAAGACAAGAAAATAATTCTGTCCAAAAATTTCCAGTGAAAATTGGATCTCTGTCACTTACAATAATCTTTGGGTTTCCATGTAGCTTTTGAATTGTTTCTACAATAATCTTTGGGTTTCCATGTAGCTTTTGAATTGTTTCCATAAATGAAATAGAAACTATACTGGCTTTAAATGGATGTGATAATGCACAAAAGTGTGCATACTTGGTAAGTTTGTCAACTACCACCATGATGACACTCTTTCCCTCAGACTTGGGTAAACCTGTGATAAAATCCATTGAAACCTCCTCCCCAACGTTGGCTTGGAATGGATAAAGGTTGTAATAGACCTGGTGTCTTAATTGTTTCAACTTTATTTTGTTGGCAAACCAAATATTCTATCACAAACTTTTGAATATCTGATTTAAGGCAATCCCCAAAAAATTCCTTCTTAACCCTGTGGTAAGTTTTTAAAAATCCTGAGTGCCCTCCTAAGGGAGAAGTGTGCAATTCCATAAGAATCTTTTGTTTTAGCTGGGAATTCTTACAAAGGTATAAGTGATCTTTGTACCATAATGAATCATTTTGCCAGCTAAATGTATCAGACGTACTGGAATCTTGTTGTAGCTTTTGAATAAGTGCCCACACTTCTTCGTCATTCTTCCATTCCTCGCTTGCTTCGTTTATCCAATCTGGTTGGATAATAGAAATGGCGCACAACAATGCTTCCACATCCTCATCCTTTCTTGAGAGTGCATATGCCACCACATTTTGCTTCCCTTTTTTGTAGATTATTTCAAAGTCATAACCCAACATCTTTGTGACCCACTTTTGTTGCTCTTCAGAGGATAATCTTTGTTCTAAAAAGTATTTGAGGCTATCATGATTCGTTTTTACCTTGAAGTGTCTTCCCATTAGGTAGGGTCGCCATTTCTTAAGTGCATGGAGTATTGCCAACATTTCCTTATCATAAATAGCTTTGCTTAAAAACTTTCCCTTGATTGGACGACTTTCAAAAGCAATCGGTCCTTCATCTTGCATTAGAACAGCACCAATTCCATTTCCTGAAGCATCACATTCCACAATAAAGGTTTTCATGAAGTCTGGTGTATCTAAGACTGGTGCTTGGCACATTGCCTCTTTAAGATGTTCAAAGGCCTTTGTTGCTTCCGGAGTCCATGAAAATGCATCTTTCTTCAATAATGTTGTTAGAGGTGCTGCTATTCTCCTATAATTCTTAACAAACTTGCGATAATACCCTGTCAACCTGAGAAATCCTCACAGATGCTTTATGGATGTGGGGATTTTCCATTCCTTAATGGATTTAATTTTGCTAGGGTCTACCTTAACTCCTTCATGAGATACAATATGACCCAAATATTCCACTTCCTGGACTCCAAAGAAACATTTGGATCTTTTTGCATATAATTGTTTCTCTTTCAATAGTTCTAGCACCCTATCAACATGTTCAACATGATCGTTCCAAGACTTGCTGTAGATTAGTATATCATCCAAAAATACTAACACAAATTTTCTAAGGAATGGTTTGAAAATTGAATTCATCAAACCTTGAAATGTTGAATGTGCATTGGTAAGGCCAAAAGGCATGACCAAAAATTCATAATGACCCTCATGAGTTCTAAATGCTGTTTTCGGAATGTCTTCAATCTTCATTCTGATTTGATGATATCCTGAACGAAGATCCAACTTGGTGAAGTAAATTGATCCATGTAATTCGTCTAGTAATTCATCAATGACAGGAATGGGGAACTTATCTTTAATAGTGAGCTTGTTGAGCTCCCTATAATCTAGACACGTGCGCCATGATCCATCCTTCTTATGCACCAATACTATTGGAGTAGAGAAAGAACTTTGACTCGGTTGAATTATACCAGCCTCGAGAATTTCTGCAACCATACATTCAATTTAACTCTTTTGGACATAGGGATATCTGTACGGCCTGATGTTTGGAGGAACACTTCCTGGAATCAGATGAATAGCGTGATCATGATCACGCATAGGTGGGAGACCTTTGGGAGTCTCAAATACCTTGGAATGATTGTCCAGGACTTTTTGGAGATCTGGAGAAATAGATGATTCCGATGTGGAAACATCTAGTGAGCATAATTGTGCAATTACACCTCTTTGCTCCTTTTTAAGAAGCTTTGTCATACCATTAGAGCTAATTATCTTTCCTGGTTTCCCTGCAATACCCCTTAATTCAACTTCCTTTCCTTCTGCAGAAAATTTCATGAAAATTTCTTGAGAATTAAAGGCTATTGTACCCAAGGATTGTAGCCATTGGACTCCTAGTACAACATCAGCACCTCCCATTGGAATAGAAAGCATTGGGCTAGTCAATACATATTCTCCCATGGATAGCTTGATATTATGGCACTTTCCAGAGAAATTTATTGTTCCTCCATTTGCAATCATCACTTGACACTCTGGTGTTGGATATAGGAAGCAATTCAATTCTTTTGCTACCTTACAATGAATAAAATTATGGGTGCTTCCTGAATCAATCAAAACTATTACCTTTTTCTTCTTGATTTGTCCTTCTATATTGATGGTTTGAGGAGTGGTAATTCCCGCCAATGCATTACAAGATATGGTCGGATTTATTTGTTCTTCATCTAGGCTTTGTTCCTAGAGTATATCCTCTTCTTTTGACCTTTCTTTCTCCTTTTCTTCTTCCTCTTCACAATCTATGTAGAATAATTTCTTCTCAACACACTTATGACCTTTAGTGTATTTGCTATCACAACTGTAACAAAGCCCTTTTGCTCTTTTTTCTTCCAATTGTTGTGGTGTCAACCTTATAGGTTATGGAAGAGTAGGGGCAACAACACTTCCGTCTTTATAGTTGTGAGTGGTATGCTTCCTGGTTGCGATAATTTTGTTTTCCATTTTTCTTGCTAACCTAAATGCCTTCTCTAATGAATCAGGTTCCCAAAGGCGAACATCATGTTGGATATTATCCTTTAAAGACCCTATGAACACATCAATCTTATGCTCCTCTGGAATATCTTTTACCCTTATGTTCAATTTTTGGAACTCCTCAATGTGCTCCATTATTGAACCCTTTTGTTTGAGACTTATCAATTGGCTAAAAAAAGTGTTGCTTTTGTATCCTCATAATGTGCTACCAATTCTTCCGTAAAAATTGCCCAAGTGATAAATTTCTTACGAGAGCAAAGCCATTGATACCATACAAACTGATTTGGTTCCAAATATAAAGTTTCCATACGTACCTTTTGTGTGTTTTGCACATTATTGAGATCGAAGAATTGCTCCATCTGTAATATCCATGTGGCAGGATCCTTGCCATCAAACTTCCTCATATCGATTTTTGGAATATGGTGAGTCTTTGATCTAACATTAGCGTCTATGGAATCATGATTAACATTTTTTTTATTCTCATCATGAGTTTCCTTTAATACCCTTTCACCCTTAGTGCCCATTTCTTGTAGCAACTTATTCATATTTATCTTCAATTTGTCCATGTCTGTCTTCAAATCATCCATCTTAGCTTCCACGTCAATCATCTTAGCTTCGACACCTTTATTTAAACAGTCCATCTTAGCTTCTACACCTTTCTTTAAACCATCCATCTTAGATTATGTTCCTTTTTGTGTAAGGGATAGTTGTTGCACTTGGTCTTGTAATTTTGATATATCATGTTGCATTTCTTCCTCTTCTTCATGAGTCATGCTAGAGCTTTTAGGTTCCTTACTAGGTGTTTGCATTTTATTTTGGGGCATCAGTTACCGATAATAATGCTCTACTATTCCCTTTGAATTCCTTCAAAATAAATTTTCAAACCAAGCTTAAGCAAAAATTTAAGAAAATCTGCACACCTTTTTTCACTTTGTAGGAGCTCGATATTGCCTCTGATGTATGTCTGTGCCTTCCAATCATCTAGTTTTGAATTTGTGAGCTGTAGTAGCCCTCTGTTTCCTCTTTCCAATGCCACAAGTCTGACCCAAATTGGATTTTCGAAGGAAGAGTTATGCGAAATCTCCCACAGTGACTTGATTATAGACTAGTTCAGTAGAGCGAACTTGTACGATGTGCCACGAGTCAATGTTTCAACCTTTGGATCTGAAAAATGCATAAAAGAAACTAAAGTCCATCCTCTTTCTGTACTTTCTTATGAAATTTCAATCCGATCCCGAGAGAGAAAGTTATGACGATTTTCCCTAGGTCACCTGTTTGGAATGTAATTCAGGAGTCTGCAAAAAGACAAAATTCCTCAGATCATAACTCCGCAAAAATAGCATGAAAAGCTTGGAAATTCTGACCCAAGGTTCAGTGCGATGTCTTCTCAAATGAGTTTTTTTTGCAACTTCTGAAATATCACAGAAAAAAGTTATAGCGAAAATGCCACGATGACCTGTTTGGTGCAGCGAAACCCTAGAATCCAACGCTCTGATACCAAATGTTATGAAACCAACTCAAGAAAAGATAGAAAAGATAGATCAACGCCTTAGAATTTAGCCTCTTCGAGGGGGAAACCTCCTTTACATTACATAAATGAAAAATTCTTCGATGATTCAAATGACAAAACCTCCTTTCTATATATAGGAGTCTAAGGAGTCACAATATATTCAGCTGACCTAACAATAATAATATAAAGCCACAAAAATAATAATAGAGGGATTCTATGGGGCATAGTAGTAACAATATGGGGGTAATAGGGGCACAACAATATTAATAAGGGGTATAACTACAATAGTAATGGGGTAATCACTAGTATTATAGGGACCCAACATGATGCCAGAAAATAATGGTCCTCAATATCCTAGAAACAATGTTGTAGCCTTGATGGTCTTAGCTTTAATATGTAAATCTAAGGTTTTTATAAACTTAAGATGCATTTCACATTATGTATATAATTTACAATTTTACATTTCGTTAAATGCATACTATTATATGATATCTATGGCTTTCTTGATCATGTGAACAAAGTTGTATTGCTGATTTGTTCTTACTACTAATTGGTCTATCCTAGATGGTTTAAGTGCGTGAATTGAAGTTGTAGGAATCAAAGGAAACAAAGTTGCAGAAGTAAAAATGTTGGAAACAAATGTTGCAAGTGTTAAAAATGGCAACAAGAAATTACAATTTAATTTGTCCTTGAATTAAATTGTGAATTAAATCAAAATTATGTTCTCATAGAAATTTCTAATAGTTAAGTAAGTTAAATTGAATTAATTGACTTAGGAAATTCTAGTTGGAAGTATATCTAGATTCATGTAGAGTGATCCATAAATTTTAGGGGTCTAGGTTGAGTTCTTTTGAGTTGTAATTAGATAACTCAGTCTAACTGAGTTATAGCCAGTTAAACTAGTTCTAGTTGTTGGAGGAATTAGTAGGAGTCTAGTAGTGGGGAAGTGCACTAGTGCATCCTCATTAACACAATAATTAGTTGAAGATTCACTCATAAATAACTCATGCATATCAGTCCAGAGGAAGACCCAGTTGAGATTAGAGTTCAGAGCCAATGTACTATCAATTGTATAATTTTCCATGTTGTAAAAATGGTGCATGCAATTAGTTGAGGGCATATGGATGGATTGTGCAGTTATGGAGAGTGGATTTTGAATTAAATATTGGCTAATTCTCTTATGAATTATGCAAGGAAGTAGAGGCTTGGTAGGCAACAAAATTGGCTAAGTATTGGCTTGTGTAGAATTCCTACTGTAGATCAACAGATTATGTAATATATTAAAGAAAAATAGAAGATCTACTTCTACAACAAACTTTGTGGAAGCTTAATCAATTTTGAGCAAGATCAAATAGAACACATATAACTGAGAATGAGAAAGCAATCACATGAAACACAAAAGAATAATCCCGGGGAAAGCCTTAGCCTAAAACCCCAATCTCTGTAATATCATACAAGTGGAAAATAGTCTGGATTACAAAAAGAATCAGCTCACAAGTTATCCTACTCTCTCTGCAATCCCTATGCTACTCATAGATAGTCAAAGGCTTCTCACAAACCTTCTCCTTTGTCCTCCAAGGCTCCTATTTCCTTGCACAATTTTTCCTGGGGTCAAGTGCTTCCACTTGTGTGAATTCCCACCTCACACTGCTCACTTGGCTCAGTAGTAACTGCACAATCTTGAAGGAGATAGTTCCTTCTACATGGATGAGTTTCCTATATAGGAAAATTCCTCCAACTGATAGTACATTGTCCCTTCCTCTGATCTCAATTGGGTCTCTGACTGAATTGACATGCATGAGTTATTTATGAGAGAATATTCAGTTATATGGAGAGCAACAGTTACATGCATGCAAACATTAATTAACTGAACTCACAATTAATTCTACAAACTGTTAGAACTAATCTAACTGGACTTAACTCAGTTAACTGAGCTCACTAATTACAACTCAAAGTACAGCTCATTCTGATCTCCTTAACTAAGGGATAAATTCCTCAATCAATGGAGAAACTATTGCATGTCTTCACATAGACTTCATGTTTGATTTTCTCCAACTAATTAAATCAAGATGAATTAATTAATTATTAATCAAATAGTTTCTAAGAACAAATTCGAATTTTACTTCTCAATTTTAGTTCAGGGACTAACTAAAATTGGAATCCATCCTGAAATGCTATTTTCAGCACTTCCATTTTTCATTCCTTGTTGCTATGTCCAACACTGGTACTCGAACTGCTATTTATAGCATTTTTATTTTTAGCATTTCTTGTTGCCATTTTGAACAGCTTGATCTAGCTTGTGAAGCAGAGAGATAGATTGTGCTAGTGCAGTAATTTTTCAGGTTCAACAAACATCATATTTTCTTCTCAGACTTTATGGTGAATGAAATATAGATAATCACGGTTTTTAGTAGTTGCTTTCCCCATATAAATATTGTATTATGTGGGATTGATATTCTTCCTTTTCTGCTTATTTTTTTCATCAATCAATTTTGGTTTTCGCTGAGGAGTAGAGTAGATTCGTGTCTTGTGTTTTAGTTATCACATAAGCTGTTGAATCTACAATATGGTATCAAAGCTGAAGAGAGTATAGAAGAGGAGAATTCGAGTTTGGTGTGCATGTTAAATTGAATTTGCAAGTTCATACTTTAAAGTTAGACATATGTCATTCTACGGTTTGAGACTTGAGTGTGCCTTGGAGGGTAGTTGAATTACACAGCTTGGAAGGACAGGATGGAGACAATGTTGGAAGAAAATGGCCTCAATGAATTCATAGATCATGAAATTCCTAAGCCTCCAGCATCTGATGCAAAAGATTTGGTTGAATGGAGAAAGTGTGTGGAAAAAGCAAGAAGGATTACCTTGGAAGGAGTTTGATATCACATTGTCTCGAGTCTCCATGGTAACAACACTCCATATGTAATGGGGAAGGCATTGAAGGACCTATTTTAAAATATCAGTGACCATAGAAATTTGGCACTAAAGGAAAAACTCAGAAAAATCAAGATGGAGAAGGACGAATCAATTATGAAGTTTGAAAAAGTTCACCCATTTTCAGGATGAGCTTGAAAGTGTCGAGATTACTGTTGTTGAAGATGATGTGGTGAGCCTAATTATTCTAGGACTTCCCAAGAGCTGGCACATTTATCAGGACTCAATTAAAGGGAAAGCGAAGCTAGTGTATTGGGAATGGTTGTGGTTTGACTTGGTACAAGAAGAGATTCGATGAAACACCAAAGATGGATCCTCATCAAAGGCTGATGATGAGGAGAATTGTTCCTTCATGGGTAAGGCAAAGAAAAGGAAGGGGAATTAATCCCATTCCAAATCAGATTCTTGTTAGGGCGACAAGAAGAAGGACATGTCGAAATTCAAGTTCTTTCACTATCACATGTTGGGATGTTTTGCCACAAAGTGTCTGCTCAATAATGCCAGTAAGAAGCCCTCGGGAGGAGCGCAAGTGAGGCTCTTGCCTCACAATTCGAACTAGACATTACCCTCATCACTTGTATGGTGCCATTGATGATGGGTAGTGTATGGTAACTAGACAATTGAGCTTCGTTCTACATGACTGATAACAAATATCTCTTCAGTTACTTGGAGGAGAAGGATCTCCAAATACATATTGAGATGGGTGATGATGGGAGTTATAGCACTATTAGGCTCAACATAGTTACATTTTAGAGGGAATCAGGCTCTCCCCACACTTTGTGAGTTGTTATGTATGTTCCTTGGTTGAAGAAGAACTTGGTCTTTGTTGCCATGTTGGATTCTAGAGGTTATGTTGTGATATTTAGTAAGGGAAAGGCATTCCTTCGTCACATAGCCATAGGACAGGTGAAGAGGATAGGGGTTCGAGTGAAGAATCTCTACAAGTTGGAGGTAGAATATTATGCTACCTTGAGCACGAAAGTAGAGAAGGTGCAAAGTTGAGAGATCGGTGATTTATGGCATAAGAGGTTGGGTCACTTGCACCATGGCACTTTGAAGGTAATGCAAAAAATTTAGACTGGTATTCCCAAAGGTACACTAGAGCAGGTAGACACATGCAAAGGGTGTACATCAGGAAAGTACACTGAAGATTCCTTTCATGAAAATGATAGTCAGGCATAGGCAATCCTTGATCAAGTTCACTTGGATGTATCTGGATATTCTCGACAACATCCATAAGAACATGTATTATGTTATATTTGTTGATGAATTTCCTCATAAGTGTTGGATCTTCTTCATGTAGAAGAAAGACCGTACTTTTGCAAAGTTTTTTGAATTTAAAGCACTGGTCGATAAATATAGTGGCAAGAAGGTTAAATCTCTCAAGAGTGATAACGGTGGAGAGTATGTGTCTAATGAGTTCAAAAAATTATGTGCATCAGAAAGCATTCGACGAGAGTTGACAACACCTCATAACCCACAACAAAAGGGGGTGGATGAAAGGAAAAATAGAGGCACATGTGATGTTGCATGATCAAGGCCTACCACTACACTTGTAGGTTGAGGCATGCAACACAACTGTTCATTTGCATAATAGAAGCCCTCATTGAATTCCTGGGATGAGTACACCAGAAGAGGATTTGGTAACAACCCTGAAATAACAACACATAATTAATTGGATTAATCAAGTGATTTATAATCCACAAACAATTTATCAACTAGTTAACATTAAATTACAAAAATATGAGTGAAGAGAGACAACTTACCTATGGAACGCTCATTGAATGCTAGTTGAATTTTTCTACCTGAAACAAAGTCTTGTGGATGACTCTCCACCCAACCATAGGCTCAGTTGCACAAAATCTTGCTATAACTAGCCACCCCCGAGCCCTCAATCAACGTACTACTGCCATGGTATCCTTTGTCTCACAACACTATTCTCCCAAGAGAATGGATGGTGGAATCATGGAATGATGGAATGCCTCTCATCTTCCTCACCATCTATTAAATAGAGAAAACATTGGAAGGGGAACCACATGCACACACGCCATGTGTCAACATGCAACTTTATTTCTTTCTTGCTTTATTTCTTTTGTTTTTAATTATTGATAGCTTTACTGATTTTTACTACTTTCTTGTTTTATTTTATTTATATTTATTTAAAGCTTTAGTATTGTTATTTTGTTAATATTTATTTACTATTACTATTTTTTATTTATTGTTTATTATTTATTTTCTTGTATTTATTATTTATTATTATTATTATTATTTATTTAGTATTTATTACTAAGGGACACTATAGATTTTTCAGGGAAGAAACCGGATGTGGGACACTTCAGGATTTTTGGTTCATCAATCTACTTCCATGTAACCAAAGATACATGGAAAAAGCTTAAGCCAATAGTAGATTTGGGGATATTTGTGGGGTACACTGATACCACAAATATCGGGTGTACCTTCCAACCATTAGGATGACAGTGGTTCATAGAGATGTAAAATTCAATGAAGAGAAGGCCATGAGATGCTCCCTTGAGAGGGAGCTTCAGCTACATGTAGTTGAGGAGATTTTAGGTCCTAAGGAGGAACCTCAGGATGATGTGGAGAAGCCACATGCAAAGGATCAAGGAGTGGAGAAACCCACTTATGCAGAGTCTTCCAGAGATGGGAGAAGGCACACAAGAGAGGCTGGCAGTTTATTGAATGATGCTAGAGAGAATTTGGGAGCACCCACATCACAACGCAAATAGAGGAGGTCACCGAAGAGGTAGCTACATGTCTCTGATGAGTAGATGTGTAGAGACTGAGCCATCCTATTTTGAAGAAGTAGTGCAACAACCAGTTTCGGTTGATGCCATGGTTGAGGAGTATGACTCCATTGCTAGGAACAGTGTTTTGGATGTGGTCCCAAGATCGATAGATAAGTTAGTGGCCATTTCTGGATGCCTTTACAAGGTAGAGCAGGCACCATATGGTAGTGTGGAGAAACACAAAGCCAATTTTGTGGCTAAAGGGATTTCTTAGGTGGAGGGAATTGATTATGATGATACTTTCCCTCCTGTTGCAAGGTACTCATAAATCATATCCATTTTAGCATTGTCAGTGTAGATGGGAGGGAAGATACATCAGATGGATGTAAGGACAACATTCCTTAATGACATGATTGAGGAAGAGGTGTATATTGAGTAGCCTGAAGGATTTGAGACCTTCAATAGAGAGTCACATGTGTGCCAACTCAAGCGAGTATTGTATGGGCTAAAACAAACACCCCATGCTTGGTACACCAAGATTGATAGCTATTTCAATGGGTTGGGCTTCACCAAAATTGAAGAAGATGAGAACCTTTAAAATATTATGGTTGAAGGTAAATTTTTATAATTGTTTTATATGTCGGCGATTTGATTCTGATAGGTGATAATAAGTTGATTAAATCTTGCAAAGAGGATCTTGAAAGAGAGTTTGAAATGAAGGACTTGGGGCTCATGCATTAATTTCTAGGTATGGAAGTATGGCAAGGTGATGAGGAAATTTTTGTCTCTTAGGACAAGTATGCCAATGAGATACTCAAAAGTTTCCACATGGAGAGCACTAAACCCATGGAGACTCCTCTAGAAGGTAATTGGAGGAAGGAGGATGCTACTTCGAGTGAAGTAGTGGAGGCTACTATTTATATACAACTTGTGGGCTAACTCATGTATTTGGTGAATGTATGACCAGACATGTGTTATGAAGTTAACTAGCTTAGTCAAGCAATGGTTAAGTCGACCAAGTTTTATTGGAAGACAACCAAACATGTGTTGAGATACCTCAAAGGAACTACTTAGTATGGTTTATGGTACAAACGGACAGAGGGAGTGAAGCTTCAAGGCTTCACCAGTGCAGATTGCACAAGGAGTCCATCTGACAAGAAGAGGACATTATTAGGTGGGATCTTTAGTATCGGGTCAGCAGTTGTTTCTTGGTAAATCAAGAAACAGAGATGAGTTGCACTCAGTTCAGTAGAAGCAAAGTAAATGGATGCTATCCAAGAAACATGTGAGGCTATCTAGATGAGGAAGATTATTGTTGGTTTGTTTTTTCTGTAGATGGATCCAATTTTGATTTACCATGATAATAAGAGTTGTATCAAACTCTCTAAAAATCCAATTTTTCATGATCAATCCAAGCATATATCTGGTATCATCATCTTCGAGATTGTGTGCAGAGGATAATTATGTTGTTGGAGTACATTCCCATACAGGAGCAAGATGCAGATATTTTGACAAATGCCTTGCAAAGATGCAAATTCGAGTTTCATAGAGGTAGGATCGGGGTAGAATATAATCCCTTTCTTGTTGAGAGTTAAAAATAGCAATAAGAAATTCCAATTTAATTTGTCCTTGAATTAAATTGTGAATTAAATCAAAATTCTATTCTCATAGTAACTTGTAATAGTTAATTATGTTAAATTGACTTAGGAAATTTGAGTTGGAAGTATATCTAGAGTCATGTAGAATGATCCCTAAATTTTAGGGGCCCAGGTTGACTTCTTTTGAGTTGAAATTAGATAACTCAATCTAACTGAGTTATAGTCAGTTAAACTAGTTCTAAATGTTGGAGGAACTAGTAGGAGTCTAGTAGTGGGGAAGTGCACTAGTACATCCTCAGTACCACACTAGTTAACTAAAGATTCACTCATAAATAACTCATGCATGTTAGTTCGGAGGAAGACCTAGTTGATATTTGAGTTTAGGGACAATGTTCTATTAGTTGTATAATTTTCCAAGTTGTACAAATGGTGCATGTAATCATTTGAGGGCCTATGGGTGGATTGCGCAGTTATGGAGAGTGGATGTCCCAATTAAATAAAAGCTAATTATCTAAGGAATTGTGTAAGGAATTAGGGTCTTGGTAGGCAACATCATTGGCTAAGTGTTGGCTTGAGCTGACTTTTGAAGTAGAGAGTTATGAGCCTCACCATTGGGTAACTCTATGGACCTTAATACACCTCCAAGCTTATTTAAATCAACTCTCCTCATAATTCCTTACATATTTTGATTATATTTTGCTTAGTGAGGTGAGTGAAAGTGAGATGTTATGCCTAATGGACTAATGTACATTGATTGCAGGTTTTTGAGAGAAAATCATGGCAATTTTTACTAATTAAAGGAAAAAACTCGAATGAGACAAGGAGGAGATTATAGGAGATAGATCCTCCTCATTTAATCTTCACTCATTCGAGTATTCCTCCATCGGATCACACTAGCTTTGAGTTACAAGAAGCCGAGTCATGAAGATCAAAAGGCAATCGAGCCAATGAAATTTAAAGAGCTAGTTCATCTTGAGTTTGAGAGCCGAGCCTCCCTAGATTTAAGGAAGTCATTGGAGACGTCAATTGTATAAATAAGGGGGCCTAGAGCCTCATTAGGATTCAAATTTTTGATGTAAAATCACTAAGCATTTTTCGAGTTCAAGACTTGTGGAAGACATTGTTATGTAATTTTCTGATGTGATAATGAGAATGAGCATTTTCTTAATGCAACACTGAGTTGACTAAGAGGGTTGAAGCTCTTGGGTTAGTGCCCAACCCTGGTAGCAAAGACTCCTCTTCTTGTATTTGTATGCTTAGTTGATTTCATAGATTAATGGTTGAATTGTCTATAGAATTATTTCATTGCAAGTAGTTGTGGATTTGATTAGTTTGCTTCCATTTGTGCATTGCTTTAGTAGCAGCTTAGGAAGATAAAGGAATATTAAAAATCTATTAGTAGGTGGATTTGGCCTCACTCCTCCCTTCAGGGACCATGGTTTGACGAAAGAACTCCTATGCAGCCCCAAAAAGACAGAATTTTGATTTCTCATGGAATTTAGGGTTTTCAGTGCTTAGGCAAGCATTTTACTAGTTTTCAAGAATAGGATTTAATTTTCATTTCTAATGTCTTCAGCCTTGCATTAGATTTCATAAAGGTTTCACATTATTCTGCAAGTTTTCCCATGCATGAAATAGGCAACTAGATCATGAAATTCTATTTTCTTTAGTTGATTGAAATATTTCTTGTTTAACATGATTCATGGATAAATGTCAGTGATTGATGCAGTGTAGGAGTTTCAGCAGCACAAAGGGATTTCATGACAAGCAACCCCATTCTAACCTCATCCATCCATGATTATAAATTTTTCCACTAAGTCCCTCACCAAATTGATCATTCCATAAGAAAACTTCTCCAAGTTTGTTGAGAAAATACAACCATCTCACAAAATCTATCTTGAGCTTTAAAGAAGGCCTATCCACTCCCTTTCCTCATTTCTCCCACCATTCACCTTCCCTAGGCCAAATTGTGGAAAAATCACCAGGGAAGATTGGAGAATACCCCTACTTTCCTTCCAAGCCATCTGAACATTCACCATCATCCCTAATTCACCTGCCACATCACCAAGAGAAGTTAGCATTCACATTTTCACTCAAAAAGACAAAAAGGAAAAAGAGTTATTGTATTTATTTACATGCACAACAGTATAATGTTTAGATGTTTCAAATTGCATGCCTAGGATAGTGGAATTACACCATGTTAACTTAGCATTCTTTTGAAGCAAAGCCTCTTAATAGTTAGTTAGATGAATGGTGTGCTTAAGCATTTGATTTCAGTCTTTTCCTTACTACATTAGACAAGATTCCATTTAGTGTAAATTTCCCTTTTTGTCATTGGTAATCAAGCTTCTTCTGAACCAATAGAAGGCTGGTTTGAGAAACCATAGTGGTCTATCACTAGTTTAGTAGTGAAAAAGAGTGGACCCATCACATCTACTTGTGTATACATCACTATCACCTCCAATTTTGTATGAACCATGGGTTGATAAAGTAAAGTTGATAGCCCCAGGAGTTGTAGCATTCTTAGCGCCATTTCTGGGGAGGTGTTTGAGTAAGATGTGATTTCTGCGTTCTTTCTTCCATTTCTTATCTTTGACATTCTTCTATTAGCTTCATTTCTGCAAAAGTAATTATAAGTCAGTTTGCTTTCTTTTCCATTCTGCAAGTGATATTTCGTTCAAGTAGTTTAGTTTCCATTCAGTTTGTGATTTCAATTTTACAATTAGTCTCAAAGCTTGAAAAGCACAAAACTAAGAAAAAACACTTCTTTCATGCCTCGTAGGAATAGGGATAACTTAGAGAAATTTCTACCAAATACCCCCACCACTTCAAACAACCAACCTTCCCTCTTCTTCGGTAGTTGTGAATTGGAGGACCCCTTGGGCGAACAACCAGATATTTTTGAAGAGCCTACAGGGGGAGAAGAAGAAGGAGAACCCATTCCAACTGACCTAATGGCTGAAAATAGAAATGACAGAGGAGATAGAGAAAGAATTGAGGGTGCCTTTCCCATCAGAGAAACTAATGGGGATACCAAGATGAAAAACATAAGCCCCTCTGCTCTTCCTCATTTCCATGGCTTGACCTCAGAATATCCAGACACTTTCTTGTTTGAGTTTGTTTTTATATGCAAAACTTATGAGTACACCACTGATGAGCAGAAGTTGAAACTATTCCCATCCTCTCTTAAGGATGCATCTCTGCAATGGTTCATGGGTTTACCTGGGGATAGCATCAAAACCTAGGCTCAGATGCAGCAAGCCTTCAACAACAAGTACCAAGATTACTGTAGGTCCAAATACACTAAAGATGAAATGTTTAGGATGACCTTGGGGCATGATGAATCCCTAGAGGATCATAAAGAAATATTCCAACTTAGCTACAAAATGGCTAGGTGCACACTGGATCCTGAGTCACTGAAGCTAGTCCTACTCCTGGGGGTAAGGGAAGATCTTCTGGGTACCCTAAACTTGCTAGCAAGAGGGGACATCTACCAACTACCCTACGAAGATATCAAGAGTGTATTTAGGAATCATTCTAGGGCAGCTAGGAAAAAAGGTAGGGGTAGTCAACCAATGGCCTGCCCATCCTATTCCAATACATCCATCAAAGGTGAAATTGGAAATATTCTGGAAGATTTCAAGAGTGAAGTGTGGCAAACCCTTGCCCTACAGATGGACACTATGCACATCAAGAGAAAGCGAGATGGAGCAGAGAGAGCATTAGCCATTTTATTGCCTATATGCATAAGGAGGCACCCTAGGAATGAATGTCCATTAAACCTTATTGAAATCTGCTTGGTTTGTGAAGAAAACCACTCCACAAACAACTGCCCTTCTCTACCTAGACTAAAATATGTGTATAAGGAAACTGAATGGGTGACTCAACATCTCTGCTACATAAATCAAAGGATACCTCATGGGCCTCCGTCATACCAATAGGGCATGCAAGGGTCATCCCATGTATATTACAACCCTAACCAGAACACATCTATTCCCTCTTGGCCCCCCTGCTCATCCCTCCTGGTCTACCCCTCCTCCTTGGTATTTTTCACCTTAGTACCATTCCCAGCCGACCAGCCAGTCATTTCAGCCATACACTCTTCCACATCCTCAGTGGAATGCACCACCCCAAGGGTGGAGGCCCCCATACAAAAATGCTCTAGCTTTATTTCCTTCACCACCTACTCAACCATAACTTTTACACCCTGCTCCACCTAAAGAACCTCAAATGCCTGCCTAGCCGAATCTGAACCCGAACAACTGATAGGCACAACAAGTATATAGTGGAGAGACATCCTATCTAGCTTATGTTGTGGAAATTCTGGAAATCAACCTAAGATCTGGGAGAGTACTCCCAGACAACCAACCTCCACCTCCACCTAGGGAGAGTGAGGAGGAAAGAGAGGAAAGAATGCCTAGAGTGAATCCACTACCCTTTCCTGAAATATTAACTCATCCAATCCAGCCTACCCTAGAAGGGAATGAAGTTTTGGGTGAATTGAAAAATCTATGTGTCAAAATTCCACTTCTCCAAGCCATCAAGGATGTACCTGTTTACAACAAATTGATTAAAGAGAAGTGTTTCAAACATCCAGGGAGGAAAAAAAGAGACTCCCCTACCATTAATATCATTGGACAACTATTTGACCTAATGTTGGGGCATGTAATTTTCCCAAAGTATTTGGACCCTGGAAGCCCTATAGAAGATGTGCACATCAATGGCACCATTTTCCCACACACTTTGATTTATCTTGGGGCTGGCATTAATGTAATGACTAAGGTCACCATGCTCAAGCTCAATCTCCAGTGTTGATTAAGAAAGACCACAACAGTCTTGCAACTTGTAGACCATTCCATAGTAGCCCCTGAGCGGATTGTTGAGGAAGTGATGGTCTCCACTGACTCATGGGAGTACCCTGCAGACTTCCTAGTTCTCCAACCTGAGGCCAAGCTTACTGGCTACCCTCTCATACTCAAGAGGCCTTGGTTAGACATTGTCGATGCCTACATTAGCTGTAGGATTGGAAATATGAATATCAAAAATAGGCATATATCCAAGAAGTTAGTCTTGTACCCTCCTGTTCAGCCATCTCTGGAACATGACTTTCCTCTATGGCTAGAAGAGGAGGAATAATATGAAGTATACTTAGCCCAACTCTATACCTTAGAAACAACCATGGGAGGAGGACAATTAGATGAAGATGATTTGATTGAACACATACTCCAAAGTCCAACTCCTAGCACCTTGTCCTTAGAGGAAGTAGTAAAGGAAACCAAGAGAAACCTTTAGATTGATATATGATTAGTTGATTCAAACCCTACTCATATCAAAACCATAGAATTCAACCCTGAAAGAACTTTGAAAATCAACCCCTCTCTTTCAATACACCAAGAAGAAAAGTTGTGTAACCTGCTAAGGGAACATCTGGATGCCTTTGCTTGGAGTTAAAAGGAAATGAAGGGAGTGCACCCCTTGGTGTATACTCATCACATTTATATCAAATAAGGTTGCAAACCAATTCGAAAACCCCAAAGGAGAATGAATCTAGCTCTCAAGGATATAGTCAAAGAATAACTGCAAAAGCTTTTGGATGCATGATTCATTTACCTTATCTCGGACAGTGAGTGGGTTTATCCTTTGGTGTTGGTTCTAAATAAAAATGGGAAGTGGAGGATTTTTTTTTATTACAGAGAGTTAAACAAAGCAACAAATAAGGACCAATTCCCTTTACCTTTCATTGACCAAGTGCTAGATGACCTGACAAGGAAAAATTTATTCTCTTTCCTAGATGGGTTCAGCCGGTACAATCAAATCCATATTAGCATAGAAGACCAGGATAAAACCACCTTCACTTGTCCTTGGGGTACTTTTGCTTATAGGGTCCTTCCTTTTGGCTTATGCAATGCCCCTACCACTTTCCAGAGAGTAGTCCTGAGTACCTTTTCCGAGCTAGTCCATGATGCAGTAAAGATTTATATGGATTACTTTACACCCTATGGGTGTGATTTCCAGGAGCCTCTGTCCAAATTGGCTAAGGTGCTTAACAAACACATTGAAATGAACTTGTCCCTTAGTCCCACAAAATGTGAGTTCTTAATGGCTGCAGGGACTGTTCTAGGTCATTCAATATCCCAGAAAAGGACTGCAAGTGGACCCAAATAACATAGCCACCATCCAAAGGGTCCCACCTCCCCAAAAAGAGGGATGTCTAAAGTTTTCTAGGTTTAGTTGGATACTATTGAATATTTATAAAAGACTTCAACAAGCTAGCTTCCCCTTTATTTGGGTTATTGGCCAAAGACTCCAAATGTTTATGGTCAAAAAGCTGTCAAGAGGTCCTGGACACCCTGAAGGACATGTTGACCACTGCACCTATTCTCTGAGGCCCAAATTGGGCCCTTCCTTTCCATATACATGTTGATGCCTCTCACAAAGCGATAGGAGCAGCTCTAGGCCAGATACATGACAAGTTACCTTATACCATTTACTTCATCAGTAAGAATATGTCAAAGGCCGAACTGAATTACCCAGTGACTGGAAAGGAGCTCCTAGATGTTGTGCATTCATTGAACAAATTTAGGCATTACATTACAGGTTACCAAACATTTGTACATACTGGCCATGCTACAATTAAATACTTGATGAATAAACCTGATGTGAGTGCTTGGATTATTAGATGGTTACTTCTATTACAATGGTTTGATCTAACCATTATTGATAAGCCTGGCAAGGAGAATGTTGTTGCAGATTTTTTATCCAGATTAACTTTTCCTGTAGGGGAGGAAGGAATGGTTGATGATCAGTTACCAGATGAACAGATACTCACCATTTCAGTTTTCTCCCCATGGTTTGCTGACATAGAAAATTACCTTTTTTCTTCATAGTTTCCACTGAACTTGTCCTCCAAAGAGAAAATCAAGATTGTGAGGAAGAGTGCCCCATTCACTTGGATTGGGGGAAACCTCTTCAAACTAGGCTCGGATCAAATTTTGAGAAGATGTATCAGGGAGGAGGAAGTCTTTGACATTCTCCTGACCTGTCATGATGGGCCTTGCAGAGGTCACTTTGCAGCCAAGAGGACAACATTCAAGGTGCTACAAGCTGGTTATTTTTGGCCCACTCTTCACTAGGATGTGAGGAAGTATACTAATCAGTGCGATCGGTGCCAAAGGATGGGAAAAACTACTGCAAGGGATGAAATGCCTTTGCAACCTCGAGTGAATTTCGAACCATTTGACAAGTGGGGCATGGATTTCATTGGACCCATTGACCCTCCATTCAGGCGAAAGCAGTACATCATTCTGTGCACCGTCTATTTAACCAAGTGGGCTAAAACAAAGGTCATCAAAACAACAATAGAGGATAAAGTGGCTAAGTTCTTAAGGGAAAATGTATTTTATAAGTTTGGGTACCCTAGATAATTGGTCATTGATCAAGGTAGCCAGTTTACATGTTACATGATTGAAAATTTGTTAAGCCATCACAATATCAAGTGTAGAACATCCACTCCTTACCACTCACAAGCTAATGGGTAAGTGGAGGTGACCAACAGAGTGGTGGAGGGCATTTTGACCAAAGTGTTTAGCAGCGACAGAAAGGACTGGGCAGATAGATTAGCTAAGGCCACTGGGGCCTACAATACCACTTGGAAGACCACCACTGGATTCACTCCTTATGAGCCAATCGATGGGAAGAAGGCCCTGATGTTCATTGAATTTGAGTACAACACATTAAGAATGGTAGCACAACTAGATTTAGATCTCACCAGGGCACAACAAGAGAGATTTCTCCAGATGAATGGGTTAGATGAGTTTAGAATGCAGGCCCTCCTGCACACATAGGTGACTAAATTTCAAAGGAATATCTGGCACAACAAGAACATAAAGGAAAAAAAAATTCAAGAAGGTGATTGGGCTTTATTGTATGATTCCGGATACAAGGATTTTAAAGGCAAGTTAAGGAATAGATGGTTAGGGCCTTATGTCATATAAAAGTGTCATGATAATGGTTCAGTGCAGATGAGACCCATTGATGTAGAAGCTATTCCTTTACTTGTCAATGGGCACAGATTGAAGGTCTACAAGAAGCCCTTGTCAAAGCAAGAATTAATCAATGGCATCAACAAGAAAGTGATGGTAGTGGAGAAAGTCTCAGCTTCTACCCTATCAAGTCACTGAAAAATGAGAATAAAAGAGAAAAAGGATAAAAAGATAAAAATAAAGAGACTCAGGTGGAAACCTCCATGAGGCACCTGAGTTCCACTATTGGGTTGAAAACCTCATGAGGCGACCCAATGGTGTAAAAATAAAAAGGGGGGGATGGGTGAAAACCTCTTGTGGGGAACCCAGAGCAAGCAACTAGGATGAAAACCTCTTGGAGGAAAACTAGTTGTTTGCAATTCAGCCGGAGGAGGATCAGTGCAATAAGAGAGGAGAAAAAGGACCTATACAGTTCATGTTTTCATTCCTACATTCCATATTCTTCATCATCCCATCATTCCTTCCATTTATGAAATCATCTAGATCAGTTTACACGGGTTCTATGTTTTCTACAGGATTCCATGTAAACCTACAGGATTGCCTGAAAACCTATAGGATGATCCTGTAGGAATTACAGTGGCTTGGGAATCCCAAGGAGAGAGACCATATAGCAAGGGGATGACCTACTTGTTTCAAAAAATAATTCTTTTACTTCACCACCTCATCACCATGCCTCTCACCACCATGATTACCCCTGCATTCATCCAATAAGTTAGTTTCAAAAAAGAGTACAGTTTTCAGAGAAAAAAAATAAAAAAATAAAAAACAAAACAAAAAACAAAAAAACAAAAAAAAATAAATAAATAAAAGAGGATAAGAATAGAGGACAAGGGGACAACACCTGAAGGATATACCTCTCACCTACCAATCACTAGACCCCTTCTCTACCCATGAAAACAATCCTCATGCTCAAGAAGTGAAGGAAAGAATGAAGCTTTAGGGGAGAGGTAGCTACAGGACACCTTGTAGGTTTCCTATAGGAAATCCTATAACAACCTATCCCACAAAACAAAATTTCACAGGTTGCAGTCATCTTCAGCATGTAGATCCTAATGTCAAGGAAGCTCCTCTAGAGCTCAATAATAGCAGCAGGATCATCAGCATCACCCTCCAGTACCTGCACATCAAAGAAAAAACATCAAAAGAGGCCAATATTAAAAAAAACATATGCAAAAAATACACAACAAGGACACCATTCTCTAACAAGAAGCATCATCAAGGCATATTACCACATGTATGTCATCTCACTTAAACTCTCTCATTAGCATAATATGATCAAAAGTGTAGGATTGTGTAAGAGTTGGTTTTTTAAGCAAAGGTGGCCAGTTCACTTGGCCACCTTTGGCCAGTCAATGAGGAGAATATAGTTAGTTCACTACACACGTGGCAACAATCAAATGAGGAGAAATGAGAGATGAGGCCAAAAGTGGTTAAGTTACGGATGACCGAAGTGGGAGATGATTACGAGGAAAGGAGGAATAATGAAGTGGTAGTGGGACCAACATCAAAAGTGGATGCTCATACTTCGGTCGCTAGCACACCATCCCACTCAATCACCCATATGAGGAAATAAAACATTGATTCCCATCCATAGGAGGCATTCACAATCTCAAGGATACATCGAAGCAAGGTTTCTCTCGGCTCCTGAAGCAGTGTCTAAAAGAAAGACAGTGAGTAGTTTTTCAGCGCAGGAGCACCTATAGGATCCTACAGGAGAACCTACAAGATATAGAGTAGTCATCTACATGATTGGCAGTGGGAATTTAGAGAGAAAAAATAAAAGGTTGGCTTCATCAGGAAGTAACCAGGAGGTAGGAGCTATACCTTCCCACATTTTCCAAGTTAAAAAAATATAGAAAACACTTCTATTTTGTTAAGGAAAATGCAGTCTAGGGGAATTGTATAGAGAGTTGTCATTTAAAATATCTCACCCATTATAATTTGGAATTATACCCCTACAAGCTTCCACAATCATCAGTTAAAAAATGACAGGGGGATTTAACAAGAGGGAACCCACAAACACAGTGAGAATTCCTCAGCACCCTCCTGTAGTAGAGATCTTCACAAGGCAAAATTGGATGGGTTTCTTTGAAAAAATGAGGGGATACGATGATGGGGTGGCCATATACTTTGATCTCTCGCTCATACCACTAACTAGGATGCATGCCACTGCTGTGGTGAAAGGTCTCTCACTAGAAACCACCCCTGAAGACATAGGCAGAATCACCACACTTCCTTTAGGGTTGCCTTGGAGAAAGGAAGATAAGGGTAACAACCAACTTGCACAGAAGAAATTCTTTTCGGAAGGAGAGGAGGCAATGGAAGACAAAAATGGGGTTAGAAGAGAAAGCTTTCCATACCCTTGGAATGAAATTAGCTACCACCTCATTAAATATATATCATGTGAGGGGAGATACAGTGTGGTATATGGATACCATTCTAGGCTTCTCCAAGAACTGAGGTTTGGAGTAGACACACCTCCTCAAAAGAGAATAAGCATACCCTACTTTCTTCTTCAATTAATGATAGATATGAACATCAAGGTGCAGGAAGGAAAACATAAAAAACTAGTCTATCATGGGTTAATCAAACTTATCCTGGAAGATGCCCTCCAAACCTAAGACTCCCTATTACATGGACAACTTTCAAAGACATGCAGATAGAGGGAGAAATAAAAGCTCTTGAATATGACAAAATCCCCACTACTAGTGAGAGGGATGAAGAGGAAACAAAAAGGAATGAAGAGGAAATAGAGGAAGAATAAGAGGAAGAAAAAGAGGAGGAAAGTGATGAAGGGACAGAAGAAGATGCAAAGGAAGAAACTGATGAACATAGTGAGCAACTTGTTGGGGTTGTGTCATATTATTTCCATGACTAGCCCCCCTATTTAATCGAGGGGTTAGAGGGGGGGTGGAGCCCCCCCCTTCATTGTGCCAACTGCGCAGTGGGGTGATCACAGAGGGGGTGGCAGCCCCCTGTATGAGGGGGTTTGAGGAGGGCAGTTAGCCCCCCCTCTACGGGATTTGGGGTACTGCCTTGAGGAAATTTGTTTTTGGACCCTATATTAGGTTGGGTGGACCTACCTATGGTTTTGTGCATGGTTTTGGATGCGATGGTTTTCGGTCCATGGTTTTGGACGTGATAGTTTTTTGATCCATGGTATTTGATGCTTTGGCATATATAAATATGTATTGTAACATTGAAAGGAACATAATGAAAAATAAATCTAGTAGTCTTGGTTTTGGGATCTCGGGGAAAATCTCCGTGTATATGTGTTATGCTTTCATATTGTTTATTTTATGTTCTTAGAATTACTATGCGGGTAATTTCTGTACGGGGTTAAAACCTACATTTAGTATTAGATTTGTTTTGGCTTCAAGGGGACGCATTTGTTGCTGAGGGGTTTCCCGATGCCAATGGTATACCTTGTTCAGTGGGAGATCTGCGAGATCGATTCTGGTGGTGAAAGAAGATGGCGAGAAGTGGAAAGATAGAGATCGATAAATTTAATAGTCAGACTTTTGAGTTGTGGAAACTCAATATGGAGGATCTATTGGTGGATAATGATCAGTGGATCATGGTAGATATGGGTACTAAACCAATGGGAGTGTCTAATGAAGAACGGAAGAAGTTGGATCAGAAGGAAAAGATCACAATACGGTTGTGTGTCTTAGATTCAGTATTGCTGAATGTATCAGGGGAAGCTACGATTAAGGCTTTGTGGGACAAGTTAGGGACTTTGTACCAATCTAAGTCTTTGGTAAATAAACTGCTCCTATGGAAAAAAAAATTATAACCTGAGGATGAAAGATGGAGACTTGGTGACAGAGCATATGAACGCATTTAATATTGTGGTAAGTTAGTTATTATGTATTGATATTAAAATTTTAGATGAAGATAAGTGCATGAGTTTGTTGTGTTCTCCACCATATTCGTGGGATAGTTTGGTTATTTCAATAGGTAGTAATGCAACTGCATTGTAATTTGATGAAATAGTCTCACCCTTTCTGACGGAGGAGATGAGACAGAAAAATATGGAGAGCTAGAATGGTGATGCCTTGTCTGTATGAGGACGGTCCCAGAATAGAAAAAAAATAATTCATTGAGTGGGAGATCTAAATCTAGAGGGAGATCTAAATCTCTAGGAAAACTTGTAAAGGTGGCTTGCTAGAAATGCGGAGAGGAAGGGCACTACAAAACGGATTGTAAATCTAAAGCTCCTGACAAAGGGAAGGGATCTGATGATGCTCCTTCTGTAGAGGTGAAAACAAACTCAGATGAAGGTGGGGATGTGTACTTGGCTTATTCAAGTACACATGTAGATCATGAGGCATGGTTGATTGACTCAGGTGCATCCTTTCACTTCACTCCCCATAGAGGGTGGTTCTCCGAGTATGAGAAATACGATGATGGTGATGTCTTCTTAGGGGATGATAGGAAGGCTAGAATCGTTGGTCGTGGAAAAGTAAAGTTGAAGTTGCAAGGTGGAAGGGTTAGAACACTTCCGGGTGTTCTGCATATTCCTGTATTGGCCAAGAAATCTGATTTCTATAAGTAAGATGGATGATGCACGTGTAAAAATAGTGTTTGAGAAGGATACTTGCAAGATGGTTTGGGGAGCACTAGTATTGATGTAGGGTGTTTGGATTGGAACTTTGTAAAGTTGCAAGGTAGCACTATTGTTGATGGGTGCAACAGTTCTGGGGTTCCTAAAGGTGGCGCAGAAAATGTAGTGGTTTCTGGAGAGAAGACCGTGTCGTGGCATCAAAGGCTTGGACATATTGGAGAGAAGGGCCTTTGAATACTTCATGGTAAAGGTATGATAGAAGGTATGAGTAATAGCTCTCTAGATTTTGATTTCTATGAAAAATTTATATATGGGAAGTATAATCAGGTTCGTTTCCCCTCTGGTGGTAAGAGGGAGAAAAAACTATTAGAACTTGTGCACAGTAATGTTTTTGGACCTCTGAAGGTTCCATCAATGGGTAAGTCTATGTACTATGTATCATTTATAGATGACTTCTCAAGGAATACTTGGATATATTTCCTTGAGAATAAATTTGAAGTCTTTGATAGGTTTAAAGAATTAAAGGTTCTCGTGGAAAACCAGACAAAGAAGAAGATAAAGGTGTTGAGGGTAGATAATGTTGGAGAGTTTTTCAGTAAGGAATTTGAAGAATTCTATAAGAAGTGTGGTATAGCATGGCAGAAGACTACTCCATACAGACCTAAGAAAAATGGAGTTACAGAAAGAATGAACAAGACATTGATGGAAAGGGCAAGAAGCATGCCCAATGGTGTTGGGTTGGGATAAGAATTCTGGGCATAGGCAGTGGAGATAGCATGTTACCTAGTCAACCGATCACCTTCATCAGCGTTGGAGAATAAGACTCCACAAGAGGTATGGACTCCTAAGAAACCCTCTCTTTCACATCTGAGGGTATTTAGATGTGATGCATATGTACATGTTCCAAAGGTTAAAAGAACCAAGTTGGCTAGTGAATCTGAAAAGTGCATCTTTATTGGGTATAAGGATGGTTTAAAGGGTTATAAGCTTTGGAACCCAGTAACAAGGAAGGTTGTGTACAACTGATATGTGGTGTTTAGAGAGGTAAAATATTTTATTAAACATGAAGTCCAACCAAAGGAATCTGAGAAGATATAGTTTGAGCTTAAGAAGGAAGAACCAGAGTCTACAGCAGAGGAGGAATTAGAAGATGAAGAGCCACAAACTCCGGGTGTGAGGAGATCAGTGCGAGAAAGAAGGCAACTGAAAAGGTATAGTCCATCTGCTTTCTATTCAAATTTTGTTTTATTTGTTACTGATGATGATCCCAAAACTTAGAAGGAAGAAATAGATTCAATGGATGGAAAACTCTGGAAGGAGGCCATGGTTGATGAAATGGAATCTTTGCACAAAAATGAGGCTTGGGATCTGGTGAAATTGCCGGCTGGAAGGAAACCCATTGGTAGCAACTGGGTGTTCAAGAAGAAGACAAATGCAGAAGGAAAGGTGGAGAAATAAAAAGTTCGGTTGGTAGTAAAAGGTTATTCCTAGGTGCCGAGAATTGATTTTGGTGATATTTTTTGTCCTGTTGCCAAGGTAGCTTCTATTAGATTACTTTTATCTATTGCTACTGCTTTTGATTTTGAGGTAGAACGAATGGATGTGAAGACAACATTTCTTCATGGGGATCTGGAAGAGGAGATCTACATGAAGGAACCTGAAGGTTTTGTGGTGAAGGGTAAGAAAGAATTTTATTGCCTATGCAAGTTAAAGAAGTCTCTGTATGGGTTAAAATAGTCAAAGGATGTGGTATCAGAAATTTAATACATTTATACGAGGACTTGGCTTCACCAGAAGCAAGGCAGATCACTTTCTGTATTCTAAATTAATTGGTGATCATGTTATTTATCTGGTCTTGTATGTGGATGATATGTTGTTGGTTGGAAATGACAAAGAAATTATTCAGGATTTGAAGACCCAATTGTCCTCCAAATTTGACATGAAAGATCTTGTTGCTGCAAACTATATTTTGGGCATGGAAATTAAAATAGATTGGGCAAAGAGGAATCTCTGGTTAAGGCATAGGAAGTATGTCGAGAAAATACTGCAGAGGTTTAATATGCAGGATAATAAATTAGTGAACATTCCTATTCTTGTAGGTGTAAAGTTATCTGTCAAATAGTGTCCCAAGACACAAGAAGAGGAAGAGGACATGTCCCATGTTCTATATGGAAGTGCAGTTAGTAGCCTAATGTATGCAATGGTCTGTACTAGACCAAACATTGCACATGCAGTGGGAGTATTGAGCAGGTTTATGTCAAAGCTACTGAAGGAGCACTGGACAATAGTGAAGCGGATTTTCAGGCATTTGTATGGCACTAGTGATTACAGTTTATGCTACCAAGGAAGACCAAGATTGGATAAAGTGTTCGATATTCCTAGCTTTGTGGATGCAGTTTGGGTTGGAGATTTGAATTAGAGAATATCTACAAGTGGGTATGTGTTTAACCTATTTGGAGGTGCAGTCAGTTGGATGAGTAAGAAATAATCTGTAGTGGCACTATCAACTACAGAAGCAAAACACATGGCAGCTACTCATGCAAGAAAGGAAGCAGTTTGGTTTCAAAGATTGTGTTCAAGTATGGGGTTAGTACAGGGAGCTATAAGGATAGACTCTGACAGCCAAAGTGCAATTTTCTTGGCAAAAAAACCTGCTTATCATTCAAAGACAAAGCACATTGATGTTCAATATCACTTTGTGATGGATATGATAGAACAAAAAAAGGTGTTTTTGGTAAAGGTGGACACTTTGAAGAATATTGCAGATGCATTCAAAAAATCTGTGAGCTCTAGAAGTTCCCTTGGTGTAGAGAAACAATGGGCATTTCAGGGTTGGATAAATGAATAAGCTCTCATGTGGCCCCCTGTGGAGAGAAAACAACAAGTTGGAGAATGTTGGGTTGTGTTATATTCTTTCCATAACTAGCCTCTGTAGTTAACCGGGGGGTTAGAGGGGGGCCGAGGCCCCTGCTTCATTGCACTAACAATGCATCAGGGGGGTCACAGGGGGGTTTAAGGGGGGCGGTTAGGCCCCCTCTATGGGGTTTGGGGTAGCACCCTAGGGAATTTTTTTTTTGGACCCTGTAATAGGTGGGCGGACCTACCTATGGTTTTTTGCATGGTTTTCGCACGTGGTTTTGGACTCGATGGTTTTCGGTCCATGGTTTTGGATATGATGGTTTTCAGTCCATGGTATTGGATGCTTCGGCATGTATAAATATGTATTGTAACATTGAAAGGAACATAATGAAAAATCAAACTGGTAGTCCCGATTTTGCGATCCAGGGGAAAATATCTATGTATATGTGGTTTATGTGTTATGTTCCTGCATTGTTTATTTTATGTTCTTAGAATTCGTATGCAGGTAATTTTTGTACAGGGTTAAAACCTACAGAACTAGAGGGAGAAGAAGAAGAGAAAGACAAGGATGATAAGGAGAATGGAAAAGAGGAGATAAAGGGTAAGGAAGAACAGAGGTCTACAATCCAAGGAAAAATGGGGGAAGAATCACCAAGGGTATCTACAGAACCCACTGAGAAAGCGGAAGCAACTACTCTTACTACCTTAAGTACACCTATCAAGTAAAAAGGGAAGAGACAGAGACAAAACCCATTGTACTTTAGGACAAGAAAAAGTACAAGAATCAGGCGAGAAAGCCTAAAACATCCACCAAAGTTCCTATTGTCATTGAAGACTCACCAAAACAGCAAGAAAAGGTAGCTCCTCTTATGAAAACTCAAGGAGAATGATCATCAGGAGAAGCCTCTCCCAAATATCCCATCACTTATGTTAGGAGGCTTGTCACTAGGTTTGCCTCATCCAAAGGAAGAGGTCTCCTATAGGAGACACAGAAAGACCTATAAGAAGCAAAGGCCATCCTACAAGAAGCTCTACTAAACCTCCAGGAAACTCAGAAAATGGACCAACAAGGGATCATTCAGCAAGAAACAAAGAAGAAACATCCAGAACTGAGGGAACCTAGTTCTCAGCCCAACCTTGACTCTTACTACAGGTTCATTGAAGGGGGTAGGGTCATTCCACAGACATTTTCCATCCCTTTATTCTTTGAGCTTGAAAAAGAAAGGGCAAGAGAACATAGGTGGATGAAAATTTTCAAATCTAAAGGAGTGGAGGATATAGGCCACATGGAGGAAAAAGTAAAGGCGATGGGCAGAGAACTGAGGATCATAAGGGGAAAAGAGGAAATGATGAAAGATTAGTTGGAAGAAGAGAATGCATGGCTAAGGGGATAGTTACAAGAGAGAGAAAGTCAATTGGCATCCATGGCTAGTTTATCCTTAGAGGCAATCCAGTGCAGGATGCCAGCAAAGTCCTATGCATTGTATCTTAAGGAACAATGGCTACAGTTCTAAATTAAGAGTCTAGCACAGAGAGGCACTATGCCCTTCTAAGACTACAAACAATTCATTGATCTCTATGATCAAATCACCTTGGAGGATAGAGCTAAAATGTATGAGTTTTACCTACACAACTTGGCCTTAATAGATCTGAATGTGTGGGACCCAATTCAAAACAAGGGGACTTGAAATTGATGGCTTTGGCATCATGGATGAATCATGAGGAGGCAAGAGCTGTAGAAATGAAGAAAGTAATAGAAAGAGAATAGAAGAAACCCCTCATTATAAGATCTTTACAATCAAATCCAATGGTTGTCATCATCACCCACAACCCAATTGCAAATGACCCTAAGCTTGCACCTAGGTACCTTGCTGCCCAAGAGAAAGAAGTCACACACTATGAGGACATGTTCAGGTTGTTAGGGGATGATAGTATGCAAGCTTATCAAAGGAGATGGAACACTTTTCCCCACAGCTTGAAAATAAGAGAGTACCATTCTCCTCAGAGAATGAGAGAGGCACTAAACAGAACACCCATGTACAAGCGAGCTCTCAAAAGACTCAAAGTCAATTGGATTGGCTTTAGATTAAGCTCACCACTACTCTTAGGAATGCTGGAAGGAAGGAAGGAAGAGGAAGAAAGAAAGCAGTTGGAGGAGATAAAGAGGAAGGTAGGATTCTATCAATAGGAAGAGGAAACTACAGCATAAGCATGGGATGCTAGGGAAGCCACTAGAGCATTGAAGGACATGGATATAGATTGAGTTGCTCAGAGGATGAGAAACAATTTCAGTAGGGGGGTGATTATGAGCCTCATCATTGGGTAACTATATGGACCTTAATACACCTCCAAGCTTATTTAAATCAAATCTTCTCATAATTCCTTACATATTTTAATTATATTTTGCTTAATGAGATGAGTAACAGTGAGATGTTATTCCTAGTGGACTAATGTACATTGATTGCAGGTTTTTGAGAGCAAATCATGCCAATTTTGGCTAATTAAGGGTAGAAAATTGAATGAGACAAGGAGGAGAGATTATAGGAGATATATCCTCCTCATTTACTCTTCACTCATTCGAATATTCCTCCATCAAATCACACTAACTTCGAGTTACAAGCAGCGAAGTCATGAAGATCAAAAGGCAGTCGAGCCAATGACAGTTAAAGAGCCATTTCATCTTGAGTTTGGGAGCTTAGTCTCCCTATATTTAAGGAAGTTGTTGGAGACTTCAATTGTATAAATAAGGAGGCCTAGAGCCTCATTAGGATTCAAATTTTTGACATAAAAGAACTAAAAAATTTTTGAGTTCAAGACTTATGGAAGACATTGTTATGTAATTTTGTAATATGATAATGAGAATGAGCATTTCCTTGATCCATCACTGAGTTGACTCAGAGGGCTGAAGCTCTTGGGTTAGGACCCAACCCTAGAAGCAAAGGCTCATCTTCTTGTATTTGTATGCTTAGTTGATTTCATAGATCAATGGTTGAATTGTCTTTAGCATTATTTCATTACAAGTAGTTGCGGATTTGATTAGTTTGCTTCCATTTGTGCATTGCTTTAGCAACAACTTAGGAAGGTAAAGGAATATCAAAAATATGTTAGTAGTGTTAGCGCTTGAAATTTCACCTCAGGCTGAGAAAGGTAAACTTCAAGGCAACATCAAACCACTTAGCCTCGTAGCTAGCCCTACGGGGCAGGAGAGGGCTCTCTCCGGTCTATCTCGGAAAAGATCTTCAACAGGAAAAGATAACCAATAAAGAACACTGATTTTAGGCTAGTAAACGGATAAAAAAGTTTGATTTGGGATTTTTAGGGTTTTGGTGGAAAGTTGGGGAAAGGCAATTCTGGGTGCGGGGATTGGACACAGTTTTTGCAGGGGGTTCTTTGGGGCAAGGTAGGAGACTGTACTGATGCCTTTAAATTAAGTGAATGGATAAGAATGACCAATGAGGAGCTAAAGAGAGCAAGAAACCTTCAATAGTTCTCTTTAGACAGATGAAAACATAAATATTAAGCAAACTTAAAACCAGAGCATGGCAATCATGAATTCTACTTTAACACTTCATTTGCCTAATTTGCAGAAGGAAAAGTAAGAAGATGAATCACATAAAAAATTTACAAGTACAAATAGAAACACACCATCAATACATGTAACCACAGGAATCCCAAAAAGGACTGCAAAACCCTGTTCTTTCTTCCTTTGCCAAAACTGCAGAGATACAATGAATAATACAATAGAGCTTCTCCCTCAAGAGTCCAACCTCTCCAACCCCTGAAAATGACTAAGAAAATACATAATATAGGCAAGCTAACACCTTTCCTTGCCTCTAGGGGTCGAGCTCACTATCCTAGGAGCTGTTTCAACCAATTCTAAACTGAGCACTAAAATCTAGGCAGTCAAAACAACTTGCCTCTATTAGTTAGGAAACCAATTCATTCATTAAATGTTTGCTATTTCATGAATGAATCTTCTAGAATAGGTAAATAAGTGTCATGTCAACATGAAAATACATTAATTACATCAAAGAGGGTGAAAAATCCCATCACAAGTCAAAACTGGTCAAAACTGGGCGAATTCCTGAGATGTAGATGAATTCCTGTGAAGACTGCCCAACGGGTCGCGCCCTCTTCCTGAACGGGTCGTGCTACTTTGGAGCTGATTTTGAGGTACCTCCCGGTGTCCAAATGAGGCAAAAGTGGTCTTGTTGGAAAGGTCTGGATGTCTACTTTCCAACCCAAGTAGAATTTCTGAATTTGGTGGTCATTTACCCCTCCAAAATTGCAATCTCCCAAGACTGCTTCATGTGTGTCAAAAAGGTGGCAGAAAGTCATTTTTTGCTTGTTTTTTGACTTTTTGGAGGCCCAAAACTTGGTGAAATTTCTTGGAAATGGCTGAGAAAGTGTAAATTTCCATGACAAATCCAGAAATGCTGAGTTTTCCCAAAACGGAGTTGCCCAACGAAAGGCCATTGGTGGAGAAAACCTGTGTTTGGCACAAAAAATTCACAATTGACAAAATTTTCTCCAAATTTCTTGAAATTTGGGCTGGGAGTGCCCAATAAAGTACCATGCTCAGTCAAAGAGGCTTTGGCCAAAATTTGGAGTGGATCGGGCCTTTTCCATCGTTTTAGTGCCTTGGCCAACCTCCTTAGATCCGGTGATTGTAATTTTGACATTTCTCTAAAACCATGACACCTGTGAAAAAAGTGAAGGAGGTTTTTCTTCCTTGGCCTATTATGGACAAAAACCTCTCTCAGTTTTCCAAAATTCATCTTTGATTGCTCTGAAACGGCTTTTGAGTGGAACTTATCCCAATGTGTGGAACAAGGGATTTTGTCGAAATGAAGCGAAATGAAGGGGATAAGAGGCTTCTAAATTCTTGGGGAAATTTTTGGAAGTAGGGAGGGATGTTAGGAAGCAGGGGAAAGTGGAATCTCAGAGATTGAGTGAGGGGAAGGGGTCCAAAAGGGCAAAACACAGGCCCAACCTAAAAAATTGCCAGGTTGTAGCTAGAAACTAGTGTTTGTGCAAAAATGAGGAATTTGACGGATCTAAGGGATGAGAAGTATTTGATAAGGTATTTTAAGGATAGAGGAAGGTGTATGAACATCAGGATACAAGTTTTTCCGATGATTTGACCGTCCAAGAGAAATTGCCTTCAAAACCCTAGGAGAGGGAAATGACCTTACCTAGGCGCAACTGAAGCATGGACAAGGTGTAAAATGACTCATTAGACACTGACATGATAATGAAAACCCTATGAATGATGATAGACTCAGCTGAATAGTGACATAGATTGGCATTTGGGCAACTTTGAAAAGAGTGAGAGCAAACCCTAGACCTAATGCCTAGTGACCAAATTTTGCTTGAAGACTCACTGAAATGACAAAATTTGACCTTGACACTTCAAAATCACTTTGTAAGAGCATATTTGATCACTGGAGGAAGGCTGGAAAGACTGACACTAACATTGGCTCCAATGGGGATGGTAGCTCCTTGGAGGTGCCAAGAACCTCAGACCTCTGGGAGAGCAGACCAGTGCTTTCAACCATTGGGCAATGGAGTCCATATTTTGGCAAACGACACAAGACTTTGACTCATTTATTGACTGAAACCTGACTCAAGCCGAAACAATTATGAAACCAACATGACTGAAAACTGACTCACAAATGACTCATGACTGACTTAACGAAAACAAGAACTTACAAAGCTTATTGAAGGCAGCAGTCCATCAAGATTTGAAATCATGATGACAACCAGCTGTGTTTCTTACAAGACAATATACATCAAACTATATCAAAATGCCAATGCAACCAATCAAGCAGATGCCTTCTTGACTGATTCTCCCAATCAGATCTCATGATCAACAATGGATACTGGTAATTGGGCATCCAAAAACATAGCTGACCATGATCTCCTTCATCACTGAACACTGCAATAAACACTATCACTGCTGGCTGCAACAAACTTGCTAGAGGATCGTGAAAAACATGAAGATTTTCCACTGCCACCTCCTGCTGAAAGAACAAGGTGTCCTTTGTTTCAAATTCTGATCTGCCTTCATCATGTGCTTCAGTAAAAGTATGCTCATGGGCTTCAAAAAACTCTGAACAAATGGATGGGCAGATCTCTTCTTGGAAAAGCATTTCAGCACATGAAACATATGAAGAGGAATCTGAATGGAAATCCTGAATGTTTTGTTCTTCTATGGTGTGAATGTGTTGTAGGTCATCTTCATATGATATCACAACCAAATTATCAAGTTCCTTATTACATTCTTCAATATTATCAAGCACAGTATTATCATTTACATCGTCTGCCACAAATTCACTCAAAGAAACTTTTTCACTTGCTTGAGCAAAGATCTCACCTTGCTGTTCATGAGCCGACTGGATTGCTTCTTCATGAAGGCTGTGTTCTAATGATGGACTAACAGTATGAATTACTGTGTCTTCTACATTCCAAATGACTTCAACAGAACCTGGAGTAGCTGACTTCCAGTTTAACTTGGTCATTTGCCTTATCACTTATGGCTTTTCTGCTGCTGCCTGTTTCTGTTGATGTTCAAGTTGTTTCGAATTAGGAAGGAAACCCGGAATGGATTCTGCCACAAGGTTTGAACTATGTAAATTATCGTCGATGTTTTCTATCACACTATTTGCTGCCATCGCCACGTCCATTGTTTCCTTTATTTCTTCTTTAAGCTGAGAATCCCAGTTCGCAAATAGGATTTCCTTATGTGACTTTTCTAGCTTGGGAAAGTCGGCCTTTCTCCCCTCTTCTGTATTTTTCCAGGCGATAAAATCAGAGACCCTTTTAAAAATTTCTTCGTATTCAAGTCTCATTTCCATGACTTGAATTGTCAGTTTATCACTCGTTTCGCAATAAGATTTCCACTGTGAAATATTCTAGCAGAATAATTCTTTCTGGTGCATCAGCTGGGAGTTAAGACCAAGTTCTTCGGTAAAAAATTGATCAATTTTTGGATCGTCTTTGTGTAGATCATTTATTTCTTGCATCTGTGCCTTCTTCTCAGCTAAGATGGTTCGATGTTCTATTTTCATCTGTTCAAATACCTGTTGAAGCTTGGCCAACTATATCTCTGCCTATTGGTCGGATTTTACTTGTTGTAATTGTTGCTCAAGTGACGTTATTTTATCTTCCTTTTCTCTAAGAAACATTTGTATTTTTATTTCTTTGTCCATGGTCGTTGTAGCGTAAGCACCTACAAACTGCGAGAGTCTAGTAAGGTTGGCGGATGGGTCAACGGGTGAGTCTTTCCATAGAACATCCATTGGTTCATTTTCAGGGGTAGTAGCAGCTGTAGAGTCCAATTTCCTTTTCTTTCTTTGTCTTTTCACCATGGCCTTATGCTGTGGGCTATAGAACATAGAGAGAGGGGGAATGTACTCAATTCTCAAAATTATTTCGGAAGTGCGGGTGGCAGGGATGTGCTCTACCTCTTGTGTATTTACAGTCTCTTCCACTGTAATTTCCAGAGTTGTTTTCTGTTGTGGAGTTTGCAACTCTAGCGCCTGTTCCTATTGGGTTGTGTTATATTCTTTCCACTACTAGCCCACATAGTTAACCAGGGGATTAGAAGGGGGGTGAACCCCCCCCCCCCTTGTTGTGGCGATTGCGTAGTGGGGGGAGTCATAGGGGGTTTTATGGGTGCAAGTAACCCCACTCTATGGGGTCTGGGGTAGTGCCCTGGAAAATTTTGATTTTGGACCCTATGTTAGGTTGGGCGGACCTACCTATGGTTTTGTGCATGTTTTTCGCACATGGTTTTGGACACGATGGTTTTCGGTCCATGGTTTTAGACACGATAGTTTTTCGGTCCATGGTATTGGATGCTTTGGGATGTATAAATATGTATTATAACATTGAAAGGAATATAATTAAAAATCAAGATGGTAGCCCTGGTTTTGGGAACCAGGGGAAAATATCTATGTATATGTGTTTTATGTGTTGTTCTCTTGCATTGTTTATTTTCTATAATTTATGTACGGGGTTAAAACCTACATTTGGTATCGGAGATGTTTTGGCTTCAAGGGGATGCCTTTATTGCTGAGGGCTTTCACTCGGGCATGTGGTAGAGCGTGCTCAGTGGGAGATTTGAGAGATCGATTTTGGTGGTGAAAGAAGATGGCAGGTAGTGGAAGGAAAGAGATCGAACAATTTAATGGTCAGAGTTTTGAGTTGTGGAAACTGAAGATGGAGGATCTATTGGTGGATAAAGATCAATGGATCATGGTAGATCCAGGCACTTAACCAACGAGAGTGTCTGATGAAGGATGGAAGAAGTTAGATCGAAAGGAAAAGAGTACAATACGATTGTGTGTCTCAGATTCAGTATTGTTGAATGTATCAGGGGAAGCTATGGCTAAGGATTTGTGGGTCAAGTTAGGGACTTTGTACCAATCTAAGTCTTTGGTGAATAAACTATTCCTACGGAAAAATTTATATAACCTGAGGATGAAAGATGGAGACTCGGTGATAGAGCATCTGAACACATTCAATACTGTGGTCAGTTAGTTATCATCTGTTGATATTAAAATTTTAGATGAAGATAAGTGCATCAGTTTGTTGTGTTCTCTACCAGATTCATGGGATAGTCTGGTTATTGCAATGGGTAGCAATACAAATTCCTTGCAGTTTGATGAAACAATCTTATCCTTGCTGATGGAGGAGATGAGATGGAAAAATATGGAGAGCCATAATGGTGATGCCATGTCTGTACAAGGGCGGTCTCAGAACAGAAACAAAGATAACTCATCGAGTGGGAGATCTAAATCTCTAGGAAAACCTGTAAAGGTGGTGTGATGAAAATGCAAAAAGGAAGGGCACTACAAAAGGGTTTTTAAATCTAAAGCTCTTGATAAAGGAAAGGGATCTAATGATGCTCCTTCTGCAAAGGTGAAAACCACCTTAGATGAAGGTGGGGATGTGTACTTGGCTTCTTCAAGTACACATGTAGATCATGAGGCATGGTTGATTGACTCAAGTGTATCATTTCACTTCACTCCCCATAGAGAGTGGTGCTGCGAGTATGAGAAATATGATGGTGGTGATGTCTTCTTAGGGGATGATAGGAAGGCTAGAATCGTTGGTCACAGAAAATTAAAGTTGAAGTTGCAAGGTGGAAGGGTGAGAACACTTCTGGATGTTCTACATATTCTTGTATTGGCCAGAAATCTGATTTCTGTAAGCAAGCTGGATGATGCAGGTGTAAAAACAATTTTTGAGAAGGATACCTACAAGATTGTTCGGGGAGCAGTGGTATTGATGCGGGGAGTTCGGATTGGAACTCTGTACAAGTTGCAAGGTAGCACTATTGTTGATGGGTGCAACAGTTCTATGGTTCCTGAAGGTGGAGCAGAAAATATAGTGGTCTCTGGAGAGAAGACCATGCTGTGGCATCAAAAGCTTGGACATATTGGAGAGAAGGGCCTTCAAATACTTCATGGTAAAGGTATGGTAGAAGGTATGAGTAATATTTCTCTGGATTTTGATTTCTGTGAAAATTGTGTATATGGGAAGTAGAATCGGGTGAGTTTCCCCTCTGATGGTAAGAGGGTGAAACATATATTAGAGCTTGTACACAATGATGTGTTTGGACCTGTGAAGGTTCAATCACTAGGTAAGTCTATGTACTATGTATCATTTATAGATGACCTCTCAAGGAATACATGGATATATTTCCTTAACAAGAAATCTGAAGTATTTGACAGGTTTAAAGAATTTAAGGCTCTGGTGGAAAACCAGACAGAGTAGAAGATAAAGGTGTTGAGGACAGATAACGGTGGAGAGTTTTGTAGTAAGGAATTTGAAGACTTATATAAGAAGTGTGGTATAGCACGACAAAAGACTACTCCATATACACCTCAGGAAAATGGAGTTGCAGAAAGAATAAAAAAGATGTTGATGGCAAGGGCAAGAAGCATGCTTAGTGTTGTCGGGTTAGGACAGGAATTTTGGGTAGAGGTGGTGGAGACAGCATGTTACCTGGTCAGCAAATCACCTTACTCGGTGTTGGAGGATAAGACTCCACAAGAGGTATGGACTAGTAAGAAACTATCTCTTTCACATATGAGGGTATTTGGATGTGATGCATATGCACATGTTCCAAAGGAGAATCGAACCAAGTTTGATAGTAAATCTAAAAGGTGCATCTTTATTGGGTATAAGGATCGTTTAAAGGGTTATAAGCTTTGGAACCCAGTAACAACAAAGGTTGAGTACAACTAAGATGTGGTGTTCAGAGAGGTGAAAGATGTTCTTAAACATGAAGTCCAACCAAAGGGACCTGATAAAATAGAGTTTGAGCTAAAGGAAGAAGAATTAGACTCTACAGAAGATGAGGAATCAAAAGATGAAGAGCCACAAACTCCGAGTGTGAGAAGATCAGTTCGAGAAAGAAGGCAACCAGAAATGTATATTCCATATTCTTTCTATTCAAATTTTGCTTTATCTATTACTGATGATGATCCTGGAAATGTGAATGAAGCAGTAGATTCAGAGGATGGAATACTCTAGAAAGAGGCCATGGTTGATGAAATGGCATCTTTGCACAAAAATAAGGCTTGGGATCTGGTGGAGTTGCCGGCTGGATGGAAACCCATTGGCAGAAAATGGGTGTTCAACAAGAAGAAAAATGTAGAAGGAAAGGTGGAGAAATACAAAGCTCGGTTGGTAGCAAAAGGTTATTCCCAAGTGCCGAGAATTGATTTCGGTGATATTTTTTCTCCTGTTGCCAAGGTAACTTCTATTAGATTACTTTTATTTGTTGCTATTGCTTTTGATTTTGAGGTAGAATAGACGGATCTGAAGACAACATTTCTTCACGGGGATCTAGAAAAGGAGATCTACATGAAGCAACCTGAAGGCTTTGCGATGAAGGGTAAGAAAGAATTGGTATGCAAGTTAAAGAAGTCTCTGTATGGGTTAAAATAGTCAGCAAGGATGTGGTATTAGAAATTTTGTACATTTATATGGGACTTGGCTTCACCAGAAGCAAAGCAGATCACTGTGTGTATTTTAAATTAATTGGTGACTGTGTTATGTATCTGGTATTGTATGTGGATGATATGTTTCTGGTTGGAAATGACAAAGAAATTATCCAAGATTTGAAGATCCCTATTTGTCCTCCAAATTCGACATGAAAGATCTTGGTGCTGCAAACTATATTTTGGGCATGGAAATTAAAAGAGATCGGACAAAGAGGAAGCTCTGGTTAAACCAAAGGATGTATGTCGAGACAATATTGCAGAGGTTTAATATGCAGGATAGTAAACCAGTGAAGGTTCCTATTCCTGTAGGTGTAAATTTATCTACTGAACAATGTACCAAGACACAAGAAGAGGAAGAGGACGTGTCCCGTGTTCCATATGCAAGTGCAGTCGGTAGCCTGATGTATGCGATGGTCTGTACTAGACTAGACATTGCACATACAGTGGGAGTATTGAGCACGTTTATGTCAAAACCATGGAAGGAGCACTAGACAGTAGTGAAGTGGGTTTTTAGGTATTTGCGTGGCAATAGTGATTATGGTTTGTACTACCAAGGAAGACCAGGATTGGAAAGAGTGTTCGATATTCATGGCTTTGTTGATGCAGATTGGGCTGGAGATCTGGATTAAAGAAGATCTACAAGTGGGTATGTGTTCAACCTATTAGGAGGTGCAGTCAGTTGGATGATGTAGAGCTGTAACAAGGGTCTCTTTCACCTCTAGTTATGCCACATTAATAAGTCAATCCGGGAACGCTTTGTTATTGCAAAGAGTAACTCAATCCGAGGCTATTTGTCAGAGTAATGCTTAGTAGTACAGTGTCTAGAAAATACAAGAGTAAACAGATGCTAAAATTATGACTAAATTGTTCTAAAAGAATAAAATCACACAAAGCGGCTTATCAGTCAAGGGTGCGGAAGCGATAACCCATCCCTCTAGAAACTGATGGAAAGGAAATTAGAGCATGGACCATAGGTCTGGGAGCTAGGCAGCGACTGCTGAGGCTCTCTATAGCCTTAGACCTTCTCTCACACAAAAATAGTAAATGCAAGTAAATGGAACGGCAGAAAGTAAAATGGAACAGCAAACAGGAAATGGAACAGCAAATCTGAAATGGAACAACAGTAAATGGAACAGCAATAAATGGAACTAAACCTCGCGAGTCTAAACTAAACTTGTTCTATTCAACCAAACTCACACTCTGTAATAAAATAGCAGTCTCTTCTCTTAAAGCAACTTCAATGGTTTATACTTTATGGAATAGTATTCACAAATGAATTATGGAACAACAATCATCAACCATAGATACACAACACGCTTAATATAGCAATCTGATGATTAACGCAAATAAGACTATGCTTCCAAATAGAATAACATTACTTCCGGATTCCAATAATTGAGATTTCAAATGAATCCAATACAACAATATTCAATATGAAGGCTCTGTAATAGAAACAATTGGCTTAGATTGTTAACATGCAATCAACTCTGAAAAGATTCACCCATACGATGCAGAGTCACTACATAAATCTCTTGAAAGAAACCATTAATGAATTAATCGTAACAGAGCATGGAATAGCATATGAAGAACATGTCAAATCACCAAACTATAAAGATAAACAAACCACGCAGAAACCAAATTATAATGATACAAAAGCAAGTGTCCTTCGGAGCCGGGCCCTTAGCTTCCAACGGTACACTGCCTTAGATTACACCAGATGTAGAGATGAAATGAACACCAAGTCTTTTATATTAATGCATCAACAAATGTACAACAAAACAAGTCTTAGTGAGAGTCGATGATCAAAGTTGAATCTGAAAGTCACAGTTACATATATGAAAAAAAGGTCCCTTTGCTTAACGATGCTGTCCCTTTTTATAAAAGTAACGGCGGAGGTATCTAGGTAGCAAAAATAAGCAAAACAACGATCCCTCAGGATCAAATATCCTGAGGGATTCGCCAAGCCGTTAATCCTTTACTTTTCTTCCCCTGTTCCACCGAATTGATAATCCTTCTTTCTTTTCAGGGTCGTTCTGCTTCGATCTGTTCGATCTCGTTCGCATCCGGTTCCCTTCTAAAGGGACAATAGTTATTCCTCCTTTGTCTTTTCCTTTCGAATGGAAGCCCTTCGTTTCCACCCTTTCCTGCATGGAAAAATAACAATTATCAGCGATTAAGCTTTCCATACTAATTCTTACACATTCTATTAAAATTCTTTATTTCTTTAAGTTCATTATGCAGGAAGGGTTACAATTGTTACTGAAAAGTCACTAAATTGTTCGTCAAAAACATACCTTTCCAGTGCTCCACACACCCCCTTGCTTACCCTGTTTCATGCCCTCATGAAAACATTATAGTTGACATGCAAGGCGGTAAGAGAATAGGCTAGAAAGGGAACCTCGTGTGGAGGCCTATAGCCATGATGAGCAACTAAATCATCAAAGAACTGATTTGTTTGACCTTCAGGCATTTCATACAAGGCCTGATATCCGGGTGCAGGGTGCCAAATAATTGGACTACGAAATCGATACCCTAACGAGGATGGCCCTGCTTGCAAAATACGTTCGCCATAAAGGTTCAATCGGCTGGCAACTAGCTCAAAATTTTCATACTTGAATGGTTCCCTGAGTTGGATGTTTGGGTTCGAAGTCTGGTATCGGAATTTTGCAGCATCGATGGCGAGGTCTTTAATAGTCAGAAAATATTCCAGATTTTGTCGGATTAGGTCCTCGTGCATGGGTCCTAATGTCTCCATAACACCAGGGATTCTCATAAGGCTCCTATGTGCTCTCCATAACAGTACTGGGTCTCTAGGCTCGGCTCTTACCCACAAGTCTAGGCTATTTTCCTGTCTCTGAAAAGTGTTATAAGCCCTGATCCATTTTAGCTGATTAACCCCGAATGAAACGAAGGCTTGCAATTGGATGTCCCAAACAAAAGGGCTAGGATTTAAATCAGTTTCCTGGTCTAGCACGAGGTTATGCAAGTAAAATTCACATAATAATCTTTAAACCTTAGTTCCATAATGCTTGCAACAATCTATGAAATCATTAACAGTATTGATTTGTATAGGGGCACCTGCCTTGACAGCTTTTATCTTTAATCGTAAATATCGTTCAAGCAGAAATAAAGCATAATTTTTAGCAGGGGGCCTACAGGCCAGAACGTCGTTATACAAAGAACACACAGTGTCCATCTGCCTAACAACAATATCTAATCGACGAGTTACCTTTGCAACTTTTTCTTGCTCCTTTTGCCAGCCTTCGAAGGCCTGGCTCTCGGACTGACTAATATCCCGAAGTTGCTGTTGCAACTCTTCATATTTTTCCCGGGGGACTGTTTGTTCCTTCAACTGTTCAGCTTCTTGCTGAGCTTGCTTCATCATCTTGTGCAAGGTTCTTGTTTTTGGATCCTTTTTCCATAGGGCCGTAGAGGCCGGGAGTTTTACCTGAACCTTTTTGTTATACTGTTTGGAGTTCAGAACCCGGATCACCCCTGAGGGCGGTGCCTCTGTTTGGATCTCCTTATTCTCCTTTTCTTTCTTAACACAAATGAAAGGTTGCTATGGTTCCTCTATTATTGGAACGTCATCCTGTCCCTCTGCCCCAATTGGAACGGCAGTCTGTTCCTCATTATCAATTGGAACAGCAGTCTGTTCCTCATTGTCAATTGGAACAACAGTCTGTTCTTCAGTGACAATTGGAACAACAGTTTGTTCCTCAGCATCATTTGGAACAACAGTCTGTTCTTCAGTGACAATTGGAACAGCAGTTTGTTCCTCAGCATCATTTGGAACAGCAGCAGGTCTTCCAGCCGGGTTTCGACCAACAGGGCGACTATAAGTCCTTCGTCTTCTTGTTCTACGGGATTTTGCTGCAGTGGTCCTCTTTCTTTTCCTTGTGGTCCTTCGTATCCTCAGACTGGCTTTCAGAATCCGAATTTGCTGCCGGAGCCGGGCTATAGTGTTCAGCAGCCTCTGCTGTTTAGTCCTTAATTTCTTAATTTCCCTTGCCTCAGCAGAGGGTTTACGGCTGGCCCTTAAATCTGCTCCTACTCTATCTAGAGTTTCTTCTGGTGCCTCGGGAATAGATTGTTCCCGGTTGGTGTCCCTTATTTCTTCCTCATGAACGGGCGAGTTTTCTTCTCCTTCCTTTTCTGCATGTAAATTCTCAGGTATGTCTTCCCTTGGAGGTCCATCGGGAGGACCTGCTGGGCTGGAGGGTTGGCCATATTCCCCCAAACTGGCCAGGATTGCGGCCAATTCTTCTTCGCCCACAGGGTCTCTCAGCGGGCTGCTTTCTGGCTGTACTACTTCCTCCTCCCGATTGTCCTGCTCAGTGACTACCTTGGAATGTTCATCTTCGGAGCGCACTTCTCTCTCCTCACCTCCTTCTCAGACTTGCTCAGTCTCGCCCCCAGATTGTCCAGCATTTCCCTCGGAAGGTCCTCCTTCTGGTTCTGGAGGTTCGTCTATAATCTCAATTGGTAGGCTGGTGCTTTCCAGAATCTTTTCCAGCCTCCCTCGTATTCGAGCTAGCCAGACTGATTTTCTTGTTTTCTTAGGTTGTTCAGGTGTACAAGGAACAGGTTTTTCTGCTATCACTTCTCTGCATTTTTCTGGTCACTTCGGTGTACTTGAAGAATTCTTACATTTTGCAACACGCTTTCCTTCCGCCACTTCTCTGCGTTTCTATGATCGTTCTGGTGTGCTAGAGGAATCTTTAGGTTTTGGGGATGGTGCAACCAATCCCCCCTCAATCAATGCAATGAGCTCCTCCCAGCTGCTCTGCTATTGAGTGAGACTATGGCTCACTATCAATCGAATCAATCCATGGTGGCTAACAACTGCTTCTACGTGCTGTGCCGTTTTCAGGCTTCGGGCCGCATCATGCAATAGTGAATTTAAGAGTGCAGGCATATTTACAGAACATTTTTCTTTCAAAACAGCTAAGAGTTTAAGATGGCGCGGTCTTACCACGTCCTTCCTTCCTTCGCAAGTAATGTAGCTCTGTACTATCCTTGCTAGTTCGGTCCAGGGTTCTCCTAACGTTGCTGGCAGAACTCCCTTCCCCTTCACTGTCAAGCTTTGGACTTCATCCTGAAAAATCTCCATAATCTTTTGCAGTCTTTCTTTCCTCAGCGTCCATACAGGTCCGGTGGCTGGTAGTCCCGAGGCTTTTGCAATTACATCGTCAGTGACCGCTATCTGCCTTTCTCTTACTATGGAGTAGTCCTCCTGCAATTTTTGCAGAAATTCCAACGCCACTGTCTCATTTGATTCTTGTAGGCGACTGAAATAATTCAGCCATCTAGCCTTTTCCAGGATCTCCCGGGCAGCAGCAGAGACTGTCAGTTCCTGAGGTTCGCTTCGGACTGCCTTTCCTCCCATGGTTCTACTAAGGATTTCCAATGGAACAACAACTGCCTGAGCTGTTCTGAGATGCAGAGAAGGTGATCGTTGCGAAAAAAACAGAGCATGCAACAAAAATGGATTGCGGATGGCAACTTTGCGTAAAATAGAATTATCATACCGTTAAACCATGCCATACTTTCGTACACTATCTACCCCGAATGGTGTGCTGACACGTAGCTCATGGAGTAATGAGATTACCTTCCCCCCCGCGATGTGATAGGCTGCCCCAGCCGTCAAATAGAGGAGCAACAGCCATCGTGTAACCAGTCATAAAAGAACAACATATAAAATTACACCATGTTTTAGATAGACAACGAAATACTGAAATCGAGGCAAAAAGGTGGATCGCGTTTTACATAAGAGCCTGCGTAATATGATGCGAGGCCGGGGGATGGGACGTCTGTCAATCGTACGAAGTCCCCAGAGGTCACTGTCAGTTCCTTTGCCATGATTGGTAGTAATGAGTGTTCATGCGATATGTTCATCGGGAAATAAAATATGAATTATTCATAGGATAGAAGAGACAAAGAGTTATTAATATCATCCCTGTTGGTGTAACCATTATGACTTCGATACCATTAACAGAGCTCTGCTGCCGACAGGTGTCCATAACCTTGGCAGGGTTGTTTATTTCACCCCCGGAACCATGATCCTTTGTGTGTATAAAAGCATTTTGTCAAAATGCAGGCCATTATGCTGGCTTGGTAACCAGGTAGCCATAATGCCATTCACAAGGAAGGTGTGAAACGTGGGCAGGCTGGCTCGTGATGAGACCCCCTGTTCCAAGGTCTGTTTATTTAGTGTACCTTTTGGACCATATCCCTGGTGTGGTGGCCATACTGGGAATGCCACTTCGCTTCCAACCTGATGATCATGGTAGGCTGGCTCTTGATGAGACCCCCTATCCTGCATTTGACAATTCATCATTTTTTCTTCTCTTTTTTCTCTTTTGCAAAGCACTTTTTCTTATATATTTACACATAAGGGTGGTTCAGCACTCCTTAAGAGTGGGAATGGTGGAAGAAGTCTTATCATCCCAACAAGAAGATATAAATCCTCTGTTCTTAGTCCTAAGTAATAATCAGAGAAAATTGTTAGGGAAATCGCCATGATAAAGATAACCAATCAAAACAATAGGAATAAGTCAATGACAATAGAGATGAGAAGTAAGTATGTCCCTCCTCTTGTCCTCTTATCAATACTAGGCTCTATAAAGATAGCGATCTTATGATCTGCTGACTTCGGCATGTTGTAATTGATGTTCATTGCATAAGTGTATAGCTGTACCTTAAAGACTGGAGAAATCATGGGCGAAAGCATCCTCAATATGAATCATGACAGAGATCAAAAAGATGGCTCTGGTGTTGTTTTTTGAAAAAGGAACAGGAGAGAAGAATCCATGCAAAACAAATAGTTGAGATGTCGTTCTTTGAGACGGAACAACTGAAGATCATAAAGGCTATCTCCTTTGAAAAAGAAGCGGCAGAAACTTCCAAATGCTGTTCCTTTTGAAAAGGAGCAGCAAAGACTCACAAATGCTGTTCCTTTTGAAAAGGAACAGCAAAAACTCACAAACGTTGTTCCTTTTGAAAAGGAACAGTAGAAACTCACGAATGTTGTTCCTTTTGAAAAGGAACAGCAAAAACTCACGAATGCTGTTCCTTTTGAAAAGGAACAACAAAAAAACTCACGAATGCTGTTCCTTTTGAAAAGGAACAGCAAAAAAACTCACAAATGTTGTTCCTTTTGAAAAGGAACAGCAAAAAACTCACAAATGTTGTTCCTTTTGAAAAGGAACAGCAAAAAACTCACAAATGTTGTTCCTTTTGAAAAGTAATAGCAAAAACTCACGAATGTTGTTCCTTTTGAAAAGGAACAGCAAAAAACTCACAAATGTTGTTCCTTTTGAAAAGGAACAGCAAAAACTCACGAATGCTGTTCCTTTTGAAACAGAACAGCAAAAACTCACGAATGCTGTTCCTTTTGAAAAGGAACAACAAAAACTCAGAAATGCTGTTCCTTTTGAAAAGGAACAGCAGAAACACAAAAACAAGCAAATGTTGTTCCTTTTGAAAAAGGAACAGCAAAAACACGCTGAATGCAAGAATCAAAATTAAAAAGAAAGATCAAAGAAATGTTAAGAAAACGTATATACAAGAAATTATGTACAAGTTATAAAAAAAATGCATTCCTTACTGAATTATAGGTGAGGAAGATTTTACTTCCTCTCCTAAAATTTCCATATCAGTGTCTTGACGTAGCTGCTGACAGAAGGATTCCCGAGTGAGTGGCTTGCGATAGAGACGAACTCGGTGGCCATTTACCTTGAATGCATATCCAGAACCATCGATTGTGATGAGAGTAAGGGTCCCATTATCATGTACTTTCTTAATTTCGTATGGCCCCAACCAACGAGTTTGCAGTTTCCCCAGAAAATCCTGAAACCGAGAGTCATATAACAGAGCCCAGTCTCCTTCATGAAAGACTTTGTTCTTGATAAGTGCATCATGCCATTTAGCTCGCTGTTGCTGAATAAGTGTTGTATTTTGTAATGCAGAGAGCCTTATTTCGTCCAATTCATTAATCTGTTGTAGTCGATTGATTTGTGCCTCAGTTAAATCTAGGCCAACTTCCTGTGCAGTTCGTAGCGTTTGGATTTCAAATTCTATGGGGAAAATAGGTTGTTTCCCAAACACTAATTGATAGGGTGAATAACCAGTGGTACTTCTCCAGGTGGTTCTATAAGCCTAGAGTGCTTCAGGTAGTCGGGCGGCCCAATCACGGCTATGTGAAGCAATGGTTTTTGTTAAAATTGATTCTATTACCTTATTGCTACTTTCTACTTGCCCATTCGCCTGCGGGTGATATGGGGTAGTAATTTTATGCTGGACGTGATAATTGTTAAGTGTTGCAGCTAATTTGTTTCCGGAAAATTGTGGTCCTCCATCTGTAATTATTTCTCTCGGAAGGCCATATCGTACAAACAAATGGAACAGGAACTGTATTACCGAATCTTCTGTAGCTCTAGGCAACGCTTCGGCCTCAACCCATTTGGTAACATATTCTGTGGCTACCAAGATATATGTTCTCTGATTTGATGATGGGTTGCTGGGTCCAACGAAATCAAGAGCCCATCGTTCAAATGGTTCAATGACTAATTGTGGTCTCAGAGGCATTTCGTCGGCTTGCCCAGGTCGTCCTGCTCGCTGGCAGCTGTCACAGGCTTGAACGAATTTCTTTGAATCCTTAAAAATTGTAGGCCAGTAGTATCCCGTCTGGAATACTTTATGTGCTGTTCTTTTCTTGGCAAAGTGTCCCCCACATGGTCCGTTATGACAAGCTTTTAAGATGTCGAAAATTTCATCTTCTCAGATACACCTCCTAATTTGCATGTCTGCCCCTGTGTGGAACAAATAACCCCCGATCCACGAAAACCGAGTACTCTTCTGAACAATCTGCTTACATTCATTAGGGGTTAAGTGTTTTGGTAGCTTACCTACTGCAAGGTAGTTAGCAACATCAGCAAACCAAGGTGTTTGAACAGCAACAACAAACAGGTGCTCATCCAGAAATTGGTCTTCCACTGTTGCTGCCTCAATTGATTTTGGTATTCGTGAGAGAAAATCAGCTACAGGGTTTTCCTTACCGGGTCTATCCTTGATTGTGATATCGAACTCCTGCAATAAGATCAACCATCTCGTTATTCTAGCATTTGTAACAAGCTTGTTCGCTAAATATTTGATAGCAGAATGATCTGTATATAAAACAACAGGATAGCCTGTAATATAATGTCTAAACTTATTGACAGCATGTATTACAACAAGGAATTATTTTTCTGTGACAATGTAATTTAATTCAACAGGGGATAAATTTTTGCTGATATAATAAATAGCATATGGTTTTTTATCCTCCTCCTGCCCCAGGACTGCTCCGATTACTGTGTCTGAGGCATACGATGAGATTTGGAATGGTAAATTCCAGTTTGGTCCTCGAAGGACTGGAGCTGTTGATACAAGCTTCTTTAATTCCTGGAAAGCGTGGTCGCATTTCTCTGTCCACATGAAATCAACATTACCAGTTAATGCATACAAAGGTGCAGCAATGTGTGAATAATGTTCTATAAATCGTCTATAATACCCAGAAAATCCAAGAAAGCTGCATACCTCTGTCTGAGTAGTGGGGGTGGGGATAAGCAAAAGAATTTGAATTTTGGCGGGATCTACCTGAATGCCAGTTGCTGAGACGAAATGTCCTAGAATGAGTCCTTCAGTCATCATCATGTAACATTTTTCGTGGCTTAAACAAAGCCTGGTAGCAATGCAACGCTGTAGGACTTTCTCTAGGGTATCCAAAGCTGGATCAAAATTATCCCCATACGGTGTAAAATCATCCATGTATACTTCAATTCCATCATTTATTAAATCTGCAAAGATGCTAAGAATGGCCCTTTGGAATGTGGCAGGAACATTACATAGGCCAAAGGGTAGAACTCTATAGGCGAACGTTCCCCAAGGACAAGTAAAGGTAGCTTTATCCTGGTCTTCAGGGGCAATCTGAATCTAATTGTATCCACTGAAGCCATCCAGGAAAGAAAAGAATTTCTTTCCTGCTAAAGTGTCCAATACTTGGTCTATGAATGGGAGGGGAAAATGGTCTTTTTGTGTGGCTTTGTTAACTCTCTATAATCCACGAAAATTCTCCATTTCCCATTCTTCTTGGGTACAACCACAAGTGGAGAGACCCACTTACTATCAGAAATAGGATAGATAAAGTTAACATCTAAAAGCTTCTGAAGTTCTACTTTTGCAACATCTTTTAGATGAGGGTTGAGTCTTCTTGTGGTTGACGGACAAGTCTTGCATCTTTTTCTATATAAATATGGTGGGTGCACAATTGGGGGTCAATCCCTTTCATATCAGGGTAATCCCACGCAAATGCTTCTTGATGCTTCCGTAACAGATGGATGAGTTTTATTTCTTGGTCCGGTGTGAGGTTGGCATTGATGTTTAGAGTTTTTCCCGGTTCAATTTCCACTATCTTACTATTGGAAACAGAAGTCACAGGTATCGTTTGGTCATGTGTATCTTTCAAGGGATCTTCTTCTAGTTTGCTATCGAATGCAGCTTCTATCATGAGACACTGTGCATGAGATCTAGATTTAGTTTGACTAACGAAGTTATTGATGGCATCATCTTCTGTTTGATCTTTAAAGTCTAGGGCCTTCTGTATAGTCAATGGTGATCTGATATTGTAAGTAAGGTACGATACAGGGTGCTGGTTAGTTTTTATCATTGTAAGACTTGGCTATGCTGGGGGGTATAGAACTAGATTTTTAATATCTGGTCCTCTGGTTATGGTCATATTCCCCTGCCGGCAACCAATGTAAGCATCGGCGGTAGCAAGCCAAGGTCTACCTAAAATTAGCGGGTGTCCATCCAGTCGGGTTTTTGGATTAATTACCAGGAAATCAGTTGGGTATTCCCAGGAATCTATAGAGACCATGACATCGTATAAAGTTCCTTCTGGTCGAATTACAGATCGGTTAGCCAATTCTAACAAAGTAGAAGTGGGTTCTACCAATGTAATACCGAGCTTTTGGCAAGTAGAAGTTGTCAAAATATTAATTGCAGCTCCTAAATCAACTAAAGCATTAGTCAGGGTCTGACCATAGATTTGAACAATTACGATTGGGTTTCCTGGATCTTCATATTTAATAGGTGTTCCTGATAACAGGTCAGATAAAGTACCGACTACTTGGACTCTTGGGTTAGTGGTTACATTCCTCCTCGGTTTTTTTATGCACAATTATTTTATAGTTTTTGCATATATAGGGATGTCTTGAATGGCTTGGAGGAAAGGGATTCGTATGTACATGTTTTGTAGCTCTCCCAGAATGTCAAAGTCTGGATATTGTATGGGTCGTGGTATGACTAATCATTCTGGGAAGGGAGGAGAGGGCGTATTCGCTTGATGATGAGTCTGCTCCTTATTTGCACCCTCTTGTTGTAACGGCTGTTCTATTGGTAACTGATCGTCAATGTGAACTCTTTTATCTCCCTCTGTTTCTATTATACGTCCAGATCTTAACTGAAGATCATTGCGCTCCCTCAATTCAGGTCCGATTTCTGCTGATTCTATAATTTGGAGGGATTGGACCGGTGTATTATTAGGATTAGGATTGGGTTGGGCTGGGAGTTGCGGCCTCAGATTAGACTGGGGATTTTGTTGCAAAGCTGGCAGAGTCGGTTGAGGGAGCGGAATAGATCCTGTTGGCTGATATGTCGATCTTGGCCAATTTGTCTGTCAGGGTGAACTTTGTGAAGCAGGGGGGGGTCCATTATGGAGGATATAAGCTATTCTGCCAATATGGTGGGGCGTAAGGAAAATTTGGCCAACCAAATTGGCTTGGCTGATTCACCCATGGATTTGGAGAAGGAAATGGTTGTGATGACCAGTTCGGAAATGGGGGTTGAGATTGGTTTTGCCACATACTATATTGTTGAGCGTTATACTGTGGAGGCTGAAAAGAAGAAGTTGGGTCTGAAACATACCTGATTGCCTTGGTTGCCATTGGCGACGCTGGTTAACGAAGTATGCTGATTCTGGCTCTTCTTCTGCTTCCTTATATACTGCCTTCAATCCAGGAAGTGAGGGGAAACTTTCAGTAAGGTGATCTTTTGTATAGATAGCACATGTTTGAACTGCATCCAGTGGACATTCCTTGTGGCTATGTTTTCTTCTACATCGGGGGCAAAAGATCGCCAAATTCTGCTCTGCCTCTATCTGCTTTTGTTTAGCCTGCACAATATCAAGTTGTGTAGTCAATGTCCCCAGGATATCAGTTTTAAAATTTTCTAATAAATTTCCAAGTTCTACATGTGTTACTCCTTCTGTTGATATTTTGTTATCTCTGACAAACCGATCATATTCTGTTGGTTTTATCCTTGTGCTACCTCTCGAGCTCCTGATACATAAATCAATGATGTCAGCAAAATTTTCTTGATAAATATCCCCTTTTCCCATAATATTTAATGTTTCAATCCATTGTTCCTTCATGCCTCTAATCAATGTTGTTTTTAACACATTATCAGGCAGAGGTAATGATGCATATGGGGATCTTTGTAAATTATACTGAAAACGTTCTACATATTCTTCTAGTGTTTCATTTGGTCTAGCTGTCATCTGAAATATTTCATCTTTCAGTTCTCTAGGCCTACAGTAATCTTGATATTTCTTTAGGAAAGATTCTTTCATTTGCTCCCAGTTATTTATAACCCCACCACCTAAACCCATAAACCATATTAAAGCTACTCCTTTCAAAGTGGAGGGGAACAATTTTTAATTTTTGGGGGTCAGTGGTGTAATCATATCCCCTGCATAATACATCAAATTCAAATAAGAATGCATCGGGGTCCTCTGATGTAAGTCCGTGAAATGTAGGGATGTGTTGAAGGGGAATTGCTTTCATAGGAGCATTTGCTGCAGAATCCACTATAGGATATTGCAATGTAGAAGTTTGAGTGTTTGGCTGATTCTATGCCATGGGATCAAATATGTGCCAGTAACCTTCCAGGATTTCTAAGAGGGTATTCTTAGGCGGAGAAGGAACGACCTTAACAGGGATTGTTTTAATAGCACTTCCTTCGTCTGGAATAACGAGGGTCCCTATTGCTTGAGGAGATTGGATCCCTTCAACAATGATTTTTATAGCGCTTCCTTTATCTGGACTTGTTAATGGCTGATTTATCCTAGGAGGAGATTTTGGCTCCTCGACTTCTCCTGTTTCCCCTTCTCCTTCACAAAGATTGCTTAGATTCCCTTCCTGTAGTCGTTCTGGAATAGAATTTTCAATTTCTTGAAAGTCCTGTTCATCAGTCTAACTATGCACCTCAGCGAAGGCTACATATGGTGATCCTGCGGCCTGAAGGGAGCTAGTAGGTTGTTTAGAATTGGTTTTTCTGAATCCTACTGATGGCTGAGATTCAGTTTTCTTATAGATTTCATCTATGAAGGTTGTTCGGCCAAGGGTCACCGGCCCTTTGGCTTTGTCAGGTTTGAACGGAGGTTTGATAATTTTTTCTGGCTTTTTCTGCTTAGTCATGCACTCTATAAACTACCAAATTCTATTCAACCCACAATTCTGCCAGGAAAGCGGACGGTGGAGCAGGGCTTTTACATGCTCCGTACGCAGGTTCTTACCTTCCATTTTTAAAATCCAACTCTCCCCTAGCAGATTCGTACACTACTCTGTAAAAGACAAATGGCTATACTCTTATCCCCGGAAACGGCGCCAAAATGTAGAGCTGTAACAAGGGTCTCTTTCACCTCTAGTTATGCCACATTAATAAGTCAATCTGGGAACGCTTTGTTATTGCAAAGAGTAACTCAACCGAGGCTATTCGTCAGAGTAATGCTTAGTAGTACAGTGTCTAGAAAATACAAGAGTAAACGGATGCTAAACTTATGACTAAATTGTTCTAAAAGAATAAAATCACACAAAGCGGCTTATCAGTCAAGGGTGCGGAAGCGATAACCCATCCCTCTAGAAACTGATGGAAAGGAAATTAGAGCATGGACCATAGGTATGGGATCTAGGCAGCGACTGCTGAGGCTCTCTACAGCCTTAGAACTTCTCTCACACCAAAACAATAAATGCAAGTAAATGGAACGACAGAAAGTAAAATGGAACAGCAAACAGGAAGTGGAACAGCAGTAAATGGAACAGCAATAAATGGAACTAAACCTCGCGAGTCTAAACTAAACTTGTTCTATTCAACCAAACTCACACTCTGTAATAAAATAGTAGTCTCTTCTCTTAAAGCAACTTCAATGGTTTATACTTTATGGAATAGTATTCACAAATGAATTATGGAACAACAATCATCAACCATAGATACACAACACGCTTAATATAGCAATCTGATGATTAATGCAAATAAGACTATGCTTCCAAATAGAATAACATTACTTCCATATTCCAATAATTGAGATTTCAAATGAATCCAATACAACAATATTCAATATGAAGGCTCTGTAATAGAAACAATTGGCTTAGATTGTTAACATGTAATCAACTCTGAAAAGATTCACCCATACGATGCAGAGTCACTACATAAATCTCTTGAAAGAAACCATTAATGAATTAATCGTAACAGAGCATGGAATAGCATATGAAGAACATGTCAAATCACCAAACTATAAAGATAAACAAACCACGCAGAAACCAAATTATAATGATACAAAAGCAAGTGTCCTTCGGAGCCGGGCCCTTAGCTTCCAACGGTACACCGCCTTAGATTACCCCAGACGCAGAGATGAAATGAACACCAAGTGTTTTATATTAATGCATCAACAAATGTACAACAAAACAAGTCTTAGTGAGAGTCGACGATCAAAGTTGAATATGAAAGTCACAGTTACATAAATGAAAAAAAGGTCCCTTTTCTTAACGATGCTGTCCCTTTTTATAAAAGTAACGGCGGAGGTATCTAGGTAGCAAAAATAAGCAAAACAGCGATCCCTCAGGATCAAAGATCCTGAGGGATTCGCCAAGCCGTTAATCCTTTACTTTTCTTCCCCTGTTCCGCCGAATTGATAATCCTTCTTTCTTTTCAGGGTCGTTTTGCTTCGATCTGTTCGATCTTGTTCGCATCCGGTTCCCTTCTAAAGGGACAGCAGTTATTCCTCCTTTGTCTTTTCCTTTCGAATGGCAGCCCTTCGTTTCCACCCTTTCCTGCATGGAAAAATAACAATTATCAGCGATTAAGCTTTCCATACTAATTCTCACACATTCTATTAAAATTCTTTATTTCTTTAAGTTCATTATGCAGGAAGGGTTACAATTGTTACTGAAAAGTCACTAAATTGTTCGTCAAAAACATACCTTTCCAGTGCTCCACAGATGAGTAAGAAACAATCTGTAGTGGCACTATCAACTACAGAGGAAGAATACATGGCAACCACTCATGCAAGCAAGGAAGCAGTTTGGTTGTAGAGATTGTGTTCAAATATGGGGTTAGTAGAGGGAGCTATAAGGATACACTGTGACAGCCAAAGTGAAATTTTCTCGGCAAAGAACCTTGCATATCATTCAAAGACAAAGCACATTGATGTTCAGTATCACTTTGTGAGGGATATGATAGAAGAAAAAAAGGTGTTGCTGGTAAAGGTGGACACTTTGAAGATTATTGCAGATGCATTGACAAAATCTGTGAGCTCTGAGAAGTTCTCTTGGTGTAGAGAAACAATAGGCGTTGCGGGGCTGGATAAATGACTAGGCTCTCTTGTGGCCTCGTATGGAAAGAAAAAAACAAGTGGATGAAGGGGGGAAAGCCCACGTAGTTAACTGGGGGGTTAGAAGGGGGGAAAAGCCCCCCCTTCGTTGCACTGATTGCGTAGCGAGGGGAGTCACAGGGGGTTTGATGGGTGCAGGTAACCCTATGTTAGGTTGGGCAGACCTACCTAAGGTTTTGTGCATGTTTTTCACACATGGTTTAGGATGTGATGACTTTCAGTCCATGGTATTGGATGCTTCGGTATGTCTAAATATGTATTGTAAGATTGAAAGGAATATAATGTAAAATCAAGCTAGTAGTCTCATTTTGGGATCTAGGGGAAAATATTTGTGTATATGTGTTTTATGTGTTATGCTCTCGCATTGTTTATTTTTTGTGTTTCAGAATTTGTATGTAGGTAATGTTTGTACGGGGATAAAACCTACAGTTCCTCTCCATCGAGACTTTTATTAAAACTATCCCACTCTTCCTCTCGATCGATTACCAGGGGTTTTATTGTATCTGAAGATGATATAGGTCGATGTTGGTGGCCACCCACCTATCCCATTTGGACCCCCACAATTGTCTCTTTCAATTTTTTTTAGTTTCCTAAATTGTAGCACAGTTTACTATTTTTAGCAGTTTTTCGGGTCCTGAACTTCGGGAGCTGTTTTGAGGCCTTAAACAACGTTTTTTTGGGAAATCTGGGGGCAACATGGGCCCATGGATTGATGTTGCCCTTCCCAAAGTGGTAGTGCTCAAATATATCTTTCTAACGAGCTGTTGTACGTGTCAAACGGAGATTGTATGCCAAATTTATGACCCTGGGAAATTGATGTACGAATTTACCCAAACGGGGTGCACAATTTGGCGTTTCATCTTCTAGGGTTTTATTTTTGGATGTTAAGGTTTTTCCATTGTTTCTCAAAAATAAATAGGTCTTTGAGCCTCATTGTAACATAGTTCAGAGGCATGTATCCGTCACATCTCTTCTCAAAGATAAGCTACCATCACCCTAGATGGTTTATTTCCATTGATGTTTGTAAGCATATTTTAGTATTTTACATTAATGAAATGAAGTATTATTTCCACTGCATCTCTTTGTTTATGGTTATCTCTGTAATTTGTTGCATTCCTATTCGAATCTGGATCAATGGTATAAGAGCAGTCTGCTTTTTCTCTGTTTTTCTTTGCATGTCCCCAACGGGGTCGGGATATAAGGAGTTAGGGCTTAAACTGGTCAAACCTTTACAAGACCAGCCTCACAAATCCTGACAGCCTCCCATGGCGGATGAGAAGAAAGATGAGGGGGCAGGATATCCTATCAAAATCTTTCTTGAATAAGCCTTCGAGTGGCAAAGGAACGCGATGATGGATAGCTTTGCCCAGATCCTTTAGCGGCTACCCAGAGGCGACGCATCGGCTTCTAATAGTTACTCTAGAAACGCCACACCATTTAAGGTACAAGTTAATTTTGAAATCCCCATCTTCTAGGGTCAAATAGACGTAGATGTTGTAGATAAATGATTAAACCTACGAGATGGGTATTTTTCTGTTCATGAATTTTCGAGTCAGGAAAAGATTGTTTTCGCTCTTCTCAAAGCAGCCCCCCACGTCAAGGACTGGTGGGAAACCTACTGCGAGTAGAAGGATGAAATCACAGGCTCACTATTTTCAGCCTCACCCACTTGGGATTCATTGCGGGATGCCATCAAGGAGCAGTACTACTCTGTCAAAAGCTACGAGGACAAATACATAAAGCGGACCATGCTGCGATAGGGAAGGGACCAAGATGTGCTAGAGTCCACCAACATTTTTCATACCCTTCACACACAGTTGGGTATCAAAGATTCTGATTTGCATCCGGTAGTCAAATACCGCGGCTGCCTATATGGATACATCGAGGAAGAGATGGAGTTCCTAAACATCTCCTCGCTTGGTGCGGCGTACCGATATGCTGTCAAAATTTGAGCAAAAGTTCAAACAAAAGAAGCGATACTTTGGATCTGCAAATCCAAAAATCAAAGGACAAAGCCAAGGTAGGGCAACCCAAGACAACTCGTTGAAGCCCCAGGAAAAGAACAACACCATGAAGTCAAAGAAGGAGATAGGAAAGTGGTGTGAGTTCCACAAGAGTCCCACTCATAACACAAGTAAGTGTCGGACCAAGCAGTTGCTGGTGGCCGAGTTGAAGGCTTCCGAATCAAATGCATGTTCTGACCCTAAGCCAGAACCCAACAAGGGGAATGGCAAAGGGAAGCAGATCATTGATGCGGATCCCAACGCCACTGTTGCCACTTCCAAGATCTAGAAAAATGAGCTTGAAGATCCAGAGGAGGGGGAACGTCTTTTCCACTCACAGATGTGGGTGAAGGGTTTGCCACTACAATTCATTGTCGACAGTGGCAGCCAAAAGAACCTCATTTTAGTAGAGTTCGTGAAGCGATTGGGCCTACCGACTACACCACACTCACAGCTGTATAGTATTAGGTGGCTTCATGAAGGATGAGATCTCAAAGTTCGCCAGCAGTGCCATCTTCCCTACAGCATCAAGCCCTTCACCGACGAGGTATTGTGTGATGTTATACCTATGGATGTTTGCGATGTACTATTAGGCCAACCATACTTGTGGAGGCGACATGCTGTGTATGAGTCAAGGCATCGCAATATCATTATTTCTTTAGATAATTCATTATACAGGATACCGAAGGTAGCCCCATCTACGCCACCTCTTTGATCACTACCAATAAAGGCAACAAGCTCATCTCACAGGCTAGTAAGTTCATTTTCTGTTTGGTTCACTCCCAAAGTAAGGGGAAGATCATTGCTACATCCATGACCCCCACAAGGGGTTCTTCCATGCAGCCATGACAAAACATAGGAACAAATTCTCCTCACCCACAGGGGTACCACACAAGTTTCAGGTGGGCGACAAAGTTTGGTTACATCTGCAGAGATAACGCCTTACTAGAACCCATCAGAAGCTTAGACCACTCTGACATGGTCCTTAGACCAGTACCAAGGCTACAGGAAACAATTCTTTGAAGCACAACATTCCTCCATTCCTTCTCTTGCATCGAGTGTTCAATGCGGACCGTCGTCGACCATGATTCCGACCTTTTCTGGACACATCAGAGATTGCAGAACAACTCACCAGAGACCCAGCTCAGCAGTAGCTTCCTCATCTCAGGGAGGAACTCAACGCAATGGGGACCATTTCTTCCTAAGGGGGAGGAATGATCTATGTGGATGTTGGTGGCCACCCACCTATCCTATTTGGACCCCCACAACTGTCTCTTTCAGTTTTTTTCAGTTTCCTAAATTGTAGCACAGTTTACTATTTTTAGCAGTTTTTTAGGTTCTGAACTTTCGGAGCCATTTTGAGGCCCTAAATGAATTTTTTTGGGAAATCTGGGGGCAACATGGGTCCATAGATTGACGTTTCCCTTCCCAAAGTGGTATTTCTTGGACAAATCTTTATAATGAGCTATTGTACACATCAAATGGAGATCGTATGCCAAAGTTACAACCCCGGGAAATTGATGTGTACCAATTTACCCAAACGAGGCCCATAATTTGGCGTTTCATCTTCTAGGGTTAGGTTTTGGGATGTTAATGGTTTTCCATTGTTTCTCAATAATAAATAGGCCTTCCAGCCTCATTGTAACATAGTTCAGAGGCATGTAGCCACCACATCTCTTCTCAGAGATAAGCTACCATCGCCCTAACTGTTTATTTCCATTTTCTGTTTGTAAGCATATCTTAGTATTTTACATTAATGAAATGAAGTATTATTTCTGTTGCATCTTTGTGTTTATGGTTACCTCTGTGATTTGTTGCATTTCTATTTAAATACGGATCAGTGGAGGTGGTAGATATTTTAGTCTGTTTGCTAGCTAAAGCTTCTTCAACTATCTCCTGTGTAGATTGGGATGTATCCTTTACTGACTCCATGATTCTGCTTTTCCGATTTTGCGATGACTGTTGCTATTTCGTGGTATATTTCTCTTGAGATTCCTCTCCAGAATCGGTCTTAGAATTTTCTTTGGAGTCACCTTCTATAGTCACACAGGGAGAAGGCTCCCTTATTGGTTCAATCAATAATTGGTCCAATGGGACCTTTGCTAACCTCCTTTCTCTGTAACTATAAAAATTTTCCAAATCTTCACGATCAAAAAGTAGTTGTGCCGTATGCTTCACCTTTGTGAAGGTTTTTTTCTGCAAAAAGATATCATCAAAGCCATTCACCTCATTGTTGAATACTTTTATTTTCACCAGAGTGGTGAAATTTTCGCTAGTGCCAAATGGGTCATATTGCCTTCCAGGGAATTTAGGTAATCATAGAGACGACATGATGTCTGATTCTTTGAATGCATTCCCTAGGTCGTGTAATGAAAATGCTCCATACTATATAGGGAATGTAGGCCAGATGGCCTTCTTTGAATCCTTCAATGTCTTGCTCATTCCTCCCTCACTAGCTGTTTGACAGGATATCTCTCTAGCCATCAATTTATCTGGAACATAGTATGGGAGGACATGGAGGATGTCAAATTTAGCTTCTTGGGAAAACCTGGGGCCGTCTCGATTATAAAGCCGCTTGTGAATAGGGAGCATAACTCCATGACAAATCTTGAAAAAATGTGGTTGAAAATTGGATTCCCACATGTCCTTGTGGTATATGTGAATGGGAAGTGGATTTCGAACAGTCCATTTCCATCCCATGATAGGGAATTTTGAACTAAAACAAATTGTGTCCATGACATAGGCGCTCATAAAAAATGGAGGGTAAACCCTCGAAGCAACACTTCTTTTCCTTCTATACTCGATAATTGTTTTTGCTAAATTTTTAGACAAAATTTGTGCCCAATTCATTACAGTTGCGTTAACAACTGCATCTATTAATGGCAACCATTCTTGGGAGAACTTAGTACTATCGAGTCTTCCAAATAGTCTACACAACATAGTGGCTACAAAACTATGAGGTGGACAAACAGACAAAGTAGTGTACATACCGTTTTTGTCTTTCTTGATTTTTTCCTCATTATTCAATTAGGTTTGGGTGTAGTCTGTTGGGTCGTCGTTTTCTTTGGAAAAATTCTCCATGAACTTCCTGTTGTAGATGATTTGTGGCTCTGGAAGGCTGTACATAAGCCGTAGGTTGTCCAGGATAAAAGATCCCATAACCCCTTGGCTTCTTGTCCTGAATTCTCTGTCTGAGATGTCGGCTTCATCATTAACCCATTTAACCATGTTGGTATAAGGGATTATCTTTGGTCGCGTGGCTATGCGGTGCAAAAATGAGCATGCCATCTCTAACATCGAAGCATCAGAGGAATCACATCCGTCAATTGTAATTTTTGTTTCTATAATCCTTGGATGCTCCTCCTCTAGTATGTTATACATAGCCTCCCATGTAGAGGTTCCTTCGTTTCTGTTGCATGTAGTATCCGTAAATAGAGGAGTCATTTCTAACTTCTCAGAAGCGACTGCCTTGCCTTTCTTCACCATTGTTCTCAATGCTTTGCTCTGCAGACTTTTCCTGAAAGTGAAGAACAACAACTATCGGATACACAAAGATGAACGTAAAATGAAATAATGCAGATAGCTTGTAAAGGTGATAAAAGCAGTTTTATTTGAACGCACGTAAGAAGATATCATATCATGCTAAATGGATTTTCACACATAAATGTAGTTATCTCTTACTAAATGCCCACTAATGATTCGTTATCCCTTAGCTTTAATGCTCATAAATGTTTGCATTGTAAAACAAGAAGAAATCTTCTAGGGTGACGAGCCTTTGAACTGCGATGATAGTGATTGTGTGATTTGCATATCGCAAATCACAATATCGAAATATGCCTTTCCGCCTTTCTTACCTCCCGTTGTGTTCCTACGAGATGCGAGATGCGAGCCGCTCATTAGTTGTTTTCAAAATGTGGTGACTTGCCAGGTTTATTCTATGTAAAAGAACCTTTTTACTAAATGGTAGACCTAAACCATTTGCTTATGATATTTAAGAAGTGGGTCTAGGTCTTAATCATATTTCACAATATTGGCTAGTGGTAAGTACAAGGTGTTCTTTTAAATGCCCAAAATGTGATGTGATAAGAGTTATAATGCCATCACAGTTTCACATCTCGCATGTTTCGCAATGACCCTTCTAAAGCGGACCCCTTTATGAATGGTTCTATGTGATGCAAGACTCTAAGCCTAAAAATCTTAAGGACTTAGTTTATCTCGGATTTTATGATAGTTTCACATAGAGTCCTTAATCATTTTTCTTGATTTTGGAGGGTCAGAAAGTTATTTTGGTGGGTTTAAATCATGCTATATGCGTGAAGGTTAGTTTCTAGTATTTTTTCTAAAAAGAGGGTTTTGATTTTTATCTTTGCTTTATTCCAAAAAATAAAAGAAATGCCTAAATGGTAAGTTTTGTTTTTTGGATAGATGTTTTGAAGGCTCCCCACTTATTAATGTAATATTGACTATTATCATTAATGAATGGGGGGTTGTTGAATACCACAACAATTGGCGATTCACTTGGAAGAGCCAGTTATATTTGAGAGTTTTTTGAAATTTCTAAAACTTCCAAACTAAAGATGGTTTTGAAAAATAAAATAGTTACATGGAATATAAGGTAAGAAATACTACTCTTTATTAATAAATCAACATCTACTTAACTATCAATTTTTTTATTATTCTTTTCTCATAAAAAGTCCCTTTGTCTACATGAGCCTTTACTTGGTCTTTAAAGATAAAAGAAAGAAGTCTCTCCCCCAAAAATAGTTTTTGGTATACTCAGTTGTCATAGGTAGAGCCTCTACTGCCAACAGACATTCATAGCCTCGCCAAGGTTACCTTTTAACCAACAATGATCCAGTATCCCACTTAAATCAGAATGCAATTTTAAAGATAAGCTCGTAAGTGTACCTATTTATTTCTTTCTTTTCTGAAGTAATTAATTATTGCTTTAGATCTTCATCTTTTGTTTCTTAAAGGATAATGTCTTGGTTTGGTGACCAATATTGATAATGCAATTCACTTGATTTGTAACTTAACTGAAAAAGCTGGCTTGTGATGAGACCCCTTGTCTTTTGATTAATATAATCTTAATCCATTACCCTGTTTTGATATGCAGTGTTGGTAATGTCAATTAGTTATAATCTTATGATCATGATAAGCCGGCTCTTAATGAGACCTCTTATCCTTTAAGTTTTAAGTATATTTTAGAATTACACTCTAAAAAAGAAAGATGATTAATGGGGAGGATCATTGGCTCCCTAAGAGCTCCTGGACGATAATTGTAGAGTTTTGAAGATGCCTTTTAGGAGAGGGACTTTGCTTTGTTACAGATACTTATCTGGACTGATGTAAAGGAGAAGTTTATTTCTTAAAGCTAGGTTTCATCAAAATTAGACAATTAATGCAGAAAACAAGCAATTTAAGAGCAATCGAACTTAACTATATATTTCATATGTGAATATTACTTTCATAACAATCTTTACTTATACAAGCGAAAAGTCAAAAATAAAAAGAGACTATCCTTTGTAAAACCAAAAGTGGATGCTTTTGAATTGGTATTATTATTTCTAAAGGAAAACTTTAACTAAAGGAAATAATATACAATGGATAGAAGAGATCATCTTCTATGGAAAGTATTTCCTTAAAACTTGTCCATTTTCAAGTAGATATTCTTTCTTACCTGATAAATCTTGCAGCAGAAAAGTTGATGGGTCTAATTGTTCCACAATTTGAAATGGGTCAAGCCACATTTGTTGGAACTTGGTATGCTTACCTTTATCTTCATGGTCTTTGTCCCATTTTTATACTAGGTATCCAAGTTGCAAAGATTTTGAAGCTACAAAATTTGAATCAAAGGAGGATTTGACTAACTGCTGATGATGTGCATTCATGGCCCTAGATTTTTCCCTTTCCTCTTCAAGCTTAAGAATTTGTAATTGTCTAACCTGCATAGATGAGGAAGAAGTTTCTTCAATGAATTGAACTAAGGCTAAGGAGGGAAAAGCTACGTTTGTTGGTAAGACTGCTTCTTTCCCATAGACCAAATTAAAAGGAGAAGTGCCAATGGAGGCTTTCTAAGTTATTCAATCTGCCATAGAGAAAACACTAAAGACTTATGCCAATTATTTTGGTCTTGGTCAATAGTTCACTTAATAATCTTGATGAGATTTTTATTTGTGGATTCGGCTAATCCATTTCCTCGCGGATAGTAATTGGCCGAATAATTAAGCTTAAAACCTATTTTAAGAGAAAATTATGTCATAGCATTGCCTGAAAAATAAGATGCATTATCAAACGTCAAAGCTAATGGTAAGACAAACCTGGTGATTATAAATTGATCTATAAATTAAATAATATTTTCTGAATTGGCTGCCTTGACTGGAATCGCTTCTACCCATTTGGTGAAATAATCAATGGCTATAAGGATGTATCTATGTTGCTTAGAAGAGTGAGGAACGATCTCACCTATTATGTCCAATCCCCATTGTTCAAATGGTTGTTCAACGTTGACGGGCTATAATGGTGGTATGGATTTTCTCTGTCTTCTAGTAGGTGTTTGACAAATCTTGCAACTCCTTAGATAACTATGTGCATCTTTGAACAACATTGGCCAGAAATAGACGACATGCAAGATTTTATGTGGTGTAGTATCACCTCCAAAGTGACCACCAACTGGTCCATCGTGAAATTCCTGCAACACCTTATCCACCTCAGATTTTTCAAGACATCTAAATAAAACAAAATCATAAGTTATTCTAAAAAGCACATTGTTAACAATTTTATATTTCTTAGCTTTTAATATCAAGGCTCTTTTCTTTGTATAATTTTAATTGGGTTGGTGCATATCCATTATTAAAGTAAAATATGATATCAACATACCTTGATTCTGTATCATTGAGTCTTACCTCATAGATTTGTGCATGGTGACCTGCATGCTGTAATTCTGATAGATTCGATGCTTATTTTCCATCAACGTTTCAAATCCAAACTAGGATCCATCATCAGGACTGCTTGAATGCTATACCACAGATGTCTTAATCCAGATTTGACGCTCCTACAAACATTCTGCAAAAACCTTAACCTTTAATAATTTTAGCTAGCTTAATTTCTATGTCATATTCTTGTAGGGCTGTCACCCAATTTGCTCTCTTTTCTCCTACATCCCTTTATATTAAAAAATTTCTCACTGCTAAGAATGGTACTATGACTTTAGTGTAGGTTTTGAGGAGAAAAGGTCTGAAGTGTTTTATAGATTTGAAAACAACAAAAGCTTGTTTTTCAATATCTGAGTAAATTAATTCAGCTCCTTGCAAATTGGAGCTAAAGAAATAGATTGGCGCTTCAACTTTATCCTGATTCACTTGTGTCAATATGGCCGCATATGATTTCTCGGAAGCAAAAGTATATAGAATGAAATGACTGGGAAAATTGGGGGTTGCTAAAGATGGGGCATTTATAATTTCTTGTTTTATCAAGCTAAAAGCTTCATGTTCCAAATGTCCCCATTTAAACAAAGAGTTTTCTTTATCATAGATTGAAGAGGTAAAACAATTCTCGAGAAGTCCGGGACAAATATTTTAACAAAATTTATTTGACCCACGAAATATTGCATTTATTTTTTGTTATGGGGTAAAGGTATTTCAAAAATTTCTCTAATTTTGTTTGGGTCAATATGAATTCCTGCTTTGGACACAATGAATCCAAGGAGTTTTCCTTCACTTAATGCGAAAAAAGACTTTTTGGGGTTCAGAGAATTTCCATACCTTTTGCAACGTTCAAAGATTTATCTTAAGTCTCTTAGATGTGATCCAAATTTAAATAGGAATGCAAAAAATTATAGAGATAACCATAAACATAGAGATGCAGTGGAAATAATACTTCATTTCATTAATGTAAAATACTGAAATATGCTTACAAAAAACAATGGAAATAAACCAGCTAGGGTGATGGTAGCTTATCTCTGAGAAGAGATGTGGCGGGTACATGCCTTTGAACTGTGTTACAATGAGGCTTGAAGGCCTATTTATTGTTGAGAAACAATGGAAAACCCTAAACATCCAAAAACCTAACCCTAGAAGATGAAATTCCAAACTGTGGACCCCGTTTGGGTAAATTGGTACATCAACTTCCTGGGGTCATAACTTTGGCATATGATCTCTGTTTGATGCGCACAATATCTCGTTAGAAAGATTTATCCAAGAAATACAACTTTGGGAAGAGCAACATTAGTCCATGGACCTATGTTTCTCCCAGTTTTCCCAAAAAACGTCGTTTAGGGCCTCAAAACGGATCTAGAAGTTCAGAACCCGAAAAACTGCTAAAAATAGTAAAATGTGCTACAATTAAGGAAACTAAAAAGCTGAAAGGAAAAATGGTGGGGGTCCAAGTGGACTTGGCAGGTGGCCACCAATATCCACCTGGATCATTCCTGCCCCCTTAGGAAGCAGTGGTCCCCATTGCGTTGAGTTCCTCCATGAGATGAGGAAACTTCTGCTAAACTTGATCCCCGTTGAGCCACTTGCCCTAGTGAAGGAGTTGGCCTGCTTTGAAAGCTTGATATAGTTGGATATTTTGTTGGCGACTATGCTTGATCTATGTGTCCATGATCCAATCAGTTGCAGCTTGTTCCATGTAGTCTGGATTTAACTCTGTGGGTGTAAGTTGTTCTGCAATGTCAGATGTGTCTAGTAATGGTGGAAAGTATGGCCAAAGGTGGTCCACATTGAACACTAGGTGAAGTTCAAGGAATGGAGGAATGTTGAGCTCAAATGCATTGTCTCCCATAGCCTTGGTAATGGTGTAAGGACCATATTGGAGTGGTCTGAGTTTCCGATAGGCTCCGGTAAGGCATTCCTTTTGCAAATGCAACCAGACTTTGTCGCCCACCTGAAACTTGTGTGGCACCTGATGTTGATCATGTCGCTACTTGTACTTGGCATTTGATTTCTCCAGAATGTCATGAACCTGCTGGAAAATATGCTGGATGTGCTCAATGAAGCTGGTTGCCTTATCTGTTTCAGACTGGACGTGAGCCGAATCTGCATGAGTAGCTGAAAATGGCATGGCCACATCAATGAGACATAGTGGCTGGAATCCCAAGCCCACCTGAAAAGGGTTGTGGCCAGTCGAGCTATGAAGAGCCCAATTGTAGTTTTACTGAACATAGGGGAGGCTCTCATCCCATGTGAGTGGATGCTTTGAGTTGTACATGTGTAAAATGTGTACGATCATCCTGTTGACAACCTCTGCTTAGCCATCAGTTTGAGGATGGAAGGATGTGGACTTAGTGAGTTTGGTGTCCAACATTGATCAGAGACTGGAACAAAATGTGTTGAGGAACCTGTTGTCCTGGTTTGAGATGATAGACTGTGGGATCCCAAAGTGTACCCACACTCGTTGAAAGAAGATTTTAGCAGTGGCTTCTGCTGTGATATTCTTCTTGCAGGCCGCCATAATGGCCATCTTCGAGAACCTGTCGACGACCACAAAAAAACAATATTTTCCATGCTTAATGGAAGGAAGGCTTGACATGTATTCCATGGAGATGGATTCCCAAGCTCGACTAGGGGTAGGTAGCAGGGTATAGAGGCCTTGTTTCTTGATGCAGTTTGGCAATGGTGCAGGAAATGCATGATCTGATGTACTTCCTGACATCCTGTCGAAGATTCAGCTAATAGAAATAGTTCTGTAATACTACCATTGTTTTCTCGACCCAAAAATGCCCAACAACCTCACTTTATTTGCTTCCAAAATCATCTTGGCATGCTTGCTTGAAGGAACACAAAGGTGACCTAGGTGGCACAACAGGGTATCCTGGAGGTGAAAATCTGGAACATACTGACCCTTCGAGAGTGTTTGATATGTGTGACAGAATTCTGGGTCGCTTTTATAGAGAAGTGGCCAATCAAAAGTTTCATGCCGACAAGAGTTGAACACAGTGGTTAACGCCACGATAGGTGGTTGAGTGAGGCAATATGCAACATTATTGATGCTGCCCTTCTTGTATTTGATATTCAAATGGAATTGTTGCAAGTATGTGGACCACTTTTGATGGTGATCATTCTGCAATTTCCGTTGGGTCTGTATGAACTACAGGGGTCGAAGGTCTATGTGGATGACCATTTCCTTCCCCAAAATGTAATTCTTCCATTGTCGGCAGGCCTGCAGAATGGAATACATCTCTTTGTCATAAGTGGGATACTTTTGGACTGTGTCTGAAAGTGTCTCACCGTGATATGCCACTGGATGCCCATGTTGAGTAAGGACTGCCCCAATAGCATAGTGGGGGGTTGCTTTGAGAAGAGAGAAAATAATCTTTTCCCGACTAGAAAAATCATGAACAAAAAAGTAACCCTCTAGCATATTTAACCATTTATCGACGACATGTGCATCTATATGAACCACGAATATGGGGATTTCAAAATTAACTTGTACCTTAAATGGTGTGGCGTTTCCAGAGTAGCTGTTGGAAGTTGATGCGTCACCCTTGGGTAGCCGCTGAAGGATCTGGGCAAAGCTATCCATCATCGCGTTCCTTTGTCACTTGAGGGCTTCTTCGATCAAGATTTTGATAGGATTTCCTGCCCCCTCATCTTTCTTTTCATCTGCCATGGGAGGCTCTCGGGATTTGTGAGGCTGGTCTTGCAAAGGTTTGACGAGTTCAAGCCCTAACTCCTTATATCCCGACCTCATTGGGGACATGCAAAGAAAAACAGAGAAAAAGTAGACTACTCTGATACCACTGATCCGAATTTGAACAGGAATGCAACAAATTACAGAGATAACCATAAACACAGAGATGCAGTGGAAATAATACTTCATTTCATTAATGTAAAATACTGAAATATGCTTACAAACATCAATACAAATAAACCATCTAGGGTGATGGTAGCTTATCTCTAAGAAGAGATGTGGTGGATACATGCCTCTGAAGTGTGTTACAATGAGGCTCGAAGGCATATTTATTGTTGAGAAACAATGGAAAACCCTAAACATCCACAAAGCTAACCTTAGAAGATGAAACGCCAAACTGTGGGCCCCATTTGGGGAAATTGGTACATCAAATTCCTGGGGTCGTAAATTTCACATATAATCTCCGTTTGACACATACAATATCTCGTGAGAAAGATCTATCTGAGAACTACAATTTTGGGGAGAGCAAAATTGGTCCATGGATCCATGTTGCTCCCAGGTTTCCCAAAAAACGTCATTTAGGACCTCAAAACGACTCCTGGAGTTTAGGACCTGAAAAACTGCTAAAAATAATAAACGGTGCTACAATTAAGGAAACTAAAAAGTTGAAAGGAACAACGGTGGGGGTCCAAGTGGACTTGGCAGGTGGTCACCAATATCCACTTGGATCAAGATGATTACTTCTTTTTTTGGAGTATACTATTATATCATCCAAGTAGATCACTACTGATTTTCTTACTAAACCCTTGAAGGATATATCCATAGCTCTCTGGAAAGTGGAACTAACATTGATCAGTCCAGATGGCATCTTCTGATAAGCATAAGTGCCCCATTTTGTCTTGAATGTAGTTTTCAGCTAGTCATCTGGGTGTACCAAGATTTGATTATAACCTGAGAATCCATCCAAGAAAGAAATTAATTATGAGCCCCCTACTGATTGCAAAATCTATTCCATAGGGGATAACGGGAAATTATCCTTTTGGCAAGCTTTATTGAGGTTGCAGAAATCTATACGTATATGAATATCTCCATTCTTTTTCTTGACTGGGACAATATTGGAAACCCACCGTGAGTGTCTGACAAGAAAATTAATTTTGGCTTTCAGCAGCTTATTCAACTCAGATTTAATTTGGCTTTCTAAATTGGGACGGATCTTCCTCAATTTTTGTTGAATAGGTCTTTCGTCAGATATCATGGGAATATTATGTTGAATAATAGAGGTGTCGTATGCCTTGAGATCTTCATAGTTCCATGCGAAGAAATTCTTGTATCTTTTCAACAAACCTATAAAAGTTGTTTTTTCCTCTAATGAAAGATCGAGACCTAAGTTAATATTTTGAGGTTTTAAATTGGTCCCAAGGTTAGTCAATTCAAACCTCAGAGTTGAACTTTGAAGTTTTGAATTGGTGGGTCGTTTAAATCTGTCTTTAAGGTCATATAAATCTTCCAACTTAACTACAGATTTTGGTATAACATTAATGATTGTTTTTTGTTTAAGTTGGTTATCATGCTGGTCCTCATAAACTATTTGGTCATCGTAAGATCCTTCTGAGGTCAAAAAGCTTATGATATCCAGATCATTATTAAAGACTCTCTAGTTGGTGATATTGTCAGGAATAGAAGGCCTAAAAATTAATTCAATGGAAAATTGATCTGGGCTATAATCTTCTGGTGGGATAAGATTGGAAGCGACGTTGGCTAGAAGATCGGCACTAGCATTCTGGAGTCTTGGAATAGGGGAAATATTAAATGTTGTAAAGTGGAGAGTCAGGTCTTGGACTAATGATTGATAATGTTTCAAATGTCCTGACAAATAGTGTATAATATTTCTCACTTGTTTTATGACAATATCTCAATCTCCAAATAATTGAAGGTATTTAACGTTAAGGCCAATTGCCTTATACAAACCTTGAACTAGTGCCTCATATTCAGCAGTGTTGTTTGTGCAATCGAATTCAAGTCTGCATGCTAGCATATTTTTTCCCCCTCTGGGCTAACTAAGATGCAACCTGCTCCTGCTCCATCATTGGATTTAGATCCATCAAAAAATAATTTCCAAAATAAGTATTTAACTACAGGTTTATCTACAAAATTTACACATTTAGAAGTGTTTGTTTGAGAAAAAATTTCAACTTGAGAGACAACAAAGTTTTCTAAGAAAGGAGAAGTATGAGCATTGAAATTTCCTAGAAATGATTCTACAGAATAATTTCTGATGATATTTTTGCTATACACAACTGGTTCTTTTTATCCTCCTAATTTTATCACTATGAACTTTTGATGTTTCTCGCAATCAACCCTTATTTGATTTGGTTTACCGTTATAAGGAAGCCACAGGTGAGACTAGTCAGTTGCGAAATAACCATGAAGTTTGTCTGACCAGTCTCTACTAATGATTAAGCCATATAATTCAGGAATGTTAGCTACAAGTATGTTAATGACTTGACAAAAATTAGGGTTTGATGAAAGTCTAATGGTTACTTGGTTAAGTTCCCCAACAACTTCGACTTGAGAGCGATATAATTGAACTATTCATATAATATATTTCTGAGGCTAAACATTCAACTTTTCCCAGACTATTCTAGGTAAGAGGTTAGATGAAGCTCCAGAATCAACTAAACAATTGTGTAATTTTTTGTTAAAGACTTCAAAAGTAAGGAGAAATGGCGGAGTGTGGACATTTTGATCTTCCCCCAATTAAAGCTATATCATTTGGATCAATTTTATTCAAAGAAGCACTAGGGGGTCTTCCCATTTCTTGGTTAGCTTGTGAGATCATGGTAGTAGGAAGTGGTGTAGTAGGTACTGCTTTAAGTTCTTTGAGAAGTAACTTCTGTTGATGTTTCAATTTACTAAGCTCATGAAATGTGATGTTTTCCCTAGTCTTCTTCATATCATCAATAATATCGTATTCCATTTCATCAGAAACTATCAAAGTTTTAGATGAGGGGGAAAGAGCCAATTGAGTAGATGTAATTTGAGTGGATTTTGTCACAGATTTCTTACCCGTTGGTTTATCCCTAGGGGGTGGCATTGAAGCCTTGTGTTTTGGATTTGTTTGTGACAATTCTATTAGCTACCTATACCAATAGGTTTCATTTTTCATGATTAGCAGGGGAAGTGCCAATATGATCTACTTTGGTGATGCAAAGATCTCATATTTTGTGGAAGATACATATCTACAGTTGGTTGATGATGTCCTACTTCTGAATGGGTGATCCAACAGCCCAAGCTGGGTCATGCCATGTTTCAATTGTTTGTTATAGATTAGAGAAAGAAATCTGTCCAAACTGTTCAATCTTGGCAGATAACTAGCTAGGTCGAGAATTAAGGTTCCCAACTATTTAATCTGGGGCCTTGGAAGTAATAAGGCTAGCCTTAGATAGGAAATCAAAAGAAAAAGCCAAAGGTAAAGAAAAGGCACATGAGAGTTTGCAAGTCTAAATGCACCCTCCTTGAAGTAACAAAAAATGCTAGGCAATAGAATGGGTAAGTAGATGGGGTTGCAGAAGCATGATTTATGACATTTCACGGGCCTGAGCAAAGGGAAAAACATGGTGTCAGTGCAGATCTTCCTATTCAGCAGTTTTGTAGCAGCAAAATGAAGCATGTCTAACCTCCCAATCATCCCCCATAAAACTCCTTGCTAACATCCCAATGCCACCTCTGTTCTTGAGAGAAGTCAAACTCTTTTGTTGATCCTTGCTTCATAAAGAGCCACATTTCCTGTGTAAAATTCTTTTCATTTTGATATACTCTCCTAACTAAGTTTGTTTCCTATAAAACTTAGTCTTTGCATCCTCCTCTCCATACCTTCCATCCAAAACTAATTACTAACTCTATCTATACTTAAATCCCTATGTTCCCCCCTCCCTATTACTATAACACTATGGTGTATAAAACCCCAAAAAATATGTATATATCCCTCCCCTTGGGCATTATAGCCCTATGTTCAAGTATTGGATAACCATGCAGAATCCAAGTCTTGTTCAAAGAGCGCTGTTCAATGTCAGGGATTAAACTAACCCCATGTTGGTTTAAAAACCTAAACCCTACCCCTTTTTCCCATTACAACCCCTTTGAAATGCCTTACTCGCCCTATTTGCAAAAAACCTTGTAAAAACCATTTTTCTGCCTATCCAAAGTTTTGGGCCAAGAAGCGCATTTTACAAAAAACATTGAAAAAACCCACAAATTCGCCAAAGTGTAAAGTTCTGCCCAGGTGCACATTTCCAGAAAAATAATTGTTTATTCTTCACCCCGCTGCCGTATCATCCTATTATTTTTATAACTTGTCGACCGTCGGATTTGGGCTTTCCCATCCGACGGCCCATATCAATATCGGGCCACCCCCGAGCTCCGGACGTTACCTCCCGAAAAGTGTCAGACCATGACGTTAGGCCGGTGCCACGCGTCGCTCCCAGGTTATATCGGGAGGCCGCCTGCCAATACCGCCCCCGTACCATAAGCGGTCTGATGGAACCGCTTACCGCCCTCCGTATACCACCTGCCCGCGTCACCCACACGTCACGCCACGTCGGCCCCGCATTAGCGCCCAGCCCGCCATCGCTCCGACCTGTCCGCCAGCTCATCAGTCCCCGTGGACCACTTGCAGGCTGCCACGTCACCCTTCTGTACCCGACCCCACCCGATGACGTCATGCTGACGTCATCCAAAAAATGCGCCAAAGGCCCAAAAAGTCCATATTTTCACCAAATTTCGCATTTTTCTCATATTTTCACCAAAACTCTACTGTGCTCTCTGCATGCATTTCACGACGTCCTCGCCGCCAACCTGCAACAAATCGATTTAAAGACCGTGGGCGCCCTCAATTTCGCCTGCATTTGTCACCATTGCCAGAATTCACCAGGTATTTCTCCAAAATCTCCCCTCCGCACCTGGTTTTGTGCATAATTCACCAAAACAAGCTTAAAAAGAGTGAAAAACACTGTAACCTCCAGCAAATCCTCTGTGGCCACCATTTATCTTCAGTTCTAAGCTTGAATTCACCTACAGAAGTCCACATTGAACCAAGTTTCCATCAATTTACAGTCAGTTTGCGCATTCGTGAACTTAAACCTCTGCCGCACTAATTCACCGGGAAAACCACCTGTAAATCTCAGTATTTGCCCACTGAACCTCTTTCAGGAGCATTGTAACTTCTTTTCACCATAATTCACCTGTTTTCCTCTGCAAAGCGCCCTGCTCTTGCAAAATTCACTGCCCTCTGTTGCTGTGCCTACAAAGTCAAGTTCAAATCCATTTCCAAGTGTTAGTGAACCATGGAGACACCAGTTGCATTGAATGTTGCACCTCTTAATGCCCCACAAAGAGAGCTAGAGTGGCAGGCCCTGGCTGACAGAGATTACCAAATGGCAGAAGTGCTCTCAATGGACACCAAATATAACATTCAAGTAATCAATGACCTCAAAGCCAAGCATCTCAGTGGTAATGACATCCTAGGGATTTGGGACTCCAATTTGCCCATTTATAACCTTCCTCAAGTCAATGTCCTCCCAGATTTAATTCATAGATGCAGTGCCAACTATGACCCCTGTCAGAGGGCTGTCCTCAATTCCTCAGGCTCAGTATTGTTCCATGTCACCCCTGAGGCCATAAATGAAATGCTACATTTTCAATCTTCAAATCCATTGACTCCCCTCTCTATCATGGATTTGATAAAGGAAGGAGGTAAGCTGTCTAATGCCCAAATTGTAAAAATCAATCAGTTGTTCATCCAATCAGGCTCTTAGACTATGAGGTATCCCCCTATTGCAAATGCATATCTTAATGAGCTGGGCAAACTGCTTGTGGATATGATCAGTTATGCCCTGGGATATAGAACAGCTGAGTATGTTGATGAAACCATTTTGGCCATGCTGTCCATCTTCTCCCCTGGGAAGCCTCCTGCTGTTCGTTATGATTATGCTACATACATTGCCAATAAGATTCATGAACAATTAATGAATCTGGAGAGGGAAAGAATATTCAGATATACTACTTATATCTATCACCTGTTTCTATTTTATCAACCTGATAGCTTCCCTATTACTCTCAAGAAGCTGGATGTCCAAGGGAACCCGAGGTCTGTAGTGTTCTGGTCCTCAGTTTTCCATCTAACATGCTTCTCACCATACAACTACTGTGAATTCATTGACCTTTTCATCCATCCAGCCATGTCCTTGCTGTTGAGTGCCCCTCCTCCAAGATTAACAGATGAGATGCAAAGGATTCTCCAGCTCTCAAAGGCCTACAACATTGGGGATTGGTACTTTTACCAAAACCACACAGTGATCAGGATATATGGCTGTGAGCTAGCCCAATATAGGCTGCCAAGATATGTCCCTATGAGAATATTTTCCCTAGAGTACTTCAGGCAGTTTGGAAATGCAGACATGGTCCATTTCCACAACAAAAACAAGAAGGTACAGCTGAAGGTCAGAAATCAGCTAGGCCCATTCATTTACAACAAAAGAGAAGAGGCATGGAAAGAAGCAGATAAGATCCTAAAGGGCCTCCGATTGCAAACCAGTTTCCTCTGGTCACCCTATGACCCCAATCACTTCATTAGTCTTAGAAGGGCCAAGTATAAATTGGCTAGTTATGATCATGTAAGGCTGCCCCACATTGAAAAATATGCTAATCTGTTAGGATGGAAAGAGGGCACATTAGAAGAAGCAAGTAAAAAAGAGGAAATTCTACAAAGAGAAGTAAGGAATCTTGAGAAAGAGGCTGACTTGGAAACTTGTGGGCAGGTTTCCTCCTCTTATCAAGTGCAACTCGGACCAGCTGCCTCATCTTCTGCAGCCCCCCAGCAGGCAGCTAAAACTGCTCCTCAGGTAGCCAGCAAAGGTAAAGAAAAGGAGATGGAACAGGAGCAGCTACCCCCTACAGCAGAACAACAGAAGGAGCAGCCCAAACAGCAAGAACAAGTAGCTGAAGCTCCCATTTCTACAGAGCAGCAGGCTCAACAAAGTGTGCCTCCAAGGCAAGAAACAATAGTGGAGACTTCAGTACTCCAAACACCAGTGAATGAAGAAAGAGGCAAGAAGAGGGACAGAGAGCAAGAGACTCCCCTCACCACATCAACAAATCAACAAGGGGAGAAGAGGCAAAGAATAAATCCCCTTTCTGAAGAAGAAATGCCTATTGGGCAATCATTGGGTATGGGCCCACCAAGCATGGAGGCATCTGCTAGTTCCTTTCAGCAGGAACAAGAAAGAACCCTTGGAGGAGAGGTCAGCTCCTCAAGCCAGCAAAGGAGAGCTGAATCAGGTATAAAACAGCAGTTCATTGACATCAAAAAGAGGAATGAGCCGGTGAGACTTCAGCTGTACAACCATTTACTAAAGATGGCTCCCACAAACCAACAAAGGCTTATGTCAGCATATGACATAACAGAGGGGAAAATGACAATGAGTCATTTCATGCCTACAATGCTGCAGCCACAGTCAGCTGCAGATTATATAAGAACCAATCTAGAGGTTCTTGCCAAAGACATCCACCCTATGGACCAGATAGAACTCCATAAGCAAACGGGTGAGATGGTCTATTCAACGCTGGCAGACAAGACCTTCCTGGCACATAAATTGCAAAACAGTCTGCATAATACAACAACCCAACTTGAGTTGGAGAAGGCATCCTCTCAGGCCAAAGACAACAGGATCAGGTCTTTGGAAGACATTATTATAGAGCTTGGGCATGACCCAAAAGATCCCAAAGCTATACAGGCATTGCTAAAGGTAAGAGATGCAGATATTGCAGCTTTGAGGAAGATGGTGAATATCCCAGCAACCCTTCACCCTCAAACGGAAGAGGTTGCTCAGCAAAGGAAGGACCGGGATGTAGCAGCCATGCTGCTAACACTACACAAGCAATTGGTACAAACAGAAGGCAAATTAGTAGAAACAGAGGCTGCATTACAGGAAGCACCAAAGCAGAAAGAGGGAGGCTAGAAATCTCAGCCCCCTCCGCCAGTGATAAACCTTGAGGAGCCCCCTCAAACTGTCGCTCCTCCCACAGGACAGACAGCTGAAACAGGCCCATCAACATCAGCACCAGCAACGACATCAGAACAGGCTCAAAGCCTAGACATGCAGAAGATGATGAAGGAGATTCAAGTCCTAGAGGCCCAGATGGCTGAACTGAATGAAGCCAAGGAGAAATTGGCCACACTCAATGAGAAATATGATAAATCCAAGCAAAGTGTAGCTGAAAAAGCAAGAGAGGTTAAGGCTCTTAAGGAGAAAATAAAAGAGCTGGAGAAAGAGCTCTCTCTTGAGAAAGTGGTGGCCAAAATCAAGAAAGTCCTATGGGCTAATATTGGCCAATCAATAACAGATCAATGGCAGTACATAGAGACTATCCATGAGCACATGGAGCTCATAGGCAGAGCACACAAGGAAAGCCAAAGAGCAAGGGCATCTCTAGGCACTATGCCTGAGATAGCCAATAGAATGATAAATGTCCTCAATAACCGCACAGGCCCTCAGCTGGAAACAATAGGGATCACCAATAGAACTGACACCATCTTGATAATAAAGAGGGTCCTAACTTTGAGAAGTTTGGTGCAGACATTGGATAGAAGGTGCTAGGAGATGCAAACAGAGGTAAACAAATTCACAGACAAATTTACAGCCTTGCACAGCAGAGGCCTTCCCAGCTTACTGAACAGCGCAGGAAGGCTACTATCCCATGAGAACTATGCAAAAAGGGTGAACACATTTGCCACTAATCAGATCACTGCAGGATCAAGCACCCCAGAAGAAGCAGGGCCTGCATCTGGGCAGAGCCTCTATGAGAAAGTAGAGAATTTATTTTTTATCATGAATGAAATCAGACATTTGTTTGAAGTGCCTCCTAATTACTTCAAATATACAGAGGCAGATGAAACACTAGGCACAATTTTGAGGCATCAGTTGCCTACACAGGAATGGTGGACCAGCATGATACAGACATTGCTGTAAACACACCGGTTTTCATCAAATTTTCACATCAAAGTACAAATCATCGTGTTCAGACAGGTAATACATCCACTATGATTGTAAAAGACTGGGCTGAGCCAACTCAGCAAACCAATTCGGCCACTAAAGCAACGCTGACAGGTACAGATGACAGGGCCGAGAAAGCTACAACACGACGGAGCCATAAAGACAAATCATTCAAAATTAATGAGGAGCGCTCAACCGACTCAGTGGCCTCCAAAAGTCAAAAAAGCTTTCTGACAGAACCAAAGAGTATTCATTATGTATTTAGAGCAGCAATAACTTCCTTATCTGCTATTTTGAAAGTTGGTGAACGCAGTTATTGAGTTAATAACTCAGCGTTCAGATATTTTGTAAAGCCGATTATATATATATATATATATCCCCTCGCACAGCTCGCCGGGGTTGTTGATTTTCTCTTCAAAGGAACCTATGTTGTAAATTTTAGAGTTTAATACAGGGAGCTAATGGAATTTCCAAAGTTCTGTGTTGTTTGATGCGTTGTGGTGTGTTCGATTACTGCTACAGGATTCCTGCATATTTCATGGCACAATAAGTCTCTTTAACCTTTCTTGTTATGTATTTCATTCTTTCATCATCCATTCATGCTCTGTATTTCATAGTTTAATAGCACAGAAAAAGAATAGTTTCAGGATTTATTCAGTTGAATACCCTGAACTCAATCTGTGTTGTTATGAATGTTTTCCTCTAGTTATAGTTATGAAAGTGTAATTCTTAATTGCTGCACCTTCAGACTAAACTTCCACAATGACTATTGTTCAGGAATTCAAACCTGCTCCTGGGTGATATATCTCATTCTCACATCACCATCTTAGTGAAAAACTCTTAATTGCCTTTCACTGGTTAATCATACTTCATCACCACAATTTCAAGTTTGTTTCATGATATATTTACATGGCCCTGCAGTTTAAAGCAATCCTACTCAATACATCAAACAACCCATAATCACAGACCCCATTGCCCAATGGACTTAAACTATTTGAAGATCTCATCTTAGCTACTAGAAGACATCATTCAACCAAAATATCACATCAAAACCCATACCTCACAGCTAGCCTAAAATCCTCAAAGAACGAAGTTAAAACTTAAAGAGAGAGCCCTCTCTGATTACAGGTTGGCTAGAACCTGTAATCCAAAGCTTGGTTAGTGGTTACCCCGGCCGTATTCCCTCAGGAGTCAAAGGGAACAACCTGGGTGTTAACATAAATGGCGACTCCACTAGGGACTGAAAGAATTTTGTAACCCCCTGTCTAATTCTTAATACTGTAGATAAAGCCTAAGTGACAGCCAGATAGCCTTGGAAACTGCCTATGCTTTGCATTTGTACGAGTATATAAAGGCTGCCTCAGTCAATCTTTATTCAGTGTTAAGTTCCATACAGTTGTGTTGTACCAGATCAATCCTTATCAAATATCACTATCTGTTAGAAAAATTCTCTTAAAGGAAATCTTAGAAACTGGCTCCTAAGAAGAAAACTCGCCATACAAGGTCAAACCCAGACCCTGATCCATCACCTGAATTCCAAAATCCAAACTTGATTTCAAGAATCCTCAAGAGACACAAATCTGAAGGGATTTTATCAGATTCAAGTTCTGAAGCAGGATGTCAAATTAATATTCCAACCCCTGCTAAGGTTTCTCTACCTCCTCATACCACCGTTCCACAACCTCCTAGTTCATCATCCACTTCACAGGGTATCCTTTCAACCACTCCATCAGCTACACACACCCCTCTCATCCCCTTCCCTCCACTTGTCCCATTTGTCCCAGTTTTCCCTGTTGTCCCACCAAACATGGCTAATAGATATGCTCCACTGCAGTTACCTGCAAATCCAGGGCCTATGCCTCAAGATTACCAAAGCAAGATTTCATATTTTGATGGTACTGGCTCTTATCCAGCCCTTCAACATACTAAGAAAATGCAAGACTACTTTGAAAATTATGAGATAGATGATGATGGGGTTAGGATGAAAATTTTTGTGCAAAGCTTAACAGGAGATGTAAGAGCATGGTTTAGGTTACTCCCAGCAAACTCCATAGCTGACCTTGAAGCCCTATATCAAACCTTTATCAACAGATGGGAGACGAAAAAGGATCCACTTCATATTCTATTTGAATACAATACTATCAAAAGAGGTCCCCAAGAAACTGTCTTGGATTATTATGCTCGGTTCAACAATGTCTACAATGCCATTCCCCAAAATCTCAGACCCCCACCTGACCTAGCTCTATACACCTTTCCTGATGGGTTTGATTCAGATATGGCATACCAATTAAGAGAAAGAGCTCCCCGAACTCTAGCTGAAATGCAAGACATAGCAGTGAGCGTAGAAGCCAACCTGATAGCTAGGAGAAATAGGACCAGAACTGAAAGAAAGACTACGTTCAAAGAAGAGCCTTCAGGCTGAGACCAGAAATTGGATGCAATAATTATTGGCATGCATAGGTTAGGTGACGGGGTAGAATCAGTTGAGAGGAAGTCATCATGGGAGGCACCACAGAATAATCCTATTAGGAATCCCAATTTTAGAAGAAACCAAAATCCTAATGTTGGCAAGGCAAGCCCTGAACCAGAAATTACACCTCCATTCCAAGAAAACTATGCTGAAACATCCACTTCTAATGAGCAGATAGGTGATACCCACATCAATTTGATGGGTCTCAACAATGATCAGCAAGTCTTTCTGAGTCAAGAGGATCATGAAGATGAAGACATCAAGCAGTTCCAAACCAAGTCAGGTGAGTCATTTGACTTTAAACAGGGCTATGACACAGCTGTTTATGAAGTTCATAAGCAATACAAGCTAAGGAATAGAACTATAAATGTGACACAGCGTGAGAAAACAAAGGATAGTCTGCAGCCTAAGGAAGCTATTGTCGCTGAACCTATTAACAAGACTAATTCAATTGCAGATGAAGTAACAGTTGAAGAGGTGACAGAACCATTTCCATTGAATAGACAACCAATGGTTACACCTCTTTCAGAGCACAATCTAAACAAAACTATTCAAAAGGTAAACAAAAAGGACAAACATCAAGATCAGAGTGAGAGTCATGAAGAAAACTTAATTAACAAAGAAAAGGTTGCTAAACAGGACACCAAGATCCAATCTGAAAAACCTTTTGACTTAGAAGCTGAAATTGGTAAATTGAAGATAGCCATTCCTCTTTCAGAGCTAGCTAAGCATGACATTTACAAACAACAAATCAAGAAATCCCTTCAACCCACTCATAATAAAGATGATGTCAATGTGTTGGATGACACCCCAGAATTGCTTTTCAGTCCAGAGGTTGATGGAAAGGCAACAATTACTGGAATCCTACCCTTTTATGTCAGTTTGCATGTTCATGATAAGATATTACATAATGCAATGTTTGACTCAGGCGCCTCTCATAACCTGATGCCTAATCAGTAATGGAAAGATTGAATCTAGACATCACAAGACCATATAAGGACCTATTTTCATTTGACTCCAGCCAAGTTAAGTGTTTAGGCTTGATAAAAGACCTATGTGTGTCCCTAGTCCAATACCCAAATAAAACAATCTTAATGGATGTGGTAGTTGCTGATATCCCACCCAAATATGGAATGCTGTTATCAAGATCATGGGGAGCCAAACTCCAAGGTTCCCTGCAATTAGATATGTCATATGCCACTATCTATGTTTTTGGGCAGCCAAAGAGGTTATACTGAGAGTCACTCATGAAATACATGGTGAGCAGTGAAGAAAAACCCCAAAATTTCCCTATTTATGCAGTCCATTCTGATATGGATTCCTTCATTCTGTTCAATACTGATATTAGTTCAGTGAGTAATAACAAATCTGTCATACTTGAACAAGATATGCATGTGAGTGAGCAATCAAGTTCCCAAGAAATCAAGGTTGTGCAATCAAGTGATGAAACTGTTCTAGAAGACAAACCAGATAAAAGACAAGAGCTCCAACTTATAATCCCAAATCATAGAGAAGATATTGAAAATCCCCTAAATCAAGAGATCCTATGGTTTCTTGAGTTTGATGGATCAGTCAACAAATTAGGGGCAGGAGCCGAAGTGTGGATTCATAACAAACAAAGTAATCATGCACAAGGTCGAGCCTATAGGCTTAATTTCAGATGTACTAACAATATGGTAGAATATGAGGCTCTTCTGTTAGGCCTCAAACTGGTAAAATCCTTACAAGCCACAAAAGTTTCAATCATGGGAGATTCAAACCTTATTATTCAACAAGTGAAAGGCAATTTTGTCACCAATGACAAAAGACTAAGATCATACAGGGCTGCTACTATTGAAATACTCAAAGCTTTCATTGAATTTCAAATGACCAAAATACCTAGGACTCACAACCTTCATGCACATAGTTTAGCTACATTTGCCAGTACATGTAAATTGCCTTTTGAACCCAACTCCTGCTTTACAGCTGAGTTGAAACACAGACCTGCTGTCCTAAACAATGTCAAAGATTGGCAAGTGTTTGAGGATGACACACAAATAAACAGTTTCTTAACCTTGCAGCATGAATTTTCAAACTTGAACATTGATGTTGATTCTGTGAAAGACACACAGTCTTTGGGTGAACAGGACCAAATAGCAATATCACCCAAAACAGCAAATCAAATACTTTGCCCAACAAACTTTGACAAGGAAAAAATACAAGAACTTGAACAATTGCATTTTGAAGAAACAACTGGTACAGAGGCTCAAATCATAGAGCTGAAGGATAACTTTCTACCAACAGGCCTAACTCCATTGGAGGACATTTTTGACTCAAATGATGTTCCTAGAAAACCAAAAATGCAACCCCATAATGCTGCCATTGAAGAATGCAACGTTGGAACTGCTGAAAAACCCAAAGTAATAAAACTGTCTGCCTCTATACCCCCTGACCAGAAGCCTAAATACATTGACCTCTTTAAAGAGTTCCAAGATGTGTTTGCATGGAGTTATGAGGATTTGAAATCCTACGACATCTCTGTTATTCAACACACTATCCCTCTCAAGCCTAATCAAAAGCCATTCAAGCAAAAATTGAGAAGAATCAATCATATGCTTCTCCCTTCAATTGAGAAAGAGGTGCAAAAAATGTTCAAGGTTGGTATCATAGCACCAATAAGGTTTTCAGACTGGATTTCAAACTCGGTCCCCACAAGAAAGAAAACTGGGGAGATTAGGCTTTGTGTTGATCTAAGGAATTTGAATCAGGTGTCCCTTAAAGACAATTACCCCTTACCAAAAATGGATCACATCCTCCAAAGAGTGGTGGGGGCTTCAAGAATCTCATTACTTGATGGATTTTCAGGTTTAAATCAGATCCTAGTTCACCCTGATGACCAAGATAAAATAGCTTTCACAACCCCATGGGGAACTTTCAAATATGTTAAAATGCCTTTTGGATTGAAAAATGCTGGAGCTACATTTCAAAGAGCAATGGATATTGCTTTTGCCAAAGAGATTCGTGACTTCCTTGTCATCTACCTAGATGATCTCACACCTTTCTCAAAATCTGACCAAGAACATCTAAAACACTTAAGACAAATATTCATAACATGTAGGAAATATGGAATTTCCTTAAATCCTAAGAAGTCTCTATTTGGTTTGGAAGAAGGTAAGCTGTTGGGTCATATTATTTCAAAGGATGGCATTAGAATCGACCCAGACAGAATACAGGCCATCTTGCAAATGCCCCATCCAAGAAACATCAAAGAATTACAAGCCTTCTTGGGAAAGATTAACTTTTTAAGGAGATTTATCCCAAACTTAGCAGAACTGATCAGATTACTAAACAACATGCTAAAGAAGGATTCAAAAGTGAAGTGGACGGTAGAAGCAAATCAAGCCTTTGAAGGTATTAAATTGGCCCTTACTCAAACCCCAGTATTAACAAATCCCCAATTTGACAGAGAATTTATCATTTTCTCTTTTGCCTCCCAGCATACCATTGCTGCTGTCTTATTGCAGAAAGATGATCAAGGGAATGAAAAACCCATTGCTTTCTTTAGTAAAACCCTTAGAGATGCACCCCTGAAATATCAGATCATGGAAAAACAAGCTTATGCGTTGGTCAAAGCCATCAAAGACTTTAGGATTTACATCCTATATTCCCATGTTATTGCCTATGTAGCAAGTCCCATTGTGAAAGATATACTGACTCAAGAAAACTCAGAGGGCAGAAGAGGAAAATGGATTGCTAACATTTTAGAATTTGATATTGAAATAAGACGTACAAAACTGATAAAAGGGCAAGGTTTGGCTAAACTGATGACAGAAGAAAACTTCCAAGCCTTGGACATTAACCAACTGGACAATGAACTGGAGCTGGCGACTCCAAAGATCAATGTAGCCTTTGAACAATCCCTGTGGTATTCTGATATCTGTTATATATTGCAAAACCTGTGTGCTCCCGTAGGATTGTCTAGAACCAAATCTAGATTTTTAAAAATGAAAGCTTCAAAATTTTGTGTTATAGATGGTAATTTACTATGGAAAAATCATGAAGGTATATTGTTAAATTGTCTAACTGTGGATGAAACAGGTAATGTTATGAAAGAATTTCATGCAGGTGATTGTGGTGGACATTTGTACTAGAAGTCCACTGTGGATAAGATATTGAGGGCAGGTTACTATTGGCCCACTCTCTTCTCTGATGTTAAAAAATTTACCACTTCCTGCCACAAGTGTCAAGTATTTGAGGGAAAAAGAAAGTTGCTACCACTTCCCCTAAAGCCTATTGCAATAGAAAGGCCCTTTCAGCAATGGGGCTTGGACTTCATTGGGGAAATTCATCCTTCATCTTCAGGCCAACATAGATGGATTCTAACAGCCACATATTACTTTACTAAATGGATTGAGGCTGTTCCATGTAGACAAGCAAATGATTCAACTATCATTCAGTTCCTCGAGACTAATATCCTTTCCAGATTCGGTTGTCCTGACAAGATTATAACAGACAACGCCGCTGCTTTCAGATCCAAGAAGATGTTGAACTTTTGTCATAAATTCCACATTACTTTGGGCCATTCTACTGCCTGTTACCCTCAAGGCAATGGCTTAGCTGAATCATCCAACAAAAGTCTTATCAGCATCATTAAGAAGATACTAGAAGAGAATAAGAAAAATTGGCACAAGAAGCTTGTAAATGCCTTATGGGCAGACAGGCTAACAACCAAGAGATCTATTGGGGTCAGCCCATATGAGTTGGTTTATGGGATGGAAGCCAAATTCCCTTCATCATTAGGGGTCCCTGTTATGAAGCTACTTCAAGAAAGTCAAGCTGAACCAAATGACATGCAAAGAAGAATCAATCAGGTTATCTGTTTACAGCAAACTAGAGATCAAGTTTATAGCAGAGTTCAAGTCCTACAAGAGAAGCTGAAGAAAGCCTTTGATAGAAGAACCAAGGCTGAAGATTTCTTTATTGGGGATAAAGTGCTTAAATGGGATTCAAGGAGAGAAGACAAGGGTAAGCACGGCAAATTTGACTCCCTTTGGAGGGGGCCTTTTGTTATTCAAGCAGTACAAGGAAATAACACCTATTTCTTGAAGAATTTGGATGGCACTGAAGCTGAAGAGGGCCCTGTGAATGGCCGGATGCTAAAGCACTACTTTGATTACTTTCCATGTATATAGCATGACTTTCCCCCTGTACATAATCAGTTGTATATACTATTCTCTTTCAGCCTAAATAGTTCAGTTTAAGTAGCTTTGTAAATAAGCAGGAAAAGGATTTTATTTCAGCAAGTTCTACAATGGTGACAGAGTCCAGTTTTTGAGGTCCAGAGAGACAAGTTTGTAAGTTTTGAGAAAATATCAAAAGCCAAGGCATTCTAACCTGCTGTTCTTGGTCTTTCAAATAGAAAAACCATCCCCAAGTGGAGCCACTGTTAGCTACCTATACCAATAGGTTTCATTTTTCATGATTGGGAGGGGAAGTGCCAATATTATCTACTTTGGTGATGCAAAGATCTCATATTTTGTGGAAGATACATATCTACAGTTGGTTGATGTTGTCCTACTTCTGAATGGGTGATCCAATAGCCCAAGCTGGGTCATGCCATGTTTCAATTGTTTGTTATAGATTAGAGAAAGAAATCTGTCCAAACTATTCAATCTTGGCAGATAACTAGCTAGGTAGAGAATTAAGGTTCCCAACTGTTTAATCTGGGGCCTTGGAAGTAATAAGGCTAGCCTTAGATAGGAAATCAAAAGAAAAAGCCAAAGGTAAAGAAAAAGCACATGAGAGTTTGCAAGTCTAAATACACCCTCCTTGAAGTAACAAAAAATGCTAGGCAATAGAATGGGTAAGTAGATGGGGTTGCAGAAGCATGATTTATGACATTTCACGGGCCTGAGCAAAGGGAAAAACATGGTGTCAGTGCAGATCTTCCTATTCAGAAGTTTTGTAGCAGCAAAATGAAGCATGTCTAACCTCCCAATCATCCCCCATAAAACTCCTTGCTAACATCCCAATGCCACCTCTGTTCTTGAGAGAAGTGAAACTCTTTTGTTGATCCTTGCTTCATAAAGAGCCACATTTCCTGTGTAAAATTCTTTTCATTTTGATCTACTCTCCTAACTAAGTTTGTTTCCTATAAAACTTAGTCTTTGCATCCTCCTCTCCATACCTTCCATCCAAAACTAATTACTAACTCTATCTATACTTAAATCCCTATGTTCCCCCCTCCCTATTACTATAACACTATGGTGTATAAAACCCCAAAAAATATGTATATATCCCTCCCCTTGGGCATTATAGCCCTATGTTCAAGTATTGGATAACCATGCAGAATCAAAGTCTTGTTCAAAGTGCGTTGTTCAATGTCAGGGATTAAACTAACCCCACGTTGGTTTAAAAACCTAAACCCTACCCCTTTTTCCCATTACAACCCCTTTGAAATGCCTTACTCGCCCTATTTGCAAAAAACCTTGTAAAAACCATTTTTATGCCTATCCAAAGTTTTGGGTTAAGAAGCGCATTTTACAAAAAACATTGAAAAAACCCACAAATCTGCCAAAGTGTAAAGTTCCGCCCGGGTGCACATTTCCAGAAAAATAATTGTTTATTCTCCGCCCCGCTGCCGTATCATCCTATTATTTTTATAACCCGTCGACCGTCGGATCTGGGCTTTCCCATCCGACGGCCCATATCAATATCGGGCCGCCCCCGAGCTCCGGACGTTACCTCCCAAAAAGTGTCAGACCATGACGTCAGGCTGGTGCCACACGTCGCTCCCAGGTTATATCGGGAGGCCGCCTGCCAATACCACCCCCGTACCATAAGCGGTCCGATGGAACTACTTACCGCCCTCCGTATACCACCTACCCGCGTCACCCACACGTCACGCCACGTCGGCCCCGCATCAGCGCCTGGCCCGCCATCGCTTCGACCTGTCCGCCACCTAATCAGTCCCCGTGGACCACTTGTAGGCCGCCACGTCACCCTTCCGTACCCGACCCCACCTGATGACATCATCCAAAAAATGCGCCAAAGGCCCAAAAAGTCGATATTTTCACCAAATTTCGCATTTTTCTCATATTTTCACCAAAACTCTACTGTGCTCTCTGCATGCATTTCACGACGTCCTCGCTGCCAACCTGCAACAAATCGATTTAAAGACCGTGGGCGCCCTCAATTTTGCCTGCATTTGTCACCATTGCCATAATTCACCAGGTATTTCTCCAAAATCTCCCCTCCGCACCTGGTTTTGTGCATAATTCACCAAAACAAGCTTAAAAAAGAGTGAAAAACACTGTAACCTTTAGCAAATCCTTGGTGGCCACCATTTATCTTCAGTTCTAAGCTTGAATTCACCTATAGAAGTCCACATTGAACCAAGTGTCCATCAATTTACAGTCAGTTTGCGCATTCGTAAACTTAAACCTCTGTCGCACTAATTCACCGGGAAAACCACCTGTAAATCTCAGTATTTGCCCACTGAACCTCTTTCAGGAGCATTGTAACTTCTTTTCACCATAATTCACCTGTTTTCCTCTGCGAATCGCCCTGCTCGTGCAAAATTCACTGCCCTCTGTTGCTGTGCCTACAAAATCAAGTTCAAATCCATTTCCAAGTGTTAGTAAACCATGGAGACACCAGTTGCATTGAATCTTGCACCCCTTAATGCCCCACAAAGAGAGCTGGAGTGGCAGGCCCTGGCTGACAGAGATTACCAAATGGCAGAAGTGCTCTCAATGGACACCAAATATAACATTCAAGTAATCAATGACCTCAAAGCCAAGCATCTCAGTGGTAATGACATCCTAGGGATTTGGGACTCCAATTTTCCCATTTATAACCTTCCTCAAGCCAATGTCCTCCAATATTTAATTCATAGATGCAGTGCCAACTATGACCCCTACCAGAGGGATGTCCTCAATTCCTCAGGCTCAGTATTGTTCCATGTCACCCCTGAGGCCATAAATGAAATTCTACATTTTCAATCTTCAAAGCCATTGACTCCCCTCTCCATCATGGATTTGATAAAGGAAGGAGGTAAGCCGTCCAATGCCCAAATTGTAAAAATCAATCAGTTGTTCATCCAATCAGGCTCTAAGACTGTGAGATATCCCCCTATTGCAAATGCATATCTTAATGAGCTGGGCAAACTGCTTATGGATATGATCAGTTATGTCCTGGGATATAGAACAGCTGAGCATGTTGATGAAACCATTTTGGCCATGCTGTCCATCTTCTCCCCTGGGAAGCCTCCTGCTATTCGTTATGATTATGCTACATACATTGCCAATAAGATTCATGAACAATTAATGAATCTGGAGAGGGAAAGAATATTCAGATATACTGCTTATATCTATCACCTGTTTCTATTTTATCAACCTGATAGCTTCCCTATTACTCTCAATAAGCTGGATGTCCAAGGGAACCCAAGGTCTGTAGTGTTCTGGTCCTCAGTTTTCCATCTGACATGCTTCTCACCATACAACTACTATGAATTCATTGACCTTTTCATCCATCCAGCCATGTCCTTGCTGTTGAGTGCCTCTCCTCCAAGATTAACAGATGAGATGCAAAGGATTCTCCAGCTCTCAAAGGCCTACAACATTGGGGATTGGTACTTTTACCAAAACCACACAGTGATCAGGATATATGGCTATGAGCTAGACCCATATAGGCTGCCAAGATATGTCCCTATGAGACTCTTTGCCCTAGAGTACTTCAGGCAGTTTGGAAATGCAGACATGGTCCATTTCCACAGCAAAAACAAGAAGGTACAGCTGAAGGTCAGAAATCAGCTAGGCCCATTCATTTACAACAAAAGAGAAGAGGCATGGAAAGAAGCAGATAAGATCCTAGAGGGCCTCCGATTGCAAACCAGTTTCCTCTGGTCACCCTATGACCCCAATCACTTCATTAGTCTTAGAAGGGTCAAGTATAAATTGGCTAGTTATGATCATGTAAGGCTGCCCCACATTGAAAAATATGCTAATCTGTTAGGATGGAAAGAGGGCACATTAGAAGAAGCAAGTAAAAAAGAGGAAATTCTACAAAGAGAAGTAAGGAATCTTGAGAAAGAGGCTGACTTGGAAACTTGTGGGCAGGTTTCCTCCTCTTATCAAGTGCAACTCGGACCAGCTACCTCATCTTCTGCAGCCCCCCAGTAGGCAGCTAAAACTGCTCCTCAGGTAGCCAGCAAAGGTAAAGAAAAGGAGATGGAACAGGAGCAGCTACCCCCTATAGCAGAACAACAAAAGGAGCAGCCCAAATAGCAAGAACAAGTAGCTGAAGCTCCCATTTCTACAGAGCAGCAGGCTCAATAAAGTGTGCCTCCAAGGCAAGAAACAATGGTGGAGACTTTAGTACTCCAAACACCAGGGAATGAAGAAAGAGGCAAGAAGAGGGATAGAGAGCAAGATACTCCCCTCACCACATCAACAAATCAACAAGGGGAGAAGAGGCAAAGAATAAATCCCCTTTCTGAAGAAGAAATGCCTATTGGGAAATTATTGGGTATGGGCCCACCAAGCATGGAGGCATCTGCTAGTTCCTTTCAGCAGGAGCAAGAAAGAACCCTTGGAGGAGAGGTCAGCTCCTCAAGCCAGCAAAGGAGAGCTGAATCAGGTATAAAACAGCAGTTCATTGACATCAAAAAGAGGAATGATCTGGTGAGACTTCAGTTGTACAACCATTTACTAAAGATGGCTCCCACAAACCAACAAAGGCTTATGTCAGCATATGATATAATAGAGGGGAAAATGACAATGAGTCATTTCATGCCTACAATGCTGCAGCCATAGTCAGCTTCAGATTATATAAGAACCAATCTAGAGGTTCTTGCCAAAGACATCCATGCTATGGACCAGATAGAACTCCATAAGCAAACGGGTGAGATGGTCTATTCAACGCTGGCAGACAAGACCTTCCTGGCACATAAATTGCAAAACAGTCTGCATAATACAACAGCCCAACTTGAGTTGGAGAAGGCATCCTCTCAGGCCAAAGACAACAGGATCAGGTCTTTGGAAGACATTATTATAGAGCTTGGGCATGACCCAAAAGATCCCAAAGCTATACAGGCACTGCTAAAGGTAAGAGATGCAGATATTGCAGCTTTGAGGAAGATGGTGAAGATCGCAGCAACCCTTCACCCTCAAACGGAAGAGGTTGCTTAGCAAAGGAAGGACCAGGATGTAGCAGCCATGCTGTTAACACTGCACAAGCAATTGGTACAAACAAAAGGCAAATTAGTAGAAACAGAGGCTGCGTTACAGGAGGCACTAAAGCAGAAAGAGGGAGGCTATAAATCTCAGCCCCCTCTGCCAGTGATAAACCTTGAGGAGCCCCCTCAAACTGTCGCTCCTCCCACAGGACAGACAGCTGAAACAGGCCCATCAACATCAGCACCAGCAACGACATCAGAACAGGCTCAAAGCCTAGACACGCATAAGATGATGAAGGAGATTCAAGTCCTAGAGGCCTAGATGGCTAAACTGAATGAAGCCAAGGAGAAACTGGCCACACTCAATGAGAAATATGATAAATCCAAGCAAAGTGTAGCTGAAAAAGCAAGAGAGGTGAAGGCTCTTAAGGAGAAAATAAAAGAGCTGGAGAAAGAGCTCTCTCTTGAGAAAGTGGTGGCCGAAATCAAGAAAGTCCTATGGGCTAATATTGGCCAATCAATAACAGATCAATGGCAGTACATAGAGACTATTCATGAGCACATGGAGCTCATAGGCAGAGCACACAAGGAAAGCCAAAGAGCAAGGGCATCTCTAGGCACTATGCCTGAGATAGCCAACAGAATGATAAATGTCCTCAATAACCGCACAGGCCCTCAGCTGGCAACAATAGGGATCACCAATAGAACTGACACCATCTTGATAATAAAGAGGGTCCTAACTTTGAGAAGTTTGGTGCAGACATTGGATAGAAGGTGCCAGGAGATGCAAACAGAGGTAAACAAATTCACAGACAAATTTACAGCCTTGCACAGCAGAGGCCTTCCCAGCTTACTGAACAGCGCAGGAAGGCTACTATCCCATGAAAACTATGCAAAAAGGGTGAACACATTTTCCACTAATCAGATCACTGGAGGATCAAACACCCCAGAAGAAGTAGGGCCTGCATCTGGGCAGAGCCTCTATGAGAAAGTAGAGAATTTATTTTTTATCATGAATGAAATCAGACATTTGTTTGAAGTGCCTCCTAATTACTTCAATTATACAGAGGGAGATGAAACACTAGGCACCATTTTGAGGCATTAGTTGCCTACACAGGAATGGTGGACCAGCATGATACAGACATTGCTGTAAACACACCGGTTTTCATCAAATTTTTACATCAAAGTACAAATCATCGTGTTCAGGCAGGTACTACATCCACTATGATTGTAAAAGACTGGGCTGAGCCAACTCAGCAAACCAATTCGGACACTAAAGCAACGCTGACAGGTACAGATGACAGGGCCGAGAAAGCTACAGCACGACGGAGCCATAAAGACAAATCATTCAAAATTAATGAGGAGCGCTCAACCGACTCAGTGGCCTCCAAAAGTCAAAAAAGCTTTCTGACAGAACCAAAGAGTATTCATTATGTATTTAGAGCAGCAATAACTTCCTTATCTGCTATTTTGAAAGTTGGTGAACGCAGTTATTGAGTTAATAACTCAGCGTTCAGATATTTTGTAAAGCCGATTGTATATATATCCCCTCGCACTAGCTTGCAGGGGTTGTTGATTTTCTCTTCAAAAGAACCTATGTTGTAAATTTCAGAGTTTAATACAGGGAGCTAATGGAATTTCCAAAGTTCTGTGTTGTTTGATGCGTTGTGGTGTGTTTGCTTACTGCTACAGGATTCCTGCATATTTCATGGCACAATAAGTCTCTTTAACCTTTCTTGTTATGTATTTCATTCTTTCATCATCCATTCATGCTCTGTATTTCATAGTTTAATAGCACAGAAAAAGAATAGTTTCAGGATTTATTCAGTTGAATACCCAGAACTCAATCTGTGCTATTATGAATGTTTTCCTCCAGTTATAGTTATGAAAGTGTAATTCTTAATTGCTGCACCTTCAGACTAAACTTCCACAGTGACTATTGTTCAGGAATTCAAACCTGCTCCTGGGTGATATGTCTCATTCTCACATCACCAGCTTAGTGAAAAACTCTTAATTGCCTTTCACTGGTTAATCATACTTCATCACCACAATTTCAAGTTTGTTTCATGATATATTTACATGGCCCTGCAGTTTAAAGCAATCCTACTCAATACCTCAAACAACCCATAATCACAGACCCCATTGCCCAATGGACTTAAACTATTTGAAGATCTCATCTTAGCTACTAGAAGACATCATTCAACCAAAATATCACATCAAAACCCATACCTCACAGCTAGCCTAAAATCCTCAAAGAACGAAGTTAAAACTTAAAGAGAGAGCCCTCTCTGATTACAGCTTGGTTAGTGGTTACCCCGGCCGTATTCCCTCAGGAGTCAAAGGGAACAACCTGGGTGTTAACAAATTCAACAGGAATTTTATTTTGGGTAGAGACAGGTAATTCTCTTGAGTTTCTTCATTGGGAAGTATAATATCCCACATCCATTGTAACTCTACTACTTCCTCATCGTCTATTTGTTCTTCATTTGTTGAAACTTCATCCTCCTCTAGACCATCTGATCCAGCATTTGATATGGCATTTGGGGGTTTAGGACCAGGAGGGGAATTCCTTTTAAATGGTCTAAAAGGTTTCTTAGAGGAAGTCTCTGCTACCTATTTTTTGATATCAACCATTTCGTTAAACATGGTATTGAGGAGTTTTTGTAACCCTTCAAGATCAAAAGGATCTTTTTGTGGTTTCTTCTTAGAGTCATCTCTGAATATTAATTTCTTACATCTCCATTCTTCTAATGCGTTTTTATTTTCCACAACTAGAATGCATTTTTCCACAGCTATTGCCTCTTTCATATTTTCTACCAAAGTTGGTTTGGCAGCTCTATCAACGAAGATAGTTGTGTTTGATGGTAGCACAGAGATGTACCATTAATTTTGGACCTCATCGCTAGGCTTAGATGCCATTGGTATCTTATTCAATATTTTATTGAAGCAAGAGTTGAATTCCTTAAGGGGCTCTTTCAGTTTATCTTTCAAATTGGAGAGATCATTGATTAGGGTAGCCGTAGATCTATCATCTCCAAATCTAGTTAAAAATTGCTCGTGAGAAGCACCCCAACTACTAATAGAACCTGATGGTAATGAAAAATACCATGATCCTGATTCTCTCTATAAAGTATATAGGAATAATCTTACAACTACGTCTTCTTCCTCTACTTCATTCAAGTTAATGGACAACATAAAATTATTTATATGTTCTTAAGCTAATAGGCCATTATTAGGATTGAATTTTGGAAACCATTTCCTGGGTATGTTGGTAATTAATGTAAAGGTCCAACCATTCTAATAGCCCCTAGATTTGTCCATGGCCTTGGAGGATTCTGTGCCATTGCTGGTATGTGGGTAGGGGAAGGTGTAGCAGTGGAGTTTGAAGGAGATTGGGTAGAAGAAGATGTAGCTCCTTTACCTGTGTGAATCACGATATGGAGTGGTGAGGTGGATGATTGATCTTATGAGGGTATAGATGGAATGAATGAAGATGATGATAGAACCTCGCTATGAGATTCGGATGGTGTTTTCTTAGCTCTATTTTGGCTTGGCAGATGAAATTCGAACAAAGGAATTCTGAACTTTTTGCTCTGTGCTCTAGTCAACTGTTAAGATGGAGTGAATTGAGAGGTAACATTATCCTAGGATAAATCAGTTTCTTCTTGAGATAGTTAAATCCCTTGTAATTTATGAATCAAAGCTTGAAATTCAAGGGCTTCGGTAAAAGAAGAATGATCTGGCTGGTTTGGGATTTCAGCAATGTGTTGTATAATATTTTGTGTAACTTCTCACTTAGGATCAGGGGATTTGGAAGACTTTCGAGAAGTTGGAGATGAGGTTGTGGGAGTTTTACTCTTAGAATGGCCTGCTAATTTAGATTTACTTGCAATTCATAGTCAGGCCCTCCTTCTAGCACCAAATGTTGAAGCCTTGAAAATCATTGCCTCAACATGGGGGAAACCCACCCAGTCTGGACCTTAGTTGGAAGCTTCTTTTCCATTTGGAGTAGTGGCTCTGACTAGGGATAATGGGACCAGTTTCCCAATGTGCTAATGGGGTGATATGTGAGGTTTTAAGTAATGTATAAACTAAAAGTAATCTAATATTAACTAACAATCACATGCATTTTATCCTAATTTAAGCACTATCAATTACAAATATACCTAGGATTTGAATCGATATATGAAATCTACAATAATATCTAAAAGCAATTGGTAATAGAGATCATTCAATTTCGATGAGAAGTGAATCTGTTTTAACAATAATAATTTCATATAAAAATTTAGTCGAAACGATTCTAAGATATATCACATAATGAATTATTCATATATTCAGCATAAAATAAAGATCATCATCATACAGAAGTGCAATAATGGTAATCAAGATTCAGGATTTCATACATAAACAATTTGAGAAGAAATCATTGCTTAATACATAAGTAAAAAGGATTACGAGATAAAAGTACCATTTACAATACATCCTACTCATGTGTTTTCGCAATATTGATCTATATTCAGTCCATTCAACACCATCTAAGTTTACAAAAGTGAAATTTCAGTAGAAGATGCTAAATCAGATAGAAAATAAATCTTGTTCCATTAATTTCACCAGAACTTCCTCAAAGGGACAAAACTGCATGTTTCGAATTCTATTTATGATAAAATTATGGACCCCTCTCTAAATATATGAGAGGGGTTTAAATACTAAAACTATAAAACTAAAAATAGATTATTACAAAAATAGTTGAGGAGGTTTAAATGACCTGCCTCAATTTGTGCAAAAATAAAATCAAAATGGAAATAAACAAGGTGACTAATTATCTTGCATTTGATCCTTCAGATCACAAATATCCATCATGGGCTTTAGTTGTGTTGGTTGGCCGACTTCATCTTTCAACTGTCCAGTGAATACGACATCGGTCAGCACTGATGCCATTTTCTCCATAAAAGTGGTTAGGCATCACAGGGTCATCCATTGGCTGTGAGGCTTTACCAAATGTTGCCAATATGCCTCCCAATTTAACCTGGTCATTTTCCTCATCACTTCTGCTTTTTCTACCACTACTTGTTTCCATTGTTGTTCAAGTTGTTTCGAATTAGGAAGGAAACCTAGAATGGACTCTGCCACAAGGTTGGCACTATGTAAATTACCATTGATTTTTTCTATGACATTGTTTGTTGTCGCTGTCGTGTCTGTTGTTTCCTTTTCTGCTTCTTTAAGCCGATAATCCCAGTTTGCAAATAGGATTTCCTTATGTGACTCTTCTAGCTTGGGTAGGTCGGCCTTTCTCCCCTATTTTGTATTTTTTGAGGTGATAAAATTAGAGACCTTTTTAAAGATCTCGTCGTATTCAAGTCTCATTTCCAAAACTTGACTTGTTACTTTATCACTTGTTTCACAATAAGATTTTCACTGTGATATCTTCTGGCATAATAATTCTTTTTGGTGCATCAGCTGGGAGTTAAGACCAAGTGCTTCGGCAACAAACTGATCAATTTTTGGATCATCTTTATGTAGATCAGTTATTGCCTACATCTGTTCTTCTTGTCTAAGATGGTTCGATGTTCTATTTGCATCTGTTCAAATACATGTTGAAGCTTGGCTAACTGTATCTCTACCTGCTGGTCAGATTTTACTTGCTGTAATTGTTGCTCAAGCGACATTATTTTAACTTCCTTTTCTTTAAGCAACATTTGTATTTTGTTTCTTTGTCCATGGTGGTTGTAGCATAAGCACCTGTAAACTACGAGAGTCTAGTAAAGTTGGCGGATGGGTCAACGGGTGAGTCTTTCCATAGAACATCCATTGGTTCGTTTTAAGGGGTAGTAGCAGCTGTAGAGTCCAATTTCCTTTTCTTTGTTTGTATTTTCACCAGCCTTATGTTGTGGGGTATAGAACACATCTAGAGGGGGAATGTCTTCAATTCTAAAAATTATTTCGGAAGTGGGGGTGGCATGGCTGTGCTCTACCTCTTGTTTATTTACAGTCTCTTCCACTGTAATTTCTAGAGTTGTTTTCTGTTGTGGAGTTTGCAACTCTGGCGCCTGTTCCTCTATGTTGAGGCTTTTATTAAAATTATCCCACTCTTCCTCTAGATCGATTACCAAGAATTTTTTTGGATGTGCGGAGGTTGTAGGGATTTCAGCTTGTTTTCTAGCTGAAGCTTCTTTAGCTATCTTCTATGTAGATTGGAATGTATCCTTTAATGACTCCATGCTTCTTATTTTCCCATTTTGCGATGACTGTTGTGATTCCCTGGTATATTTCTCTTAAGATTCTCCTCCAGAATCGGTCTTAGAATTTTCTTTGGAGTCACCTTCTATAGTCACACTGGGAGTAGGCTTCCTTATTGGTTCAATCAATAATTGGTCCAATGGGACCTTTGCTAACCTCCTTTCTCTGTAACTGTAAAATTTTTCTAGATCTTTACGGTCAAAAAATAGTTGTGCCATATGATTCACCTCTGTGAAGGACTTTTTCTACAAATAGATATCATCAAAGAAATCCACCTCATTATTGAATACTTTTATTTTTCACTCGAGTGGTGAAATTTTCGACAGTGCTAAATGGGTCATCTTGCCTTCTAGGGAATTTAGGTAATCATAGAGACAACATGTTCTCTACTTCTTTGAATGCATGCCCTAGGTCGTGTAATGCAAATTCTCCACACTATACAGGGAATGTAGGCCAAATGGCCTTCTTTGAATCCTTCAATGTCTTGCTCATTCCTCCCTCACTAGTTGTTTGATAGGCTATCTCTCTAGCCATCAATTTATCTGGAACATAGTATGGGAGGACATGGGGGGAGGTGATGCTATGAAAAACTCTGATATATGTAAATGTTTCCTCCCTAAACCATCTGGCCACTGGAAGGATGTAAAATTTAGCTTCTTGGGAAAACCTAGGGGTGTCTCAATTATAAAGCCACTTGTGAATATGGAGCATAACTCCATGACAAATCTTAAAATAATTTGGTTGAAAATTGGATTCCCACATGTCCTTGTTGTATATGTGAATGGGAAGTGGGTTTCAGACAGTCCATTTCCATCCCATGAAAGGGAATTTTGAACTAAAACAAATTGCATCCATGACATAGGTGCTCATAAAGAATGGAGGGTAAACCCTCGAAGCAACACTTCCTTTCCTTCTATACTCGATAATTGTTTTTGCTAAATTGTCAGATATAATTTGTGCCCAATTCATTACAGTTGCATTAACAGTTGCATCTATTAACAACAACCATTCTGGGGAGAACTTAGTTGGGTCTACAAAATAGTGTACACAACATAGCGACTGCAAAACTATGAGGGGGACAAACAGACGAAGTAGCGTACATACCGTTTTTGTCTTTCTTGATTTTTTCCTCATTATTTGACCAAGTCCGAGTGCAGTCTGCTAGGTCATCGTTTTCTTTGGCAAACTTCTCCACAAACTGCCTGTTGGAGATGACTTGTGGCTCTGAAAGGTGGTACATAAGCCGTAGGTTGTCCAGGGTAAAAGATCCCATAACCCCTTGGCTTCTTGTCCTGAACTCTCTGTCTGAGATGTCGGCTTCATCAATAACCCATTTAACCAAGTCGATATAAGGGATTATCTTTGGCCGCGCGGCTATGCGGTGAAAAAATGAGCATGTCGCCTCTAACATGGAAGCGTTTCAGGAATCACGTTCATCAACTGTAATTTTTGTTTCCATAATCCTTGGATACTCCTCCTCCAATATGTTATACATAGCCTCCCATGTAGAGGTTCCTTCCTCTCTGTTGCATGTAGTATCCGTAAACAAAGGAGCCATTTCTAACTTCTCAGAAGCGACTACCTTTCCTTTCTTCACCATTGTTCTCAATGCTTTTCTCTACGAACATTTCGTGAAAATGAAGAACAACAACTATCAGATACAAAATATGAATGTAAAATGGAATAATGTAGATAACTTGTAAAGGTGATAAAAGAATTTTTATTTGAACGCATGTAAGAATATATCATATCATGCTAAATGGGTTTTCACACATAAATGCAGTTATCTCTTACTAAATGCACAGTAATGATTTGTTATCCCTTATCTTTAATTCTCATAAATGTTTGCATCGTAAAATGGGAAGAAAGCTTCTAGGGTGACGAGCCTTTGAATTGCGATGATAGCGATTGTGCGATTTGTGAAGCAATATCGCAGATCGCAATATCACAATATAACACATATTTCAATAAAATTAGAAAAATTATATTACAATAAGATTACTAGAATTGAGTTTTATGGGTACTTTGAAATTCTAGATCCATTGTTTAATTCCAAATTTAATGAAATATGTGTTATATGCATTTCTTCCTTTCTTACCTCCCTCTGTGTTTCTACGAGATGCGAGATGCGAGATGCGAGCCGCTCGTTAGTTTTTTTCAAAACGTGGTGACTTGCCAAGTTTATCCTATGTAAAAGACCCTTTTTACTGAATGGCAGACCTTAAACATTTTCTTATGATATTTAAGGAGTGGGTCCAGGTCTTAATCGCATTTCGCAATATCTACTGGTGGTAAGTACAAGGTTTTCTTTTAAATGCCTAGAATGCATGATCCGAATTGGATCCATAAAGAATAATCAGAAGAACCATGGTTGTACTAGGTCGGGACAGACTTCAAAGAATTGAGAGCAGCGATCAAAAACACCTCTAAACTAGTGGCAATTGGCAGCCATCCTGGAACGACGAGGACCTCGGTCAAAACACGCTGAACAAGGCCCATGAAGATAGCACGGGAGGCGAAATTAACCCCTGGGAAGCCCGGATAAGGAAACGAACGGAGTTTTTGATGCTCGATTAGTGCTTAGCGCTAATCGCACATTGCTGGGAAAAAACCCTTGAAAAGGAGGGCCCCCGAGCGCCCGGTCGCATGGGAGACGGGAAAACCATGGAGAAAAAGGGCTAAAGGCTAAGGCTTGACCCGCACTCTAAAAACCAGTGATATTCATCAGGGCATCCTTGGGTGGTAAACAGGTTTGGTGAAAGTGGAGCAATTCCACTCAGTGCTGGACACGTGGCAAGCAGAGGAGAGAGAAAACCACTGCTCATCGCGCGCTAATGGTCGAGAAAGACAACCGTGTGAGATGAGCAGATGACATAGGATCTGGGGAATCTAGATCTAATGGATGATATTGCACCCAATGGTAAGACTGGATTTAATGAGGATTAAGCCACGATCTAAAAGAATTTGAGGTCCAATTTTACTACCAAGGTGGCGGATGACTCATTCCATGACGAAACTGAAGAATTGAACCAATGAAGCAAGCTAGTGCAGTTCACGGGAGGACAAGTGGCTACACCCTCTGAGTTTGATGATGACGCCAAGATAGGGAACTTTAAGCCAACCTGTAGCAGGCGATCCGAAAGAGTTGGAAGAGGAATCGGACAACCATGAGCTCAAGTAGCTTTAAAGCCATACACAGACCAGCAGACGACACACACACATTCACGAAAGAATAGAGGAAGTAGACAGAGAGAGAAAAAAACAGTGAAAAGACAGAGGGCCGAGTTGACCAAAGGTAGTGTCGAGCACCAGAGGGCTTGAGAAATTCGAGCCATCCCTGAGAGGGATCTGTCAGGACCGAGCACCACATTGGGCTCCTTCCATTGTAGACCCGAGAGGTTGAAAAGCTGGTAAGGACAAGAGTCTGTGTACTCTAGTGGCTTGGGGAATCCAAGAACCACCCTGCCAAGTTGTCCTATAACAGGGGACTCATATTGAGCTCCTTCTTTGTAATTCTCTACTTTAAGACACAATAAAAGAAGGCCACCATTGGAATCTGGATCGGAGATGTAGCCCTAGAGGATAGGGTGAACTCCTTATTAATTTCTTGTGTTCTTATATTTGCTTACTATGTTTCTCTGTTGTCTTCCATTTTCAAGTGTCTATGTATTTGCAATCTAATCAATATGTTGCATAAATAACCTAGACACACACCAAAACATGAGTCTGTAATACCTCCAATTAATAGATTCTTAACTGAGATCACTCATAGGGTGATTATCAGATCAAGTGGTATCAGGGCTTTAGGCTGTAAGGTTAGACAAGCTTATGTCGGTTTAGCTATTGAATGCTCACTAGATCAAAGCTCAAATTAGGAGAAGGAGTGTTGGTTGAAACTAATCCTGAGATTGGGAGAGTCTATCCTCGGAAGACAATGTCAAAGGAAGGTTCCCTCAATTCATAGAGAGTTTCCTAGCTATAAAGTCTATGGTAGAATAAATGTATAGGGACTTTAGAAAGAATAAGGATGAAGATTCATTAGGCTCTAAACATGATAAAGAAGAAGATGAATCTCATTCCCATGATCACTCAAAAGGAAAGGGGAAAGAGGAAAACTTCCTCACACCTCCTAATAGCCCTATGCATAATAAGAAAGCATCTTTGATCAAGCTAACTGTTAAAATTTGACATGCCTATATATTATGGAGAGCTAAATGCTGAAAAGTTGGAAAAGTGGATTAGACAAATTGATTTTTATTGCAGAGCACAGAACATCGACTCAGACAAGAGAAAAATTTAGCTAGCAAGCCTACGCCTTGGAGGCACTACCTTGGTTTGGTGGGAAGGCAGAGCCCAAGCTGACATGAAAAGACATGGTAAGACTATCTCTTTCTGGAGTGACTTTGTTTCTGCAATCAAGAAGCAATTCTATCCATTGGCCTACTTGCAACAAGCCATGATGAGTTGCAAAACACGTCGATAGTTGAAAGGGAAAAATGTGCAAGGGTACACTCAAGAATTTAGAAAGAGAGCATTAATTCTAGGGATCTAATTAGACTCACCAGAGACTCTTTGAAGTACATTGGTGGTCTACAAAGCTACATGAGGCATACCATCCTCATTTTTAATCCCACTAGTATAGATGAGGTATATGTATAAGCTACTCATCTAGAGGCTAGAGGAAAGAATGGAAATCTGGAAGCTGGGGGACCATCCCAACCCACTGCAAGTAAGAGCAAGGAGAAAAGAAAGCAGAAGTGGAAAGCAAGGAAGGCTAACACTGCACAAAAAACCAAAGCTTCATGCACTCATTGTAAAAAGGATGGGCATGATGATGGGCACTGTTGGATTCTGCATCCAGAGTTGAGACCTAAGAAGTCCGAGTGTAAGAAGAAGAAGACTGCTGCAACTATTCAGAAAGATTTGGGGTCAGACTTGGGAGATGAAATAATCATTGCAGCCATAGGTATAAAAGGTAAGGATTCTAAAGCATCTACTAGTGATTCTGCTCAATCTATTATTGATGAAGAACATGAGAGAAGAAGACATGAGCTTTTCCATATTCAAGTTGTTTCAAAATATCAAAAGATTGATACTTTGTTTGATAATGGCTCACAAGTAAATTTGATTTCTGAAGCAATTGTAAATAAACTAGGATTAGCAACTACACCTCACAAGAAACCATACCCATTAGGATGGTTTAATGATAAAGCACAAATACAAGTGACTAGACAGTGCAAACTCAAGTTTTCTTTTGGGTCAGCCTTTGTAGATGAGGTTGAGTTAGACATAATTCCTTTGGATATATGTGGAATTGTTTTAGAGAGTCCTTACTTGTATGATAGGAAAGCTATTTTCTATAGTGCTGAGAACAAGTATCTACTTGTTAAATATGGAATCACATACTTTATAAGAGCTCATATGCTCAAGAATAATTGTACTCTCATAAACTCAGGGCATATGAAAAGAATGATAAATTCATGTAAACAATTATTACTAATGGTTGTAAAGGAAAGGAAGCCTGATAAAACCAATGTATTTGAGGGTTGTAATGCTAAGCAACAAACTGATATAGAAAACATTGTTTCAAAGTATGATGTCCTGTTTCAAGAACCTAAAGGTCTGCCACCCAAAAAGGAAATAGTACATGATATTATTTTGCAACAAGATGTTCCATTGCCTAACATTGGAATGTATAGGTTGTCTTCTTTAGAGAATGTTGAAATCAAGAAGCAGGTGTAGGAGTTGCTCGAGAAGGGGTTCATCAGGCCTAGCATGTCACCATGTGGGTCACCAATCGTTTTGGTGAGAAAGAAAGATGGCTCGTGGAGAATGTGCATTGACTACCGAGCACTGAATAAGATAACAATAAAAAATCGTTATCCCCTTCCTCACATAGATGATCTTTTAGATCAATTCAAGGAAGTTGTTTATTTCGCCAAGCTGGACTTGCATAGTGGATACGATCAGGTTAGAGTTGCAGAGAAAGATGCATGGAAGACTGCTTTCAAAACAAAGCAGGGATTGTATGAGTTGTTGGTTCTGCCTTTTGGCTTAACCAATGCCCTTGCTACTTTCATGAGATTAATGAATGATGTACTCAGGACGTTTCTTGATGATTTTGTTATTGTGTATCTGGATGACATTTTGATTTCTAGTAAAATGTGGGAGGAACACTTAAAGCATGTTAAGCATGTTGGCATTATGGCATTATGAACATGTGTTGAACTTGATGGCAACCCTCTCACAGACGGACATTTCTCTTATATACATCTTGATGGGGACAAGAAGAGCCAAGAGGAGAGAAGAAGGGCCATTTACATATGTTGATTGGAACCATTGAGCCATTGGGAGCTTATTGGAGCAAAAGAGGCTCTTTCTCATATATATATGCTTATCAGGAGGTATCGGGCTTATTAAAACCCATAAATGCATGCATTAATATTATCAGGAGGTGTTTGGGCACTTAGAACCCATATATATATGTATTATATAATAAACAATAACATGTATGCATTTTCCCCTTTCGGCGGATAAACACAGTTATATGTGTCAATACATATATTTCGGCATATCGGCGCATTGGGGTTTCGGCTGTGTGTCCTAGAAGCATATCACAATGGACCCGATGAAGGCATCAAAAATGGGTTATAAAAATATCACGTCTGCAGTATATCGGACCCGATGAAGGAATTAAAAGAATTTCATATTAAATTGCATCCGCGGGGTTCGCCCATAAGCCTCCCACTTCAAATCGCGAATAGCGATGAAAGGAGCGGACCTGATATATTAATAAAGGCTGGTTAATGGGGCATGTTGCATCCGATCCATCGGATTGGATGTCAGAATAGGCCATGATACAGGCATGTATTGTTAGCGATGAGGAGCGAACTCGATATATATATAAAGGCTGGTTAATGGGCGTGTCGCATCCGATCTATCAGATCGGCCATCGGCAAATAGAAAATGTTATACAACAATAAGGAGCGGACCTGATGTATTTATAGAGCAAGGTTAATTTTCGTATCACATTCGATCCATCGGATTAGTTATCGGCAATAGACTATGTTATATAGCGATATGGAGCGGACCCGATATATTATTGATATGAGTGCATTCAACTAAAAGTTCGCCTCTTCACCTGTTTTTGGACCGTTTTCATCACTTTCCCACTTAAGCCTATTCTTAAGAAAATCGGTCAAAAATAGTTACGCCTCAGGTTTTCGGATCCTCTGGTTTCGATTCATGGTTTTGTCAAAAGCATGATTATATAAAGAAGAAGGGGATCTTGTGGTAAATCATCAATGATGAATCGAAGATCTTAAAGGAGAATACGCACAGTGCAATGAAGAGAACAAGGATCACGGGCTTGAAGTTCAGACATTTCTTTGTGGGGAATTGCATTGCTTTGGGTGTATTGCAGTATATTGTTTCTTTAAGCAGCAGTCATTCTTGATCTCTGGTATATCCTCCTCTGCTGTTCGGTTCTGGGTGCGCATATTGGGTTTTGTCTTGTGCATTGTATTAAGTATATTATCTGCACTGTGTTCTGATTTTGGCATAAATAACCTCTATTTTTTATTGGGTGGCTAGATTGAATATTTACTTATATTTGATCTAGTGCTTGGGTTGGCGCTTGGGTGTTCTGCTGTATAAAGAAAATATGTATTGATCTGATGCTTGGGTATTTCTGAAGAATTGTTTATACTTGATGATCATTTGATCTTCTTGGATCCAGTCTGAAAATTAATGAAACGTGGTCCTTGAACGAAGTAGGGGGTTGTAGCTCCCTTCCAGGAAAGACTGGAAAAAGAGAGAGGGTTGTAGCTCTCTGCAGGTTGCAGCCTGTGTGCTGGTAAAATATTGCACCAGTGCAAACTCATTGTAAAAGAAATTCTATTTGAAAGAAGATAGATACATATTGCAGCAGGTGGTTTTCACCCACATTGGGTTTCCACCTTATATCTGGTGTTCCTTTGTGTGATTATCTGTTTTTACTGTTCTTGATTCATTATTTTATGGTTATGATATACAAGCTAATTATCAATATCAAAAGAATACTTTAAAGCATAAATATGGATGGTTTATTGAAAAGAAATTAATAATACTGATTCACCCCCCCTCTCAATATTATTTCCAACAATTGGTATCAGAGCTAGGTTCTTCTGAAGAAGCTTGATTGCTTGAAGGAGATCATTCATCATGAGCAACTAGAGAGGGAAGCATCAATCAGACCACCTATTTTTGATGGGACAAACTTTGCATATTGGAAGGTAAGAGTTACAGCCTATCTTCAATCTTTGGGTACAGAAGTCTGGGACATCATAGACAGGTGAGGTGTTACAAGATGCTTTGATTCTTTCTTTAGAAAATATTACTGATTCCTGGGTGGTAGATTCAGCGGCCTCATTCCATGCCACACCTGATAAGAAATACTTTCATGGTATACTTTTCCATCAGCTACTCCGACAGATCCAGCTGAGAAGAAGAAATATGAAACAAATGCAAAGGCAGTCAATACTCTTCTAGGATGTCTATCTCAATCAGAATTTGTGAAAGTTATGCAGTTTAAATCCGCAAAAGAAATATGGGACAAGATTGTCCTAAGCTATGAAGGAGCTGAGCAGGTAAAACAAGAAAAACTTCAAACCCTCAGGATTCAATATGAAAATCTCAAGATGTATAATGATGAAAGTGTGGCTAACTATTTTCTTCATGTGGATGAGATTGTTAATTGTATGAAAAACTTGGGTGAAGGAATAAAAGAGGCTGTTGTGGTTGAAAAGGTTCTAAGATCTTTGTCACCTAAATTTGAATCTAAAGTTTCTGCTATAGAAGAAAAGGAGAATCTACAAAATCTTAAAATGTCACAGCTGCACAGAATTCTAACTGCTTATGAAATGAGGAAAGGAGGACCATCAGACAGGAGAGAAGTTGCCTTCAAGGCTTCTGGAAAAGAAGATTTCTATGAGTTAGGACACATATCAGAAGAAGAAGAAGAATCAAATTTTGTCAAAAATCTTCAACGGGGTGCTGGACGATTCCGAGGTAAGTTACCTTTCAAATGCTTTGCATGTGGAAGAGTGGGTCACTATGCTACCAAATGTCCTCATAAAGAAAGGAATGACAAGGGAAAGGAACCTGTTAGATGGAACAAGAAACAAAATGCTAATAAGAAAAGCTATTACACTCATGAAGATAGTGATGGACTCTCAATTAGTGACGAAGATGAACGAGGTAATGACTATAAACTCTTAATGGCTTTTGAAGAAGATGCCTACATGGATGCTGTAGATGAAGAAGGTTTTTATGAAGAAATGTCTAATCTCAAAATTTTCTTAGAAGAGAAAAATGTGATTACTGATTCTCTGCAATGTCAACTAGCTGAAAGGGAAAAACATCTTGAAAAATTGGAATGTGAAATTGTTGGTCTTAGAAAAGAGATTAAGAAAACAAAAGCTCTTAATCTTAAATTTGCTAAAGGATCTGAAACTCTGGATGAGATCATCAATATGCAGCGTTCTCCATTAATCAAAACAGGTCTGGGATATAATGGAGAAGCATCTCAATCATCCACCTCCAAAAGTTATCTTGATGCAGCAAGAAGGAGCGAACAAAGGCCGAATAGAAATCATCAAGTAAATCAGGGACAATTTATCTCAAGAACGAACAAAAATTATCAAGAAAATCAGAGGCAAGCTACTGACAGAAGCTACAACCCGCCACAGGTAAAATCTTCCCAATTTTCCTCAAGAATGAATGTTGGTAGAAACTACAGTCGGTTGGATGACAGATATGATAACCGCAAAAGTTTCTTCAATGGGCAATGTTTCTCTTGCCATAACTTTGGTCACAAAGCAGCTCAATATGTTGCCTATAAGACAATCATGACTAGAGAAGCTCAAAAACAAAGAAATATGTCTGGAATCAAGAAAAAGACCTATAACAATTTTTCCGCCCTTGAAAGTGAAATTGAATATTCTATTTGTAATAACTTCGGTCATGAAGAATTTGAATGCAGGAGCAGATTTTGGAAGACAACTCAGAAGGAACAAAGCTCGAATGCCAGATCATGGAGAATGAAGGAACCACGACCAGAAAGATGTGGAATATCTTTTTATGCAGAAGGACAAGAAAATTTATGGTTTATCGATAGCGGATGTTTGAAGCATAGGACAGGTGATAAAGAAAAAATTGAATCATATACTACTCTAGAAAAGGGAAAGAAGGTTTCCTTTGGAAATGATACTCCTGCGACCATAAAGGGAAAAGGCACTGCTCAGTTGAAAGAAAAGGTCAAGGCTGGAAATGTTTTGTATGCTGATGGCTTGAAGCATAATCTACTGAGTGTCAGTCAGATGTGTGATCAAGGAACAGAGGTAATATTTCGATCAAATGGATCTAGTTTTCGTGATCTCGATACAGGAAAAATAGTGATCAACGGCAGAGGAACTCCAAATAATTTATACATATTTGAAGATGGACAACAACAATGCTATTTGAGAAAGGACGATGAACATTGATTATGGCACCGGAGGTTGGGGCACCTGAGCTTTTCACAAATAAAGAAAGCATGCAAATACCAGGCAGTCCATGGTCTTCCAGACATAAAAATTCCAGACAACACAATGTGCAAATCATGTTAGTTTGGTAAGCAAACCATAACTAACTTTCCTGAAAAGGAAGGATCGGCTAGCAGGCCTCTTGAGCTGGTACTTACAGATGTATGTGGTCCATTTAGGACAAAGTCACCTAGAGGAGAAGAATATTTTATATTATTCATTGATGACTTCTCTAGGATGGTTTGGTTAGGACTTATGAAGCACAAAGATGAAGCATTCGAAAAGTTCAAGTCTTTCAAAGCCTTGGTTGAAAATGAATCAGATTACAAAATTAAGTGCCTCAAGTCTGACAGAGGTGGGGAATTCACCTCAAATGAATTCTTTGATTTCTATGAAGAACATGGAATAAGAAGGGAATTCTCTATAGCTAGGACTCCTCAACAAAATGGTGTTGTGGAAAGGATGAACAGAACAATCCAACAAATGGCTCATGCTATGCTTGATGAGTCTGGAACTCCCGCAACATTCTGGGGTGAAGCTGCATTTGCTGCGATTGTTATTCTCAATAAAACAAATGTTCGAGTAAACAGCACTCAAACTCCGCATGAGCTCTAGTATGGAGAGACTCCTTCGGTAAAGCACTTCAAAATTTTTGGAAGCAAATGCTATATTAAGAATACTGATGAACAGCTTGGCAAACTTGAGCCTAGAGCAGACGAAGGCATTCTTCTTGGTTATTCTCCTCACAGGAAAGCATATAAGTGTTACAATAAAAGACTTGGAAGAATTTTTGATAGTATTGATGTAGTGGTTGATGAAAAAGGATACATTCCTAGGCAAGTAAAGTATGAAAATATTGAAGAAGATGAAGTCTACCCTCCAAATCAGACCAATGATGAAGAAATAGAACCTCAAGAGGTGCCTGAAGAACAGGTAATGATAGAAGAAAAGACTCATCTAGGTATGTACAGAAGAATCATCCAGTATCTCAAATTTTGGGACAAAAAGAGGCTGGCATACAAACAAGAAGATCAACTGCAGAAGCTTCAAGCTACTTGGCACTACTCTCTTCCACTGAACCACAAAATGTAAGAGAAGCATGCAAGGATGAATGTTGGGTCAAGGAAATGGATGAAGAACTTGAACAGATAGAAAAGAACAACACTTGGGAATTGGTTCCTAGACCAAAGGATAAGAATGTCATAGGAACAAAATGGATTTACAAAAATAAGTTGAACGAAAATGGGGAGGTAGTTAGAAACAAGGCAAGACTGGTGTGTAAAGGGTATACCCAACAATAAGGAATAGATTTTGAAGAAACTTTTGCCCCTGTTGCAAGACTTGAGGCCATCCGAATGTTTCTCGCTCTCTCAAGCTTTCAAAAGTTCAAAGTATTTCAAATGGATGTGAAATCAGGTTTTCTTAATGGAGACTTAGAAGAAGAAGTATACATTGAGCAGCCAGATGGTTTCATTCTTGGGAATGATCCAAATCTTGTATGCATATTGAAAAAGGCTCTTTATGGTCTTAAACAGGCTCCAAGGGCTTGGTACTACCGTTTGGACAAATATATTCGTCAACAAGGTTTTTCAAAAGGATCAGCAGATAGCAATCTTTATATAAAAATTGAAAATGACAAGTTGCTAATACTAGTTGTGTATGTATATGATATTATTTTTGGTAGCAATGAAGAAGCTATGAGTCAGAACTTTGCCTCGGTAATGTAGAATGAATTTGAAATGTCCCTGCTAGGTGAACTAACATACTTTCTTGGATTGCAAATCCAACAAAATAAAGACGATATCTTCTTGTCTCAAACCAAGTACCTCAAGCAGATTTTGAAGAAGTATGGCATGGGAGATTCAAAACCAGTATGTACTCCCATGGTTACAGGATGCAGTCTAAGTGCGAATGATGAATCAGCTGCAGTTCATCAACCAACATACAGATCTATGATTGGAAGTCTACTTTATTTGACAGGTACCCAACCAGACATCATGCATGCAGTTGGAATAGTTGGAAGATTTCAGGCAAATCCAAAGGAAACTCATCTTCAAGCAGTAAAGAGAATCTTCAAATATCTTCAAGGAACTCAAAACTATGGCTTGTGGTATCCTAGAGACACAGATCGCACACTTCATGCTTACACAGATGCAGATTGGGCTGGAAGTGTGGATGACAGGAAAAGCACAAGTGGTGTTGCTTTCTTTATGGGTTCCAGATTAGTATCATGGTTCAGCAAGAAACAGAGTTCAATTGCCTTATCTACAGTTGAAGCAGAATATGTAGCTGCTGCATCTTGTTGCACCCAACTTCTTTGGATGATGCAGACTTTACAGGATTTCCAAATCACTTTTACACCACCTATCTCCATCTTATGTGATAATACAAGTGCAATCAACATTTCAAAGAACCCAGCCATGCATTCAAAAACCAAGCACATACTGATCAAGTATCATTTTCTTATAGAACAAGTGCTTGAACAAAAGTTAAAGTTGGAATATGTTTCTTCTAAGGAACAAGTGGCTGATATATTTACCAAACCATTGCCTAGGGTGACTTTTGAATACCTCAGGCAAAAGCTGGGGGTTGTCGACGCATCATCCTGCCGTTAATTCTCAGATTGGTGCTTGTACTCGAGGGTCTTATGGGGTATACGCGTACAAGGTTCAGGAGGAGCATAATTCATTGTTGGCATTATAGTATTATAGAAGGAGTAATATGTTGGTAGATGAACTGTAAATAAGGCGTATAGTAGGAGCGAACAGGGCAGCCGGCGGGCATCGGTAAGTTCTTGGTGGTCACAATATCCATGGCAATAAAGGTGCCGAGTTCAACTAACGACACCAGCTGAAGGGAAAAACATGGCGATCTCTGTATTATAAGCAGCCAGAATAGCTAGACCTTCTGTCATGAAGAATATGGTGTCGCCAGCTGCTGCCAGAAAACTCTGAAGTTGATGTCATTCTTTAGAATCCGGTTCATAATCAGGCGGAACCGGCTCTCAGGGGGGAGAAATTAGGAGGAGCGGGCTCTCAAGGGGAGAAATAGTCAGGAGAAGCAGATATCCGCCCTTTGCCCTTGATGTGAAAGGGGGAGAGTGCTTTTTGGTTGGTGTTGTTGCCATCAAGTCCAAAGGGGGATATTGTTGGCATTATGGCATTATGAAAATGTGTTGAACTTGATGGCAACTCTCTCACAGATGGACATTTCTCTTATATACATATTGATGGGGACAAGAAGAGCCAAGAGGAGAGAAGAAGGGCCATTTACATATGTTGATTGGAACCATTGAGCCATTGGGAGCTTATCGGAGCAATAAAGGCTCTTTCTCATATATATATGCTTATCAGGAGGTATCGGGCTTATTAAAACCCATACATGCATGCATTAATATTATTGGGAGGTGTTTGGGCGCTTAGAACCCATATATATAAGTATTATATAATAAACAATAACATGTATGCATTTTCCCCTTTCGGCGGATAAACACAGTTATATGTGTCAATACATATATTTCGGCATATCGACGCATTGGGGTTTTGGCTGTGTGTCCCAGAAGCATATCGCAATGGACCCGATGGAGGCATCAAACATGGGTTATAAAAATATCGCGTCCGCAGTATATCAGACCCGATGAAGGAATTAAAAGCATTTCATATTAAATCGCATCCGCGGTGTTCGCCCATATGCCTCCCACTTCAAATCGCCGATAGTGATGAAAGGAGCGGACCCGATATATTAATAAAGGCTAGTTAATGGGGCATGTCGAATCCGATACATCGGATTGGATGTCAAAATAGGCCATGATACAGGCATGTATTGTTAGCAATGAGGAGCAGACCCGATATATATATATATATATATATATATATATATATATATATATATAAAGGCTGGTTAATGGGCGTGTCACATCTAATCTATCGGATTGGCCATCGGCAAATAGACAATGTTATACAGCGATAAGGAGCAGACCCGATATATTTATAAAGCAAGGTTAATTGTTGTATCGCATCCGATCCATCGGATCGGTCATCGGCAATAGACGATGTTATATAGCGATATGTAGCGGACCCGATATATTATTGATATGAGTGCATTCAATTAAAAGTCCGCCTCTTCGCCCGTTTTTGGACCGTTTTCATCATTTTCCCGCTTAAGCCTATTCTTAAGAAAATCGGTCAAAAACAGTTGCGCCTCAGGTTTTCGGATCCTCTGGTTTCAATTCATGGTTTTGTCAAAAGCATGATTATATAAAGAAGAAGGGGATCCTGTGGTAAATCATCAATGATGAATCGAAGATCTTAAAGGAGAATACACACAGTGCAGTGAATAGAATAAGGATCACAGGCTTGAAGTTCAGACATTTCTTTGTGAGGAATTGCATTGCTTTGGGTGTATTGCAGTATATTGTTTCTTTAAGCAACAGTCATTCTTGATCTCTGGTATATCCTCCTATGTTGTTCGGTTCTGTGTGCGCATATTGGGTTTTGTCTTGTGCACTGTATTAATTATATTCTCTGCACTGTGTTCTGATTTTGGCATAAACAACCTCTGTTTTTATTGGGTGGCCAGATTGAATATTGACTTATATTTGATCTAGTGCTTGGGTTGGCGCTTGGGTGTTCTGCTGTATAAAGAAAATATGTATTGATCTGATGCTTGGGTATTTTTGAAGAACTTTTTATACTTGATGATCATTTGATCTTCTTGGATCCAGTCTGAAAATTAATGAAACGTGGTCCTTGAACGAAGTAGGGGGTTGTAGCTCCCTTCCAGGAAAGACTGGAAAATGAGAGAGGGTTGTAGCTCTCTGTAGGTTGCAGCCTACGTGCTGGTAAAACACTGCACCAGTGCAAACTCATTGTAAAAGAAATTATATTTGAAAGAAGATAGAGACATATTGCAGCAGGTGGTTTTCACCCACATTGGGTTTCCACCTTATATCTGGTGTTCCTTTGTGTGATTATTTGTTTTTACTGTTCTTGATTCATTATTTTATGGTTCTGATATACAAGCTAATTATCAATATCAGAAGAATACTTTAAAGCATAAATCTGGATGGTTTATTGAAAAGAAATTAATAATACTGATTCACCCCCCCGCCGTCTCAGTATTATTTCCAACAAAGCGGACATTAGATGTTTTGAAAAGAGAAAAACTTTATGCTAAACTCTCAAAATGTGAATTTGGTAAAACATCTCTAAATTATTTGGGTCATATAGTAGGGGATGGTGAATTGAAAATAGATCCCTCTAAAGTGGCAGTCATTGTAAACTGGCCTAAACCCAAGTTTGCTACAGAAGTGAGAAGCTTCTGAGGAGCCACACAATATTGGAGGAATTTCATCTCTAACTTTTCCTCAATTGCAGCTCTGTTACATGCTTTGACAGGATTAAACAAGGTGTTTCAGTGGGGAGGCAAACATCAGAAAGACTTTGACACCTTGAAATAAAAGATTAGTACAACACCTGTACTAGCACTACCTGATCTACAAAGACCATTTGAGATCCAAATAGATGCCAATGACTATGCCATGGGAGAAGTGTTGACACAGCATGGTAAACCCATATGTTACCATTCTGAGACTTTTAAACCTGCAGTAGTTAACTATCCTACATATGATAAAGAATTGTATGCATTTGTTCAGAATGTGAAAAAGTGGAAACATTACTTAATGGGCAAAGAAACAATAATACATACTGATCATCAACCACTTCAATATCTACACTCCCAAACTAAATTGCAGCAATCAAGGCACTACAGATGGATGGGTTTCCTACAACAGTTTCATTTAGTCATCAAATATAAAAAGGGCATACATAACAAAGTTGCAGACATGTTATCTAGACCCATTATAAATGCTTCTACTATACTTAAGCATAATTATGTACTACATGAAAGTTACATTGAAGAATATGCTCAAGATATAGACTTTAAAGATGTATATGCAACTTTGAGTCAATGCAAAAGGGTAGAAGAATCAGATTATCATGTGAAGGACCGACTATTATATCATTGTGGGAAACTCTGCATTCCACAAACCAAGAGAGTAAAGATAATCAAAGAGGCACACACTTCGCTGATATCAGGTCATTTTGGGGTAAGTAAAATAGTTGCACAGCTGCAAAGGTTTTTTTATTGGCCAAAAATGAGAGACAATTTCTAGATATGTAAGAGGGTGCACTATGTGTGCTAAAAGCAAGCTCAGCAATAGAAAACTAGGCTTGTACACTCCATTACCAGTCCCTAAGTCTAGAAAAGGTCATGATTATCTGTATGTGGTTATTTATAGGTTCAACAAAATGTGCATTTTGATACCTTGTAATAAGCAGATTACAGCTGAAAAAACTGCAAAACTATTCTTTGAACATGTATGGGTTCATTTTGGGTTACCCACTTCTATTGTATCAGATCAAGACACCCGATTTGTGGGGAAGTTTTGGTCAAGCATGTGGGAGCTGATGGATACTCAATTGAAGAAAAACACAACTTTTCATCCACAAACCGATGGCCAGACAGAAGTAGTTAACAGGACAGTGATCCAGCCACTCAGAGGATATTCAAGCAAACATCCTAAGCTTTGGGATTAACACTTGTGTTATGTGTAGCATGCTTACAACAGACCAAAAAATTCTTCTACATAGAGATCTCCTTTTGAAACCCTTTTTGGTTTCACACCAAGGTCTTCTTTGGATTTTGTGTTTGGTAAAGGTACCACAGTTGATGGACATAGTGATGTGGACAAGGCAACTAGGCTCATTGAACAGATCCAGGAGATCCACTAGGCAGTACAGGAACAAATGAAAAAGAGCCAAGACAAATACAAGGCAAGGCATAACAAGCATCGGGTGGAGCATAGTTTCCAAGTTGGTAACCAAGTCTGGCTGTATATCAACAAGGACAGGATGCAAGGTGAAGGTAAAAAGCTAAAGCATATCAAGTATGGACCCTTCAAGATACTTGAGAGGATCGGTGAAAATGCTTTTCACCTTGATCACCAGCTTACATGCACATCTACTCAGTCGTAAATGCAGATTTCTTGAGATTGTTTGAACCTTCAATGGTTGAGGATCCTGAAGAGCAAAGTCAATTGCCTTCTATTGATGACCTGCTACCTGAATATCTAATTGAATTGTAGGAAGACACAATCTTGGACAGGAAGGTGAGGACAACGGGTAGAGGAGATGTTGAGTACCTCAAAATTGGACTCAAAGGTTCAAAGCCGAGCAGTGAAAAATGGATTGAGATTGGACAAGTGAGATAACAGTACCCTCACTTAGTCGATGCTTGAAAAACCAACTTTTGGTGGTCTAAAAGCTTTTCAGTGGGAAGGCTATGATCCGAATTAGATCCATAAAGAATAGTCAAAAGAACCATGGTTGTACCAGGGTAGGACAGACTTCAAAGAATTGAGAGCAGAAATCAAAACCACCTCTAATCCAGTGGCAGTTGGTAGCCAGCGTGGAACGACGAGGGCCTTGATCAAAGTGGACTGACCGAGGCCCATGGAGACTGCACGGAAGGCGAAATTAGCCCCTGGGAAACCCGAATCGGGAAATCGAGGGATTTTTTTATGCGTGATTAGCACTAGCGCTAAGCACTGGTCAAAAACCCTCGAAAAGGAGGGACCCTGAGTGCTCGGTCGCATGGGAGCTAGGAAAACTGTGGGGAAAAGGGGCTAAAGGCTAAGGTGGGACTCGGGCTCTAAAAGCCGGCAGTATTCATCAGGGCATCCTTGGGTGGTAAGTAGATTTGGTGAAAATGGAGTGATTCCACTTAGCCCCCGACGCGTGGCAAGTAGAGGAGAGAGAAAACCACCGCTCATTGTGTGCTAATGGTCGAGCAAAACAACCGCATGAGATGAGAAGATGGCGTTTGATTTGGGGGATCCAGATCTAACAGCTGATATCGCACCCGACGGTAAGACTGAATTTAATGAGGATTAAGCCGCAATATAAAATAATTTGAGGTCCAATTTGATCGCAAAGGTGGAAAATGACTCATTCCACGACGTAATTGAAGAACCAAATCAACGAAGCAAGTTGGCACAGTTCACAGGAGGACAAGTGGCTACACCCAGTGAGTCTGATGATGACACTGAGACAGGGAACTCCAAGCGAAGCTGTATCAGGTGATCTGATGGAGTTGGAAGAGGAATCGAACAACCATGAGCTTGAGTAGCTTTAAAGCCATACACAAACCAGTAGAAGACACACACACATTCACGAAAGAATAGAGAAAGTAGACAGAGAGAGAAAAAAGTAGTGAGAAGACAGAGGGCCAAGTTGACCAAAGGTAGCGTCGAGCACCAGAGGGCTTGAAAAATTCAAGCCATCCCTGAGAGGGATCTGTCAGGACTGAGCACCACATTGGGATCCTTCCATTGTAGACCCGAGAGGTCGAAAAGCTGGTAAGGACAAGAGTCTATGTACTCTAGTGGCTTGGGGAATCCAAGAACCACCCTGCCATGCTGTCCTATAACAAGAGACTCATATTGAGCTCCTTCTTTGTAATTCTATGCATTAAGACACAATAAAAGAAGGCCACCACTGAAATTTGGACCGGAGATGTAGCCCTGGAGGATAGGGTGAACTCCTTATTAATTTCTTATGTTCTTATACTAGCTTATTGTGTTTCTCTGTTGTCTTCCATTTTCAAGTGTCTATGTATTTGCAATCTAATCGATCCGTTGCTTAAATAGCCTAGACACACACCAACACATGAGTCTGTAATACCTCCAATTAATAAATTCTTAACTAAGATCACTCATAGTGTGATTATCATATCAATGCGATGTGATAAGAGTTATAACACCATCACAGTTTCACATCTCACATGTTTCGCAATGACCTTTTTAAAGTGGGCCCCTTTATGAATGTTGTTATGAGATGCGAGACTTTAAGCTGAAAAATCTTAAGGACTTAGTTTATGTTGGATTTTTTGATAGTTTCACATAGAGTCCTTACTTAATCACTTTTCTTGATTTTGGAGGGTTAGAAAGTTCTTTTGGTGGGTTTAAATCATGCTATATGCATGAGGGTTAGTTTCTAGTATTTTTTCTAAAAAGAGGGTTTTGATTGTTATCTTTGCTTTATTCCAAAAAATAAAACAAATGCCTAAATGCTGAGTTTTGTTTTTTGGATAGATTTTTTGAAGGGTCCCCATTTATTAATGTAATATTAACTATTATCATTAATGAATGGGGGGTTTTTGAATACCACTGCAAGCCCCAAAAAGACAAAATTCTGATTTCTCATGGAATTTAGGGTTTTCTGTTACTTAGGCCGGCATTTTACTAGTTTTCAAGAATTGGATTTAATTTTCAATTCTGATGTCTTCATCCTTGCATTAGATTTCATAAAGTTTTCACATTATTCTAGAAGTTTTCCCATGCATGAAATAAGAAACAGCTCATGAAATTTTGTTTTCTTTAGTTGATTGAAATTTTTTCTTATTTAACATGATTCATGGATAAATATCAGTGATTGATGCAGTGTAGGAGTTCCAGTAGTGCAAAGGGATTTCATGACCAACAACCCCATCCTAACCTCATCCATCCATGATTATCACTTTTTCCACTAAGTCCCTCACCAAATTCATCATTCCATAAGAACACTTCTCCAAGTTTTTTGAGCAAATCCAAACATCTCAAAAACTATGTTTTGAGCTCTGAAGGAGTCCTAGCCACTGCCTTGCCTCATTTCTCCCACCATTCACCTTCCCTAAGCCCCACACTACCTTCCAACTCCATCCTCTTTCTCTCAGTCAGATCCTGTAGGAATACAGGGGATCCTATAGGAGCATTAGGACATCCTGTAGGAGGCATTAGGACATCCTGTAGGTCGACTTGTAGTGGCCTAGTTTGAGGTTGAATTGTGGAAAAATCCCCTAGGAAGATTGGAGAATACCCTTACTTTCCTCCTAGCTCATCTGACTATTCAAAATCATCCCTAATCCACCTGCCACATCACCAAGAGAAGTTACCATTCACATTTTCACACAAAAAGGAAAAAAACGAAAAAGAGTTATTGTATTTATTTACATGCACAGCAGTACAATGTTTGGATGTTTGAAATTGCATGCCTAGGATAGTAGGATTACACACATGTTAACTCAACATTCTTTTGAAGAAAATCCTCTTAGCAGTTAGTTAGATGAATGGTGTGCTTAAGCATTTGATTTCAATCTTTTCCTTACTACAATAGACAAGATTCCATTTAGTGTAAATTTCCCTTTTTCTCATTGGTAATCAAGCTTCTTATGAATCAATATAGGGGCAGTTTGAGAAACCATAGTGTCTATCACTAGTTTAGCAGTGACAAAGAGAGGACCCATCACATCTACTTGTGTATAGATCAATATCACCTCCAAGTTTGTACGAACCCTAGGTTGATAAAGTAACGTTGGTAGCCACAGGAGTTGCAGCATTATTGCTGCAATACTGATGCTCATCAGAGAGATAGATTGTACTAGTGCAGGAATTATTCAGGTTGAACAAGCATTGTATTTCCTTCTCAGATCTTCTAGCTAATGCAATATAGATAGTTAGGGTTTTTAGTAGTTTCTTTCCCCATAGAAATATTGTGTTATGTGCGATTGATATTCTTCATTTTTTGCTTATTGTTTTCATCGATCAATTTTGGTTTCCACTGAAGAGTAAAGTAGATTCTTATTTTTTGTTTTAGCATATCACATAAGATGTTGAATCTACAATTAAAATATATAGCAAGAATAGAAATTACACTAATGGCGCTCAAGGTACTATACTATGTGGTAAAGAAAAAAATGTTATGGTAATGTTTGTAGAAAATTAAAATAATCATTTTAGCAAAACTAAGATAAATAAATATGTGATTCTATAATCAATCAGATAGTAGTGAAAACTTCTTCGTCAATTCTTCTTCATTCACTTGACCGTGCTAAATTGACTAACTAAGATGTTCTGAAAATAACTAACATGAAATCTTAAAGAATAATGCAAAAATATTGCTCATGTCCATTTTACAAGAAATCATATATTTTTATAAGAAGACCTATAATTTGAAAAAAAATCAAAAAATGATATAAATGTATCAAATCAATTAATGAAATATGAAAGTAAGTGCATGGAGCTGATTATAACTCATGGAAACTATGATCAACACAGCAAATAAGAAATATTATGTTCAAGCACATATAGGAATAGTATATTATGCCAATATCATTTTACATCAATAGCTTAAGGAAGAATGTGGAAATAAGGAAAAAATGTAAAATAAAGGTTCAAAAGTGCCTATGGTGGCCCCTCCCCAAGGTGATGAGGAACTTCGAAGAAAATCATCTCAACAAACTTGCAAAAAGATTTGTCTTTTCATTAATGGAAATCTATCATTAGAGAGATGGAAATGTAAAAACTTAGAAATATGCAGAATAACAATATGATTTACTTCTTTGGAAAAAGGAACTCCCTCCTCTTGGTTTATTTCCCCTTCTTATAAAAAATGTGAGGGAGAAGCATCCTCAATAGGAGGGCTATGTTTTCCTCCAAAAATCCATAGAATCATATTAATTCTTATGTTAGGTTTGTTGCACAACTTCCTTTCCTTTAACTATTGATAGCTTTGACTTTTATTGATCTTGTAGGTGTATATTGACAATCAAGGGGAGATGACCACCATGTTTTTAGTAGGCTACTAGAGGAGGTTGTTTTCTTAAAAAAATTGTCCACATTAGGATGCTAAGGCTACCAAAGGTCACAGAAATCACTAGTATGGATAAATGTCTTAGGTACACATTTCAACATAAGCAATGACATGTAAACTAGAACAAATTTCAATAATCAAGGTCATAAATACATGTATCCCTAGGTGAAAAAGTTCATAGATGGGCCTTTAAATGTAGAATTAAAGGTTCCATCAAAGTTCTTTTGTTATATTATTTGCATGCTTAAGAAACACCCTCTCAAACATTAATTCTCCACCTTCTTCTTGTCAAAGGGTGATTTTATTTAACCCACAATGGTTTCTTCATTCACTTGTATGACTTATGTTCAGGCTTCACTTCTTCTTTATGCATTATGATTTTCTAAATTTGTAGCAAGTAATATTATACTAAATCATTTTCCTCTTCCAAATCATATACCTCCTATAGTGTCATTTAATCCTTTATTTCTTGGGCTACTAGTAGATTCATTTTCCTTTTCATTGTTTCTAGTAGTACTTTCTCTACCCCTACCTCTCAATTCCTTTTCTCAAAAAAAATCGTGTTCTTTTCTATCAATTGTTTCCTCCATGCTCAAGAATATTTGATAGGATTCCTTTATATTCTAAAGAAATGTGTGCTCATATCATCTTGAATTTAATAATTTAAGTTATTCATGTATCTCACCTCTCTTTCATACTCTAGTTCTTTAATCCCTAATCTAAGTGACAATATGAAAAATTCCTCAATGTACTCTTGGAAAGAAAATTCATTTTTCCTTAGATTATGTAACTTTTAACGCAAATTACGTTGATTATTAGCATGTAATAATTTCTCCTTATTTTTTCTCACCATATTCCTCTAGGTTATAATCTTCTCAAATCGTTTATCTACCCTATAATTTTGTAATGTATCCCACAAGTGTGAATCATGCCCTTTAACTTTGTCATGGAAATTCAAATGTGATTTGGGTCCTAAATGTTATCATACTCAAAGTATCTTTCAACCTCCAATATCCAATCAATTAGAGTCTCAGACATTAAGCTACCATCATAACATGAAACCTCCACCTTTGTGCTACTTCTATCCTTCAAAAAGGATATCAAACATATTTCTAGGGCCACTCCTCAACATTTTTCTCTTCTTCAATCTCATCTTCCTACTCTAAGATTGCTTCAACATCCTAACTCTCCCTATTTTCCATATCATCTATTCTCCCTCTTAATTCCTCCAAGTCTTTGTTCCTTGCGGTGAAAAGGAAACATATACTTTATGAGCTTCCATGTTATAAGCATATTAATATTTCCCACTTATTAGACCCCATGTATATACTAAAAATTGTTCCATCTTCTTTATGGAAGAAAATATAATCAAATAAAAGTGACAAATTGGCTACAAGGATGAATATTATTTCTTCAAAGACTAAACAGAGGCATTGGCTAAGTAAAGAAATTAAGGAAATTTGGCCCCTCTTTGTCTTCTAAAGAAATTGATTTCCCATGGGTTTTTAAAAGATATGATCTTTCTATGGAAAATGATGTTATATTGGGTGTGAAAGTACCTAATTTTTATAGGTTGACTCTATGATGATGTTTCGTTGTAGAAGGACATTTTTAAGGGTAAAATCACATGCCCATATGAAGCTTCCAAGTGCATTTATGTCAAATACATGATTCCTTTTTCATAGTGTTTGCTAAAATATGATATGCACTCATAGCTTCATGGAAATTAATTGTTTGTGTATCTATTTTGTAGTCTCATTGTCTTTTGCTCACACATGGTTGTGTGAACCATGACTTCTCCTATCACCAGTGACATGTCATATTCAAAATTATCTTCATTTTTATTTTGTATCACATCAAAGAAGATTCTGCATATTTCTAGAATTTCATGATGACATCAAGAGATCGTTCAGATTGTTTTTATATTTGAGAAGGAACTACCCAAAAGTGTAATGGAGTTGTAGATCCATTTTATATTCACCTACCTAATGAAGTTGAATCAGTTATGGTTTTCTCATATCATTTTATGTTCTTCCTAGAGAGATACATGGAAAAATTAAATGGGTTTGATAAAAAAAGTGAAAAACCATAAGGCTTTATGGTAGAGGGATGCATGGTATACTAGTCATTCTATTAGGCTAATGAGTACATCAAGAAAATTGATGGAACACTAGGAGCAATAGTTTTGGATAGCCAACAATATGGTGACAAAAGGGAAGGGGATATACTCCAAACAAACAAGAAAAGGCACATGATAAATAGTAAGTCACTTATTATCAAAATTATAGATAACAACTAATTGCACCATTTTGAAAATAGTTTGAAAATGGATTGCATATAATGAATCAATATATACACACATGTTAGGTTGTAGCTCTCACTATGTTTTTACTTTGATGTTTTTAGGGGGTTTTACCTCACTACATTAAAGGGTTGTTGAATATTTAGTATGATATCATCGAGGTGTTGAACTCCAGTCTTTAAGGAAGAATATTCATATAAATTGAGTATATTAACATTAAGTACACTATAGAGCTTTATTTGGAGACCAAATTGAGTTGGAATGCAAGATCATTATTTAATGTACTAAGTATCAACAATTGTTTTGGAAGAACCTCATTTGTGATGTGATCTATTTTTATCAAGCTCTCATACACCAAATTTCCCCTTGATTTGAGCTATTTGAATTTAATCCTTCCCACACGAGTTTCATAAACTAAAGTACTCACACAACCTCCTTATTATAACTGTAATCCCATATTTTAGACAAATATCCATATGAGAAATTGACATAGTAAAATAATAATCATTTATACAAGGAAAATTTTAGGGGCTTAATTTCACAAATGGGTTAATTTTTTGTGCTTTTACCCCCATAAAATATTTACTAATTTCATTTTCTTTTAGAAATGTTTAGCCCGAAATTTATTAAAAAAAAAATATTTTCCCTTAAAAATAACTAAAATCTCATAGAGACTCTATAAAATCATTAGAAATTTAAATATTTTTATAAAATATCCCTAAACATTTTATAGTTTTCATATTAATAATTAATTTTACATTTTGTCCTTGGAGTTTTCCTTAAAATTATAAGAAAATCACATTATTACAATATTGATTCAACAACAAATTATACTCATAAAAAATCCTTTTCAGGCACACAATACAATAGGAAAAGTAATTTGATTTTCATAAAGCAAGTTATAAATACTGAATGCCAAGAAATAATTGTTAATTAACTTCAAAATATTCATATATTTCCTCTAAAGAGACCATAGATTTGAGATGGACCTCTTATCTCACAAAAAATGAGCCTTATGCACTTTGGTGTTTAATTGAGTTGTGACATTAAAATTAGAATATTATTATTATTATCAGTTATCACATAATTTCGTTTCCTTAATATTTATGTAAATTTATGAAAATCTCTTAAATTAATATTTTGTAAATATAAAACTAGCAAAACAAAAAATTAAATTAAAAAAATAATACTAATAAGTTTATTTAAAAATTGGCAATAAATGCCCACAAGGTGTAGAATATGGTGATGGGGTGTACTGTTAAGTCACTCTCTGATGTGAAGATCACAGGTTTGAAACTCTGTGGGAAAAAATCCAATCATCTTAAGGGTTGGTGTGGCCTAGGACGAGTGCGATTCTGGGTGATTTTGATGGTGTAAATGCACCTCGGTCATAGTTTCTCAAGCCACAGGTCAAGCCTGATGTAATATTTGATGAAGTTAGACCACTTGACAAAAAAGAAGAGAAACAAATGAGGATAAATCTTTTATTATGTATTTTATTTTATTAACTGAGTAACTTAACTCATTATTTAAAGATATATGATTATCTCATATTAGATTACATCAATTTGTAATGGTATATCTAAATATTTACATTTGTGGAAGTTTAAAACATTTTATGTAAAATTTTAGTTATATTAAATACTCTTGAAATTATTATTATTATTATTATTATTTGGTTAATGTTAAATCTATGTCTCGTACTATTAATCTAAATCCTAAACTATCAGATGATTTTACAATTTCACAAAATTAATATCACTTTATATATGTGTGTGTGTTAATTTTTTTGGGATAAAAGTAAGTGTGTGTGTGTGTGTATATATATATATATATATATATATATATATATAGATTTGTATAATTTTATCCAAAACATATATATGTTAACTATTTATTAAGTTTATATCCTTATATTTTAATCTTTATAAAATCAATTTCATATGGGGGAGAGGCTTCTATTGTTGTGCAGGGACCAATAGTTGTTATAGTACTGGTCCCACAAACCTATAAAGACATGAAAAAAACATTCATAATTTAAACATAAATAGATAATATTAAGTTATTAAATTATATCCAAAATAGAATCATATATTGATTGTGCTTACAACTGTCCAACACTAGTCTTGAGTATCACAATTTTGATAAAACATTCAATCCCAAGTACCTCCAGGTCTGATTTAGAAAACAAGACAAAGTATACTTGCAAACATTCCATTCCATACTATCCAATAGTACACATACACTAGTACAAAATGGATAATCAATTACCAAATAAATGACTAAAATTTAATATAAATGACCATTTTTTTGTCAGTGACCAGTAGTAGCTAATTTACAGCATCTTATAATGCGAGGAACTTCCTAGTCATTTTTAGCTTAGGCATTAATTGGTTGTCTCAATGTTATCATCTAGTAGTATATTTAGTCATAAATTTAGTCATTAATTTCCACAATTAAAGACCAAATATATAACAAAATATATTACTATATGATCACCTGAGAAAACCAATTAATGACCAAAGAAATATAACCAAAATGTTGGTTGTGTTATAAGATACTGTAAATTAGCTACTAATAATCATATATATGCAAATTTTAGTCATTGTTTGAAACCAATTAATGGCCAGAGAAATATGACTAAATTTTGGCCGAGTTATAAGACACTGTAAATTAGCTACTAATAGTCGTATATATGAAAAATTTAGTCCTCATTTGCAATCATAAATTTATCATTTTCGGTAGTCATTTATCAGTTTTTGGTAGTTTCATATTTATTATATATACGAATAATTTAGTAGTTTATATTCATTTCATTTGCTTTCGTTAATAATCATTATAAATGACTAATTTAGTCGTATATTCATTTTTTTGTGTTTATTATTAATCAATATAAAATACTAATTTAATATTTTTAGATTGATTTTATGCGTTCATTATTAATCAACATAAATTAATTTGTATTATTTTGCGACTAAATTTAAAAAATGTCATACAATGTGCATGTTCATCTAATATGAAAACGAAAAGTTGCATATGTTAATTACAATACTAAACAATATCAAGTGCAACTATAAATAATTTCAACCACATAAATTATATTATATGAAATATTAAAGTATTACAATATGAGTTTCCAACTTAATATTGGCTGGACTACAATTTACACATGAAATGATTTTCATCGCTTCAAAACATTATCATTGTGTTTTCAAGGCAATGTAGGTGAATTCACCAACTTTGAAGACTTGAACGTCAGTTTCTATGTGTGTGTCTTATGTTGGATATTGAATCTAAGGGTATCACTGGCTCGGTTCTCTTCTCTCTCTCTTTTTGCATTTGTCACTCCATTGTTATTGCTCTCAACCTCTTTCTTCAATTCCTACTTCTTACCTTCAATACTGAGTTCCTTTTCTGAAAACAAAAGAAGATACAATACAGAGTGTAAGACATGAAATACAATGAACACTAGAATATAAACTAAAGTAGACTATAATGAGTTTATACGACATATACCTCAACATCATCAATGTCAAAGCCATTTTCCCCATACAAGTAAGAAACTCGAACAAGTTTTCTTCAGTTGGGCGATAGTGGCCACTATAATGTGGCCAGATGGCATGTATAAACAAAGAAAATAAAATTTCACCTTATAAAATAACACCTTAGTAACTTAGTATTCAACCTTCAAAGAAAGCTTAGGCACAATCATGCCAACTAGGTTACATGCTAAAAATCTCAAGTTATAGATAAGATGTGAAAACAAATAATCTGAGGTGTGATGTTTAATCCTTGTCATTTTATTCGCAATGACATTTCATTTTCTAATGCATGAACTTGGTCAAGTATATAAACAACATGTGGCAGCTCAAATAATAACATGAAAGTAAACTTTTCTGATAGTCATGAAAATATTTTAACACAAAATAGCTATAAGGATTCCAATCAATATCGTGTAATAATAATTTCATCTTCAAGCTCTGGTTGTTGTTTAAATTGACATGATACGAATTATTTTCAATTTCCTTTTTTTTTCCACAGAAAAAAGCGAACCATCTATTAAGAATAATAGGTAGTTACATAACAAATGCAATGCATTGCAGGAGGACTCGTTCTTTTCCATGATGCAGGGGAAAGAACAGAGTCACTGCTGAAATAATAAGAGATCAGCACCATCAAACGCACCCGGGAGGCTATGAACCAGCGCAGAGATCCCAATTGATTTACATTCAGAAGGAAGAAGTCGTGCACCGAAAAGAGCCAAAAGAAGAGAGGCATATAGCCTGTCAAATAACACGCCTCTCTGTGGCCCGAGGAAAGGCAGACTGACGAAGAGAATTCCCTTGCAGAAAAAAGCAAAGATTTCGCACAGGGAAGGAGCACCCATCTTTCAGGAAGAAATCCTGCGTAAACACGACCAGGATTCTGAAGAAGAGGAATATAGAAATAAAGACCAGGTCGAAGCGAGCCTCCTTTTACAGGGAGAGCGGCCCGAGAGACCTGAGAAGGAGCAATGAAGCAGCAAAGAAAAAACTAGAGAAACAAAACATGTATGTACAGAGCACAGGAAGGAGAAAATCAGAAAAGAGAACTAAGCGAAAATGGGCTGCTCAAGAGGATGAGCAACCCCATTTTCTTCTTCCAGGACAATCCACGACCCCATCATTTAATTAACACCTTCTTTGGAGAGACGACCGGCATCAGAATTTCTTTCCCTGAAAATGTGACTGAGAGAGAGCTCCGTGAAGTGATTTTTTAGTCAAGAAACTTCTCTGAGCAAGGGAAGCAGGGTGAAATTGTTGCATAACTGTGTCCCATTGAACCAACGCACAGTGTTCATAGAGTCCCCGAAGATCTAAACCTCATGCATGTTCCGCAGGACAAGCCAACCGAGGAGAAGGTGGAGGGCTTTCAATTCAGATAAATTATTGGAGCCTTGTCCGAGGCTAACTGAAGCCTTGACAATCTTATCCTTTGAAAGATGAATTATTAAACCAGCCCCACAGCGGCCATTTATATCTAAGGCTCCATCAAAGTAAGCCCACGGGATGGAAGGTCTTATTGTTTCTTTTCAAACTAGTCTGGGAGAAGGAGAAGTAGGCGGAGCAGGGATACTATCGAATATTGCAGCTCCTTCAGTGGCCAATCTTGCGATCGGGAAGACAGAGTCCTTGAAGATGACCTGGTTCCTAGCCAGCCACGTTCCCCAGGTGATGAGGAGCGGGATGGATCTCTCTCTGTCATTTGCAGCTTCATTCCACCACTTCTGCCATGCTTCCGAAATCCCTTGCCCTTCCCACCTATAAGGGATTTTGATTATCCTTAACGTTTCAGCCCAAAGACTAGAGTTGAAGGGGAAGAAGAGGAACAGGTGTTGAACTGATTCAACGTTGTCCTTGCATAGAGGACACCAACCTGGGCCTATCCTACCCCGTCTTTGAAGAAAATCCCAAGTAGGGACTTTTTGGAGTAGAGCACACCAGAAAAAAAGTCTAGTTTTCGCTGGACCTTTTAACTTCCATAGAGATTTGGCCCACCAAGGCGGATTTTCCCACCCTTTCTTGGTCATCATCCATTTGTACCCCATCTTTGGAGAGTAGATGCCATTCTGAGCAAAAACCCATCGAAGTTCATCTGGGGTGTCGGAGAGTCTGACAGAAGAATTAAGGAGGTCATTCCTGTACGAATCCCATTCCTCCAGCCATTCTTCATCCAGTTGAAGATCAATTCCTTGCATCCACCCTTGGTTCCATATGGAAGTAGTCCGGGGATCGGCCACCTGGTTTAATGTGAGGAGACCTTTCTCTTTTAACACCGCAGCCAACCCCTGAGATAGGGAGAAACGCTCTGAACAACCAATCCAGGGATCTCTGCCCAGCCTTATTCGAGTGCCATCTCCCACGCTCCAAGCCAATCCCTTTTCAATGATGTTGACAGAAGCAACCACGACTTTCCAAACCACCGATGAGTGTTTGCAGGCCTTTGATGGCAGTCTGATCCAATCTGTTGTTGATAGAGGGTCGATGTATTTTCTCTTAGTAACAGTAGTCCACAAATTGTCAAAATAGATTAACCTCCAAGCTAGTTTTGCTGCTAAAGATTGTGAGAAGCATTGAAGGTTTTTGATCCCCCACCCTCCCCACTCTTTGGGACGAGCCATTTTATCCTAGGTGATCTAGGGAGTAACCTTTTCTGACTTGGAACCTGCCCACAGAAACCTGCTGCAAACTTTATCGATTTGGGAAAGGACTCCTTTAGGAACCCAAGTCAGACTAGCCCAGTAGACAGGCACAACCATAAGCACAGATTTTATTAACACAAGCCTTCCCGCCCTGGAAAGCCATCTGAAGCTCCAGTGTTTCAGCTTGGATTCGATTTTGGCAAGAATCCAGGTCCAATCTTTGTTTCTGTAGTTGTCCGGTTTGAGGAGAAAGCCCAAGTATTTGAAGGTATCCTCCAGCGCTTTGACATCGAAGTTTAATACCATCTTCACGCTGTGCACCATTTCTCTGGACAAACCTGAACATGTAAGAGAGGATTTCTTCTCATTTATACAGAGTCCAGTCGCCTTCAGGAAAAGGTCCATGATCCTTTTGAGCGTCTTACAATCCTCCAGGCTGCCATTACTGAACAAAATTATGTCGTCCACGAATAAAAGGTGGGTAACCCAGAGATTTTCAGTTGCTTCAATGCCTTTGAGGGTTCCTTGTCTTTTAGCATCATGGATCATAAGGCTGATGCCCTCTGCAGCCAACAAAAACAAAAGAGGAGAGAGCGGACAGCCTTGACGCAAGCCGCGTTCAGGGTTGAAAAAATTGGAAGCCGCTCCATTAATCAAAACAGCTATGGAAGAGGAAGAAATACAGCTCATAATCCATTTCACAAAGTCATACCTGAAACCCAGGTGAGTTAGCAGTAGCCTGAGAAACAGCCAGCTGATTCTGTCAAAAGCCTTTGACAAATCGATTTTCACTACAGCTCCTTTTTTTTTCCCGATTTTGAGACTATGGAGAGTTTCTTGAGCAACTCCAACCGCTTCATGGATTTGTCTGCCGTCGAGGAAGCCAAATTGCTCAGGGGATATGTTTCGGGAAAGGAAGGGTTTTAATCTGGAGGAAATGACTTTAGCTATGATTTTGTAAACACACGTGCACAAGGATATGGGTCTGAAATCTGCAAAGGAGCCCGGGAGGTCAGATTTAGGGATAAGAGCGAGAAAAGTGGAGTTGAAGGGATGGAAAATTGATCCCGTGCACCTTGACTCTTCTACAACTGCCACAAGCTCATCACCAATGAACTCAAAAAAGTGTTGGAAGAATTCGACAGTCCAGCCGTCCGGGCCAGGGCTTTTTTCCTTTTGCATGGATTTGAGAATGTCCTCTACCTCTTCCTTTGAAACAGGGGCCATGATGGAATCGTTGCCTTCCTCCTCTATGAACCTAGGGAAGAACTGAGCAACTCGAATGACTTCAGCGATAGTTGCTTCCTCTGGTTGTTTAAAGAGATTCTTAAAATAGGAGTTCCCTAAAGTAGCTAGCTCTTCAAAAGAGAGAGCCCTATCACCATTGGCTTTTTTCATTTCCCATATGGTGTTGGAATTTTTCCTGCCTTTTATGTAGTTCTGGAAAAACTTGGTGTTGTCGTCCCCCGCCTGCAACCAGATCGCTCTACTTTTTAAGCGCCAGCATTCTTCCCTGTTCTGAAGAATCCGCTTCCTTTCCAACTCCATATCTTTGAGTCTGGCCCGAGACTCTTCAGTTCTATAGCCAATACCTCTTGAATCTTCAAGAAGGGCTATTTCCGCATTGACATTTTCCAGAGATTTTTCTTCACTTAGTTTCTTCTGGTGAGCCCAATTCTTAGAGGCGGCCTTCATCCTTGTGAGATTTTCCATGAAAGCCTTGCCACGACTTTCATCTTCGCTGAGGTTATCATTAATCCAGGTGTTGTGGAAGAGGTTGATATAGGATGCGTCCAGAAGCCAGGAAGCATTAAATTTGAACGGAGTGCCCGGTTTTGGGAAGGCACCCTTCACCTCGAGGAAAACAGGGAAATGATCCGAGAGACCACCTTCCCCAACCCAGTGTCTGAAAGCCTGTAGCTTTTCGGATAGCGAATCACAAATTAGGAATCTATCGAGCTTATTCCCAACCCAATCATCACCTGTTCTTCGGTTTCTCCACGACGGACGCATCTTAAGCGCAGTGACATCCACCAAAGGAGAGGAGGCTAGCTTATTTATGAAGAAATCCATGAGAGAGTCTGCTCGGGCTCTGACCCCCCAAGACTCTGTCATCCCCAGGGAAAAGTTGAGGTCTCCGTCGATTACAAGATTAGGGTGCTCCATAAACGACTTAGCAAAAAAAGGGTTCCAAAATTTCTCCCGATCCGCAACAGGACCATATACATTGATAATGAGGAAAGGGATGCATAGTTCGCTTGAGAAGAGTTCCACAGCCAGAACATTTTCCCATCCCCACGAAGAGATCTCTCTAAGAACCTTCAAATTGAAACCCAATGCCACCCCTCCTGAGTGGCCATTGGCATCAAGGACATGAAAACTCCAGCCCGGAAGAAACTTGTTGAGACAGCCTGTGATTTCTTCCCCTTTTCCCAGAGTTTCTTGGAGTAAAATAATGTCAGGTTTATTGGACCTGACCATTTCCTTCAGAGCTAGCTTTTTGGGTTGGCTAGCAAGACCCCTGCAGTTGTATGATAAGATGATCATCGTAAACTCGCAGAGGGTGTACGCTTTGCTCTAAGCACCCCTGGAATAGATAGCTGCTTCCCATCTGCAATGTCTATGACTGCCTTCAGTTGAGCCTTCGACAGATCAGTTTTCCTTCCTCTTTTGATTCTCAGTCCAGAATTCTCCATATCCATCTCCAATCCACTCGTAGTGAGCCCTTTTCCTTTTCTATTGGCCAAAGGTCTGAGGTTGTAAGGGTGCTCAGGACTTCGAATAGAAGGAGGGGCAGAGCAGACAATCTCGAAGGGAGAAGAGGACGGCAGCGGGGAGGAGGGGATGGTCATAATAATGCTGTCAGAGGAGATTTGCCCCTTCCTCAGTTCCATCGATTCATTTGAGAGCTGTTTTAAAGGACCAGCCTCATCACTACAAGGCATAGATGGAGCAATAGAAAGACATACAGAAGAGGGAGGGGAAAGAATCAAACTCGCCTGATCCTCACCTACCATTTCAGAAATTAGTGAGGGTCCCCAGGAGAACATCTGATAAGAGTTGTAATCCTTTGCTTCTGACCCCGGATGATCCTGGAAATCTATCTTTCTTTGCTCCGTGACCATTTCCTGAGAAGATGCCGGGGGATCGCTTTCCATTGTCAGAGCCTCTACTTCCTGAGGGATCGCCTTCTGATTTTTCTTCTGGGTGTTTCTGCTTCTCCTTTGTCCTCTGCGCCTACGGTATCCAAGCGGACATTCTCGGGCCAGATGACCATATTGATGACATCGGTGGCATCTGAAAGGGAGATTTTCATAGTCCAAGATCTGAACGAACTCCAGGCCATGATACTTCAGGTTCATAGCGTCCGCCAAACCCGCCCTGGGGTTTAGACTGACTAGAATACGGGCCACTCCCCATTCATGTGTTCGAAGGTATGTTCTATCGATGTCGAGAAATTTCCCCAGAGTGTTGCCAATAGAGGTGAAGGCAGAATCAGTCCAGAATTGCATAGGGAGGCCCGGGAGTTTAACCCAAACTGGGGACTCCACCTCTTTTTCTTTCTGGGCGTCAAACATGGGCGTCCATCTTTTGAAGAGGATTGGTCTCTTACCGAAGCTCCAGTTTTTTCCCATCACCCAGTTAGCGTGCTCCTTTTGTTCGAATCTAACACAAAACCAACCTCTGTCCAAGTTTTTGATTTGTTCTGGCTGTCCCGGTGCCTCTTTCCATTCCAACTGAGTCCACTCTTTTATGTAACCTACCGAGAACTTTCTTCCTCAGACTCTACCGACTAGTAAAGTTTCCGAGGCTTCCATAGCCTGATCAATGAGTATGTCCACTCCAAACACACAGCTAGGATGCTCCTCCTTCATTTTGATGGGATTGTTCTTTTTCCTCTTTCCATCCCCACCAACCTTCCTGGCTTCTCTCGTTTCTGTCTTCTTAATGGCAGGATCAATTGCCTTATCTGCCTCATTCAGCTCAACATAGTCTCTGTTTTCTTTTTCCTCCTCCTCAGCCGGCCTTTTTATCCCAGCCCCTGGAATAAGAGGTGATCTTCTCCCTAGATCCTCTTTTCCGATACCTGTCAGCTCCCTTCCCTTTTCTTTATTAGAGGGGTCTTTGGTCATGATGGCAGCCGGGACTTCCAATGCAGGTTTTATAGCAGAGGCCTGTTCCTGGCCTCCTGACTTCAAGTTCCCTCCTCCCATCGCCTTGTCAGGAGACCGAGGGTACCTTGTTTTGTTCGGGAAGAAATGTATTAGGTTTTTCTCGGAGACTTCAAGACCCCAGCAGGCAAGAAGGTCTTCTGGTGCTGGGTCTATATCGACGGTCTCAAACTCCTGGGCCATCTCGCGATGAGCACCACTTCCTGGGTCCACCGTTAATATTCAAGACTGAAATCTGTCATAGCATTTTCAAAAATATGGTCCCACATGCTTACTACAATGACCAGCTCTCTGCCTCCCTGCATGCACTGATTCCTTCTTTCAATCTACGCTAACACTGCCAGAGGAATCTCTGTTTGTCTGCATTCGAAGTCGCACAGAGATGGGTCTTCACTAAGCTGATCTAACTCCGCAGGAAAAACCTGTCCTCGGCTTCCATGGCCGCATCTGACTTCGCCCGCCGTTAGGGTTTAGTTACAGAGCCGAAACCGAGCTCCAAAAAATCTTGTTTTCGAGGTTTTTTTTTTTTTTTTTTTTTAAGTATTTTCAATTTCCTAGTTAAAAGACAAAACAAAATTAAAAAAAAAAAACGTTCAAAATATAATCAAACAATAAAGAGAGAATATCATGGAATGGACATTGCAATTAAAAAAATATATATATATTTACCTATCCATCGATGTCTTGTCTCGCATTCCTAAAACATTTTCTTTCCCAAAATAACCATGAGGTGAATGAATCACAACATTAAAAACCGTAGGAATCCCTACTAGAAACATTTCCAAAGTCCATGACTTAGGTTCCTGAAGGGTATCTAACACCAAATGAATCCTATCCAAGACATGCTCTGCATTGTCTCCCCGTCCTTTTTCCAATCGCACTTCCTGTAACCTGCCCACAACAGAGTCAAGTTACAATGAAACGAAGACATTAGCATTTGATTTTATCTTTTATATCTTTAAAATTTGAATCTGATTTGTTTCATGAACATATTAATTCATATTTAAAGTCTTCCTGACATATGAGAAGGTATCAATAAAGCACGATGTCAGAAAAATCGATCTCAATGAGGTCCTCAAACAATTTCTACAATATCAATATTTTTCTTGCTATGATATCTTGGGTAAAAAAAAACATATATGCAAAAGAAAAATCCATATATTACTTATGTTCAAACTCTGTATATGATGTATTTTTAGGCAACTTTTCAATATTTTCCTCTGTCTTTACCAAAGCGAAATATAGCTTGGTTAAATTCTCTAAACTTTCATTTAACATCAATTTTTGCAAGATAAATGTCACACATTATTGTTTACCATTTCTCAACATGCTACATATGATAAATTGAAAGTCGCATAAAACCCAGAGCAAACCATTTTCTAACCAAAACAAACAAACAAACAATGCCTCTAATAATACTTCAATCTAATATCAGTAAATGAAAATAATGTGAACCATTTTTGCTACTTGAATTTTCTGGCTTTTGTTATGAAAGTGCTCAAGATTTAGGAACCAACAAATGTGAGGGAAATTGTAAATGTGAAAAAAATTAAGTTGACCTTTGCAGAATTCTTCACAATGAGGTGAATGATGCCATTTTTGGATGTGGTAAATATCATAATAAGAAATGGCCACATTGGAGGCAAAGAATAAATATAAAAAATTGTGGACATGGCATGCATTCTAATAAATTTCATTGCAATGACTGCCATGGGCCTCCAGGGGTTACAAGTCCTTGGTATGTTAGTCTTGATGATGAAAGAGAGATGGCAATGATAAGTATGGGTGGTCCTAGATTGTATGGTTGATATCTTCATACCAAGGTCGACAACTTAATGAACCTAGTTTCTGACATGGTAAAACTAGATTTGGTCCTCACCCAATTTCATTCCATCATCCTTTTTCAAGACTCAAGAGGACATTATCATCCTTCAACTTATAATAGGGTTGTTTTTGAGATTATAGATAAAGCTTATCCAAAGAAAACGGATATTTGGGCTCCAAGAGATATGGATAATTTAAATTATAACAATCATATTTTTTTTCCCAAGATTCAAATGTAGAGATACATTTTGTGGATTTTACTAATAGATAGAATGAGAGAAATAATCCACAAGGAACATCTATTGGTCATTATGATTAGGGAAATAATAGAGATAAAATAGTTGTGCTTAAGGCTGATAAAGGAGGGGCAACTATTGTTTTATATAAGGAGGATTACATTCATAAAATGAATGGGCATTTAAATTGCGCTAGTTATAGAAGAATTAACTCCAACCCCATTCATAAGGTTATAAAATAGGTCAAGAAGGCTATCATGGGAATGAACCTTGAACATAAAATGAAAAAGAGGCAGATTCCATCCTCTAAGGTTATACCTCGAATTTATGGATTACCAAAAATTCATAAAGAAGGGGTCCCTCTTAGACCAATAGTCAAGACCTTTGGTTCCCCTACCTATGAATTAGCTAAATATATGGCTAAGATCCTGAAGCCTCTAGTTTGTAACAGAGACTCTTTTATAAAAGACTCCAATGATTTTGTGAAACTTATTAAGAATGAGAGGGTGGATAAGGATGATATTATGGTAAGTTTTGATGTGGTTTCTTTGTTTACAAATATTTCTCTAGATGACGTTGTTCATGTTATAAAAGAAGTCATTGATCCTAAAACAACAAAACTTGCAGAAATTTGTTTGCATTCCACCTTTTTCAGTTTTCAAGACCATTATTATGAACAAATATTGGGAGTCACCATGGGATCCTCGCTCTCACCTATTGTCGCCAACTTATACATGGAGTACTTTGAAAGGAAAGCCTTTGACTCATACCCATTGAAACCAACTTGGTGGAAAAGATTTGTTGATGACACCAACTTAAAATGGACTCATGGCAAGGCTGAGCTGGAGAAGTTTTTCAATCATCTTAACTCTATATCATCCAAAATCAAGTTTACTATGGAGCTTGAAGAAAACAGTAAACCTCCTTTTCTAGATGTCTTAATCAGTAGAAAAGAGGGTGATACTTTGGGACACCAGGTATATAGGAAGAAAACACATACAGAAAGATATATACATGCTAACTCATACCATCATCCATCGCAAAAATTTGGCATCTTAAACACTCTGGCTATTAGGGCTCTCAGAATTTCTGACTCTGATCACCTAAATGAAGAAATTAAACACTTAACCTCTGTTTTCAAAGACATAGGATACAAGGAGTTTAGTATTAAGAAAGCTATAAAAAGAGCTCAAGATAAGGTCCTCTCTAGGGGTCCCCGAGAAAACATGAAAGAAAATTGTGGGAAAGTGTACCTCCCATTCATTCAAGGGGTTACAGATAAAATCGCAAAAAAATAAGAAAGAAGGACATAAACACTCAGTTTACAACATGTGGAACAATTAGGCAAATCATGAGGTCAGTTAAGGATAACATAGATCATCAACAACTCAAGGGTGTGTATAAGATTGATTGCTCATGTGGCAAGAGTTATATTGGGGAAACAGGACGATCTTTGAAAACAAGACTTAAAGAGCACAGAGCTGATATTAAGAATGGGAGATCCTGTACATTAGCCCTTGCAGAACACTCATCCAAAACCAAACATCGTGTGTGTTTAGAGGACACCATAATTATTGCAAGAGAGGATTGTTATGAAAAGAGGAAAATCAGAAAGGCTATCAAAATTATGAAATTTCCTCAGATTCTCAACAGAGACAATGGAAATGAGATTAGTGGAAACTGTCTTCCCCTAATTAGACATATAAATCCCTCCAAATATTTTGAGGTGTAGTATCACTAGTTCTTTCTCCCTGTTCCTTAATTAATAGTTGTCTTAAATTAATAGTTGTCTTAGTGATATTAAAAAAAAGATAGGAATTAATAGTTATTTATTTGACATAATAACCATTTATCTTAAAATAGATAAATAAATGATTATTATTAATAATAACCAATATAACAAAATAAATATTCTATTCTAGTGAGTATAGATTATGGTAACAATAGTTTTTAAAATTAACATTTTCGAAAAATTATTAAATTATTAAAACAAAAATTATAAATAAAATAAATAATTTACTTCTTTATTAATTAGGTACTTAGGGTTTAATTATCTACAAATAAAATAAAATAAATCTATAAATCATAAAAATAAAATAATTCAATCTTGCATCACGTTAGTATTTAATAGATTAATTTATTTGTTTTAGTAATAAATAAAAATAAATTTTGATTTTAAATTAAAATAAACTAATTATATTAAAAAGAAAAATTAAAATTAAAATTATCTACTAATTAAAACTAATTATAATAATAAATAAAAAAAATTAGAAACTAATCATACAAAATAAACTTATTACATTATATAAAATAAACTTATTACAATTATTTTTTTATTCATTATCTCGTTAGATTTAATTAAGTTTATTATTATACACTAATTCATATTAGGTTAATTAAAATCAATTATATTAAAAATTAAATTAAATTAAATTAAATTAGAATAATTAAAACTAAAATAATTAAAATTGAATAATTTATATATGTAGGTTAGTCTTTGGATTTGTTGGCTTCTACTTAAATTTATCATTCTTTAGGTTTTTATATATATTCTGGTCGGAAGATTCTTCTCTCAATCTATCATTCATTTTCGGTCCTGATGATGGACCCCCTTTAGGGTTCGAAACGTCGACATAATGAACATAGTACTGTGGATAATCCGGATCATACGACTCCAAAAAACTACCACAGAAGCTTAAAGTCTAAGATAATATGACTATTTAGGTTCAAATCAAAGCTGGTGTTTTGGAGGTTAAAAATTTTGTATGGATATCCATATCCTTAATATTAGGACAAGATTAGCATGGCTCTAACTTGTCATGGACTCCATCTAGTCTAAGCTATTTATCTGGTGTCTTTTGTTTCCCTTGTCGAGTATACTTATGGATTTTTGGCTTTGAACAATTTTGAGGTGATACTTCCCACCGCTGGTGAGGGTAGACATCTATCCTTCTATCCTGGCCTTCTATATTCCCTCTTCTGGTAAATCCATAGTAGGTTGTCTGGAAGGTAGGGAATATTTGTTTTGCTCAAAAGGGAAGGATCCCTCTTTTCAATTACTATTTTCTCCTTGTTTTCCTGGATATTAATTTGATCATCCATAACTTGCAACGTAAGATATTTCCAGTCAGTTCATTATATTTAGGTTCTTGCAAATGCAAATGACATATAATTCTTTACAAATGTAATGAAGACGGGCTTAAAATGAAAAATCCCAATATAAGTGAAGTTTTTTTTTGTTTCTTAGCTTAAAAATTGGAACATTTCTTGGGTAATTGTCAGAGAATCAAACATAGGCTAAGAAGTGCTCTTACCAAGTTAAAATGAAAGATCTCAATGTAAGTGAAGTGTTTTTTTCTTTTTAGCTTACAAATTGGAACATTTCCTGGGTAATTGTTAGAGAATCGAACATTGGCTAAGAAGTTCTCTTACCAAGTTAAAATGAAAGATCTCAATGTAAGTGAAGTGTTTCTTCCTTTTTAGCTTACAAATTGGAACATTCCCTATGTAATTGTCAAAGATTCTAAACTCGACTAGGAAGTGCCGTTACCAAGTGATAAAGTTTACTAAGATAAAAATGCAAGGTTCTAAGAGTGGCTACGATAATGGATAAGTATCTTGATCTATTATATCATAAGCAATGCAGAATCAGAAATACATTGAACATACAATGGAATTCACAAATAACATGATTCACAAATACACAATTGTATGGTGGAAAACTCAAAGAACTTTATTAAATATGAAGGGAGAATTAAAACCCAGCTGTTTGATCTAGCATCATCCTCCCAGCATCAAAGCCCTCTTCACCTCATGAAAAGTAAGATCACCCAACAATACAATGCTCCTTCTCAAAGACGAACTATCAACACTTCCTTACAAATTACAAAATTCCAGCCTCTAGATCTCTTAGATGAGGGATCCATTTATAGATGTGTGCAAGGGTGTGAGTCATCTCTGGGTTTTTGATTAGTGTCATTCCAATTATTGTTCTTGGTTCCACTTGGAGATTTCTTGGATCTGTTACTCATCCTTGGGTGAATTCAGAGAGGCAAGTGTCATAGGAGAAGTTTCTAGAAGATTCCATGAGCATCCACTTAGAAAACTGTCTCAGACATTTGTCCATTCTCACTCATCTCACCCCACAAAAGGCCTCTTCAGTATGCATTGCACCTGGCTAGTGTAGGAGTTAGTATGCATCGCACCCTAAAAATGGAGTAGTCAGTAAGGTCCAGTTTTGGCTAGTTCCGAGTGGTTTTTTAGGTAGAACTTTGGGGAATGATGTAATCAGTTGACCATGATCCTTTAGGGTATGAAACAACACTTTTAGGGGTTAAAGAGCCCTAGTTTATCATCATATAAGATTGGGGTTGAAGTTCCCAAATATGTCTATAGAAGTTGCCCCCTAAAGCATGAAGTCATAAATCTTTGATGTCAGGTGAATGCTTTATCATGAGGATCCGAGGTATTCGAACTGGAACGTGACCTGTATAAGATACAATAAAATACATCATCATCATATTATTTTCATGATCTAGCTGAGGCAGGCATTCCCATGCTCAGCTTTATAAATTCATTTTCATGTACATAGAACAAATAATCGTTTGCAGTTGCAGACTAGTGATTCTTCATATGGAGAGACATCATCCTTGGCTTGGATGACCATCTTTGCAGCTTTTGTGTACATTCGATGTCTTTATATTCTTGAAGATATCACAACTCAGATGGATGAAACTAGATCTGGGGTCTCCAAACTCGTTCAATAATTGCCTAATGTACAAGTCGATCCATGTGAAAAAGATGTTCTGAAGTTGAACATGGAAAGACATTATCTGATTACTAGCCAATAATGTAAGCTGTTAATAGACATGAGAGGAATCATCGATAATGATAATGACCCTCAAGGTACTACAATACAATTCACGTGGTGTGAATATATGATCCGATGTCAAACACCACGCAAAATCTTTCAGTCGAAGGGCATTGATGTCAACCTGTCGCCGAAAGTGAGAAACTTGCCATTGAGGCATGCAAGCTTCAAAGTACTGAAAGGGTTTTTTCTAAGTCAACTTCTTGGATAATGAGCTGATGTTGACAAGAAGTGACCTATCGTAGGAGGGCCTTAATGTATCCCACATCCACGACATGAAATAAAGAAAATGATTTTTTGGAGGTGAAAATGATCTGATGACACAAGGTTTAGGAATGGCAGTCATGAAAAATGGAGGGTGAAGGTATTGCAGTGGATGAGGCATTAAATGGATGGCGAATTCTCAACTGAATGAATTCTTTTGAACATATCGGCGACACTGAGATGGATTGTTAGTGTTAACCCAAAAAGATGGATGGTGTGGAGGACCAATGGTGAAATGACTGGCGAACGGAATAATCCAACCTAACTCAATCATGGTGATGGAGTGAAAGTGTCATGTTCAAGAGCGACCAGCTACCATAAAATTCTTTAAGTTTTCTTCCCTTTTTCCCCAGTCATTGTTGACCAGTACCTCTTTATTTTTGTCAAGCTTGAAGAGGATAACATATGCTTGTCCTATAACTTGCCCTTCGGGCAAACCTGTCGCTATGTTTTAACGAGCCTAGCGACAGTGAAACTCGTTCTTGTCTAGGGGACAAGTTTGTCGCTATTTTTTTAACGAGTTTAACGACAAAGATAAATCGGTCCTTTTCATGTTTAGAGAGTTTGAAAAGGGGCGAAAAGGAAACTCCAGCAGTTCTTTTTCGTAGCATAATCCCTTAAGTCCGAAAAAGGATAAAATAATACAAAAGGGATGACTTTTCAATAAGTTTAGTGAGCTGAAACAAACAAGCGTTCAAAATGTTTCATGAGATAATCCCTCAGGTCCGAAAAGTATTTAAAATGTACAGGAGGGATGGAATTTCCCCTTACCTTAATGAGCTGGAAAGGTCAATAGCTCGACAATATTTTTATATTTAACGAGTCTGAAAAGAGTTTAAAGGAGACTCGTTTTTTAGGAACGAGTGGCATATAGGGTAGCAACTAGTTTTGGGTAAGTTTGGAACTTCTAAAAACATGGTGATGTGAAGAGGGTGGCTAACAGGACCACTCATCATAGCTATTCCTCAAAAGTGTAAACAATCAAATGGAAGCATTTGATCGGCCAAAAGAATGGAGGTGATGGTAGGAACACAACCAAGGCTGAAAACGCTGATAGCAGGGCAATCACAAAGATTATTTACTGAAGGTGGGTTCATTTTCTAACGAGCTTGAACCCTGGGGTAACATATGCTCAGTGGTAGGTTTATTTTTTAACGAGCTTAAACCATGCGACAACATGCTCAGGGTGGTAGGTTTATTTTTTAACAAGCTTGAACCATGCGATAACATTGCTCATTGGCGGGTTTATCATTTAACGAGCTTGAACCATGTGATAACATTGTTCGTAATCCACTATATTTACAGTATTTGATAGAAAATCAAAAACTGAAGGATGATTAAATTCACTTGAATAATATTCATTGTTATCTTGAAGGTGGGAACGATGGTGGTAATCTTCCCACAACATATCTCCTATCATCATCGACTGGATGATTCCTTCGTCTGTAGCATATATATGAGACCAAGGATCAGAAGAGGTACCATAATCTAGAGACTTATCTATCCAAACACTCGTTGAGTGTTGATTTGGGTTCGCAGCCTAGGCCCAGAAAATTGATTGCTACAAATATTCTTTGGGGCTTGGGGGAAAGACCTCACGGTGATCCACATTATCAAAATGGTCAGAGTTCTTCTTAATCTTTGATGATGTAGAAGATATCATATGACAGGTTTCCACTGTGGCCACTTCTCCAAATTACTTGGAGGCGGGAGGGAAAAAGTACCGATTAAGGAAGGGTCATATAGGAGACCTACTTCGACATTTTGAACCGATTGAGAACTTCCATGGATCAATGGAATGCTTCCAGTAGCTTTTGAAGTGTTGGGGAAAAAGGTTATTTGGTCAATGATTTTAATTCCACCTTGGAAGGGAAATGAAATCTTTCTAAAATATGTAGACACAACAGCATCCATAGCATAAATCCAAGGCCTTCCTAGTAAGATATTGTAATCAAGGTTTCCATCAATGACCTCGACTTCAATCTCTATTGTCTTGCCCCCTAGTTCAACTTGTAAGTTACTTAAAATCCCATATGGCATGTATGTTCTTCCATCAAACGTTATTAATGTCATTGATGATCGTGACAAGGGTGGTGAACCTAGAGTTTTCCAGCAACTCATTGACATAATATAGGTAGATGCCCCCTCGTCAATGATTGTTCGATGAACAGTTTGATTGAGGACTTTTACTTGTATAAGGAAAGTGAGTTGGGCCGGTAACTGGGTTGTATATCCTTTGTTATTAAAGGTCACAAGATTGGAAACTATTGGATAAATCCCACCTATTTCTGATAACAAAGCTTGCTTTTGGGACGGGCAATTCTGTAGTACCTCAAGTGTCAACATAGCAGATGGAAATTGACCTAGATCCTCCACTATATTATAATTCTGTGCTGCTCGAGCACAAGGAGTAAATGTCGATTTATGCACTACTCCCTTTGGCGGCTTTATAGTTAATTCAGGAATGATGGGTGGAACAACTTCTGGTGAAGTTGTTGTCGAACTACTGGATTGATTTGTAGCCTTGTTGTTCGACGACTGTCGATTCCCATAATCTTTATTCCTTATTGATATCAAAGCATCCTTTATCTGTTTTGAGATGGATAGCATAAGCACTTATGATGTGGAAGCATGATCGATAGCAACCAGATTAGTTTCTAGGTTTGGAAATGGATCAGTCAACACCACTGAGGTCATTGAATTCTTTAAGAATTTTTCAACCTCAACTCGATGTGGACAATATTTCGTCCAATGCTTGTCATTACATATGTAACATGGATAACGAGGTTTCTTTTGCCCAGTAGGGTTTTCAGAAGATTTTTCAGGAGTTGAATCCTCTCGTTTCTTCTTTTTATCTTTCCATTTCTTCTTTCCCCATGGTTGCTTTGGATTCTTTCCCTTGTTTGATGACATGGCATTAATCTCCAAGGCAAGAGGTTTGTCATTTTCTTTTTGACTAGAAACTGCGAGAGCTTTACCAGATGGAGCCTTTGTAGTTTGCATGCTTGAGGTACCAACCATGCCATCATCAGCATTAGAGTCCCTGTTTGATTTAGGAGGGGGAGGAACAGAAAATTCTGGTCTGGGAGCGTCAAGAATTTTGTCGTAGAGTGTGCTAGACTGAGTATATATCAAGGCTAAATATTGGGCACGAGCAATGAATTTCTCATCAAAGACAACTGATCCTTTTGCCACATCCTCAGTGATAGAAGGCAATAAGGATTTAATAAACCACTCAGCTAAAAGCTGATCAAGAACATACGTCTTTACCATTCGACAACAACGTCGCGACTCATGAATATGATCAGATATGTGAGTGGTTGTTGTCTGTTCAAAGTTGGTAAGGAGTTCTGTCCCTATTTCATACCTTATGGGTAACTGAAATTGGGTTAGAAAAGTAGTGGCAAGGGCACTAAAGTTATCAAACGAAGCTCTAGGAAATTCAATATACCTTTTCACTTCCAGACCAGTTAGCATTCGCTGAAAAAGGCGAAGTCTAATCAAATCATCATTTAGGGTGTTAGACGAGCACCACAAATGAAAGGTCATTACGTGATTTGATGGATCTTCACCTGGATTTCCATTGAATTTAGGAATATCGGAGGGAAGTTTATGAGGAGTCGTTGGCCACCAAGGGGTGTATGCAATTCGATCATTGATCAGCTAATTCAAATTTGGTAATTCTAGAGTTGCTACAAAAGGCAACTGTTGATTTAGGTTAGGTGAAGCATACCTAGGATAAGATGGAATCGCCTGAGAAGTAGGTCTTTGCATACTAGCATAATGTATCTAATGCTGGTAACTTTGATAAGGTTGTTGGTAACCATTATAGTGTGGGTGTTGATAATCGTTTTGAAAATGCGGTTGTCCATTACCTATAAAGCCTTATTTCTTAGGTCCTCGGTATGTTTGCTGGAATTGTGGTTGTTGGTATTGCACTAGCCATGGTTGTTGAACCATTTATTGTTGCCCATTACTGGAAGATTGACCAAGATGTGGGGTGATAATACCCGTTTAAGCCTAAGTCGTTCCAGGTAAGGAAGCACTAACCTGAGGTTATGATTGAGCCATAGAGACAGGAGGTTGTTGTATTGCAACCTGAGAGACTTGAGGTTGACACACAACAGGCAGTGCTTGTACTTGTTGTCGAGCATTAGAGAAGGTATGTAATTACTACTTATTTCATTATCTTTTCCTTAAATTCATAACTTCTTTGCATTATGAAATAGGCATATCGTAAAAGATTATGACAAATTTAAGAAGATTTTTGAGCAACGTAAAATGACTAATAATTACCTTTTCCTATGCAGAAAAAGAGGAAAACGGAAGATCACCACTCCAAAGGAAAGGACAATAAAAAATCAACTACTCTCCCTTTGACAGGGAACCGCATCCAAATGAGCCAATCCAAATTGGAGCATATAAGCTAGGAAAAGGAAGAGGAGATACCAAATCGGTGCAAGAGAACAAAGAGATAACTGAGAAATAACGATATGGTGAATCCCTCAGGATCCTTTGATCCTGAGGGATCGCTACCTTAAATATTATCTGTATCTTTGATATTTCCGCTTGGCTACTATAAAAAGGGACAGTGTTGCTAGCCCAGGGGGTGGATAATTGTTATTTTATGAAATTCATTACTGTAACTTAAACTTTGATCATCGACTCTCTTTAAAGAGCGATTACTGTAACTCTGTTTTGATAATTAATACATAAATTCTATTGTTGTTTTGTCTTTGATTCTGGAGTAATCACAACAGTGCGTCCCTGGAGGCTAACGGCACAACCCTAGTGGATCACTTGCTTCCTGTACCATTATTTTCCAATTCCAAGTCATGTGCAGTTTGATTTCTTTTATCTACTTTGTTCAATAATCTGTTGTTCCTTATTATTTCATGTATTGGCTCTGTTATATCTCATTCCTATTTGAATCGTAATCTTATCCTCTGCAACTGGAATGTTATCCTAGTCATTCTGAAGTTATATTGCATTGTTGTTCCTTTAACAGATTGATATTATTGTATAACATTGTTGTTCCTTACAGATTACCATTACTGTTCATTTATAGAGTAACAATGTTGTGTATTCATAAATCAGTACTATTGTATATTTAGCTACGGTTTACATCCAAGCGTGATTGCAATTCATTTTGGATTGTTGTTCCATAGTGACCAAAATTGCTATTTCTGTTGGCATTATGATGCATGTGTTGTACTTGATGGAAACCCACTCATAGGAGAACATCTCACTTAGTTATAACTAGATGAATCTTCAAAAGAGATATCAGATGTGATTGAATGCATGGGATGCAGGACAGCTCAAAGGAATCAGATGATAGTTCTAAGTGTGACAAGTTAGCTTTGCCATCAAGTCCAAAGGGGGAGATTTTTTGCATTATGAGACAAGTGTTGTCCTTGATCGAAAATCACAGAGATGATAAATTATAGTGCAGCAAAGTTATTTTCAAGTTCACGCACTTTCATGTAGAGAAAAGTTTCTTTCATGTAGAGAAAAGTTCATGCACTTTCATGCAGAGAAAAGTTACTTTCATGTAGAGAAATGTTCACACATTTCATGTCACCCTTTGCCCTTGATGTCAAAGGGGGAGAGTGATTTGGTGTTGTTGCCATCAAGTCTAAAGGGGGAGATTGTTGGCATTATGATGCATGTGTTGTACTTGATGGAAACCCACACATAGGAGAACATCTCACCTAGTTATAACTAGATGAATCTTCAGAAGAGATATCAGATGTGACTGAATGCATGGGATGCAGGATAGCTCAAAGGAATCAGATGATAGGTCTAAGTGTGACAATTTAGCTTTGTCATCAAGTCCAAAGGGGGAGATTGTTGGCATTATGAGACAAGTGTTGTCCTTGATGGCAAATCACACAGATGATAAATTATAGTGCAACAAAGTTATTTTCAAGTTCATGCACTTTCATGCACAGAAAATTTTCTTTCATGTAGAGAAACGTTCACACACTTTCATGCAGAGAAAAGTTTCTTTCATGTCGAGAAAAGTTCACATACTTTCATGGAAAGAAAAGTTTCTTTCATGCAGAGAAAATTTTCTTTCATGTAGAGAAAAGTTCACGCACTTTCATGCAGAGAAAAGTTCCTTTCATGAAGAGAAAAGTTCACGCACTTTCATGCAGAGAAAATTTCACGCACTTTCATGGTTGGTTCATGGTATTAGTCCGACAGTTTTTGATCCTATGTTTTTGGTCTGTGGCATTGCATCCAAAAGTGTTCATCCCAAGTATTGGGTCCATGGTATTGGTTTGTTATGGTTTTGGACCATGGTATTGAGCAAGGCCTAAGACTATAAAAGGGGAAGAAGATCATTAGGCAAGAGTATCAAAAAAGTCTTCAATATCTGATGAAGGAGGAGATCCAGTATGCAGGTTATGGGCTGATGATACAGTGCTTGATCTGAGCTAAGGAGGGATCTCATTGATTGATGGAGAACAAGATCTAAGGATAGATCGGGATAAAATGGTTTGAAATGAACTATCTCTATATGATTTATTATGTTTATTCTAGATCTATATACTGACTCATGTAATGATCTAAACTGGGTATAACTTAAGTTTGAAATCGATGCAAGTCATGATTGAATATTTATAGATATGTACGCGAGTTGGCTTTAGTGTAAGCGCATATGTACGTGGGTTTAGTTCATTGTAGTAGCGTATACAATTTGAGCTATGATGTTTGAAGCTACAGGTGGTTTTGGTTGTTGATGAGTTCTGATGAAAATTTAATGGTGTCAGTATTCTGCATATTCTGTTTGCTTGATTGTGTTTAGCTTCAGTATTGATGGATGAGAACTAATATTGTATTAGGATCATAATGACTCATCTTTATGGACTAGATCTGGGTGCTAACACATATATTATCCTTGTATATGTAATGATCTGGGTATGTCTGAAGTCAGGAAGTGCAGCAAAGTTATGAATAAGTAATTAATGACATATACACTGGTTCACCTTGGTGAAGTTGCATATACATGCAGGTTCAACACTTCCAAGTAGCGTATGCACTCTGATGCATGATTTTGATGATACAGTTGGTTCTGAATATTGTTGCAGAGTTTTGTGTTCTGGTGACTCTGTTGTTGACAGGGTTTCAGTGTTTAAGTGATTCAGATATTGATGATGCTAGTATTGACTGTTTTGTGCTTCAATGATATTTATGGGTCCAGTATGAAAATTTGATGAAACATGTCCTTCAGATTATAGTGTTGTTCTTTAGGAGTATCTAGTCTGAAAATGTATGAAATGTGGTCCCTGGAGGTTGAAAGAATATTGTAGGCCGACACCTACGTACTAGTACAACAGCTAGTACAAGAGTTAAGGGGGTAGAAGCTCCCTTCCAATAGCAGCTGGAGAACGAGTGAATATTGGAGCATTCAATAGGCAAGCACCTACATACTATTGAATGGATCAGCTAGTACAAGAGCTAAGGGGGTTGTAGCTTCCATCTAGGAGAGTCTAGAAAATGAGAGAGGGTTGTAGCCCTCTGCAGGTTGCAGCCTGTGTACTGGTAAAGGACTGCACCAGTACAAAATATTGTAAAATGAAGTATCTTATTGAAAGAAGATAGAGATGACTTGCAGTAGGTGGTTTTCACCCACATTGGGTTTCCACCTTATATCATGGTGTTCATGTGTGCTTCTTGTGTGTGATGATCTGTTTTGTTTTACTGCACCTTCTTACTATACATATGGTTAATGAAGTTCTGATGCACTAACTAAAGATCAACATTTAATGGATTAACTGAATCATAAGTATTCTGCATATATGCTAGTTTCAATAGACACAGTTGTGTATACACGCGGGTTCCATTAACTGAAGTAGCGTATATGTATCTAAGTATGGAAATGAAAATGTTTTATTGATTTGATAATACTGATTCACCCCCCCCCCCCCCCCTCTCAGTATTATTTCCAACAATTGGTATCAGAGTAGGTCCTTTGGTAGAAGCTTGATCACTTGAAGGAGCTCCATGGAACAATGGGAAAGAAGCTTAAGAAGAAAGTGCCTAAGCAGAAGAAGACATCTCAGAAGAACTATGACAATGGGAGAATCGATTGGGGATTATGTAGAAGCACTTCAGATTCAGAATCATTTCAAAATGAAGATGAACTATCAGGTATGAATTTGTTATCCTCTGATGTTCCAACTATCTATCCATTTGAAGGTGATGTAAGTGATAACAAAACAACTGAATGTGCTATTATGGGTGAGCAAGAAGGATATCAAATAGAGGCAAAATTTAAAAGGCTGACAGACAAAATTAGAGATCAAGAAGATCTATTGAACATAAAGGATGGTTCCTTCAAAGAAGTTGTTACCAGACTAAAGGCTCAACAAGAGGAAGGAACCAAGTTTAGGAAGTTCTTCAAGGAGAAATATCAAAATTTGCATGATGAAGTAACATTTCTAAGAAATGAAGTCAATGAAAAGAACACAACAATCAAGAAACTCAGAGATAGATCAAGTTATTATGAAAGTCTTGAAGCTACGATCCTCTCACTAAAAGAAGATATTGAAGAATCAAAGAAGAAGAATAAATATCTACTCCAAGCTATTGAAAAACAAGAAAATGAAGTCATCAGCTTAAAATCTCAGCTGGAATGTGCCTTCAGAATTTGTCAAATGCAGCAGGATCTAAATGAAGAACAAGAAAAGGAGATACTCAAACTAAGGAAACAAATGGAAGAAGGAAGAAATTCTGGAGAAATTTTGAAGAAGCAATGTCTGGAAAAGGAGGAACAACTTCAAATTGAGGTAAATATCTTAAAAGGTAAATTAGAAGAAAAGGATAAACTGTTTCGATTTCAAGATAATACTAAAGCCTTGGATGATATTCTTAGTAGTCAAAGGTCTCCTGCTATCAAGACTGGTCTTGGTTTTCATGAATCTGATGAAGGTGAATCTAGTTCACAAGGTGAGGCAAGGAACTCTAAAGAGAAATCTAAAATGATCAACAAGGAGATGAGAGGTCAACCCCATCAACAATCAAGGAAAGAGATTCTTCAAAGAAAATCTTTTACTCCTAACTATGGAAGTAATAGTCGGCCATTTACTCAGATGAATAATAGTGAATGTTATAATCTTGGACATGTTGTAGCTAAATGCAGAAGAAGAATGGTTCATGATCATCACACAGAAAGATCATCACATTCCAGGTGCTTTAATGGATATTTCTTTTCTTGCAATATGTTTGGTCACAAAGTTACTGATTGCTACAAAAGGAATATGAAACATATAAGATGTTATGCATGCAACAAGCTTGGACATATAGCAAAGGAATGCAAGAACAAAGTACAAGGACCATACCAAAAGGAGAAAACATTATCACGCTTGAAGATATGGAAGAAGAAGGAAGTTAAGTCAGAAAGACGTGGCACAACACAACACAGACATAACAGACTCAGGGGGAGCTGAAAGTGTAAAACTTCAGTGTCCTGAATCTTATATGCAAGTTTCATAAAGGGAAGTCACGTATATACATGGGGTAGACACTGCAAAGTCATGTATATGTCAGTCCGAGGAAAAGTAGTGAGGACAGGCTCAGAAAAAGGGTCTGATATGATTTAGTCCATTATTTGCTCTATTGGTTAATAGTTACAGTCTGCTGAGAAGTGTGGAAATGTCTTGATACTTGCAAGATGTTTAGAAGTGTTTTGATCCTAACTTGATGATGATGATGTCTTGATGCTTATTGTTGATATATGTATGATCAAATCTAACAGTAAATAGATGGCACAGGTTGAGGGGGAGCATATGCCTTTCATAATGCATTGTTGGCATTATGGTTAATAGTCCTTGGTGATGATGCTTATATGGCTAAATGATATATCTTGCTATGATGTGGTCATGAGTTGTCCATGATAAAATCTCATATGATTCTTGGGGTTACATAGTTGATGTTCAGATCATCTTTGTAGATTGATTCTTAGATGGTGCATATATGATGCTTACATGGTGATCTTCATAAGGATAAGGAGAAGTACAAAGCTTGAATACACAACTTCATTACTTAATGATGAGTCTCTCATATGCTACTATTGTCATATGATCATATAATACAGTTATGATGCAGGATTCCTATAGTTCTTGGTGCTCACGTGGATGAGGATTGTTGATGTTGATGTTATTAACAAAAGATCTTGAGGTCAAGATACATAGTGTGGGATACATGAATGATTACTCAAAGTTGCATTGTTGGAGACATGATGATGATGAGTTCTTACCTATATGTTGATAGGTTGATACTTACATATGTTGATCATTGCAGATATTCCCAAGTGATGATACATATAAGGTCATATTGTTGATGAGATGGCTATGGTGTTTTACACATATGGCATAATGTGAATGCTTTTATGATGATGTTCAAAAGGATCAGTTGATATCTATATGCAGACATACCTTGTCATAGGACATTTACAGGTTGCTGATCTGGAAATGGTTCTACGTGTATTATGTCGATTCAATGTTGGAGATCGCTTGGTTCTCCTTCATTGAACCAATCCCCCACCATCCTTAAGGCCTTTGATGGCCGTGGGTTCCGTCCGTTTGGTATTCTACAAGAATTACCTATAGGGGTCGAAGGTAAAACCGTTAGTCTGGATGTGGAAGTGGTTGATGCCCCTCTAGAGTACAACCTTCTTTTGGGTCGAAGTTGGTCATATGCTATGACAGCTATCGTTTCATCGGTTTTCAGAGTCATTAAGTTTCCACATAACGGTAAGATCGTGACTATTGATCAGCTGACATACTTTTCATCCGACCCAACCTCTTTAGAAACTATCCAGCATGTTGGCAAAACGACAATCCCTTATAGGGACATTGGTGTAGGTTTAGTTAAGGATTCCGGTTTACTGGGAACTTTTCCTCTCCCTCCACTCAATGCAGACCCTTCATTCGCAACAATTCATATGATCACGTCAGAAAACATTATTTATGATGATCCTTGGTATGTTCCCTCTGACTCTGAGCTAGACTCACTCGGTGATGTTATGCCGTTGAGTCCGTATGAGATTGCTTATGAAGCTCTTATGTCTTTTACCGATTTTCATTCAACCGACCAAATGAATGTGGTCAGTGAAGAGTCACTTTTCACCTCACCCTTAGAACAGATAACGTTTCCCGAAGAAGTGTCATCTGACGAACAACTTCGCGAAATCCTAAGTGTAGATGATCTACCATGGGAAGATCTCCATCACAGATCTTCGTTTTTACCTAAGGGCGATGCATTTGAAAATGATTTTTCATCTATCTTTACCGCTGATTATGTCAAAGACGCTCAGGATCCAACGAAACATTCTGATTCAGAGCTGAATTTAGGGAATATTTCTCGTACTATTCCCCTTGATATTTCAGTGAAGCCCGGAATCGAGGAAAACATTCATATAGGTGCCGCATGTACTGAAGAAGAAATCCAAACTTACAAGGCCCTATTCCGAGAATTCCGCGACGTGTTTGCCTGGTCCTACGAAGAAATGCCAGGAATCGATCCTGCCATTGTTGTTCATGAGATCAAAACCTACCCGGATGCTAAACCCATTCGGCAACGGTTGCGTCAGATTCACCCTCGAAAAGCGGCTGCGATTAAAGCCGAAGTCGAAAAGCTGTTGAAAGCAGGTTTCATTTATCCGATCCCGTTAACGGATTGGGTATCGAATATTGTTCCCGTCAATAAAAAACAAGGAACAATAAGAATCTGTATCGATTATAGGGATATCAATCGAGCTTGTCCAAAAGACAACTACCCTACGCCTTATATCGATCAAATTATTGATGATTGTGCCGGAAGTGAGATGTTTTCCTTCATGGATGGTTTCTCAGGTTATAATCAAATCAATATTCTACCTGCCGATCAACCAAAAACGGCATTCATTTGTCCATGGGGGACATTTGCTTATTGCAAATTACCTTTTGGCCTTAAGAATGCCGGTGCTACTTTTCAACGGGCCATGTCTTATGCATTTCATGACATCAAGCACATTGTGCAACCCTATCTCGATGATTTGCCTGCTCATTCTTTACAACGAGCTGACCACCTTGTCCACCTACGAGCAATCTTTATGAGGTGTAGGCATTATCGAATTCGGTTGAATCCACACAAGTGTGTTTTCTGTATAGAAACAGGTCGATTGCTGGGATTTGTTGTTTCCAAAACCGGCATTCGCGTCGATCCCTCGAAAGTAGAGGCTATCATCCAATTGCCTCCTCCTTCGAGTTTGCGCCAACTCCAAAGTTTGCAAGGGAAAGCGAACTTTTTACGCCGATTCATCCCCAACTACGCCGAGGTCACTAAAGGTTTTACACGGTTGTTGAAACAGAACGTACAATTCTTTTGGGACGAGATTGCTCAACAATCTTTTGATGCATTAAAACACGCGTTGACCCATGCACCGTTATTGCATCCTCCCAACTACAACCAGGACTACTTCTTATACCTCGCAGCTTCGCATTCCACCATTGGAATGGTGTTAGTTCAAGAAGATGAATTCAACGTAGAGCATGTGATATATTACCTTAGCAGAACCTTAAATCCAACTGAGTTAAAATATTCACATGTGGAGAAATTGGCCCTGGCAGCCGTTCAAGCTGTCCAGCGTTTTCGTCACTACATTCTTCTCCGCAAAACTACTGTTACTTCGGATTGCAACCCTATGATTTATATCTTGACAAAACAATTGCTAGGGGGCAAGTACTCTAAATGGATCGTCATCCTGCAAGAGTTTGACTTGGAGTTTGAGAAGTCCAAGTCTAAGAAATCTTTAGTCTTCGCGGAATTGATGTGTGATTTCCCGAGTGCTGACACAGAGACTGTGGCAGAGGAGTCCATTGCGGACGAATCTTTGTTTCTTATTAGCACTGTAGATCCGTGGTATGGGGATATAATCATCTATCTCCAAACCCAAACCTTTCGGCCTGAAGCTTCCAAGGAAAACCGTCGAAAAATTCGGTTTCAATCCCAGCAATACAGAATTATTGGAGATACACTTTATCGCCTGGGGGCAGACTTAGTTTTTCGACGTTGTTTAACTCACGATGAGGCTGAGAGAGTTTTGAATGATTGTCACTCTGGAGCATGTGGCGGTCATATGTCTGGGTATGCCACAGCTCAGAAGGTGTTGCGCGCTGGCTATTTCTGGCCGTCTATGTTTAAAGATTGTATCCTTGCCGTCAGAAAATGCCACAACTGTCAAGTGTTTGATCGCAAGATGCGCGCTCCACCTGCTCCTCTCCACCCTATAATTGCCGCTGGTCCATTCGCCAAATGGGGCATTGACTTTATTACTTGTAACCCTCACTCGGCCGGGGGGCATGCGTATATCATCCTTGCGGTTGATTATTTTACTAAGTGGGCCGAGGCGATGCCTACATTCGACGCAAGCGGCAAGACAGCTGCACTTTTCGTATTCAATCATATCATAACTAGGTTTGGTGTCCCACAAGCAATCATTACGGACCATGGAAGCCATTTTCGAAATGTCATGATGACTGAGCTTACAAGCCAGCTTGGTTTGCGCCACGATAGCTCTACACCTTATTATCCGCAAGCCAACGGTTTGGTTGAGTCAATCAACAAAGTTCTAGTCGTCATGATTCGACGGATCATTGGTATCCATCGAACGAATTGGCATAACATGTTATTTTCGGCGCTATGGGCATATCGAACTTCAGTAAAAAATTCAACAGGTTTCACCCCTTTTCAGCTAGTTTATGGCTTAGAAGCTGTGTTACCTATTGAGTGCGAAATCCCATCACTTCAAATGGCTGTCGAATTACTTCCAGCTACTTCCGAAGAGGAAAAACGGTTGTTATACTTGGCTAAATTAGATGAGACTCGACGTGACGCTACTTTAGCCATCGAGACTCACGCGAAACGAATGAAAGCCCAGTATGATAAAAGTGTAACTCCTCGAAGTTTTTCAGAAGGAGACCTAGTACTATTATATGATCAAGCGAACGATAAGCTAGGTGCTGGAAAATTCGTTCCCATGTGGCATGGGCCCTACATTGTAAAGCGAAAGCTAGCAAAAGGGGCTTATGAGTTAGTTGATTTTGATGGGGACTCTTTGGGCAAACCCAGAAATGGACTTTACCTAAAGAGGTATTATGCTTAAAATGATGGATGGAGAATTTTTTAGATAGGTTAGATTTCCTTTCTAGCTAGCAAGTGTGTTAGTTTAGTCAGTATGCTTAGTTTAGCGAGTGTGGTTTTTCGTCATTATTTTGGCTCATCTTGGTTTTACTCTTGATATTGTAGATGTCGACGCCTCTCCAAACATACATTGGATTTGCTGATGGTGCTTGTCGTAGTACACGGAATATCTCTTCCGCAGCTTGGGTTATCTATTCACCCTCTGACGAGTTAGTTTCTATGCATGGGGTAAGCCTCGGTCAAACAACGAATAACATTGCAGAATACAGTGCAGTGGTTGAATTATTATCCGAATCTATTTCATTTGGAATTCGACGTTTGATTGTGAGGTTAGATTCTGAACTTGTTGTATTACAGCTTAATAGAGTTTATGCCATTAGAAATCCTGTGTTGTTAAGGTTGTTTTTGAGAGTCCGTCTCTTGGAACGTGAATTTGATTACATTGAATATCAACATATTCCAAGGTCTTTGAATACATTAGCAGATGCAATTGCTTCTCGAGTGTTGGACAGACATTTATAATAATCATGCAAGTAAATTTAAAAGACATTTCATCATACATGTTAAACAAGATAAGCCGGTAATAGTGATATATAGATATAGATAGAAGTGTGTCCAAAAATATATACATCGTCTTCGATCATAGGTTTAACACACCTTATGATCGGCAAAATGATAGTACAAAAAGTCAAAAATGTCACATATGACTACAAAAGTGACTAGTCAATCACTGGTGGTGCTCTCTGTACGACACCACTGCGCGCGCTACCTTACGCAAAAATCTCCTAAACGGCCCAGGGACCGAATCTACGAAGCGCTGAAGCCTCATAGGAATATCATCCATAGTAGTCTCAGGTATATCTGCCGTGAGACGCTCTAGATCATGCTCCAAATCAGCTAGTACTTCCGCAGCCGCATCCTGTGGGGCCGGTGCCGGTGCAGCTGGATGTCGTCTGTCGTAAGGCCGGAGATTGGCTGGACGCTGTGGTCCAACATCTGCATTTTTAAAATTTTACTGTTACTTTGAGACGATATATATGAAAAATAAAAAAAATACATAATTAGAAAACTTGTGAAAATGAAAGTACCTCTGTCATCCCATTGTTCTCCCTGTGGAAGAACCATGTCCGGATCACCTCTGAAATCCATTCCGGCATATGGAAAGTCTTGTATCACAAAAAGCTGGCCCTCTAGCCAGTCGAAGTAACTGTCTGAGAATCGAACCACTGCAGCACCCTCGTCAGGATGCCGGGCCATCACCGCTACCCATCGAACAAGCTTTGGCTCCCGAGGACCCAAGTCATCAACAGTGAGTTGCTGAGGGATCAGCATAGGAACTCTCTCCAAGGCAAAGCTCACGACTATAGGCCCATATCCAAAAGTCTTTAGTCGTCCGTTCTTTGCCTTGGTCAGTTGGCTCTTCATATGAGCCGACACAGCTTCGCACCAGTTGAAGATGGTGCCTTGGTAACAGTCAACTGCCATCCGCATTTGGGATCCGGAGGCAATGTGCAAGGCGGCCGCGCCACAAATCCTAGTGACCATAAATGCAATAACTCTAAGTTCCGCCAGAGCGATGTTCTTTATCTCCACGCCTTTTTTATGGCGAGTCCCTGGTCTGCACCACTCCTCGCGGAGATCATCAAGGGATTGGCCACCCGGCCTGGTCCCCGCAAGGTTGAGTTGCTCACCTCTGTTTGGCAAGCCAGTGAGAAAGTATACATCCGAGGGCTCTATCTCGAGCTGGTGCCCTCCAATGTAAAAACATTGATCCTGAACGTTCCATCGCTCAACCAGCCATTCCAAAAATCTTACCTGGCCCCTCATGCCCGGTATGGTCCAATATTTGTACAATCCACATGTTCTTAAGGCATCCAGAGAGGGTTGGTGGTTAATCGCAGCTTCATCGTCCTCTACGTGCTCTCTCTCTCTCCAGTCTAACATGTTCAAGGTCCTGCACATCAAAAGAATCAATTAGAAATTAATTTGAGCAAATTTGGTGGTTTTTTGAAAGAGTTGGGGTTTTGAAATGCGCCCTTTGCGGAGGACGCACCCCGGCTTTGTAGCACAGGGCGTCCGGACGCAGTTTTCCTGAAGGTGGGCTGCGTCCCCCGACCTTTTTCCCGTGTGAGAAAAAGTCGGGGGACGCAGGTCACCCGAAGGGCACCTGCGTCCGCCGTGGGGTGCATTTTGAACCCAAACCCCCCCCAAAAAATGAAACAGAGACCAAAAACTAAATTCTAAACGGATAGAAATGAAGAGTGGGATGTGTAAAATACCTCGGTGAAGCGGCGTTTGATTCCGACGGTCAGATTTTCCGCAGCGACCACAGGAAGTTTCTTGTCAAAAGCTCCTTTTTCAATCTTCAAAGTCAAACGGTAAAAATGACATGGTAAAAAGTCTTTTTATAGGTTTTTTGGGTGAATGAGTTCATTTTTTACCATGGAAAGATGTTTTTCGATGAATTTTTGCCTATTTTAAACAGGTATGAGTAATGTGTCGCTTTTGTGCAGGACAAAGGGATTTCGAGGGAAATTGTAATTTTCACTAATAAAATATCAGAGTCATCTTTTAAGCCCTTTTCTGACTCCTAAAACATGAAAAGATCGCCGAGTGTCTCTTTTTCACTCGTTAAAACGGAATTAAAAGACGGTCCCCTTTTAGCTCTTTTCTGACCGCAAAATCAGGAAAAGATTGCCGGGTTTTTGTCGTTTCAAACTCGATAAGGAAATAAAACGACGTGTCTTTGATCGCTTTTTACTTTTCAGGTCAACGACACTATTATGAAAGTACTCCTTGGTCGCAAGATCAAGCGGTTCCCTCAGGTATTATTTTATACTTTTTCGGGCTTGAGGGACACAAACTTACGAAAAAGTTCAACGTGGAGTTTCCTTAAGTTTTTCAGACTCTCTAAAAATGAAAAACGCCGAGTTTCTCCTATACTGGGCTCGTTAAACTTTTACAGTAAAGGCTCTGTTCAATTACAAACAGGAACGAACCACTCCTTCCTAGGGTTCGAATTTAAACTAGGTTGGACTCATCCGAAGGATGAGCTTATAATCAAGCATATGTTATCCTCCTCAAGCTTGTTAAAAATAAAGAGGTACTTGCCAGAAATGGTGGGGGAAAAAAGAGAAGAATGAACCTATTTGTCACCTTTTGTCTCAGAAGAAACTTTATTACCGCTCTTGAACACGACACTTTTCATTTCACCTGGGTTGGGAAATCTTTTACCTCACAGTTGACCAAATCACTTTGAAAATCTTTAACCGGGTTCAGGGGTCAACTTTGAGTTATTCGTCACCAAACCATCTGTTGTGTCGTTATGTGTTCAAGAGGTCTGCAAGCAAAACTTTCATCTGCAAAATACTTGTCATCCATTTGACCATCCCTGAGTCAGTCTTTACAGCTACATTTCTTCAACCTGAACAATGATTTCGTGTTGCGGGCTCGCCTGCAACGGGTCGCTTTCTATCGACATCGACACATTATCTAGAAAGATGACTTAGGAATCGACAGCACCTTGAAGTCTGCATGCATCAATGGCAGGTTTCTCGCCTTTGACGTCAGTTTACATCATCGACTTTCGATCAAAGGATTCCGTGAAGTGTTCGACATCAAAACATCTATTCACATTTCACGGGTTGTGCTTGGTACTTTGAGGACCATTGACATTACTGGTGGTTTCTCTCACGCTTGTTAACAGTTTACATCATTGACTGGTAATCAAGTGGTTTCTACCATGTTCGACATCGAATCATTTAATCACATGGCTAGAATCGTACCAATTCGGGAAGTAGAAGTGAAGACCCTGGATCTAGTTTCTACCATCCAGGCTGCGAGGAGTTTTGTATTCATTGTCTATGTAGACTAATCATAAACAGATGGCTGCGTCCATACTGTATCTACAAAAGTCTATAAAAATGATGTACTGCAAGATCATTCCTGTATCAGAATAGTTAGTCCATTAGTTAAAGTTTGAATCTGAGTATGGGAATGCCTACCTCAGTGATGATATAATCTTATCCATGTATTTTGTGTTGAAAATTGCAGGTTCCAACCAGGCCATCCACGAGGCAATCCTTAAAATGATAAAGCGCTTCACCCTTCCTAGAATTACAAAACCCTATTCTATTCCAGGCTTCGCACTTTAGGGGGCAATCTGTTACACTAAAAAATGTCACCTTGACTACTTACAGTTAGTATGGCTCAAATCAACAGTCATGCTACCCTCTTAGGCAAGTCTCATGCCTCTGTTATCCATCTCAAACTCAAAGGAGAGAGAAAGTCTTGTAAAAACTATGTTTATCTCTGGGGTCGCAGGTTCTCTCTAGCCTTACCTGCGGGGACGCAGGTCATGTTCACAAAAACTGCGTCCATGGACGCTCTGTATGTTAAGGGACAGGTGCGTCCCTCTGTAAAAGGCAAAATGCGCGAGTTTTATCTTGAAAAAGTTACTTGTGGTTACTTCTAGAACATTCTAGAGGTCGGTTTGATGAAATGGATGCGCCTCCAGTTGGTTCATGTATCTCTATTAAGGGGGAACTTATCCCATCAATAAGGGAGCTATCCCACCCATAGAGGGGGATGATCCCATTGATAGTGGACCTGAATAACCTCTTTACAGCACTATAAATAAAGGCATTGAGCCACAAGGAGGAGAGGTTGGAGCTATACATTTTCTTTGGGTAAATGCTGCAGGATTTAGGTCTTCCATTAGAGCCTTTGTGAGGAGAGATTGTCTTCACTTGATTCTACTTGGGAGAGGGTGAGCTTTGTCAAAGTAGAGGAAAACCCTTGATGGACCCTGGGAGGAACTTGCACAACACCAAGGCCAGGTTGTAAGAGTTTCTTTGTTTCGTTATTAATACAAACTGGTTTATTTTTCTCAATAGCTTATGTTAATGAGTTATTTCATGTGTTCCTTGGTCTGCATGTTGAATCTATGTTTTATTATATGAAATACAAGTGCTTGGTAATTGTTTGATTGTTTGTGGTTGCAGGAATTGACTTGAAGGAGGAGCTCATCCGGATTGGCAAGAACGAACTACAACAATAGCGTTTTGGAATAAGGTAAGCCTAAACACTTGTACTTTTCATGTTATAAAAGGTAGATTTAGAGAAAGATCACTCCATTTTGTCTTGTTTGTCATTAGAATGTCTTAGACTTCTAGGAAGGTCAGTCGTGTCCGCACCCTTGACAGATTCCGTGTGACAAATTGGCGACTCCGCTGGGGAATCCATTAATGAGAGAGTCTTTTCCTTTATATGAACTTTGCTTTGAGAAAATCATTTTTATTTTCTGGTTTTTGACTGTGAGAATTAGTATTTGGGTGGCTTAGCTTTAGATTTAGTTGGCTTTAGTTTTTCTTCCTTTTTCCAGAAGGACGCAGTCTCTGTGTGGACGCGCTGTTGTCGACTGCACAGTGCGGGGCCGCACCTGTGACAACGGGTGGCCTGCGTCTTCCTGTAGAAGTTAAGAAAATTCCATTTTTGCTTTAAATTGCTTTTAGATTTTGTTTTTCCTTATTGTTTTCTGCCCAGATCCTTTAGTACCCTGTCAAGAATTCTCACCTGAACTGGTTTTGTGAGCTTTGAGTGTTTTAGTGGTTTTCAACGAAGTTTAGACCTAGGGTTTGATTTTTTGAATAGGTTCTGTAGTAACTTTGAGCTTAGAAAGTTGTCCAGCCTTAGATATCTCTGGTTAGTCAACCTTCTTAGAAGTTGAGCCTGTCGTAAGATCTCCTTGTGTGAGCAACTTATCATTTAAGTTGTTTTGGGTCAAATTTCGCTTTGCTTGTTTTTAAAGTATTGATTTCCATTTTCAAAAAGGACAAAAAGATTAGAATTTTGTTTTGACTAGTTTTTGGTTCTGCGATAAGCTAGTCCTTGATTCGTTCATAATCAAGTAAAACACCTTAGAAATAATCATTGTTAGTTTTGGCCTCGTTAAGATTGCTTAGAGTAAATTTGCTTTTAGTTTGCTTATGAGTACATTTTCATAGATTTTAAGAGTTGTTAAGATTGATTTTTGGTTATATTAGATTTACTTGCTTTATTAAAAGGAAAATACAAAAACATCTTCTTAAAAAGTCTTGTTTCAAGTAGCTTTTTGTTTTCAAAAGAAGAAAAGAGTTTTTTCGTGTATGTAAAGAGAAGTTATGTTTTTATGCTTGGAAAAGAAAAACGAATTGTTTCTTTGATTGTCTTCAATTAAGAAGTTGCTTTTATAAAGATTGCATTCTCTCAACTTTTTAGTTAAGCAATTCATCGAAAAAGTAAAGTAGTGGATAAATCATTTTAGGTGCATTTTGTAGTGGTTTCGAGTCGAGTCAACACACCACTAGTTTCACTTCCATCACCTTTTGACTTAAGAAACAACCTTAAAAGTAACGCTTAAATTAAAATCAATCTAGTAATCTTTATTTTTCTAGGGTTCTGAAGCACCAACATAGCTTAGGCTAGGGTCTTGGAGTAGGTGAGTACTTAACTCTCCAAGACTATAAAACCAAACAGATAGTCTATCTTGAGTAGAACAAATCCAATTGTTTCAGTTACATTCTGGGAAAGCTCCTCTTAAAGGAGAAGCACGAGCTCGTGTCCGAACCAGTGAGGGGATCATTCCTCCCTCGTTGGGAACGACGCCAGGCAGTACGTATTAAAAACGGTAAACCTCGGATTAACCATTGTCGAGGAGCCAGGGGTCACTTATCGGTAAACCTTGGATTACTGTCAAGGAGCCGGTAAGGGGATTGGAGCTTGTTACTCTGCCCTTGCGTGCTGTCGGAGTTTAGACTGTTCCCCCAGGTGTAATTGTTGTGATTGGTAACCTTAGTGGCCATAATATCTAGGATTCTACCCAAGGTGACGGTGGAGGGAAGGTCCCACTGTACCTGGAGCAGACGTCGGTTATACTCACTTGGATTTTCTGGGGGGTTCGCTTCACTTCGAGACGGTTAAAGTGGAGGAACTTGGTCCAGTCTATTCATTAAGCAGGTTGCCGGGGTAACTGTTCCACCCACTATTTCTGTACTGAATCCTGCGAGGTTGGGCCTAATCACCAACTAGCGTTTTTGGTCCGGAAGACTACTGTTTGTGTGTGCTTTGACACTCTAGATTATTTAGGCGTATGCTTCAAATTTGTTTGGTTCTTTAGAAGACTTAGGTGGTTTGATTTGAAATTTTTTACTTTGTTTTCGTGTGTTGTAATTAAAATCATTAATTGTGGCGGAATTACCGAGAAGGTCCCGTCGTATTGCGGGCCAGTCTCCTGAAGTTGTATCTGTGGCCGAATTGTTGAGAAGATCCCGTGAACTTAGGGGTTCACCTCCTCGAGACGACCCCAGTTATTTAGAGGGTTTAAAGGTCCTTGTAACTCCTAGTGGCAGTAAAGTAGGTTCACCTGAAGAAGGAGAATCTTCTTTGGTAGTCCATCCAGATTACCAAAGATTAGAAACAGGTTACAATCCCGAAGCTGTTACAGTTTCCGAGCTTGCTGGTAGTTTTTCATCTGCCAGTGAAACAGGCGAAGAACCTGAAATTTCCGAACCTGTTACTCCAACTCCTAGTGTTCCTGATTCACCAAGAATAGAAAGAATTATCACCGAAAATCTTCCTGTTGGATTAATTGCTATAGAAGAACTTGTTCCAGAGGAAGAAATAGGCGTTTCTGATTCTGAAGATCTAATTACCCTTGATCTAAGGGAGCGTGAATCCATCTTTTACAGTCCTCCTAGAAGTGAATCTTGGTACCTTGCATTAACCAATTTTTTAGACAACTCAGTAGGTTTTTCTACACCTCGTACTCCAGTTCCACCTAGAGGAATTCATTCTCCTGTAAATATGTCTGGTCAGTCATCTGTGTTTTCACAAAGTCCTGAATCATTTTTACATGGCGGTCCTTCTGTTCCTACTGGGTATCAATCACTTTCTGGTACCTTTGCGGGAGCATCTCCTCAACCCATTGATCATGGGTTATTAGTTGGAAACAGTGGTAATGTACCATTGAGTATAGGTGACGTTTATATGATGTCAGGTTCAACTCCCATTAACCAACCTCAAGGTGGCCAATTACCGCCTGGGGGGCAACCTTCGTTAATGCCTGGGGGGCAACCTCAAGGTACTTCATTTGTGACTGGGGGGCAACCTCAAGGGTATCAACCCCAAGGGTATCAACCCCAGCCTCAATATGTACCCCAAAGTCAACCTCAGTATCAGTATCAACCTCAAGGATGGCAACCTCAAGGATGGCAACCCCAAGGGTATCAACCCCAAGGGTATCAACCTCAAGGATACCAACCTCAAGGTCAAGGTCAACCCCAGTATTCGTATTTACCTCAAGGTTATCAACCTACGGGTCAATACCCTGGTCAAGGTTATCAACCACCTCAAGGGCAATCATATGGGACTGCACCTTACAGTTATCAACCCTATCCTCAATACGGCTATGGATCTCAGTATCCTCAACCTGTTACGAGTCAATACCCTGGAATGTTAACATGGGATCCGTCACAAGGTCAACAGATGTCGCAACCAAGTATACAGTCGGTACCTCAAGCAGGACAACCTGCAGTTCCTGGTCCACCCCAGCAACCGCAACCTGTCCAGTCAAGTGTTCAGACCCCTGTAACTTCCGTAGTTACTCAGCCGCCAATTGCACCTAGTACTCCACCTCACACGGCTGCAGCAACTACCGCTTCATCTACCATGCTTACTTCTGGAGTATCGGCAGCTCCGGTTTCTACTGTCCCTGTAACCGCTCCTCAGACATCTGTACCGTTGTCTGGACCCACGGTTCAAACCACAGTCCAGATGCCTGCAGGCCAACCTGGTACAAGTACGGTTGTTACTACTCAACCTCAATTTGTTCAACCTCCGTACCAGGGACAGTATCAACCTGGGCAAGCTGCCCAACAACCGGTTTACCAGTATCAACCGTATCCTGGGTACACTTATCAACCACCTCAGCAACCCCAGTACGGTCCGGTTAATCCTGGTTTTCCAGGAGGATATAATATCCCAAATGCGACTCCTGTTCCTAGTTATCCTGGATATCCTCCTCCTGGGGCTGGTATTGTGACTCAGAGTTTTAGAGATCCTAACCGGCAGTTACCGTTTATTGCGACTTTAGATTTACCCGACTTGACGCGCCTAACGAACGATCCAATTCAATATCTTCCGTTCTGGCCGCCAATGCCAAATAAGTTGCCCAGCGATATACCCAAGTTCGAAGGTAAGTCTGGAGAGGATCCGTCTAATCACGTGATGACTTACCACCTCTGGTGTGCATCAAATTCCATCTCAGATGATTCTATCCGCTTACGTCTTTTCCAGCGTACACTCATTGGTCTCGCAGCCAAGTGGTACATTGAGTTACCACGGGCTTCTTTTTACAACTTTAGCCAGTTAGCTACTTCATTCTTAACTCATTTTCAGTTACCAGTCAGATACGATAATGGTACAGAATTATTAACTTCGCTAAAACAATCGACATCCACGTACATTTCTGATCACATCCATGAGTGGAGACGTCGAAGAAGATTAGTGAAAGTTTTTATCCCGGACCAAATTTTAGCTGAATGGTTTGTCAAATCATTATTACCAAGAATTACTGAAGATGTAGCTAAGGCCGGAGTAGTTACTGAGGAGCAAGTCATTGCTCAGGCACAATACCTTGACTTAGTTTACACTCAGTCGGGTACGTTACACGAGAAAATTCCGGATCTTCCAAATCAAACCAAATCGCTGCTGCTCCTTCGGGATCTCATGCCGCTGATGGTATGATCGGTATCGTGACTACGAAGAGTAAGAAGAAGTCTTCCAAGACCTCCAATACTCCAATTATCACTTTGCCTGATTCTCCGACAGGAGAGTCTTCTCCTCCTGAACTTACCGCCGACATTCACGCTGTAGAGTCATCTACGGCCAAATCAAAAAACGGTGGAAAGAAGAAAGGAAAGAAGAAGGCTAAAGCAGACAAGGCTCCAAAGGAGAAAACAGAAAAGTCGGAAACCAATGACGAAAAGCGCAAACCTCGTTATCCTTGTCTCATTTGTGAAGAAGATCATTTTACGAGAGACTGCCCTCATCGGGCCGAGGTAGTGAAAATAGTTAAAGGTTCTCCCACTCCTGCTGTGTTAAAGAATCCATTTCCCGAGCAGGAAAATAAGATGATAGGTTCTTCTTCGAATGCCAGTGAAGAACCCATTTTGATGATGTCTCATGTCAGGATTGCGACTCGATCGCAAGATTATGGTAGTAAGGCTCCTGTTGATGGTAAAGAAGCAGAATCTTCTCACTCTAACCCATCAACCTCAACTCCTGGTTCCGATCCACTACAGATCGAAAAACCTAACCCAGACTTAGTGATTAAGCCGCCCGCCAAGGGTGTACTTCGAAGGTCTGCTTTCAATCCACATGCGAGAGCAGCCCAGAATTACAACATTGTTGAAGACTTAGCTGTTTCACCTTCAGCAATGTCGGCACTCGAAGTGCTGCAATCATGTCCAGCGCAACGAAAATTGCTTTTGTCGGCTATTGGAGCTGTCGATGTTCAGGACCCGAACCTAATGATCTTTGATCTAGAAAGTAGTACACCGCGTCTCCCCCATCAAATGGCTTTCCAAATTCCAGTGATAGTCAAAAACAGGCCTATTCATCGGACTGTGATTGATGAGGGAGCTTCTACGTGTATTATGTCGATTCAATGTTGGAGATCGCTTGGTTCTCCTTCGTTGAACCAATCCCCCACCATCCTTAAGGCCTTTGATGGCCGTGGGTTCCGTCCGTTTGGTATTCTACAAGAATTGCCTATAGGGGTCGAAGGTAAAACCGTTAGTCTGGATGTGGAAGTGGTTGATGCCCCTCTAGACTACAACCTTCTTTTGGGTCGAAGTTGGTCATATGCTATGACAGCGGTCGTTTCATCGGTCTTCAGAGTCATTAAGTTTCCACATAACGGTAAGATCGTGACTATTGATCAGCTGACATACTTTTCATCCGACCCAACCTCTTTAGAAACTATCCAGCATGTTGGTAAAACGACAATCCCTTATAGGGACATTGGTGTAGGTTTAGTTAAGGATTCCGGTTTACTGGGAACTTTTCCTCTCCCTCCACTCAATGCAGACCCTTCGTTCGCAACAATTCATATGATCACGTCAGAAAACATTATTTATGATGATCCTTGGTATGTTCCCTCTGACTCTGAGCTAGACTCACTCGGTGATGTTATGCCGTTGAGTCCGTATGAGATTGCTTATGAAGCTCTTATGTCTTTTACCGATTTTCATTCAACCGACCAAATGAATGTGGTCAGTGAAGAGTCACTTTTCACCTCACCCTTAGAACGGATAACGTTTCCCGAAGAAGTGTCATCTGACGAACAACTTCGCGAAATCCTAAGTGTAGATGATCTACCATGGGAAGATCTCCATCACAGATCTTCGTTTTTACCTAAGGGCGATGCATTTGAAAATGATTTTTCATCTATCTTTACCGCTGAATATGTCAAAGACGCTCAGGATCCAACGAAACATTCTGATTCAGAGCTGAATTTAGGGAATATTTCTCGTACTATTCCCATTGATATTTCAGTGAAGCCCGGAATCGAGGAGAACATTCATATAGGTGCCGCATGTACTGAAGAAGAAATCCAAACTTACAAGGCCCTATTCCAAGAATTCCGCGACGTGTTTGCCTGGTCCTACGAAGAAATGCCAGGAATCGATCCTGCCATTGTTGTTCATGAAATCAAAACCTACCCGGATGCTAAACCCATTCGGCAACGGTTGCGTCAGATTCACCCTCGAAAAGCGGCTGCGATTAAAGCCGAAGTCGAAAAGCTGTTGAAAGCAGGTTTCATTTATCCGATCCCGTTAACGGATTGGGTATCGAATATTGTTCCCGTCAATAAAAAACAAGGAACAATAAGAATCTGTATCGATTATAGGGATATCAATCGAGCTTGTCCAAAAGACAACTATCCTACGCCTTATATCGATCAAATTATTGATGATTGTGCCGGAAGTGAGATGTTTTCCTTCATGGATGGTTTCTCAGGTTATAATCAAATCAATATTCTACCTGCCGATCAACCAAAAACGGCATTCATTTGTCCATGGGGGACATTTGCTTATTGCAAATTACCTTTTGGCCTTAAGAATGCCGGTGCTACTTTTCAACGGGCCATGTCTTATGCATTTCATGACATCAAGCACATTGTGCAACCCTATCTCGATGATTTGCCTGCTCATTCTTTACAACGAGCTGATCACCTTGTCCACCTACGAGCAATCTTTATGAGGTGTAGGCATTATCGAATTCGGTTGAATCCCCACAAGTGTGTTTTCTGTATAGAAACAGGTCGATTGCTGGGATTTGTTGTTTCCAAAACCGGCATTCGCGTCGATCCCTCGAAAGTCGAGGCTATCATCCAATTGCCTCCTCCTTCGAGTTTGCGCCAACTCCAAAGTTTGCAAGGGAAAGCGAACTTTTTACGCCGATTCATCCCAAACTACGCCGAGGTCACTAAAGGTTTTACACGGTTGTTGAAACAGAACGTACAATTCTTTTGGGACGAGATTGCTCAACAATCTTTTGATGCATTAAAACACGCGTTGACCCATGCACCGTTATTGCATCCTCCCAACTACAACCAGGACTACTTCTTATACCTCGCAGCTTCGCATTCCACCATTGGAATGGTGTTAGTTCAAGAAGATGAATTCAACAGAGCATGTGATATATTACCTTAGCAGAACCTTAAATCCAACTGAGTTAAAATATTCACATGTGGAGAAATTGGCCCTGGCAGCCGTTCAAGCTGTCCAGCGTTTTCGTCACTACATTCTTCTCCGCAAAACTACTGTTATTTCGGATTGCAACCCTATGATTTATATCTTGACAAAACAACTGCTAGGGGGCAAGTACTCTAAATGGATCGTCATCCTGCAAGAGTTCGACTTGGAGTTTGAGAAGTCCAAGTCTAAGAAATCTTTAGTCTTCGCGGAATTGATGTGTGATTTCCCGAGTGCTGACACAGAGACTGTGGCAGAGGAGTCCATTGCGGACGAATCTTTGTTTCTTATTAGCACTGTAGATCCGTGGTATGGGGATATAATCATCTATCTCCAAACCCAAACCTTTCGGCCTGAAGCTTCCAAGGAAAACCGTCGAAAAATTCGGTTTCAATCCCAGCAATACAGAATTATTGGAGATACACTTTATCGCCTGGGGGCAGACTTAGTTTTTCGACGTTGTTTAACTCACGATGAGGCTGAGAGAGTTTTGAATGATTGTCACTCTGGAGCATGTGGCGGTCATATGTCTGGGTATGCCACAGCTCAGAAGGTGTTGCGCGCTGGCTATTTCTGGCCGTCTATGTTTAAAGATTGTATCCTTGCCGTCAGAAAATGCCACAACTGTCAAGTGTTTGATCGCAAGATGCGCGCTCCACCTGCTCCTCTCCACCCTATAATTGCCGCTGGTCCATTCGCCAAATGGGGCATTGACTTTATTACTTGTAACCCTCACTCGGCCGGGGGGCATGCGTATATCATCCTTGCGGTTGATTATTTTACTAAGTGGGCCGAGGCGATGCCTACATTCGACGCAAGCGGCAAGACAGCTGCACTTTTCGTATTCAATCATATCATAACTAGGTTTGGTGTCCCACAAGCAATCATTACGGACCATGGAAGCCATTTTCGAAATGTCATGATGACTGAGCTTACAAGCCAGCTTGGTTTGCGCCACGATAGCTCTACACCTTATTATCCGCAAGCCAACGGTTTGGTTGAGTCAATCAACAAAGTTCTAGTCGTCATGATTCGACGGATCATTGGTATCCATCGAACGAATTGGCATAACATGTTATTTTCGGCGCTATGGGCATATCGAACTTCAGTGAAAAATTCAACAGGTTTCACCCCTTTTCAGCTAGTTTATGGCTTAGAAGCTGTGTTACCTATTGAGTGCGAAATCCCATCACTTCAAATGGCTGTCGAATTACTTCCAGCTACTTCCGAAGAGGAGAAACGGTTGTTATACTTGGCTAAATTAGATGAGACTCGACGTGACGCTACTTTAGCCATCGAGACTCACGCGAAACGAATGAAAGCTCAGTACGATAAAAATGTAACTCCTCGAAGTTTTTCAGAAGGAGACCTAGTACTATTATATGATCAAGCGAACGATAAGCTAGGTGCTGGAAAATTCGTTCCCATGTGGCATGGGCCCTACATTGTAAAGCGAAAGCTAGCAAAAGGGGCTTATGAGTTAGTTGATTTTGATGGGGACTCTTTGGGCAAACCCAGAAATGGACTTTACCTAAAGAGGTATTATGCTTAAAATGATGGATGGAGAAATTTTTAGATAGGTTAGATTTCCTTTCTAGCTAGCAAGTGTGTTAGTTTAGTCAGTGTGCTTAGTTTAGCGAGTGTGGTTTTTCGTCATTATTTTGGCTCATCTTGGTTTTACTCTTGATATTGTAGATGTCGACGCCTCTCCAAACATACATTGGATTTGCTGATGGTGCTTGTCGTAGTACACGGAATATCTCTTCCGCAGCTTGGGTTATCTATTCACCCTCTGACGAGTTAGTTTCTATGCATGGGGTAAGCCTCGGTCAAACAACGAATAACATTGCAGAATACAGTGCAGTGGTTGAATTATTATCCGAATCTATTTCATTTGGAATTCGACGTTTGATAGTGAGGTTAGATTCTGAACTTGTTGTATTACAGCTTAATAGAGTTTATGCCATTAGAAATCCTGTGTTGTTAAGGTTGTTTTTGAGAGTGCGTCTCTTGGAACGTGAATTTGATTACATTGAATATCAACATATTCCAAGGTCTTTGAATACATTAGCAGATGCAATTGCTTCTCGAGTGTTGGACAGACATTTATAATAATCATGCAAGTAAATTTAAAAGACATTTCATCATACATGTTAAACAAGATAAGCCGGTAATAGTGATATATAGATATAGATAGAAGTGTGTCCAAAAATATATACATCGTCTTCGATCATAGGTTTAACACACCTTATGATCGGCAAAATGATAGTACAAAAAGTCAAAAATGTCACATGTGACTACAAAAGTGACTAGTCAATCACTGGTGGTGCTCTCTGTACGACACCACTGCGCGCGCTACCTTACGCAAAAATCTCCTAAACGGTCCAGGGACCGCGACTACGAAGCGCTGAAGCCTCATAGGAATATCATCCATAGTAGTCTCAGGTATATCTGCCGTGAGACGCTCTAGATCATGCTCCAAATCAGCTAGTACTTCTGCTGCCGCATCCTGTGGGGCGGTGCCGGTGCAGCTGGATGTCGTCTGTCGTAAGGCCGGAGATTGGCTGGACGCTGTGGTCCAACATCTGCATTTTTAAAATTTTACTGTTACTTTGAGACGATATATATGAAAAATAAAAAAAATACATAATTAGAAAACTTGTGAAAATGAAAGTACCTCTGTCATCCCATTGTTCTCCCTGTGGAAGAACCATGTCCGGATCACCTCTGAAATCCATTCCGGCATATGGAAAGTCTTGTATCACAAAAAGCTGGCCCTCTAGCCAGTCGAAGTAACTGTCTGAGAATCGAACCACTGCAGCACCCTCGTCAGGATGCCGGGCCATCACCGCAACCCATCGAACAAGCTTTGGCTCCCGAGGACCCAAGTCATCAACAGTGAGTTGCTGAGGGATCAGCATAGGAACTCTCTCCAAGGCAAAGCTCACGACTATAGGCCCATATCCAAAAGTCTTTAGTCGTCCGTTCTTTGCCTTGGTCAGTTGGCTCTTCATATGAGCCGACACAGCTTCGCACCAGTTGAAGATGGTGCCTTGGTAACAGTCAACTGCCATCCGCATTTGGGATCCGGAGCAATGTGCAAGGCGGCCGCGCCACAAATCCTGGTGACCGTAAATGCAATAACTCTAAGTTCCGCCAGAGCGATGTGCTTTATCTCCACGCCTTTTTTATGGCGAGTCCCTGGTCTGCACCACTCCTCGCGGAGATCATCAAGGGATTGGCCACCCGGCCTGGTCCCCGCAAGGTTGAGTTGCTCACCTCTGTTTGGCAAGCCAGTGAGAAAGTATACATCCGAGGGCTCTATCTCGAGCTGGTGCCCTCCAATGTAAAAACATTGATCTTGAACGTTCCATCGCTCAACCAGCCATTCCAAAAATCTTACCTGGCCCCTCATGCCCGGTATGGTCCAATATTTGTACAATCCACATGTTCTTAAGGCATCCAGAGAGGGTTGGTGGTTAATCGCAGCTTCATCGTCCTCTACGTGCTCTCTCTCTCTCCAGTCTAACATGTTCAAGGTCCTGCACATCAAAAGAATCAATTAGAAATTAATTTGAGCAAATTTGGTGGTTTTTTGAGAGAGTTGGGGTTTTGAAATGCGCCCTTTGCGGAGGACGCACCCCGGCTTTGTAGCACAGGGCGTCCGGACGCAGCTTTCCTGAAGGCGGGCTGCGTCCCCCGACCTTTTTCCCGTGTGAGAAAAAGTCGGGGGACGCAGGTCACCCGAAGGGCACCTGCGTCCGCCGAGGGGCGCATTTTGAACCCAAACCCCCCCAAAAAATGAAACAGAGACCAAAAACTAAATTCTAAACGGATAGAAATGAAGAGTGGGGTGTGTAAAATACCTCGGTGAAGCGGCGTTCGATTCCGACGGTCAGATTTTCCGCAGCGACCACGGGAAGTTTCTTGTCAAAAGCTCCTTTTTCAACCTCAAAGTCAAACGGTAAAAATGACATGGTAAAAAGTCTTTTTATAGGTTTTTTGGATGAATGAGTTCATTTTTTACCATGAAAAGATGTTTTTCGACGTATTTTTGCCTATTTTAAACAGGTATGAGTAATGTGTCGCTTTTGTGCAGGACAAAGGGATTTCGAGGGAAATTGTAATTTTCACAAATAAAATATCAGAGTCATCTTTTAAGCCCTTTTCTGACTCCTAAAACATGAAAAGATCGCCGAGTGTTTCTTTTTCACTCGTTAAAACGGAATTAAAAGACGGTCCCCTTTTAGCTCTTTTCTGACCGCAAAATCAGGAAAAGATTGCCGGGTTTTTGTCGTTTCAAACTCGATAAGGAAATAAAACGACGTGTCTTTGATCGCTTTTTACTTTTCAGGTCAACGACACTATTATGAAAGTACTCCTTGGTCGCAAGATCAAGCGGTTCCCCCAGGTATTATTTTATACTTTTTCGGGCTTGAGGGACACAAATTACGAAAAAGTTCAACGTGGAGTTTCCTTAAGTTTTTCAGACTCTCTAAAAATGAAAAACGCCGAGTTTCTCCTATACTGGGCTCGTTAAACTTTTACAGTAAAGGCCCTGTTCAATTACAAACAGGAACGAACCACTCCTTCCTAGGGTTCGAATTTAAACTAGGTTGGACTCATCCGAAGGATGAGCTTATAATCAAGCATATGTTATCCTCCTCAAGCTTGTTAAAAATAAAGAGGTACTTGCCAGAAATGGTGGGGGAAAAAAGAGAAGAATGAACCTATTTGTCACCTTTTGTCTCAGAAGAAACTTTATTACCGCTCTTGAACACGACACTTTTCATTTCACCTGGGTTGGGAAATCTTTTACCTCACAGTTGACCAAATCACTTTGAAAATCTTTAACCGGGTTCAGGGGTCAACTTTGAGTTATTCGTCACCAAACCATCTGTTGTGTCGTTATGTGTTCAAGAGGTCTGCAAGCAAAACTTTCATCTGCAAAATACTTGTCATCCATTTGACCATCCCTGAGTCAGTCTTTACAGCAACATTTCTTCAACTTGAACAATGATTTCGTGTTGCGGGCTTGCCTGCAACGGGTCGCTTTCTATCGACATCGACACATTATCTAGAAAGATGACTTAGGAATCGACAGTACCTTGAAGTCTGCATGCATCAATGGCAGGTTTCTCGCCTTTGACGTCAGTTTACATCATTGACTTTCGATCAAAGGATTCCGTGAAGTGTTCGACATCAAAACATCTATTCACATTTCACGGGTTGTGCTTGGTACTTTGAGACCATTGACATTACTGGTGGTTTCTCTCACGCTTGTTAACAGTTTACATCATTGACTGGTAATCAAGTGGTTTCTACCATGTTCGACATCGAATCATTTAATCACATGGCTAGAATCGTACCAATTCGGGAAGTAGAAGTGAAGACCCTGGATCTAGTTTCTACCATCCAGGCTGCGAGGAGTTTTGTATTCATTGTCTATGTAGACTAATCATAAACAGATGGCTGCGTCCATACTGTGTCTACAAAAGTCTATAAAAATGATGTACTGCAAGATCATTCCTGTATCAGAATAGTTAGTCCATTAGTTAAAGTTTGAATCTGAGTATGGGAATGCCTACCTCAGTGATGATATAATCTTATCCATGTATTTTGTGTTGAAAATTGCAGGTTCCAACCAGGCCATCCACGAGGCAATCCTTGAAATGATAAAGCGCTTCACCCTTCCTAGAATTACAAAACCCTATTCTATTCCAGGCTTCGCACTTTAGGGGGCAATCTGTTACACTAAAAAATGTCACCTTGACTACTTACAGTTAGTATGGCTCAAATCAACAGTCATGCTACCCTCTTAGGCAAGTCTCATGCCTCTGTTATCCATCTCAAACTCAAAGGAGAGAGAAAGTCTTGTAAAAACTATGTTTATCTCTGGGGTCGCAGGTTCTCTCTAGCCTTACCTGCGGGGACGCAGGTCATGTTCACAAAAACTGCGTCCATGGACGCTCTGTATGTTAAGGGACAGGTGCATCCCTCTGTAAAAGGCAAAATGCGCGAGTTTTATCTTGAAAAAGTTACTTGTGGTTACTTCTAGAAAATTCTAGAGGTCGGTTTGATGAAATGGATGCGCCTCCAGTTGGTTCATGTATCTCTATTAAGGGGGAACTTATCCCATCAATAAGGGAGCTATCCCACCCATAGAGGGGGATGATCCCATTGATAGTGGACCTGAATAACCTCTTTACAGCACTATAAATAAAGGCATTGAGCCACAAGGAGGAGAGGTTGGAGCTATACATTTTCTTTGGGTAAATGCTGCAGGATTTAGGTCTTCCATTAGAGCCTTTGTGAGGAGAGATTGTCTTCACTTGATTCTACTTGGGAGAGGGTGAGCTTTGTCAAAGTAGAGGAAAACCCTTGATGGACCCTGGGAGGAACTTGCACAACACCAAGGCCAGGTTGTAAGAGTTTCTTTGTTTCGTTATTAATACAAACTGGTTTATTTTTCTCAATAGCTTATGTTAATGAGTTATTTCATGTGTTCCTTGGTCTGCATGTTGAATCTATGTTTTATTATATGAAATACAAGTGCTCGGTAATTGTTTGATTGTTTGTGGTTGCAGGAATTGACTTGAAGGAGGAGCTCATCCGGATTGGCAAGAACGAACTACAACAATAGCGTTTTGGAATAAGGTAAGCCTAAACACTTGTACTTTTCATGTTATAAAAGGTAGATTTAGAGAAAGATCACTCCATTTTGTCTTGTTTGTCATTAGAATGTCTTAGACTTCTAGGAAGGTCAGTCGTGTCCGCACCCTTGACAGATTCCGTGTGACAGGCCGGAAGGCACACTACATGATGTCATGGTATAAATTGATTCCTGGGAATATCCTACCGACTTTCTGATAATAAACCCCAAAAACCGACTTGATGGACATCCGTTAATTTTACACAGACCTTGGCTTGCAACCATTGATGCTTACATTGGTTTCCGACAAGGCAGCGTGACCATAATTAGAGGGAGTAATATCAAGAATCTAACCCTATACCCTCTAGCCCAGCCAAGTGTAAGAATAATAAAAACTAAAAAACATCTTATATCATACCTTACCGAAAACATTAGATCCCCATTAACTATAGAATATGCCCTTGATTTCAAAGATCAAATAGAGGATGATGTTATTAACAAATTTATTAACCAAGCTGAAACCAAATCCCACGTACAATGTCACATGATATAGGTAGCATTTGATAATGAATTAGAAGAAGATCCCCTTAAAGACACTCATGATCAAACAATACCTACTACCTCTACTTAAAATAGCAAAACTATAGAGACTGAGCGAGGAAAAATTTTAAACATCAATAATAACCTGACTCCTGAACAAGAAGAGAAGTTGATCCAACTACTGAGAAAATACAAGGAAGCATTTGCATGGGATTATCTGGACATGAAGGGAATTGATCCCCAGCTATGTACACACCACATTCATATAGAAAAGGATGCAAGACCTGTTCGCCAACCCCAAAGAAGACTTAACCCTCATCTAAAAGACATTTTGAACACTGAACTACAAAAACTTTTAGATGAAAACTTTATTTATCCTATCTCCGATAGCAAATGGGTCTTTCCACTTGTAGTGGTGCCAAAGAAAAATGGAAAGTGGATGATTTGTGTAGATTATAGAGAATTAAATAAAGCAACCCAGAAATACCACTTTCCCCTTCCATTCATTGATTAGGTATTAGATACATTAGCAGGAAAGAAAATCTTTTCTTTCTTGGATGGCTTCAGAGGATACAATCAAATTCCGATTGCCCCTGAAGACCAAGACAAAACTACTTTTACCTGTCCTTGGAGAACGTTTTCCTACAGAGTTTTACCCTTTGGCCTATGCAATGCCCCTACCACATTTCAAAGGGCTATCCTCAGCATCTTTTCAGATTTAATAAATGAAGGGCTCGAAGTATACATGGATGATTTCACACCATACGGAGATGATTTCGACCCATCTCTACACACATTGGAAAAGGTGTTGCAATGATATATAGCCAGCAGGCTCTACCTGAGCCATGAGAAATGTTATATGATGATGACTGAAGGACTCATCCTAGGTCATTATATCCCGACAGCTAGAATACAGGTAGTTTTGGCCAAAATTCAAATAATTTTTTTAATACCTACTCCTACCACACAGATAATGGTACGCAGTTTTATTGGATTTTCTGGTTATTATAGGAGATTTATAGAACATTTTTCTCAAATAGCTACACCTCTATACCCACTAACAGGGAATGTTGACTTTTTTTGGACAGATAAATTTGACCATGCTTTTGAGGATCTAAAAAAGCTTGTGTCAACGGCCCCAGTGCTTAGAGGTCCAAATTGGGACCTGCTATTTCAAATTTCATCAGATGATTTAGACATAACTATTGGAGCAGTCCTTGGGCAGGAAGAAGACAAAAAACCATATGCAATCTATTATATTAGCAAGAACTTGTCTCCTGCTGAGTTGAACTATACTATTACTGAAAAAGAATTTTTAGCTCTAATACATGCTGTAAATCAATTTAGGCATTACATCACTGGATATCTTGTTGTTTTATATACAGATCACTCTACCATAAAATATTTAGCAAATAAACCAATTACAAATAGTAGAGTAATAAGATGGTTGATTTTATTGTAGGAATTCGATATCACAATAAAAGACCGACCTGGAAAATAAAATCTTGTAACTGACTTTCTCTCATGAATGCCAAAGCCAGTGGATGCAGCAATAGTCGAAGATCAATTACCAGATGAACATTTGTTCGTTGTTACTATCAAAACACCCTGGTATGTTGATGTTGTGAATTATTTAGCAGTAGGAAAATTACCAAAGCATCTGACTCCCAATGAACGAAAGCAGATTGTCCAACGTAGTACCTGCTTTTCTTGGATTGGGGGCTACCTATTTCATACAGGAACATATATACACATTAGAACATGCGTCCATGAAGATGAAATTTTTGACATTCTGATATCTTGTCACGACGGACCGTGTGGTGGACATTTCGTAGATCGAAGAACTAGTCACAAAGTTATGCAAATAGGGTATTATTGGCCCACAATCTTCAAAGATGCAAAGAAATTTGTTCAAGCTTAGGATGGTTTCCAAAGAGCAGGATACCCTGGACAGTTTGATGAAATGCCTTTGAACCCATAGCTAGTCATTGAACCATTTGAGCGTTGGGTGCTCGATTTTGTTGGTCCGATCAACCCATCATCAAACTAGAAAACATATATTTTGGTAGCAATGGAATATGTGACCAAATGGATTGAAGCAGAGGCACTGCCAAGAGCTACAAAGGATTCTATCATTCATTTCCTGTTCCAGATATTTGTGCAATATGGCCTCCCAAGAGACATAATCATAGATGGAGGACCACAGTTTGCTGGTAATAAAATTGTTGCAACACTAAAAAACTATCATATTTAGCATAAAATTACTACTCCATACCACCCACAGGAAAATGGCCAAGTGGAGAGCACGAATAAAGTAATAGAAGCAATACTGACAAAAACCATTGCATCACACAGACGCGATTGGGCTACAAGATTGCTGGAAGCCTTGTGGGCATACTGAACAACATGGAGAAGCAATACTGGTTATTCACCATATCAGCTAGTATTTGGAAAGGAAACCATATTTCGAATACAATTCAAAATACAAACCTTGAGAACAACAAAAGAAGTCGGTCTAGATTTAAACGAGGCCCAGATTAATAGACTACAACAAATCAACGAGCTAGATGACATCAGGCTCTTCGCTTTTCAACATACTGCATTAATCCAACAACAGAGAGCGAAATGGCACGACGCCCTCATAAAAAATAAAGTCTTCCGTGAAGGAGATTGGGCACTCTTATATGATTCCAGGTTTCAGGATTTTCCAAGGAAACTTCAGACTCACTGGCTGGGACCATATGAAATCTAGAAGGTGCATGATAATGGCACATTACTTTAACCACCATTAATGGATTTGGACATACCTTTAAGGAAAATGTCCATCGAGTTCGATTGTACCACAAACCACTTACTCGGGAATCCTTCTACCAACAACTCCGAGAAGACTCCGACATGCAGATTCTGGTTGAGGAAGAGAACTCTTCCTCACCTTTGGTTCATTACGTGATTTGATTGCTTTTAAATTTTGTACATAATTATTTTGTTTTGTTTGTGTAAATTACTTTCTGTACAGATTTCCGCATTTCTGCATTTTTTGCATTTTTCTATTCCTTTCAGAAGGAACAACATTTTCACCATTTTGTTGTTCCTTTTCGAAGGAACAATGTGTCTGCATTTTTCTATTCCTTTTGGAAGGAACAACATTTTCACCACTCCGTTGTTCCTTTTTGAAGGAATAGCACTTTTCCATTCTGTTGTTCCTTTCCGAAGGAACAACATTTCCATTGTTTTTCTATTCCTTTCCAAAGGAACAACACTTTTGCAATTTGTTGTTCCTTTTCGAAGGAACAACGTTTTCGCTGTTTTGTTGTTCCTTTCCGAAGGAACAACACTTTCAAGTTTTGCTGTTCCTTTCTGAAGGAACAACATTTTTGCTCCTTTCCGAAGGAACAACATTTCTGCCTTTTTGTTGTTCCTTTCCGAAGGAACAACACTTTCACGTTTTGTTGTTCATTTCCGAAGGAACAACACTTCTGTATTTTTGTTGTTCCTTTCTGAAGGAATATCATATCCGCATTTCTGATGTTCCTTTCCAAAGGAACAACACTTTCGTTTTTCTGCTGTTCCTTTTTGAAGGAAAAACACTTTCGCTTTCTGTTATTCCTTTCTAAAGGAACAACACTTTCGGTTTTTGGTGTTCCTTTTTCGAAGGAACAACACTTCTGTTTTTCTGCTATTCCTTTCCAAAGGAACATCACTTCCATTTTTCTGTTGTTCCTTTCCAAAGGAACAACATTTTCACATTTTTTGTTTGCGCTTGCTTTCTTTGATGTTCCGATTAAGGGACTGCTGCTGTTCCACTCAAGGAACAATAGTTTCAAGCATTTTTTTCCTTTTGATTGCGGTTTTTGTGTGCAAACATTCTTTTGCTATCCATCTAAAGAAAGAGCAACTCTTCCATCTTGAACAACATTTTTTGGAGTGCATTTTTTCCTTCTTTTTTGTATGTGTGTTTTATCATTTAGATCATATTTGAGTGATGGTCATCTAAAGCATAGCTATACATTTATGAAACAATACAAAAACTGAAGTATACTAAAATTAGAAAATTACATAAAAATTGTCATCTTTAGAAGAAATTGCTTTGAGTTGATAAGAGAAAAAAGGAAAGGACACAATTATTGATCACCTTGCTGTCATTATTTTACTAATACCAATATGATTGATTATTTTATCATGATGGTTCTTCTTAAATCCCCATAATTATCTTTGATCATTATTATTGAATAAGAATAAGGGAATATTTTTCTCTATTGAGATGTTAAGACTTCTTCCACCATCCCTACTCTTAAGGACTGTTGAACCACCCTCTGTATATAAATAGGAAAAGTGCTATATAAAAGAAAAGAAGAAAAAGAAAAATGTTTATATGATTGCTAACATGATTTGTCAGAGGAAGGATACGGGGTCTCATCAAGAGCCAACCTACCATGATCATAAGGAAGAAAGTGAAGTGGCATTCCAACTATGGCCACCACACTAGGGATATGATCCAAGAGGCACATCAGAAAAATATAAAGTCCTTGGAATAGGAGGTCTCATCACGAGCCGGTCTGCCCACCTTTCACTCCTTCCTAGTGAATGGCACTGTGATTCATCTGGTTACCAAGCCAACATAATGGCCTCCATTCTGACATTGCACAACACTTTCCTAGGCATACACAAAGGATTATGGTTCCAAGGGTGAGATAAAAAACTCTGTCAAGGTTATGGACACCTGTGGGCAACAGAGCTCTGTTGATGGTATTGAAGTCATATTTCTTATACACCAATAGTAATTATAAAACCCTTCTTCTTATATCTTTATAAGTGGTCCAAATGAGATTATGTATATAACCCTTATGAACCTTTGATACATGAAAATCATTTACAAATCAATTATGATGGTAAAAGTCGATAATCACCACATAGGACCTTTTATTCATGTCAGTTGTCCTATCCTCCAATTCTCACATCATATCACGACATTTCCTTATTTATTAGCGATTCTATAATATGCCTCAATTTCGGTAATCCACTCATTTTTGTAAACATGGCATATCTTTATAAATTGTTCCTTTATGACTCTGTACTATGGTAGTTCAGCATGTTGCTCATGTATTTGATGGCCAAGGATGACCTATCACATTGCAGGGGGCGCGGGTGATCTCCATAATTCGTTGGCATACTTGTTTGCTCATCATTCGGAAGAATTATGACTTGGGAATAGCAAGAATTAATAGTATTTTGTTTCCCAATATGCATGCCTTATTGTTCCGAAGTTATTTTCATGTTTTTCTCTACAAAAATTAGCAATAATTTAGAAATTTAAACAGCTTGTTGTTCCATCACCTTCTTTGTGCTTTCCTAACAGTGAAATTTGAATAGCCTGCTATTCCATTATCTTCTCTGTGTTTTTTTTTACAGTGTGCTAAGCGTGAAATAAGATGGGAGGAAGATCAATTCACAGTGAGCTACAGGTGTTGATGGTCTCCGATGCTGCATAGGAGATCCTAGCAAGGGTAGGATGGATAACTTACCTGAATCATCTATAACAATCTAATGAGACAGTGGCAATTGAGTTTCTGCAAAACTTGCAAGAACATCATTCCATGGTGAGAGGGAGACAGATAGCAGTTACTGATGACATAATTGCAAAAGTTTCGGGACTGCCAGCCACTAAGCCTGTGTAGACTCTAAAAAAGGTGAGACTACGAGATGCCATGAAAATCTTACAGGACGAAGGGCAGAACCTGACTGTAAAAGGGAAGGGAGTTCTACCGAAAACCTTGGGAGAGCCGTGAGTAGAGTTGGCAAGAATTATCCAGAGCTACATAACTTGTGACAGCATGAAAGACATGGTAAGACCATGCCATCTTAAAATTTTAGTTGTGTTAAAGAAAAAATGTGTTGTGAATTTGCCTACGTTTTTAATTTTTTTATTACACGATGTTGCCCGAAGCATGAAGAAATCTCACCATGTAGAGTCAGTAATAAGCCACCATGGCTTAATACGACTGATAGTCAGCTACAGGCTTTCCCAACAATAGAGCAGTTGGGAAGAGCTAATTTTCATGATAGACGGGGGGCTGACTTTTCCAGCCCCAAAACGAAAACATGTTGCCAGTACATCGAGCAGACCACTAAAAAGAAGAAAATCTGTTAGATTGGCAAGGATTAGGGGAATGTTGGGAAATTCCTAAGGAAACGTTAGTGAACCTGTGGAGATACATGATTCAAGAGACAAACAACACCCACAATTGGAAGGAGGGGAGAACGGAAAATAATTGGAGGAAAACGATGAAGGAGAACTGGAGTAGGAGACTAAGCAATCCGGTCAGGAAGAAGATGAAGCAGAGAAACGCAGTGAAAGTCCACTACAAAACCCTCTACAAGAAGATGAATTGGCCCAAATTCTAGCCATTATGGGCGAATATGTCCAACCTCATAGCCCACTCAACCCCCATACTAAAGAAGGACCGCAAGAGCACTCTGCTCATGATAAAACTGCTTTCGAGGAACTGTGTGATGGGGAAGAAGGGCTGCAAGAGCACTCTACTCATGATAAAAGTGCATCTGAGGAACTGTGTGATGAGGAGGAAGGAGAAGAGGACCACTCTACTCATAAAGAGAGCGTATCTGGGGATAATAGTGACGAGAATGAAGCAGAGGAACAATATGTTCCTAGTCAGAATACACCAGAAGAATTCCACGATGAAGAAGGGGTAGAAGAAGAAGCTACCTAGGATATGGCAGAGAAAACTAGGGTTTCTACCTTTAAAAAAATTGATCATTAGAACACTGAAGGTGAAGGTACAATACCTTAGGTACAAAGCCCAGGCCTAAGTAAACGAACGACTATTCCTTCCAAGAAAACAGAGAAAATTAAAATATTACGAAAGGAACAACAGAGATTTCTTAACGTGATTAAGCGACTTTGAAAACAGATAAGAGTCTTGAAAATGGTGAAGAAATCGAAAGGAACCACTATGGAAAAGCATGCAACTGCCCAGGCAAAGCCCCTTAATAAAAAGACTAAATGGACTCAAGTCCAACTTGTTATTCAGAACCGAAAGGAACAACATCTAGTCGTTGCACATGTCAAAGTACAAACAAATAACATATCGGCCTATGACAAGGAGATCCAAGTAGATCTCCCGCCTAAAACTATCATGTTGGATAATGACTCGAGGATAGTAACTCTGCAAAAAGATTTGACTATTCCTCAAGAAAAACACCAGAAGTTACAACAGTGACTGAAGAACATTAATGCATCAAAAAGCCAAGCCTTTGGAGGATGGTGAAAGGCAGAAGAGAGAGTCAAAAAGGTAACCCATAGACTAGATATAGTCATAAAACATATGGACACCTTATGTTCTTTGTATACTGACGTTCTAGCATGTAGGGCACCTGCCAGAAACTATGCTTTGTTTTTAATGGAAAGATATTTACAATTGAAAATTAAAGTTGTCAAGGCAGGAGTACCTATAGAAATAAAAACCATTGATGACTTCATAAATTGTTGTAAGCATTACGGGGTGAAAGTTCAGCTATTATTATGTGAATTTTATTTGCACAATCTTGTATTAGATGGAGAAACAGCGCAGAACCCTAGCCCTTTTGTGGGAGATGTCCAACTGTAGGCATTTATTTCTTTTGGTGTTAATCAAATAAAGTGGCTCAAAGCCTACAATGTCTTTCAAAGATAGGAGAATGGATTAGATCTATGGGTGAGGGGTGAATCTAGAGACCCACTGCAATTATGGAATAAACATAGGAGCTTAATGAGAACTCAGGGAATGATCGAGGCATTGGGACCTATCCACACAGTAGTCATCCAACAAGGGGTAGAATACTTCTTTACCTTCAAAGACCTTGCCATAGAAGCAACCAAATTCTGATATCAAACTTCTAATCAGAACATCCAAAATAGAGAACCATTCAATTATGAGAATTTTAAGCTAGCTACTAACCGCTTTGGTATCTATGGTGACCTCATTCTGAGAGAAGGCCCGTCTTCGTTAGGCTGTAGGTTTCGAAGTCCTGTCATTTGACATCCTGCACCAGGATATAGAGCCTTATATGAAATTCTTGAAGGTCAGACAGGGCATCTTTTTGAATTCCTAGCTAGGCATCATGGTTGTAGACCACCTATTCAGATCCCTTCTCCAGCCTATTCCCTAATAGCCTTGCATGTCAATTACAATGTTTTCACGAGGGCATGAAAAAGGGTAAGCAGGGGGGTGTGTTGAGCATTAGAGAAGGTATGTTACTACTACTTATTTCGTTATCTTTTCCTTAAATTCATAACTTTTTTGCATTATGAAATAGGCATATGGTAAATGATTATGATAAAATTTAGAAGATTTATGAGTAACGTAAAATGACTAATAATTACCTTTTCCTATGTAGAGAAAAAGGAAAATGGAAGAACACCACTCCAAAGGAAAAGACAAGATAAAATAAACTATTGTCCCTTTGACTGGGAACCACATCCAAACGAGGCAATCTAGATTAGAGCATATAAGCCAGGAAAATGAAGAGGAGATACCAAATCGATGCAAGAGAACGAAGAGATGACTGAGAAATAACGATATGGTGAATCCCTCGGAATCCTTTGATCCTGAGGGATCGCTACCTTAAAGATTATTTGTATCTTTGATATTTCTGCTTGGTTGATATAAAAAGGGACAACGTTGCTAGCCCAAGGGCGGATAATTGTTGTTTTATGAAATTCACTCTTGTAACTTAAAATTTGATCATCGACTCTCTTTAAAGATTACTGTAACTTTGTTTTGATAATTAATACATAAATTCTATTGTTGTTCCATCTTTGATTCTGGAGTAATTACAACAGTGCGTCCCTGGAGGCTAAGGGCCCGGCCCTGGTGGATAACTTGCTTCCTGTACCATTATTTTCCAATTCCAAGTCCTGTGTGATTTGATTTCTTTTATCTGCTTTGTTCAATAATCTGTTGTTCCTTATTATTTCATGTATTGGCTCTATTACATCTCATTCCTATTTGAATCATAAGGTTATCCTCTGCAACTGGACTGTTATGCTAGTCATTCTGAAGTTATATTGCATTGTTGTTCCTTTAACAGATTGATATTATTGTATAACATTGTTGTTCCTTACATATTACCATTACTATTCGTTTATAGAGTAACAGTGCTTTGTATTCATAAATCGGTACTATTGTATATTTAGCTATGGTTTACCTCCAAGCGTGATCGTTGTTCATTTGGGATTGTTGTTCCATAGTGACCGCAATTGTTGTTTCTTCACAACCGTGATTAATAATTGTTATGCCGAAACTCAGATTACTATTTCCTTCAATATAGATGTGATGTGTGTAATATTTGATTTAGTTTGTTGTGCATTTACAGTTGATTCAGGTTGTTTTTCAATATTGCATAACTCGCTTTAGTTTTCTGTTCCATTTTCGTTTGTTGTTCAAATCATTTATGAGGTAAAGATTGTTGCTTAATTCCCGTAGGTTACAATTACTGCTTCATTCATTTCGGTAGGTTAAAGCTTTGATGTTCAATCTTGTTAAATAGATTAGTTTCTCTTCCTTTTCATTTTATTTGAATCATCATTGCTTTAGTGTGAATAGAACGATGTGAAACTATAGTGAACATTGACTATTGTTGTCCAATTCTGAGGTTGATGATCTTTTCCTTGATTGCTTTTCAATTACATCAGTTTACAAATGGAAGAGTTATTATTAATGCACCCTTGACTAATGAAGTGTTGTAGTTCCTTAAATGAATGATTTAGTTACAAGAATTTCCAGTTCTTGCCATTACATTTAGAGGTTGTTTTCAGCATTTAATTACTTTTGCAAAAGCACTATACTACTAGCATTACTCTTGACAAATGACCACCTCAAACTGAGTAGACGCTTTGAGATAACAAATTGTACCTAGATTGATAATTAATGTAGGGTAAATAGAGGTGAAAAAGACCCTTTTTACTGCTCCACACTTGTGACACAGTCACAATAGCTGGCGTAGTTGGAATATTTGACACAGGTTGGATCGGTTGCATCGAATATGCAACCCTTGGTTGTTGAATCAATATTGGTACCCAACTGCTAGATGCAATTCCAGTTTGACCTAAATTTTGTTATGAACTCTCTTATGGTTGTTCTCCAAGAGGGAATAATGAAAAAGCATACTGCCCTCCATATGGTGGCAGTCCAGTGTTCAAAGGATATATCGGTCTTTGAAGACTAGTATGCCCAAATTGATACTGGCATGCAAGATCAATTTGTTGAGTTTCAACATAAGAAATACCAGATGGGATTTCGGATGATCAAATTGGAACAAACCATGTCATCAAAGCAGTCCCTGAGTGGACTCCAGCTAGTGATTGATAACTAGTTGGGATAGATGGTATACCAGCAAACATCGTAGGAATGACAACAAGAATTTTTCTTGTGGTTGTATCAGATGATATAGTCCTAGATGTTGATGGTTGCTTAGACATATTTAGTCTATCCAAAATATTTCCTAGAAATTCGACAAGAACTTAAGATGAAGGATGATTAAAACAACTATATAAGTTGATCCCAATTCCAAAATGTAATGGGGTACTGGATGGGAGATCCTCTACTATCTCTTCTATAGCAATTAGTCCAGGTGGAAGAGGTAGACCATCAGGTCCATAAAATATTTCTGGAGCCAAAGAAGGTATAGATTTTGCGGTGACAGATACAGGAGGGGTGACACCTTCTGAATTCTAGAACTCAACTTCTAGATGTTCAGGTAAGTGAACTTCAGTCTCTGGATCAGCTCTAGCTGGAGCTGTTTCAAGTATAGAAGTGTCTACCGTTACACTAGGATCAGTTCTAATGTCCTATTGTAACTGCGGAACTTCTTCTGTAAAGGCAGATGTACCAGAAATGATCGGAGTAACTGTAGTCTCTGACGATGTTGAAACACATGTTTCAAATAAACCAGGAGAATTGGACTCAATTAAACGAGATCATTTTGCCCGGAATGGTTTCGTTTCCTGAGTCAGAGACGGTTGACTCGCTAGTCTCCACGAACGATGGGGTTTTGATTGAATTTCTTCCACGATTGCAGATTACTTGATCAACTCAAAATTAAGGGGAGAATAATGTTATTCCGAATTAAATACATTTTAATGACGCTTTGACACAACTTTGATTTTTCAATTTTTAAGAGTTGAGAAAAAGCTAAAGATGACTCTACTCCCCTTCGATTTTTAATGAGCCTGAAGTGACAAGTGCTCAGATGGACCTTTTCTTTTAAGGAGTCGAAAAGGAATGAAAGTGACTACTCTGGAAATCTAGACAGAGGGATTACCAAACCAATCGCAAAATTGCAATATACATTTTGGTGATAAATTAAAGAGAAATTACCAAGGACTTATGTATGGCAGTCAATCTTCACGAATGTTGTGTTCAGTGCATTGCGATCTATAGGGCAGTAGACACAGCTTCTAATGGATAAAGGATATGAGCCTGTTGTGGTCTCCCAATATATACTCAATGATATGGGGAGCACAAGTCCATGCTAGCACTTGTCGTATCAAAGAGTAGGAATCACCCAACCTTCGATGAAAATGATAGTTACTATTTTTTATGACGTCGGAACACGTCTCTAGCCTAGACCTCTAGATGTGTTGCGTTAGGTTCCAAAGCGTTTTTAAGTTCATTGAAATTTATTTTAGAGTTGATCTTCTTTAAAATTTTGCTTTTTAATGGTTCACTGCGTGATGTAGATGTAAAATTCCTAAAAATGCAATCTACGATGATAAACAATCGTTGTTTATTTTTAACAATGAAAATCCTAGCTACTAAGGAAAGAAGATTCAATTTCTTTCAAACAAAGAGCAAAGATCACACACAAAATGCAATTTTCCTAAATCATTTTCGCATACAACCTAAATGAAAATGAAAATGCATGTATTTGTTTTTCATTCCCCTTAATGTGAAAAATGCCAAAAAGGAAAACTAAGTAGAGCACAGATCTGAAATATTTTTACTCAAAGCGACATTTCGACAATTTCTTTTTTCAAAATAGAAAGGAAGACTAAACGACACTTTTCAATTTCTAATAGAAAATGCTTTCAACACTTCAAATATCAACAAATCAAATCAAGCGCATGACAAAAAGTTCAATCGAATAACCAGGAAAGGAAGACTCAACGTGACTTTCTCTTTTTGACACAAAACGACAATTATGACACTTTTTGTACCAAAACGACACTTTGATTTAAGCAACTTTTCGAAAAAGGATTGTAAATGATGGACAAATACATAAAAACATTTACTAATCCTAATCAATGGAGGCTGAACTATGTAATGCAAGCAGGCTTCATCAATGAGATACTATTCACAAGTAGCAAAACAACTAAACAGAGTTGAAAACAAGGTCAAAAAACCCCAAATTTCAAGGAGAGAAATCGGATGAGTCAGTCATCGCACCTGGGCTTCACAGAAACAGGGATGCATCATAGTTTATGAGCTCGGGAGGTGCGATGCATACTAGTAGATAGTGACAGACAGTGCGATGGGCCTGGGAGCGCAACTGAGATGGGTTTTGGCTCAAATTTGCAGTTGATTTCAGTGAGTTACGCTGAGCTATGATGGATAGTAAAGAGAAAAGTACAGAGGTATGATCTTGGGAGGTTACTGAGCTACCAAAAGGGAATCTAGAATGCTTGTAATTTAGATGTTTAATTCATAAAATAAACCAGAGATTGATTGAAGCAGCATTCATCTACTTTGTAATTGCAGAGCAAGAACAGTTCGAAGGCTATCTGGCTAACTTCAGGCTTCATCTATAGTTTATAAAACAAACAACAACAACAAACAAACCAACTATTCGCTCCCCAGTGGAGTTGCCATTTTGTTTCCAGGAAAACTAGTGTCTTTTCGATCTGCTAACCCTCTAAGATTGGCAGCCATCCTAGAAACAAACAATCAAAGCAGTTTGGGATTTCCTCCATGTATGATAGGTAAGAGAGAGGCAAAGGAACCAACCTGGATCTTCAGCTTGACTCCTTGCTTGATCTCTCTCCCCCTTGATAGAGCTTTCAACTCCTCTCCTACTTATCCCGCTTAAATAATACCTGTAGAGACAGAGTAACAAAACACCATCAAATCATCTTAATCTATTATATCATAAGTAATGTAGAATTAGAAATACATTGAACATACAATGGCACTCACAAATAACAAGATTCACAAATACACAATTCTATGGAGGAAAACTCAAAGAACTTTATTAAATATGAAGGGAGAATTACAACCCAACTGTCTAATCCAGCATCATCCTCCCAGCATCAAAGCCCTCTTCACCTCATGAAAAGCAAGATCACCCAAAAATACAATGCTCCTTCTCAATGACAAACTATCAGCACTTCCTTACAAATTACAAAAGTCCAGCCTCTAGATCTCTCAGATGAGGGATCCATTTATAGATGTGTGCAAGGGTGTGAGTCATCTCTAGGTTTTTGATTAGTGTCATTCCACTTGTTGTTCTTGGTTCCACTTGGAGATTTCTTAGATCTCTTACTCATCCCTGGGAAAATTCAGAGAGGTAAGTCTCATATGAGAAGTTTCCAGAAGATTCCATGAGCATCCACTTAGCAAACTATCTCGGACATTGGTCCATTCTCGTTCATCACACCCCACAGAAGGCCTCTTCAGTATGCAACACACCTGACTAGTGTAGGAGTCAGTATGCATCACACCCTGATAGTGGAGGAGTCAGTATGGTCCAATTTTGGCTAGTTCTGAGTGGTCTTTTACGTGGAACTTTTGGGGAATGATGTAATCAGTTGACCATGATCCTTTAGGGTATGGAACAACACTTTTAGGGGTTAAAGAGCCCTAGTTTATCGACATATAAGATTGGGGTTGAAGTACCCAAATATGTTTATAACAAACCTAAAATACAACTTATTGCAAGCAAAAATATGAAGGAATGGGGTTAAATATACTCTTATATTGGATTTGACAGATCAAGATGACCATTTGATAGCTTTGGGGGATGGGTGATGGAAAAATTGGTATCTAAGAATGGAATGCAAATGCAGCTAGTAAAAATAAAATCCGGGAAGGACTAATAATAGACACTAAACTATATAATCACAAACAAATCCATGATATCCACAAGGTTTGTTACTAGGCCCTAAAGTAAGAAAAAAATTGGGTTGTGATAAGAAAGTGCTAGTAAGTGGTCATGCAAACGTGAAGAGTATCTATATATTTCTTAGCAATTTCATTCATGGGTATTTGGATAGCCAGTTTCTTGAGAGGAACTCAAACAAGGAACCTTCTAATTGTAACAACTCATTTGTTCCATTTTAAAAGGAGGTTATTGGCTCTTTAACACTAGTTAAAGTGCAGACTTGAGTAACAAAGATTCAAGTCTATTATTTAAAGTGACAATTATAGAAAAAATATGAAAAGGTACTTGGATCCTCTTGTGTAAGAACCTTTGTTTGAGAAAAATGACAATCATAGTTGTGGTGACCAATTAGATGGTAATAAGAATTCATTTCATGTGAGCATGTGCCACAACAATATTTGTTGTAAAACATGGACCACATGCTTGAATGGAACTGCAGTCTTCTCCATCTTCACGTACACAATCTAGAATGTGTTGGAGGACATTGGGATTTTCATTTGGTTTAGAAACACACCAAGACTTATCCGTTCTTGTAACTAGTGCAGGGGTGGTTGGTGTTACTAGTGTTGTAGAAATAGGTGCAGGGGTGGTTGGTGTTACTGATGTTGTAGAAATAAGCACATGAGTTGCACTCTAGATCAAAATAAAGTTTGTTAATCATTGTACATCAGTGAATTTTAACAATCCAAATATTAATTCAGATGGAAATAAACATGAGGCAAAACTCAATAAACCATGAATATTTAGTAGTTTACAATTACATAGTTGGTTGAATTTTCTCTCTGAACAAGTAAATATATTGAGAATGTTTAGAACTTTGAAACATGAGTATCGAAAATATAAATATAGTAGGTAAAGACATCCTTGAGGTAATAAATGGCTGAGGCAATGCATAAAATTCTTGTACAAAATTTTGTTGTAAGAATCAATCTCTTGATGAAGTAATTAGAAATATTCTATTATATTCTTCTAATAATAACCCTGATAACCTCACCCTTCCTTGATGATTTCCTAGCTTACTCTATTACCAAATCTGAGATTAACTACCAAGTGGATCCCTAGGTACTTCACAATATGTAAACTATTTTCTAAGAGTGGTTGAGCCAGTAGGGAAAAGCATCAGGGACAATAAACTATAATTCTGAGTTGGCCTCACTCACCATGATTATAGATTCTTTGCAAATGGTATCCAAACACTCAAAGGCATTGTTGACCGACTCATTTTAAAAGTGACTACTTATCACTTCATTCCTATCCCAGATGAGAATGCCATGAACCCTATCCTGAGCTTTGCTGACATCTAGGAGAAATTCCAAAGTGTGAGTTCCGATGATGTGTAAATAGTGAGCTAAGTCGTAAGCTTGTCTGGTTAAATTGTGTAATACAATTATGTTCAATGGTTTCCCAGTCAGAAAAAAAATGTCTGATGCATCACTAGAAATCAATTTGACCATTTAAAAAAACGTGTTGCCAAACATAAAACATGTTAGCGTATGAAGGATAAATTTCCAATCGACCCTGTTGTAGGGTTTATCATAATCAATCTTCAACAACAACATTTCCTGGCCAGTTTCTCTAGCCAAGTCCATATATTACCACACTGTGATGATAGTAACCAAATTGAATCTGTCAAAAATGAATTTGATCTACTTAAACCAGACAATACATGTAGCTAGCTTCTGGGTGCTCAAAAGACAAGGGTCTTTGCTAGAATCCTATAAGATACATTCAACATTACGATAAGCCTCCTGTCGCCAATGGAATACTTTATGGAATTCTTGGTGATCAACTTGATCAAGGCCTGATTCTAAAGGTTACCCATCCTACCAGAATGGAAGATCTCCCTACCATCATTAGTAGGTCATCCCCAACAACATCCCACATCATTTTGGAAAATTCAAAAGGAAAAAAATTAAGCACAAGAGATTTCTTATCCATCTTGTAGAGAAATTTAAATAGTTCTTAGAATAATCATCACTAACCATGTATCTTTTTGTACACCAAACCTTGGTTGGAGCAACCTTTCGGCATGCCTCCTTTGTAGCCTTGACATGATTAGTGCAATAATACATAGAAAAAATTGTGGAAGTGAAAACAAACATGGACCCTAGACTAGAACATAAGTGAGAACATGTTGAAGTTAAGTGTGATCCTTGCAATGGTCTATTGTAGGAGCAAGTTTCCAGGCTTGAGCATTCAATTAGGTGTCTTAGGAGTATAAAGTCAGGGATGCTATTAATAGATTTAAAAAAAGTATTGACCATATTTATTGAGTTTCTCATTCTCCCATTCTATTAGCCCTGCGTGTATTATGATGTCAAAATATTTATCTTGATAACTGTAATATGCCAATCTAGAATTGCTTCGCCACATTCCTAGGTGTGGTTCAATATAGAATTTCCTGAATCTTCTCCTAATGCACCTTCACTCCATCCTCCCCAATCACATGCCTTAACTACAACATATATGTTAGCCCAATCTCATATTTGGAAAACTTCGCATACAACTGCTACTCGTCAAGTATGAAAAGCACCTCCTTCAAATGTTGAAGATGCTCCTCCCATGTTCTGCTATAAATGAGTATGTCATTGAATAAAGCTAAAACAAAGCATTTCAATTGTCTATGGAACACATGTTCATACAGGACTGGAATGTGGCTAGAGAATTCATTAGCCCAAAGGGCATCACCAAGAACTCAAAGTGTCCATAATGGCAGTGAAAAGTAGTCTTCGGAATATCCTACTTCCTCATGTGAATCTGGTGGTACCTCGACCGTAGATCTATCTTAGAGATGTACTTAGCTGCCATTAGCTTGTCCATCAACTCATCTATGCATGGAATGGGGTACCTATTCTTCAGGTTCTTCCTATTGAGAGCCCGATAGTCTATGCACATGGACAATGTCCCATATTTCTTCTTCGCCATCACCACAAAAGAAGAAAATGGACTCGAGGTAGGCCCGATGTGCCCCAACCTCAACAACTCCTAAATGGACCACTCCATCTCATCATTATAGGCCTTCGGGTGCCTATAAGTGGTGTTGACCACTGCATTCACCCCCTAATCTATCTCAATAGTGTGCTCAAATCCATGATCTGGCAGTCTACCTAGTGGGACATCCCCAAAAACCCCCTTGGTGCTTCTCCAACAAGGCTAGTATGTTGGATGTACGACCTGTGCCTTTGTCCCCAAATCAAAATCCATAGCTCAACTACACACTCCACATCCCCGTGTCATATATCTTCCTCCATATGGTGAGTTGAAACTGTCTGAGGGTGGGATAAGAGTGGATTCCCCTCAGTATTACCCGCATCCCATCTAGACCCTGGAACTCCATCTCAAGATTTTTCCAATTAGTCGTGACCTTCCCCAATTCGTACAACCACTGGACACCCAACACCACATTAGTGTCACGCACATAAACCACAAAGAAATGGTCAGTGAGTGAGCAGTTGCCATCTTCAAGTTCAGCCCAGGTATGTACTTGGTACAATGCATGGTCCGGTCTCCTGGTACCAAAACTGAGAACCCTCAAATGCAGCTGTCTGGATTCCCATATGCTTGACCATCTGGGCATCAATGAAATTTTGGGTGGCCCCACTATCAACCAGGACTAACACACATTGTCTATGTATAGTCCCTTTAATCTTGTGTTTCAAATACTTCGACACACCTCGAAGTGAAGTGAGGACTCCCCTAGTTGGGGAAAACAACCCTCCTCTAGGTGGTGGTGGTGGTGGCCCTCTTGATGATGGTCCCCCCTCATCTCCCAGATCGTCTCCTACCTCAGCGTCCTCCTCCTCAGGCTCACTATCCGAGAACAACTCGATGAAATGGCCTTTGCCCTTGGTGTACTTGTGTCGTGGTACCCAAGGCTCCTAGCATGTGAAACACAACCTCCTCCTCCTGAGGTCCCTCTGGGTGTCATCACCAAACTGGCTACATCCTCCATATATCTTTGGTGGCCTCACATCTCTAATCCCCTCTAGGGTTGTGGGTCTCGTGGGAACAAAACCCCAGTTCTTGGACATTGCATCAATCATGTCCTGGGTCCTAGAAATGGCATCATGTACTGATGTGGGCTTATAAGCCCTCACCCAGCCACATAGAGGCTCAGCAAGCCCCTCCATAAACAACATGATTAGTCATGCCTCTGAAATATTTGTCACCATGACTGCAAGTCTCTGAAACTCTGTAATGTAGACAATTGCACTACCCATCCATCTCAAGCGGGCCATCTCTTGGAAGTGTAGCTCTAGATCCTTCCTTTCAAACATCTCCAGCAATCTCCTAGTGAACTCTATATAAATGGTGATGTGAATGTGCCCCAATGTGATCAGCCCATGATACAACTACTCTGCAACATCACCTTCCAAGTGAAGGGTGGAAAAACATATGGCATCAGTGTCCCTCATGGGATTCAGGTGAAAGTATGTATCAAGTTTTTGGATCCATGCCCTAGCTTAGCTGTTTTCTAACCCATCAAAATTTGGGAGTGTAATTTTCCCTGATAGCTTTTGCACATCTTTGTTGGATGCTCCTCCCCTACAGTGGCCTACAACCCACGTCAATGCACCTCTCCTTGAGGTGGATGTACTCCCCAAAATACATCACCCTCTTGATGCAGCCATCCAACCCCTCATACTCATCAATTCCTGATGCAACAGAATGTACCAAATCTGCAATTGGGTCCGACTCTCTCTCCGACTCGGCCTCCTCCATGAAATGAGGCATTGTGGGGTGGTGAGCTTGCCCACATTGTGGGGTGTGTGGAAGATGATAGGTACAACTACCTCCTCCTACTCTAGAACCCCCTTCACCATGAGTTTCTCTCTCCACCCTTCCACCCATTTACAAGCCCATCACCTGCTACATCATGTCCATCATCAATTTCCCTTGCCTCATCATATGTTGCTTTGTCCTTAGTAACTCTTCTAAGACCTAGTCCTTTTTCCTCTCCTGGGTTGCTCATTCTCTTCCTAGTTCTCCATCTAGCCTTTGATTTTTTCCACTTCAGTGTCTAAAAATGTGTCTGGCCCCTCTTCTCTACCTCAACCCCTGCCTCTGCCTCTACCACGACCTCTCTGGAAAACCAATCCTTGGTATCTCAGTGGCATCACTCACTCTTGTTCCCCACCCTCACCAAAAACATGCTCTAATACCACTGTAATATGCCTAATGGAATATTTTTAGTGATAACAAAGACAAATATTAACATTCACAATGAAATTTTATTTATTAAGGAACATATAAACAAAAATTTCTCATCAACACCCAAATGGCCAATTTCCATTAATCAAATATGTCGGAGTATAAAGAAGTTGGATGAGGTGCACCTGGGCTTGCACAAGGCAAGCTACAAGCTTAAGGTGAATAATACAAAAAGTTCCCAACTACTGTGACTTTGTTGCTCCCATAAAACTATGTTGTCCCCTCAACACTACATTGCTAGCTAACTTCAAGCTCTGATATACCCCCTCAAAGCAATCCAAAAATTTCTGCAACTTTGGGGATGTACTCATCTCCAAAAGCCCAAAAAAACCTAGAAACAGTTTTCCCTAGTTTTTACCTGCCAATTTTGACCACTTGGGGATTGGCCCTCCTCCAATAATGGAACTCACTGCCTGTAACTGGAACTATTGTAACTTGCTACCAAAAATTCAGGAAACCTCCCCAAATCTGACTCCCAACAATTTCTTCACAACCAAACTCCCCAATCCTCTGATTAATCCTCCTTCCAAGCGAACCCCACTACGGACTGTGTAGTCCTAAGTGAGGATGCATTGGGAACGGGTTCCCCCAAGTGCAGTTTTGGGGTTAAAAGCCCATGTTTTGGGACAAATTTGTAATAAAGTTGTAAAGTCAAGAGTCAAGAGTCATAAAGGGTTGTCAAGAGTCATAAAGGGTTGTCTGCCCTTATTTTGTAAAGTGTCAAGTCGGCTGTAAAGATCTACCCATGGTCTGGGAACCATGGGATTGTATAAAAAGGAGCTAAGTAAGCTTTAGGTAGTTAGAAAAATTAATCTTGGGAAGGTTTTGGTAGAAAATTCTAAGTGTTTTCAAGTCTTAGCATAGGTAAAGGCTCTGTAGTTGAGTGCGCAAAGGCCTAGGGTGGAATTCCACAGCTATGTGCATAGACTCTTGTAGCTATGTGCGTAGGGTAGATACATTCTGTATTAAACTAGAAGATATCAATAAAAATAAGTATTCTACAATTACTGTGTATTTAGTTTCTGTTCATGCACCTGATTATATTGTGATCTGGGTTTATTTTACAGTATTTATTTGATGCGCAAATGTATGTGGTTATATTTGTTCATTGAATGCAAGAAACAATATCAGTTTATGTGACACTAACTGTAATTGATTGGTAAGATAAGTAAAAAACTTGAGATAACTTGGGAAACTATAAATACACTGTCATAGCAGTGTGAAAGTACCTGAACCATTGGTTAGGGCTATGCGAAGGTCAACCGTACACATTCACAGAGGTACTAAAGCGTGGGATGCAAGGTAAGAACGATAAGCCCTAAAGGCTTAGCCACCTACGTGAAGGCAGGAGCAGGAGGTATAAATCGACATCACGACTATCTTAGTGTGTGGAAACTTGGTTCCAACATCCCCCCATACTGCTTTGGGTGAGACTTTAGTCCGCGCTCCACAGGCTGATGCTGAAAGGGCTAGTAGTGTAGTGATTTGTTTGGTTGATTAACGTTGCACCTGGGTCATGTCCCACAAAGCCAACAAATGGTTCCATTACCCGGACAAGAATCTACATGAGAGATGTGTAACATCATATCACTAGAATCCAGCTAAGAAAGAGATTGAACACTGGTTGGATAGAAATATCCACGAATTCACGGCACAGGAGAATAGAAATCCATGGCTCACAAAGGAATAGTGGCTAGACAGGTACCTATATACAGATATCCACGAGATATTTTTATGTTCCTTTCTAGTTGGGTATAGAGACCAGAAGCCTTTGAGGATAAGATCGCTCACATTTTCGATCATTGGCTCGATCGCATCATAGGAGAGTTTGTGACAAAATTCGCAGTCAATACCTCAGTCAGTTACAATGAGGCGGAGCGGTGCTTTTTCAAACATTCGCGAGATAAGTACTTGAAGTCTTTAAATACTTAGATTAATATGTTATTGTGTTAATAACGGGTTATGTAGCTACCTTGATGGTCAGAGCTACGCAAAGTGGAAAGACTTACAGGGACGAAGGAAGAAAGGGTCCTGAATATAGCCCACTGATTTCACCTCCTTTGAGTGACAAAGAGGGAGTAGGTCAGGATTCTCTATGAAGTGCAGTTCAATTGTCACGTCCACCCACAGCACCTCCACCTTCACCACTGTCTCTTACGACTTCACCCACACCACCACCACCTCCACCATAGTTCAACATGGCAAATTCAGTGAAGCTACCATTGTTTAGGGGCTTGGGAAATGAGGACCCAGACGAGTTCTGGTTCATCATAAAAGTTGTATGGGAAGCTCAGGGCATCCTAAAAGAGGTTCACGTGCTAACTTGGTACATCAAGTACTTTAACAATAACCCAAACGCTAGGTTGGTTGAGATCCAAACCGCACTGAATAAAGAGTTCAATAGGCCTAAATCCGAGGCGCAGTCGATTGTGGGATTCAAGGAAATCATGATGAAACAAGGTGAGACCCCTAGGGAGTTGGATCAGAGATTGAAGTGTAAAATCCACGAAGCTAATATGAACTTAATAGATGGACAACGCCGCGAGTGGTTCGTGGCTTGGCTCTTGCCTCCTAAGGGTTGCACTATCACAACATAAGATTACAACTCAGGCAGAGGCCTTGGATATTGCAATAAAACGGCATGAAATGCCGATGCAAGATCCAAATCTAGGGGTTCAGTAGATCCATGTGCAGTTGCAAAATATTTGCCTCGAAGTGTAAAGTCTGAAGTAGGACAGAACAGTTCGGCCATAGGCATGCAAAAGGGTATGGTGCCTAAAATGTAAAGGTCTGGGGCATGACAATGACCACTGAATGGTCTTTGCGAACTATACTGTAGGAGGAGGACAAATTCCTTTGAAGCCGGAAGCCCAAGCAGGGCTGAGCATGGGGCCTACGTTGTGGTGCAATATATGTCGAGTAGTAGGGAAACATACAATTGATAATTGTCATTTGCTGCAGAAGTTTATACAAACACCACAACAATTGTTCTGCAACTTCTGTAGGTCGAGAGGGCATGATGAGCACAATTACCAAAGTAATGAATTGATGATGGATAGAACACCTACCTATAGAGTTCAGGTAGAAACACGGCCTCCTCACTAGGGTACTAGGATGGCACGGACAGGATTTTAGGGGCGTGGATGAGGCTGAGGTGGAGGAGGACCCAGTAGAGGTCAGGGACAACTGATCTGTTACCATTGTGGAGGACCAGGAAACTATGCCCATGAATGCACTAACCCAACACATCCGTCATGAAAATATTGCACTTGGTTGGATCATGAGACTGAGGATTATCCTACATTAATAACAAGGATACGCGATAAAGGGGTACTACCATCGCAGCTAACTCAGAACTTGTAGATGATGAGGGTTGAGCCTCATGAAGAGAATTTGAATGTGAATATCATGCTTCGAAGTGGAATTGTAATACGCGATGATAAGGGGAAACAACTTGAAGACAGCTCATGGGTTCGCAAAGCTCTAGAGAAGGAGGCTGAATTTGATTTGGAGCACACACGAGAACATTCATGGAAGCAAAGAAGAGCTTTGCTGAGGCCTCTACCTTAGGGAGCCGAGATAAACATGTTAAGGAAATGGACCCTTCAATGCTTACAACCTTTCTAGAGACATGCATGAAGTTATTGCATAATAGAAAGGCTATGAAGGGGCTATAGGAACCTATAAATAGACACACCGAAAACACTCCGGGTGAACCGCACATGGTACGGAAGATTGGTAATCATAAGGCAAGGACAGGATGAGAAATGAGACTCATCACACAAATAGGAGAATACAAAATGAATCAAGTTATTCTGGATTTGGGGTCAAATGTGAACGTTTGTTCAAAGCAGACTTGGGAGCGGATGGGGAAACCCGCGTTGCAGTGGTCTTCGATCCATTTAAGGATGGAAAATCAGTAGAAGATCATCCCCATGGGACGACTACAAGGAGTAACTATAGATATTGAAGGCACAAGCACATTAGCTGATTTTGAAGTAATAGAAATTTTGGATGATAGCAACCCCTACCCTGCGCTCCTTGGCATTGATTAGGCTACTGCTCAAGGATCGCGCTATAATGAACCTGTATACGATTATGAAAGCGATGATGATTTGGACTGCATATATAAGATAACAGTGCGAGACCAAGATTGGGTGAATCTGACAGTGGATGGATGAATTACATGGGATCATGAGAGTTCCTACAACTCAGACTCCGACGAGGAATTAGAGCACTGGCAGAATTGACTACATGAAGTAACCATGCTGAGTTGTAACATGATGACCCAGTCACTGCATTGTGTGTCATCAGAGATAAGAAATCTGCCCACTTATGATGGCTTGAATGATGTGGATGTTTTTTTGGATGCATTTGAGAGGGAATTACTAGAGAAGTAGTGCTTCTAGGATTTGGACTGGGCCTCGTGCACTACGCCCATGAGATGGTGGGGTACGCATAAGGGTAGTTTTGATGAGTGGTGCGAGTGTAGGAGGATGATGAGAACACTCTTTGGGAAGTCGAAGGTACAAGTGACAGACAAGTATGATGGGAAGGATGATCCGCATGCACACTTGGCCAAATGGGCTAAGGCCTATGGAGCAAAGCCCCAACCTGAATGGGTGCACATGTTTTGTCAGACCCTGGATATCATCCTGATGACTTGGAACCTGGAGACAGAGCTCCGCCATGGCACAAGAGAATGGGATATTTTGTGCGAAGGGTTCATAATGACATTTAGCTTCGAAGATAGGGTTGACTGTATTGGTGAAGCACTACAAGATGTTAAATCAATGATGTTTAGGATACTGCAGGATGCTTTGGATATGATTCAATCTAATTGGACTACTCAGCTAAGCCACGCACTGGAATGCTATAACGTGACTACTATAGAAGAACATGAGGACCCACAAAAGATTAATATCCCTGAAACTGAGGGTCACCACGAGGTCGAGGGACCACCGATCGAGAATCCTAATATAACTGCACCGCTGAAGACTAAATAGATAAATATTGGTATGGAGGTGGAGCCCAAATTCGTGAAAATTGGAGATTATTGGGATGACACAACGGTAGATAAGGTCACTGAATTTCTCCGCAAATACCAAGATTTGTTCCCTACCAATTTTACAAAGTTAAAGGGGATAATAAGAGACCTGGGCATTATGAAGATGACATGAAATCTTGACACAAAGCCAGTTAAGAAAATACCTTACCGTCTCAATCCGAAGTATAAGGAGAATATCCGCTTAGAGTTATAAAGATGCTTCTGGAAAGCATCATAGAGCCTGTAGAAGAATCTGATTGGGTGAGCCCAATGGTGGTACAAGAAAAGAAGCAGAAGGATGAAATAAGGATATGCATAGATCTCACAAAGTTGAATGATGCTTGAGTGCATGATCCTTTCCTGACTTCGTTCAGTGACGAGGTATTAGATACTGTAGGTGGCTAGGAAGCGTATTCGTTCATTGATGGGTTCAATGGGTACCATCAGATCAAAATTGCACCTGAAGATAGAAGCAACACGACCTTCGTAACTGAATGGGGATGGTTTTAGTACACCATAATGCCTTTCAGATTAAAGATTGCGCCAGGAATTTTTTCACGTGTAGTCATTGTTGCATTCAAAGACTTCATTCATCAGTTTCTTGAGATGTTCTTTGATGATTGGACTATGTTTGGTTTGGTAAAACTGCATGTGGTCAGTTTGTGCTTAATGCTAGATACTTGTCGAAGGTACCAAATTGCACTCAATACAAAGAAATGTCTGTTTTGTGTCCCTTTTGGGACTTTGCTGGGACATGTGGTATGGAGACAATGATTGATGGTAGATCCTGCGAAGATCTTGGTGATAATTAATCTGGAGGCGTCTAGGAGTGTGAAACAGTTGCGCACAACATTGGGAAATATTGGGTACTACAGGAAGTGTTGGATTAGAAGTGCTAAAAATAGCACTGCCATAAATAGCAGTTTGGGTATCAGTGTTGGATTGAGCAATAGGGAATGAAAAATAGAAATGCTAAAATAGCATTCTATTTTTAGCATTTTAGGATGGATTCCTATTTTAGTCAGTCCCTGGACTAAAAATAGGAAGTAAAATTTGAATTTGAACTTAACATCTATTTGAAAATAAACTAATTAATTCTCCATGAGTTAATTAGTTGTTAAAAATCAAACATGAAGTCTATGTGAGGACATGCAACAATTTATCTATTAATTGAGGAATTTATCCATCAGTTAAAGAGATAAGGATGAGTTTTAATTATTTGGCTTAGTTAACTGAGTCAAGTCTAGTTAGATTGATTTAAATAGTTTGTTTAAATTAATGTGAGTTCATTTAGTTAATGCATGCTTGCATATAATTGTTGTTCTTCAGATAACTGAAGATTCTCTCATGAATAACTCATGCATGTCAGTTCAGATAGAGACCCAGTTGAGATCAGAGAAGGGACAATGTACTATCAGTTAGATGAATATTTTTCCTATAAAGGAAGCTCATCCATGATAAGGATTTATCTGTTTCAGGACTGCGCTGTTGGACCTGAGGTTACAATGAGTGTGATGAGACCTATTCACACATGTGACATCATTGGACCCCAATCAGAATTATGCAAAGAAATAGGAGGCCTGGAAGGTAGACCAGAGGTTAGATAGAGGCCTTTAACTGTCTATGAGCATCAGAGGTATTGCAGAGACAGCATGATAGCTTTTGAGTTGATTCCTTTTGTAATACTTGCTATATTTCCACTTGTATGATAATACAGAGATGGGGTTTTAGACTGAGGCTTTCCCCGGGTAAATTCTTCTGTGTTATGTGTGATTGATCTCTTCTTATCAGTTATGTGTGTTCTTATTGATATTGCTCATGTTCGATTAAGCTTCCGCTAAATTGTTTGTAGAAGTAGATCAAGTGTTTTGCTTTAGTACATTGCATTACCAGGTAATCTACAGGTGGGAATTTCTACATCGTATCAGAGCTAGCTGATTTGTAAAAAATTCTACATGGTATCAAAGCAAAGGTGATCAAAGGAGAGAACAGTATACTGAGAGGAGATTTCAAAGTTTTGAGTTTTGGGCCGAGAGTTTTCAGAAACAAATAGCAGACTTGGATTCCTTGCTTCAACATCAGAGTATGTTTCTAGCCCAACAGAGAGGCCAGTAGGGAGTTTTTTTTGTTCCGAGAGTTGCTGGAGCAACCACACTTGGTAGAAGTGTTGCATGCAGAATGTTTCAGAGTTACAGGATAGGGTTTGAGTTGAAGCCTTTCTTGTTGAGAGGGAGTGTTAAACATGGCAACAAGAAATGCTAAAAATAGAAGTGTTAAAAATAACACTACTATAAATAGAAGTTTGGGTATCAGTGTTGGATTGAGGAATAGGGAATGAAAAATGGAAGTGCTAAAGATAGCATTCTATTTTTAGCAGTTCAGGATGGATTCCTATTTTAGTTAGTCCCTGGAATAAAAATAGGAAGTAGAATTCGAATTTGAACTTAACAACTGTGTGAAAATAAATTAATTAATTCTCCATGAGTTAATTAGTTGTGAAAAATCAAACATAATTCTATGTGAGGACATCCAACAGTTTATCTATTAATTGAGGAATTTATCCATCAGTTAAAGAGATAAGGATGAGTTCTAATTATTTGGCTCAGTTAACTGAGTCAAGTCCAGTTAGATTGATTTAAACAGTTTGTTTAAATTAATGTGAGTTCAGTTAGTTAATGCATGCTTTCATATAACTCTTGTTCTTCAGATAACTGAATATTCTCTCATGAATAACTCATACATGTCATTTCAAATGGAGAACCAGTCGATATCAGAGAAGGGACAATGTACTATCCGTTGGATGAATATTTTTCCTATAAAGGAAGCTCCATGATGAGGATTTATCTTCTTCGGGATTGCACAATTGGACCTGAGGTTACAGTGAGTGTGATGAGACCTATTCACACATGTGACATCATTGGACCCCAATCAAAATTATGCAAAGAAATATGATGCTTGGAGGGTAGACCAGAGGTTAGATAGAGGCCTTTGACTTTCTATGAGCAGCATAGGTATTGCAGAGAGAGCAGGATAGCTTTTGTGTTGATTCCTTTTGTAATATTGGCTATATTTCCACTTGTATGATAATACAGAGATGGGGTTTTAGGCTGAGGCTTTTCCTGGGTAAATTCTTCTATGTTATGTGTGATTGATCTCTTCTTATTAGTTATATGTGTTCTTATTGATGTTGCTCATGTTCGATTAAGCTTCTGCTAAATTGTTATAGAAGTAGATCAAGTGTTTTGCTTTAGTACATTGCATTACTAGGTGATCTACATGTGGGAATTTCTACATGGTATCAGAGCTAGTTGATTTGTAGAAAAATTCTACAAAAAGAAGATGAGAGCGCGGTACATTATCACCGCGACTGAATATTTTACTTGATGGGCGGAGGCACAACCTATGAAGGACTGCACAGGCGCGACCACCATGAAGTTTCTCTTTGATTATGTACTGACATGATTTGGGTGTCCAAAGATTTTGATGAGTGATTGTGGTACGCACTTTTCAAACGAGATGATTAGCATGCTGACAGAGGAATTTCAGGTATATCACCAAAAAAGCATGCCTTATCACCCACAGGCTAATGGGATGGTGGAAGCATTCAATAAGGTACTAGAGAATGCGCTGACCAAGGTATGTAATGCTCAGCGAAGTGATTAGGACCTACACATACCTGCAGTACTATGGACATATCGAACGACGTGCATAACATTGACCGGACAGACACCCTTTAGGCTTGTATATGGAGTCGATGCAGTAATGCCCATGGAATACATTGTGCCTAGTCTGCGCATTGCGACACTCACAGGTATGACGGATCACAGAGTCCTAGAAGAGAGGCTCATGCAGCTTGGTGAGCTTGACGAAGAAAGGTTTCTGGCTGGATTTCACCAACAGGTCCAAAACAAGCATGAAAAAGCATGGCATGATCAACACATTAAACTGCACACCTTTAAGGTAAATGATATGGTTTTGTTATATGATAGCAAGTTTGATAAATTTCCAGGGAAACTCAAGATGCATTGGCTAGGGCCCTATGTCATTAAGGAGATTACCAATGGTGGAGCAGTTCATTTGGTTAAATTGAATGGAGATCCCTTCCCAAGAAAGGCAAATGGCAGCTAATTGAAGCCATACACCAATGATTCGGTTAGGTGACTATATGAAGGTAGCATAGTCTTAGCACTTCAGGTAGCTGAAAGGAGGCGAGGGACTATAAACTACACTGCCTGGGTTGGGGAACTGCATGATTGGAGGATTGTGTGGAACGAGGAGATGTCACAGGGTTTGTGACAACGCAGAGAGATTTGTACTACCCGGGGAGAAATCACGCAGGTCAACTGTAAAGTGACCATTAAAGTCATTGTTCATGATTTTGCGATGAGAATGTGTCCAAATGGAGTGGGCGACCAACATTTAAGATGAAATTTATGGGTAAGATCCTTGAAAATTTGTTGCCAATCCAGCATTAATGAACTGAATTTAGGGGGAACAACCAGATTTGAATTCAAAATGGACTATAAATTACATGTGGCTACCCAACGAAAAACACTTGGAATTTTTATGATTGAGTTGGTAAGCTCTCATACATGCATGAACCACACATTTTTTGAAGAATTGCTTGACGGCCCATCATTTGATAAATTTCTAGAGTCCGACAGCAATTTCATCCCTGACATGATCCCAAGATCAAAAACTATGGATGTCGAAGCAGTGACGACCAAGGGGTTGTGCCAGAGGTTGTTATGGAGGCAAAGGGAGCTGCTCTGGAGGTTGCAGAGGTACTAGTTGAAGTCCCCAAGTCACCACGGACGCCTAGACTAAAGCCACCCTGACCAAGGAGAGTGTGAAGGATAAGAAGGGCAAGTAGGTTGTGATACCGGTGCGTGTGTCGCCTAGAAGAAGCCACACAGGAAAAGGGAAAAACTATTAACTTGGAGCTGGAGGAGGAAGAGGTTGAGGACATTCCCAGGATGATGAGGATTTGGGGGTGGAATTGGAGGACGTTGAAGTCAAGGGTTCTGACCCTATAACTAAATTGCTCAAATACGTTCCTCCACACAAGGGAAAGACCAAGGTGCCGAAGGACATTGACGAAAGCAAGGTCGCCTTGCACATATCTTTCCTACCAAACAAAATTGTCTTTCAAGGACCGTGCTTGGATTAGGTTCTGTTGTTAAAATTGGAAGATTAGTACTTAGCTGACACTAAGAAGTTCCCTCACTTGGTGACATGATAGCTAATGTACTACGTTGCTCACACAACCACCGGGATGACTACGTGAGAACCACAGAAGTGGCTTAGGGGTGTAGACAAGGCAGGTCTGCTCAACCTGTTATGGGTGTTGCACTGCAATCGCACACCCATTATAGTATTGGTAATCAAGAAGCTACTATGCTTGGTTCATGATGGGTGTTTGTGGCTAGAGAAGTTGATACCCATCACCGATAGATAGATCCATAGGATCATATGGATACCTTATACAGGGAAAAATATGGCCATGATGTTTGGTGGAAAGGGTGGCAACTAGGCCCTCGTGAAGACCATGAAGGAGGAATTCAAGCTCGTGAAGAAGCCGCAACGCTATGCCATCTCGAGTATCTATGATCCTATGGTCAAGGTGGTCACATAGATTTTCACAGGAAAATTTATGCGGAAGTGTCACGCAAATGAAGTGTCGGCACCTGTCATCACTCTAGCATCCAAATGCAGCAAAGGAGTTTAGTTTAATTAGGCACACTATCTTTGGGGTGAGTTCCTTGCGAACTGCCACGAGGCATAGGAGCTCAGCAAGACCTTCCACTATATGTGGCTCTTGCTCTCCATTGTGCTGGTAGCCTAGGAGCTACTTGAAGATAGTCAATTCCCCTTTGTCGCACCAAACCTGCCAGAAGCAGTGAAGTACGCTTCGTTGTGGGTGACCAAGGATGCTTAGCGCATCAAGAATAGCAAGATCTTCTCGATCTTTATGGAAATGGATATACGCATCGCTATCAATCGCAAGCCGTGATTGTCGCCCACTATGTTTGCAAAACTGCAAGAGTACATGGAATTCAAGGTAGACTTTTAGCATGTATCGGTCAGGGCATGGAAGGACGTTGAGCAAAAGTGGCATGACTTGCCTTACTTGGAAACTAACGACGTGATCAATGCAATTCTTGATCGCTGGCCGACAGAGTGTCGCACTACCTCAGACTCATGATGGGATCAAGTTTGACACGTAGCACAAAGAGGAGGAGGCCAAGCTCAAAATGGAACAGATGGTCAACAAAAGGAAGAAGAAGGCTGGTGACAAGGCCCAGGTAGAGCGCAATGCCGCATAGCAGTTGGAAGAATAGATAGGTGGAGCAGAGCGTGGCTCTGACAAGGGTGCGAGGTCGCCCTCGCCCAAAACAGAGGAAGAAATGAACGAGAAAATAGAGAAGCACGGAGTGGACCTGCAGACGGCGTCATACCGTATCAAGCATCCTAGAGGATAGGAAAAATTTGGCCCACAGAAGAAATCCAATGCCAGTAAAAACGTCGCTGGAACCAATCACCCTAAGAGAGGGATATTTGAATGACATTGGAGATACGATGTGGCATGTCACCGCGGAGGTCCTCCAGTAGTTCAAGCAACAGCAGTAGCAAGTATTGGGGGCCATCCAGAAATGTATACACGAGCTGTAGATCAGTCCATCATAGGCTGGCATTGTGTCTACTAGCCTCACCATCGATACTTCAGAAGCCGCCAGGATGTTGCATGCGAGGGACTCCTGAGCAATAGTGATGCCAGAAGGAGAACTGACCACAAAGATCAAAGTTGATAGGCCCATTTTCAGTTCCCTCAAGGGAGTAGGGCTGAACTTGGCAGCACTTCCTGGAGAGGCGCTCCACCTACGATTAGATGAAGTGATCGCGAAGATGAGGGCCGACGAACAATGCACTTTGTAGGTGATCAGTGAGCAATAGATCAATAATGTGAAGTTGGCCCCACAGTGAGACTCTTCCATCACCACCATGAATGATGTAACCAACTAAAATGAGCACATAGTCCAGGTCATGGAGGAAGCATTCCAAATGCTCCCGGAGTTGGCCATTCCTAAGGGAGAATCGGTAGAACTGCGCGTTCGCAAACTTTCTACAAGGGTGCGCGACACTCGCACAGAGTTGGCTAACATTTAGTTGGAGCTGAACCTCCAGATTGCAGAGTTGCAATTGAAGGCCCAACATTCAACTCCACCCAAAGTAAAGGAGCAGCGCACAACCGCTATCACAGAGGTGATAGAGGCAGTAGACAATGCAGTAGCAGACTGCACATGATTTTTTAAATAGTCATTCGAGGTCCTGAATGGGCTGCAAGAGGATCCTAATATACAGAGGCCATAGATAGAGGCGCACGAACTATAGTAGCACTATGACGAGGTAAAAGGAATAGCACGCATCGTTGCCCTCACACAGAGACTTGCGAAGCTGCAAGAGGCCAAAACACTGAAGTAACAGGTAGATGTAGCGCAGTATAAAGAGGCAGTGTTGAAGGACTGCTTGAAGCCTTGGTTGCACAAAGCTTATTTTGTCATGGCCTCCATTAAAGGCAAGCTTTTTATTCTGTAGGCGACTCAGCAGAAGCTTCAGGCTGACAATTGATGACAAGCGATAGAGCAGATGGTTGAAGAAGTGAAGCAGACGGCTGCGCAACACACCGCTGAGGTTGTCATCATATAAGTTGAGTTGGGAAGTCTTTATGCCAACATCTCCATGCCCATAGAGTGACTCGAGGGAATGTCACCATGTTTGTGTTGAGGGCCTATTGAGAACGCATTCCCCCAAGAGTAATTTTGGGGCTAAAAGCTCATGTTTTGGGACAATCTTATAATAAAGTTGTAAAGTCTCCGCATTTTGTGGTCATGGAGTACGAAGGTGTCAAGAGTAATAAAGGGTTGTCTACCCTTATTTTGTAAAGTGTCAAGTTGGTTGTAAAGATCTACCCATGGTCCATGGACCATGGGATTATATAAAAAGGAGCTAAGTAAGCTCGCTCTAGGCAATTAGAACAATTAAGATTGGGAAGGTTTTGGTAGAAAAGTCTAAGTGTTTTCGAGTCTTCGTGTAGGTAGAGGCTCTACAACTGAGTGTGCAAAGGCCTACGGTGGAAGTCCACAACTAAGTGCATGGACCCCTGTAGCTATGTGCGCAAGGCAGATAGAGTCTGTATTAAAATGGAAGATATCAATAAAAAGAAGTATTCCACAATTACTGTGTATTTAGTCTCTGTTAATGCATCTGATTATATTGCGATATGGGTTTATTTTACAATGTTTATTTGATGCGTGAATGTATGTTATTATATCTCTTAATTGAACACAAGAAAGAATATCAATTTACATGATGTTAATTATAATTGATTGGTAAGATAAGTTAAACACTTGAGATAACTTGGGAACATATACAATACACTGTCATAGCAGTGCAAAAGTACCTGAACCGCTGGTTAGGGTTACGCGAAGTTCAACCATACACATTCATGGAGGTACTGAAGGGCGGGATAAAAGGTAAGAACAATAAGCCCTAAAGGCTTAGCCACCTGTGTGAACGTAGAAGCAGGACGTATAAACCAACATCACAATTATCTCAGGGTGCAGAAACTTGGTTCCAACATCCCCCCATACTACCTTAGGTGAGACTTCAGTCTGCGCTCCACAGGCTGATGCCGAAAGGGCCAGTAGTGTAGGGATTTGTTTGGCTGACTAATGCTGGACCTGGGTCAGGGCCCACAAAGCCAACATGATGATGCAGACCCTTTGACCAATAGCTTGACCTAGGTATTTGAATGGCCTTCCTGTTGTAATTTCTCCTCTACAAAGTGGCAACTCGATGTGGATACCTCCAACAACCTTCACAATTGAATTACTTGACTCTCCTACTACACCAAGCACGCAGTCTCTCCCACTGTGACCCAATTGCTCCCAAACTGCATCCTTCCTCGCCAAGGTAGCATTCTCCTCTGTTGGGTGATCTTATCTCTGTCTCCAATGGGAAAGAAATCCCTCCTAGGGTGGCACTCGAAATCCACCGAGGAGAGGGACAAGATTCACTCCTTGGGAAGCTCTTGTGTTGAACAACACTTGTAGGTTAGCTAAACAACCAAAGCAACAATAAAATTCTAAAATTATCAAAAGCCCCCAAATTTTGCTCACTTCCTTCTATTTATGCTTTCTCCCTTGGGCCCCATGTTGGTCCCTCAAATATTTTGATCCCCACTTAGTAAAATTGAAATGTCTTCATGGAGTGTGTATTTTGGGTGGGTTTGTGGCCCCCACAATCCACTAAAAGGCACATGGACCCCCTTTCTCCTAAGTTCTCCCATCAAATTTGCCTTAATCCAAAATAACAAAATTTCCAAAATTGATTTTCTCCTCACCTTGGGAAAATAATTAGGAAGGGAGATTGCAATAAAAAAAGGTATTCCTCCTTTCTGTTGATTCAGAGTTGGTTCTAGAAATAAGTAGTGGAGGACAATCAAACATACAATATTAGAGAAAAAAATGTGACAATCATTTCCATTGAAGACTATTTTGTTGAATATAACCCATGCTTCTGAATTATTCTTTTCCATATGGTATAGGTCCATCACTTTTCTTAAAAGTTGAGCAATCTCTTGAACCCATCCTTTACTAGAATATGCTCAGGGATGATACAAGTTTCTGCTGCAATGTCGTTGATGGGGTGGATCTTTGTTATCATCTCTATGTGCTCTATCCTTGGCTCTTTCATCTTCGTCAAATTCTAGAAAACTACAAATGTTACATATTTTTTAATAAATTTAATGGAAAGTTTCATTTGGAATGATGAGTTGAGATTATCATTTATCTATGGATGCAAAAGAGAAACAAAAAAGGGCATCAACAATAGCTCCAGAAAATTTTTGATATAGATAATCATGTTACAGTGCCAAATATCAATGTTTCTTATACCGAGGGTTTTAATGTCATTGAGGATTATACATCCCCATTGGCTACCACCCCACCTCTGGACCTTTCCTTGCATTTATGGCAAATCCATGTTTTGAATTACAAATGAATAGAAGATGAGGCCAATGTCATTCTTAAAATACATCACTGTGTAGGACACTGCATATCACTCATGTTCCTATTATTGGATTTTACCAGAAAAATTTGTCAACCTAAATCCATGCCATGTATACCACATATTAACCGATAGAGTGGAAGCAACCTACCCATATGGAATTTAATAGGAATTCTGTAGGCATTATGGGGTGTGATGTTTGTGGTTTGGTGTACAGTTTTGCATATTTTCCAATTTATGGCTATGTTCTTGTGGATGAAAGACAACAAAATGCTCAGAGGTCCTCCAAGAGTAATTCATCATCTAAAGACCCTTTCTCATGTCAAGGTTGATCTTGAAGAAATTTCCATCGTCACAAAGGCTATTGACGAGGTTTTTATATGTGTTTCCATTCTCATATATTGCAATGCTTTTTGCCTTGCGTTTTTAAATCTTTTAGCTAATAATAACATCTGACCTGATAATCAACATTTCATTACTATGTAGATAGTTAATGATCTTGTTATTAGGATTGTTGGTGTAGTATTTTCACGGTATTTTGACCATTTATATGGTAAGTTTTCATTAATTTTGGGTTCTTATTCACAATTCATTTCAATGTATCTGTAAACTATGTTACCAGAAATGGGAAAATGAATGAGAAATAGGACTATAGGGTTTCATGGGATAAAGATGTGTCAACCATGTTATTTATATAAATTGTTTTACAATATAAATAATGGTTACTGATATTCTCTTTTTCTTTTAAGGGTTATTATAAAAAATGACTAATGCTAAATGACATACATGAATTCCCAAACACATCTGAAATATTTTACATACCTTACAAGGCTCAAACACATCAAAAATATTTTGCATATTTTGCGATAACCACTGTGCCAATATTTAATAGCCATGATTGCATTACCTAGAGTTCATCAGCGTAATTCTTGTGGTTAAAAGGTAGGATGTCCTCATCACCAAACTTGAGTGAAATTATTCCCCAAATTCCTTCCACTATTGAGAAAACTCACCATAGCCTTTTTTTTAGAAAAGTTATTTAGAATTCACTCCTTTGGTATCATCCGAAACCAGAAGGGTTGCATCCATGATTTGGTCTTTGGAGATGATTCTGTGGGGAAGATTAGATGTGTGAGACAGGAAAGTGTTCCCTCTACAGACAGAGGTAACCCCTCTAGCCCTAGAGTGGGTCTAGTCACAAACAAGGACAAATTAACAACAATTCTCCTTAAATAGTTCAAGTTAGAGCCCTACCTCAACTGGTGGTCGATGAAGTTCCGTTGCGTCGTTCTAGCTTCCGCTTCCTTCTCCGAATGATTAATCAACCTGAAACAAAGCAAGGAAATATAGTGAAGCACATAACTGGATACAACAAAGAACTATTTACTCATAAGGTCAAGAAATCATGAGCTATCTAATACATTGCATACGAGATATAGGAGAAAATCATTGATCGTATTAAATATGAAATAGAGTAAGCTTACAACCCAGGTCTTGACGTCACAAGCCTTCTCAAGAGGGTCCAGCCAGCAAGTCCCTCAAGCATTCACCCTTGAAGATGGTTCTCCCAATACAAAATCTCTCTAACTCACAAGCTTCACACAAGATCAAAAGCACTTCACAACCTTCCTCAAGCTCTCTAACAATCCCACACTTGTCACACCAACTACTTATCAAGCTCACAATACTATCAGCAACACTCCAAACACTAAGAATTCCAAACTAGCTGCTCATAGCAATGGTGGAGGCTTAAATAGGAGAAGGAGTCTCCATGAATGGTGGGAAGATGAACTTATCTCCAAGGAAGGTGGCTCAAATGACGAAACAAACATGCTAGAGAAGGGAGGGCGAGATATACAAGGCCAACAACCAGGTCTGGATTCATCTCGAAGGCCGGCTGTTAGAACAAACTCGCCAGATTGGATCATCGTGGGCACATAACTGTCTTGGAGCACTGACATCGCGACCACATAACATATAAGTTCATGCCATCACGAGAAAATAATACCAACAGGTGTGCTGTCTATGAAATTCAATCATCGTGGGAATCACGTGTACTTCCACGATGACAGTGCGTGTAATCTATGTTGGAGCGCTCATCAGCACATTTATTTTGGAAACAGTCGCGATCATACACAAAACTTTGGCAAAGTGGGTCATTTGGCAACATCAGAGAGCATGAGCATGAATGGTCTAGACTCAGGACACAATAGGAAGACTGGAATGAAGGAAGTGAAAAATTACTGTGTAACAGATGCCCCCTAAAGTATGAAGCCCGAGAGAGTGGGAGGGGTGAAATGCTTTATGAAACTGACTAAACTGGAGCACCACCGGGAAGGACCTGCACGCAAGTACAACTGATAACTTTGATCATGAATTACATGTAGTCGAGGTATGGGTGCAGCCATCCAAAAGACATATGAAATGGGTCTGTGGTATGGACGCAGCCACCCAGCTAATGAGACCATAATGACAAAAGGTATAGTCGCAGCCATCCATGAAGACTCAGGTATGGTCGTAGCCATCCATCAATGTGTCATGTAATCATAAAACCAAGTCGCGCAGCCCGAACATAAGTAAGCTGAGTTCGGGGTCTTGAATCCATCCGTTCCGAACAGAGTACAAGTCCAAGCATGCGAATACATGAGTTGAAGTCGAACAGGCATGAACATCGTCTGATTACCAGCCAATAGTGAAAACTGTTAACAGACGCGAGAGGTACCACCAATAATGACAATGGCCCTCAAGTTACGATAGGTACAATCTACGGCGTGCGAATTAGTGAGCTAGCGTCGAACACCCGCAGAGTCATTCGATCAGAGGCCAATGATGAAAACCTCGCGTCAAACATGAAGAACCTGCCATTGAGGCATCCAGGCTCTAAGGCACCGAAAGGGAGTCTCTAGATCATCTTCCTAGATAATGAACTGAAGTCGATAGGAAGTGACCTTGATCGAAGGTGGGCCATAGTGTTTCCCACATCATCGACATGAGACAAAGGAAAAAATGTTGTGGCGAGTCAGAATTATGTGAGCTATCAGAGGGAAGGTTGTTATTCTGTAGAGGTCAACTTCTCTTGAACATATCGGTGGCACGACAGTGGACTTGGCAGTATTGACATCAAATGAGCAGAGGTCATGGGGACAAGGCAATGAGCAGATGAGAGGTCAAACAGGGTAATCCAAACCCATGGAGGCAAGTGTAAAAACAAGACGAGATGTACCCACCCAGACATGAATGCAGACAAGTGCCATGTTCAAGAGCGACATACTGCCGACACGACAATGATTGTGGCTCCATTTTCCCCACCATTTCTGGTGAGTACCCCAGTTATTTTTTGATGACAAGCTTGACGAGGATAGCATATGCTTGTTATTTTGATGAAATCCGATGTCATTGAAGTTTTAACGAGTCTGACAAAGGAAGAACTCAGCGTCTTTTCATGTTTAGAGAGTTTGAAAAGACAGCGGGAAAAAAAACTCCAGGGGGGTCTTTTTTCATAAAGTTGTGTCTCTCGAGCCTGAAAAAGTATAAAACAATGCTCGAAAGAACCGCCTGACCAAAACGATCGAGGAGTACTTTTCGTAAGTAGTGACTTTGACCCGAAAAAGTAAAAAATCGGTCAGAAGCACGTCATTTTGTAACCAATAACAGGTTCGAAACAACAAAAACCCGGCGATCTTTTTAAGTTTAAACGGTTGAAAAAAGAGCTTAAAGACGACCGCCCCTCACTTCTTTTAACGAGCTGAGAGGGAGACTCGGCCATCTTTTCATATTTCACATTGGAAAAGAACTTAAAGACGACTGATCGGGACCAAGTGTGGATAAAACCGTCGTAATTCCACCAGCTGAGACCCTGCACAAAGAACTACACGCGTAAACCCGTTCTAGATAAAATAAACAATGCGCATAAAAGTATAGTGAAAAACTATATTGGACCCAGAAAACAGTAAAAACATGATAAAAAACCCATATTTAGGTAACATAATATCTAATTCCTCAAAATTTACCATAAATAGGGGGTAAACCATATATTTTCACCATTGTTACCATTGCACCTTTGGAGAGCGACTTGGAACGTTGAAGTTGGCGAGCAAAATTCGGCCTCCTACGTTCACCAATCATCCGGAAGCGAGCCCCAAGTAAGTACATTTTACCTTGCGCCTTGTTTTGAAGCCCTTTTTTCATTTTTTAACGATGGGAAGTGGTGATTTGAGCGGATTTTTGGAAACTCATTCCGCTCTCGGTCAGCGCGGATTTTCCTATCGGGTCCGCGATGACCGATAAAAAATCACACAGGCCACGCCCGGATCAGCGCAGAGAAGTGATGTACTTCCACGCTGACCCGGGAGAAATATCAAAGGCACCCATTATCAGCGCGACTGTTTTAAAAACAGTCGCGCTGGCGCCGCGCAACAAATTTTTAACAAAATTTACGTACAAAACTTGGCAAGCAGGGAGCTAATGATTTTCTTTGATCTTGCAGGGTACAATGGCATTTGTTTGGCAAGAACGTGCACATGATAATCATGACATAGAGGCTTTTGCCGATGCTGGGTGCCGAAACGCATTGCGGGGGTGCGGTTTGCTCAAATTTTTCCTAACTCCGCGCCTACGAGCACAACCCGACTTGCTAGAGTTTCTGATCAGGGCTTGGAACCCTGAGGATGTGAAATTCATCATCCGAGGTCGAGATATTGAATTTGACTCGATGGATATCTATTTTTTGACCGGGCTCTCCCGTCGAGGAGAGAGGCCTATCTTGGAGGGGCAGCAACCCGGAGGCGATACCTTGGAGATGCTCATGGCTCAGGTGTGCCCACAGGCACGCAGGTCACACAGTGGGAAGGTGTCAATCCCAACCGTGCCGGACTTAATCCTTCGGGCAATGCTCTTCATGATAACACGGGCAGCAGGCTCCCAAGCCCAACATGAGGCTTCGAAGAACCATCTCCGACTGGCCCTCGATTGCCTAAATCCAACCATGTTCAACTGGGCAGAGGCAGTGACGGCGAGCATGAAGAGGCAACTAACCAACTGTCATCGAGGAAGGACAAAACAGTTTGGTTATGGATCGATCTTGCTCCCGCTCATGTTCGAGCGGGTGCCGGCATTGCAGCTGCAGGACATGGCGTTGGATCCACCTGGACCACGCGAGACACGAGCCACGCGATGGGCTCATGTCATGCCACGAGGAGGTGGCGGTCGACCAGTAGCGTGGGGCATATATTTTCGAGAGTGGCTAGAGAGACAGACGATCTTCGTGGAAGATTGGCCGTATGCCGGCATGGACTTCCGCGGAGACCCTGACATGCTGCTGCCTGCTGGAGAGCAGTGGGATGATGGTGGTAAGACACTTGATCTCTTTTTTTGATTTTCATTTTTATAATGTTTAGATTTTTTCATGTACATGTCCTAATGAGGAATGCTATGGTATTGCAGATGTAGGACCTGCGAGACCCCTTGGTCTAGCTCCAGAGGCCCGGAGGGATGCGCAGGGCATTGGAGCTCTAGCCCTGGCTCCTCCGGGAGATGATGCCATGGAGACAGTGATCCGGAACCTGGAGGGTTTACTGACTGGGGTTCCAGATTACATGGGGATAGAGGAGGTCCCCATAGCGTCCCAGATCCACACAGTGGGAGTGGAGCCTAGGATGCACCGCCTATTGAGGCGGGTGGCACGAGCGGCTGGGCAGTATAGGGAGCACAACCCGCCGCAGTAGACACCTAGGTTTTTATTTCCTGCTGGTGATTTTTGTGAGAGACAAGTGTCTCGGATGTACAGAAACACAGACTCTTTTTAGACATGTACACTTATTTTTTGAGCGCCTTAGTGCGCCACACGATGTATATATATATATATATATATATATATATATATACCAATTTTGGATGGATCTTTTTCATGTGATGATGTTTTTATATGCTATGCAAATGTCGGACACAAAATGTAATCTAATGTATCATTTGCATAACAAACGACCCATTGTGAAATGTATTTAATCACACACATATTTTTTTTTTTTACACAAGCTTAAAAACACACATGATAATCACATATGCAAACTATGCTTGGAGATGAGTTTTATTTTTATGCAAGCTTAAAAGCACTCACACACATGCAGACTATTCTTGGAAAAATAAGGGAACAGGCATGCCCCTTAGCATGGTGTCTCAATTCGAGGTACATGCCCCCCAAGCTTCAGTCCATTGAAAATGGAGTGAAGGTTGACATTACTATTATTGCGCTCAAATTGCACGAGCTCATGTTTCATTATTTTAATGAGGTTGACACAGGTAAAGGAACTATCCTCGTAACACTTTGTTTCGTTTTTTAATGAGGTCGTCAGATTCAAGAGAACTATCCTCAGGACTCTTATTTCATTTGTTAATGAGCTTGACACAAGATCAAGAACTATGCTCGGCACACGTTGTTTCGTTTTTTAATGAGGTCATCACAAGGGCGAAACTATCCTTGGACACCTAGTTTCATTTTTTAAGGAGATTGACACAAGTAAAGCGAACTATGCTCCGATGGAACTTCACCACAATGAATAGGAAGTTGAGGCCCCCAAGAGTGCCACTCCTGATGGAAGGCAAACATCTTGGAAGTCAGGGCCCAATGCCCCCAGGACGTTATGCACGACGGCGACATCACTGGATCTAGGCATGGATAGGTGGCCACGTAGTTGATCTGTGGTGGAGCAGATGCAACTGGTGGATGAAAACGAGGAGGGGAGGACAACTGTGCAGGAGGCACCCGGGGATGAACAAACGATAATTGATCTATCGTCACTATCCTTCCATCGTGTGGAAAGCAAACAACACGGAAAATTGACAAGAGAGGAATTTGAATTAATCTCTTTGTCAACAGGGAGACGATCTGCAGCTGCAGAGAGACGTTGATAACCAACGGGTAGTTGGGGTGAGGGAGCATCGATACTTTCCAAAGTAACAAAGGCTTTATCCATGAGCGGACAAAGGTGAAGGGGATGATTCCCTTCACAAAGTCTACAAGGTTTCACTTACCATTCCCAACTGATAGGGTAGCATCCCCGTGAGATCCAGAGGATGATGAGGGGCGGGCCGGATTGCGAGACCATACTTCTAGGACCCTGGGAATGCCAGGATAATCGCAGAGAAGATGGTCCTCCTTGCATAATCTACAAGGAAATTTGACCTTCCGTGGAGGAGCAGAAGGTGGCCCTACTTCAGGTGGACTCGGAGGAGTAAGAGCTATACTTGTAGCCTCTCCCTTAGGAGACTTCTTCTTCTTGGTCCTCTTCTTCTTCTTCTTAGCCACCTGGTTACTTGAATCGAGACTCTCACCAGGCGAAGTAGAAGAGGAGGACGTAGAAGTAGGCGTCGAAGGGGAGAGATCCACCTTAGAATCAACATGATGTTGTTCAGGTGGAGGGACTGATTGACCAGACAGTGAGATGACAGGGACCAAAGAGGTTGAGAACAACCAAACCGGAAACCCAACAGTTAACCCTAGGAGGGACAACATTTCCATATAAGCAGCACCAACATTCTCGAGAGGAGGGAGATGACGAGGATTCCCGTCAGGAGGGATAGTTGGGTTGGTGAACCCTGGAAAAGTTTCCATCGAGAATGAAAAAGAAACCTACTCAAGCTAACGTGAACAAGACCTAACCGGGTAAATGTGAATGCGGCCGAATAAATTTTTAAGACAAAGGAACTGAACTTGACCTTTTCATGTTTTAAGAGTCGAGAAAAGGACAAAAAGGTGACTCTAGTCGCCTTCGAATGTTTTGTGAGCCCGAAGTGACAAATGCTCAAGTGAGCCTTTTCTTTTAAGGAGTCTAAAAAGGATCAAAAGTGACTACTCTGGAGAGCTAGGCAAAAGGGTTTACCAAACAAATCCGTAAAACTGCATATACACCTTGGCAGTCATATGAAAACCAAGGACTTTCTATACGACAGTCAATCTTCCAAAATGTTGTGTTTAGTGCGTTACAGCTTGTAAGGCGGCGAACACGGCTTCCTATGGATAAAGGATTGATAACCTAGTGGGGTCTCCCCATATACTCGACGGTACGTGGGAGCACAAATCCGTGTTAGACCACTATCGAGTCACAAGAGGAGGAATCACCCAACCATAATGTGAAACAACAGTGACTAGGTTTAACGACGCCAGAGCACGTCTCTAGCCTAGACCTCTAAACAGTGTGCGTTATGTTCCAATGCGTTTTTAGGTTCATTCAGTTCGTTTTAAGGTTGATCTTGTATTAGGTTTCAGTTTTCAAGCCTTATCGTATGTAATCTCTCAAAATTCCCTAAATGAAAACTATATGCCAAAATATGTCATTTCATTCGATGAATGCTAGTTACGAGAGGGTTCGAGAGCTTTCACGCAAACGAAATGATCACAACACAACAAATAGCTTCCCTAATGCAGCTAATGGAAATTCACAAACTTTTCTTCAAGATCACTAATCACTAATCAAAATGAAAAGCTTCTAATTCTCATTAACTAACACAAAGCAAAAGAGATGCTTCTTTTTGTTGACGGAAAAGTGCATTTAACAAACTTTGAGAAACGATAACAAACAAATGTGGGAAACCGGTTGAGTCCAAACAACTGTGATCTGTGTCCGGGAAGTGAAAAGAAATTGAAACAATGTCAAGATTGGTTCAACAACGATCACTCAATCAACCAAAAGCAAGCAAAGAGGAAGGCTCAATCAAACCAATAGTAAGCAGCAAATGAGTAACGAAGCAAAACTAATCCGACAAACTAGGTCACAAAAGCAAAAAGGGAAGATTCGCTCAACCAAACTCACAAGAGAGTGCTTCAATCTCTTAACAGTGAAGAACAAGTCATAAACCAAGTGAGAACAGCAGGGGATAGCAAGACCAACAGGTTCAGGAGGCAGAATTGAAAAAAATTCAATTCTACAGGAATCAGCGCGGGTCGTACACAACAACAAAGCGCTAATAAGGACTTACGCGTAGCAACAATGCGATGTCAGCGCGGAAGTACACACCTTTTCCGCGATGGTCCGAAAAACACAACCGTCGCGACTGTTAATCACAATAACGTGATGAACAGAAGACTACAAAAAGGGTGGCGCGATGACAACGCGACTGTTAAATTAAAAAACGTGATGATGCCCAAAAACAGCCACAATCGAGCCAAAAACTCCCAAACCAAGACAGTCGATCTTTAAACAGGAAAGGTATTTCCTAGACCGAACTAGGAAACCAAGAAACAGAGAACTAATCCCCAAATTTTGAAAAGAGACCAAAACAAAAACTCAAGGAAAGAATGAACCAAAAGGATAAAGGCTAGCTCCCCCCCGGAGTCGCCAATTTGTGAGACAGGAAAGTGTTCCCTCTATGGACAGAGGCAACCCCTCTAGCCCTAGACTAGGTCTAGTCACAAACAAGGACAAATTAACAACAATTCTCCTTAAATAGTTCAAGTTAGAAGCCTACCTCAACCGGTGGTCGATGAAGTTCCGTTGCGCCGTTCCAGCTTCCGCTTCCTTCTCCGAATGAGTAATCAACCTGAAACAAAGCAAGGAAATACAACAAAGCACATAACCGGATACAACAAAGAACTATTTACTCATAAGGTCAAGAAATCATGAGCTATATAATACACTGCATACTAGATATAGGAGAAAATCATTGATCATATTAAATATGAAATAGAGTAAGCTTACAACCCAGGTCTTGATGTCACAAGCCTTCTCAAGAGGGTCCAGCCAGCAAGTCCCTCAAGCATTCACCCTTGAAGATGGTTCTCCCAATACAAAATCTCTCTAACTCACAAGCTTCACACAAGATCAAAAGCACTTCACAACCTTCCTCAAGCTCTCTAACAATCCCACACTTGTCACACCAACTACTTATCAAGCTCACAATACTATCAGCAACACTCCAAACACTAAGAATTCCAAACTAGCTACTCATAGCAATGGTGGAGGCTTAAATAGGAGAAGGAGTCTCCATGAATGGTGGGAAGATGAGCTTATCTCCAAGGAAGGTGGCTCAAATGACGAAACAGACATGCCAGAGAAGGGAGGGCGACATATACAAGGCCAACAACCAGGTCTGGATTCATCTGGAAGGCCGGCTGTTAGAACAAACTCGCCCAGACTGGATCATCGCGGGCACATAACTGTCCTGGAGCGCTGACATCACGACCACATAACATATAAGGTCATGTCATCGCGGGAAAATAATACCAACAGGCGCGCTGTCTATGAAATTCGGTCATCGCGGGAATCACGTGTACTTCCGCGATGACAGCGCATGTGATCTGTGTTGGAGCACTCATCAGCGCGTTTATTTTAGAAACAGTCGCGATGATACACAAAACTTTGGCAAAGTGGGTCATTTGGCAACATCAGAGAGCATGAGCATGAATGGTCTAGGCTCAGGACACAATAGGAAGACTGGAATGAAGGCAGTGACAAATTACTGTGTAACAAGATGGTATAATTACCTGTAACATGTCTGCAAAAGTTTAGGTCTCTAAATTTTTCCATCCACGTGTATTTGTCATACAGAGAGTGGTAGACTGGATAATCTGTGAACATATTTTCTGAAATTAATACCTTTTTACGATGCCATATTATAAGTTTGTTTCTATCAGGTTTCGAACTTTTTTTCTCTTAAACTAAAATGATTATAAAAGACTAGCATATTAAGATGATGAAATTGTGCCCAACCATTCCCATAGTAAATGTCTATTGTAGGAACTCTAATTTAATGCAAGAAAGAAGTAAAGTCTGAGCCTCCTCCGCCTAGTCTACCAATATGATATTCAATCATAGCAAAGAAACCAAACTAATTATCATATTATCAAGAGACTAAAATATTAAGTTATAAATTAAAGAAAACTAGAACATCAAAATATATGTATAGCATACCATAGCTAGCTCATATTTATTGTTAGTTGCAAACCAGGATTCATAGATAGTTTGGGGTGCATAATCAGGATCTACAACCTAAAAAAAAATATAGTAAGTTATGAGAAGGCAAAAATAATATACTAAAACAATTCTGACATTCACATCCAATAAGCCCTGAATAAATTCATCAGAATAATTATGATTATTTCCTCAATACCATATACTAAGAAAAGGATCAAACCTACTTGGTTTCCTCCTTGAGAAGATTATCTAGTTGGCGTGTAGCAGAAGCAATAAAACCTGGCCCTATGACTACACAATCCACATTGATATACTCGACTTCTCTTGAGTACCATAAATCATAGGTCTCCTCTACCCACTCCATGGATCCTACCCATCCCACATCAAAAATATTGGCTTTCAATGGTCCTTTCTTAAATAGTTAACAAATTCGAATTTGAATATGGATCCAAATTCAATTTGATACAAAAAAAAAAATTCCTCTGCCTTGTTATGGATATAATGTTTTAACAATATATACATTATGTATTATGTTATGTATATAAGTTGTTTTATGTTATGTATATAGGATGTTTTAACAATATACATTATGGATTATGTCGTATATAAGTTGTTTTATGTTATGTATGTGTCAAGATAGGAAATGAAACTACAACACAATGAAAAACAAGGTCTCCCAATCAAGTTTATTGTACTATGATATGTTCATAAGTTTATACATTAAACCTAATTGGTTTCCTCCCTGAGAAGGTTATCTAGTTGGGGTGTAGAAGAAGCAATAAAACGTGGCCTTGAAACTACACAATCCACATTGATATATGTGACTTCTCTTGACTACAATAAATCATAGTTCTCCTCTACCCACTCCATGGATCCTACCTATCCCACATCACTTTCAATGGTCCTTTCTTACATAGTTAAGAAATTTGAATTTGAATATGGATTCAAATTCAATTTGATACGGAAAAAATTCTTCTTTACCCTCTTATGTATATAATGTTTTAACAATATATACATTATGGGTTTTGTTATGTATATAAGTTTTTTCTCTGTTATGTATATAGGATGTTTTAACAATTTACATTATGGATTATGTTATGTATATAAGTTGTCCTCTGTTATGTATGTGTCGAGATAGGAAAGGAAACTAGAAAATAATGAAAAGCAAGGTCTCCTGATCAAGTTTCTTGTACTATGATATGTTAATAAGTTTATACATTAAATTTTTCTAACCATAAATATTTTGAAAAAGAAAAAATCTTAGTCTATTGGTTTCCCTTAACCCTTTCAAGAATTTTGAATCTCTTAAGAGATTTGTGGTGGGTAAATTTCTCCATGGGGACTTCATTTCCTATTTTCATGTTTCATGAGTGTTGCTAGCTACTATCAAGCACTGTATATCTTCTCTGCATCCAACAACTCTTAATATCACTGGTTTGTGTTTCTACAGTGGTTAAAAACTATAAATATTAACTTTCTATCAAGCGCAACTATAAAATTATTTTTTCAAATTAATTAACTTCATACAGATGAAGAAGTTGAAAAATTGGACAGACTAGACCTACCCCGAAATGGCTGGTGGCTCTCCCACATTGTTACATGTTTTTCACTCTCACCTACATACACTTTTTCTTTGCTAAGCTCTCTTGCCTTGCCAATCCAACCGACCTACATGCCCTTTTTAAATGACTGACACCCCTACCTTATTAGTACCAACTTATCTGCCTTCCCTTTTACCATTGGGCATCCTTAGTGTACCACTACTAATAATTACATGCCCTTTTCATGCTGGGAATCCTTACTGTAAGTGATCAAGAGTTACATGCCCTTTGTATACTTGTTTCCCTCCCCATATGGCTTAGCTAGTTACACACTGTTGGCATTATGGTACAGGATTGGAGCTATGACATAGGTGTTGTCCTTGATGGCAACTCTATCTAGTGACAGATCTCAGTTCAGGATTTCAGAATGAAAGAAATGTCATATACGCAGGTTCAGCTAGCTAAAATCGCGTATACACACGGGTTTGAAGTTTTGAAGGTGCGTATGCGTATACACGCACTTTCATGCAAGAGAAAGCACGTATATGTTGGAAATCTTACCCTTGGTCCATGGCAGTTAGTCCTTGGTATTTGAACCTATGGTTTTGGACCATGGTATCTCATCAGACGTGTTGATCCCAAGTATTGAGCCTGTGGTATTGTGTTACTATGGTTTTGGTTCGTGGTATTGAGAAAGGCCTAAGACTATAAAAGGAGGAAGGAATTCATTTGACAATGTATCTTTTGAATCAATTGAATATCAATCGGGTGGTAGATCTGAATCTCTTGTGATTGGGGTTATGGTGCAGATCTGGATCTGAATGAAGGAAGAACTTGTGTGCAAGATCTATTGATGGGTCATAATCTTTAAGGCTTGAATGTTAATATCTCTGTATGATTTTGATCTGTTCTGTGAGGCGCACGCTTGATCTATAAATCTGATAATCTGGGTTTATCTGTATTTGACTGTCTGAAAGAATAAATTATCCTTTATAGATCTGTACGCAGGTTCAGTGAAGTGAAGGTGCGTATACACGCTGGTTCAGTAAAGGTAAACTGCGTATACGCAGGTTGCTCCACTCACAGGAGCGTATACACGCAGGTTTCAGGTTGTGTAAGTAGCGTATATGTATCTCATTGTGATCTAACTGCCTCTGCTTACTGCTACAGTGTTCTGGGTTCAGAATTTGGTATATTGTCACTGTTATTGTGTTCTGGGTACAACTTTCAGAGAAGTGTTAATTTGTTTGTTCGGTTGAAAAGGAGTTTTGGGTATAGCAGAAATTTTGATTGATGTGTATGGATCCAGTCTGAAAATTAATGAAACGTGGTCCCTGAAAGCAAAGGAGGTTGTAGCCTTCTGCAGGTAGGAGCCTGCGTACTAGTATCTCAAGCTAGTACAAGAACTAAGGGGGTAGTAGCTCCCTTCCAGGAGAAGCTGGAGAATGAGAGAGAGTTGTAGCTCTCTGCAGGTTGTAGCCTGCATACTGGTAAAGGACTACACCAGTACATTGAAAAAGAAGTTTCTAATTAAAGAGAGATAGAGACGAATTGCAACAGGTGGTTTTCACCCACATTGGTTTTCCACCTTATATCTTGTGTTCTTGTTTGGGATTGTCTTTCTGCTCTGTTTTATTGTTTCTGGTTACTGGTTATTTGCTTCTAAAACACAGATTAACAATCAACATCAAAAAGATAAAATGAATTAAAAGATTGAATTGTATACGCGGGTTTCCCTTTGCATAATTGTGTATATACGTGGGTTTAATTAGATGAAGTAGCGTATATCATTTGATTTTGAAAAATTGTTATTTGTCTTAATAATACTGATTCACCCCCCTCTCAGTATTATTTCCAACACACACCCTTTTAATCTTGGGTACCCTTATGTATTGTTGGGCTAGGAACATGCCCTTTTATACTGGGAAGTGGGAACCCTTGTGTATTACTGAGCTAAATACATGTCATTTTCATGTTCGAGACTCCCATTGTAGAATTAAGTTGCCACATGCCCATTTGACGCTAGACACTCTGAACACACTACTAAGATACATGCCCTTTTCATACTAGGTAACCTTGTCAAGTTCCTTACCATTGAGCCACATTCCTCTTTCATGTCATGCATCCTTACCATATGATCATGCCCTTTTAATTCTGATCACCCTTAATCTACCACTACCAGGTCAGTTATATGTCATCCTTAATGTCAAGAACCATTATAGCATAATCTAATTCCATGCACATTTCACACTGAACACCCATATGGTACCACAACCATTGAGCTCCATGCACTTTCATTGTTGAGTACCTTTCTATATGCCCTTTTCATATAGGGCACCCTTACTATACCACTAAATCAAACGTGATCGATCAAAGTTTTATTAACATCCATGACACTGCTTGGTCTATGGGACAAAAAGTTATTTCCTTTTGAGGCCAAACCTTTACAGAAGTATGAAAAGTCAAATGTAGGTATGTTATATTAAGGAAGTAGATAAATTATATAAAGCACATTTTTAAGTATTTTTGAATAAAAACATTTGACTGCTCATCTGGGAAACCCCCTTGGGGTAGGTCATCTACTCTATTTGGGTGCTCCTATACCAATTTGTTCTTGATATGAATCACCCTTGATGCCCTTCCTGCAATGTCATCCATTTTGTTGTAATGAGATACCATTTCCCCACCAATTATTTCCCATCTCAAGAATTTTTTTAATGTGGTTATATTCCTTCAATTGGAGAAAAAAATTTTGTTTGATCTCTACTTCCCCTACCTGAGGAAACAAGTCGTTAAGTTCCCAGTAAGAAGCTAAAGAATGAAAGTGTCAGAAACCTGACAAGTCCTGTTGTCCCATTCCTCTATGGGTTTACTCTATCTATTTGTCTCATAATATAACCATAACCTATGAGATTTTCCTAAATTTAGCTAATGCATGTTTCCTCTCCATGGTATATTTAATTTAGATATCTTTGTATCTCAATCTAGCATATTGTGGGGTTGAACTGGTTGATATGCTATTGTTACTTTTTCTACAGTTTAATTGTCCTATGGCAATGTTTTATGTATTTTTTCATCTCCTTTTTGTAAATTAGGAATTATCTCTTTTATGAAACAAATTTTGATCCATTTTCTACATTGTATCTCCCATTTGTTTTTCATTTTATGAAGGAATTCCTTGTTGATCTTACATGGGAGATGCTTGCTACACATATTATCCACTCTTTTTTTGTAAAGAATCAACAACTTTATCACTTCCAGTGCAAGCGAGTATGAATTTAACAACTTTGGTTTATTTATATCGACCTCCCAAGCATAAATTTTCTAGTGCTATGAGGTGCTCTATTAAGCTTCAGAGTGTTCTTGCTGCTAAGATGGCATCATCTGCACATAGTAATATTTTTAATATTACTGTGATGTTCAGCCCTTCCCCAAAAACAATGTTGGGAAGAAAAGGTATCCTTTCTTACTCCTATAACACTGCTAAAATAGTCCAACACGCCCTCCTTGGTTCAAATTTTGGCCTCATCCTTATCATGCAAATCATGAACTACTGTTTTCCCTATCGGCTAGGAAGCCTAGCTTGGAGAGTCGATCCCATATCACTAGGGACCACATTAAAATATTTTCTGAATTCTACTATATAACACCACAAGTCATCCTTTGCTACAACTGAACTTAACTGGATTTCAAATTATGAGAATATTATGGAATCTAATGGAAAGGAATGAAGTCAATTGTTTGACCTCTCTCTTGTTCATAAGATTTTGGAACATTTCTAGAATCTACAATCAAGATAAGGATGGCTATCACCTGCCATGTCATCTATGGCATGTACCATCAATGTTGAGATATACATCCTTTTCATGTCGGGCACCGTTGATGGTTCAATGTCAACACTGGGACTAAAAAAAATATAAATCAGTAAATTGAAGAAAATTGGTTGAGTAGTTTGTAGCTTTTGTTTTCTCAGAAGTCCTAAATTGCATTACTTTGGATTCCAGAGCAGATGATGTTATGGAAATATTTTTTTTGATGTTTAAGAAATATTTCTAACATCAGAACACTTTACCTTTTGTAAAATCAACAGCCAAGGATAGATCATCCTACCAAAAAGCATAAAACTTTCAAATCCAAACAGTCCTTCTAGTGAATATGAGACCGTCACTAGGACTCCATGTGAGAACACATTGCATCATGAATACTCTGTTCAAATTCTTTTGCTCCTATCATTTACTTCATTCATGTTTATGATTTTCTTTTGGCAGAAGCTTGAATACATGATGGAGAATCCCCAAGAAGCAAGATGGGGGAATGAATTTGCCTTTTGGATGCTCCTTGTTCGATTACATAAGCACCAATAGGAGGATGTCTTCCTCGAGTATTTCCTTGTGGCAAGAGCCGAATTAAAGAGGAAGAAAGAATCTTACCAACCTTGATTCAACTTGTTTCTCAAAGGCTTATTTCCCCATGTTTTTGGAGTTGATGTATTCACTAACCATTGCATTAAACATTATCCAATGCATTTCGTTCAGCTATTTATGGATCAAATTTGATAAATTAATAAAATATTATCAATCTATTGATGATAGACTATAATGAAGACACTATACAGAGTATGCTAGAACACGACTCTTTTATTTTCAAACGTAATGGGCCCAGTGGGACCAGTTCAATTCCTTGATAACCCGGTAACTCATATCATCACCACCATCACTAGAATGCCTTAGGTGGATATTTAAATTTGAGTTCCATATGTAATTTTCAAGGTTTCAGGTCAGATGATAATTATACGTGTTGTATCTTTTTTAAAAATTTTGATAATTATACCTGGTATCTCTTTTTTCATATTTTACTTTCTGGTTTCAAGGCCTAATAGTACATTTCTAGAGTTATGATGGGAAAGAAAAGCTTACAAAAAAGGTTACAGAGGATATTAGCACTTTTTTCCCGTGGAAAGAATCTCATTTCCCACAGATATGGCCATTATATTTGTACCTGGACTACACCCAATCCTATGTTGCAGAGAATTTGTTAAGGCCACATGAGACCTCATGGAGCCAATGCTCCAATAAGCAATGATATATTGATAATATTTTGGTATATCATACTTGCTCCCACGTATGTTGTGCTCAAATTGAAGTAAAAACTACAATGGGTAACATAAATCACATATTGCATAAAGCCCAATTCAGAATAAATAAATAAATAAATAAAATCTATCAGCTTTGTAATCAGAAAATTTACCTCTGTTTCCAAGCTTTCAGGCCAAAGGTAGGGAAATTTACGAAGCTGCAATTATCACCACCAGTGAAGAACCACTGGAAAAAATCCACAGAGGAAACTGAATGTGAAGTATTTAGCAAAGCATCTAATTTGTTTCCTGCATATAGATCAACAATGGCATAAAAAATATCAGATCATTAATCACATGATTTAAACACTTTCATTAGACAAAGGGATTGAACTATATTTCAATCTCATAAACACATGCTACTTCTAACTACTCTGCCTAGATTCATGTTAAACTTGAATTTTATTAATCATAGTGAACAATTGGAAAAAATCAGAATCCATCTTAACTCCAAATCTCTGAATCTATTAAGCATTAAGAGGGATTTTAAAAAATCAGGACCAAAACCTCTCTATATGAATCTATACCAGATCCCCCATTAGAGAAGCAACGATAAAACTTATATAAACCTTACCTTGCTAATTTTTCTCCCTGAGGTGTCTGGAAACCATTCATGAGCACAATTGTTGCAACACCACTTGGATAAGTTAGCTTGTTGTTAATAATCAATACTTGAAACTAGTACAGTCCATTAAATTCAAATAATTTGGCAATGCCATTCATAACCAACATTAATATGTTGTGAAAACTGAGTTCATGGCTAGTAATCATCATCTTTCTTAGAGGTACGAAAAGTAAAATACGACCGAAAGTGACTAGGAAAAGGAATCCAACCATCCAGCCAATTTTGGGCTGCTTTATGGTATTGGGAGGATTCCCTTCAACATCAATTCATGCTTTTTCATATGTCTTCCTATTCATTTACAGCAAATAGGATCCAAATCCACCTAAGAGCTTCAATCAATAGAGGTTATCATGAGCCTCAAAAATGCTTTCACCATTATCTCAAATTACTTAAAATTATGTGTTCAACAAAAATCTAATCTTAATATGAATGAGTGTGGTGATCCCAATGGCACACCTCCATAGGCAGTGCTATAACATGCCACAATGCAACTTTGTATAACAATGTTCTCTTGTCTTGTGAACAGAGCATTCAATAACACAGTCTTGTCCAATACTTTGCTCCAAGTTCTCATGAAAACAAAACCCAACAATCCAACAGAGATATTAAACATGACTAAATCAAAATGAACACTTTCACCTTTCCAAGTTGCCACCCTATCTTTCCAAAGTGAATGTATGCATTTGTTTGCATCTTCACCTTTGGAGGGTGACTGCAGACATGTCGTCCATGCTTGTAGCATGTCTAGATGAGCATATCTAAATAGATTTTCTTGAAATACTATGTCATCCAACTTGAACACATTTTATAAGAAGCCAATTAGGGTAGGATTGGAATGTCTAAACATAACTGAAAATATAATCCCTCTACCATAGTTCAAACCTATTGAATTCTCTCTCAGTTCATACAATATCTCATGCATTTGGAAATTGCAGGAAGAGTCTTGATCAAGACTATTGCTTTAATGCCCCTTCTAGGGACTCCCAGAGTATCTTGTGCGTTCTCAAAAAGAATATACCATAGTGCAAATTCCTTGCATTTGAGTCAGATGTCATATTCAATTTAGATCAGTGCCATGATGCTCTAAATCAAATACAAAATGCAAAGAAGAAGGAAATTCTAATTAGATTTCATGGTAAATGTAAATGAGCAATGCCACAATGATCTAAATAAAATACAAAAGGTAAAAGAAATGGAAAAAACAATGTTATAGAAACATAAAAATTTGACAAAGGTTTTGGATGGTTTTGTTAATGCAAACCTGGAGTGCTCCCTTTTGTGGAGATAAAACAAGGGGATAGATCCTCCATCTTTCAATTGAAACATTGCATGATCCTGAAAGGAAATGAAACTAGGTCAAAAATGTAGGCCCCTCTCAAATAAATAATGAATAGCTAAATCTTCCCAATACTAATATTATATAAAATATCAATTATGAACCTTTGTGCCTTGAAATCTTTCATTACTTCAAGAAACTCATCATACTTCTCCCTCCTATCCTTAAATATTTCTTTAACTACTTTGAGATAGGCCATAGCAACATCAGTTGTTAGCTTTTGTGACCCTCCCAAATGTTGAGGTGGTCCAGAGCTATTTCATATCACACAAAGACAATAGAAAGTTAGTAATACTATCAGTCTGTAATATACTACATCTATACACAATAGGGCCATATTTTATAAATCAACAACTGATATTCAAAACCTATCATGCACTTAAAGACTCACAAATTTGAAGAAATACAAGATGTAAAATGTAAAAATGTTGTGAATGCAAAAGGTTAAAGGATTGTAAACTTCACAATAAAAATTGATTTCGACTATAAAAAGAAATGGTTTGAAGATAAATCTATCAAAACATAGATCTCTTCATCTGATTTCACAGATCCATTTGGCTAGCAATGAACTCTAGCATCTTCTAGGAGGAGTTTCCTCCATTCTATAGGTCAACACCAAATCAAATACCTCTATGATGGAATTAAATATATCACAAAGCCAAAAGTCCCTCTCTACGGAATGGGCCCTCCTCACCATGAATATTCTTAAATCCATTCTCATCATTTGTATTGCCAATCGACACCATCATTAAAATATGGAAGAATACACCATATACCCAACATGCTTCTTGATAAAAAAACTATAATAGAATGAAGGAAAAGGAATGAGAAGAGTATAAAAATAGAGCATTCAACACAAAGGGGAAAATTGACAAGCAAGAGCGAACATAGACCTTACCTCTCATATATTCAACAATAATGAGTATGGTATCATTTAAACTCCCCTTCGAGCTCTCCATAAACCTTGGCTAGGAATTGAGTGGCTATTAAGACCTTCCCTCGGGCCTCTCATGAAAAAATCCCTACAAATGTGAAATTTTGTAAAAGAAAATTCACTAAGGATAAGAATGCTTTCTGAGCATTTTTTTAATGGCGAGAGCACTCTCAGTCACCCAAGGAAACCTCTAGGCTCACCTAGGGAGTGCTCTTGTGTTCACTCCAAAAGAACTAGAAGAGTGCACTTCCTAGAGTGCCTCCCATGGAGGATGGAGCACTCCTTCATACCCCAAAGAGTGCTCCCAAATAGATTCATTACAAGAGTGTGCTATCAAAGGTACTTCCAAATCTATGACACTCAAAGCACTCAAAGAGGTCAAGAATCAACAATTTTGGGACCAACGCATTGAAGCAAAAACAACAAAATTCAAACTAAGCAAGTGGAATGAGGTAGCAACCATGTATCTAAAATGAAGGAAAGCAAAATGTAGAACAAGGTCGTTGTATCTCAATTATTCTACCTTGGGCTCAAATAGTCAAAATCAAGGAAAAACTATATGACTAGAACCAAATGGCCACAAGTGACATGTTTTCACTTCTCCAATGGGTGGAACATAGCATAACATCAATTGACCTACTATGCAACATTGAAGACATCAAGGTCCTATGTGAGAAATAGAAGCACAAAAGTTATACATCAAAAAATTCATTCATAAAGGTTCAACTACTAACAAACAATATGAGAACCACCATTAAGAATGCCATGAAATTTGCAAAGAGAAATAAATTACCATTTGCAGCTTTTGTAGTGAACAAAGCAACAATGTGATGGGAGGAGGAAATCCAATGATGTTTGAAATTGAAAATAGAAAAATTCATGCAAAAGGGAATTAAAATCTTAGTAAAACAAATATTTCTTTGCAAGATTTGCTACCATGACACTACAACAAATAGACCAAATTAGTCAAACCAAACAATTATTGTGCAACAAAATCTTTAAACTTGCTAAATAGAAATTATACAATACTAACTCTAGATTTGTGAAAATTATCACAAGGCTATCAAGACACATGCACAACAACCACCAATAGTAATCAATCTCAAGGAATTAACAAAGCAACTCAATTTCTTGACTATGGACTCTACACTAACTTTAGCATCATTTACTTTCAAATCTACAAATCATGCAAAGCCAAGAGGCCTTCAAACTTTGCAAGATTCTTAAAGCAATATTTTACAAAAATGACTTGGGAGCAAAGCATTCCTAGGGAAATTCTAAACACACATATTTATATATTATAATGCATATATTTTCAAATAAAAAGGGCTTGTAAAACAAGACCTAGCTCATTGGTAAACCAAGTGTGGTGATATTCCCTCCACCCCACCCACGCTAATTACCAAAAGCAAAAAGAAAATAACATGTTAGCCCCTTATAAGCCATCATGGTTGTGCAAATGGAACGAGTATTATGATGGATGGAGTTCCTAGCCTTAGTGCCAACACCTTCAAAAAATATATAGAATGCCAAATTAGTTGTCAAGAATGTAGACTTTAATGCTAATAATAGGAAATATGATATTATTAAGAGCTTAGAAATGTGATTCATAGTACATTAGAACATCAACAATTTAGTACAAGTATCAAGACTTTGTAACTAGTGGTAAACTATTTAGAAGTTACAAAGTCAAAATAAATAGCATGAAGTATAATAGGAAATGAAGTTGAACCAAATAACATCAGCCATTTAACAATTATAAAGTTATGAACCAGATTGGAAGGCATAGAATATGAAATGTAATAGGGCATCATCACCAAAGAGTTATAGCATGTATAGAATAATGTTTACAAAATAGGCAATGTGCCTAATTTATAAGAGATATTAGAAACTGAAAATATAAATAGAGTTGAAGTCTATGACAAGCTAAGAAACCAGATTCGTCCCCCCCCCCCCGCCACCCTCGTGTTCCAAATCCCAAAAATTGGACACAATTCTTTAGAAAATGTGTCTGATTCTTGTGTCGAACGTGTCATGGAGCATGTCTAGACTCCAACATGTCCTAGAACATGTCCAGTGTGTCCTAGAGCATGTCCTAGAGTACACCCATTTATCATTGTTTAAGATTGCAGATACACGGTTTGCCTCTTCATTCGTCATGTTGAAGAGGTTAAGGGAGGTCAAGACCGCTCTTGGGGCCATGGTTATTTTAGAGTTTTGGTCTTTTTGGAGAAAGACAGATCAAGTGGCCTCGAAAATATTGAAGGACACAATGTTAAATGATGCTTGGTGGGAGAGGGTAGATCTCACTATTAAGATCATGGAGAGAAAGCACCAATAACTGGTTCAAAATAATGTACCAGAAAATGTGTAGCATAAGCCATGTACAACTTGGGAAATATAATTATTGTGTCCCATTACTCAGCCCATTTATAAGATATTTACATTGCATACATGAGTGCAACCAATTGGGGCTATCACAGTAATTATATTGGATATTTTCTGATAATAACTGGTATGGAAACTCCTTCATAAACTGCAGCAACATGAACTTTTTTTTATTACAAGCTCATAGTAGCGTTGTTGTAATATTGCTATTGGAAATATCTCAAAAATTTTCCAATAACTCCTGAGTTTAAACAAATTTATTTAGTGAGGAATATTTTCAAATGTATATGATGAGCATGTTGTTGTAGGTGATCTTCATTACATTTACTTGAAGGAAAAATCATCATTTAAATAGTGCCCATATGAAAAGAATTTAACTCAATTTCTCTCTTTATTAAACTCAAAATTTTATAACATTGCACCAACAATAAGAATACTGAGAGATTCTTCAAATTCTGAGAGTTGAAACATACCTATACTATTATTTCAAAGTAGTATATGAACTTGGTTATAAAAACACTGTGAAGAGACTTCTCTGGGGAAAGTTATGGCATTACAATCCACACAATCTGCCCTCTTGAAGCCAACGAACAGACGCGCAATTTCTGATTGTTTTCAACAAAATTGTTTCCAAAACATTCAAGTACTTCATTGACATCTTGTAGGTTTAGTTTTGTCTATTTATACCAACAAGAAATTCGCATTACCAAAAATAAGACTGATAACCACTACATATCAGCGACACATGTTTGCACAATGCTTAGGAAATGAATAGACTTCACAAGTAAATAAGCAAGCTGAAATTGATGTCTTTCATTGTGACCTATGCCATTAATATGGATTGTTATAATACTCAATAAATAACATCATTCCCTTTCAAACGTTTTCAACAACCATACACATGTATTATGAGCAAAGTTTAGAGGAACCTGGCATTCTTCTACATGTAAATACCATTCCTTTTCATAGATCATTACAGCAGTACTATAGGAATGAATACATTGCCCATAATTCAATTTTCGTCCTTCAAATGATGGCATACACAACCAGTAGTAATGGTATGAACAACAGGGTGCTTGGCCTCCAACATTCACTGAAATATCCCCTTGGAAACTTAGTTTTGCTCCTTGCTTTTGCACAAGTCACACAACCAGCTAATTGGATGCCTTTGGATAGTTATCAAGGTCACTACAAACCCCTATGATGAGAGAAATTTTGTTCACTAACCCTCTTGCCTTCATGCCTGCCTATAACATTCGTGAAAAGATCTAAAGGGCTTCCTTTCTGTACCCATTATGTGTATACATTGTGATCATAGTGTTCCATGATACCACATCTCGTTTTGGCATATTATAAAAATGTTAGTGGGCATTCTCTATACTGCCAAGAAGAGCACTCCCTACAAAGGCATCCAACTCAAATCCATTTCTAATGACATGGCCATGAACCTGCTTACCTTGCTCCAAAGTTTCCAAGCTAGCACAAGCACTCAGAATTACCAGAAAGGTAACATTGTCTATCTTAGTATCAATCTTTTTCATTTTAAACCATAATTTTAGAGCCTCTTCACCTAGCCCATTCTGTGCATATCCTGTTAACATTTCATTCCATGAAAATACATTCCATTCAAGAATTTGATCAAAAAAATGGTGTGCAACTTCCATATTTCCACAACAAGCATACCGAGCAATCATGCTTGTCCATAAAACTACATCTCATTCACGCCAAGCATCCTCAATGCATCCACATTTTTCATACATGTCAACATGGGTATTCTCTAAAAAAGTGTCCGACTCAAAACCCCCTTTCATCACAGAAGCATGGATCTACCTGCCATGTTGCAGATCAGGTAAGCATGCACAAGCACTAAGTAAACTCACAATAGGATACTCATCTTGTCTTACAACCAAATGTCGTATTTGCTGATGAATTTTTAAGGCTTTTTCATCCAGTCCATACCTCGCATACCCAAAAATCATCACGTTCTAGGACACCCCATCTCATTCATTCTTTTTGTCAAACAACTCACGATCATTCTCCAATCGCCCATATTTCACATACCCTTCATTTTTTCAAATAATTGGCGCACATATTCCATGCTTTAGCACTTGGAATACATGTCAAGAAGATGATTTCCTAGAGATAATACAGTGGCTCCTTCGGCTCTAGTTTTAATGATATGGACATGGATACATTTCCCCACAACCAAAGTCCTTTTTCCAATGTAGTGTTGCAAGAGACCAACATAGGGATTGGTGTTTGCAGAGCTCTTGTTGGCACCTTCCAGAAATTGAGTTGCTCTTGGTTTTTCCTTGAGAGTAGTGACAGTACTAAAACCAATGAATTTTGATCTAGTCCATTACCAAAATTCAAACCCATCCTGCTATTCTCTACATTCTCCAAAAAACTCATGATATTTTAGCTCACTTACATATTTCTATGTATCTAAAAAATTATGTGAAGCTTTTCGATCAGTAAACAAGATTTCATTCATGCCAAAAAAACATAAGGTGGAGGCAAAAAATTTTGGTGGGAAATAATGTAGGTTTTAACCCTGTACAGAAATTACCTGCATACGAATTCTTAAACAACGAAAATAAACAATGCAAGAGCATAACACATAAAACACATATGCACAAAGATTTTCCCAAAACCAGGACTACCAGCTTGATTTTTCATTATATTCCTTTCAATGTTACAATACATATTTATACATGCCGAACCATCCAATACCATGGACCAAAAAACCATCGCGTCTAAAACCATGGACCAAAAACCATAGGTAGGTTCACCCAACTTAATATAGGGTCGAAAAAAAAATTTCCCGGGGCGCTGCCCCGGACCTCGTAGAGGGGGGCTACCCGCCGCCCCTATGACCCCCCTGCTGCGCAGTCGATGCAACGAAGGGGGGGCTCCGCCGGCACCAACCCCCCCCCCCCCCCCCCCACCTCCCCTCTAACCCCCCGGTTCACTACGTGGGTTATTCATGGAAAGAATATAACACAACCCAACAAATAAGGGTCCATTAACATAGATGTGTAGCTATTCAAATTACCAAATATTATACCCCTATCATCAAATATGATATTTATTTGAGTAAAATTATGAAATATCATGAAACAATTATGCTTAGAATTTATAGCCAAAGCATCTAGAGTTATAATAAAATGATTAAGTGGTCACAATAAAAATAATACACATTGAAAATATCATATACACATATTTCATACATACAAATCAAAATGTGATACATAAAGCAAGCTCTTCCTATACGTAGTGTCTTAGATGGGCAAGGGAAGGTGTCATCAAACCTCTTCCATAAAAAAAATTCCAATAAAAAAAATATCATTTTTGTATTAATATTAATGCCAAGGTGTAATTTACATCATCTAATGTATACTAAATCTATTTCACTTATATGACGTGATATCTTAATATGTGCAACATATAATGTTTCAGAAATATCAAAATCTCCATGGGATTCAAAAAATTTCATAAGAGTCTAATTTTGTTATGTTCATAAGGTACGTTCAAACTAGATAAACAAATTACTTCTAAAATGAAGCTTTTCATGCTCAAGGGCCATGAATTTGGCATTGGAAAACCACATAGATCCTCTCTAAATAATCTTAGGGATATATAGGATATTGATTCCATTAGGATTTTTTTCACACCATGTATAGGATTCAAGGAATGTACCATGGATAAGGGAGGTAAAACAAGGGAATTAGGCCTTACAAGAAGCTTTTTAGTCTCAAGGACTATGAGCTAGACTTAAAAACCACATAGATCTTCTTTAATGGATATTTGGTCTTAAGTCGGGATATGGGCACCACAGGAAGTGTTTATCACCACATATGTGGTGGGCTCCAGTATTGCAGCAATTATGCTGCAACTCCTGGGACTCCCTTCTTTACTTTTATCAACCCGGTAGTTTGTAACAAACTCTGAAAAGACGGTGTTGTATGCACAAGTACTAGCTCTTGCCACAAGCTATCACTTAATTAGTTGGCACAAGTTCTCTAGGAGCTTAAGCCAAATTCTATGAGCTCTTAGAAGAATCTTTTAAATGTGATGGATGAAATCTAACTCAAGAGAGGCTAATCTACTTGCAAAAAGGAAATGCAAACCCTAGCAAACCCTAGTTTTACCAACAAACCCTACTGGTGCAAGAAAAGAGATGAAAGATGCTGAAATGGATGCCATTGACTCTTGGAAAGGTAAAATGCATGTGACTAAGCTACTTCTAAAGGAAAATATGGAAAAATTATCTTTTTGTATTTTTGAGTAATTTTGCAGAATTATTATGCATGTTCTTTATCTATTTTTGACTGTGCAGAGGTTGATTGGGGAAAGGAAATGGAGTGGGTGCTTGCAGGAGGTTGGGAAGGTGAGAAGAGGGCCTAAGGGGTCCCTAGCACCCTTCTAGAGAATTCCACAGTGATCATATCTCGAAAAACTGCTCACGTCAAGAAGTCTGCAGGGGTTCTACAGGAAGTTCTATAGGAACAGCCAAAAGAGGATTTTAGATGGTTGATGGTGGAAAAACGGTGGGAAAGTGGAAATGAAGGATCGATAAGGATTTCAAGGGGTCTAGGACCCGGTAAATGAAGCTAATGAGTGATGAAGGTGGTTGGATTTGTTCAAGGATGGAGGGAGCAATGTTGCACAAAAATGTAGAAATTAGGGAAAATTGGGAAAGTGTGGCAAATGAAGGGGAGGAATCTTGGATTAGAGGTTGGAACAGGTTGTATGATGGAGGAAGGGTAGGTAGGGATGTATTGCAGGTGCTCTGCACATTATTTGCCAAAATTGATCGAACAAAGACTAGAAAAAAACAGAGATCTATTTATTTTGACCTAATCTTACCTAAAAACCAAAAACATGATGAACATAAGTTTATAGATAGGAAATCATGCAAGATAGCTATGGAAACTAAGCAAGAATAGATATAAACATGCAAGCACAATGGATATCAACTTTTCCAACTTAAAATCTAACACTAGCAATTGCATTGAAAGGCAAAAAAAAGTGTTTTTGTGGCAGCAAGTATGCCTTGATCTCAGCTCATGGTCCCAAGGAGGGAGAGATGAGATCAAGGATTGCTTGATGGACTTTTTGCAGATATTTTCTTTTACCAAACTGTCAAATCAACCTGAAGCATGAAAAGCTATCTTAATCATCAAAAACAACCTAAGTAACAAAGCAAGATCTTAACCTAAATAATAGAAATTATTCTAGGAATGCAAGGAAAACACATAAAAGTACAAAAAGGAGGTATTGGAACTTGGGTTGGGCTCAACCCCAAGAGCTACAACCTCCTAAGAAAGCTCAGAGCTGGTGCAAACCGAAATTCATCTCCATTACTCAAAAAATAATCATGTCACAAAATTGTTTACAGCAAGAGCTCGAAAATGAGTTGAAATGCAGAGCTGCACTAAAGTGCGAAAAACAATTGTTCAATAGCTAAACTACCAAGGCTTGAAGCCTTCCTACTTATGCAACATGAGGAATCCCAACTGTCCTCCTTAACTTTAGGAGCTTGGTTGCTCAAGACTGTAGTTAATTAGCCACTTCACAAAACCTGCTCAGTTGCCCCTGGAATCATCTTTGGTGGGTTGTTGAACTCCAAGTCGATGGTGGAGAACTTGAATAAGGGATCATTTAGTGTAGAAGACACCCTTCCTATAAATCCTTAGCCTTGTTCCTTCATATTTGGCTATCAAATTGCTCATAAATGCTTGAATTTGGTCCAAAAGATATCAAAAAATATGCAAATATCACGTATTAGACTTTGTGGTCAAGTGACTATTCTCATTCATTCAATTAACATAAATATATTCAAGGTATTTTTTTAGGTCTAACAACTAATAACATCGTTGAGTACAACACAGTTATCGAATTGTTGTCAGAAACCATTTCTCTTGACATTCAGGAATTGGTTGTCAACCTGGATTCACAGTTTGTCATACTTCAACTCAACAAGAAATATTCCGTCAAAAACCCTTAGATTTTGAGAATATATCTATGTATTCGTCTACTAGAGAGAAATTTTGATTACATTACATATCATCATATTCCTAAACATATCCATACATTAATAGATGCATTAGCTAATTATGTGCTGGATAGACATTTATGAAACACGTGAAAAACAAAAACAAATCATGTGTACCATAATAAGTAAGGAAATATAACATACATATATGTCAATAATGTTTGATACATCAAAACCCCCAAAACAAATATGTGTGTTAAAAAACATCTGTGGCTTGCAGGCCTCATATATCTGTGGCTCACGATGCAGGAGGTTGAAAAAATGAGGTGGTAGTCTTTAATTAGACTAATGGTTAACTTTATAACCAATCAGCTGCGTGCAAATAGGTTTTGTGCATGTGTTTTCCTTCTAAGGTTCCCGCTTATCCTCACCAATCATCGTCAGTCCCACCTTGACTTTACCTCGGACCGAGTGCTTTAATCAACACCATTGATCTCACCTCTCCAGATCCAACAGCTTTCATGTCGTCCACTCGCAAACTAGCCATACGATCTCCACTGTCGAAGTCTCATGTCCAATCGAACAGTTGTCACACAATCTTGTGCGGATTCTTGCACGGTCGATATCAAATTGAGAGCGTGCAAGAAAAGTGGTTTTCCTTGACTACATGTCGGTTGCTAAGGTTAATCGCACGAACTTGGGACAATACCATTTACCTCCTTTCGGGCATGCGAGATACAACTTCCCGCTTATCAAATATAGCCCACATGCTTAATGCATAATTTTAATAAAGGCATTGAAGGAAAGGTTTTAGTGCTTAACCACCATATTAACCCTTAACACTAATTGACCGCAATTTATAAATAAAGTGTTATAAACAGAAAAAATACCTGATTAAGTCTAGAACACCGATACACAGATACAAATTAACTTATGCACCAGGATTAACACACAACACCACACTTCATCATTTATTCAACAAATGTAAATTATAGAGTCTTGTCCCTCTCGGCTTAATTACAACAGTTTTGTGACCTTTGTTCAATCTCAAACCCTATCTTTTTCGCACAAAATCTCGATTACTCACTTTGTTCTCAATCATCTCATCTCTATTATTACATTCTTTTTCTCTTTTATGAATCAAATCCTAGCCTAACTGCATTAACAACTCGATCCCTATTTTAATCAATCTAACAATTAAATCTCTATTCTCAAGATCTGTTACACACCTATACTAACAACTTATCTTTTAGTCTAAAAATAATACAATATCTTAATTATTACAATAATGAAGTAAAGATCATTTTCGAGAGGTCCAACCCTCTCTACTAAAACTGACTTTGAACACTCAAGTCAATGAAATTCATCTCATGTTAGCCACAACATGTGAACATACAATCACATTGTTGGCTAAGTCTGGATGCTCCTGCATTAGACTCCCGGGGAAGAAAATTATTCTTCATCAAACTTTCAAGATTTACTCCATAATTCTGTAATTCTGTTGCTATCAACCAATTGGCATCCTCCACTAGTTGTCCCTTCCATTTGACTAGATACTGAAAATAAACTTGTCCTCTGGTTCTTTTGGATACTCTTTTCTCCAAAACAGCTTCCACTTCTTTCTTAACCTTCTTTAGCATGTTCTTCCCAGGTTGAAGTTTGAACTTCATCTTCTGTAGGTTACTTCTATAGGTTCCTTCTGTTTGAACTTCATGGATAGAAATCTGCAACATTGAAGATAGGTGATATTCCAATCCCTTCTGGCAATTTAATTTCAGTTGAAAACTTCTGCACAATTCTGCATGGTCCTATCTTTTTCATCTTTAGTTTATTGTAAGTCCCAACAGGAAATCTTTCTTTTCTCAAGTATACCATCACTAGATCTCCCACCTGGAATTCTTTTTCTCTCCTCTTCATATCAGCTCTCTATTTGTATTTGCCACTACTTTCCTGCAATCTGTCTTTGACATCTTCTTGTATTCTCTGCATTTGCTCTGCAAACTCTTCAGATTTTGTACTTGTTTTCTCCTATTTACCCAAATTTCTGAGTTCATACACACCTCTTGGATTCATTCCAAAAACAATCTGAAATGGACTCATCCCAATACTTCGGTGTGGAGTGTCATTATAAGCAAAATCAGCTTGAGCAAGTTCTAAATCCCACAGCTTAGGATTTTGATGCACTAAACTTCTCAATATGTTTCCCAAGCTTCTGTTTACCACTTCTGTCTGTCCATCTATTTGAGGGTGACATGCTGAACTGAAACTAAGGTTGGCACCTAGTTTCTTTCAAAGATTTCTCTAGAAATGCCCAACAAACTTTGTATCCCTATCAGACACAATACTTATAGACAATCCATGTAACCTTACAACTTCTGAAAAAAACAGATTAGCAATATCTGTTGCATCACTAGTCTTTTTACATGCAATGAAATGTTCCATTTTGGAAAATCTATCTACCACAACATAAATGGAATCATTCCCTCTTTGAGTTCTAGGTAACCCCAAAACAAAATCCATAATAATTGCATCCCATGGTCAATCTGGTATTGGTAATGGTTGGTACAATCCTATATTTTGGCTTCTCCCCTTAGCATGCTGACATATCCTGCACTTCTCAACAAATCTCTTAACATCAGTTTGCATCTTTGGCAAATAGTAAAAAGCATTTACCTAAGAAAAGGTTTTTTCTTGTCCAAAGTGACCAGATAATCCTCCACTGTGTTTCTCCTTGATTATGCTTCCCTCATAGAACATTTGGTAATGCACAATTTGTTACCTTTAAATAGTAGACCTCCTTGGATAAGATAGTCTAACCACTAGCTTCTGTTATGAACTATGGGATTTTGTACAACTGCATAAATATCTTTGAATTCTACATCATCTTTATACATATCAACCATTTCTTGAAATCCTACAACACCAACTTTTAATTCTTGTAAAATGAATTTTACCTTGTTTAAAGCATCAACAACTTTGTTCAACTTACCACTTGTGTGTTTTATCACAAAAGTGAAACGCTGTAAAAACTCTACCCACTTGGCATGTTTCTCATTCAATTTCGGTTGTTTTTTTATGAACTGTAATGCATCATTATCATAATATATACAAACTCCTTTGGTAGAAAATAATGTCTCCATTTTTTTAAAGCTTGCATAATAGCATAAAATTCCTTATCATAAGAAGAATAATTTTTCTTAGATTCATTTAGTTTCTCACTAAAGTAGGCTATTGGTCTCTATTCCTGACTCAAAACTACTCCATTTGCAACTCCACTAGAATCAGTTTCAACTTGGAAAACTTTCCCAAAATCAGGTAAAGCTAATTAGTCTCTTTTGAATGGCTGATTAGTTTCTTTGATTATTTCAATTATTGGTGCACAAATCTGACTAAAACTTCTGATAAAGTTTCTATAAAAACTTGCAAGACCATGAAAGCTTCTTACCTCAAATATGTTTCTTGGAGTAGGCCAATTCCAAATTGCTTGGACTTTCTTTGGATCGATTTTCAAACCTTCTTTAGAAAATACAAATCCCAAATAGATTAATTCTTCTTTCATGAAACTACATTTCTTCAAATTTATCAACAATTTCTCTTTTTGTAGAGTTCTTAAAACCAGCTTAAGATGTTCGAGATGTTCTTCTTTGCTCATACTGAAAACTAAAATATCATCAAGATAAACAATGACAAACTTTCCTGCATATTCTTTCAAGACTTCATTCATTAATCTCATGAATGTGCTAGGTGCATTAGTGAGTCCAAAAGGCATCACTAACCACTCATATAACCCACTATTTGTTTTAAATGTAGTCTTCCATTCATCTCCTTCTTTAATCCTTATTTGATGATATCCACTCTTCAAGTCTATCTTAGTAAAATACCTTGACCCACTTAAACAATCCATCAAATCATCCATGCATGGTAAAGGAAATCTATACCTGATTTTGATTTTGTTTATGGCTCTGAAATCTGTACACATACACCATTCACCACCTTTCTTTGGACTGAGTACTGTTGGTACAGCACATGGACTAAGACTCTCTCTAATTAATCCCTTATCCATGAGTTCCTGCACTTGTCTTCCAACTTCTGCATTCTCTTGAGGAGTTAATCTATATGCTGCTTTGTTTGGCAAAATTGCTCCAACTATTAGATCAATGTGATGACTAATACTCCTAATTAGTGTAATGCATTTGGAAACTCATCCACAATAATATCAGCACAATCATTCAACAGTGTTTTGATTTCTTCAGGTAAATCATCTAAGTTTGTGGAAGCTAAAATTACCTTAGGTCTCCTTATGACATCAAAATGTATATGTTCATCCTTCTTGACTTCTTGCAGCAATTCTTTCCCACTCATTAGCATAATATTGTTTCCAGACGTTGCTTTGCCTGCTTCATCCTTCAATGGAAGCAGTGTGTGTTTATTTCCATCCTTCTCCAGAGTGTAAGAATTTCTTCTCCCATCATGAATAGGTTTTCGATCAAACTACCAAGGTCTTCCCAGCAATATGTGGCATACATCTGTTGGCATTAGATCACACAATACTACATCCTTATAAGTACCAATATGGATCTCTACCTTGCCTTGTTCTATCACAATAAGCTGATGTCCTTTTTGCAACCATGATACTTTGTAAGGAGTAAGGTGTGTTGTTTTCACTAGTCCTAACTTGTCCACCATTTCTATAGAAACAAGGTTATTAGTGCTTCCATTGTCAATTATCACTTTGCAGTATTTTCCCTTGGACTTTCATTTAGTTCTGAATAAACTCTTTCTCTGAGATGGTTCTCCTGTCTCTTTCTCTGCCTTAAGCAATACCCTTTTCAACAACAAAGATTCTCCTTCTTCAGGTGATTATTCCTTGTTTGAAATTTGAGGTTTCTCTTCCCTTGCCTCAGCCACATTCACATTTCTATGATTTATTGCTTTATTATGAGGACAGTCCCATGATCCATGTCCCCATTCTACACTTGTGTAACACCGAATTTCTCTTCCTTGTCCTCTTCCTCTGGGTGCAAATCTTCCTCTATTAAATTCTCCTCTCTGTGGTGGTCTACTACTTGAACTTCCTGCTTCACTTTGATGGTGCTGAAATCTTGGTCTAGTAGTTCCTCTAGCTCTTACTAAACTCTTTCCTCTATTCCTTTGATTTTGCTTCCTCAACATCTTCTCTTCTGCCTTCAAAGCAACTTGATAGGCATCTTAAATTGCCTTCAGAATCAGCAAGCTGATTTCACCCAGTATGTCATATCTCAAGCCATTGATATACATGGCTACCTTCTCTTCATCATCCTCTGCTTGTCCTGCTCTAATGTTAAGCTTATAAAACTCTTATGTGTATTCTTTTATAGTCATCCATTTTTGTCTCAAGTTTTAACTATCTAAAAATATTTAACTAATAATATTTTGGCATAAATTTGGCTTTCAATTTACTTACCATTTTATCCCATTGTTTGATCTTGGACTTCCCTTTTCTTGCTCCGGATGTTTGTAGTTCATCCCACCAGATAGCTGCATGACCCTTCAATTTGGTAATTGCAAATTTCACCTTCTTTTTGTCATCAACCTCCACCTCATAGTCAAAATACTTGTCTAATAAACTAATCTAGTCCATCAACTCTTCTACATTGAGATTCCCATCATACAAAGGTATTTCCATCTTTGGTCTTCACCTTACTTTGGCCAATACCTTGAGAACTTTAGCAACTTCACTTTCAACCTCTTCTTCTTCCTCAGAACATTGTTCTGTCGCACTGGCATCTCCTTCATTATTTTCTCTCCTCTGAGTAGTCTCCATTGTCTCCATCCTTGTACACAGATTGCGGATCTCATCCAGCAGAATTGCATTCACTACAGGTCTCCCTCGACCTATGCCAACTCCTCTCCTCACTGGCATGTTTACGGCAGCAAACTTAATCTATGTGCTTTGATACCAACATGGCATAGGAGGTTGACGAAAATGAGGTGGTAGTCTTTAATTAGACTAGTGGTTAACTTTATAACCAATCAGCTGCGAGAAAATAGGTTTTGTACGTGGGACCAATCACCCTCGATCCAACTTTGAATTTTCCTCAGACCAAGCGCTTTAATCAACACCATTGATCTCACCTCTCCAGATCCAATAGGTATCGCATCGTCCGCTCACAAACTAGTCGAATGATCTCCATCGTCGAAGTCTCCCATCCAATCGAATGGTTGTCATGAAATCTCATGCGGATTCTTGCACGGTCAATATCAAATTAAGAGCATGCGAGAAAAGTGGTTTTCCTCGGCTACGTGTTGGCTACTAAGGTTAATTGCACAGACTTGGGACAATGCCATTTACCTCCTTTTAGGTGCACGAGATACCGCTTCTCGCTTATTAAATACAGCCTACGTGCTTAATGCATAATTTTAATAAAGGCACTTTAAGGAAAGGTTTTAGGGCTTAACCACTATATTAACCCTTAACATTAATTGATCACGATTTATAAATAAAGTGTTATAAACAAAAAAAATACCCGATTAAGTTCGGAATGTCGATACACAGATACGAATGAACGTCTGCACCAAGATTAGCATGCAACACCACACTTCATCATTTATTCAACAATATGTAAATTACAGAGTCTTGGCCCTCTTGGCTCGATACAACGGTTTTGTGACCTCTGTTCAATCTCAAACCCTATCTCTGTCACACAAACTCTCGCTTACTCACTCTATTCTCAATCATCTCATCTCTATCATTACATTCTTTTTCTCTTTTATGAATCGAATCCTATCCTAATTGAATTAACAACTCGATCCCTATTTTAATCAATCTAACAATTAAATCTCTATTCTCAAGCTTTGTTACACACCTATACTAACAACTTATCTCTTAGTCTAAAAATAACACAATATTATAATTATTACAATAATGAAGTAAAGATCATTTTCAAGAGGTCCAACCCTCTCTACTAAAACTAACTTTGACCACTCAGGTCAATTAAATTAATCTCATGTTAGCCACAACATGTAAACATACAATCACATTGCTGGCTAAGTCCAGATGCTCTTGCATCATCTCGCAGGCCTCAAAAATGTAGAATGCTAGACTTAGGAACTAATCAGTATGGTGATCATGGTAGAATTTTATTGTTCGTGCTACACGAGTTAGTAATCAGTGGATCTGATTAGATACACCCACCGTGTGCCTCTGATACTAGCATGAGATGTTTCCCACCCAGGCATACTCTGTGATCCCATGAGTCAACCCATCGAGGTTCCTCGCGATCTCATCCTTGTTGTCACCTCCTTCCTGATAAGGACAACATTGAACTGAAGAGTGACGTGCCCGGAAATCAGGGACATCCCGACAGGATGGTCTGGTCCAACATCTGCATTGATAAAATGAAATGTCATGAATGCATATATCTCAAAAACAATTAAAAGTAAAAAATAGAATTTTTTTGGTTTTTTACCTTCATCATCGAAATCCTCCCCATCTAGAAGTGACATATCCAGATCCCCTCGAAATTTGGTACCACTATAAGGCTAATCCTCCACTACAATCAGTTGTCGTCGTATCCATGGGAAAAAGGCAGGCTTATAGGACATTTGTTGGCCCTCCATAACCCTGGGCATCAAGTCACTCCAACAAACCATCCATGGGTCCCATGGAATTGGTGGATCTACCTCAGTCAGCTAGTATTGGAACAATGGAACCCGCTCCAGGAAGAAGGTCACTAGCAAGGACCCAAAGCAAAACTGCTTAAGGTTTCCCACCTTAGCTTTTGATAGCTAGCGCTTCATGTTGATTTTCATAGATTCCACCCAGTAAAAAATAGTGGCCATTGTGAACTAAATAGCATATAGGAACTTTGACTTGTTAGTCTCATGCGGTGCTTGGGACCCAGCCACTCTGTTGATGGTCAATAGTAACACTCTCAACACAAGATCCTGAACAGTCGCGATCTTGATCTTGCCACTTTTGGATTTGAGAGCTTCTGGGCAATGTTCGGCAAGTAGTGTGGATATACTTTCCCCTATCAGCCTTGACCCATATATATAGACTGGTTCCTCTCTCCGGGATAGACCTATGATGAAATAAATTTCTGAAGTTTCCAACTCCAACTCTTGGTCACCCATGACAAAAATTTCCCGATTCACATCCCAGACACTGATCAGGTATCGAAGCAATTTGAGTTGAGCGTTGGGTCACTATAATACTAGTGATTACCCCATTACTATTATAGTTATACCCCTTATTAATATTGTTGTGCCCCTATTGCCCCCATATTGTTATTACTGTGCCCCATAGAATCCCTCTATTGTTATTTTTGCGGCTTTATATTATTATTGTTAGGTCGGCTGGATTATATTGTGACTCCTTAGACTCCTATATATAGAAAGGAGGTTTTGTCATTTGAATCATCCAAGAATTGTTCATTTATGTAATGTAAAGGAGGTTGCCCCCTCGAAGAGGCTGAATTCTAAGGCATTGATCTATCTTTTCTATCTTTTCTTGAGCTGGTTTCATAACATTTGGTATCAGAGCTTTAGATTCTAGGGTTTCGCTGCTCCAAATAGGTCATCATGGAATTTTTGCTATAACTTTTTTTTCTGCGATGTTTCAGAAGTTTAAAAAAAAACCCATTTAAGAAAAAATTGTGCTGAACCTTGGGTCCTAATTTCAGAGCTTTTTGCGCTATATTTGCAGAGATATGATTTGAGGAAGTTGGTCTTTTGCAGACTCCTGAATTACGTTCTAAACAGGTTACCTGGGGAAAATCGTCATAACTTTCTCTCTGGGGATTGGACTGAAATTTTGTGAGATGGTACAGAAAGAGGACGGACTCTAGTTTCTCGTATGCATTTTTTAGATCCAAAGGTCAAAACAATTACTCGTGCCACGTCGTACAAGTTCGCTCTACTGAACTAGTCTATAATCAAGTCACTGTGGAAGATTTCGTATAACTCTTACGTGGAGAATCCAATTTGGGTCAGAATTGTGGCATTGGAAAGAGGACAAAGAGGGCTACTTCAGGTCACAAATTCAGAACTAGATGATCGAAAAGTACAGAGATACATCAGAGGCAATATCAAGCTCCTACAAAGTGAAAAAAGGTGTGTAGATTTTCTTAAATTTTTGCTTAAGATCGATTTGAAAATTATTTTGAAGGAATTATTATCGGTAACTGATGCCCCGAGGAAAGAAAATGCAAACACCTAGTAAGGAACCTAAAAGCTCTAGCATGACTCATGAAGAAGAGGAAGAAATGCTACATGATATATCAAAATTACAAGAACAAGTGCAACAAATGTCACGCTCACAAAAGCTAACAAAAGCTAAGATAAATGGCATGGAATCTAAGATAAAGGGCGTGGAAGCTAAGATGGATGATTGGAAGACAGATTTGAAGACAGACATGGAAGAATTAAAGATAGATTTGAACACAAACTTGAAGACAGGCATGACAGATATGAAGACAGATTTGACAAATTTTCTACAAGAAATACTTACTAATGGTGAAAAGGTAGTAAAGGAAACTCATGATGCGAACAAAAGAAATGTTAATCATGATATCATAGAATCTAATGTTGGATCAAAGACCCACCATATTCCAAAAATCGATATGAGGAAGTTTGATGGCAAGGATCCCGCAACATGGATATTACATATGGAGCAATTTTTCAATCTCAATAATGTGCAAAACACACAAAAGGTACGTATGGAAACTTTATATTTGGAACCAAATCAGTTTGTATGGTATCAATGGCTTTTCTCTCGTAAACAATTTATCACTTGGGCAATTTTTACGGAAGAATTGATAGCACATTATGAGGATACAAAAAGCAACACTTTTTTTAGCCAATTGATAAGTCTCAAACAAAAGGGTTCAATAATGGAGCACATTGGGGAGTTCCAAAAATTGAACATAAGGGTAAAAGATATTCCAGAGGAGCATAGGATTGATGTGTTCATAGGGTCTTTAAAGGATAATATCCAACATGATGTTTGCCTTTGGGAACCTGATTCATTAGAGAAGGCATTCAGGTTAGCAAGAAAAATGGAAAGCAAAATTATGGCAACCAGGAAGCATACCACTCACAACTATAAAGACGGAAGTGTTGTTGCCCCTAGTCTTCCACAACCTATAAGGTTGACACCACAAAAATTGGAAGAAAAAAGAGCAAAAGGGCTTTGTTACAGTTGTGATAGCAAATACACTAAAGGTCATAAGTGTGCTGAGAAGAAATTATTCTACATAGATTGTGAAGAGGAAGAAGAAAAGGAGCAAGAAAGGTCAAAAGAAGAGGATATCCTCCAGGAACAAAGCCTAGATGAAGAACAAATAAATCCGACCATATCTTGTAATGCATTGGCAGGAATTACCACTCCTCAAACCATCAAGATAGAAGGACAAATCAAGAAGAAAAAGGTAATAGTGTTGATTGATTCAGGAAGAACCCACAATTTTATTCATTGTAGGGTAGCAAAAGAATTGAATTGCTTCCTTTATCCAGCACCAGAGTGTCAAGTGATGATTGCAAATGGAGGAACAATAAATTGCTCTAGAAAGTGCCATAATATCAAGCTATCCATGGGAGAATATGTATTGACTAGCCCAATGCTTTCCATTCCAATGGGAGGTGCTGATGTTGTACTAGGAGTCCAATGGCTACAATCCTTGGGTACAATAGCTTTTAATTTTCAAGAACTTTTCATCAAATTTTCTACGGAAGGAAAGGAAGTTGAATTAAGGGGTATTGCAGGGAAACTAGGAAAGATAATCAGCTCTAATGGTATGACAAAGCTTCTAAAAAAGGAGCAAAGAGGTGTAATTGCACAATTATGTTCGCTAGATGTTTCCACATCGGAATCATCTATTTCTCCAGATCTCCAAAAAGTCCTGGACAATCATTCCAAGGTATTTGAGACTCCCAAAGGTCTCCCACCTATGCATGATCATGATCATGCTATTCATCTGATTCCAGGAAGTGTTCCTCCAAACATCAGGCCGTACAGATATCCCTATGTCCAAAAGAGTGAAATTGAACGTATGGTTGCAGAAATGCTAGAGGCTGGTATAATTCAACCAAGTCAAAGTTCTTTCTCTGCTCCAGTAGTATTGGTGCACAAGAAGGATGGATCATGGCGCATGTGTCTAGATTATAGGGAGCTCAACAAGCTCACTATTAAAGATAAGTTCCCCATTCCTTTCATTGATGAATTACTGGATGAATTGCATGGATCAATTTACTTCACCAAGTTGGATCTTCGTTTAGGATATCATCAAATCAGAATGAAGATTGAAGACATTCCGAAAATAACATTTAGAACTCATGAGGGTCATTATGAATTTTTGGTCATGCCTTTTGGCCTTACCAATGCACCTTCAACATTTCAAGGTTTGATGAATTCAATTTTCAAACCATTCCTTAGAAAATTTGTGTTAGTATTTTTTGATGATATACTAATCTACAGCAAGTCTTGGAAGGATCATGTTGAACATGTTGACAGGGTGCTACAACTATTGGAGGAGAAACAATTATATGCAAAAAGATCCAAATGTTTCTTTGGAGTCCAGGAGGTGGAATATTTGGGTCATATTGTATCTCATGAAGGAGTTAAGGTAGACCCTAGCAAAATTAAAGCCATTAAGGAATGGAAAATCCCCACATCCATAAAGCATCTGCGAGGATTTCTTGGGTTGACAGGGTATTATCGCAAGTTTGTTAAGAATTATGGGAGAATAGTAGCACATCTAACAACATTATTGAAGAAAGATGCATTTTCATGGACTCCGGAAGCAACAAAGGCCTTTGAACATCTTAAAGAGGCAATGTGCCAAGCACCAGTCTTAGCTACACCGGACTTCACAAAAACCTTTATTGTGGAATGTGATGCTTCAGGAAATGGAATTGGTGCTGTTCTAATGCAAGATGAAAGACCCATTGCTTTTGAAAGTCGTCCAATCAAGGGAAAGTTTTTAAGCAAAGCTATTTATGAGAAGGAAATGTTGGCAATACTCCATGCACTTAAGAAATGGCGACCCTACCTAATGGGAAGACACTTCAAGGTAAAAACGGATCATGATAGCCTTAAATACTTTTTAGAACAAAGATTATCCTCTGAAGAGCAACAAAAGTGGGTCACAAAGATGTTGGGTTATGACTTTGAAATCATCTACAAAAAAGGGAAGCAAAATGTGGTGGCAGATGCACTCTCAAGAAAGGATGAGGATGTGGAAGCATTGTTGTGCGCCATTTCTATTATCCAACCAGATTGGATAAACGAAGTGAGGGAGGAATGGAAGAATGACGAAGAAGTGTGGGCACTTATTTGAAAGCTACAACAAGATTCCAGTACGTCTGATACATTTAGCTGGCAAAATGATTCGTTATGGTACAAAGATCGCTTATACCTCTGTAAGAATTCCCAGCTAAAACAAAAGATTCTTATGGAATTGCACACTTCTCCCTTAGGAGGGCACTCAGGATTTCTAAAAACTTACCAGAGGGTTAAGAAGGAATTTTTTTGGGATGGCCTTAAATCATATATTCAAAAGTTTGTGGCGGAATGTTTGGTTTGCCAACAAAATAAAGTGGAAACAATTAAGTCACCGGGTCTATTACAACCTTTATCCATTCCAAGCCAACATTGGGAGGAGGTCTCAATGGATTTTATCACAGGTTTACCCAAGTCTGAGGGAAAGAGTGTCATCATGGTGGTAGTTGATAGAATTACCAAGTATGCACACTTTTTTGCATTATCACATCCATTTAAAGCCAGTACAGTTTCTACTGCATTTATGGAAACAATTCAAAAGCTACATGGAAACCCAAAGATTATTGTAAGTGACAGAGATCCCATTTTCACTGGAAATTTTTGGAGAGAATTATTTTCTTGTCTTGGTACTCAGTTAGCTCATAGCTCATCTTATCATCCTCAATCTGATGGCAAACTGAGATAGTAAACAAATGTTTGGAAGGATATCTTCGTTGCTTTGTATCTGATAAACATACACAATGGGTCAAATGGTTGCCTCTGGCTGAATGGTGGTATAACACTTCCTTCCATACAGCAACAAAAATGACCCCATTTATGGCACTTTATGCGTATCAACCACCATCCATCACATCATATTTAAGAGAAAATTCTAAGTTTCAGGAAGTGGAACATCACATCGAACATCAACAACAAGTCCTCCAACTCTTAAAGGATAACCTCGTGTTGGCACATAATAGAATGAAACAACAGGCAGATCAACATCGCAGTGAAAGAAGTTTTGATGTAGGTGATTGGGTATTCCTACAGCTACAACCATATAAGAAAATGTCCCTCAAGAAAGCTAAGAAGGATAATAAATTATCACCAAAGTATTATGGTCCGTACAAGGTGTTGCAAAAGATTGGTACTATGGCATACAAATTGGAGCTTCCTGCAGCTTCTCGATTGCACCCAGTTTTCCATGTTTCATGTTTAAAGAAGGTTATAGGCGACAAGCTCCCAGTTCAAACAATATTGCCAGAACTTGTCGAGGAAGGAAAAATTATATTGGAACCGGAAGCAGTCATAGAAACAAGAATTCGACAGCTACGAAATCGCTCAATTTTAGAGTATCTTATCAAGTGGAAGAACTTATCTGCTGAAGATTCCACATGGGAGGATGAGAATTTTGTGCAGAAGTATCCAGAACTACTCAAGAGTTGAGGACAACACTTTTTTGAAGGCGAGGGGCATGTTGGGTCCCTATAATACTAGTGATTACCCCATTACTATTGTAGTTATACCCCTTATTAATATTGTTGTGCCCTTATTGCCCCATATTGTTATTACTGTGCCCCATAGAATCCCTCTATTGTTATTTTTGTGGCTTTATATTATTATTGTTAGGTTGGCTGGATTATATTGTGACTCCTTAGACTCCTATATATAGAAATGAGGTTTTGTCATTTGAATCATCCAAGAATTGTTCATTTATGTAATGTAAAGGAGGTTGCCCCCTCGAAGAGGCTGAATTCTAAGGCGTTGATCTATATTTTATATCTTTTCTTGAGCTGGTTTCATAACATTGAGCCAGCATCCCTGGTGTGAGAAAGAACTTGAGGAGCCCATAGTTCCTCAAAGCCTCCAAGAAATTTGGATCAGCTATTTCTTGAGTGTCGATATCCTCATGTTCACGTTCTCTCCAATCCACCACTTTTCACAAATTTTTCTTGTAAAAACCATGTAATCAAGTCAATAATCATCTTTGGCAAAAGAAATTTGGATTCAAGTGTTGAATTTGAAAGAAAACATGATTTTTTCTTTTTTCACGGCACTGGTGCACCCGTTTTAATAACAGTTGCACCAACGACGCGATTAGTAGTTTTAACAACCCCCGGATGGCGCAATTCCATGCCCGGAAATCGCACTGACCGAGCGCGATTTTTTTTTACCAAAACCTCCCTAGAAAATCCAAAAAAAGGATAAAAAAACAGGAAAAAGCACTGTGAGAATGGAGCTTAAGGTCTTGGCTCTTACCTACAACTAACGTCTCAGCAGAGGGCCTCTCGGACCTCCCACAATCTGCTCTGGAAAGATTAGGGCACAAGTCCACGAAAAGCTCTTCACACAAAGGTAAAATGGTAAATGGTAAAAAATAATTACTTTTCCCTCCTTTTATTAATTTTTCATGAAATATTAGGGTTTTTAATATATTTTTGGCCTATTTTGCCTCAGAGATTGGATAATGCATTTACCTTTTTTGTGCAGCGACAAGTATGGATTTTTGATGATGGTAATAGAGTCACGTTTTAGATCTTTTCTCGACTCGTAAAACTCAAATGAAAATATTGCTGAGTATTTTTCCCTTTTGACTCGTTAAAGAGAATAAAGTGGGGGTTCCACTTTCAAGCTCTTTTTCGACCCTTTAAACACAAAAAGATTGTCGAGCTCTTGTCATTTTTAACTTGTTAAAGGTTGTGAAACGTCGTTTATCCAGTATATGTTTACCCCTTTTTCGGGTTGGGATAAACTATTTATGAAAAAGGTACTCCTTCACTGAAATGGTCAAACAGTTCTCTCAAGTATTATTTTCTACCTTTTCAGGCTCGAGAGACAAAAATGTACGAAAAGAGACCATGTGGAGTTTTCTTTTCCGTGTCTTTTTCAAACTCCCTAAACATGAAAAAGATATCGAGTTACACCTTTGTCGGACTCGTTAAAATTTTAAACGACATCAGATTTGTCACCATGACAAATGTGAGCTTCTCCTTCCTAGGGCTCATTAAACTTACTAGGTTGGATTCATTCGAAGGATGGACTTACAGGGAAATAATATGATATCCCCTTCAAGATTGTGATTAAAAAATAATTGGGGTACCTGCCAGAAATGGTGGGGGAAAAATTGGAAATTCTATTAGTTGTGTCGGTAGCTCACCTTGAACATGACACTCTCTGTTTCATGTCAGGTTGGGATATCCTCCTTTTATCGTTGACTTTCCCGGGTTGGGCCATTCAGTTTGCCTTCCATTTGATCTCTACCACGTCATCATGACCACTGATCCTATGTATCCAAAAGTTTCCAAAATCTTGAATTTTGTCGTCAATATGTTCAAGAGTTGTCCTTCTACAATTACACTTACCCCTAATTCTCTGTATCATATGAAAGCATTTTGCATCCCTTTGTCTCGTATCGATGATGTGGGATACATCATGGCCCTCCTTCGACATGGTCGCTTCGTGTCGACTTCAAATCATTATCCGGGAAGTTGATTGAGAGGCTCCCTTCGAGTACCTTAGAGCTTGCATGCCCTAATGACAAGTTCTTTGCACTCAACAACAAGTTCACATCATTGGCTTTCGATCGAGTGATTTCACGAGTGTTCAAATTCATTTCCTTTATTCACATTTCGTGAATTGTGCTAGTAGTACCTTGAGGACCATTATCATTATTGGTGGTTTCTCTCACAGTATTCCATCCATATTTGCATAATATTCATCCATTGTTGCCCAATTTTTCCATCAGACATGTTGTCCCCCAACCCCTCCAGAGTTGAGTCAGTCGCTGCTAGGTCAACCACACACTTTATGCTCTGACAAGGGAAGTCATATGTTTTTCCCACAGTCCCATCTTCCCCTTTTTCACTAGTGTTAGTCCATCATTCGAATTAATATTTTCCCTCGGACCTTAGTTGAGGATCCTCATTGCCTCACTTATGGCGGGCCCTATTCTATCGACACCAGCACATCTATTCCAGAAGAACGACCTAGAGGGCGGTGTATCTTGGTTCCATGTTTCACTCATTCGATGCCTCAGATCAAGCAAAGGGAATCATCATTGCCCTTTGACTTGGTTGTTTCATGCTTGTGATTCATAAACTTGATGGTCCAGTGATGCAACAGATTGTACCATTGATTCCTCGGTGTGTGTGTGAGATGTTTTAGACCTCATGAGGGGGTGTCCCTCCAAGAAGCCCCCTACGTGCTCAGATGCCTTCCTATTATACTATATCCTGAGATGTAGTTCCACATATTTGATGGGTTTGGTTCCTGCCACTTGCAGCATTCATAGCATGCATGTGTCCTTCAGATGATCCATTCATTTTTGCAGAGCCCTTTCCTATTTAGGAGGGCTTCTTTGGTTGTTCTGCCCTCCCTCCCACCCATTTTTTGAGGGAAGGGCCATTATCTCTCATTTACTCAGATGTCATTGTATTCACTCCTGGCTCATGTTTTTTCCAGACGAATTATTTATGTGGGGAATTTTGTATTATTTTCTGGCCCATTCATGCCAACATGTCATGTACCATTCAACATGTATTTTATTGCTCAGTTTCATGTTTCTGGGTGCATCATTATTTTTGTACTAATTTATCTTGGTGTGTATAGGTATGCCTCCCCCACCTCACTGAGATCTAGTACCACAATATAAAAGGAGGCTTGCATTGGTCTCTCCCCCTTTGTCACTATCCTCTTTCGCTTCAGCTCCATGGGTCTCTCTATCTCTCTCCCTCCGACTCCACTTCATTGTCTAGTGATTGTGTCCTTACAATGTACTTCGATCATACATTTTTCTCCTAACACTCGTACGTTGGGTGGAAATCTGTTATCACAAAAAAATGATCATCTAGCCATAATTTACTAGATGGATCGAGGTACACCATGTAGGGCCAATTTTACCATATTAAAATTGCCTTCACTGTGAGAAATTACTTAATAAACCACATTTGTTAAGTCATTGATAATCAAACCATTGTTAATTATATTCTAGGAATAATTAATTAAACCATTGATTAATTAATATTCCTTGTCACATTTGACCCAATTATGAGAAACAAATAGATAAATCATTAATTATCTTATTTTTGTCTAGGAATAATTAATTAATCACTAATTAGTTATTATTCCTTGTCAAGTTTGACTAAATCCCCTAGGAATAATTAAATAAATCATTATTTGTTTATTATTCCTTAACCATATTTCTTGAGATGGTAAATAAATCATTTATTTATTTATTATTTCTAAATAAAAGTTTAAATAGTTTTTCCCTCCAAACCAATTATAATAAAATATTCCAAATGGTTAATTTTAGAATGGGGTTAATAATATTTTATTATTGCTCATTATTCGAGGATAATCTAATATTTTGTTATAATAGAAGGGTTTTCCATTCATTCTTCACTTTCGATTATTTCATTGTTGCACTCATCGTTGTACCTCTGATTATCATCATTGTCGCACACCATTTTATTTTTCATTTGGTTTCTCATCGAAATCAAATATTTTGTTTGTTGGTTTTTACACATTATAGAGGAGAGAGACTCTACAAAAGTGGAAGACATTGAGGATAGCCAAGAACCCATCCCATAGAGGGGGACTCGTAACATTATTTTTTCCCTTCACAGGTGTTGTTTAATAAAATATATTCTTTATATATCTGGTTTCCATTGGATTATTCAAGCTATTTGCGCTTATTTTACTATTCCATTTTGTTGTTTAACTATGTATGTGGTATAAATCAGGGCTTTCACAGGTTTTGTTTCTATCATTTGCTGCAGATCTACACTGTTTAACAGTCATTTTTATTGTTAGGGTTGTTTGTCATCCACAACCTAAAGTAGTTTCTTTTCGTACTCATTCAAGAAGAATTCTACATAGCAAACGTACACTTCACCAGAATGAAATGTGCAACATTTGTTAACCTATCCACAATGACCATGATGGAATCATGTTACTTCACTGTCTTAGGAAACCCTATGATGAAATCCATGGAAATGACCTCCCATTTCCATTCCAGAATCGCAATCAGCTATAGCAGTCCACCAGGATGTTTACACTCTTCTTTCACTTTCTGACAATTGAAACATCTCGCCACAAACTCTGATACATCCATCTTCATATTTGGCCAATTGTAAGATCTCTTCATTGCTGTCAGTATCTTCTGGTAACTTGGTTGACCTAAATATGGTTTTGCATGAAACTCCCTCAAGATCAACTTCTTGAGATCACTGTCATCCGACACATATATCCTGTCTTAGAACCTCACCAATCCATCTGCTGTAAGACAATAGTCCAAGCCCTATGCACCTACACCTGTTGATACGAACTTAAATAGGAACGCAACAACTTACATATATAATCATAAATACAAAGATGCAGCAGAAAAACACTTCATTTCATTAATAGAAAAATACTGAACTATGCTTACAAATAGAATGGAAATAAGATAGCTTGGGTGGCAGTAGTTTGTCTTTAAGAGATATGGCAGCTACATGCCTTTGAACTGTGTTACAATGAGGCTCAAAGGCCTATTTATTATTTAGAAATAATGGAAAACCCTAAACATCCAAAAACCTAACCCTAGGAGACGAAGCGCCAAAATTGTGGGCCCTGTTTGGGTAAATTGGTACATCAACTTCCCATGGTTGTAACTTTGGCATACGATCTCCATTCGGCTATCATAATACTTCATTTTGAATATCTCAAAGAGAAGGTAAAAAACAGACTAATAAGTTAGTTTTGGATGTTTTCAATCTCTCTGTTTCCCCTAAAAACATGGTTTAGGGCCTCAAAACGACTCTAGAAGTTCAGGACCTGGAAAGATGCAAAAAATAGTAAACTGTACTACAATTAAGGAAACCAAAAAACTGAAAGAGACAATGTTGGGGGTCCAAGTGGAATAGGCGGGTGGCCACCAATATCCACCTGGATCACTTGTACCTTTACCACTACTTGTGCATGTACCTATACATGTACCATCACTTGTACCTGTACCTGTACTATATTGTAACCTATGCACAATCTCCATATATCTGACATCTTGTTGTCTAGCCCATAAGATCCTACCCTATAAATCTATCCCATAAGAGCTCATAGTTTCTAAGTGATTCACCTGTACCTGCCTGCTAAGAGTATCTACCACTCTGGCCTCTTTGCCTTTGATGTATCTGATCTCAAAGTCAAACTCGCTTTTTGTAGCCAACCACCGAACCTACCTACCATTCAGATTCAGTTGGTCAAACAGATATAGCAACCCACTATGATTACTCATCAACGTGAACCTCCTTCCCAGAAGATAGTGTCTCCACATCTTCAATGCATGTATAATCGCTACCAACTCAAGATCATGCATGGGATAGTTATGCTTGTGCTCATTTAGTTTTTGTGACTCATACCATACTACCTATCCATGATGCATAAGGACTCGACCAAGACCTCTCTTGCAAGCATATGTACATACCACAAATTATTTATCCGGATCAACAATCTTCAACACTGGTGAATGTGTCAACAACTGCTTGAGCTACTCGAAACTAGCCTCACATTCCTCTATCCATTCAAACTTCTTACCTTTTCTTTACAAAGATGTGATAGGATAAGAAATCTATGAGAAGTTCTTGATGAACCTCCTATAGTAACCTGCCAAACCCATGAAGGATCTCACCTCATCCACATTCTTAGGAGCTACCCATTCCATGATAACTCTTATTTTTTCTGGATCTATTGCAATGCCTTCCTTGGAGACAACATGCCCTAATTAATGTACCTTAGTCTAAAAGAAACTGCATTTACTGAGCTTAGCATACAAATGATGTTCTCTCAACAATTTCAACACTGCTGCTAAATGCTCAACATGCTCTTCCTCATTTTTACAATATACCAGTATATCATCAATGAACACAATAACAAACTTATCCAAATATGGATCCAAAACACTATTCATCAAACATATGAACATAGTTGGAGCATTATTTAATCCAAATGGAACAATAACAAATTCGTAATGCCCATTCCTAGTCTTGAATGTAGTCTTGTAAATATCCTCCTCTTTGATGCATACCTAATGGTATTCAGATCTAAAGTCAATCTTCGAGAACATTGTATCTCCCTTCAACTGATCGAACAAGTCATCAATCCTCGACCAAGAGTACTTGTTCTTGATAGTCCCTTTATTTAGTTGTCTGTAGTCAATGCATAATCTGAGTGTACCATCCTTCTTTCTTTCAAACAAGACCGGTGCACCTCAAGGTGATACACTTGGCCTAATGTATCCCTTATTCAACATTTCCTTTAACTGCAACTTCAACTCAACCGATTCAGGTGTGCTCATCCTATAAGGTGCTTTCAATGTTGGAGCTGCACCTAGCACTAACTCAATTGAAAAGTCTACCTCTCTGTGAGGTGGAAACTGTGTAATGTCCTCAAGGAACATTTCCCAAAACTACTGCAACACTCGATACTTTTTTAACACATATGCATCCTCAACCTCCTTATCCTTATCACTAGAAATGTGTACTATGAATAGCTTGCACCCTTTCCTATAGGTACGCTTTGCTTGCATAGGTTTCACCATCAACACACTCAATAGCTTTGTCATAACAATCAACCTTGGTTCTATGAATATACAACCAATCTAGGATCAACAACATACTATATGAACCCAATGATAAAACATTCAAATGTGATGTGGTAGGCATACCATTTAAGTCAAATGAGCAAGCTCTTACCCAATGTTGAACTAGCTTCTTTGTACATGTAGCCAACTGCACTAACCAAGACTTTGCATGTTTTTCCTTACTCAAACTGCACTTGTCCACCAAGTCAGGACTAACATAGCTATAATTAGATCCAGGTTCAATCAAAATAGAAATGAATTGATCACAAAGCTTACCATCCATCTTAATGATAGATTCCTAATGTTCTGCTTCCCTGTTGTCCACGACTACATAGATACGAGGAATACTCTGGCCTACATCTCCAATAGTTTGTGCCTCCTATACACTATATATCTAAGGTATACCACCCTGATTATGTGGGAAACCTCTCTTGCAATGATCTTTGCTGCAAGTCCAACACTCTATAGGCTTCCAACCTCCAGACTTGTTCTTTTCTTCATATTGATGTCCCTATCCTCTATATGATGCATTTAAATTTTTAGGTGGTGCAAAATTCTCCTTCTTATATGTACCCTGTAGCCTTACTCACTTTTTATCTCATTTTTCTTTGTTCCTTCAATTACCTCTCCAGTCTATCTTAGTCTCAGTTCCACGCTTTGATTATTCATAGAAATGCTTTAGCTTTTGAATGGCCTCCTCCAATGATCTGGGCTCATCGAACTCAATATTGTCCTTGAATGCAACCAGTAACCCACTAATGAACCTCTGAATCTTGGCCTTCTCTTGTGTGAGGTAAGGCACATACCTTAGTAACTCCAAGAACCTACTAGTGTACTCATCATCTGTCATAGAACACATCTTTAGTTCATAAAATTATTTTTCTTTGTCATCAAAGTACATTTATGACAAGAAATTCTTCTTGAATAGTCGCTCAAACTCACTCCAAGACAAATATTCCTCATGAATACACCTGACATTCTTCACATCTTCCCACCAAATTTATGCTTTACCTTTGAGACTGAAGGTAGCTACTCTAGCTTTCATATTCTCTGAATAATCATGCAAATTGAAGAACTTCCTCATGCCAAGAATACATGTCTTTGCTTCATGTGGTTTCTTCATGTCCCCATCATAAGTAGATGGCTTCAATTTCTTGAACTCATCCGGCAAGTATGCCCTATAATTCCTCTTGTAAGGATGATACTGATGACAATCCAGGTGCCTATCTAAATCAGAACTAGAATCATACATGTGTCTATCCCTTCTCCTCTATGGAGTGCTTGACAATATTCCATCTCGGATTGTGTCAGATATATCCGACTTGTGCCTACCATGAGACCTACTGCCATATGCCCCATTAGTTTTGTCCTCCTGCTCATGACTGATCTGAGGTGGTCCTCGTCACTGCAACTCCGATAAGCTTTGAGGTATGACTGCATTTACCTCTACTAACTTTTCATGTGACTGCATTATTATGTCATTCTCTGCCTTACAACTCCTTATCTCTCCCTTTAAACTTCTTAGTGTCACTTCTAAGTTGGAAGAGTTCCCAACACCATACTGCTCTTCAGATTTGTAGGGAGAGTCTCTGTAGTCAACCATCTTGATAGCCATTTGATATGTATTCTTGCAAGGCATAATATGTCAGATAAACCAATCACAATAAATCAACGTACCGTAGCATAACTCGGGGAGGATACCTTGTCTACAAGATCACAAAATTAGCATGATACATGTATAACATAATCATAACAGCATATAGACATATAGACATATGCAAGTATATGTATCAACTCATAAACATTACTCTAACTAGTGTCCTATCATCAATGCAAGGCCATATAAAAAATGCATGATATGACCTCATGCATGAAAGAAACCATTACTCCATTATACACATTGCCACATGTAACTAGCACTATGCATAAGGAATGTCAAATCAACTACACCTACGCATAAATGCCTATAGTCAAACATAAGCGATCAAATCTTGTAATTAACCTACAAGACTGATGCATGTAATCCAAATATTCACGAACGTAACCTAACATACAAGGACGTAAGTAAATACCATAATGTAAACCTGTAAGTGACATATAACCATATATAGTCAGTCACATACTCATTTCAAATATATTTCATGAAATCAACAACAAATTATCCATAATAACCATACTACAACCCTAACCCAAAATCAAGCAATTGCAACAAACACATAAGTGTAAGATACACACATGAAACTATCACACATGTATGACCAACACACATTCAACCCATTCAGTCTGAGAGTTGAACCATGCTCTGATACCCCTCTATAACACCCTCCTCCCACATCTACCCAAGCAACTGACCAGTTTGGGTAAACATGCGATGAGAGGCCACTATGATAATATTCAACCTCCTTGGTGACTTGAAGGAAATGGAATTGAGAAAACATCACACACAGTCACCCAACCTCATCAATAGAACCTTCAGGAGACAAGTCAACCACTCAAACATCCTATCCCTAGGTCCCATTGTTGTTTTAGGTTTCTTGGGCCATAGTCTCTCTCATATTATGGGCAAGGGAGTTACCAACAACCTAAAGTCGCTCTCACGGGCCTGCCTGCTAGTGACTGTGGACCAAAATTGTCAATGTTGTGTTAGCAACCTCGGGATTTAAGCCACCTTTTCAAGTTCAGAGCCTAGGACACTACCCAGAACTAATCCATCCCTTCAAATTAGTAAAGTAACTTGGAAATAAAGATACGAAAGAAAACATTGGTTCAAGACATTGATTGGATCCCTACTAGCCATGACAGGCATTTCGTCAAACATATCATCGACATGTAATCCTACAAGTGTAAACAATAGAATTAATAGTAGGGACCTCATACTTATTTGAAAATCACTATGAACCATTGTTTCCTCATGCCATTTGTTGCATATTCATCTATTAGGCCATAGACACATTATCCATTCATAAATGAGTAAAAACTTGCAGAGATCCATACATAATTGTTGTCATAAAATGTACATATAACCAGCATAATAGGAACAAAAATACCATAAACATATCAGCCATCGAAATCCATAATTACAGTAGTACCTTTACATGTGAGAATCAATAAAATGGATTTCTCATTAATGAATGCAATGAACCAACCATAGATGGGACTACCATGTTCCACCTGACCATAGAATGGCTGATCCAAATATCTCTTCATCCATTCATCCCCATGCCATATTCCAAGAATGAATGTGGGATCTCATAGAAAACATCAATCAAAACTCATCCAGGGCTTCCAAAGGCCATCCACCTCAACCCCTCAAACATTGATTCCACCTCTTGGTTGGACATCACAGAACCATCATCATATTGGTCTCCATCCAAGCCTTCCATTTCTTCTAGAGAGTTTGTTCCAACCAAGGCTTCCAGGACTAGTAACTCAACCCACATCTGCCACTGGGCTTCCAGAGCATTTTTCCAACCAAGGCTTCTAGGACTAGTAGCTCAACCCACCAAGGGTCTACAAAGTGTTTTTCTAACTAGGGCTTCCAGGACTAGTAACTGAACCTAAGATGTTACAGGGCTTCCAGATCTTTTGTCCAACCAGTATTTCCAGGAACTAATAACTCAACCCAAGATAAGGAAACATGAGAACCAACCAAAAAGAAACAACGAAAGTAAACCCACAATCACCATGGCTATCCAAGAAATGGCAAGGCTAGGCAATCCATTGTCGATCTAGGAAAACCTCCATGCCAATGACAGATCACAACAAAGAAACCACATGCATATGCCATGCATGAGAAAACTAGTGAATAAATCATACATTCAACTCAGTACCTGCAAGAAAACTTGAGGTAGTTGTTGATATCAAAGCCTTCTTGCGCTTTCCTACTCTTCCTTTTCCTTCTTGCTCCAAGAATCCAAGTATCCACACCCTCCAAGAGTGATCCAATAAAACTATTAGTATCCAAGAGTATGAGAGAGAGCTCTAACACTAAATTGAAAAAATGTTACAAACCGATCCTCAGAAGCCTTTTTATGGATGAGGAATCTATTTTCTTCATTATCCATTATTTTTCCTCATTTTCCTCCTCGCATGCAACCTATGACCTTTCACCTCCTTTTTCTCCTAATTTCCATTATTTTCATAAATAAATGTGCCATTACCTTTGCCAATTTCCTTGCCCAAAAACAATAAAATGAACACCCCCTACGATTTCTTTCCGAACATTCATCTTGGAATAAGAGTCCCATTCATTCGTGGTTATTGTTCTTAACTTTATTACAAGGAATTTTCACTAGGGCTGTTACTACCAAATACATATACCAAAACATCTGCTCAACCAATGAATAAGGAAGAATACAAAGCTCACATCTAATCCACCATCTCCAATGTAGCTTCATCAGGCCCAAAGGGCTTCCATTTCACTTTAACCTCCTTGATTTCTTGGTTATGGAGCATGAGCATATTTCTCTGCAAAATACACTATGGTTCTGGATGGGATTCGCCTTTTGGTTCCACCTGCAATACAGACCAGTCAATCACATGATCAACATCATTAACATACTTATTAAGAAATGACACATGGAAAACATCATGGAATTTCACTCTCGAAGGAAGTGCAAGTCGATAGGCTACTAGTCCAATCCTCTCAATAATCTTGAAGGTCCACAAAATCAAGGTTCCTTCTTGGCACATGATCCAATATGTAAGGATCTCTTCTCTGGTTTGATGTGCAAGTACACATGTTCCCCAACCTAGAACTCCTTGAACAACCTATTCCGATCTACATAGATCTTCTTCCTATCATGCCTTGCTTTCAAACTCTTCATGATTACTTGCATTTCCCGCTCCATGTCCGCCAACATGTCATGTCCAATCAACACCCTATTAACTGGATCACTCCAACCGATGGGAGTATTACAAGTCCACCTTTACAATGCCTCAAACATAATCATCCTTAGTGACTCCTGGTACCCTCTGTTGTAATCAAACTCTACCAGTAGAAGGTACTCTTCCCACTTAAGTTTCTGATGCATCACATACATCCTCAACATGTCCTCCAATATCCTATTGACCCTCTCTGTCTTCCCATATGTCTATGGATGATAAGCTATACTAAAGGCCAAATCTATGCCCAAACCTACAAATAACACCTTCCAAGACTTGGAAGTGAACTTCACATCCCTATATGACACAATCTTTCTTGGAAATCCATGCAATATGACCACGTCCTTGATGAAGACCTATGTTACATCACTCGCTAAGAATATAGACTTCACTGGAATGAAATGCACTACTTTTGTCAAGTTGTCCACCACTACCATGATGGAATCATGTTTTCTCACTGTCCTTGGCAAACCTGTGATAAACTCCATGGAAATGACCTCCCATTTCCACTCTAGAATCAGAATCGGATGTAGCATTCCACCTGGATGCTTACACTCTGCCTTCACCTGCTAACTATCCAAGCATTTAGCCATAAACTCTACTATGTCTCTCTTAAAATTTGGCCAATAATAGAATTTGTTCACTATTGTGAGTGTCTTCTGATAACTCGAGTGACCTGAATAAGGTTTCGTGTGAATCTCCCTCAAGATAACCTTATTGAGCTCATTTTTATCTGGCATACGTATCTTGTCCCTAAATCTAACCAATCCATCTTCCATGAGATGATAGTCCACATCCTGTGCACCTACACCTGAACCTGTGCTTATACATGTACCTATATCAGTACATGTACCTATACTTGTACTCTGGTGCAACCTGTGCACAATCTCCATATACTTGACATCCTAATGACCTACCTGCAAGATCCTATCCTGTAAATCTGTCCCATAGGAGCTCATAGATGTTATGTGATTTACATGTATCCAACTACTACGAGCATCTGCCACCCTATTCTATTTACCTTTGATATACATGATCTCAAAGACGAACTCACTTATCATGGTCAAGCACTGAGCCTTACCTCCATTCAGATTTGGTTGGTCAAATAGATATTGCAAACCACTGTGATCACTCATTAATACAAACCTCCTGCCAAGAAGATAGTTCCTCCACATCTTCAATGCACATATGATCGCTGCCAACTCAAGATCATGTGTGGGGTAGTTCTGCTCATGCTCATTTAGTGTTTGTGACTCATAGCATACCACTTGTCCATCTTGCATAAGGACTCCACTAAGTAATCTTTTGCGAGCATTTGTACATATTACAAACTCTTTGTCCGCATCTGCAATCTTTAACATTGTTGTATCTATCAACAATTTCTTGAGCTGCTCAAAACTGGACACACACTCCTCTTTCCATTCAAACTTCTTACCTTTCCTCTCCAATGATGTGATAGGATAAGAAATATTTTAGATCTTCCTGGTGAACCTCTTGTAATAACCTACTAACCCCATGAAAGATCTCACCCCATCCATATTCCTAGGAGCTTCCCACTCCAAGATAACTCTTACCTTTTTCGAGTCCACTGCTATGCCATCCTTGGAAACCACATGTCCCAAGAAGTGTACCTCATTCTAAATGAAACTGCACTTAATGAGCTTAAAATACAACTAATTCTCTCTCAATAATCTCAACACCACTTCTAAATGCTCGACATGTTGTTCTTCATTTTTAGAATAACCAATATATCATCAATGAACACAATAACAAACTTGTCCAAATACGAACGCAGAACACTATTCATCAAGCACATAAAGGTAGTTGGAGCATACCTAGTCTGGAAAGTTGTCTTGTAGATGTCCTCTTCTTTATTGTGTACTTGATGATATCTGGATCTCAAATCAATCTTTGAGAACACTGCTTCTCCCTTCAACTGATCAAACAAGTCATCAATCCTCACATATACATGCTCTTGATGGTCACTTTGTTCAACTGCCTGTAGTCAATGCATAGCCTAAGAGTACCATCCTTCTTCTTCACAAACAATACCGATGTGTCCCATGGTGATACACTTGGCCTAATGCATCCCTTATCCAACATTTCCTTCAACTGCAACTTCAACTCTACCAACTCAGATGTACGAATACTGCAAGGTGCCTTTGATGCCAAAGTTTCCCCTAGCACCAAATCAATAGAAAAATCTACTTTCCTCTAAGGTGGCAACTCTGAAATATCTGTAGGAAATACATACTAAAACTATTGTAGGATTGGGTACTTTCTCAAAACATTTGCATCCTCAACTTCCTTACCTTTTTCACTAGAAATGTGTACTGCAAATAACACATGCACTTTCCCGTGACTATGCTTGGCCTGCATAGTTGTCACCATTCTAACTGATGTCGCTCTCTTCTTACCCTGCAAGACTCTTTGTTCCCCATTGTCATCCAAACACTCAATGGATTTTTCATAACAATACATCTTGGTTCTATGACGGTACAACCAATCCATGCTCAACAACATATAGTATGATCCCAACAGTAATACATTCAAATTTTCTACGGTAGGCATACCATTCAAATCAAATGCACAAGCTCTTACCCAATGGTGAACTCGCTTCTTTGTACTTGTATCCAACTGAAATAAGCAAGATTTTTCATGCATTTCGTTATTCAAATCACACTCATCGAACAAGTTAGGACTAACATAAATATAATTAGATCGAGGGTCAATCAAAATAGAAACAACTTGATCACAACATTACTATCCATCTCAATGATAGATGCCTGATGGTCTTCCTGTCTCTTATCCAGTGCTTCATAGATCCTAGGAATAATTTCCTCAACATATCCCACTATTTGTGCCTCTTAAGCATTGTAGATTTGTAGTCTAGCACTATGATGTTGTGGACAATCTCTCCTACCATGGTCTCCTCCACAAGTCCAACACCACAAGGGCTCCTTATTCTTCTCCTTAAATCGAAGTCCCTATCCTATCTCATATGTATTGAACTTCTTAGGTGGATTTGCATTCTCTTTATTACCTGTACCTTTAGGTCTTTCTCTCTTCTTATCCCATTTTCTTTTGTTCTTATCATTTCCCTTCAAGTCTTTCTTAGTATTTTTTGTGCTTTGATTGTTCATAGCAATTCTTTAGCTTCCGGATGGCCTCCTCCAATGATCTAGGCTCATCAAACTCAATCATGTCTTTGAATGCAATCAATAATCCACTAATGAACCTCTGAATCTTGGCCTTCTCCTCCTTGAGGTAAGGCACATACCTCAATAGATCCAAGAACCTACTAGTGTACTCCTCATTTGTCATCGATCCCATCTTTAACTCATAGAATTATTTTTCCCTATCATCAAAGTATCTCTCTGATAGGTCCTTCTTCTTGAATAGTCTCTAAAATTCATTCCAGGTAAAGTCCTCTTCATGAATACCTTTGATATTCTTCACATCTTCCCACCAAATCTATGCTTTACCTTTGAGACTAAATGTAGCTATTATGGCTCTCATGTTCTCTGAATAATCATGTAACCTGAAGAACTTCCTCATGCCAAGCAACCATGCCTCTGCATCCTGTGATTTATTCATATCTCCATCAATTGTAGGTTACTTTTCTTTCTTACATTCATCTAGAAAATATCCCCTGTCAATCCTCCTGTAAGGATGATAACGATGCTGATCATCATGCCTGCCAAAACCAAAACTAGAATAGTACCTGCACTCATCACATCTCCTATCTGAAGTACCCAACAACTTGCCATCTCTAATTGTGTCATCTCTATCCAACTTGTGCTTACCATGAGGCCTACTTACATATGCCCCCATTAGTTTTGTCCTCCTTCTCATCACTGATCCAAAGTGGTCCCTGTCACTACAATTCTGAAAAACTCTGAAGTATCACCACATTTACCTCTACTTGCTTTTCTTGTGCCTATAATATTCTACCATTATTTGCCTTACAACTCCTTATTTCTGACTTTAAGCTTCTCAGTGTGTCTACCAAATCAAAAGAGTTCCCAACACCACCCTGCTCATCTAATCCACAGGAAGAGTCTCGGGAACTGTAATCTACTGGTGGCTGCAGTGCAGGCGTAAGAGACCACGTTCAACACCCGATACAATTTCTCTTATTTCTGGTGGAATTTCCTTTTGGATTTCCCTCGGAGTCTTGGCCATTTACCTTCAGAGTTAGATACTATGTTAAATTAGCAGAACCGCTAATTTAGCCGCAACTGCCAAATACCTTACAATCACTCTAACCATCGCATATCGTAATTGTGCTCACCACGCAGGGTTCCTTTATTTCTAAATTTTGCGATGCAATATTTATTGGCGTGCTTGTATCACATATTGCATTTCGCAACTCCGCCAGGCTAGGTCCTTTCAACTATAACTGATGCGATGCGATTTTATAACTGATGTGATGCAAGTTCCATCCGACGGTTAGCATTCCTTAGTGATCTGATGGTCAATATGATATCGCAAGGAAAGATATGCAATGATACCACCTCGCGGAGCTGAAATAACTATAAGCCCTAGTTTATAACGGTTTAGGTCTACTACTTGAGATTAATGCCGATAACAGAGGTTTTCAGGATCTACGACTCACGGGACTTCGATTAATCCAAAGTTAAAAACACAGGCCAACCCCCATTGTTGACTAAACCACAATGTGTTGAACTAAAAGCAATGGTTCACAATGAATTCGGGACTTCAGTCCTAGATCTAGAATTCAGGCACTTCTAACCCTACAACCGTTAATACACAACAAAATCAAACTAAGTGCGATCATATAGAACAATGAAATTCTGAGGTTTAATCTAAACTGAAAATTAAAAAATACAGAGAGACACTGCGGAGAGACACAACATCTCCGAAATTGACCAATTTCACACAAAAAATACACAGAGTTATGCTTCTTGTAACTTAATCATATATAGTTCAAAAGAAGCCGAATCAGTCAAAATCCACTTCCGAAGATTCAGAACTTACATAAGTACTAGTTCATTAAGAACTAGATCCTAAATCGAAGGATAGAATTAACTAATCCTATCTAATCTGCATAATATTCTCCTCGAGAATCTCCACTACAACTAACTACTTGAAAATATTACATGATAATCTAAATCCTAGATTCTAGTTCAAATCCTTACTAGAAATCTTTGTAAATTGATGGCTAAAGGACCCCACTCCTTTGCTTGCAAACTATTTTTGGATTTTCGGAATAAGTTGAAGCCTTTTGTCTTAAAGCCTCATGCTCCCGCATCAGACTCCTGAGGACAAAATTCTTCATGGGCTCCTGTCCATGAGCTCTTCTACAGAACTACCCATTTTCTGTAGCATGGCATCTATTACCTAGGTAGCTTCAGCAATTGGTTTATCTTTCCACTTGACCAAATATTGAAAGTACTCCTATCCCCTTGTCTTCTTTAACAATGTCTTGTCCAGAATCCTTTTTGGCTACAATTCTTTTGTTGTAGGTAACTATTTTACCCAATCAATCTCTTGTTCTTCTCAATCCTCTGCTGTGTCATCTGTCTGTTTCTTTTCATACCTGTATAAAGCAACCACATTAAAAATTGGAGATATTCTAATATCGGGGGGTAATTCAATTTCAAATGCATTTGCAGAAAATTTTCTCGAGACCCTGCATGGTCCAATTTTCTTAAACTTTAGTTTACTATACTCCCTTTTTGGGAACCTTTCCTTCCTTAGGTGTGCTAAAACCAAATCTCCAACTACAATGTCAACTTCTCTTCTCTTCAAATCTTCTTTACCCTTGTATTTTATGTTGCTATACTGTAGTTGTTGTTTTACCTGTTCATGTATGGCTTGCATCTCTGAAGCAAATTATTCCCATTCAGCACTTCTCATCTCATATTTTCCCATATTTCTTAATTCAGACACTCCCCTTGGATGCATTCCATAAACTATATGGAATGGACTCTACCCTGTGCTCCTATTAGGAGAGTCATTATATGCATATTCAGTCTGTGCCAATACTTGGTCCCATTGTTTTGGATGTTCACCTGTAAGACTTCTCAGAAGATTACCCAAGCTTCTATTTACAACTTCAGTCTGTCCATCCGTCTGAAGATGATAAGCAAAATTGAAACTCAGTTTAGTTCCAAGCTTCTTCCACAATGTCCTCCAAAATTTTCCAACAAATTTGGAGTCTCTATCTGAGACAATACTCTTAGGTAACTCGTGCAATCTTACAATCTCTTTGAAAAACAGATTAGCAATGTGAGTAGCATCACTGGTTTTATAACATGGAATAAAATGTGCCATTTTTGAAAATCTATCAACCACAACATATATTGAATCATTTCCTCTTTGAGTCTTTGGTAAGCCCAAAACAAAATCCATGCTTACCATATCCAAAGGTCTATGTGGAATAGGCAATGGAGCATAACACCCTGTGTTTTTGCTTCTTCCTTTTGCATATTGACAGACTTTGCAATTTTTTACATACTTCTCCACTTCAGTCCTCATCTTCGGCCAGAGATAAAACCTGTTCAACTACTCATAAGTCTTGGCTACACCAAAATGTTCTGCAAGTCCACCACTATGTTTCTCCTTGATTAAATTTTCCCTCATAGAACAATTTGGTACAGCTGATTTCGTTTAAACAATAACCCATCTTGCAAGAAATAATCAAGCCACTTACTTCTATCTAACAAAACAGGATTTTTACAAGCTTCAAATGCCTCTTCAAAATCTAAGTCTTTTTCATACAATTCCTTAAGAAAGTCAAAACCCAACACTTGAATTTGACTTTCTTGAAGTAGTATGTTTCATCTACTTAAGGCATCTGCTACTTTATTTGATTGTCCATTTATATGCTTCAAGACAAAATTAAAACCTTGAAGATACTCTACTCATTTGGCATGTTTCTGATTAAGCTATGGATTTTGCATAATGTAATGCAATGCATGGTTATCTGAATACAGTATAAACTCCTTGGACATCAAGTAATGTCTCCACTTCTTCAAAGACTGTACCGCTACATAAAACTCCTTATCATAAGAAGAATATTTCTTCTTGGTCTCATTCATCTTTTCACTAAACTAAGCTACATGCATGTCCTCTTGACTCAAAACTACTCCAACGGCTTCCCCACTAGCATCACACTTCACTTGGAAAGGTTTATTAAAATCAGGCAAAACAAAAATAGATTTTTCAGTGATCTTCCATTTCAACAGCTGAAAGTTCCTTTTTGCTTCAACAGTCCATTTAAATGGTTGTCTATCCTTCTTTATTGTGTCAATAATTGAAGCATTAATCTTACTAAAATTCCTTATGAATTTCCTGTAAAAACTAGCAAGACCGTGAAAACTTCTTACCTCAAAGACACTTTTTGGTGAAGGCCACTCCATGATATCTTTGGTCTTATCTGGATCCATCTTTAACCCATCAGCAGAAACAATAAAACCCAAATACACTAATTCATCCTTCATGAATGAACACTTCTTTAAATTTAGCAGTAACTTTTCTTACTGCAATTTTTGTAAGACATAATTCAGATGTCTTATGTGTTCCTCCTTAGACCTGCTATAAACTAATATATCATCCAGATATACTATTACAAACTTACCCATAAATTACTTCAGTGCTTCATTCATAAGTCTCATAAATGTACTATTAGCATTCGACAATCCAAAAGGCATTACCATCCACTCATATAATCCTTCATTGGTTTTAAAAGCAGTTTTCCACTCATCTCCCTATCTAATTCTGATTTGATGACCACTTTCTAAATCTAACTTTGTAAAATACCTAGCTCCACTCAAAAAATCCATCAAATCTTCGATTCTAGGTAAAGGACATCTGTACCCGATTGTTATCTTATTGATTGCTCTCGAGTCAGTGCATATTCTCCAGCCTCCATGCTTCTTTGGGCTCAACATTGTTGGCACTACACAAGGACTCAAACTTTCTCTAGCCAGTCCCTTGTCTAACAATTTTTGAACCTGTTTCCTGATTTCTTCATTCTCTGTGCGAGTCATCCTGTAAGCTACTTTATTAGGTAGATTTTCTCTTAGAATCAAATCTATGTGATGATTGATTTTTCTAATGGGTGGTAACTCATCAGGCAAATCATCTACAATAATTTCACAATAATTGTCCAACATCTCTTGAATTTCAATTGGTAAATCAGAAACTTTTGTGGAAGTAATTATTACCTTGGGTTTGCAAACCAACGCAAAACTTACCTCATTTTCCTCTATCTGTTGTAAGTACTCCTTTCCACTCAACAAAAGGGTCTTTGGTTCAAGTTTCTTTGATGTATCTTCTTCCTTTATTGGCAACAATATATGATTGGTACCATCCTTGTTGAAGTAGGTGTTCTTCTTTCCATCATGCATATCTCCTCTATCATATTGCCAAGGTCTTCCAAGCAATATGTGACATACATCCATAGGCATCACATCACACAAAATTTTATCTTTATATACTTTCCCAACTGCAACTCCACTTCACATTATTCATTTACTAACAACTGATGTCCCTTTTGTAGCCATGACACATTGTAAGGTGTTGGGTGTTTCTTTGTCTTCAATTTCAACTTCTCCACCACTTCTGTAGAGACCAAATTATTAGTGCTTCCACTATCAATTATCATCTGACAAAATTTTCCTTGAACCTTACACACAGTCCTAAACAAAGCCTTCCTTTATGTTGGTTCAAAAACTTCCTTTGCTGGCTTTAGCAATACTTTGTTAACTACCAAAGATTCTCCTCTCTCTAGTATATTTTCTTCTTCTATCATCGTTGCTGCTTCCTCTTCAGTATGAGCAACAATTTCATTTCTCTGAGATGTTCCTGTATTTTCTGGGCACTCATAGGCTTTGTGTCCCAGCTTGTTACATCTGTAACATATAACTTCTCTTCCTCTACCTCAGCCTCCTCTTCCTTTGGAAAAACTCCCTTTGCCACTTACATCACCTCCTGTGGGTGCATGCTGACTTGAGCTGTTGCTAGCTCCACCTCCAAGTGTTATAGATCTTCCTCTACCACCTTGTCTTCCTCTTCCTCAAAAAGTACCGCTATTTGTGGCAGACTGCTTCCTCATGAGTGTTTCTTCAGCTTTCAGTACCATCTGATAAGCCTCTTCTACTATTTTGGGAGACAATACACTTATCTCATCTTGAATGTCCATTCTAAGACCATTCACATATCTAGCAACCTTCTTATCTGTATCTTGGATTTGCCCATCTCTTATGCTCACCTTGTAGAATTCCTCTATGTATTCCTTTACTGTCATAGACCTTTGTCTAAGATTTTGCATCTATCTAAATAATGTTTGTTGGTAATCACCTGGTAGAAACTTACCTTTCAGTTTTGCCACCATCCTATTCCAATTCTTAATTGGTTTTTTGCCAAAACTTCCTCTTTCTGCCTGCATTCCATCCCACCAAAGTGTTTCATGTCCTTTCAACTTCGTGACAACAAACTTCACCTTCTTTTCATCCTCTATTTCTTCATAATTGACGAATTTCTCCAAGACATTTATCCAATCTATCAGCTCCTCGGGATTTAATCCTCCTGCATAAATTGAAACTTTAGTTCTAGGTCTAGATGTGGATTTCAACACTGACCTAAAGAACCTCATCTCAGGAGTAACTTCTACAGGTTCCTCCTCTTCTGCAGCTTCAACTTCAGGTTCACTGACATCACCAACATCTGCACCTCTCCCTGTTTCCATTGCTTCCAATCTAGCTTGCATCTGTTGCATAGCCTCCATCACTTCAGCATTTGCAACAGGTCTTCCTCTTCTACCACGTCCTCTTCCAACTCTGAAAGCCATGGTGGATTTCTTTCTCTGATCCTTACGACCCTGTTCAATGTCAGTAGGCTGCTTTGATACCACAAATGGTGGCTGGGGTGTAGGCGTAAGAGACAAACGTTCAACACCCGATACAATTTCTCCTATTTCTGGCAGAATTTCCTCTTGGATTTCCCTCGGAGTCTCAGTCATTTACCTCCAGAGTTAGATACTCTGCTAAATTAGCAAAACTGCTAATTTAGCCACAACCCCTAAATACCTTACAATCACTCTAACCATCGCATATCGCAATCGCGCTCACTGGGCAGGGTTCATTTATTTATAAATGTTGTGATGTGATATTTATCTGTGCGCTTGTATCGCATATCACATTTCTCAACTCCACCAGGCTAGGTCCTTTCAACTATAATTGATGCGATGCGAGTTTATAACCGATGCGATGCGAGGTCCATCCGACGGTTAGCATTCCTTAGTGATCCGACAGTCAATATGATATCGCATAGAAAGATATGTGGCGATACCACCTAGCGGAGTCAAAATAACTATAAGCCCTAGTTTATAGTGACTCGGGTCCGCTACTTGAGATTAACGCCGATAACAGAGGTTTTTAAGATCTACGGCTCACGGGACTTCGATGAATCCAAAGTTAAAAACACAGGCCAACCCCCACTGTTGACTAAGCCACAATGCGTTGAACTAAAATCAACGATTCACAATGAATGCGGGACTTCAGTCCTAGATCCAGAATTCAGGCACTTCTAACCCCGCAACCATTAATACACAACAAAATCAAACTAAGTGCGATCACACAGAACAATGAAATTATGAGGTTTAAGCCAAACTGGAAATTCAAAAATACACAGAGACACTGCGGAGGGACGCGACACCTCTGGGATTGACCAATTTCACACAAAAATTACACAGAGTTATGCTTCTTGTAACTTAATCATATATAGTTCAAAAGAAGCCGAATCAGTTAAAATCTGCTTCCAATGATTCAAAACTTACATAAGTACTATTTCATTAACAACCAAATCCTAAATCGAAGGATAGGATTAACTAATCCTATCTAATCTGCATAATATTCTCTTCGAGAATCTCCACTACAACTAACTACTTGAATTTATTACATGATAATCTAAATCCTAGATTCTAGTTCAAATCCTAACTAGAAAGCTTTGTAAATTGATGGCTAAAGGACCCCCCTCCTTTGCTTCTAAACTATTTTTGGATTTTTGGAATAAGTTGAAGCCTTTTGTCTTAAAGGCTCATGCTCCTGCATCATCTACCATATTACTATTAATCTTTTATATTCTTCCTGCAAGGTATATCATGTCAGCTAAACCAAAACATAATAAACCAATGTACCTTATCATAATTTGGGGAGGATACATTATCTGCAAGGATAAACAAATCAGTGCGATACATGTATAACATAATCATTGAAAAAATATAGAAATATAAACATAAGCATATAACCATATAGTCATCATTCTAGCTAGAGTCTAGTCATCAATGCATGACCATATTAACTACACATACCATGCCCTCATGCATGACAACAACCAACACATCATTGTACACTTCACCACATGTGAATAGTAATGTGCATAAAAAATGCATAATCAACCATACACTCATGACGACTCACTCCACAATAACAACATCAACTTCCCATGGCAACATCACTACAACCATGAACCATACCATACAAATGCAACAAGCATATGGTCTTACAACACAAGAAACACATATGCAGCCAACATGAAAGCATGACCAACACACAACTCATCTAGTCTGAGGGGTGAACCATGCTCTGGTACCACTTTGTAATACCCTCCTCCCACATCTACCTAAGTAACCAACCAAATGGGGTAAATATGTGACGCAAAGTTACTATGATATGATTTGGGCTCCTAAGTCACCTTAAGGAAGTGGAACTGACAGAAACACATGATACAATCTTTCCACATTGGTAAGAGGATTCCTAAGAACCATCTCAACCTCTCAGGCAACCGACCCCTTGGCCCCACTGAGTTTTTTGACCATTAAACTCTTAGACACTCTCTTGAAATGGGCATGCATGCATTCAGGAGGCTCTGGACACTCCCACAGTATGGGTATGCATGCATCCTAGGATTTTCGTGCCCATTGTTGTGCCTGCATCTCCAAAATTTGAGCCACTTTTTCAGGCCCAGAGCCCATGTCATTGCCCATAACTAAATGACACTTCTAAAACTAAAATATGATAAAAGAAAAATTATACAAATGCAAATATTTGAACAAGGGCTTGACAGGACCCATACTAGCCATGACAAGGATTTCGTCAAACATGTCACAAATATGTAATCTACAGGTTTAAACAACAAATATGAGCATATGGGTCTCATACTCATATGAGAATTGCTAAGAAGCATTGATGCCTCAACACATTAGTTGCAGTTTCATCCATTAGGCCATAGATGTATTTTTCATTTGTTTACAATTAAAAAAATGATGAGAGCCATACATAACTACTATCATAATACATGTTCATAACCAGCATAAGAGCAACAAAAATACCAAGGAAATAACAACCACATAATCTACATATAATCCAATATAATACTCATGAAACAACAAGGAGAAATAACCTCATATTAATGATGCAAAGGCCAACCAATTGTGGGACTTCCACGAACCACCCGACCATAGACATGGCTAAGCCAAATCTCTCTTTAGTTAGTCACCCCCATGCCATATTCCAAGCATGAATGTGGGATAACATGTCAATCAATACCATCTAGGGCTTCTAGAGGCCAAGCCACCTCAACCCATCAAACGGTGATTCCACCTCACAGTCTAACACCACAAAACCCTCACCAGATTGGTCTCTACCTAAGCCTTCTAGGGCTCCAGAGCATTTGTTCCAACCAAGGCTTCTAGGACTAATAACTCAACCTATAGTTGTCGTCGAACTCCAAAGAATTTGTCCAACCAAGGCTCTAGGACTAGTAACTCAACCCACCAAGGACTCCAAAGAATTTGTCCAACCAAGACTTCTAGGACTAGTAACTCAACCCAAGTTGTTAAAGGGCTTCCAGAGTGTTTGTCTAACCAGGGCATCCAGGAACTAGTAACTCAACCCAAGCTAAAGGAAACATGAGAACCAACCAGAAAAACTAAGAAATAAAGCCACAACACCATGGCTATCTAGAAAATGGCAAGGCTAGGAAAATCCATTGTCAATCTAGGGAATCCTCCATGCCAATGATAGATCCTAACCAAAAAACTAAATGCATATTCCATGCATGGCAAAACAAGTGAGAAAACCCGATGTAGTTGTGATACCGATGTCCTCTTATGCTTTCTTTCTCTTCCTTTTTCCTTCTTGATGCAAAACTTTAAGTATACCACACTCCTCCAAGAGTGCTCCAAGAAAACACAAGTATGAGAGAGAGAGAATAGAGAGAGCTCTAAAATTGAACTTACAAAAGTCTATGAACTGATCCTTAGAAGAATTTTTATTAATGAGGCCTCTATTTTCTTTATTTTCCATTATTTTCCTTCATTTTCCTCCTCACATGCAATGTGTGGCCTTTCACCTCGCTTTTCTCCTAATTTCCATTATTTTCATAAATAAATGTGTGAAAATGTCATTTGCCTTTCTGATGTGTTTGCCAATTTCCCTAACCATTAACTAATCACCAGTGATCCCATCACAATGATTTTGCCCAACATTCATCTTCTAATACGTGTCCCATCAACAGTGGCTATTATTTTTCCTTTATTAACTTGTATTACAGGGAATTTCCACCGTGGTTGTTACAGAGAGAGAGAGAGAAGTTGCTCAATAGTTGTACGAACCAATCAGATGAAGGGAGAGAAGAATGTGTGAGTGATGAATGTGCCAAATGAGGTGTGAGGTCTCTTGTATTTTTACAATTCATTATGGGTGAAGAGGCACATCCATTGGGCTTCTTGAACCTACATGACGATGAGGCTGACCTAAATAATTAGAACATGTGTTGGCATAAATTCAAAATCACACTTCTGCTTGTTCGAATTAGATGATCTTTATATCAATATTAGACCTTTCGAAAAGAGGAATCTAATGAAAACATCCTCTCCATCAAATTAGTTGTCCCAAGGAGGAGTTTGCCCTTATTTGCCAATTTTAACATATGTACACATCCAAATATTGCACATTCAGTGGGAGTAGTGAGTAGGTTCCTTGCAAATCTAGACAAACAACATTGGCAAGTAGTAAAGTGGATTTTGAGGTACCTTAGGGGCACTAGCAAGTATTGTTGATGTTTTGGTAATAACAATGTTATTCTTGAAGGTTACACAAATGAAAATATGGGTGGAGATGCGGATACTAGAAAGTCCATGTTGAAGCGATTAGTATCAATGCAAGCCAAACAAAGGTTTTAATTGAGATTAAGTGCCAAAGCAACATTTAATAAATTATTTTTTAATAAATTAAAATGCTAGCAATGTTTTATTAATTATTTTTAATAAATTAAAGATAGAAAGACACCAAAAAAAACTAAAAAACTATTTCCATATTATCCTTTGGATCATGTATCAAACAAAGAATATACAGATATTATCAAATCTTATTCATCCATAATTAAAAAATGGAAATCCCTCGGACCTTATATTATAAGCACCGGATTAGATGATACAACCCTACCCTTGACTTTATTACTGCCTTCACCCTAGGGGAGAGATGGAGTGCTGCCCAACAACACTTGCTTCAGCCAAGCTAGGAATAGAAGGGTACAGCATCTATGAACCCTTTTGAGCTATCCACAAGCCCAATTTTAATATAGACCACCCCTTCGAAGTAATTAGAAATAATAATAATTTTATTTTTAAAATGAATAATATTTATTTTATTATGTATTTTAATTATTAACTTAATGCTTTAACTCATTATTTAAAAATGTGTAATTATTTAAATATTTACATTTGTGGAATTTAAAATAACTTGACTTTTGGTTTGTTAATGTATTTTCTTTTATGGTTATTGTTATAGTTATTTCTAATAAGATTAATCTTAATCTTATAAACCAGTAAATATATATAAATTAAATGGTTAGTAAAGGTCAATAGAAATCAAAATGCTTACATCATGATACATCTCACATTTTTAAAATTTAAAAATAAATAATAAAAGTTAACTAAATTATTACTTTGTTTTAAATTAACATTATTAATTATAAAGAGAATTAATACTCGAGTTAAACATATATACATTTAAAAAAACATGTAACAACATTTTTAACCCATCTCCACTTTATCATAGATGTTCTTAATTTCTAAATAGACTTGTTAGAACATCATACCATGGTTTAATACCAGGGCTTAATGATGTAACACGTCCAAACAACCATAACTCATATTTCAATGTCATTTTTAAAATTAATTAATTTAATTAAAAAAGCATAACTCCTTTTAAAAATAAATCTCAATTTTCTATGTATAACTAATCTTAAGAATATTTTAGAATACTTTGTTGATATTAAATAGCTACCATTCACCTAAAAACTATTAATAATTAAATTAAATTTGAAAACTACATTTCAATCAAAATAAGCAGAAACAAAAAACAAAAAACAAAAAAACCAAATACTAATCTTAATCTCAATTGTAATTTAACATTTTCTTTGAAAATAAAATTACTATCACTTATGTAATTAAATATATTTTTATATTTACCCATTCATTATTGTTATATCAGTATGTTTTAATTTTATAAAATTCATTATTGTTATGTTTTTGTGTTTTAATTTTATAAAATTCATTTATGGTTATATCTTTATATTTTAATTTTACAAAATTCATTTATTGTTATATCTTTATATTTTAATTTTACAAAATTCATTTTATATGAACCAATTACCCGAACATATGAAAATTATGAAATTGAAACAAATATACAATTGTTTATTGTTTGACCAGAGGGAAAATTGAAATGCATAGCTGGTTCATTAGAGAGGCACTTCTAACTTCTATGTAATAAAATCTATTTCGTCGTAAAACAATAAAATAGATACTCCATTGAACGAAGTATATTACATGATGATATAACAACATCATAAAGAACTATGGAAGTATCCACTCGCAGCAGGGCGGATGAGAATCATTGATGGGATGAGAATCATTGACTGACAAATGAAAATAAATGATTGTGTTTCCATGGCCACGCCTCCCACTTGCACCTAACTCCAGCCAACACAGCATTTAGCCAAAACGCAGAAGAGTACAATATAAGTATCCACCTGTGAGGCATTCTCCCAAGAAATACTGAAGAATTCTCCTCATTGAGACCATAACTGCCCGTTGCCCACTTCACCCAGATGAGTATTTGAAGAGCAGCATATAGCCATCTTCCGAAACCCTTTATGCCCAACGCTCCGGCCAGAGCGCTCCAAGATACAAGGCACGCTATTTCGAAAAGTAAACCTGTCGCAATCAATGGAAATGCATAAGGCGCATTGCGACGCTCTATTAGCAGTTTTGCAAGTACAACCCATTGCCAAGTAACCGCTAAAATCACCACCGTGACTGGAATCGTCAAGACTACAACAAACAGTTCCACAAACCACCCACCGATCACGAGTAGGTAAAACAAACCGTAACACAAACCGATTAACAACAGTGCCACAAACGGCCGATCGGTCCTCGTCTCTGAGAGCACTTTCAGAAACACTTCAACGGGACAGCATAAAAGTGTGTCGACCATCCCGCTATCCCCACACGACCATCCCGCTATCCCCATGAACAGCGCCGGTGGTGAACCAATAGCTGCGATTATCACAATAACTATAGGCATAGAGGGTCGTTGAGAAGTATCAGACCCACCTTCAAAAGAAATAAGCAGAGCCCAACCAAGAGCGCAAATGACGTTGACACAACCCACGGATATAAGGGTTATGAAGCACAGCCAATCACGGCCTCTAAAGGTTAGCACTTGGCAAGCCTGGCTGTTATCGCCATTAGACTTGACCACAGCTTTAGTTAAAAATGCATTGGCAGCGAACCCACTTGATTTAGTGTCCACCAAGTAGTCTCGCACTGTTCTTCTGGCCAACAGAGCGCTAGAGAAGGCATCGACTCTAAACCAGAATGTGAGCACAAGGTTTATTAATACTTCAGTCAACCTTGGCACTACGAAGGAGAAAATGTCGTATTCTACACTTCCCTCTTCGCTTCCTCTACCTCCACCCAAGTAGCCTTCCAGAGCTTCCGTAGCCTTGTTTGTGACTCCTCTGCCTTCCGCATCTTTAGACCTCAAAGATTTTAGCAGTAGCTTTGTCCAATCATCACCGTGGGCATCATTCATTGGAACGCAGATGGCAATAGGTTTCCCCGCGGGGATGTCTCCGGCACCGATACTCTCAAGAATATCTGATACCACTCTCTGTCTCATTGGCTGTCCTTCATCAGCCTCGCTCTCCGCACGCAACAGGTTCTCCCGGTTGCACTCATGGCAACCTTTTCTGAGGCAGGTGGAACAGGGGAGTAGGCAGAGGGAATTAGAGAGTAGTTTCAACGTTGCTGGCATCCGAGTAGCAAGCATGTTTGTGATCTCTTCCATTGTCCACAATACAATGCAGTGGCACCTAGAGCTCCTGTATTTGCATTTACATGACTTTATAGTGACTCTTGAAGTCAGTTCCTCGCCGACTTTTGTATCATTTAATGCGCGCTTCAAAGGAAGGAATGGTAGTACGATGGATTGCACAACATAGGCATTCGATTTCATGAATTGCTTCATCGACCAATTGGCTGTGTCGTTTGACAGCATTATAACACCAGCAGAGTCAAGACCTTTTTCTCTTGCAAAAAGGAGTGCTCTTGCTGCTCCTTCTGCTAGTTCTGCTTCTTTTAGTGTTTCTTTTGCTTCTTCTAGTGTTAATCCTCCTACTCCTCCTGCTGCTGCTGCTGCTTCTTTTAGTGCTTTTGCTATTCTTAGTGCTTCAAATGCTGTTACTGTTGCTCGTTCTCCTCCTCGTGCTTCTTTTGCTTCTTTTACTGCTTCTTTTACTGCTTCTTTTGCTTCTTCTAGTGCTTCTACCGCCGCTGCTGCTGCTGCTCCTCCTCCTCCTTCAGAACCAACTTGTCCTTCTGTAGAATCAATGTTCATAACTATTTCTGCCGTCGAAGCAGTCTGAAGGCCTCCTCTCTGTGTAGAAGCAGACGTATTGACGTTGCCTTCGGTAGAAGCAGTCTCTGTACCTCTTGTGGAAGCAGCATGTACATCACTTTCTTCTCTAGAAGCAGTCTGAGGAACTTGTTCCGTGGAAGCAGCATGTACATCACTTTCTTCTCTAGAAGCAGTCTGAGGAACTTGTTCCGTGGAAGTAGCATGTACATCACTTTCTTCTCTAGAAGCAGTCTGAGGAACTTGTTCCGCAGAAGCAGTCGGAAGATCACCTCCTCCTTCGTTACATGTGGTCAGTCCGTACCCATGCTTAATCCTCTTTATGTTCTGGAGTTTGGGACTCAATAAAATCTCAAGGACATCCCGCGCACCCATTTCTAAATCCATTCGTCCTCTGATGAGGCTTGTAACAAAAACGGCTAAATTCGCTACGCAGGTAACTCCCAAGGCAGGAAAATTAACAGATCCCGTCACACCTTCGCTTATCTCAAATTGTGCCAAAGCAAAAGTGGAGAACCATCCGAGCCAGCAAACGAACTGTATAACCAGTAATCGCATGATGGCTCGGCTTACTTGCCAAATCTTAAGAAAAGCCATGATTCCAAAATACAATCCGAAGGGCACCTCTACCCAACTTGTGATAAACACAAAATTCTATTTCTCCACTCAATTTCTATATGTGTCTGCGAACATTTACATAACAATCGTCTGCCCACATATATTTATCATTTGGCTTTGACACTGCTAACAAGAATGTTTTCAGAATTTGATTCCATTACAATTCCTTTACCTTTCACTTCTTTTTTCTCCCTTCAATTTCAAGCTATACGTGAATTTTCTCTAAACAATTTCAATACAAATAAAAACTTTAACAATGACATCTCCCTCGCATGTGACTTCATTGCTTTAGTTTTATTCTTACGATTTCCATTCCATTCCAATCCCTTTACCTTTTACATTTGCTTAAGATTTCGAGCCATATGTTTTCATCTTTGAATTTTCTGAAAACCCTTTCCACACAAACTTAACACTAACGTTATTTGCTCGCATCTAATTTTATTGCCTTAATTTTACTTTTATTTTTTGCAACATAATTCATTTCCAATTCCTTTGTCTTTTAACTTTAATTTTCCCTATATTTCTAACCCTATGTTTTCCATCTTCGAATATTCTAAAAACCATCTTCCACACAAACATAACCATAACGTTTTCGACCAATCCAATTTCATTACTTTAATTTTATCTTTACTTTCGTCTAATGTTTAATTCCATTCCAATTCCGTTACCTTTTACTTTATTTTTCTTATGATTTCAAGATATATGTTTTCCGTCTATAAATTTTCTTAAAGCGATTTTCGAACAAACTTAACATCACTCATTACTATAATTTTATCTTTACTTTCATTCCGATTCCGTTACCTTTTACTTTATTTTTCTTATGATTTGGACCCATATGTTTTCCGTTTTTAAATTTTCTCAAAGCGATTTTCCGACAAACTTAGCATCAACGTTTCTGGAGCAACTATTTTCATTGCTTTAGGTTTACTTTTTCGGATCGAGGGACATCTATGTTTCCAATGTTGATTTTTCTTTTTTTGTCCACGTCAAAAGTTTATCACGCGCTCAGAATAGCTCTAAATGGGAAAAAGCATTGTCATAATATTTTTAAAAATACCAGGACTTTAAATATTAAATAATATGTTTGTACTTTTCTAATATACTCATTTTAATTTGATTTATAGTATAATGGATAAGAAGTTTCTAAAAATGTATTAAAATTTAACTAAAAATTATTCAAAATATATTATATTTAATTAAATTTTATTAAATAAGTGCTACATAGGACTTAACTTAAATAAAAGTTAATTAAATCAACAAATAATAAAACCATAAAAATTTCATAGCAACAATAAAACAACTGTATTATTAATATCAAAAATTAAAAAATATAATTATTAATATTGCTTATATAAATGTTTATTTTATAGGTATGTTATTTTTAATTAAAATATATAAATTTTTATAATTGAATTTGCCAAAATTTGCTTTTCACATAATAATAAGTCATCTTAAAATTAAAATATGGAAGAAAAATTATAATTCACTAAAATGGAAACAATAGAAAAAGGAAAAAAGTTAAAAAGTTAAATGAAAAAGAAATAAAACTAGAAACAAAAAATGAGTAATTACTAGAAATTGAAATTATTAAACAACCCATAATAAGACCTCAATCAATCACCTTACAAATAAATAAATTTAACAAAAATTGAATTCTCAATGTTAAATTGAATTCAAAACGGGTCATACCATGCTATAATAAAAGACTAAATCATATATATATATATATATATATATATATATATATATATATATATATATATGTGGTGTCATGAAAAATTAGGGAATAATAAAAATATGCATTAGACAATTTTAAAAATAGTGTGGGTCAAAAGGGTGTATGATCTTTGGGACACTGAGAGGGTCAAAAAATACATATGTATTATCTTAAAATGTTATATATATTCCCATATAAAATCACAATTCAAAAAAACTATTAAAGTACCAACATTCTTAACTTTTTAATTCATCAAAATTATAATGATTTAAAAACACTTTTCTTCAAAATTTAAGATAAAATTTAAGCATAAAAATAAAATTTAAAATTAAATCAAGTACTTTCCTTCTTCTTCTTCTTCTTCTTTTTCTTCTTCAAATATTACATTTAACATGACTACCTAAGATGTCTACACGGGACCATACATCACTACCTTTGATATGTTGGTGATAAAATCCATCTCATAAGATATAAAAATTCTGATTGGGGTGGATGTGAAACAAATGGATGAAACACTACAAATGGATGCGGTAGTTAGGGATCTTCTATGATCTCATGGATGAGCAAGAATAAGGATACTATTGACTTGAGTAGTGTTGAAGCTGAGCATGTTGTTGCAAATGAAGTTTGCATGGAAGTTATTTGGCTTAGGAACTTGCTATCAAATTTATTTTAAGGACCACTTAACCCTACATGTATACATTATGACAACAAAGGATGCACAAAGTTGATAGACAACTCGGTGTTTCATGCTAGGACAAAGCACATAAATAATAAGTACCACTACATTAGAATTTTTTTACATTATGGGTTCGTGAAGCTACATTATATTCCTGCAGATGAACAAGTAATTGATATTATAACAAAAAAATTACCAAACAAGAAGCTTGAGTACTTCCGAAACAAGCTTGGTTTGGTGGATATCTCTTCCCTAGTTAAGAGGGAGGGATGATGGATATTATATTATTCTATTTATGTTTCATGCAGTAGACCAGGACTAACAACCATAAGTCTTAGTGAAGGCCATAAAGAAAGAATGGGGTATGGAATATTGGATAAGCATATGAGTGTGGAACTTCTTTAGGCTTATAAAATATAAGATAGGAGTGAGCCTATAAATTGATAATCTTTGAGGATTGGGTAGGGAATCAAAGATGAGAGTAGTCAAAGAGGACTAATTATCTTTGAAGATTGGAAATATAAGATAAGAATAGTTCTAAAAGGACATACCTGGAGAAAATTTGGATGGATTTTGTGCCTTTAGAGGTAGTATGGTATCTCATGTAAAGACTCCCAACATGATTCTCTCATATAAGTTGAGCTTGTCAAGTTCAGGCCTTGTTGATAATGTTGGTTGTAATATAGATGCTTGAACAAATGGCTTATCAATTTGAATCTTCTTATGAGAATACATCAAGTTTGAGATTCCTTGTACTTCATGATGGGATTGTGAATACCTTGCTAGTTAAGAGGGAGTGTTGGAAATTGTAACTAGATTCGGTCTGCATAATGACCATTGTAATCATGACATTATATACAAAGAAAGAAAGAAAGAAATATATATATATATATATATATATATATATATATATATATATATATATATAGATATATTTTAGATATATTTAAAGCATGGATTTCATGCTCTAGTTTAGGTCAAAAGCATGTTCTTCATGCTTCTACGTCTTTCTTGGTCAGAGAATATTTTTTCCATTTATTATAGCCCCATTTGGACTCATTGTAATAAAAGAACATATTTATTTTGAGTCAAGAAAAGCCATTTTATGCTCCAAGACCAAGTCAGCCCAGTGAAGTTGAAGACGGCCTCATGAGGGCTATTCGAGACTTGAAGAAGACTATAAGTAAGACAATATTGTCTCATTTGGAGTACCATATCATCACAACTTCAACCTGCAACAATGTAGAAGGAAGAAGAGCTAGAAGAACAATTAAAAGAAGAAGATGTTGAAGTCTCTGGGAGAAACATCTTGTTTTTTCCATATGCGTGAAGCTATTAGGGTTTCTATGAAGCCGCAAGTTGCAGGCGGGTGAAGTTGTAGGGCTAAGTTTTTGAATATTTGAATCTACTTTGAAGGAAATATTTTTGGTGGAATGAATTGGTGCTTGGGAGGATCTTGGGATTTGGTCTTTGGGTCTTGGAAGTCTCGTTTTGAAAAAAATCCTAAAAGAAGAGAAGTATTATTTTTGGGTTTTCCACTTAGAGGGGTTTTTCCCTAGCTTAGAGCCTATATCTTGTGTAGTTTGTCTCTTTATGATCTTCATTGTTTTGGTAATTTCTTAATAAAGAAGTAATAAAAGGACAACTAATATCACAAGTAATTATCAAGACAGTAAAGTAAAAATTAATAAACAAGTTTCTTGATTTTCCAACATTGGGCTCAAATTCTATTTTATTATTGAATGTTAGTGGCAACCCACTAATACACCTCATAATATTTTCGTTGTCATCCATGAGGTAAGACAAACACCTCAATAGATATAAGGATCTAGTTTTGTGTTCATCAACTGTCAACTGCCTCAACTTGTGCTCATAAAATTATTTGGCCTTGTTTTCATAATACCTTTCATATAAGTACTTCTTCATCAAATATCTCTCAAATATCCTCTAAGAAAAATCATTATCTTGAATGTTCTTAACATTCTTTAGGTATTCCCATCAAATATTGGTTTTTCCCTTCAAGCTAAATATGGCTACACTTGCTTTTATATTCTCATAGTTATAATGTACTATGAAATATTTCTTCATCCCTAACAACCATGCTTCTCCTTCCTCTACCTTCTTAACCTCTCCATAAAATGCAAGAGGTTTTTCCTTCTTAAACGCTTCTGGAATCAAATATTTTTCTCTCCTTTTCTAGTGATAGTGGATTTTGGTGGCTGCATTAGACAATTTCTTATGATTTTCTATTCTTCTCCTTGGAGTGCTAAGTGGATTTCCACCTCACATGGTGTCTTAACTTGTCTACCTATACCTCTTCATAGACCTACTTAGTTAAGCATCATTAGTCTTCAATTCATGCCTTCCATATCCTGCGGGATTTTTCCTAGCCTTACTCCTTCTTAGGTGGCTAGAACCTAGGTCATACTGCCTTTGTCTTTGCAAGTCTAATAGGGTTTGCAATATAATGGAATTTACATTTTCCTATGTACTGATCCATGAAAAACCTTTCATTGTTAGCCTTATAACTTATCAGGTTGGTTGTTATACTTCTAAGGGTTTTCATCCATTAATGAGAGCCTTCCTCCATCCTCTTTCCAACTGATTCTTCTTCCTGTTATTGGTGGTACTTATCAAGGATGTGTCGCACCATTTTGTTGCTCAACCCTTATTCCCTTGTTGTTGTTTTATGTCTTCTTATGTGTTGTTACATACACATAATTTTTAGCTGATCAAAATATAATTAAACATAATTAACTATCACCTTGGCTTAATTGCAATAGTCCCATGGATATAAGGCTATCTGAAACACAAATTTTCAAGTTAATATGTTTGCTAGAAACAAAATAATAGATCAGAAATCTATCCTTCCAATCATTTATCATCCCATCATTCTGATGTTAACACATATAAGCATTTAACACATGACTTGCAATCATCACACACAACAAACAAAAAAACCTTAAGGACTACACTCTATAATAGAGCTCCAAATCTAATAATTTCTCAACCCATCCAGGTCCAATGTTGAACCATGCTTTGATACCACTCTGTAATGCTCCCTCCCACCCCCTTAGACTTTCCCAAGCCTAGTGGGAGAGTGTTACTTAAAACAATCCAACCTCCATTTCCTCATGGAAATGGGGTTACAAAATTCCTCATTTTCCAAAGTTGGTGAAACCAAATTTGGACAACACCATCACATCCAACTCATAAGGATCTTTCTAGCGATATAATTTTATCAGAATCCTATACTTAAATAAAATTTATGGCCATTTAAATCTTGCCACATAGGAGAGGGACTTGCCACATGGTACCCTAACTTACCCAAGTAATCCCATATCACTTATAGCTTTGAGTGTGGCCATGCCTCAAACCATGTGGCACATGCCTCATCACCTAAACCTTGGGCCCTAAGGTATAACCCTTGGCTTATTATTATGTTGTTTTATGTTATAATAGTTTATTAGAAAAGGAAACAATCAAGGGAATTCCCATCATATGCCACCTCCATCTCCATGTCTTGGGATGGAAAATTTTCTATCCCATCACCATGCCACATTGACTCCACAACTTAGGACCAAGGCAAGCAAGGCACAACACACTGTAAAATTAGACAACAATTAATAGGTTATTTCCCATTCCGTGACTTCTATCAATTGTGGCATTGCACCTACATTACATAAGGGACACTGCAAAACATCTCTAGGGAGCCAGACATCACAATGACATGGCCTTTTACCTTGTGGACCCCATTCTAGCTATGCCTTATTCGTCCCAATTAAAATCTACTTCATACTATATCTGGCCCATGATAAACTAACACTCATCATTCTCACCAAGACACCAAAACTCTCAGACCTGCCTGTACTAGATGAAGTCAAAGCTCCAAATGCAGGTATTTTCTACCTTAATAACCTAGAGTGACCTTCAAGGTTTCGTTGATTGTTTTCCATGAAGTAAAGTGTTACTTAGAACACCTTCCCTCAAATGTTAATTTATGCGGGAATGGAAACCCCATTCCACATTATCTTTATAAACATTAAGATAGCCATATTGTGAGTAATAAAAATATCAATCATGAATACTTCTAGGCACAAGACTCAACTAAAATACCACCAAGGATTAATTATAAGCTTAGATGCAACTATGCATCATTAATCACATAATGGATTTAAACCAACACCATCCATACCACTGATTTTACATGGCATACAAGCATTGTTCATACACTTACACAAGTCTGTAATAAAAAATAACCATGAAAAGCGTGGCATATTAGTTGTTATGCAGAATTTATGATTGCAAACAAAATTAATTTCCCTAGACCTAGTAGACTGGTTTATAACAACATAACGCAAAGAAAATAGAATTTTCCTTAGAGAAATTGAAGAATGGGAAAGAGTATTACTTGGAATTCGTTGCGAGATATAATTTCCTCCTTGCTTGTAAGCTCCAATTGTAACTCCAAATATTATAATCAAAACCTTCACATACAACCAAAACAATCCAAGGATCCACAACATCTACGTAGCATAAATCAATTATTTTATTCAATGAATCAACGAGGCATTGAAACATATGAATGTACATGTAACACAACATATATAGGAAAACAAGATACTCTTTGTATTAATAGAAATATAAGAGAGTTTACAACCAAGAATAGTAGCTTATCGTGTAGAGATCTCCCAAAGTTGACTTGTCCTTCCTGGTCACAAAGCACACCTCAATATCACCTTAATGCATGAATATCATGACTCTCTTGGATTAAAGGCAACAACACAAGGGCATGATCAGTTTCTAAAATCCAACCCTGATGTCATGGATGGCAATGAATTTATAGGAGAGGGATGGTAGTTTAGGATTTATCATAATGAGCTTGAGATCCACTTATAATGGGAGGATGAGATCAAGGGACAAGTGGTGAAGTTTCCAAGGCACCTGGATAAAATAGGATTTGAGCTTCTTATCTGTGGTAAATGATTAAAACAACCCTGGAAGATTTTGGAAGAGGAACCTTTGGAATCATTTTACTTTTCTTGAATTTCTAGAATCAACACACCCTTAGGAAGGAGAAACTGGTGTTGACCAGTTTTGGTGTAGAAGGGAACAACCAACATTGAATGTAGCTATTTAAAGGGGAAGGGTGCATTGGGGCTAAAATCATTGATTTTGAGCAGTTAATCCTAGAAGCTCAGACTTTTTGGAAAGGCCATGCTTAAGGCTTTGTATAGAGATGATGAAAACATGTTCATGGATGTGGATTAATCCAGTTTGTAGGCCTATTCACCAGATGTGATAAAATGTCCTATAACATTAGAGATGAAGACAACATAGTGAAAAATTCCTGAACCAAACCAATAAATACATACACTATGTAATTCAACCCTATACTTAGGAAAAAATCAACAATCACAAGGATCTGCAAATCCCCCTCAAACCATGAGAATAAGCACACTTGCATCTCATCGAAAACATACATGAATAATACCATTTTTCCATGAGTATTGTTCACACATTCATTGTAATTTACAACAACATTACCATTCATGTGCACTAAGAACACATAGGAAATATAATTAAGTAAATTGTTTAATGAAATGAATGACCAGAAACTGAGGAAGGGGCTTCCATTCTCTACCCAATTGTAGGAAACTCCACTGCAGTCTTTCTTGTATTGACCACCCCCAATCTACATTTAAACTATGAGGAGCATGTGCTCAAGGGAATTAAAATTTATGCCAATCAATAGATCGCACAACAATATAGAGACTACTCTACCTCCACCAACTTAGTTCGGGATTATATCCTCCACTGTCTCCACCTATTCACCCAAGAATCCAGAGCACATTGATTTCCATATGCTAATCCTATAAAGACCAAAATCACACATAGTTTCTCCTATGCAAATTAGGGATCTAGAATACATTGTTTGATATAGGAGGATCATTGTCAGATCAGTTGCATAGGTTCATCGTTAGTGTTCAGTGTCATTGTCAGTATTCAGTTTAGTGTCGTTAGCTTCGACAATGTTGTTTATGGTTGATTAGGTGATGGCAATGGTTTTTCATGGTCTTCAATTGATATGGTTTTGTATCTGGTTGTCGACAAGTGTTCATCGAGAGTTTCACCAGGGTTGATCAATGACATGGGTGTGTCATCCATTGCAAGGTTTTATTGTCGATATAGGTTGTTGTCCTATGATGTCGATACAAATGTCACTTTGTGACAAAGAGATATACATGGATTTTTTTTGTATCTAAAAACCTAAGACATTATGCAAGTCGTAGCTCTAAACCTATGGTAAAAACCTAATCATAAGCCATACTACTTAAAACTACACCGAAAACCATACACTAAAGACATAACCTAAGTCATCACATAAACCTATGCTAAAAGACCTAAACCCTAAGCCTCTATACCTATTGGACCTCAAAGCATTCCAAACTATGTATTAAAACATACATATAACCCTAAGTAATACTCTCGGTCATGTCAAAACATTAAAAACATTGCAAATAACATTATACAGTCCTAAACCGCCAGTCTTAACCACATGGGAGAAGACCGCGAGCGATGGTAACATGTGAATAGGGCCAGAGCTCACCGCAGAGTTAATGTAACCACAATGCAGTTTTGAGAAGCCATCGGGGTATGTTAACCTCTAGGTTTGGAAACCATGCAGGTTGAGATATGTGAACATGTTATAGGTTATGTCAGCCGGAACCGTCGGAGCATCGTCAAACCTTAACCGCGCGGGGAGTCAACGGACATTTGAACAATTTGTGGTAACCGTCAGAGTGTTGGTAGTCGGAACTGTCGAGGAAGACCGCGTAAGTGTAATTTGGAGGTTAGACCATAGCCTATTCATATGGGCAGTCAACCTCCTTCACCCGGTTAACAAGCTGCCAGTAGTTTCAGTTATAATATAAAGTCTTTTATGGGTTTTGTTGAGGTTTTTGTATTTATTAATAAACCACCATGTAACCTCTCATCCTAGGTGTCATAATGAGACAAGACCTAACCCTCTAAGCATTCAAAGCAAGCGATTCATGCCTATCTGAGCCTATGGGGCCTCGAATGAACCTATTTCACTATAAATTCAACCTTTTGTTCGTGGTGAAGATATTAGTGATTTTGGTTTTTGTATGCAGATTCTGGAGGTTAGAGGTTGTTTTTGTTTTCAGTGTAACAGGAGCATCCAGAGTCAGAATTGGGAACCGTGATAGGTGTTGGAAAGATGGTTCAAAGAGCTATCCTTTGACAGTGACCAGAAGTTCCTGTGTGCACATTCAGTTTGGTCAAATCTCTGTGTAATCGACCTAATCTGTTTCAATCCTAATAAAGCAATCGCCCATCTTGAAAACGGACCCGGAGATGTATTCCATTAGGGACGAACTCTGTAATCAATATTGTTGTCTAGTATCACTGTGTATTTGTTGTTTTTATTACTGTTTTGCATCTTACTTATGTTTTATCAGCTGTCGTAAAGTCTTTCTTCTCAAGCAGTTCTCTTGATTTCCGCACTTTCAGTTAACAATCAATTCGTTAATGGCTAATCAATTCTACATTAGTTTTAACATATGATCATTGTAGATCATATAATTTGGTATCATAGTTGGTTGCGTTTGTAGATTTTTCCAGTGAATGTTAACCAGGTCAAAGTCGCAACGTGGAGAAGGAATCCTTGAGTAGATTGATCCAGATATTGGAAGGCGACGAGTTGTTCATAATTTGACCATGACAGGATTTGATGCAGGTGAAAACACTGAAACTAAGATGAGTGATGAACAGTTTCAACAAGAATTCTTGACTATGCAGCAGATGTTGGGAGAACTATATGAAGAAAAGAAGGCGAGAGATGCAGCTTCTTCTTCCAAGACATCGAAGAAGGACAAAGCTAAAGGAAAGGCTAATAAACCACCTTCACCTCCATCATCATCTTATTCTTCTTCTTCTTCCAGTGCAGAATCTGAAACATAAAAGAAACCTAAGAAAACATCTCTTTTGAAACTTGATGTAAAATTTGAATTACCTATTTATGATGGTGAAATGAATCCTGAAAAGCTAGATATATGGATTAAGTAGTTAGAAGTGTACTGCTGTATTTAGAACATTTATGATGATAAAACAAAAAATGAGTTAGCTACACTTAGAATGGGGGGAACAACTTTAATCTGGTGGGAAAGTAAAACTCAAATAGATGTAAAGTGAAAAGGAAAAGTCATCTCTTCATGGTCTAAGTTTTTAAAATCTCTTAGGAAACAATTCTATCCTTTAGGATACATGCAGCAAGTTTTTATTGATTGGCAACATCTGAGGCAAGGTAAAGGGCAGTGTTCAGGAGTTTACGCATGAGTTCAGAAAGAAAGCATTGGCGTTTGGTATTTCATTTGATACACGTGAAACTTTATTAAAATACATTGGCAATTTACATTCATATTTGCAACATACATTATTGATGTTTAATCATGATGATTTTGATGAAGTGTGCGTTCATGCCATACATATTGAATTAGGTGGCAGACCATTCAAGTTTTCAACGCAATCATCCAAAGAGTTGGAAATCAAAGATTCCAATGACAGTAAGGGGAAGAATAACTTGAAGAGAAAGAAACTAGTGATAACTTAGAGGCAAATACCTACTTGTTCTCATTGGCAGAGAATCGGTCATGATGAATCAAAGTGTTGGAAACTTCATCTTGAACATAAGCCCAAAAATTTCCTTAAGGAGAATGATGAAAAGACGGAAATTGCAGCAGTCCAGCAAGACCTAGGTTCAGATTCAGGTGATGAAAGGAGGATAACTGCTATGGTTACAACAAGTAAAACTTCTGACATTGGTTCAATTTCGAAAACTATTGCATCTTCATCAAACATAAATCCTTCAAATGAGGATAAAAGAGTTGAATTTTTTAACGTAAGGATAACTTCTAAGCACACAAAGATAGATACAATGTTTAACAGTGGATCACAAGGCAATTTAATATCTGAATATTTAGTTAAGAATTTGGGTTTGGAAACACGGAATCATCCAAGACCTTACCCATTAGGATGGATAAATAAATTAACTCAGATAAAAGTCACCAAACAGTGTCGATTAAGATTTTCCATTACATCTAATTACATTGATGAAGTGGAATTAGATGTGGTTCCAGTAGACATATGTGGAGTTGTCTCAGGAAGTCCTTATATTTATGATCGTGATGCAGTATTTTACAAGAGAGAAAATAGATATCACCTTAAGAAAGATGGGGTTGAATTTATTGTCAGGGCACATCAAAGTAAAAATCATTTGAATATTGTTGCTAATCATATGAAGCGACTAATAAGTTCAAATAAAGGGTTTGTAATCATGTGTGTAAAGCAACAACATAAGAAACAACATGTTTTTTGTTCAGGTTATGAGACTCAGTTTAAAGATAGTTTGATCAAAAAGATAGAAACTATTCCAATTCTTTGTAAAACCAAACATATTACTCATAAGCAGGGAATACAACATGAATTACAGTTTGTGCCTAAAGCTCCTCTTCCTAATGTCAGAATGAATCAATTCAGTCCAAGTTTGGAAATTAGCAGTTACAGGGATACAGGTCAGTATTGGTGAAAGTCAATGTTAAATTTCTCTTATATTGTGTCACCATTTCATGTTTCTAATAGTTTGGAAACATCTTTTCAAGTGGAGAGGAAACCTATTTGTTTTCATCTCAAAGCCTTTTCTAAATCAATGTCAAAGTGTCTAAGGGAAACTTATGCATTAGAGGAAAGTGCTAATCAATGGAAACATCATTTAATGAATAAGGAAAAAGCGATTCAAACAAATCAACAACTAATTCAATACTTTCAAATACAAACTAAGTTGCAACAGTTTTCAAATTATAGTTTGATGAGTTTATGGCAGCAAGTTCACTTAGTAATCAGGAAGCAGGAAAGTATGTCAATTCAAGTAGTTGGTTTGATGTCAAAAGTAACTTTAATTGTCTCTGTCATTTCGCAAAATAGATTGTTAATACATGTCAATGGTATTGAACAATATCTTGTAGAGACTGTTTTCAAAGATGATTATGAATCACTAACTCATTGTATTTCATGGAAAGAAATTAATTTCCATGTTCATAACAGGTTGTTTGACCATCGTTGCAAGTTGTTCATACTGCAGATGGATGGAACAAGTCACCAAATCAAAATGCCCCATGGTCAACATCATCAGGATCATCACTTGCAGGTGATTGATCAAATGTATTGGTACATCATCAGAGCAAGGTGGAAAGTGAGGGAGCTCTACCCCCATTGACTATTTGTTTAGTCAAACTTTTGTTGTCCAAAAGCTTTCGAGTGGAAAGGATTGATCTAGGATGATCATCGTCAGATCATTTGCACAGGCTCATCGTCAGTGTTCAGTGTCATCATCAACATTCAGCTCAGTGTCGTCAACTTCGACAATGATGTTTATGGTTAATCAGGTGATGGCAATGGTTTTTCATGGTGTTCAGTTGATATTGTTTTGTATCTGGTTGTCGAAAGTGTTAATCGATAGTTCTGCCAGGGTTGATCATCAACATGGGTGTGTCATCCATTGCAAGGTTTGATTGTCGATATAGGTTGTCATCCTGTGATGTTGATACAAATGTAACTTTGTGACGAAGAGATGTACACGGGTTTTTTTTGTATCTAAAAACCTAAGACATTATTCAAGTCCTAGCTCTAAACCTATGGTACAAACCTAATGATAAACCATACTACTTAAAAATACACCTAAAACGACACACTAAAGACATAACCTAAGTCATCATGTAAACATATGCTAAAAGACCTAAACCCTAAAGCTCTATACCTATCGGACCTCAAAGCATTGCAAACTATGTATTAAAACATACATATAGCCCTAAGTAATATTGTTGGCCATGTTAAAAAATTAAAAACATTTCAAATAACATTACACAGTCCTAAACCGCCAATCTTAACCGTGCGGGAGAAGACGCGGGCGATGGTAACATGTGAATGGGGCCAGAGCTCACTGCAAAGTTAATGTAACCGCAGTGGAGTTTTGATAATCCTTCAGGGTATTTTAATCTCCAGGATTGGAAATCACGTGGGTTGGGATATGCGAAAAGGTTACAGGTTATGTCAGTTGGAATCGTCAGAGCACCATCGAACCTTAACCGCGTGGGGAGTTAGCGGACATGTGAATAGTTTGTGGTAACCGCCGGAGTGTTGGTAGCTGGAACCACCGAGGAAAACTGTGGAGGTGGAAGTTAGAGGTTAGACCATAGCCTATTCACATCGGTGGTCAACGTCCTCCGCCTAGTTAACAAGCCGCCAACAGTTTCAGTTATAGTATAGTGTTTTTATGGGTTTTGTTGAGGTTTTTGTGTTTATTAATAAACCACCATGTAACCTCTCACCCTAGGTGTCACAATGAGATAAGACCCAACCCTCTAAGCATTCAAAGCAACCCATTCATGCCTATCTGAGCCTGAGGGGCCTCAAATGAACCTATTTCACTATAAATTCAACCTTTTGTTCATGGTGAAGATATTGGTGATTTTGGTTTTTGTATGCATATGATGGAGGTTAGAGACTGTTTTTGTTTTCAGTGTAACAGGAGCATCCGGAGTCGGAATTGGGAACTATGATAGGTGTTGGAAAGATGGTTCAGAGAGATATCCTTTGACAATGACCAAAAGTGCATGCGTGCACATTTAGTTTGGTCAAATCTCTATGTAATCAACCTATTCTGTTTGAATCCTAATAAAACGGTCACCCATCTTGAAAGCGGACCTAGAGACGTAGTCCATCAGGGACAGACTCCGTAATCAATATTACTATCTAGTATTGATGTGTATTTGATGTTTTCATTTCTATTTTTCTTCTTACTTATGATTTATCAGCTGTCGTAAAGTCTTTCTTCTCAAGCAGTTCTCTCGATTTCCACACTTTCAGTTAACAATCAATTCGTTAATGGATAATCAATTCTACATCAGTTTTAACATATGATCATTTCAGATAATTGTGCTCCACTGAATCCACCTCATAGGATTCTAGATAGCATAGTGCCACACCCTATTTTTCATCTTCAACCACGGTTCCTAGCTTGATCTTACAACAATGGCAACATCTGCCCAAGATTTATCCTTATGTTTAGAAAGTCCACTTGAGAATATTTGTATGCATAACCCCACAAACAATACTCATAGCCCGTAACCCGGGTCCATGATTCTAACCCAGATCAACCATGCGTGTTCCCAGCGTGCAGTTCTTCTTGGCTCACCTGTGCATATCGTAGTGTTGTATCCACGATCATGTGAATAATTCCCTCCCTTCTTCCTTCATGTTGGATATATTTTCTCCATCGATGCCCTCATGGCATCTTGCATGTTGACCACATATCATATAGCCTATGAGGAAAAAAGGGTGGTATGGGCTTGTCCTCCATTTTAGAAGCCCATACTCCACTTTCCTACCTACCATGCAGGCCATTAATTCCGATTAAGAAAATTGGTGGCCATTAAATGAAAAGCTTTGATTTAACCAATTCCCAAGAAACTCTTCCTCAAAATTTTGAATCCTTGTCCACTCCTCATAACCAGTCATTATGTTTACATTTTCACAACAGTTACATGAATTACAATTCAAAAGGATAATTACAACGGGGGTAGCCAAAAAGGGTTGTTACAATAATGTTTCACAATCAGATGATTATGACTTAGAGGCTCCAAAGTGGAGGCTTTTAGTAAAAACATCCTAACTTATCTCTGATTCTACGAGACATGCATGCTTTTTAAAAGGAAATTGTGTGTTTGTCTATGATAAGATGAAAATAATGGTTAGAAACATTAACACCTCCTTGGAAATGATGCCAGAAAATAATGGTCCTCAATATCCTAGAAACAATGTTGTAGTCCTGATGGTCTTAGCTTTAATATGTAAATCTAAGGTTTGTATAAACTTAAGATGCATTTCACATTATGTATATAATTTACAATTTTACATTTCATTAAATGCATACTATTATATGATATCTATGGCTTTCTTGATCATGTGAACAAAGTTGTACTACTGATTTGTTCTTACTACTAATTGGTCTATCCTAGATGGAGGTGAGGACTCAAGAATTTAAGTGCATGAATTGAAGTTGTAGGAATCAAAGGAAACAAAGTTGCAGAAGTAAAAATGTTGGAAACAAATGTTGCAAGTGTTAAAAATGGCAACAAGAAATTACAATTTAATTTGTCCTTCAATTAAATTGTGAATTAAATCAAAATTATGTTCTCATAGAAACTTCTAATAGTTAATTAAGTTAAATTGAATTAATTGACTTAGGAAATTCTAGTTGGAAGTATATCTAGATTCATGTAGAGTGATCCATAGCTTTTAGGGGTCTAGGTTGAGTTCTTTTGAGTTTTAATTAGATAACTCAGTCTAACTGAGTTATAGCCAGTTAAACTAGTTTTAGTTGTTGGAGGAATTAGTAGGAGTCTAGTAGTGGGGAAGTGCACTAGTGCATCCTCATTAACACAATAATTAGTTGAAGATTCACTCATAAATAACTCATGCATATCAGTCCAGAGGAAGACCCAGTTGAGATTAGAGTTCAGAGCCAATGTACTATCAGTTGTATAATTTTCCAAGTTGTAAAAATGGTGCATGCAATTAGTTGAGGGCATATGGATGGATTGTGCAGTTATGGAGAGTGGATTTTGAATTAAATATTGGCTAATTCTCTTAGGAATTATGCAAGGAAGTAGAGGCTTGGTAGGCAACAAAATTGGCTAAGTATTGGGTTGTGTAGAATTCCTACTGTAGATCAACAGATTATGCAATATACTAAAGAAAAATACAAGATCTACTTCTACAACAAACTTTGCGGAAGCTTAATCAATTTTGAGCAAGATCAAATAGAACACATATAACTGAGAATGAGAAAGCAATCACATGAAACACAAAAGAATAATCCCGGGGAAAGCCTCGGCCTAAAACCCCAATCTCTGTAATATCATACAAGTGGAAAATAGTCTAGATTACAAAAAGAATCAGCTCACAAGTTATCTTGCTCTCTCTGCAATCCCTATGCTACTCATAGATAGTCAAAGGCTTCTCACAAACCTTCTCCTTTGTCCTCCAAGGCTCCTATTTCCTTGCACAGTTTTTCCTGGGGTCCAGTTCTTCCACTTGTATGAATTCCCACCTCACACTGCTCACTTGGCTCAGTAGTAACTGCACAATCCTGAAGGAGATAGTTCCTTCTACATGGATGAGTTTCCTATATAGGAAAATTCCTCCAACTGATAGTACATTCTCCCTTCCTCTGATCTCAATTGGGTCTCTGACTGAACTAACATGCATGAGTTATTTATGAGAGAATATTCAGTTATATGGAGAGCAACAGTTACATGCATGCAAACATTAATTAACTGAACTCACAATTAATTCTACAAATTGTTAGAACTAATCTAACTGGACTTAACTCAGTTAACTGAGCTAACTAATTATAACTCAAAGTACAGCTCATTCTGATCTCCTTAACTAAGGGATAAATTCCTCAATCAATGGAGAAACTATTGCATGTCTTCACATAGACTTCATGTTTGATTTTCTCCAACTAATTAACTCAAGATGAATTAATTAATTATTAATCAAATAGTTGCTAAGAACAAATTCGAATTTTACTTCTCAATTTTAGTTCAGGGACTAACTAAAATTGGAATATGTCCTGAAATGCTATTTTTAGAAATGCTATTTTCAGCACTTCCATTTTTTATTCCTTGTTGCTATGTCCAACACTGGTACTCAAACTGCTGTTTATAGCATTTCTATTTTTTAGCATTTCTTGTTGCCATTTTGAACAACTTGATCTAGCTTGTGAAGCAGAGAGATAGATTGTGCTAGTGCAGTAATTGTTCAGGTTCAACGCACATCATATTTTCTTCTCAGACCTTATGGTGAATGAAATATAGATAATCACGGGTTTTAGCAGTTGCTTTCCCCATATAAATATTGTATTATGTGGGATTGATATTCTTCCTTTTCTGCTTATTGTTTTCATCAATCAATTTTGGTTTTCGTTGAGTAGTAGAGTAGATTCGTGTCTTGTGTTTTAGTTATCACATAAGCTATTGAATCTACAATATGGTATTAGAGCTGAAGAGAGTATAGAAGAGGAGAATTCGAGTTTGGTGTGCATGTTAAATTGAATTTGCAAGTTCATACTTTAAAGTTAGACATATGTCATTGTTGGGTCCCTATAATATTAGTGATTACCCCATTACTATTGTAGTTATACCCCTTATTTATATTGTTGTGCCCCTATTACCCCCATGTTGTTATTTCTATGTCCCATAGAATCCCTCTTTTGTTATTTTTGTGGCTTTATATTATTATTGTTCGGTCGGCTGGATTATATTGTGACTCCTTAGACTCCTATATATAGAAAGGAGGTTTTTTCATTTGTATCATCCAAGAATTGTTCATTTATGTAATGTAAATGAGGTTTCCCCCTCGAAGAGGCTGAATTCTAAGGCGTTTATCTCTCTTTTCTATCTGTTTTGAGCTGGTTTCATAACATTTGGTATAAGAGCTTTGGATTCTAGGGTTTCGCTGCTCCAAACAGGTCATCGTGGCATTTTCGCTATAGTTGTTTTTCTGTGACGTTTCAGAAGTCGCAAGAAAAACCCATTTGAGAAGACATTGCGTTGTACCTTGGGTCCAAATTTCAGAGCTTTGCGCGCTATTTTTACGGAGTTATGATCTGAGGAAGCTGGTCTTTTTGCAGACTCCTGAATTACATTCCAAACAGGTGACCTGGGGAAAATCGTCATAACTTTCTCTCTAGGGATCAGATTGAAATTTTGTAAGAAGGTACAGGAAGAGGACAGACTGTAGTTTCTTGTATGCATTTTCAGATCCAGAGGTCGAAACAGTGACTCGTGGCACGTCATACAATTTCGCTCTACGGAACTAGTCTATAATCAAGTCACTGTGGGAGATTTCGCATAACTCTTCCTTGGAGAATCCAATTTGGGTCAGACTTATGGCATTGGAAAGAAGACACAGAGGGCTACTACAGCTCACAAAATCAGAACTAGATGATTGGAAGGTACAGAGATACATCAGAGGCAATATCGAGCTTCTACAAAGTGAAAAAAGGTGTGTAAATTTTCTTAAATTTTTGCTTAAGCTTGGTTTGAAAATTTATTTTGAAGGAATTCAAAGGGCATAGTAGAGCATTATTATCGGTAATTGATGCCCTGAAAGAAAATGGAAACACCTAGTAAGGAACCTGAAAGCTCTAGCATGACTCATGAAGAAGAGGAAGAAATGCTACATGATATATCAAAATTACAAGAACAAGTGCAACACATGTCACGCTCACAAAAGCTAACAGAAGCTAATATAAATGGCGTGGAATCTAAGATAAATGGTGTGGAATCTAAGATAAAGGGCATGGAAGCTAAGATGGATGATTCGAAGACAAAACTGAAGAGAGACATGGTAGATTGGAAGACAGATTTGAAGAGTGACATGGACGAATTGAAGATAACTATGAATAAGTTGCTACAAGAAATGGGCACTAAGGGCAAAAGGGTACTAAAGGAAATTCATGATGAGAATAAAAGAAATGTTAATCATGATTCCATAGACACTAATATTGGATCGAAGACTCACCATATTTCAAAAATCGATATGAGGAAGTTTGATGGCAAGGATCCCACCACATGGATATTACAGATGGAGCAATTCTTCTATCTCAATAATGTGCAAAACACACAAAAGGTACGTATGGCAACTTTATATTTGGAACCAAATCAGTTTGTATGGTATCAATGGCTTTGCTCTCGTAAACAATTTATCACTTGGGCAATTTTTACAGAAGAATTGGTAGCACATTATGAGGATACAAAAAGCAACACTTTTGTTAGCTAGGTCTCAAACAAAAGGGTTCAATAATGGAGCACATTGAGGAGTTCCAAAAATTGAACATAACGGTAAAAGATATTCTAGACGAGCATAGGATTGATGTGTTCATAGGGTCTTTAAAGAATAATATCCAACATGATGTTCGCCTTTGGGAACCTGATTCATTAGAGAAGGAATTCATGTTAGCAAGAAAAATGGAAAGCAAAATTATGGCAACCAGGAAGCATACCACTCACAACTATAAAGACGGAAGTGTTGTTGCTCCTAGTCTTCCACAACCTATAAGGTTGACACCACAACAATTGGAAGAAAAAAGAGCAAAAGGCCTTTGTTACAGTTGTGATAGCAAATACACTAAAGGCTATAAGTGTGCTGAGAAGAAATTATTCTACATAGATTGTGAAGAGGAAGAAGAAAGGGAGCAAGAAAGGTCAAAAGAAGAGGATATACTCCAAGAACAAAGCCTAGATGAAGAACAAATAAATCCAACCATATCTTCTAATGCATTAGTAGGAATTACCACTCCTCAAATCATCAAGATAGAAGGACAAATCAAGAAGAAAAAGGTAATAGTTTTGATTGATTCAGGAATCACCCACAATTTTATTCATTGTAAGGTAGCAAAAGAATTGAATTGCTTCCTATATCCAGCACCAGAGTGTCAAGTGATGATTGCAAATGGAGAAACAATAAATTGCTCTGGAAAGTGCCATAATATCAAGCTATCCATGGGAGAATATGTATTGACTAGCCCAATGCTTTCCATTCCAATGGGAGGTGCTGATGTTGTACTAGGAGTCCAATGGCTACAATCCTTGGGTACAATAGCTTTTAATTTTCAAGAATTTTTCATCAAATTTTCTACGGAAGGAAAGGAAGTTGAATTAAGGGGTATTGCAGGGAAACCAGGAAAGATAATCAGCTCTAATGGTATGACAAAGCTTCTAAAAAAGGAGCAAAGAGGTGTAATTGCACAATTGTGTTCGCTAGATGTTTCCACATTGGAATCATCTATTTCTCCAGATCTCCAAAAAGTCCTGGACAATCATTCCAAGGTATTTGAGACTCCCAAAGGTCTCCCACCTATGCATGATCATGATCATGCTATTCATCTGATTCCAGGAAGTGTTCCTCCAAACATCAGGCCATATAGATATCCCTATGTCCAAAAAAGTGAAATTGAACGTATGGTTGCAGAAATGCTAGAGGCTGGTATAATTCAACCAAGTCAAAGTTCTTTCTCTGCTCCAGTAGTATTGGTGCACAAGAAGGATGGATCATGGTGCATGTGTCCAGATTATAGGGAGCTCAACAAGCTCACTATTAAAGATAAGTTCCCCATTCCTGTCATTGATGAATTACTAGATGAATTGCATGGATCAATTTACTTCACCAAGTTGGATCTTCGTTCGGGATATCATCAAATCAGAATGAAGATTGAAGACATTCCGAAAACGGCATTTAGAACTCATGAGGGTCATTATGAATTTTTGGTCATGCCTTTTGGCCTTACTAATGCACCTTCAACATTTCAAGGTTTGATGAATTCAATTTTCAAACCATTCCTTAGAAAATTTGTGTTAGTATTTTTTGATGATATACTAATCTACAGCAAGTCTTGGAAGGATCATGTTGAACATGTTGACAAGGTGCTACAACTATTGGAGGAGAAACAATTATATGCAAAAAGATCCAAATGTTTCTTTGGAGTCCAGGAGGTGGAATATTTGGGTCATATTGTATCTCATGAAGGAGTTAAGGTAGACCCTAGCAAAATTAAAGCCATTAAGGAATGGAAAATCCCCACATCCATAAAGCATCTGCGAGGATTTCTTGGGTTGACAGGGTATTATCGCAAGTTTGTTAAGAATTATGGGAGAATAGCAGCACCTCTAACAACATTATTGAAGAAAGATGCATTTTCATGGACTCCGGAAGCAACAAAGGCCTTTGAACATCTTAAAGAGGCAATGTGCCAAGCACCAATCTTAGCTACACCGGACTTCACAAAAACCTTTATTGTGGAATGTGATGCTTCAGGAAATGGAATTGGTGTTGTTCTAATGCAAGATGAAAGACCCATTGCTTTTGAAAGTCGTCCAATCAAGGGAAAGTTTTTAGGCAAAGCTATTTATGAGAAGGAAATGTTGGCAATACTCCATGCACTTAAGAAATGGCGACCCTACCTAATGGGAAGACACTTCAAGGTAAAAACGGATCATGATAGCCTTAAATACTTTTTAGAACAAAGATTATCCTCTGAAGAGCAACAAAAGTGGGTCACAAAGATGTTGGGTTATGACTTTGAAATCATCTACAAAAAAGGGAAGCAAAATGTGGTGGCAGATGCACTCTCAAGAAAGGATGAGGATGTGGAAGCATTGTTGTGCGCCATTTCTATTATCCAACCAGATTGGATAAATGAAGCAAGGGAGGAATGGAAGAATGATGAAGAAGTGTGGGCACTTATTCAAAAGCTACAACAAGATTCCAGTACGTCTGATACATTTAGCTGGAAAAATGATTCGTTATGGTACAAAGATCGCTTATACCTCTGTAAGAATTCCCAGCTAAAACAAAAAATTCTTATGGAATTGCACACTTCTCCCTTAGGAGGGCATTCAGGATTTTTAAAAACTTACCACAAGGTTAAGAAGGAATTTTTTTGGGATGGCCTTAAATCAGATATTCAAAAGTTTGTGGTGGAATGTTTGGTTTGCCAACAAAATAAAGTTGAAACAATTAAGACACCGGGTCTATTACAACCTTTATCCATTCCAAGCCAACATTGGGAGGAGGTTTCAATGGATTTTATCACAGGTTTACCCAAGTCTGATGGAAAGAGTGCAATCATGGTGGTATTTGACAGACTTACCAAGTATGCACACTTTTGTGCATTATCACATCCATTTAAAGCTAGTACAGTTTCTACTGCATTTATGGAAACAATTCAAAAGCTACATGGAAACCCAAAGATTATTGTAAGTGACAGAGATCCCATTTCTACTGGAAATTTTTGGACAAAATTATTTTCTTGTCTTGGTACTCAGTTAGCTCATAGCTCATCTTATCATCCTCAATCTGATGGGCAAACTGAGATAGTAAACAAATGTTTGGAAGGATATCTTCATTGCTTTGTATCTGATAAACAGACACAATGGGTCAAATGGTTGCCTCTGGCTAAATGGTGGTATAACACTTCCTTCCATACATCAACAAAAATGACCCCATTTATGGCACTTTATGGGTATCAACCACCATCCATCACATCATATTTAAGAGAAAATTCTAAGGTTCAAGCAGTGGAACATCACATTGAACATCAACAACAAGTCCTCCAACTCTTAAAGGATAACCTCGTGTTGGCACAAAATAGAATGAAACAACAGGCAGATCAACATCGCAGTGAAAGAAGTTTTGATGTAGGTGATTGGGTATTCCTACGGCTACAACCATATAAGCAAATGTCCCTAAAGCAAGCTAAGAAGGATAATAAATTATCACCAAAGTATTATGGTCCATACAAGGTGTTGCAAAAGATTGGTACTATGGCATACAAATTGGAACTTCCTGCAGCTTCTCGATTGCACCCAGTTTTCCATGTTTCAGGTTTAAAGAAGGTTATAGGCGACAAGCTCCCAGTTCAAACAATATTGCCAGAACTTGACGAGGAAGGAAAAGTTATATTGGAACCGGAAGCAGTCACGGAAACAAGAACTCGACAGCTACAAAATCGATCAATTTCAGAGTATTTTATCAAGTGGAAGAACTTATCCGCTGAAGATTCCACATGGGAGGATGAGAATTGTATGCAGAAGTATCTAGAACTGCTCAAGTGTTGAGGACAACACTTTTTTGAAGGAGAGGGGCATGTTGGGTCCCTATAATATTAGTGATTACCCCATTACTATTGTAGTTATACCCCTTATTTATATTGTTGTGCCCCTATTACCCCCATGTTGTTATTTCTGTGTCCCATAGAATCCCTCTTTTGTTATTTTTGTGGCTTTATATTATTATTGTTAGGTCGGCTGGATTATATTGTGACTCCTTAGACTCCTATATATAGAAAGGAGGTTTTTTCATTTGTATCATCCAAGAATTGTTCATTTATGTAATGTAAAGGAGGTTTCCCCCTCGAAGAAGCTGAATTCTAAGGCGTTGATCTCTCTTTTCTATCTTTTTTGAGCTGGTTTCATAACAGTCATTCTACGAATTGAGACTTGAGTATGCCTTGGAGGGTAGTTGAATTACATAGCTTGGAAGGATAGGATGGAGACAATGTTGGAAGAAAATGGCCTCAATGAATTCATAGATCATGAAATTCCTAAGCCTCCAGCATCTGATGCGAAAGATTTGGTTGAATGGAGAAAGTGTGTGGAAAAAGCAAGAAGGATTACCCTGGAAGGATTTTGATATCACATTGTCTCGAGTTTCCATGGTAACGACACTCCATATGTAATGGGGAAGGCATTGAAGCACCTATTTTAAAATATCAGTGACCATAGAAATTTGGCACTAAAGGAAAAACTCAGAAAAATCAAGATGGAGAAGGACGAATCAATTATGAAGTTTGAAAAAGTTCACCCATTTTCAGGATGAGCTTGAAAGTGTTGAGATTACTGTTGTTGAAGATGATGTGGTGAGCCTAGCTATTCTAGAACTTCCCAAGAGTTGGCACATTTATCAGGACTCAATTAATGGGAAAGCGAAGCTACTATATTGGGAATGGTTGTGGTTTGACTTGGTACAAGAAGAGATTCGGTGAAACACCAAAGATGGATCCTCATCAAAGGCTGATGATGAGGAGAATTGTTCCTTCATGGGTAAGGCAAAGAAAAGAAAGGGGAATTCATCCCATTCCAAATCAGATTCTTGTTAGGGCGACAAGAAGAAGGACATGTCGAAATTCAAGTTCTTTCACTATCACAAGTTGGGACATTTTGCCACAAAGTGTCCACTCAATAATACCAGTAAGAAGCCCTCAGGAGGAGTGGCAAGTGAGGCTCTTGCCTCACAATTCGAACTGGACATTACCCTCATCGCTTGTATGGTGCCATTGATGATGGGTAGTGTATGGTAACTGGACAATGGAGCTTAGTTGTACATGACCGATAACAAATATCTCTTCAGTTACTTGGAGGAGAAGGATCTCCAAATACATATTGAGATGGGTGATGATGGGAGGTATAGCGCTATTAGGCTCGACATAGTTACATTTTATAGGGAATCAGGTTCTTCCCACACTTTGTGAGTTGTTATGTATGTTCCTTGGTTGAAGAAGAACTTGGTCTTTGTTGCCATGTTGGATTCTAGAGGTTATGTTGTGATATTTAGTAAGGGAAAGGCATTCCTTCGTCACATAGCCATAGGACAGGTGAAGAGGATAGGGGTTCGAGTGAAGAATCTCTACAAGTTGGAGGTAGAGAATTATGCTACCTTGAGCACGAAAGCAGAGAAGGTGCAAAGCTGAGACATCGGTGATTTATGGCACAGGAGGTTAGGTCACTTGCACCATGGCACTTTGAAGGTAATACAAAAAATTTAGACTGGTATTCCCAAGGGTACACTAGAGCAGGTAGACACATGCAAAGGGTGTACATCGGGAAAGTACACTGAAGATTCCTTTCATGACAATGATAGTCAGGCATAGGCAATCCTCGATCAAGTTCACTTGGATGTATCTAGACATTCTCGACAACATCCATAACCAAGAACATGTATTATGTTATATTTGTTGATGAATTTCCTCATAAGTGTTGGATCTTCTTCATGCAGAAGAAAGATCGTACTTTTGCAAAGTTTTTTGAATTTAAAGCACTGGTCGATAAATATAGTGGCAAGAAGGTTAAATCTCTCAGGAGCGATAACGGTGGAGAGTATGTGTCTAATGAGTTCAAAAAATTATGTGCATCAAAAAGAATTTGACGAGAGTTGACAACACCTCATAACCCACAACAGAAGGGGGTGGATGAAAGGAAAAATAGAAGCATTGTAGGAGAGGCACATGTGATATTGCATGGTCAGGGCCTACCACTACACTTGTAGGTTGAGGCATGCAACACAACTGTTTATTTGCATAATAGAAGCCCTCATTGAATTCCTAGGATGAGTACACCGGAAGAGGATTTGGTAACAACCCTGAAATAACAACACATAATTAATTAGATTAATCAAGTGATTTATAATCCACAAACAATTTATCAACTAGTTAACATTAAATTACAAAAATATGAGTGAAGAGAGACAACTTACCTATGGAACGCTCATTGAATGCTAGTTAAATTTTTCTACCTGAAACAAAGTCTTGGGGACGACTCTCCACCCAACCATAGGCTCAGTTGCATAAAATCTTGCTATAACTGGCCACTCCCGAGCCCTCAATCAACATACTACTGCCATGGTATCCTTTGTCTCACAACACTATTCTCCCAAGAGAATGGATGGTGGAATCATGGAATGATGGAATGCCTCTCATCTTCCTCACCATCTATTAAATAGAGCAAACATTGGAAGGGGAACCACATGCACACACGCCATGTGTGAACATGCAACTTTATTGCTTTCTTGTTTTATTTCTTTTGTTTTTAATTATTGATAGCTTTACTGTTACTACTTTCTTGTTTTATTTTATTTATATTTATTTAAAGCTTTAGTATTGTTATTTTGTTATTATTTATTATTTATTTACTATTACTATTTTTTATTTATTGTTTATTATTTATTTTCTTGTATTTATTATTTATTATTTATTATTATTATTATTATTATTATTATTTATTACTAAGGGACACTATAGATTTTTTAGGGAAGAAACCAGATGTGGGACACTTCAGGATTTTTGGTTCATCAATCTACTTCCATGTAACCAAAGATACATGGAAAAAGCTTGAGCCAATAGTAGATTTGGGGATATTTGTGGGGTACACTGATACACCTCACAACTATCGGGTGTACCTTCCAACCATTAGGATGACAATGGTTCATAGAGATGTAAAATTCAATGAAGAGAAGGCCATGAGATGCTCCCTTGAGAGGGAGCTTCAGCTACATGTAGTTGAGGAGATTTTAGGTCCTAAGGAGGAACCTCAGGATGATGTGGAGAAGCCACATGCAAAGGATCAAGGAGTGGAGACGCCCACTCATGCAGAGTCTTCTAGAGATGGGAGAAGGCGCATGAGAGAGGCTGGCAGTTTATTGCATGATGCTAGAGGGAATTTGGGAGCACCCACATCACAACACAGGTAGAGGAGGTCACCGAAGAGGTAGCTACATGTCTCTGATGAGTAGATGTGTAGAGACTGAGCCATCCTATTTTGAAGAAGTAGTGCAACAACCAGTTTCGGTTGATGCCATGGTTGAGGAGTATGACTCCATTGTTAGGAACAGTGTTTTGGATGTGGTCCCAAGATCGACAGACAAGTTAGTGGCCATTTCTGGATGCCTTTACAAGGTAGAGCAGGCACCAGATGGTAGTGTGGAGAAACACAAAGCCAATTTTGTGGCTAGAGGGTTTTCTTAGGTGGAGGGAATTGATTATGATGATACTTTCCCTCCTGTTGCAAGGTACTCATAAATCATATCCATTTTAGCACTGTCAGTGCAGATGGGAGGGAAGATACATCAGATGGATGTAAGGACAACATTCCTTAATGACATGATTGAGGAAGAGGAGTATATTGAGTAGACTGAAGGATTTGAGACCTTCAATAGAGAGTCACATGTGTGCCAACTCAAGCGAGTATTGTATGGGCTAAAACAAACACCCCATGCTTGGTACACCAAGATTGATAGCTATTTCAATGGGTTGGGCTTCACCAAAATTGAAGAAGATGAGAACCTTTAAAATATTATGGTTGAAGGTAAATTTTTATAATTGTTTTATATGTCAACGATTTGATTCTGATAGGTGATGATAAGTTGATTAAATCTTGCAAAGAGGATCTTGAAAGAGAGTTTGAAATGAAGGACTTCGGGCTCATGCATTACTTTCTAGGTATGGAAGTATGGCAAGGTAATGAGGAAATTTTTGTCTCTCAGGACAAGTATGCCAATGAGATACTCAAAATTTTCCACATGGAGAGCATTAAACCCATGGAGACTCCTCTAGAAGGTAGTTGGAGGAAGGAGGATGCTACTTCCAGTGAAGTAGTGGAGGCTACTATTTGTACACAACTTGTGGGCTAACTCATGTATTTGGTGAACGTATGACCAGACATGTGTTATGAAGTTAACTAGCTTAGTCAAGCAATGGTTAAGTCGACCAAGTTTTATTGGAAGACAACCAAACATGTGTTGAGATACCTCAAAGGAACTACTTAGTATGGTTTATGGTATAAACAAACAGAGGGAGTGAAGCTTCAAGGCTTCACCAGTGCATATTGCGCAAGGAGTCCATCTGACAAGAAGAGGACATTATTAGGTGGGATCTTTAGTATCGGGTCAACATTTGTTTCTTGGTACAACAAGAAATAGAGATCAGTTGCACTCAGTGCAGTAGAAGCAAACTAAATGGATGCTATCCAAGCAACATGTGAGGCTATCTAGATGAGGAAGATTATTGTTGGTTTGTTTTTTCTGTAGATGGATCCAATTTTGATTTACTATGACAATCAGAGTTGTATCAAACTCTCTAAAAATCCAATTTTTCATGATCGGTCCAAGCATATTGATATCTGGTATCATCATCTTCGAGATTGTGTGCAGAGGAGAATTATGTTGTTGGAGTACATTCCCATACAGGAGCAAGATGCAGATATTTTGACAAATGCCTTCCAAAGATGCAAATTCGAGTTTCATATAGGTAGGATCGGGGTAGAATATAATCCATTTCTTGTTGAGAGGGCATGTTAAAAATAGCAATAAGAAATTCCAATTTAATTTTTCCTTGAATTAAATTGTGAATTAAATCAAAATTCTATTCTCATAGTAACTTGTAATAGTTAATTATGTTAAATTGACTTAATTGACTTAGGAAATTTGAGTTGGAAGTATATCTAGAGTCATGTAGAGTGATCCCTAAATTTTAGGGGCCCAGGTTGACTTCTTTTGAGTTGAAATTAGATAACTCAATCTAACTGAGTTATAGTAAGTTAAACTAGTTCTAAATGTTGGAGGAACTAGTAGGAGTCTAGTAGTGGGGAAGTGCACTAGTACATCCTCAGTACCACACTAGTTAACTAAAGATTCACTCATAAATAACTCATGCATGTTAGTTCGGAGGAAGACCCAGTTGATATTTGAGTTTACGGACAATGTTCTATTAGTTGTATAATTTTCCAAGTTGTACAAATGGTGCATGTAATCATTTGAGGGCCTATGGGTGGATTGCGCAATTATGGAGAGTGGATGTCCCAATTAAATAAAAGCTAATTATCTAAGGAATTGTGCAAGGAATTAGGGTCCTGGCAGGCGACATCATTGGCTAAGTGTTGGCTTGAGCTGACTTTTGAAGTAGAGAGTTATGAGCCTCATCATTGGGTAACTCTTTGGACCTTAATACACCTACAAGCTTATTTAAATCAACTTTCCTCATAATTCCTTACATATTTTGATTATATTTTGCTTAGTGAGGTGAGTAAAAGTGAGATGTTATGCCTAATGGACTAATGTACATTGATTGCAGGTTTTTGGGAGAAAATCATGGCAATTTTTACTAATTAAAGGAAAAAACTCGAATGAGACAAGGAGGAGAGATTATAGGAGATAGATCCTCCTCATTTAATATTCACTCATTTGAATATTCCTCCATTGGATCACACTAGCTTTGAGTTACAAGAAGCTGAGTCATGAAGATCAAAAGGCAATCGAGCCAATGAAAGTTAAAGAGCCAGTTCATCTTGAGTTTGAGAGCCGAGCCTCCCTAGATTTAAGGAAGTCATTGGAGACTTCAATTGTATAAATAAGGGGGCCTAGAGCCTCACTAGGATTCAAATTTTTGATGTAAAATCACTAAGCATTTTTCAAGTTCAAGACTTGTGGAAGACATTGTTATGTAATTTTCTGATGTGATAATGAGAATGAGCATTTTCTTAATGCAACACTGAGTTGACTCAGAGGGTTGAAGCTCTTGGGTTAGTGCCCAACCATGGTAGCAAAGACTCCTCTTCTTGTATTTGTATGCTTAGTTGATTTCATAGATTAATGGTTGAATTTTCTATAGCATTATTTCATTGTAAGTAGTTGTGAATTTGATTAGTTTTCTTCCATTTGTGCATTGCTTTAGTAGTAGCTTAGGAAGATAAAGGAATATTAAAAATCTGTTAGGAGGTGGATTTGGCCTCACTCCTCCCTTCAGGGACCATGGTTTGACGAAAGAACTCCTATGCAGCCCCAAAAAGACGGAATTTTGATTTCTCATGGAATTTAGGGTTTTTAGTTGCTTAGGCTAGCATTTTACTAGTTTTCAAGAATAGGATTTAATTTTCATTTCTAATGTATCCAGCCTTGCATTAGATTTCATAAAGGTTTCACATTATTCTGCAAGTTTTCCCATGCATGAAATAGGCAACTAGATCATGAAATTCTATTTTCTTTAGTTGATTGAAATATTTCTTGTTTAACATGATTCATGGGTAAATGTCAGTGATTGATGTAGTGTAGGAGTTTCAGCAACGCAAAGGGATTTCATGACAAGCAACCCCATTCTAACCTCATCCATCCATGATTATAACTTTTTCCACTAAGTCCCTCACCAAATTGATGATTCCATAAGAAAACTTCTCCAAGTTTGTTGAGCAAATACAACCATCTCACAAAATCTCTTTTGAGCTTTAAAGAAGTCCTATCCACTCCCTTTCCTCATTTCTCCCACCATTCACTTTTCCTAAGCCATACACCACCATCCAACTCCCTCCTCTTGCTCTTGGTCAGATTATGTAGGAATACAGGGGATCCTGTAAGAGCATTAGGACATCCTGTAGGAGGCATTAAGACATCCTATAGGTCAACCTGTAGTGGCCTGTTTTGAGGCCAAATTGTGGAAAAATCACCTAGGAAGATTGGAGAATACCCTTACTTTCCTTCCAAGCCATCCAAACATTCACCATAATCCCTAATCCACCTGCCACATCACCAAGAGAAGTTAGCATTCACATTTTCACTCAAAAAGACAAAAAGGAAAAAGAGTTATTGTATTTATTTACATGCACAACTGTAGAATGTTTAGATGTTTCAAATTGCATGCCTAGGTGTTGTGCCCTACAACAACCCCCCATTTCATAATATTTTTATCACAAACAATTAACATATGAAATGGGTCCCTTTTAAAAATTTTAATTGGCATTAATGAATTTGTTCGAAAAAGGTATGATAATCAAATGAATTTGTTAACAAAAGCCTTTTTGAACAAATAATAAGCAATTTTCGGTTAAGTCCGAAAAAGCAATCGCAAGACCGTTTGCTACCTTGGTTCTTTCCGATGCGATATCGCTATCGGCCATCGGCGATAGCCAATGCACACACAGAAAAAGCACACATTTTTTTCCCGATGCGATATCGCTATCGGTAGTCGGCAGAATCCCATACATCTTCATAAGACGTTCAGATCTTTTTTCCCGATGCGATGTGATATCGCTATCGGTAGTCGGTAAATCAATTGATATGCATTTAGGGATTATGTTCGCGTGCTAATATGATACAATGTCGCAATCGGCATTCACCAAGATCTCTCCCAAATGATAATGTCACTCACACTCCCGATGCGATGCGATGACGCTTAACGATGACCAGAACTCCTAAAAAAAAAGGGTGATTATTTCAAAACATTAAAGTTATATTTAAATCCGATTTGACAAAAGCACAAATTTCAAAATGCCGTTAAGTAAAGGGATAAGGTAATGCATGCGTATTTAAAGCTTTGCCCCTTCAAATTAACGAGCAATTACGATTAGACCTTTGAAGAAATCTATTGCACGCTTTAAGGGGTCATTCGGTTTAATAACTTAAGTAATGGTCATTTATGGAGCTGCAGGCCGTAAAATCACCATCATTGCATCTGCGGTGCCCTCTCAAATCATTAGATCCGTAGCCACTTTTAGAATTAATCTCACCACGCTTCAAGTTATATATCTATCCCGTTATGGATCGTCATTGTTATTTCTTTGTTACGATTTCTCTTGCATTTGTGTAGAATTCAACCGAGAGAAGTCTGAATATGATGGGAAAGAAGTTCAAAAAGGTGGCAGGTTCTACTCCAACACCTGTCTCAGGCCAAGCTGCTATGGTTTCAAAGAAAGGCTTAATCTCAGATACTACATGCACTGGTCTTCCTGGTACTACATGGCAAGGTACATACAATTTGCTAGAAGCAGAACAACCAGAAAAGACGGTAACGGAGGCTAGTGTGGACGAACTAAGAAAGTCTGAGGCAACTCTTAAAGGTTTGGCTGACTCCTTTCTGCACAGAATAGCAGCCAGAGAACAAGTCTTGCCTTATACTGATGTGGTACATTGGGCAATTGAAGAAATTACTCTCACTGATAGAACCTTCCATACTAAGGATGGAAGGATTTTCGGTTCCTTCAAGCTTGATGACTTGAGACGGATGTATCATTTGCCTCAACCCGAGCTAGTCTATAATAGAGCCTTTTTGGAGAAATTCGCGAAGGAGAATGAATCGCCATCCGAACCTCTCCGAGAGTGGAGACAGAATCCAACTAAACACAAGCATGATATGTCGGGTAAGTACTCCAATGCTTCTTTGGCTTCACCTTATTGCTACATCGGGATTATGATGTGTAGATTGTGGGGATTTCATGACTCTGCAAATATTCATATTGATATGGTTCCTTTAATGGAAGCGGCCGTCAATAGTATAATCATGGATTGGGCCACTATTTTGTCTGATAAATTGGTCATGGCTATTCGTGAGTTTAGGGCCAAAACCAGAGTCACTGAGAGAAAAATCCCACCCTTCTATTACTCTGCTTACATTATGGATACCCTTTGCTTTAATTCTGAGTTTCCTGTCCTTGGTTGGAGATGGACAACCCATGACCCAACACCCATTCACTTGTACCATCGGAAATTGTGGAAACCCTCCCACAAAGACCATCTGTATCAAATTTGCAATGGTTTTATGGTTCCCGTTCACTATTCTATTTTTGACAGACCTATCCCTAGAATTTCCTATGAAGCTTCTTTTTATCTCCCAGCCGTAGCCCATTGGTTCGGCGAAGAGCATTTTACCTATATTAGAGTTTTTGGAAGCAAGGCTAGGCCACATGTCCTCCCCCTGTACGTCCCAGATAAACTGTTAGCCCGGGAAATCTCCTACCAGATTATGTCTGAGAGTGTCACACAAACTCTCAAGGAGGAGAAGAAGAGAGGATGGCCCTCTTTTCCTTTAAGAATTGGAGTTTATACGCTGATGAATTATAAACATGCAGAAAAGGAAGCAGCAAAACTCCAATTGATATCCCTGGCTTCTATTCCAAACAGACTTTATGATCCAAAAAAGACTGCTTTCATTGCCTTGGAACAGGCCAAGCTGTCAAAGGTTGTTCATCAAGAAGACCAGTTTGACGACCTGTTCATGAGTGCCGATTCAATAAGCCAAGTCAGACAACTCGCTTCACTGAGATATGAAGATGAGGAGTTAACTGAATTTAATAAACTTAGAAAGCAAAGGTTGCAAACTTTGCCTCTAGATTTATTATCCACAACCCCAACATCTTCCTCAAGCGAGTCTGGTCAGCAGCAAATATGCCTATCTCCTGTTACAACTAAAGAATATGATAGACAACAGGAGGAAAGGCAGCAAAAAGCACAAATTGAACAAGAGCAAAGAAAGCAAAAGGAGTTAGAAGAACAGAGGAAAAGAGAAGAAGAAGAGAAAGCAAAGAAGGAACTGGAAGATAGGCAGAAAAGGGAATTGGAGGAACAGCAGCAAAGCGCACATGAGGAGCAACAGCGGAAGGCATTGGAGGAACAACAGAGGATTGAACGGGAGAAAGAACAAAGTGAGCAAATCTCTACTGATCCTGAATTAATTAAAGAATGGAACCAATTCGATTCCATCATAAGTGGTAAGGAAGCCTCCAAAGACTCAGACGCCTCTAAGACTCCCAATACTACTTCTTCTCCGGTTCTAGAGGGAACCAGCGGCTCGCCCATGGTACAGAATGTAGAGGTAATCACTCAAGACCCATCCGATCAAATTGATCTTCAGGTGGAGGAAATTCCTCCTCTAGACATTTTCTACAGCCCAAAGCATAGAGCCGTTGTAAGGCGCTCGAGGAAAAGGCGAAGGCTTGATCAACCTTCTATTTTGCCTGAGCAAACAATCACAGGCAATGTAGTCTGGAAGGGAGAATTGGATCCCTCTGAAGATCTGACAAAGCTATCGCAATTTGCGGGAGCTTATTCAGCGGCAACTATTGACAAAGCATCCGAAGTAAGTCTTCTTTTGAAGACTAAAGAGCATGAGATATACGCATTACAAGCAGAAGTGATAGAGGCAAGGAATAAGGCAGCACAGGCAGAGGAACAATTGCTGGCCCAACAACAAGAGAATCATTTGTTAACCCAACAAATTGAACAACTGAGGATAGACCAAAGTGACATTCAGAAAGCAAAAGAATTGTCAGAGGCATTATCCCAGTTGAAGGCATCGAATGAGCTGATGATACAAGCTAAAGACGAGCAAATAATTCAGCTATCAGCTCAGCTTGAAGGTATTAAGAGCGCCAAGAGTATCAATGATTTCAGAGCAGAGGCAACTCGAATAAACAGCGCACTGATATCTCAAATCAGGATCTTATGCCAACAACTTGTTGAAGCTGAATCACTGTGTGAAACATCTACAGCAGTGTGTCAACAAATCGAGAAAGCCAGAAGTAAGTTGGATCAGGCTGAAGACGATATAACATAATATATTGAATGGCAAGACACTCCAGAAGGGCAAGCAACAAATTTCTCCCGAATCTGTGTAACATACAAGGACATACTCTTCATGGAATGGAACACACAGATGATGAAAGCAGAAAGAGGAGCCTCCAGATGCAAAATGATTGCCAGTAACATGATCAATCTAGTCAATGATACATTGTATCTGGCAAACATGATTTCACAATGCACACCTGGAAACATAACAACGGCAAATATGCTGGAGCTCAGGAATTACCCTGATCTGGAGAAACAAGGGCGGTTAATTACTGGAGTAAATACCTTGACCGCCGATTCATACTGGCTTTTCCTGATTAAACCACATTCTCAAAGGTCGGCTCTTAATTGTCTAACAGATGCTCTCCGATACCTGATTGCCGATATTCGAGATGCCACATATGATGCACAGCTGACTTCACGCCTCAATACTCCACCAGAAGTAGAGCCAATGCTGGCGATATGTCAGCAAAGGAGTAAAGGCAAAGAGACCTCTGACTGAAACATCGCCGCCGACTGCCGAATCACCAAAATACAAAATGATATTTGTTAATGCCGATTTAGTTGTTTTTCAGTTTTAGATATTTAGATATTTTAGATTAGCATAGTATTTATAGATCCTTTCATTGTTTTGGAAAGGGTCGTAAAATTTTGTAAAAGACTTAAAGGCTGAAGTTTGCACTATTGTGCTTCAGTCTATATTCTTTTTTGAAACTCGACCACTGGTTCTTAATTTTACTTAGAAGGCTGTTTTAAGTAAATTGTGCACTATTTTCGTTTGCTTGGAATGCTTTCTGGTCTGAAGGAAGAACCGCGACATAGCGATTAATATATTGGATTGATCAAACAGCTTGCATGGTACTATTATCTGTATCTGTTCTCTTTTCTATTATATGAATTGCTGTGTTATTACTTTTGCTATTGTTGATTACATGTATGCAATATAACAGCAAGTCTGCATTTCATATCACTATTGAATGTTTTGTGATTTGTTATCTCTTTTAATCATGCGCGTAACAATGATATAAATGACTGAGTACAGTAATTCGCTATTATCGCTCTGCATAACTACTTATGCAGAGCAATCTTAAATGATTTAAACATTTATGCTTATTGTTAGTGTCATCTATATGCCTGCCAGTAAGCCTAAATTATCAAACGTTGTATTCAAATGAATCGATAAGTCCCGGAATTAGCTTATAGTTATTATATTTCTTTTGTAGTTTAGTTATTTATTTATTATCACCTTACATCGTAAATCATTCATCCATCCCGTTTACTTATAATCTTTGGGAAACTGGTCCCATTATCCCCAGTCGGAGCCACTATTCCAAACGGAAAAGGAGCTGCACTAAGTTCCGGACCGGGTGGTTTCCCCGATGTTGTTGCAACGAATTTCAGGGCTTCAACATTTTTGGCGCTAGAAGGAGGGCCATCGACTGTGAATGGCAAGTAGGTCCAAATCTGCAAACCATTCTAAGAGTAATTCTCCCTCCAAATCCTCTTCACCTTCTCAATCACATGCTGGTTCTCCGGCACACAATCGAGAAAAAGAGGAATCAACCACCACTGCTCATACCCATCATATTTCAGAACATTTAAGCCTTGAATCCCCTGAAGTTCAGTCTCTTATCCATAAACTTCAGAGCTTCTCGATTTCACCTCAGAAATCTGAAGTATCCCAAAGCAGTGTGACCTCGCAGTTAAACATATCCCATCCACTTACCAGACTTCAAAGCGAAAAACTCGGTATCGAACCTACTGAGTTCCCTTTACCGAAAAGGAAAAAGGCTAAGAAGATTACTGAAGTATCTGATAGTGAAGATCTTTCTTCCATATCTTCCATCTCAAGTCCTCCTCTGCGAAGTCAACCATCCACTCCTCCGTTACACATTGTCGTTCATCAGGGAATAAGTACTACAGCATCTCAAGCTACTCTCTCTCCAACAACTTCTTCTCCTCAGTCATCTGGAATACCAATAGTAGTAACAACTATTATCGCCAGCATAATGGCAGATCCATGGACTACGCCAGGTGCAGTCAATATGCCCGGACCATTACATGATCTACCTAATGCTCCTGAAAAATGGTTGCCTAAATTTAATCCAAATAACGGAACACAAGCTGAAGAACATATTAACAATTTTATGTTAGCAGTTAACTTAAAAGGAGTGACAGAACAAGATGTTGTTGTCAGACTTTTCCCTTATACCCTGCAAGGATCGGCAGGATCCTGGTACTTCTCTTTACCTTCTGGTTCTATTACCAGCTGGACCACATGCCAAGAGCAGTTCCTTACCAAATATGGAGATGACAGGTCTCTGGCGACTTTAATAAACGACCTCTCCAATTTGAGAATAGAGCATAGGGAACCAATAAAGGAGTTTAATGCTCGATTCAACAAACTCCTAAATAAAATCCCCACCGCTTCGAAACCAAGTGAACAAATTAGGAGCGAATGGTACATTACTGCCCTCCCTTCCAATATAGATATTTTTGTTGACAGGGCTGGCAAACCTACCTTAGCTGAAAACATGAAGGAAGCACTTGCAGTTGAAAAGCGTATTAATGCTCTAGAGAAGAAAGCTGCCTTGGAGGATAGAAAATCCAAAAATGTTTCATTTAAAGAAGATTCTAAGAAAAAGACCCCAAAGGACCCATACGACATGGAAGGTTTACAAAAGGTCCTTAAAACATTGTCTAATGAAATGGTTGAAATTAAAAAACAGGTGGCCGAAACTTCGAACAAAAGACCATTTAGAACTTTCAAGAAAACTGAAACAAAGCCACCCAATGTTATATCTAATGCAGACTCTGAACAGGAAGAAGAAGAAGAGGAATCAACCTCTCAAACGGATGATGAAGAAGAAGTAGTTGAGTGTCACGGCATGTGGGATTTCATACTCCCAAATTCTGACACCGAGAATCAAGAAGAAGCTTTTCCTGTTACTACAAGAAGTAAAATCGCTTCTGAACCTACTCAAACAACTACAAAAAAGAGGAGTGCAGGTGCTGCCACACCAAAAGAAAAAGTTCTTCCAAAGAAGTCTCCGGTAGCAGCCCCTCAAAACCAGCCTCCAATTTCTAACTCTCCTTCAACATCCAAAACACTAGTGGTATCTGACTCCATGGAGTATAATATTGTTGATGATATGAAAAAGACTAAGGCAAACATAACCATGTTTGAACTAAGTAAATTAAAACATCAGCAGAAATTGCTCCTCAGAGAATTTAACGCTGTCCCCTCTTCTCCTCTTCCTAGTTCAAAAGCTGCTAATGATTCAGGACAACCCCCTCCAGATATGGTCGAAGCTACCGATTCAGTTCTGATCGGAGATAGATCCAATTCTCATACCCCACCTTTCTTGCTCACCTATGAAATCTATAATCGAAATCTGCATAACTGTTTAATTGATTCAGGGGCTTCATCTAATATTATGCCAGCTTCAGTTTGTTCTAAACTGAACATAGAACCCCAGAAGTCCGCAATTCATATTGTACAGTTAGATAGAACCAAAGTGCAGGTTATAGGAGAAATTAATTCCGTGACTATCAGGTTGTCTGCTGATCCCAGAATAGTTCAGAGAATAGATATTTTGATTGCTGACATACCTGAATTCTATGGTTTAATTTTGAGCAGAGATTGGTCTGAGAAACTGCATGGATACATTTCCACGGATTGGTCACATATGTGGCTCCCCTATAAGGGTAAGCCAAATCAAATAAGGATCGACCGTGAGAAACACATGACTCACACAGTAACCGATTTCGAACAAGAAAACCAGCCTGTGGCCTTCAACAACAACATTTTGGGAAATTATTCCTCAGAATCATTCTTTGGCAACTTTGTTGCCCAACCTTCCCCCTTTTTAGTTAACCATTGTACATCTCAAGTAGAAAATTTTTCACAAACCAATTTATCCAAATGCTTCAACGAAAATAAAAAAGATGTAAATATTTTTGTTGATTCTCCTTTATTTTGGTCTTTGTATTTTGATGGCTCTAAGTCCAGTGAGGGATCAGGAGCAGGTTGCATCTTGGTTAGTCCGCAAGGCGAAAAAACAATGCTATCCTGTCGATTGGAATTTGAATGCACCAATAACACGGCCGAATACGAAGCTCTAGTGCAGGGACTATATAAGGCAATTGACCTTAAAGTCCAATATATAAAAGTATTCGGTGATAGTGAGATCATTGTTAAACAGGTAAGAAATACAATTCATTGCCTTTCAAGCCACCTTAAGCATTATCAATCGCTAGTGCAAGATCTTACTTTGCATTTCTCAGCATTCAACATTTCTTCAATTCCAAGATCACAAAATTCGGCAGCTGATTTACTAGCCAACGTAGCTTCCAAACTCCTCCCTTCCGAAGACTATAGCCTTGATAGATTTTCTATAGAATTAATTTTCAGACCTTCAGTTCCCGATAACATCACTAACTGGAGGGTTTTCAACCATGACGAGGACATCTTGCAATTCTTAACCTCTGAAAAGTCTTATGACAATCAAATCATTGAAGAGCATGACCATGATTCTCAAATGAAAGAAACATCTCAAGATAACGCGATTCCTAAGCCTGTAGTAAAGCTCGAAGACCTTTATGACATTAAAGATAGGTTCAAACCTGTAATTAATGCAAAACTCCAAAGCTCTACTCTTAGGTTTGAATCAATCAATTTGGGAACAGATCAAGCTCCTCAAAATATCAACTTAGGACTAGGACTTTCTATAGAAGAAAAGGAAGCATTCATCAAATTCTTAAGGAAAAACAAGCAAGTTTTTGCTTGGAAGTATGACGACCTCAAGACATATGATACATCTATCATACAACATACTATTCCTATGCTTCCCAATCAAAAACCTATCCAGCAGAAGTTAAGAAAAATACACCCGAATTTGGAGAGCCAAATAAAGTCGGAACTTAATAAGCTCCTAAGAGCTAAGATTATCTTCCCTGTTCGACACTCAAACTGGGTCTCCAATATGGTCCCAGTCAGGAAGAAAAACGGCGACATTCGAATCTGTATTGATTTCAGAAACTTGAATAAGGCAAGCTTGAAAGATAATTTCCCACTGCCTACCATGGAACAAATCCTCCAATCGGTAGCAGGATCTGAATTAATGTCCTTTCTCGACGGTTTCTCAGGATATAATCAAGTGTTGGTCCATCCTGATGACCAACTAAAGACTACATTCAGGACAAAATGGGGAACTTATGCATATCAAAAGATGCCTTTTGGACTCATAAATGCAGGAGCGACATTCCAAAGAGCCATGGATATAGCCTTTAGAGGGTTAATTAATCGGACAGTAGTCGTCTACCTCGATGATATTACTGTGTATTCTAAAAAGAGATATAACCACTTGCATGATTTAAAACAGATTTTTCAACGATGCAAAACATATGGTATCTCTCTCAACCCGAAAAAGTCTTTCTTTGCTCTCAACCAAGGTAAGCTTCTAGGGTTTATTGTATCTAAAGATGGCATTTATGTAGATCCTGATCGAATTAAGGAAATTTCTGAAATTCCTTTTCCGCACAACAAAAAATCGATGCAGTCGTTTCTAGGGCAGATTAATTTCGTTAAACGATTCGTTCCAGATTTTTCACAGATTGTACTACCACTACAAACGATGATTAAAAAGAATTCAACCTTCAGATGGGGAATAGAGGAAAAGCAAGCTTTTAATGATATTAAGCAATCAATAATCAATGTCCCAGCTCTGAATACTCCAAATCTTTCTAATCATTTTATATTATATACCATTGCATCCGACTTATCTTACGCAGCAGTGCTCACCCAGTTGAATGATGACAATTTGGAAGCGCCCATCTCGTTCTTCAGTTCAAACTTTCAAGGCGCCGAATTAAACTATTCCGATATTGAGAAACAAGCTTTTGCTGTCTTTAAAGCAGTCAAACATTATCGACCCTTTCTTTTAAAAACCCATACTAAAGTGATAGTTCCTTTCTCAGCAGTTAGGCAACTATTAATCCAAAAGGAATTGGGAGAAAAGAGGGCAAATTGGGTCGCAGCTCTCCAAGAATATGATCTAGAAATAAAGCCAGCAAAGTTTGTTAAAGGTCAAGGTTTTTGCAGGATATTAGCAGGACCATCAAACATTCCGGAATCAAGTGATACAGAGCAAACCCAAGAAGTTAATCAGCTAAGTATTCCTGAATCTGAATCTCAATATGCAGATCTGATCTTCTATTTGAAGAATGGTTATGCACCTACCAATTTGTCCTACAAAAACAAAAGAGCCATTAGATTGAAAGCTAAGAGTTTTTCAATTATTGGCGATGTGCTCTTCAGAAGAAACTATGATTCTGTCCTATTAAGATGCCTTGAGAAACCTGAAGCTCAAAAGGTTTTGCAAGAGCTACACGACGGACCAGCAGGAGGACATTTCGGAGCTGATACAACAGCTCATAAAATCATTCATGCTGGATACTATTGGCCTACTTTGTTTAAGGACGCTCACGAATATGTAAGGAAATGCATCAAATGCCAAACTGCCAGTGGAAGACAACAAAAACCAGCTTTCCCTTTGCAACCAATCAACATTGAATAGCCTTTTGAACAATGGGGATTGGACATCATTGGAGAAATTCATCCTTCTTCTTCCAAGCAGCACAAATATATTCTTACAGCAACTGATTACTTTACAAAGTGGGTAGAAGCAGTTCCGTTGAAAACAACAAACTCTGAGGCGATCATTGAATTTATAGATCAGTTCATCATTACCAGGTTTGGTGTTCCAAACGCTCTCGTCTTTGATAATGCTTCTTACTTCTCAGGTAATGCAATGATTGATTTCGCTATCAAAAGGGGATTTAAATTAAAGTATTCTGCTAATTACTATCCTCAGGGTAATGGCCTAGCAGAATCAACTAATAAAAACCTAATCAAAATCATTAAGCGAACAATCGAAGAGAATCATAAGAATTGGCATAAATCCTTGGTATTTGCATTATGGGCTGATAGGATAACACATAAAGCTTCCATAGGGACCTCTCTGTTTAATCTTGTCTATGGAAAAGAAGCAATCGTACCAACCAATCTTCTTTTTCCATCTCTAGCCCTAGTGCAATTTATTGACGAAACTCCTTCTTCCTCTATCCAGTTTAGATATGATCAAATCCTTAAACTTGAAGAAGAAAGGGAAAAAGCCAAGGTTACACACGCTAAACATCAGCAAGTCATTAAAGCAGCTTTTGATCTGGCCTCATCTAGTCCTAAACAATTCCAAGTCAGAGATCTAGTCCTGAAATGGGACAAAGCCCATGAAGACAAAGGTAAACATTCCAAATTTCAAAAAATGTGGCTCGGACCATTTCAGATCTGTGAAAAAGTAGGCCATTCCACTTTTATACTGCAAAATCTATCAGGGGTGAGGGATTCTCTCCCCGTCAATGGTCTGCTCTTGAAGAAATTCGTTAATTGAGGAGGTAACCCCTTCTCTATGTAGTTTGATAGTTTTTATATAGTTTGTAGGATTTGTAGAAATAAGGACGTCGGACATCTTCCATTGACCTTTCGCTGTAATTAAAAGTTGTCTCGCCACTACACTATTAATATTTACTTTTAGATAATAGCGTCTTAAACCAAGAAAGATCATTTCTAGGAAATTAGACATCTTTTTATTCTGAACATCACAGTCTAACTTTTGTAAACTTCACTCTGAACGAAGTTCTATGAGTCATCTTGAGTTTTCAAAATAAGTCTCCAAAGGTTATCTATATTAAAAGAGGGGCTAATCCATCTTCAGCATCTTTAACTCTTAAACCTGTCATCCGTTTACTCTTAAGAAGACAGTTGTTCATCTCGTTCACTAAAAGTTTATGATTTCTCAGAGTGTAATTCTAAAATATAAAAGATCAAAGATAAGAGGTCTTATTACAAGCCTGCTTACCATGTTCATAGGAAAATAATTTAACTGACATTACCAAAACTGCATACCAAACAGGGTAATGGCTTGAAATTTCAAGACAAGGGGTCTCATCACGAGCCAGCTTGTTCAGTTTGATTACTACCCGTGAATGGCATTGTCGTTATCTGGCCACCAAACCAGGACAATGGCTTTTATCTTAAGCAAAGAAGAAAGTGAAATTCAAAAAATACAAAAATATCTTTTGAATTCATTCTGTTTAGTCACACTCTTAAGTGAATGGAACAATGGACAATGACATGGTTAAAAGGTAACCCTGCCGAGACTATGAACGTTTGCTGGCAGCAGAGGCTCTACCTGTGACAGAGGATTTTATTTTAAAAAGCTGATATGGAGAAGTTTTCTATTTTACTTTTATGAACCAATAAGGACTTGTTTCAAAACTCAAAGTGTGTTTATAAAAAGAGGAAGTCAAATGAAGAAACATGTTTTATTCAGAATCAATAGACATCTAGTTATATTAGAAATTTCCTTTCTTTATAAAGATTCTATTTGAAAAGGTGTAAGTATATTTATTAGTCCAGAGATAACTGGTTCTACCAGCGAATCGCCAATTGTTGTGCCCTACAACAACCCCCCATTTCATAATATTTTTATCACAAACAATTAACATATGAAACGGGTCCCTTTTAAAAATTTTAATTGGCATTAATGAATTTGTTCGAAAAAGGTATGATAATCAAATGAATTTGTTAACAAAAGCCTTTTTGAACAAATAATAAGCAATTTTTGGTTAAGTCCGAAAAAGAAATCGCAAGACCGTTTGCTACCTTGGTTCTTTCCGATGCGATATCGCTATCGGCCATCGGCGATAGCCAATGCACACACAGAAAAAGCACACATCTTTTTCCCGATGTGATATCGCTATCAGTAGTCGGCAGAATCCCATACATCTTCATAAGACGTTCAGATCTTTTTTCCCGATGCGATGTGATATCGCTATCGGTAGTCGGTAAATCAATTGATATGCATTTAGGGATTATGTTCGCGTGCTAATATGATACAATGTCGCAATCGGCATTCGCCAAGATCTCTCCCAAATGATAATGTCACTCACACTCCCGATGCGATGCGATGACGCTTAATGATGACCAGAACTCCTAAAAAAAAAGGGTGATTATTTCAAAACATTAAAGTTATATTTAAATCCGATTTGACAAAAGCACAAATTTCAAAATGCCGTTAAGTAAAGGGATAAGGTAATGCATGCGTATTTAAAGCTTTGCCCCTTCGAATTAACGAGCAATTACGATTAGACCTTTGAAGAAATCTATTGCACGCTTTAAGGGGTCATTCAGTTTAATAACTTAAGTAATGGTCATTTATGGAGCTGCAGGCCGTAAAATCACCATCATTGCATCTGTGGTGCCCTCTCAAATCATTAGATCCGTAGCCACTTTTAGAATTAATCTCACCACGCTTCAAGTTATATATCTATCCCGTTATGGATCGTCATTGTTATTTCTTTGTTACGATTTCTCTTGCATTTGTGTAGAATTCAACCGAGAGAAGTCTGAATATGATGGGAAAGAAGTTCAAAAAGGTGGCAGGTTCTACTCCAACACCTGTCTCAGGCCAAGCTGCTATGGTTTCAAAGAAAGGCTTAATCTCAGATACTACATGCACTGGTCTTCCTGGTACTACATGGCAAGGTACATACAATTTGCTAGAAGCAGAACAACCAGAAAAGACGGTAACGGAGGCTAGTGTGGACGAACTAAGAAAGTCTGAGGCAACTCTTAAAGATTTGGCTGACTCCTTTCTGCACATAATAGCAGCCAGAGAACAAGTCTTGCCTTATACTGATGTGGTACGTTGGGCAATTGAAGAAATTACTCTCACTGATAGAACCTTCCATACTAAGGATGGAAGGATTTTCGGTTCCTTCAAGCCTGATGACTTGAGACGGATGTATCATTTGCCTCAACCCGAGCTAGTCTATAATAGAGCCTTTTTGGAGAAATTCGCGAAGGAGAATGAATCACCATCTGAACCTCTCCGAGAGTGGAGACAGAATCCAACTAAACACAAGCATGATATGTCGGGTAAGTACTCCAATGCTTCTTTGGCTTCACCTTATTGCTACGCCGGGATTATGATGTGTAGATTGTGGGGATTTCATGACTCTGCAAATATTCATATTGATATGGTTCCTTTAATGGAAGCGGCCGTTAATAGTATAATCATGGATTGGGCCACTATTTTGTCTGATAAATTGGTCATGGCTATTCGTGAGTTTAGGGCCAAAACCGGAGTCACTGAGAGAAAAATCCCACCCTTCTATTACTCTGCTTACATTATGGATACCCTTTGCTTTAATTCTGAGTTTCCTGTCCTTGGTTGGAGATGGACAACCCATGACCCAACACCCATTCACTTGTACCATCGGAAATTGTGGAAACCCTCCCACAAAGACCATCTGTATCAAATTTGCAATGGTTTTATGGTTCCCGTTCACTATTCTATTTTTGACAGACCTATCCCTAGAATTTCCTATGAAGCTTCTTTTGATCTCCCAGCCGTAGCCCATTGGTTCGGCGAAGAGCATTTTACCTATATTAGAGTTTTTGGAAGCAAGGCTAGGCCACATGTCCTCCCCCTGTACGTCCCAGATAAACTGTTAGCCCGGGAAATCTCCTACCAGATTATGTCTGAGAGTGTCACACAAACTCTCAAGGAGGAGAAGAAGAGAGGATGGCCCTCTTTTCCTTTAAGAATTGGAGTTTATACGCTGATGAATTATAAACATGCAGAAAAGGAAGCAGCAAAACTCCAATTGATATCCCTGGCTTCTATTCCAAACAGACTTTATGATCCAAAAAAGACTGCTTTCATTGCCTTGGAACAGGCCAAGCTGTCAAAGGTTGTTCATCAAGAAGACCAGTTTGACGACTTGTTCATGAGTGCCGATTCAATAAGCCAAGTCAGACAACTCGCTTCACTGAGATATGAAGATGAGGAGTTAACTAAATTTAATAAACTTAGAAAGCAAAGGTTACAAACTTTGCCTCTAGATTTATTATCCACAACCCCAACATCTTCCTCAAGCGAGTCTGGTCAGCAGCAAATACGCCTATCTCCTGTTACAACTAAAGAATATGATAGACAACAGGAGGAAAGGAAGCAAAAAGCACAAATTGAACAAGAGCAAAGAAAGCAAAAGGAGTTAGAAGAACAGAGGAAAAGAGAAGAAGAAGAGAAAGCAAAGAAGGAACTGGAAGATAGGCAGAAAAGGGAATTGGAGGAACAGCAGCAAAGCGCACATGAGGAGCAACAGCGGAAGGCATTGGAGGAACAACAGAGGATTGAATGGGAGAAAGAAAAAAGTGAGCAAATCTCTACTGATCCTGAATTAATTAAAGAATGGAACCAATTTGATTCCATCATAAGTGGTAAGGAAGCCTCCAAAGACTCAGACGCCTCTAAGACTCCCAATACTACTTCTTCTCCGGTTCTAGAGGGAACCAGCGGCTCGCCCATGGTACAGAATGTAGAGGTAATCACTCAAGACCCATCCGATCAAATTGATCTTCAGGTGGAGGAAATTCCTCCTCTAGACATTTTCTACAGCCCAAAGCATAGAGCCGTTGTAAGGCGCTCGAGGAAAAGGCGAAGGCTTGATCAACCTTCTATTTTGCCTGAGCAAACAATCACGGGCAATGTAGTCTGGAAGGGAGAATTGGATCCCTCTGAAGATCTGACAAAGCTATCGCAATTTGTGGGAGCTTATTCAGCGGCAACTATTGACAAAGCATCCGAAGTAAGTCTTCTTTTGAAGACTAAAGAGCATGAGATATACGCATTACAAGCAGAAGTGATAGAGGCAAGGAATAAGGCAGCACAGGCAGAGGAACAATTGCTGGCCCAACAACAAGAGAATCATTTGTTAACCCAGCAAATTGAACAACTGAGGATAGACCAAAGTGACATTCAGAAAGCAAAAGAATTGTCAGAGGCATTATCCCAGTTGAAGGCATCGAATGAGCTGATGATACAAGCTAAAGACGAGCAAATAATTCAGCTATCAGCTCAGCTTGAAGGTATTAAGAGCGCCAAGAGTATCAATGATTTCAGAGCAGAGGCAACTCGAATAAACAGCGCACTGATATCTCAAATCAGGATCTTATGCCAACAACTTGTTGAAGCTGAATCACTGTGTGAAACATCTACAGCAGTGTGTCAACAAATCGAGAAAGCCAGAAGTAAGTTGGATCAGGCTGAAGACGATATAACAGAATATATTGAATGGAAAGACACTCCAGAAGGGCAAGCAGCAAATTTCTCCCGAATCTGTGTAACATACAAGGACATACTCTTCATGGAATGGAACAAACAGATGATGAAAGCAGAAAGAGCAGCCTCCAGATGCAAAATGATTGCCAGCAACATGATCAATCTAGTCAATGATACATTGTATCTGGCAAACATGATTTCACAATGCACACCTGGAAACATAACAACGGAAAATATGTTGGAGCTCAGGAATTGCCCTGATCTGGAGAAACAAGGGCGGTTAATTACTGGAGTAAATACCTTGACCGCCGATTCATACTGGCTTTTCCTGATTAAACCACATTCTCAAAGGTCGGCTCTTAATTTTCTAACAGATGCTCTCCGATACCTGATTGCCGATATTCGAGATGCCACATATGATGCACAGCTGACTTCACGCCTCAATACTCCACCAGAAGTAGAGCCAATGCTGGCGATATGTCAGCAAAGGAGTAAAGGCAAAGAGACCTCTGACTGAAACATCGCCGCCGACTGCCGAATCACCAAAATACAAAATGATATTTGTTAATGCCGATTTAGTTGTTTTTCAATTTTAGATATTTAGATATTTTAGATTAGCATAGTATTTATAGATCCTTTCATTGTTTTGGAAAGGGTCGTAAAATTTTGTAAAAGACTTAAAGGCTGAAGTTTGCACTATTGTGCTTCAGTCTATATTCTTTTTTGAAACTCGACCACTGGTTCTTAATTTTACTTAGAAGGCTGTTTTAAGTAAATTGTGCACTATTGTCGTTTGCTTGGAATGCTTTCTGGTCTGAAGGAAGAACCGCGGCATAGCGATTAATATATTGGATTGATCAAACAGCTTGCATGGTACTATTATCTGTATCTGTTGTCTTTTCTATTATATGAATTGCTGTGTTATTACTTTTGCTATTGTTGATTACATGTATGCAATATAACAGCAAGTCTGCATTTCATATCACTATTGAATGTTTTGTGATTTGGTATCTCTTTTAATCATGCGCGTAACAATGATATAAATGACTGAGTACAGTAATTCGCTATTATCGCTCTGCATAACTACTTATGCAGAGCAATCTTAAATGATTTAAACATTTATGCTTATTGTTAGTGTCATCTATATGCCTGCCAGTAAGCCTAAATTATCAAACGCTGTATTCAAATGAATCGATAAGTCCCGGAATTAGCTTATAGTTATTATATTTCTTTTGTAGTTTAGTTATTTATTTATTATCACCTTACATCGTAAATCATTCATCCATCCCGTTTACTTATAATCTTTGGGAAACTGGTCCCATTATCCCCAGTCGGAGCCACTATTCCAAACGGAAAAGGAGCTGCACTAAGTTCCGGACCGGGAGGTTTCCCCGATGTTGTTGCAACGAATTTCGGGGCTTCAACACTAGGATAGTGGGATTACACCATGTTAACTTAGCATTTTTTTTGAAGCAAAGCCTCTTAATAGTTAGTTAGATGAATGGTGTGCTTAAGCATTTGATTTCAGTCTTTTCCTTACTACAGTAGACAAGATTCCATTTAGTATAAATTTCCCTTTTTGTCATTGGTAATCAAGCTTCTTCTGAACCAATAGAAGGCTGGTTTAAGAAACCATAGTGGTCTATCACCAGTTTAGTAGTGAAAAAGAGCGGACCCATCACATCTACTTCTGTATACATCACTATCACCTCCAATTTTGTATGAACCACGGGTTGATAAAGTAAAGTTGATAGCCCCAGGAGTTGCAGCATTCTTGCTACAATACTGGTGCTCATCATTTCTTAGCACCGTTTCCGGGGAGGTATTTGAGTAAGATGTGATTTCTGCGTTCTTTCTTCCATTTCTTATCTTTGACATTCTTCTATTAGCTTTATTTTTGCAAAAGTAATTCTAAGTCAGCTTGCTTTCTTTTCCATTCTGCAAGTGATATTTCATTCAAGTAGTTTAGTTTCCATTTAGTTTGTGATTCCAATTATACAATTAGTCTTAAAGCTTGAAAAGCACAAAACTAAGAAAAAGCACTTCTTTCATGCCTCGTAGGAATAGAGATAACTTAGAGAAATTTCTACCAAATACCCCCACCACTTCAAACAACCAACCTTCCCTCTTCTTCAGTAGTAGTGAATTGGAGGACCCCTTGGGCGAACAACCAGATATTTTTGAAGAGCCTACAGGGGGAGAAGAAGAAGGAGAACCCATTCCAACTGACCTAATGGCTGAAAATATAAATGATAGAGGAGATAGAGAAAGAATTGAGGGTACCTTTCCCATCAGAAAAACTAATGGGGATACCAAGATGAAAAACATAAGCCCCTCTTCTCTTCCTCATTTCCATGGCTTGACCTCAGAATATCCAAACACTTTCTTGTTTGAGTTTGTTTTCATATGCAAAACTTATGAGTACACCATTGATGAGCAGAAGTTGAAACTATTCCCATCCTCTCTCAAGGATGCATCTCTGCAATGGTTCATGGGTTTACCTAGGGATATCATCAAAACCTGGGCTCAGATGCAGCAAGCCTTCAACAACAAGTACCATGATTACTGCAGGTCCAAAGACACTAAAGATGCAATTTTTAGGATGACCTTGGGGCATGATGAATCCCTAGAGGATTATAAAGAAATATTCCAACTTAGCTACAAAATGGCTAGGTGCACACTTGATCCTAAGTCACTGAAGCTAGTCCTACTCCTGGGGGTAAGGGATGATCTTTTGGATACCCTAAACTTGCTAGCATGAGGGGACATCTACCAACTACCCTACGAAGATATCAAGAGTGTATTTAGGAATCATTCTAGTGTAGCTAGGAAAAAAGGTAGGGGTATTCAACCAATGGCCTGCCCATCCTATTGGAATTGGAAATATTATGGAAGATTTCAAGAGTGAAGTGTGGCAAACCCTTGCCCTACAGATGGACACTATGGACATCAAGAGAAAGCGAGATGAAGCAGAGAGAGCATTAGCCATTTTCTTGCCTAGATGCATAAGGAGGCACCCTAGGAATGAATGTCCATTAAACCTTATTGAAATCTACTTGGTCTGTGAAGAAAACCACTCCACAAACAAGTGCCCTTCTCTACCTAGACTAAAAGATGTGTATAATGGAACTGAATGGGTGGCTCAACATCTCTGCTACATAAATCAAGGGATACCTCATGGGCCTCAATCATACCAATAGGGCATGCAAGGGTCATCCCATGTATATTACAACCCTAACCAGAACACATCTATTCCCTCTTGGGCCCCCCCTGCTCATCCCTCCTGGTCTACACCTCCTCCTTGGTCTTTTTCACCTTAGTACCATTCCCAGCCGACCAGCCAGTCATTTCAACCATATACTCTGCCACAGCCTCAGTGGAATGCACCACCCTAAGGGTGGAGGCCCCCATACAACAATGCTCTAGCTTTATTTCCTTCACCACCTACTCAACCACAACTTTTACACCCTGATCCACCTAAACAACCTCAAATGCCTGCCTAGCCAAATCTGAACCCGAACAACAGATAGGAACAACAAGTATATAGTGGAGAGACATCCTATCTTGCTTATGTTGTGGAGATTCAGGAAATCAACCTAAGATCTGGGAGAGTACTCCCAGACAACCAACCTCCACCTCCACCTAGGGAGAGTGAGGAGGAAAGAGAGGAAAGCATGCCTAGAGTGAATCCACCACCCTTTCCTGAAATATTAACTCATCCAATCCAGCCTACCCCAGAAGAGAATGAACTTTTGGGTGAATTGAAAAATCTATGTGTCAAAATTCCACTTCTCCAAGCCATCAAGGATGTACCTATTTACAACAAATTGATTAAAGAGAAGTGTTTCAAACATCCAGGGAGGAAAAAAAGAGACACCCCTACCATTAATGTCATTGGACAACTATTTAACTTAATGTTGGGGCAGGTAATTTTCCCAAAGTATTTGGACCCTGGAAGCCCTGTAGTAGATGTGCACATCAATGGCACCATTTTCCCACACACTTTGATTGATCTTGGGGCTGCCATTAATGTAATGACTAAGGACACCATGCTCAAGCTCAATCTCCAATGTTGATTAATAAAGACCACAATAGTCTTGCAACTTGTAGACCGTTCCACAGTAACCCCTGAGTGGATTGTTGAGGATGTGATGGTCTCCATTGACTCAGGGGAGTACCCTGCAGACTTCCTAGTTCTCCAACCTGAGGCCAAGCTTACTGGCTACCCTCTCATACTCAGGAGGCCTTGGTTAGACATTGTCGATGCCTACATCAGCTGCAGGACTGGAAATATGACTATCAAAAATGGGCATCTATCCAAGAAGTTAGTCTTGTACCCTCCTATTCAGCCATCTCTGGAACATGACTTTCCTTTATGGCTAGAAGAGGAGGAAGAATATGAAGTATACTTAGCCCAACTCTATACCTTAGAAACAACCATGGGAGGAGGACAATCAGATGAAAATGATTTGATTGAACACATACTCCAAAGTCCAACTCCTAGCACCTTGTCCTTAGAGGAAGTAGTAAAGGAAACCAAGAGAAACCTTTAGATTGATATATGATTAGTTGATTCAAACCCTACTCATATCAAAACCATAGAATTCAACCCTGAAAGAACTTTGAAAATCAACCCCTCTCTTTCTATACACCAAGAAGAAAAGTTGTGCAACCCGCTAAGGGAACATCTGGATGCCTTTGCTTTGAGTTAAAAGGAAATGAAGGGAGTGCACCCCTTGGTGTATACTCATCACATTTATATCAAATAAGGTTGCAAACCAATTCGGAAACCCCAAATGAGAATGAATCTAGCTCTCAAGAATATAGTCAAAGAATAACTGCAAAAGCTTTTGGATGCAGGATTCATTTACCTTATCTCAGACAGTGAGTGGGTTTCTCCTTTGGTGTTGGTTCTAAATAAAAATGGGAAGTGTAGGATTTTTGTTGATTACAGAGAGTTAAACAAAGCAACAAAGAAGGACCAATTCCCTTTACCTTTCATTGACCAAGTGCTAGATGACCTGACAAGGAAAAATTTATTCTCTTTCCTAGATGGGTTCAGCGAGTACAATCAAATCCAGATTAGCCTAGAAGACCAGGATAAAACCACCTTCACTTGTCCTTGGGGTACTTTCGCTTATAGGGACCTTCCTTTTGGCTTATGCAATGCCCCTGCCACTTTCTAGAGAGTAGTCCTGAGTACCTTTTCCGAGCTAGTCCATGATGCAGTAAAGATTTATATGGATTACTTTACACCCTATGGGTGTGATTTCCAGGAGCCTCTGTCCAACTTGGCTAAGGTGCTTAACAAACACATTGAAATGAACTTGTCCCTTAGTCCCACAAAATGTGAGTTCTTAATGACTGCAGGGATTGTTCTAGGTCATTCAATATCCTAGAAAAGGACTGCAAGTGGACCCAAATAACAATAGCCACTATCCAAAGGGTCCCACCTCCCCAAAAAGAGGGATGTCTGAAGTTTTCTAGGTTTAGTTGGATACTATCGAATATTTATAAAAGACTTCAACAAGCTAGCTTCCCCTTTATTTGGGTTATTGGGCAAAGACTCCAAATTTTTATGTTCAGAAAGCTGTCAAGAGGTCCTGGACACCCTGAAGGACATGTTGACCACTGCACCTATTCTCCGAGGCCCAAATTGGGCCCTTCCTTTCCATATACATGTTGATGCCTCTCACAAAGCCATAGGATTAGCTCTAGGCCAGATACGTGACAAGTTACCTTATACCATTTACTTCATCAGTAAGAATATGTCAAAGGCCGAACTAAATTACATAGTGACTGGAAAGGAGCTCCTAGATGTTGTGCATTGATTGAACAAATTTAGGCATTACATTACAGGTTACCAAACATTTGTATATACTGGCCATGCTGCAATTAAATACTTGATGAATAAACCTGATGTGAGTGCTTGGATTATTAGATGGTTACTTCTATTACAATGGTTTGATCTAACCATTATTGATAAGCCTGGCAAGGAGAATGTTGTTGCAGATTTTTTATCCAAATTAACTTTTCCTGTAGGGGAGGAAGGAATGGTTGATGATCAGTTACTAGATGAACACATACTCACCATTTCAGTTTTCTCCCCATGGTTTGTTGACATAGAAAATTACCTTTTTTCTTCATAGTTTCCACTGAACTTGTCGTCCAAAGAGAAAATCAAGATTGTGAGGAAGAGTGCCCCATTCACTTGGATTGGGGGAAACCTCTTCAAACTAGGCTCAGATCAAATTTTGGGAAGATGTGTCAGGGAGGAAGAAGTCTTTGACATTCTCCTGACCTGTCATGATGGGCCTTGCAGAGGTCACTTTGCAGCCAAGAGGACAACATTCAAGGTGCTACAAGATGGTTATTTTTGGCTCACTCTTCACTAGGATGTGAGGAAGTATACTAGTCAGTGTGATTGGTGCCAAAGGATGGGAAAAGCTACTGCAAGGGATGAAATGCCTTTGCAACCTCCAGTGAATTTCGAACCATTTGACAAGTGGGGCATGGATTTCATTGGACCCATTGACCCTCCATTCAGGCGAAAGCAGTACATCATTGTGTGCACTGACTATTTAACCAAGTGGGCTAAAACAAAGGACATCAAAGCAGCAACAGAGGAGAAAGTGGCTAAGTTCTTAAGGGAAAATGTATTTTATAAGTTTGGGTACCCTAGAGAACTGGTCATTGATCAAGGTAGCCAGTTTACATGTTACATGATTGAAAATTTGTTAAGCCATCACAATATCAAGTGTAGAACATCCACTCCTTACCACCCACAAGCTAATGGGTAAGTGGAGGTGACCAACAGAGCGGTGGAGGGCATTCTGAGCAAAGTGTTTAGCAGCAACAGAAAGGACTGGGCAGATAGATTAGTTGAGGCCACTGGGGCCTACAATATCACTTGGAAGACCACCACTAGATTCACTCCTTATGAGCCGGTCGATGGGAAGAAGGCCCTGATGTCCATTGAATTTGAGTACAACACATTAAGAATGACAGCACAACTAGATTTAGATCTCACCAGGGCACACCAAGAGAGATTTCTCCAGCTGAATGGGTTAGATGAGTTTAGAATGCAGGCCCTCCTGCACACATAGGTGACTAAATTTCAAAGGAATATCTGGCACAACAAGAACATAAGGGAAATTTTTTTTCAAGAAGGTGATTGGGCTTTGTTGTATGATTTCGGATACAAGGATTTTAAAGGCAAGTTGAGGAATAGATGGTTAGGGCCTTATGTCATATAAAAGTGTCATGATAATGGTTCAGTGCAGATGAGACCCATTGATGTAGAGGCTATTCCTTTACTTGTCAATGGGCACAGATTGAAGGTCTACAAGAAGCCCTTGTCAAAGGAAGAACTAATCAATGGCATCAACAAGAAAGTGATGGTAGTGGAGAAAGTCTCAGCTTCTACCCTATCAAGTCACTGAAAAATGAGAATAAAAGAGAAAAAGGATAAAAAGATAAAAATAAGGAGACTCAGGTTGAAACCTCCATGAGGCACCTGCGTCCCACTACTGGGTTGAAAACCTCATGAGGCGACCCAATGGTGTAAAAAAAAAAAGAAAAGGGGATGGGTGAAAGCCTCTTGTGGGGCACCCAGGGCAAGCAACTAGGATGAAAACCTCTTGGAGGAAAACTAGTTGTTTGCAAGTCAGCCGGAGGAGGATCAGAGCAATAAGAGAGGAGAAAAAGGACCTATATAGTTCATGTTTTCATTCCTCCATTCCATATTCTTCATCATCCCATCATTCCTTCCATTTATGAAATCATCTAGCTCAGATTACACAAGTTCTATGTTTTCTACAGGATTCCATGTATACCTACAGGATTCCCTGAAAACCTATAGGATGATCCTGTAGGAATTACAGTGGCTTGGGAATCCCAAGGAGAGTGACCATATAGCAAGGGGATGACCTGCTTGTTTCAAAAAATAATTTTTTTACTTCACCACCTCATCACCATGCCTCTCACCACCATGATTACCCTTGCATTCATCCAATAAGTTAGTTTCAAAAAAGAGTACAGTTTTCAGAGAAAAAAAAACAAAAAACAACAAAAACAAAAAACAACAAAAAATAAAAGAGGATAAGAACAGAGGACAAGGGGACAACACCTAAAGGATATACCTCTCACCTACCAATCACTAGACCCCTTCTCTACCCATGAAAATAATCCTCATGCTCCAGAAGTGAAGGAAAGAATGAAGCTTTAGCGGAGAGGCAGCTATAGGACACCCTGTAGGTTTCCTATAGGAAATCATATAACAACCTATCCCACAAAACAAAATTTCATAGGTTGCAGTCATCTTCAGCATGTAGATCCCAATGTCAAGGAAGATCCTCTAGAACTCAATAGTAGCAGCAGGATCATCAGCATCACCCTCCAGTACCTGCACATCAAAGAAAAAACATCAAAGGAGGCCAATATTAAAAAAAAACATATGCAACAAATACACAACAAGGACATCATTCTCCAACAAGAAGAATCATCAAGTCATATTACCACAAGTATGTCATCTCACTTAAACTCTCTCGTTAGCATAATATGATCAAAAGTGTAGGATTGTGTAAGAGTTGGTTTTATAAGCAAAGGTGGCCAGTTCGTTTGGCCACCTTTAGCTAGTCAATGAGGAGAATATAGTTAGTTCACTACACACGTGGCAACAATCAAATCAGGAGAAACGAGAGATGAGGCCAAAAGTGGTTAAGTTACGGATGACCGAAGTGGGAGATGATTACGAGGAAAGGAGGAATAATGAAGTGGTAATGGGACCAACATTCCAAAAGTGGATGCTCGTACTTCAGTCGCTAGCACACCATCCCACTCAATCACCCATATGAGGAGATAAAACACTGATTCCCATCCATAGGATGCATTCACAATCTCAAGGATACATCGAAGCAAGGTTTCTCTCGGCTCCTGAAGCAGTGTCTAAAAGAAAGACAGTAAGTAGTTTTTCAGCGCAGGAGCACCTATAGGATCCTATAGGAGAACCTACAAGATATAGAGCAGTCATCTACAGGATTGGCAGTGGGAATTTAGAGAGAAAAAATAAAAGGTTGGCTTCATCAGGAAGTAACCAAGAGGTAGGAGCTATACCTTCCCACATTTTCCAAGTTAAAAAAATATAGAAAACACTTCTATTTTGTTAAGGAAAATGCAGTCTAGGGGAATTGTATAGAGAGTTGTCATTTAAAATATCTCACCCATTATAATTTGGAATTATACCCCTACAAGCATCCACAATCACCAGTTAAAAAATGATAGGTGGATTTAACAAGAGGGAACCCACAAACACAGTGAGAATTCCTCAGAACCCTCCTGTAGTAGAGATCTTCACAAGGCACAATTGGATGGGTTTCTTTGAAAAAATGAGGGGATACGATGATGGGGTGGCCTTATACTTTGATCTCTCACTCATACCACTAACTAGGATGCATGCCACTGCTGTGGTGAAAGGCCTCTCACTAGAAACCACCCCTGAAGACATAGGCAGAATCACCACACCTCCTTTAGGGTTGCCTTGGAGAAAGGAAGATAAGGGTAACAACCAACTTGCAAAGAATAAATTCTTTTTGGAAGGAGAGGAGGCAATGGAAGACAAAAATGGGGTTAGAAGAGAAAGCTTGCAATACCCTTGGAATGAAATTAGCTACCACCTCATTAAATATATATCATGTGAGGGGAGATACAGTGTGGTATATGGATACCATTCTAGGCTTCTCCAAGAACTGAGGTTTGGAGTAGACACACCTCCTCAAAAGAGAATAAGCATACCCTACTTTCTTCTTCAATTAATGATAGATATGAACATCAAGGTGCAGGAAAGAAAATATAAAAAACTAGTCTATCATGGGTTAATCAAACTTATCCTTGAAGATGCCCTCCAAACCTAAGACTCCCTATTACATGGACAACTTTCAAAGACATGCAGATAGAGGGAGAAATAAAAGCTCTTGAATATGACAAAATCCCCACTACTAGTGGGAGGGATGAAGAGGAAACAAAGAGGAATGAAGAGGAAATAGAGGAAAAAAAAGAGGAGGAAAGTGATGAAGAGACAGAAGAAGATGCAAAAGAAGAAACTGATGAACATAGTGAGCACCTTGTTGGGGTTGTGTCATATTCTTTCCATGACTAGCCCCCCTATTTAATCGAGGGGTTAGAGGGGTGGAGCCCCCCCTTCGTTGTGCCAACTGCGCAGTGGGGTGATCACAGAGGGGGTAGAAGCCCCCTGTATGAGGGGGTTTTAGGAGGGCAGTTATCCCCCCCTCTAAGTGATCTGGGGTAGTGCCCTGAGGAAATTTGTTTTTGGACCCTATATTAGGTTGGGTGGACCTACCTATGGTTTTGTGCATGGATTTGGATGCGATGGTTTTCGGTCCATGGTTTTGGACGTGATAATTTTTTGATCCATGGTATTGGATGCTTTGGCATGTATAAATATGTATTGTAACATTGAAAGGAACATAATGAAAAATCAAGCTAGTAGTCCCGGTTTTGGATCTAGGGGAAAATCTCTGTGTATATGTGTTATGCTCTCGTATTGTTTATTTTATATTCTTAGAATTCCTATGCAGGTAATTTCTGTACGGGGTTAAAACCTACATTTGGTATTAGATTTGTTTTGGCTTCAAGGGGACGCCTTTGTTGCTGAGGGGTTTCCCGATGCCTATGGTAGACCCTGTTCAGTGGGAGATCTGCGGGATCAATTCTGGTGGTGAAAGAAGATGGTGAGAAGTGGAAAGATAGAGATCAATAAATTTAATGGTCAGACTTTTGAGTTGTGGAAACTCAAGATGGAGGATCTATTGGTGGATAATGATTAGTGGATCATGGTAGATATGGGTACTAAACTAATGGGAGTGTCTAATGAAGAATGGAAGAAGTTGGATCAGAAAGAAAATATCACAATACGGTTGTGTGTCTTAGATTCAGTATTGCTGAATGTATCAGGGGAAGCTATGATTAAGGCTTTGTGGGACAAGTTAGGGACTTTGTACCAATCTAAGTCTTTGGTAAATAAACTGTTCGTATGGAAAAAAAAATTATAACCTGAGGATGAAAGATGGAGACTCGGTGACAGAGCATATGAACGCATTTAATATTGTGGTAAGTCAGTTATTATCTATTGATATTAAAATTTTAGATGAAGATAAGTGCATGAGTTTGTTGTGTTCTCTACCATATTCGTGGGATAGTCTAGTTATTTCAATAGGTAGTAATGCAACTGCATTGTAATTTGATGAAATAGTCTCACCCTTTCTGACGGAGGAGATGAGACAGAAAAATATGGAGAGCTAGAATGGTGATGCCTTGTCTGTACGAGGATGGTCCCAGAACAGAAAAAAAATAATTCATTGAGTGGGAGATCTAAATCTAGAGGGAGATCTAAATCTCTAGGAAAACCTGTAAAGGTGGTTTGCTAGAAATGTGGAGAGGAAGGGCACTACAAAATGGATTGTAAATCTAAAGCTCCTGACAAAGGGAAGGGATCTGATGATGCTCCTTTTGTAGAGGTGAAAACAACCTCAGATGAAGGTGGGGATGTGTACTTGGCTTCTTCAAGTACACATGTAGATCATGAGGCATGGTTGATTGACTCAAGTGCATCCTTTCACTTCACTCCCCATAGAGGGTGGTTCTGCGAGTATGAGAAATACGATGATGGTGATGTCTTCTTAGGGGATGATAGGAAGGCTAGAATCGTTGGTCGTGGAAAAGTAAAGTTGAAGTTGCAAGGTGGAAGGGTTAGAACACTTCCGGGTGTTCTGCATATTTCTGTATTGGCCAAGAAATCTGATTTCTATAAGCAAGATGGATGATGCAGGTGTAAAAATAGTGTTCGAGAAGGATACTTGCAAGATGGTTTGGGGAGCACTAGTATTGATGTAGGGTGTTCGGATTGGAACTTTGTAAAGTTGCAAGGTAGCACTATTGTTGATGGGTGCAACATTTCTGTGGTTCCTAAAAGTGGCGCAGAAAATGTAGTGGTCTCTGGAGAGAAGACCATGCCGTGGCATCAAAGGCTTGGACATATTGGAGAGAAGGGACTTTGAATACTTCATGGTAAAGGTATGATAGAAGGTATGAGTAATAGCTCTCTAGATTTTGATTTCTGTGAAAATTATATATATGGGAAGTATAATTGGGTTAGTTTCCCCTCTGGTGGTAAGAGGGAGAAACAACTATTAGAACTTGTGCACAGTAATGTGTTTGGACCTCTAAAGGTTCCATCAATGGGTAAGTCTGTGTACTATGTATCATTTATAGATGACTTCTCAAGGAATACATGGATATATTTCCTTGAGAAGAAATTTGAAGTCTTTAATAGGTTTAAAGAATTAAAGGTTCTCATGGAAAACCAGATAGAGAAGAAGATAAAGGTGTTGAGGGTAGATAATGTTGGAGAGTTTTGCAGTAAGGAATTTGAAGAATTCTATAAGAAGTGTGGTATAGCATGGCAGAAGACTACTCCATACAGACCTAGAAAAATGGAGTTACAGAAAGAATGAACAAGACATTGATGGAAAGGGCAAGAAGCATTCTCAGTGGTGCCGGGTTGGGATAAGAATTATGGGCATAGGCAGTGGAGATAGCATGTTACCTAGTCAATAGATCACCTTCATCAGGGTTGGAGAATAAGACTCCAGAAAAGGTATGGACTCATAAGAAACCCTCTCTTTCATATCTGAGGGTATTTAGATGTGATGCATATGTACATGTTCCAAAGGTTAAAAGAACCAAGTTGGCTAGTGAATCTGAAAAGTGCATCTTTATTGGGTATAAGGATGGTTTAAAGGGTTATAAGCTTTGGAACCCAGTAACAAGGAAGGTTGTGTACAACTGAGATGTGGTGTTTAGAGAGGTAAAAGATTTTATTAAACATGAAGTCCAACCAAATGAATCTGAGAATATAGAGTTTGAGCTTAAGAAGGAAGAATCAGACTCTACAGCAGAGGAGGAATTAGAAGATGAAGAGCCACAAACTCCGGGTGTGAGGAGATCAGTTCGAGAAAGAAGGCAACCGGAAAGGTATAGTCCATATTCTTTCTGTTCAAATTTTGCTTTATTTGTTACTGATGATGATCCAGAACTAAGAAGGAAGAAATAGATTCAATGGATGGAAAACTCTGGAAGGAGGCCATGGTTGATGAAATGGAATCTTTGCACAAAAATGAGGCTTGGGATCTAGTGAAATTGCTTGCTGGAAGGAAACCCATTGGTAGCAATTGGGTGTTCAAGAAGAAGAAAAATTCAGAAGGAAAGGTGGAGAAATAAAAAGCTCGGTTGGTAGTAAAAGGTTATTCCCAGGAGCAGAGAATTGATTTTGGTGATATTTTTTGTCCTGTTGCCAAGGTAGCTTCTATTAGATTACTTTTATCTATTGCTACTGCTTTTGATTTTGAGGTAGAACGAATGGATGTGAAGACAACATTTCTTCACGGGGATCTGGAAGAGGAGATCTACATGAAGGAACCTGAAGGTTTTGTGGTGAAGGGTAAGAAAGAACTGGTATGCAAGTTAAAGAAGTCTCTATATGGGTTAAAATTGTCACCAAGGATGTGGTATCAGAAATTTAATACATTTATATGGGGACTTGGCTTCACTAGAAGCAAGGCAGATCACTGTCTGTATTCTAAATTAATTGGTGATCATGTTATTTATCTGGTCTTGTATGTGGATGATATGTTGTTGGTTGGAAATAACAAAGAAATTATCCAGGATTTGAAGACCCAATTGTCCTCCAAATTTGACATGAAAGATCTTGGTGCTGCAAACTATATTTTGGGCATGGAAATTAAAATAGATTGGGCAAAGAGGAAGCTCTGGTTAAGGCATAGGAAGTATGTCGAGAAAATACTACAGAGGTTTAATATGCAGGATAATAAATTAGTGAACATTCCTATTCCTGTAGGTGTAAAGTTATCTGTCGAACAGTGTCCCAAGACACAAGAAGAGGAAGAGGACATGTCCCATGTTCCATATGGAAGTGCAGTTAGTAGCCTGATGTATGAAATGGTCTGTACTAGACCAGAAATTGCACATGCAGTGGGAGTATTGAGCAAGTTTATGTCAAAGCTACTAAAGGAGCACTGGACAACAGTGAAGCGGATTTTCAGGCATTTGTACGGCACTAGTGATTACAGTTTATGCTACCAAGGAAGACCAGGATTGGATAAAGTGTTCAATATTCCTGGCTTTGTGGATGCAGACTGGGTTGGAGATTTGAATAAGAGAATATCTACAAGTGGGTATGTGTTTAACCTATTTGGAGGTGCAGTCAGTTGGATGAGTAAGAAATAATCTGTAGTGGCACTATCAACTACAGAGGCAAAATACATGGTAGCTACTCATGCAAGCAAGGAAGCAGTTTGGTTTCAAAGATTGTGTTCAAGTATGGGATTAGTACAGGGAGCTATAAGGATAGACTCTGACAGCCAAAGTGCAATTTTCTTGGCAAAAAAACCTGCTTATCATTCAAAGACAAAGCACATTGATATTCAATATCACTTTGTGATGGATATGATAGAACAAAAAAAGGTGTTGTTGGTAAAGGTGGACACTTTGAAGAATATTGCAGATGCATTCACAAAATCTGTGAGCTCTGAGAAGTTCCCTTGGGGTAGAGGAACAATGGACATTTCAGGGTTGGATAAATGAATAAGCTCTCATATGGCCCCCTGTGGAGAGAAAACAACAAGTTGGATAATGTTGGGTTGTGTTATATTCTTTCCATAACTAGCCTCCGTAGTTAACCGGGGGGTTAGAGGGGGGCCGAGGCCCCTTCTTCATTGCACTAAAAACGCATCAAGGGGGTCACAGGGGGGTTTAAGGGGGGTGGTTAGGCCCCCTCTATGGGGTTTGGGGTAGCGCCCTAGGGAATTTTTTTTCTGGACCCTATGATAGGTGGGCAGACCTACCTATGGTTTTGTGCATGGCTTTCACATGTGGTTTTGGACTCGATGGTTTTTGGTCCATGGTATTGGATGCTTCGGCATGTATAAATATGTCTTATAACATTGAAAGGAACATAATGAAAAATCAAACTGGTAGTTTCGGTTTTGCGATCTAGGGGAAAATATCTATGTATATGTGGTTTATGTGTTATGTTTCTGCATTGTTTATTTTATGTTCTTAGAATTCGTATGTAGGTAATTTTTGTGCAGGGTTAAAACCTACAGAACTAGAGGGAGAAGAAGAAGAGAAAGACAAGGACGATAAGGAGAATGGAAAAGAGGAAATAAAGGGTAAGGAAGAACAGAGGTCTACAGTCCAAGGAAAAATGGGGGAAGAATCACCAAGGGTATCTCCAGAACCCACTGAGAAAGAGGAAGCAACTACTATTACTACCTTAAGTACACCTATCAAGTAAAAAAGGAAGAGATAGAGACAAAACCCATTGTACTTTAGGACAAGAAAAAGTACAAGAACCAGGCGAGAAAACATAAAACATCCACCAAAGTTCCTATTGTCTTGAAGACTCACCAACACAGCAAGAAAAGGTAGCTCCTCTTGTGAAAACTCAAGGAGAATGATCATCAGGAGAAGCCTCTCCCAAATATCCCATCACTTATGTTAGGAGGATTGTCACTAGGTTTGCCTCATCCAAAGGAAGAGATCTCCTATAGGAGACATAGAAGGACCTATAAGAAGCAGAGGCCATCCTACAAGAAGCTCTACTAAACCTCCAGGAAACTCATAAAATGGACCAACAAGGGATCATTCAGCAAGAAACAAAGAAGGAACATCCAGAACTGAGGGAACCTAGTCCTTAGCCCAACCTTGACTCTTACCACAGGTTCATTGAAGGGGGTAGGGTCATTCCACAGAAATTTTCCATCCCTTTATTCTTTGAGCTTGAAAAAGAAAGGGTAAGAGAACATAGGTGGATGAAAATTTTCAAATCTAAAGGAGTGGAGGATGTAGGCCACATGGAGGAAAAAGTAAAGGTGATGGGCAGAGAACTGAGGATCATAAGGGAAAAAGAGGAAATGATGAAAGATTAGTTGGAAGAAGAGAATGCATGGCTAAGGGGATAGTTACAAGAGAGAGAAAGTCAATTGGCATCCATGGCTAGTTTATCCTTAGAGGCAATCCAGTGCAGGATGCCAGCAAAGTCCTGTGCATTGTATCTTAAGGAACAATGGCTACAGTTCTAAATTAAGAGTTTAGCATAGAGAGGCACTATGCCCTTCTAAGACTACAAACAATTCATTGATCTCTATGATCAAATCACCTTGGAGGATAGAGCTAAAATGTATGAGTTTTACCTACACAACTTGGCCTTAATAGATCTGAATGTGTGGGACAAAAATTCAAAACAAGGGGACTTGCAATTGATGGCCTTGGCATCATGGATGAATCATGAGGAGGTTTTGTGGTCACCAACAACCCCCCTTCTTCACTTGATATTAGCAATAACATCAAGCAAAAAGGGGACCCTGAACAAAAATCCCAAAAAATATTTTTCTAAAGTTTTTGTATTTTTCTCCCTAAGGCTTAAATCGCATCGCAAAGAAAGGCTGAAGCATTACTCAAGCGCAAAAAGCAAAACTGTGAAAGAGCGATGCGAAGTTCATCGCGTCGCATGCATCACATGCGCCCTTTAAAAAGAAGACCTTCAAGAAATGCCGATCGCCGATATGCGATATCGCAAATCGCAAACGTCGCGCCAGGCGGCATAACCATTGAACAAAATCTGTGATGACTGCGATCTGCGATCTGCGATATCAGCGATCTGCGATCGGCAATGAATGTGATATGCGATCTGCGATATCGGTAAACTGCGAGCTGCGATCTGCGATCTGCGATCTGAAAAGACTCATCACACGATAGACCCAGGATTAAGCGTGCGCCTTGAAGGAATTTAATGACCGCATGCTTGAGTATCAAGGAATGATTGCATTACATTTATCGAAGAGTCAAGTCATGATGAATGTTAGGATTATGCATTCATTAGAGTTTAATGCTTTCATGTCAATCTTTTCATTTACCTTCTTCTTTGCGTAGACTGCAAGACACGCAACTAATATAAATCTATATGCAGGAAACATCTGAAGGAAAGAGGAAAGCGCCAATCAGATAGCAAAGAGAGGATGCCTCCGCAAACGGATGCCGCATGCAGCAGGACCGCGGATTCCAGACTATCAGCTAACCGGCACTGATGAAATTAGACTATCCAGGACTCAGAGTCAAAGGCGCACAAAAGCAGCGTGTTCACAAAAGATCCGGAAGCTCAGACTTGGTAAAGCAGAAAAAGAAGCGCATGAGAAGGAAGACGCTTCACGAAAGCCTGGAACAAAGAATGGAAACAATTCTCAAAATAGGGGGATGTCCATACAGCACGACTCCTAACTCACTCAGTCATTCGCACGACCAGAAACCGAAAACAGCAACAACAAAATCAGTTCGAGAAGAACCTAGGTTACGCTAGGTATACACGCGGCGAATACACCCAGCTAGAGAAAGGTTTTCGAAAATATCTTCTGGTCTGCCGGAAGGAGGTGCCAGCTCCTGTTATTTCCACTTTTATCTCCAGAGCGAAAGAAGAAAGCAGCCAGCCGACTCTTCCCAGGAAAACGTTGCACTGTTGACAGCACTAAAGAGAATATACAGAAACGGTCAGAAATTAGATTTTAAGTTTTAGAAATAAAGTTGCTTTTAGTAAAAGGGCGGTCATTTGAAGCCGATTCCCTAATTTCATGTAATTAAGATTGATTAGTTAGTAGTATTTAACCCTTCTCATGGCATTTGGAGAAGGGTCCGGAAATCTGTCAAAAAACTTGTCCTCAGAACATGCACTTCTGCACCCTCAGAGGAGGTTTTTGATGAATGGATGGATCGAGATTTATTTATGTTTGCATTTTAATGTCTGTTACTGATGTTGCACTTCTGTACTCTTAGCAGATATTAGAGCAAGTAGAAATAAATCATTATTGCTTGAAGTTTATTAGTGAAGTCAGTCATAAATGGTACTTTTATCTCTTGACTAGATTCTGCTAGTATCCCTAAAGTGATATGTAGCTGAGTTCATTATATGTTACTGTATGAATGTCTGTATTACCATTTGGCACTTCTGTACGGTGGGGTCATTTATTTATGCTTAACATATAGAAAACTGATTATGCGATATGCTGTTCACAACTATTCTGTCTAACTTCTTATGCAGAATGGTTTATCTTTATTGATTTATATTCTAATAACAGTTGAATGATCTTTATTACCAGCTGCTGTTAGAAATCTTTCTAGATCGCATAACAAAAGAAAACACCCCGGGTTAGCGTAGATTAGATGTATTTTTCTTCATTAGATTACATTAGTATAGAGTTAGTTTAGCAGTTAGAATTAAGACTAGTTTAGAAAAACCCCTAGATTAATACCATCAAACTCTACACACACACGCACACCCTTCACATTGGGAAATTGGTCCCATCACCCCCAGTCGGACCCGTTACTCCAAACGGGCAAGGAGCCGCCAACCAGGTTCCAGACCGGGTGGGTATCCCCCTTGTTGTTGACCCGACCTCGGGGCCCTCAAAATTTCTGGCGCTAGAAGGAGGGCAAGAGCTATGAATGGCGCATAATTCAAAATCCAAATACCATTCTGAGAGCAAATCACCCTCACCAACTTCCCCGACTTCCCCGGTGCAACTAAACTCGGAACTGGAAGTCGCTCGGACATCCACTGCTGCTATACATCCCGATACATCAGAACAACTTATTGTCGATCCCCCTGAAGTTCAAACCTTGATTCGTAAACTCCAGGGATTCTCTATTTTTAACCAGAAGTCTGATAAATCTAAAGGCAGCTTGACTTCGCAATACAACCCTGCTCATCCCCTGACCCGATTGAAGAGTGAAAAGTTTGGCATTCAGCCAACTGAAATCCCTCTCCCCACTAGGAAAAGAGCAAGGAAAGCACTTCTAGAGTCTGACAGAGAGACTCTTTCATCCACCTCGTCCATTTCAACTCCCTCTCCGCGAAGTCAACCACCCACATCTCCACCTCAAATCACTCATCCATCTTCCACAACCCTTCCTCCGCAATCGTCGAAGATCATAACATCTCTATCTTCTCAACCTCAAAGATCATCTTCTGCACTTTTAATAACTAACAACTTAGCGATGGCCCAATCTCCATGGAACAACCCTGGGGCGGTTTTAATGCCTCCACCCCTAAGTCCTATACCTGCCCATCCTGAGAAGTGGCTACCGAAGTTCAATCCAGAAACAGGAATGCTAGCTGAAGAACATATCAATAATTTCATGCTTTCTGTTAATCTCAACGGAGTTACCAACGAAGATGCCGTAGTCCGACTTTTCCCCTATACAATGCAAGGGACAGCTGGGTCATGGTACTTTTCGCTACCCTCCGGATCTATCACCAGCTGGGACATTTTTCAAAATCAATTTCTCACCAAATTCGGCGATGATAGATCGACAGCGACACTGATCAACGATTTGTCCAATCTTAAAGCTGAGGATAGGGAACCCATTAAAGATTTTAACTTACGGTTCAACAAGATCCTCAATAAAATCCCCGCTGCTTCCCAACCCAACGAGGAAGTAAGATGCGAATGGTACATCACGGCCTTACCTTCAAACTTGTCCATCTTCGTAGATAGGGCAAGCAAGACAACCTTAGTCAAAAATTTGGCTGAGGCATTAGCAGTTGAAAGATGCGTAGTAGCCCTAGAAAAGAGATCTACAATCGAAGAGCGTAAATCTAAGAAAATCTCTTTCAAAGAAGAAACCAAGAAGAAGCAAACGAAAGATCCTTTCGACATGGAACGATTACAAAAGGTCTTAAAGGCCATGTCTAATGAGATGATTGACATAAGAAAACAAGTAGCAGAATCGTCCCCAAGAAAGCCTTTTAGGAATTTCAAAAGAAATCCTCCTATGGAGACGAAGCCACCCAATGTGGTCCCAAATGTGGAATCCAAAGAAGAAGAAGAAGAGATCACCATCGAAACGCAGACCGACGACGAAGAAGTGGTGGAACTGCAAGGAATGTGGGATTTCATCCTCCCACAAGAGGAAGATCAAGAAGCACTTCCGATTAGCACACGAAGCAGAAATCAACTTGATCCTCCCCAGAATATCCCAAAACAGAAGGGTGCAAGCCCTCCAGCAAAAGAAAAGGTCGCAACAAAGAAGACAACTCCTAAAATGACCTCATTTAGCCCAGTCCAATCGGAGCAATCACCTCCATCAAAGACACTAATAGTGTCGGATGAAATGGAGTATAACATCATCGATGACATGAAGAAGACTAGGGCTAATATCACTCTGTACGAGTTGAGCAAATTGAAACACCAACAGAAAATCATGATGAAAGAGTTACACGCCGTACCTACTACACCTTTACCTACAGCTGTAGCTTCCCATAATATAGGAAGACCTCCAATCAACGCGATCAATAAAATCGATCCAAATGACATTTCTTTGATTGGAGGGAGGTCTAGATCTCATACTCCTCCTTTCCTCCTCACTTATGAAATCTTTAACAGAAACGTGCACAACTGCTTGGTTGATTCTGGTGCTTCAACCAATATTCTACCCAAATCAATATGTGCCAAACTTAATGTTCAACCGCAAAAATCCGCAGTGCGCATAGTTCAACTTGATCGATCACAAGTCGAAGTGATAGGCGAACTTAATCAAGTGAACATAAGACTGTCGTCTAACCCCAAGGTGTGCCAGGTTATCGACATTCTAGTGGCTGACATCCCTGAATTTTATGGTCTAATTCTTAGCAGGGACTGGTCCGAGAAACTTCACGGATACTTTTCAACCGACTGGTCGCACATGTGGTTACCCTTCAACGGGAAGCCAAATCAAATAAAGGTTGAACGAGAACTGCACCAAAAATACATAGTGACGGATTTGGAAGGAGAGAATGAAGCCATAGCATACAACAGCAGCATCATAGGCAACTACTCGGTAGACTCTTTCCTTGGAAATTTCAATGCTCACATATCACCATATTTAGAACATTCAGTTTTGTCCCAAGTAGAAAACTTTTCCCAGACTGATGATTCAAAATGTGTTAGTTTCTTAGATAACCCTGTAAATACTTCTTTATTTTGGAAATTATATTTTGATGGCTCTAAATCCAACGAGGGAGCGGGAGCAGGATGCGTCTTGATTAGCCCAGACGGAAATATGACGTTGCTCACATACAGACTGGAGTTCGATTGCACGAACAACACAGCGGAATACGAAGCCTTGGTGCAAGGCCTATACAAAGCAATCGGCTGCAACGTCAAATATCTTCAAGTCTTTGGAGATTCCGAGATCGTCGTCAAACAGGTACGTAACACCATACACTGCCTGTCTAGTCATTTAAAGCACTATCAATCTTTAATACAAGATCTCACTGCACATTTTACAGCATTCAATATTTCGTCAATCCCAAGACTTCACAATGCAAGCGCAGACCTGTTAGCTAATGTAGCCTCCAGACTCATTCCCTCCGAAGACTTTAGTCTAGATAGGTTTTCGATAGAATTAATTTTTAAATCGTCTATCCCTGACAACATCACCAACTGGAGAGTATTCAACGACGACCCAGACATCGTAAGTTTCCTCACCTCTGAAGGATCCTACTCAAACCAGATAATCGACAAAGATTGTCATGACCACCAGATGCAACAAAATAGCACTGATAATGATATACCCAAATCGGTGGTCAAACTAGAAGATTTGTATGACTTAAAAAGTCGGTTCAAAAGGTTAGCTAATGCCAAACTCTACAGTTCAACTCTGAACTATGAATCAGTAAACTTAGGAACCGATGAGAAGCCACAAAACGTCAATCTAGGCCAAGGCCTAGCTCCTGAAGAAAAATCAGCATATATCCGTCTTCTACGATAGTACAAAAACGTCTTTGCCTGGAACTACGATGAGCTGAAAACTTATAACACTTCTATCATTCAGCACACTATCCCTATGATTGACAACGAGAAACCCGTCCAACAGAAGCTCAGGAAAATCCACCCCAACCTGGAAAATCAGATAAAAACTGAGCTGAATAAGTTGTTGAGAGCCAGAATAATCTTCCCGGTCAGACATTCCAAATGGGTATCCAATATGGTACCTGTTAGGAAGAAAAACGGAGATATTAGAATCTGCATCGACTTCCAGAATCTCAACAAAGGCTGTCAGAAAGACAATTTCCCCCTCCCACCTATGGAGCAAATATTACAGGCAGTAACAGGCTCAGAGTTAATGTCTTTCCTGGACGGATTTTCAGGATATAATCAAGTGCTGGTACACCCAGACGATCAGTTAAAAACCACGTTCCGAACTAAATGGGGTACCTATGCGTATCGGAAGATGCCATTCGGTCTGATCAACGTCGGTGCTACTTTTCAGAGAGTCATGTACATCGCGTTCAAAGGTTTAGTCAATAAATCGGTAGTGATTTACCTGGATGATATAACTGTGTACTCCAAGAACCGAAGCGACCATCTCAAAGATTTGAAGCAAATATTTCAAAGATGTTTAAGGTATGGTATCTCGCTTAACCCGAAGAAGTCTTTTTTCGCGTTGAGTGAAGGAAAATTGCTAGGGTTCATAGTGTCCAAATCTGGCATTCACATTGAACCTGACAGAATCAAAGAAATTTCCGAGATATCCATGCCCCATAACAAAAAGACCATGCAATCTTTCCTAGGACAAATCAATTTTGTGAAAAGATTTGTCCCAGATTTTTCACGTATTATTTCTCCTTTACAAAAAATGATAAAAAATAATTCAAACTTTAAATGGGGTCTAGAAGAGCAAGAAGCGTTTAACTTAATCAAACAAGCCATCATCAACGCTCCATCTCTAGCAACCCCAAATTTTTCAGAACCTTTCGTCTTATACACGTTTGCCTCAGAAAATTCTTATGCTGCGATCTTGACTCAGGCAAATCAAGAAAAGGTAGAAGCTCCAATCGCGTTCTTTAGCTCAAACTTACAAGGTGCTGAGCTGAAATATTCGGACGTAGAGAAACAGGCATATGCCATTTTCAAAGCGATCAAATATTTCAGACCCTTCTTGCTAAAGGCCCATACCAAGGTCATAGTACCGTTCCCAGTGGTAAGAAACCTCCTGATTCAGAAAGATGTGGGCGAAAAGAGAGCGAATTGGATCACCGCCTTACAAGAATACGACCTGGAGATCAAGCCGGCACACATCGTAAGAGGCCGAGGCTTCTGCAAGATGTTAGCTAGAGCATCGCAAATCCCCGAAAAATCTTCTAAAGAGGTACACATGTATGAGGTAAGCCTAAACGCCGCAGAATCATTTTACGCTGACATCATTTATTTTCTAAAGAACGGATATGCTCCATTTCACCTAGATCACATCAAGAAGAGAGCCCTGAGGTTGAAAGCTAAACAATACCAGCTCGTAGATGATGTCTTATTTAAAAGAAACTATGATTCTGTGCTTCTAAGATGTCTTGAGAAAACTGAAGCCGAAAAGGTTTTGCAGGAACTCCACGATGGACCAGCAGGTGGACACTATGCTGGAGAAGCCACCGCGCACAAAATCTTACGTGCAGGATACTACTGGCCCACGCTGTTCAAAGACTTGTACAATCACGTAAGAAAATGCCAAGTCTGCCAAACTGCTGCAGGAAAACAAAAGAAGTCATCCATGCCACTGCAGCCGGTTAACATCGAACAATCGTTTAGCCAATGGGGCCTGGACATAATAGGTGATATCGTTCCTCACTCCTCTAAACAACATAGGTATATCCTCACTGCAACTGACTATTTTACTAAGTGGGTAGAGGCAGTTCCTCTCAAGACAGCTAATTCTGAAAACATTGTTGAATTCATAGATCAGTTTATCATTACTAGGTTTGGATTGCCAACGGCCTTAATATTTGATAATGCTTCATATTTTTCTGGAAATACCATGACTGAGTTCGCACTCAAAAGAGGGTTCAAACTGAAGTATTCTGCCAACTACTATCCGCAAGGTAATGGGTTGGCTGAATCAACGAACAAGAACCTAATCAGGATTATCAAAAAGACAGTCGACCAAAACCAAAAGAATTGGCACAAAGCGCTGGTAAACGCCTTATGGGCAGATAGAATTACAAAGAAAGCCTCTATCGGTACTTCTCCCTTTAATTTGGTTTACGGGAGAGAAGCAATTCTTCCTACTCACTTACACATTCCCTCCTTGTCCTTAGTACAATACATTGATGAAGTATCTACTTCTCCCTTACAACTAAGGCAAATGGAAATAATCAAGCTAGAAGAACGACGAGAGCAGGCCAAGAAAACCCATGCTCACCACCAAGCGCTGATAAAATCCTCTTTTGATTCGAACATAATGACCAGAAAAAACTTTCAGATGGGACATTTAGTTTTGAAGTGGGATAAGGCTCACGAAGAAAAGGGCAAACATACGAAATTCCAAAAGCTATGGCTTGGTCCTTTTCAAATCGTAGAGGTCATAGGCCCGTCGACTTTTGTGTTGCAGGACTTGACAGGCAGGAGAGATTCTCTGCCTATAAACGGACAAATCCTCAAAATGTATTTCCCATAGAAGGTCATCCTTCTATTTTTGTAGGATAATTTTAGTTATTTTAGTTTTTCATTTTTCATAAATAAGGTTGGTTGTGAATGATCATAAAAAGTATTCATGAAGAAACATACCATTTCTCTATCAGATTTTGATTTCACTTGTATAAATAGCAAAACTTTTCGAAAAAATCTGACTTTTATTATTGACAGGTAGAGTTAACTTTAGCCTGAATATGATGTTAGTTTCAACTCCACAAAGAAATATGGGATGAAAGTAACTTTTGGCAAAAAATTGTTTTATGCCAACGCAATGAAAAGTATCATCAATAGCAAAATAAGTATTCTTTGCAAAACTGCTGTTCTTAAACTCTATTATTGTCATCCAGAGCTTTCTTAAGGAAAAACAATGACTTCCTCCCTGCTAAGGAGAATCGCGGCATCCAGAGAAACAATCCAAGAAAACACTATATCTCAAAGAATAAGAGGTCTCATCACGAGCCGGCTTATCATGATCACAGATATTATAACTTGCTGACTTTGCCACTACTGTCTATCAAAACAGGGCAACGACTCAAGATTGTTGCAATCAAAAGACAAGGGGTCTCATCACGAGCCAGCTTGTTCAGCAAAAGTGTAAATCAAGTGAATGACTGTGTCATAATTTGGCCACCAAACCAAGACATTGTTCTTTAGAGAATAAAAAATCAAAAAAGAAAGAAAAAGTGTCAAATGGATTTTTCTCTGGAATGTTGTAAATAACCTCAAGCAGGAAAAAGGATCATTACTGGATAACATGGTAACCCTGTCGAGGCTATGGACGCTTGCAGGCAGCAGAGGCTCTACCTACGACAAATGAGCATACTTTACAAAGCCAGTACGCAGAGAAGACCTTATTTTGTCTTTGAAAAGACTGAGTAATGTCTAGGTATGAATACAAGAAATAACCCAGAGGAAGCAAACAATCGGAATGAAATAAGAAGTTGTGACGAAGCATCATTGACAGGATAAGGGGTAATACTCTATCTGACCATAACAAAATTTAGGCATAAGAAAACTTTTCTGTTTTGGAAGTGAAAATGCAATAGAACAAGCAGAGATAACTGGTTCTTCACAGTGAATCACCATTATTGTGGTCACCAACAACCCCCCTTCTTCGCTTGATATTAGCAATAACATCAAGCAAAAAGGGGACCCTGAACAAAAATCCCAAAAAATATTTTTCTAAAGTTTTTGTATTTTTCTCCCTAAGGCTTAAATCGCATCGCAAAGAAAGGCTGAAGCATTACTCAAGCGCGAAAAGCAAAACTGCGAAAGAGAGATGCGAAGTTCATCGCGTCGCATGCATCACACGTGCCCTTTAAAAAGAAGACCTTCAAGAAATTCCGATCGCCGATATGCGATATCGCAAATTGCAAACGTCGCGCCAGGCGGCATAACCATTGAACAAAATCTGCGATGACTACGATCTGCGATCTGCGATATCAGCGATCTGCGATCGGCGATGAATGTGATATGCGATCTGCAATATTGGTAAACTGCGAGCTGCGATCTACGATCTGCGATCTATCACACGATAGACCCAGGATTAAGCGCGCGCCTTGAAGGAATTTAATGACCGCATGCTTGAGTATCAAGGAATGATTGCATTACATTTATCGAAGAGTCAAGTCATGATGAATGTCAGGATTATGCATTCATTAGAGTTTAATGCTTTCATGTCAATCTTTTCATTTACCTTCTTCTTTGCGTAGACTGCAAGACACGCAACTAATATAAATCTATATGCAGGAAACATCTGAAGGAAAGAGGAAAGCGCCAATCAGATAGCAAAGAGAGGATGCCTCCGCAAACGGATGCCGCATGCAGCAGGACCGTGGATTCCAGACTATCAGCTAACCGGCACTGATGAAATTAGACTATCCAGGACTCAGAGTCAAAGGCGCACAAAAGCAGCGTGTTCACAAAAGATCCTGAAGCTCAGACTTGGTAAAGCAGAGAAAGAAGCGCATGAGAAGGAAGACACTTCAGGAAAGCCTGGAACAAAGAACGGAAACAATTCTCAAAACAGGGGGATGTCCATATAGCATGACTTCTAACTCACTTAGTCATTCGCACGACCGGAAACCGAAAACAGCAACAACAAAATCAGTTCGAGAAGAACCTGGGTTACGCTAGGTATACACGCGACGAATACACCCAGCTAGAGAAAGGTTTTCGAAAATATCTTCTGGTCTACCGAAAGGAGGTGCCAGCTCCTGTTATTTCCACTTTTATCTCCAGAGCGAAAGAAGAAAGCAGCCAGCTGACTCTTCCCAGGAAAACGTTGCACTGTTGATAGCAGTAAAGAGAATATACAGAAACGGTCAGAAATTAGATTTTAAGTTTTAGAAATAAAGTTGCTTTTAGTAAAAGGGCGGTCATTTGAAGCCGATTCCCTAATTTCATGTAATTAAGATTGATTAGTTAGTAGTATTTAACCCTTCTCATGGCATTTGGAGAAGGGTCTGGAAATCTGTCAAAACACTTGTCCTCAGAACATGCACTTCTGCACCCTCAGAGGAGGTTTTTGATGAATGGATGGATCGAGATTTATTTATGTTTGCATTTTAATGTCTGTTACTGATGTTGCACTTCTGTACTCTTAGCAGATATTAGAACAAGTAGAAATAAATCGTTATTGCTTGAAGTTTATTAGTGAAGTGAGTCATAAATGGTACTTTTATCTCTTGACTAGATTCTGCTAGTATCCCTAAAGTGATATGTAGCTGAGTTCTTTATATGTTACTGTATGAATTTCTGTATTACCATTTGGCACTTCTGTACGGTGGGGTCATTTATTTATGCTTAACATATAGAAAACTGATTATGCGATATGCTGTTCACAACTATTCTGTCTAACCTCTTATGCAGAATGGTTTATCTTTATTGATTTATATTCTGATAATAGTTGAATGATCTTTATTACCAGGTGTTGTTAGAAATCTTTCTAGATCGCATAACAAAAGAAAACACCCCGGGTTAGCGTAGATTAGATGTATTTTTCTTCATTAGATTACATTAGTATAGAGTTAGTTTAGCAGTTAGAATTAAGACTAGTTTAGAAAAACCCCTAGATTAATACCATCAAACTCTACACACACACGCACACCCTTCACATTGGGAAACTGGTCCCATCACCCCCAGTCAGACCTGCTACTCCAAACGGGCAAGGAGCCACCAACCAGGTTCCGGACCGGGTGGGTATCCCCCTTGTTGTTGACCCGACCTCGGGGCCCTCAACAGGAGGCAAGAGCTGTAGAAATGAAGAAAGTAATGGAAAGAGAATAGAAAAAACCCCTCATTATAAGAGCTTTACAATCAAATCCAATGGTTGTCATCATCACCCACAACCCAATTGCAAATGACCCTAAGCTTGCACCTAGGTACCTTGTTGCCCAAGAGAAAGAAGTCACACACTATGAGTACATGTTCAGGTTGTTAGGGGATGATATCATGCAAGCTTATCAAAGGAGATGGAACACTTTTCCCCACAGCTTGAAAATAAGAGAGTACCATTCTCCTCAGAGAATGAGAGAGGCACTAAATAGAACACCCATGTACAAGCGAGCTCTCAAAAGACTCAAAGTCAATTGGATTGGCTTTAGATTAAGCTCACCACTGCTCTTAGGAATGCTGGAAGGAAAGAAGGAAGAAGAAGAAAGAAAGCAGTTGGAGGAGATAAAGAGGAAGGTAGGATTCTATTAACAGGAAGAGGAAACTACAACAGAAGCATGGGATGTTAGGGAAGCCACTAGAGCATTGAAGGACATGGATATAGATTGAGTTTCTCAGAGGATGAGAAACACTTTCAGTAGGGGGGTGATTATGAGCCTCATCATTGGGTAACTATATGGACCTTAATACACCTCCAAGCTTATTTAAATCAAATCTTCTCATAATTCCTTACATATATTAATTATATTTTGCTTAATGAGATGAGTAATAGTGAGATGTTATTCCTAGTGGACTAATGTACATTGATTGTAGGTTTTTGAGAGAAAACCATGCCAATTTTGGCTAATTAAGGGTAGAAAATTGAATGAGACAAGGAGGAGAGATTATAAGAGATAGATCCTCCTCATTTACTCTTCACTCATTCGAATATTCCTCCATCAAATCACACTAACTTCGAGTTACAAGCAACCAAGTCATGAAGATCAAAAGGCAATCGAGCCAATGACAGTTAAAGAGCCATTTCATCTTGAGTTTGGGAGCTTAGTCTCCCTATATTTAAGGAAGTCATTGGAGACTTCAGTTGTACAAATAAGGAGGCCTAGAGCCTCATTAGGATTCAAATTTTTGACATAAAAGAACTAAGCATTTTTTGAGTTCAAGACTTATGGAAGACAATGTTATGTAATTTTCTAATATGATAATGAGAATAAGCATTTCCATGATGCATCACTGAGTTGACTCAGAGGGCTGAAGCTCTTGGGTTAGGACCCAACCCTAGAAGCAAAGGCTCATCTTCTTGTATTTGTATGCTTAGTTGATTTAATAGATCAATGGTTGAATTGTCTTTAGCATTATTTCATTACAAGTAGTTGTGGATTTGATTAGTTTGCTTCCATTTGTGCATTGCTTTAGCAACAACTTAGGAAGGTAAAGGAATATAAAAAAGATGTTAGTAGGTGGATTTGGCCTCACTCGTCCCTTCAAGGACCATGGTTTGAGGAAATAACTCCTATGTAGCCTTGTTGAAGCCTCGAAAATCATTGCCTCAACATGGAGGAAAACCACCCTGTCCGAACCTCAGTTGGCAGCTCCTTTTTTGTTTGGAGTAGTGGCTCCAACTAGGGATAATAAGACCAATTTCCAATTCTATTAAATGCTTGTGCTAATGGGGTGACATGTGAGGTTTTAAAGTAATGTCTAAGCTAAAAGTAATCTAATATTAACTAACAATCACATGCATTTTATCCTAATTTAATCAATATCTAATTATAAATATACCCAGGATTTGAATCGATATATGCGATCGACAATAATATCTGAAAGAAATTGGTAATAAATATCATTCAATTGCAATGAGAAGTGAATCCCTTTTAAAAATAATCGTTTCATATGAAAATTTAGTTGAAACAATTGTGTAAGATATATCACATAAATAATTATTCATATATTCAACATAAAATAAAGATCATCATCATACAGAAGTGCAATAATGGTAATCAAGATTCATACTTTTATACATAAATAATTCGAGAAGCAATCATTGCTTAATACATAAGTAAAAAGGATTACAAGATAAAAGTACCATTTATAATACGTCCTACTCATGTGTTTCAACAATATTGATCTATCTTCAATCCATTCAACACCATCTAAGAGTACAAAAGTGAAATTTCAGTAGAAGACCCTAATCAGATAAAAAACAAATGTTGTTCCATTAATTTCACCAGAACTTCCTTAAAGGAAAAAAAGTGCATGTTTCAAAAATTGTTTCTGATAAAATTATGGACCTCTCTCTAAATGCATGAGATGGGTTTAAATACTAAAACTATAAAACTAAAAATAGATTATTACAAAAATAGTTGAGAAGGTTTAAATGACCTACCTCAATTTGTGCAAAAATAAAATCAAAATGGAAATAAACAAGGTGACTAACTATCCTGCATTTGATCCTTCAAATCAAAAATATCCATCATGGGCTTGAGCTGTGTTGGTTGGCCGACTTCATCTTTCAACTATCTAGCAAATACGATATCGGTCAGTGTTGGCGCCATTTTCTCCATAGAAGTGGTTAGGCATCGCAGGGTCATCCATTGGCTATGAGGTTTTACCAAATGTTTCCAATATGCCTCCCAGTTTAACTTGGTCATTTTCCTTATCACTTATGGCTTTTCCGCTGCTGCCTGTTTCTGTTGATGTTCAAGTTGTTTCGAATTAGGAAGGAAACCCGGAATGGATTCTGCCACAAGGTTGGCACTATGTAAATTATCGTCGATGTTTTCTATCACACTATTTGCTGCCATCGCCACGTCCATTGTTTCCTTTATTTCTTCTTTAAGCTGAGAATCCCAGTTCGCAAATAGGATTTCCTTATGTGACTTTTCTAGCTTGGGCAAGTCGGCCTTTCTCCCCTCTTCTATATTTTTCCAGGTGATAAAATCAGAGACCCTTTTAAAAATTTCTTTGTATTCAAGTCTCATTTCCACGACTTGACTTGTCAGTTTATCACTTGTTTCGCAATAAGATTTCCACTGTGAAATATTCTAGCAGAATAATTCTTTCTGGTGCATCAGCTGGGAGTTAAGACCAAGTGCTTCGGTAACAAATTGATCAATTTTTGGATCGTCTTTGTGTAGATCATTTATTTCTTGCATCTGTGCTTCCTTCTCAGCTAAGCTGGTTCGATGTTCTATTTGCATATGTTCAAATACTTGTTGAAGCTTGGCCAACTATATCTCTGCCTACTGGTCGGATTTTACTTGCTGTAATTGTTGCTCAAGTGAAGTTATTTTATCCTCCTTTTCTCTAAGAAACATTTGTATTTTTATTTCTTTGTCCATAGTTGCTGTAGCGTAAGCACCTGTAAACTGTGCGAGTATAGTAAGGTTGGCGGATGGGTCAACGGGTGAGTCTTTCCATAGAACATCCATTGATTCATTTTTAGGGGTAGTAGCAGCTGTAGAGTCCAATTTCCTTTTCTTTCTTTGTCTTTTCACAATGGACTTATGACGTGGGCTATAGAACACAGAGAGAGGGGGAATGTACTCAATTCTCAAAATTATTTCGAAAGTGCGAGTGGCAGGGATGTGCTCTACCTCTTGTGTATTTACAGTCTCTTCCACTGTAATTTCCAGAGTTGTTTTTTGTTGTGGAGTTTGCAACTCTAGCGCCTGTTACTATTGGGTTGTGTTATATTCTTTCCACTACTAGCCCACATAGTTAACCGGGGGGTTAGAAGGGAGGCGAAACCCCCCCCCCCTTTGTTGTGGCGATTGCGTAGTGGGGGAATCATACGGGGTTTTATGGGTGCAAGTAACCCCACTCTATGGGGTCCGGGGTAGTGCCCTAGAAAATTTTGGTTTTAGACCCTATGTTAGGTTGGGCGGACCTACCTATGGTTTTGTGCATGTTTTTCGCACATGGTTTTGGACGCGATGGTTTTCGGTCCATGGTTTTGGACACGATAGTTTTTCGGTCCATGGTATTGGATGCTTCGGCATGTATAAATATGTATTGTAACATTGAAAGGAATATAATTAAAAATCAAGATGGTAGTCCTGGTTTTGGGAACCAGGGGAAAATATCTGTGTATATGTGTTTTATGTCTTGTTCTCTTGCATTGTTTATTTTCTATATTTTAGAATTCGTATGCAGATAATTTACGTACGAGGTTAAAACCTACATTTGGTATCGGAGATGTTTTGGCTTCAAGGGGATGCCTTTATTGCTGAGGGGTTTCACTTGGGCCTGTGGTAGAGCATGCTTAGTGGGAGATTTGCGAAATCGATTTTGGTGGTGAAAGAAGATGGAAAGTAGTGGAAGGACAAAGATCAAACAATTTAATGGTTAAAGTTTTGAGTTGTGGAAACTGAAGATGGAGGATCTATTGGTGGATAAAGATCAATGGATCGTGGTAGATCTAGGAACTTAACCAACGGGAGTGTTTGATGAAGGATGGAAGAAGTTAGATCGGAAGGCAAAGAGTACAATACGATTGTGTATCTCAGATTTAGTATTGTTGAATGTATCAGGGGAAGCTATGGCTAAGGCTTTGTGGGTCAAGTTAGGGACTTTGTACCAATCTAAGTCTTTGGTGAATAAACTGTTCCTACGGAAAAGGCTATATAACCTGAGGATGAAAGATGGAGACTTGGTGATAGAGCATCTGAACGCATTTAATACTGTGGTCAGTTAGTTATTATCTGTTGATATTAAAATTTTAGATGAAGATAAGTGCATCAGTTTGTTGTGTTCTCTACCAGATTCGTGGGATAGTTTGGTTATTGCAATGGATAGCAATACAAATTCCTTGCAGTTTGATGAAACAGTCTTATCCTTGCTGATGGAGGAGATGAGATGGAAAAATATGGAGAGCCATAATGGTGATGCCATGTCTTTACAAGGGCGGTCTCAGAACAGAAACAAAAATAACTCATCGAGTGGGAGATCTAAATCTCCAGGAAAACCTGTAAAGGTGGTGTGCTGAAAATGAAGAAAGGAAGGGCACTACAAAAGGGGTTGTAAATCTAAAGCTCCTGATAAAGGAAAGGGATTTGATGATGCTCCTTCTGCAAAGGTGAAAACCACCTTAGATGAAGGTGGGGATGTGTACTTGGCTTCTTCAAGTACACATGTAGATCATGAGGCATGGTTGATTGACTTAGGCGCATCATTTCACTTCACTCCCCATAGAGAGTGGTTCTGCGAGTATGAGAAATACGATGGTGGTGATGTCTTCTTAGGGGATGATAGGAAGGCTAGAATCGTTGGTAACAGAAAAGTAAAGTTGAAGTTGCAAGGTGGAAGGGTTAGAACACTTCCGGGTGTTCTACATATTCTTGTATTGGCCAGAAATCTGATTTCTGTAAGCAAGCTGGATGATGCAGGTGTAAAAATAGTTTTTGAGAAGGATACCTGCAAGATTGTTCGGGAGCACTGGTATTGATGTGGGGAGTTCGGATTGGAACTCTGTACAAGTTGCAAGGTAGCACTATTGTTGATGGGTGCAACATTTCTATGGTTCCTGAAGGTGGAGCAGAAAATCTAGTGGTCTCAGGAGAGAAGACCATGTTGTGGCATCAAAGGCTTGGACATATTGGAGAGAAGGGCCTTCGAATACTTCATGGTAAAGGTATGGTAGAAGGTATGAGTAATATTTCTCTGGATTTTGATTTCTGTGAAAATTGTGTATATGGGAAGTAGAATCGGGGGAGTTTACCCTCTGATGGTAAGAGGGTGAAACATATATTAGAGCTTGTACACAATGATGTGTTTGGACCTGTGAAGGTTCAACCACTGGGTAAGTCTATGTACTATGTATCATTTATAGATGAACTCTCAAGGAATACATGGATATATTTCCTTAACAAGAAATCTGAAGTATTTGACAGGTTTAAAGAATTTAAGGCTCTGGTGGAAAACCAGACTGAGTAGAAGATAAAGGTGTTGAGGACAGATAACGGTGGAGAGTTTTGTAGTAAGGAATTTGAAGACTTCTATAAGAAGTGTGGTATAGCACGGCACAAAACTGCTCCATATACACCTCAGCAAAATGGAGTTCCAGAAAGAATAAAAAAGATGTTGATGGAAAGGGAAAGAAGCATGCATAGCGTTGTCGGGTTAGGACAAGAATTCTAGGTAGAGGTGGTGGAGACAGCGTGTTACCTGGTCAGCAAATCACCTTACTCGGTGTTGGACGATAGGACTCCACAAGAGGTATGGACTAGTAAGAAACTATCTCTTTCACATCTGAGGGTATTTGGATGTGATGCATATGTACATGTTCCAAAGGAGAATCGAACCAAGTTTGATAGTAAATCTAAAAAGTGCATCTTTATTGGGTATAAGGATCGTTTAAAGGGTTACAAGCTTTGGAACCCAGTAACAACAAAGGTTGAGTACAACTAAGATGTGGTGTTCAAAGAGGTGAAAGATGTTATTAAACATGAAGTCCAACCAAAGGAACCTGAGAAAATAGATTTTGAGCTAAAGGAAGAAGAATTAGACTCTACAGAAGATGAGGAATCAGAAGATGAAGAGCCACAAACTCCAAGTGTGAGAAGATCAGTTTGAGAAAGAAGGCAACCAGAAAGGTATATTCCATCTTCTTTCTATTCAAATTTTGCTTTATCTATTACTGATGATGATCCTAGAAATGTGAATGAAGCAGTAGATTCAGAGGACGGAATACTCTAGAAAGAGGCCATGGTTGATGAAATGGAATCTTTGCACAAAAATAAGGCTTGGGATCTGGTGGAGTTGCCGGCTGGAAGGAAACCCATTGGTAGCAAATGGGTGTTCAAGAAGAAGAAAAATTCAGAAGGAAAGGTGGAGAAATACAAAGCTCGGTTGGTAGCAAAAGGTTATTCCCAAGTGCCGAGACTTGATTTTGGTGATATTTTTTCTCCTGTTGCCAAGGTAACTTCTATTAGATTACTTTTATTTGTTGTTGTTGCTTTTGATATTGAGGTAGAATAGATGGATCTGAAGACAACATTTCTTCATGGGGATCTAGAAGAGGAGATCTACATGAAGCAACCTGAAGGCTTTGCGGTGAAGGGTAAGAAAGAATTGGTATGAAAGTTAAAGAAGTCTCTGTATGGGTTAAAACAGTCAGCAAGGATGTGATATCAGAAATTTGATACGTTTATATGGGACTTGGCTTCACCAGAAGCAAAGCAGATCACTGTGTGTATTTTAAATTAATTGGTGACCATGTTATTTATCTAGTCTTGTATGTGGATGATATGTTTCTAGTTGGAAATGACAAAGAAATTATCCAAGATTTGAAGACCCCCATTTTTCCTCCAAATTCGACATGAAAGATCTTGGTGTTGAAAACTATATTTTGGGCATGGAAATTAAAAGAGATCGGACGAAGAGGAAGCTCTGGTTAAACCAGAGGATGTATGTTGAGACAATATTGCAGAGGTTTAATATGCAGGATAGTAAACCAGTGAAGGTTCCTATTCCTGTAGGTGTAAATTTATCTACTCAACAATGTACCAAGACACAAGAAGAGGAAGAGGATGTGTCCCGTGTTCCATATGCAAGTGCAATTGGTAGCTTGATGTATGCAATGGTCTGTACTAGACTAGACATTGCACATATAGTGGGAGTATTGAGCACGTTTATGTCAAAACCATGGAAGGAGCACTAGACAGTAGTGAAGTGGGTTTTTAGGTATTTGCGTCGTAATAGTGATTATGGTTTGTACTACCAAGGGAGACTAGGATTGGAAAGAGTGTTCGATATTCGTGGCTTTGTTGATGCAGATTGGGCTGGAGATCTGGATTAAAGAAGATCTACAAGTGGGTATGTGTTCAACCTATTAGGAGGTGCAGTCAGTTGGATGAGTAAGAAACAATCTGTAGTGGCACTATCAACTACAGAGGAAGAATACATGGCAACCACTCATGCAAGCAAGGAAGCAGTTTGGTTGCAGAGATTGTGTTCAAATATGGGGTTAGTACAGGGAGCTATAAGGATACACTGTGACAGCCAAAGTGAAATTTTCTTGGCAAAGAACCCTGCATATCATTCAAAGACAAAGCACATTGATGTTTAGTATCACTTTGTGAGGGATATGATAGAAGAAAAAAAGGTGTTGCTGGTAAAGCTAGACACTTTGAAGATTATTGCAGATGCATTGACAAAATTTGTGAGCTCTGAGAAGTTCTCTTGGTGTAGAGAAACAATGGGCATTGCGAGGCTGGATAAATGACTAGACTCTCTTGTGGCCTCGTATGGAAAGAAAACAACAAGTGGAAGAATGTTGGGTTGTGTTATATTCTTTCCACAACTAGCCCACGTAGTTAACTGGGGGGTTAGAAGGGGGGAAAATCCCCCCCCTTCGTTGCGCTGATTGCGTAGCGGGGGGAGTCACAGGGGGTTTGATGGGTGCAGATAACCCTATGTTAGGTTGGGCAGACCTACCTAAGGTTTTGTGCATGTTTTTCACACATGGTTTAGGATGTGATGACTTTCGGTCCATGGTATTGGATGCTTCGGCATGTATAAATATGTATTGTAAGATTGAAAGGAATATAATAAAAAATCAAGCTGGTAGTCTCATTTTGGGATCTAGGGGAAAATATTTGTGTATATGTGTTTTATGTGTTATGCTCTCGCATTGTTTATTTTCTGTGTTTTAGAATTTGTATGTAGGTATTTTTTGTACGGGGATAAAGCCTACAGTTCCTCTCCATCGAGACTTTTATTAAAACTATCCCACTCTTCCTCTCGATCGATTACCATGGGTTTTATTGTATCTGCAGATGATCTAGGTGGATGTTGGTGGCCACCCACCTATCCCATTTGGACCCCCACAATTTTCTCTTTCAATTTTTTTTAGTTTCCTAACTTGTAGCACAGTTTACTATTTTTAGCAGTTTTTCGGGTCTTGAACTTCCGGAGCCGTTTTGAGGCCCTAAACGACGTTTTTTGGGAAATCTGGGGGCAACATGGGCCCATGGATTGATGTTGCCCTTCCCAAAGTGGTAGTGCTCAAATATATCTTTCTAACGAGCTGTTGTACGTGTCAAACGGAGATTGTATGCCAAAGTTATGACCCTGGGAAATTGATGTACGAATTAACCCAAACAGGGCACACAATTTGGCGTTTCATCTTCTAGGGTTTGGTTTTTGGATGTTAAGGGTTTTCCAATGTTTCTCAACAATAAATAGGCCTTCGAGCCTCATTATAACACAGTTCAGAGGCATGTATCTACCACATCTCTTCTCAAAGATAAGCTACCATCACCCTAGATGGTTTATTTCCATTGATGTTTGTAAGCATATTTCAGTATTTTACATTAATGAAATGAAGAATTATTTCCACTGCATCTCTGTGTTTATGGTTATCTCTATAATTTGTTGCATTCCTATTCAAATCTGGATCAATGGTATAAGAGAGGTTTGCTTTTTCTCTATTTTTCTTTGCATGTCCCCAACGAGGTCGAGATATAAGGAGTTAGGGCTTAAACTAGTCGAACCTTTACAAGACCAGCCTCGCAAATCTTGACAGCCTCCCATGGCGGATGAGAAGAAAGATGAGGGGGCAGGAGATCCTATCAAAATCTTTCTTGAATAAGCCCTCGAATGGCAAAGGAACGCGATGATGGATAGATTTTCCCATATCCTTTAGCGGCTACCCAGAGGTGACGCATCAACTTCTAATAGTTACTCTAGAAACGCCGCACCATTTAAGGTACAAGTTAATTTTGAAATCCCCATCTTCGAGGGTCAAATAGATGTAGATGTTGTAGATAAATGATTAAACCTACTAGATGGGTATTTTTCTGTTCATGAATTTTCGAGTCAGGAAAATATTGTTTTCGCTCTTCTCAAAGTAGCCCCCCACGTCAAGGACTAGTGGGAAACCTACTGTGAGTAGAAGGATGAAAGCACAGGCTCACTATTTTCAGCCGTGCCCACTTAGGATTCATTTCGGGATTCCATCAAGGAGCAGTAATACCTTTTCAAAAGCTACGAGGAAAAATACATAAAGCAGACCATGCTGCGATAGGGAAGGGACCAAGATGTGCTAGAGTCCACCAACATTTTTCATACCCTTCACACACAGTTGGGTATCAAAGATTCTGATTTGCATCCGCTAGTCAAATACTGCGGCTACCTATATAGATACATCGAGGAAGAGATGGAGTTCCTAACCATCTCCTCGCTTGGCGCGACGTACCGATATGTTGTCAAAATTGAGCAAAAGTTCAAACGAAAGAAGCGATACTTTGGATCTGCAAATCTGAAAATCAAAAGACAAAGCCAAGGTAGGGCGACCCAAGACAACTCGTCGAAGCCGCAAGAAACGAACAACACCATGAAGTCAAAGAAGGAGATAGGAAAGTGGTGTGAGTTACACAAGAGTCCCACTCATAACACAAGTAAGTGTCGGACCAAGCAGTCATTGGTGGCCGAGCTGAAGGCTTCCGAATCAAATGCATGTTCCGACCCTAAGCCAGAACCCAACAAGGGGAATGGCAAAGGGAAGCAGATCATTGATGCAGATCCCAATGCCACTGTTGCCACTGCCAAGATCCAGAAAAATGAGCCCGAAGATCCAGAGGAGGGGGAACATATTTTCCACTCACAGATGTGGGTGAAGGGTTTGCCACTACAATTCATTGTCGATAGTGGCAGCCAAAAGAACCTCATTTTAGTAGAGGTCCTGAAGCGGTTGGGCCTACTGACTACACCACACCCACAACTGAACAGTATCAGGTGGCTTCATGAAGGATGAGATTTGAAAGTTCGCCGGTAGTGCCGTCTTCCCTACAGCATCAAGCCCTTCACCAACGAGGTATTGTGTGATGTTATACCTATGGATGTTTGTGATGTACTATTAGGCCAACCATACTTGTGGAGGTGACATGCTATGTATGAGTCAAGGCCTCGCGCTATCATTATTTCTTTGGATAATTCATTATACAGGATACCGAAGGTAGCCCCACCTACGCCACCTCTTTGATCACTACCAATAAAGGCAGCAAGCTCATCTCATAGGCTAGTAAGTACATTTTCTGTCTGGTTCACTCCCAAAGTAAGGGGAAGATCATTACTACATCCATGACCCCCACAAAGGGTTCCTCCATGCAGTCATGACAGAACATAGGAACAAATTCTCCTCACCCACAGGGGTACTACAAAATTTTTAGGTGGGCGACAAAGTTTGGTTACATCTGCAGAGATAATGCCTTACTAGAACCCATCAGAAGCTCAGACCACTCTGACATGGTCCTTACACCAGTACCAAGGCTACAGGAAACAATTCTTTGAAGCACAACATTCCTCCATTCGTTCTCTTGCATCGAGTGTTCAATGCGGACCATCGTCGACCATGCTTCCCACCATTTCTGGACACATCAGAGATTGCAGAACAACTCACCAGAGACCCAACTCAGCAGTAGCTTCCTCATCTCAGGGAGGAACTCAACGCAATGGGGACCATTTCTTCCTAAGGGGGAGGAATGATCTAGGTGTATGTTGGTGGCCACCCACCTATCCCATTTGGACCCCCACAACTGTCTCTTTCAGTTTTTTTCAGTTTCCTAAATTGTAGCACAGTTTACTATTTTTAGCAGTTTTTCAGGTTCTGAACTTTCGTAGCCGTTTTGAGGCCGTAAACGAATTTTTTTGGGAAATATGGGGGCAACATGGGTCCATATACTGACTTTTCCCTTCCCAAAGTGGTAGTTCTTGGATAGATCTTTATAATGAGCTATTGTACACGTCAAACGGAGATCGTATGCCAAAGTTACGACCCCAGGAAATTGATGTACCAATTTACCCAAACGAGGCCCACAATTTGGCGTTTCATCTTCTAGGGTTAGGTTTTGGGATGTTAATGGTTTTCCATTGTTTCTTAATAATAAATAGGCCTTCCAGCCTCATTTTAACACAGTTCAGAGGCATGTAGCCACCACATCTCTTTTCAGAGATAAGCTACCATCGCCCTAGCTCTTTATTTCCATTTTCTGTTTGTAAGCATATCTCAGTATTTTACATTAATGAAATGAAGTATTATTTCTATTTCATCTTTGTGTTTATGGTTATCTCTGTGATTTTTTGCGTTCCTATTTAAATACAGATCAGTGGAGGTGGTAGAGATTTTAGTCTGTTTGCTAGCTGAAGCTTCTTCAACTATCTCCTATGTAGATTGGGATGTATCCTTCACTGACTCCATGATTATGCTTTTCCCATTTTGCGATGACTGCTACGATTTTGTGGTATATTTCTCTTGAGATTCCTCTCCAGAATCGGTCTTATAATTTTCTTTGGAGTCACCTTCTATAGTCACACAGGGAGAAGGCTCCCTTATTGGTTCAATCAATAATTGGTCCAATGGGACCTTTGCTAACCTCCTTTCTCTGTAACTATAAAAATTTTCCAAATCTTCACGATCAAAAAGTAGTTGTGCCATATGCTTCACCTCTGTGAAGGTGTTTTCTGCAAAAATATATCATCAAAGCCATCCACCTCATTGTTGAATACTTTTATTTTCACCAGAGTGGTGAAATTTTCGATAGTGCCAAATGGGTCATATTGCCTTCCAGGGAATTTAGGTAATTGTAGAGACGACATGCTGACTGCTTCTTTGAATGCATGCCCTAGGTTGTGTAATGAAAATGCTCCATACTATATAGGGAATGTAGGCCAGATGGCCTTCTTTGAATCCTTCAATGTCTTGCTCATTCCTCCCTCACTAGCTGTTAAAATTTGATTTCTGAAGCAATTGTAAATAAACTAGGATTAGCAACTACACCTCACAAGAAACCATACCCATTAGGATGGTTTAATGATAAAGCACAACTACAAGTGACTAGACAGTGCAAACTCAAGTTTTCTTTTGGGTCAGCCTTTGTAGATGAGGTTGAGTTAGACATAATTCCTTTGGATATATGTGGAATTGTTTTAGAGAGTCCTTACTTGTATGATAGGAAAGCTACTTTCTATAGTGCTGAGAACAAGTATCTACTTGTTAAATATGGAATCACATACTTTGTAAGAGCTTATATGCTCAAGAATAATTGTACTCTCATAAACTCATGGCAGATGAAAAGAATGATAAATTCATGTAAACAATTCTTACTAATGGTTGTAAAGGAAAGGAAACCTGATAAAACCAATGTATTTGAGGGTTGTAATGCTAAGCAACAAACTGATATAGAAAACATTGTTTCAAAGTATGATGTCATGTTTCAAGAACCTAAAGGTCTGCCACCCAAAAAGGAAATGGTACATGATATTATTTTGCAACAAGATGTTGCATTGCCTAACATTGGAATGTATAGGTTGTCTTCTTTAGAGAATGCTGAAATCAAGAAGCAGGTGCAGGAGTTGCTCGAGAAGGGGTTCATCAGGCCTAGCATGTCACCATGTGGGTCACGAATTGTTTTGGTGAGAAAGAAAGATGGCTTGTGGAGAATGTGCATTGACTACCGAGCACTAAATAAGATAACAATAAAAAATCGTTATCCCCTTCCTCGCATAGATGATCTTTTAGATCAATTGAAGGAAGTTGTTTATTTCACCAAGCTGGACTTGCACAGTGGATACCATCAGGTTAGAGTTGTAGAGAAAGATGCATGGAAGACTGCTTTCAAAACAAAGCAGGGATTGTATGAGTTGCTGGTTATGCCTTTTGGCTTAACCAATGACCTTGTTACTTTGATGAGATTAATGAATGATGTACTCAGGACTTTTCTTGATGATTTTGTTATTGTGTATATGGATGAAATTTTGATTTTTAGTAAAATGTGGGAGGAACACTTAAAGTAGGTTAAGCAGACATTAGATGTTTTGAAAAGAGAAAAACTTTATGCTAAACTCTCAAAATGTGAATTTGGCAAAACATCTCTAAATTATTTGGGTCATATAGTAGGGGATGGTGAATTGAAAATAGATCCCTCTAAAGTGGCAGTCATTGTAAACTGGCCTAAACCCAAGTCTGCTACAGAAGTGAGAAGCTTCTTAGGAGCCACACAATATTGGAGGAATTTCATCTCTAACTTTTCCTCAATTGCAGCTTCGTTACATGCTTTGACAGGATTGAACAAGGTGTTTCAGTGGGGAGGCAAACATCAGAAAGCCTTTGACACCTTGAAAGAAAAGATTAGTACAACACCTATACTAGCACTGCCTGATCTACAAAGACCATTTGAGATCCAAATAGATGCCAATGACTATGCCATGGGAGTAGTGTTGACACAGCACGGTAAACCCATATGTTATCATTCTGAGACTTTTAAACCTGCAATTGTTAACTATCCTACATATGATAAAGAATTGTATGCATTAGTTCAGAGTGTGAAAAAGTGGAAACATTACTTAATGGGCAAAGAAACAATAATACATACTGATCATCAACCACTTCAATATCTGCACTCCCAAACTAAATTGCAGCAATCAAGGCACTATAGATGGACGAGTTTCCTACAACAGTTTCATTTAGTCCTCAAATATAAAAAGGGCATACATAACAAAGTTGCAGACATGTTATCTAGATGCATTATAAATGCATCTACTATACTTAAGCATAATTATGTACTACATGAAAGTTACATTGAAGAATATGCTCAAGATATAGACTTTAAAGATGTATATGCAACTTTGAATCAAGGCAAAAGGGTAGAAGAATTGGATTATCATGTGAAGGACAGACTATTATATCATTGTGGGAAACTCTGCATTCCACAAACCAAGAGAGTAAAGATAATCAAAGAGGCACACACTTCGCTAATATCAGGTCACTTTGGGGTAAGTAAAACAGTTGCACAGCTGCAAAGGTTTTTTTATTGGCCAAAAATGAGAGACAGTTTCTAGATATGTAAGAGGGTGTACTATGTGTGCTAAAAGCAAGCCCAACAATAGAAAACTAGGCTTGTACACTCCATTACCAGTCCCTACTCACCCTTGCGAAAGTGTTTCCATGGATTTTGTTGGGGGACTGCCTAAGTCTAGAAAATTTCATGATTATCTGTATGTGGTTGTGTATAGGTTCAACAAAATGTGCATTTTGATACCTTGTAATATGCAGATTACAGCTGAAAAAACTGCAAAACTATTCTTTGAACATGTATGGGTTCATTTTGGGTTACCCACTTCTATTGTATCAGATCAAGACACCCGATTTGTGGGGAAGTTTTGGTCAAGTTTGTGGGAGCTGATGGATACCCAATTGAAGAAAAGCACAACTTTTCATCCACAAACCGATGGCCAGACAAAAGTAGTTAACAGGACAGTGATCCAGCCACTCAGAGGATATTCAAGCAAACATCCTAAGCTTTGGGATGAACACTTGTGTTATGTGTAGCATGCTTACAACAAAGAAAAAAATTCTTCTACATAGAGATCTCCTTTTGAAACCTTTTTTGGTTTCACACCAAGGTCTTCTTTGGATTTTGTGTTTGGTAAAGGTACCACAGTTGATGGACATAGTGATGTGGACAAGGCAACTAGGTTCATTGAACAGATCTAGGAGATCCACCAGGTAGTACAGGAACAATTGAAAAAGAGCCAAGCCAAATACAAGGCAAGGCATAACAAGCATTGGTTGGAGCATAGTTTCCAAGTTGGTGACCAGGTCTGGCTGTATATCAACAAGGACAAGATGCAAGGTGAAGGTAAAAAGATAAAGCCTATCAAGTATGGACCCTTCAAGATACTTGAGAGGATCGGTGAAAATGCTTTTCACCTTGATCTACCAGCTTAAATGCACATCTACTCAGTCATAAATTTAGATTGCTTGAGATTGTTTGAACCTTCAATGATTGAGGATCCTGACGATAAAAGTCAATTGCCTTCTATTGATGACCTGCTACCTGAATATCTAAATGAATTGTAGGAAGACACAGTCTTGGACAGGAAGGTGTGGACAACGGGCAGAGGAGATGTTGAGTACCTCTAAATTGGACTCAAAGGTTCAAAGCCGAGCAGTGAAAAATGGATTGAGATTGGACAAGTGAGATAACAATACCGTCACTTAGTCGATGCTTGAAAAACAAACTTTTGGTGGTCTAAAAGCTTTTCAGTGGGAAGGCTATGATCCGAATTAGATCCATAAAGAATAGTCAAAAGAACCATGGTTGTTATAGACATTTTTGTGCCTTGCATCAGTGAGCATGAAATGTCCATAAGAACAGGGATCCAAAGTCCCTAAACATGTTGTTCCTACCCCTAAAGGAACAAAAGCAAGAAACTACAGCAATTCTCAAAGGTTCTCCATTGAAAAACACTCAAAACAGGCCAATTATGGAATCATGTCAACTGCTCCACTGAGCATCTGCGCTGAATGTCAAGTGCTCCATGGTGTACCTGCATTGAAATGCAAAAGCAACAAAGGCTACCTACGCTGAGCATACTTGGACAAGTGGCAGGCTCGTTTTTCAATGAGTCATTGCTCAGGAAGCTTCCAAAATGACACTTGCATCAAGGAATTCGACTGGTGATGAGTAAGAGGCTCTATTTCTCCAAGTGGAAGCAAGATCCTCCAAGTGGACTCAAGAACTGAAGAAGAACTGGAGTAAGAGAGGACACAAGGCAGCTTCACACCAGTTGCAAGCTGACTCATCCTTTCTCCAAACTCCTATATATGGATCTCTCTCCCATGAGATCCAGAGGCTAGAATGTTGTAATAGTATTGAATTGCTGCTAGTTTGTGGTCAGAATCATTGGATGTTTATGCTTTGAAAGGGGGAGAAGACTGGGATTTCATTTGCTGGGAGGAGGCGCTGGATTGGAGCCCTCTGGGTTGTAACTCTTCTCAAACCCTTCTACTTATCAATAAAGTTATCTGATTTGCTCCTATATGCTGGTGTTAATTTGATGAATGTTTTCATTGGTATATTTGATTTATCTAATCCTGAATCATTTGTGAATATGAACATGTATCTTTGAGCTGTGTTCTTGTAGCTGTTCTTGTGATCTCACAGGTATTCAAGTAGCTGTTCTCTTGAAGCTGGGCAAGTGGGAAGATAAGGAGCTGCAAACACTCAAAGAGGAAGAGGACTTCTGATCGAGGGACAAACGCAAGACATCGGTAGGTTCCTCAATCTCCTTCTTTTTCATTTCACAAAGGAAGTAAAATCTAGATAACTGCTTTCGTTTGTTGCTAGAGTACTATCACACTTTAGGTGGATAGGATCGTCCTAAATAGGCATTTTTCCCCACAACAAAATGGCGACTCCGCTGGGGCCTTAATGAATCCCACATCAATGACACGGAACAGAGCTAATGATTTTGATGAGGTGAAAACAAACTGTGAAATATGATTCAGGGTGGCGGTCATGAATGAATGAAGGATAATGTATGGTAGTGGATGGGACCCGGTTGACACTTTTCAAACGACTTCTCTTGAACATATAACGACACTGATGCGATGGATCGGTAGCATTACCCCAAATGTGGATGGTATGGCGAGGACCATGGATGAAACCGGTGAATGAGACAACCCAACCCGATGTACGGAGGAAAAGTGTCATGTTCAAGAGCGACTTGCTACCATCAAAGTTTTCTTATTGCTCCCAATTTTTCCCCAGTCATTTCTGACCAGTACCTCTTTATTTTTGTCAAGCTTGAGGAGGATAACATTTTCTTGTTCTATAACCTGCCCTTCGGGCAAGCCCATCGCTATGTTTTAACGAGCCTAGCGATAGGGAAACTCGTTCTCGTCTAGAGACAAGTTTGTCGCTATTTAATGAATTTAACGAGTCTAACGACAAGGATAACTCGGTCCTTTTCATTTTTAGAGAGTCTGAAAAGGTACAAAAAGTTAACTCCACAATTCCTTTTTCGTCATCTAATCCCTTAAGTCCGAAAAAGTATAAAACAATACAGAAGGGATGAATTTTTGATAGTTTTAACAAGCCGAACAAAACAAGCGCTCGATCTTTTTGTGCAATAATCCCTCAGGTCCAAAAAGATTAAAATCTAGAGGAGGGATAGCTCTTCCGGTCGTTTAACGAGCTGGTAGGCCAAAACTCGGCTATCTTTTCATATTTTACGAGTCAGTTGAAAAGATCTCAAAGAAGACTCGTCTTTTGAGGAACGAGTGATGAACAGGGCAACAGCAGATTCCAGGTACAGGTTTGGAATATTCCAATCACGGCAGTGTCACAAGGATGGCTGCTAGTTTGTGGTCAGAATCATTGGATGTTTATGCTTTGAAAGGGGGAGATTGGAGTAGGGGTCACTCTATTTCCTGCTACAACAGAAGTTTGTCTATCACCAGTGGAAGTTCCTGTAGAATCGCTAGGCGATCAATTGGATAGACTCAAAATGTCTGAGCAATCGTCAACATCTAGGACTGTGTCAAATGATACAGCGACAACAGAACCCCCTTGCCGTCGTTCCGACAATGTTTGCCGGCATACCATCTGTCCCAACTAGCTCTCAACCCCTAGAAGGAGACCACCCAGGGACTATTTCGACAGTATGGTCTGTTCCTGTCTGTTCATCCGGAGTACTATCCGGCAACTCTTATGTTGAGACTCGACAAATTGATCCCTTTGGAGGTCAATTTAGGCCATCTAGTCGACAAGGGCAATCAATGCCCTTGAGTTCCGGATTCCCACCGTATGGGGGGCAGTATGCCCTTTCATTACCCCCTCCGGGAGGGTACCCATACGGGAGTTCTCGACCCTATTCAGGTTATACTGGGATTGCAACAAGTAGTTGGGTACCTATGCTACCACAACAACCAAGAGTTGTATATTCTATGCAACAGTGTGTACCTGTGACAAACATCCCAACTACACCGGCTATTGTAACCGTGTCGCAAGTTCAAACGATGCCTGTTGTGTGTCAACCTCTTTCTCAGGTTGTAATGCAACAGCCCCTTGACCCTGCGACTCAACCACAATCGCCTACTAGTGGGGTGACACAAGTACAAACGGGTACAATTACCCCACATCTTGGTCCAGCGGTTAGTATAGCACAACAGCCCATGGTCTCACAACCGTGGCTGGTGCAGTACCAACAACCACAATTCCAGCAAGTGTACCAAGGCTCTGAATAGCAAATCTTTGCGAATAGTGGGCAGCCGTATATCCAAAACGGTCTAAATCAACCACTTTATAGTGGTCAAGTCCACCAGCCGTATCAGTCATACCAACATCAACTTCATTATGCTGGTATGCAAAGACCAACTGTTCAGGCGATTCCATCGTATCCTGGGTACGCTTCGCCTAACCTGAATCAGCAGTTACCATTCGTGGCAACTTTAGAGTTACCTGATCTACACCGTTTAACAAACGATCCAATTTCTTATGCCCCATGGTGGCCAGCAATTCCGCATAAACTTCCATCCGACATTCCTAAATTTAATGGAAATCCGGGTGAAGATCCATCGAATCACGTGATGACATTTCACCTGTGGTGTTCATCGAACACTCTAAATGATGATTCGATAAGGCTTCGCCTCTTTCAGAGGACGTTAACGGGTCCAGCGGCTAAATGGTATATAGAATTGCCTAGAGCTTCGTTCGACAATTTTAGCTCCCTCGCCACGACATTCTTAACCCATTTTCAATTACCGATAAGGTATGAAACGGGAACAGAGATATTAACCAACTTCAAACAGACAACCGCTACTCATATATCAGATCATATACATGAGTGGCGACGTCGACGAAGAATGGTTAAAACATACGTTCCTGATCAGCTGTTAGCTGAGTGGTTTATAAAGTCGTTACTTCCGGCCATAACGGAAGATGTGGCGAAGGGGGGAGTCATAACAGAAGAGCAAGTTATTGCTCGTGCACAATATCTGGACTTAGTTTATACTCAGTCCGGCATGCTCTATGACAAGATACCAGATGCCCCTAGACCAGAGTTTTCAATTCCTCCTCCTCCTAAATCGAATAGTGACCCTCATGCCAGCGATGGCGTGATTGGCACGGCAAACGCGAATCCGAGAAAGGCCAACCCCAAGAAGGCCCGTAAGGATTCGAATCAAAATGCGCAAGAGGAAATTCTTGCTTCGGAAATAAATGCCATATCGGCGGATAAGGGCAAAGAAACCAATCAACCAGGAAGAAAGAAGAAGCAAAACAAAGAGAAGAAGAAGAAACAAGGGGAGTCATCTCATCGAAAAACTTCTTCAAGCCCTCCTCGAGATAGGAAACCACCTTTTGGGTGTCAGATATGTGATGAAGATCACTGGACGAGAGAATGTCCATACAAAGCAGAGCTTAAAAGATTCTTTAAGAGTCCGCAAACCTCAGCTGTGTTAACTGATCTGTTTCTGAATCGAGGAACAAATCTAGTTGATAGTGGAAATGCTTCCCCGTCGCAAGTTCTAATGTTGTCAATATCTAAGCAACAAAATGATGCTTTGATTTCGACAAGGAACAAAGATTACGGGAATCCTCAACTGTCGAACGGCAAGGAAAAAGGTCAACCAAGCAGTTCGACAACAACTTCGTCAGAAGTTGTACCACCTATAATTCCTGAATTAACAATAAAACCGCCAAAGGGAGTAGTACACAAGTCGACATTTAATCCTCGCGCCAGAGCAGCGCAGCATTATAACATAGTGGAAGATTTGGCCCAATCGCCATCCGCTATGTCGACTCTTGAAGTGCTACAAAATTGTCCATCCCAAAGGCAGGCTTTGTTATCAGCTATTGGTGGGGTTGATCCCAAGGATTCCAATCTTGTATCTTTTGATCACAAAGGATACGATCCTCAGTTACCAGCTCAACTAGCTTTCCTTATACAAGTGAAAGCCCTCAACAAAACTGTTCATCGAACAATTATTGATGAGGGGGCATCGACATGTATTATGTCGATGAGTTGCTGGAAAACATTAGGATCTCCAACCTTGTCGTGATCATCGACAACATTAAAAGCATTCGACGGAAGGACATATACCCCGTATGGTATCCTTAATAACTTGAAAGTTGAACTAGGGAGAAAAACAGTAGAAATAGATGTTGAAGTCATCGATGGGAACCTTGACTACAACATCCTACTGGGAAGACCATGGATTTATGCCATGCAAGCTGTTGTGTCAACCTATTTTAGGAAAATCGCATTCCCTTTTCAAGGAGGGATTACGATCGTTGACCAACAAAACTTCCTCCCTAATGGTTCACAAGTTACAGGAAGCATTCCTATGATTCATGGAAGCACATGTTCGCTTCAGAATATCGGAGTAGGCCTACTAAAAGACCCTACATTAATGGGGACCTTCGCCCTTCCACCACTATTCATTGTGGGATAAGTGGCGTCAATAGGAACCTACAATATGATATCTTCCGCACAAAAGATGTCAGAAAACGATATCAGCATGGATCATGCAAAGGTTTTGTCCCCAAGCCCAATAGAAGTATTGTAGCAATCAATTTTCTTGGCCTGGGGGGCAACCCCAAATGAACGCTCATCAAGCATTCGGGTAGATAGGTCTAGAGAATATGGTACACCTTTAGATCCTTGGTCGAGAGTGCATGGAACCGACAAAGGAATTATCGAATCAATGATGATTGAAGGAAAACCATGGAATGAATACCACCATCATTCCCTTTTTCCAGATTGCGAAGAAGATACTCAAGAAGACCTCTATCACCCTTCAGTCTTTGAATTCCTCTCAAATACTGTAAATACAGTGGGCTCCGAGGACATTTCTTATCTCGTGTTGACCTCGTTAAAAAATGAAACAAAAGATCATGAGGATAGTTCTTTTACTATGTCAACCTCATTAAAAAATGAAACAATCCCCTTTCCAAATCTCAAAGGTAAACCTTCATTCCAACCAACAAAGTTGAATGCAATGAAGCTTGGGGGGCATGCACCTCGATTTGCGTTGTTATGCTGGGGGCATGCTATCTTATCTTCGAGCAGTTTTAGCATAAAGTTCATGCTCGTTAAAAAATAAACGCAAGATCCGAGCAATTTTAGCGCATAGTTCATGCTCGTTAAAAAATAAACATAAGTTTGAGCAGTGTTCAAGCTCGTTAAAAAATGAACCCATCCCGGTAAATGACCTTGGTAAATGTGACCCATCAGCCATAAAAGAAAAGCCTTGGTCGTGTTTGTGCACCGTCACCTCCACCGTTCATTTGGCCGATCGTTCACCTCCATATGATTGTTTACCCATTTTGAGGAACAGCTGTGAAGAGTGATTTCACTAAGCCATCCTTGTGACACTGCCGTGATTGGAATATTCCAAACCTGTACCTGGAATCTGCTGCTGCCCTGTTCATCACTCATTCCTCAAAAGACGAGTCTTCTTTGAGCTCTTTTCAACTAACTCGTAAAATATGAAAAGATAGCCGAGTTTTGGCCTACCCGCTCGTTAAACGACCGGAAGAGCTATCCCTCCTCTAGATTTTAATCTTTTTGGACCTGAGGGATTATTGCACAAAAAGATCGAGCGCTTGTTTTGTTCGGCTCGTTAAAACTATCGAAAATTCATCCCTTCTGTATTGTTTTATACTTTTTCGGACTTAAGGGATTAGATGACGAAAAAGGAATTATGGAGTTAGCTTTTTGTACCTTTTCAGACTCTAAAAATGAAAAGGACCGAGTTATCCTTGTCGTTAGACTCGTTAAATTCATTAAATAGCGACAAACTTGTCTCTAGACGAGAACGAGTTTCCCTATCGCTAGGCTCGTTAAAACATAGCGATGGGCTTGCCCGAAGGGCAGGTTATAGAACAAGCATATGTTATCCTCCTCAAGCTTGACAAAAATAAATAGGTACTGGTCAGAAATAACTGGGGAAAAATTGGGAGCAATAAGAAAACTTTGATGGTAGCAAGTCGCTCTTGAACATGACACCTTTCCTCCGTACATCGGGTTGGGTTGTCTCATTCACCGGTTTCATCCATGGTCCTCGCCATACCATCCACATTTGGGGTAATGCTACCGATCCATCGCATCAGTGTCGTTATATGTTCAAGAGAAGTCGTTTGAAAAGTGTCAACCAGGTCCCATCCACTACCATACATTATCCTTCATTCATTCATGACCGCCACCCTGAATCATATTTCACAGTCTGTTTTCACCTCATCAAAATCATTAGCTCCGTTCCATGTCATTGATGTGGGATTCATTAAGGCCCTCCTTTGACGGATCGCTCCTTGTCGACATCAGCTCATTATCCAAGGAGTTGATCTAGGGACAACCCCTTCAGTACTTTGAAGCTTGCATGCCTCAATGGAAAGTTTCTCACTTCCAGCGACAGGTATACATCAATGACCTTCGACCAGAAGATTTTGCGTGGTGGTCGACGCCAAGTCCTTTATTCCCACCACGTTAATTGTACTGCCGTACCTTGAGAGTCATCATCCTTATCGGTGATTCCTCTCGCACTTGTTAACGGTTTACATCATTGACCGGTAATCAAGCGATGTCTTTCCATGTTCGACTTCAAGAAATTCTCACATGGATCGACTTGTACATCGAGTGAAGATCGGAAGAGTTTGAAGACCCCGGATCTAGTTTCATCCATCCAGGCTGCGATATATATTCAAGAAATAAAGACATTGACATGTACAACATTGCAGCAGATAATCCTCCTTCAGAAAGGATGATGATTTCAGCAAATCATCAGTCTACCATCAGACGATTGTCTGTTCTATGTACAGAAAAATGAATTTATAAAGTTGAGCATGGGAATGCCCGACTCAGCTAGATTATGAAAGCAGAATAAAAAATAATGTATTGTATTGTATTGTATTATAGGTCTCCAACCAGCGATGAATGAACTTTGGATCCCCCTTGATAAAGCATTTCGTTCGTAAACAAACTCATACTTTAGGGGGCAACTGTTATAGACATTTTTGTGCCTTGCATCAGTGAGCATGAAATGTCCATAAGAACAGGGATCCAAAGTCCCTAAACATGTTGTTCCTACCCCTAAAGGAACAAAAGCAAGAAACTACAGCAATTCTCAAAGGTTCTCCACTGAAAAACACTCAAAACAGGACAATTCTGGAATCATGTCAACTGCTCCACTGAGCATCTGCGCTGAATGTCAAGTGCTCCATGGTGTACCTACGTTGAAATGCAAAAGCAACAAAGGCTACCTGCGCTGAGCGTACTTGGACAAGTGGCAGGCTCGTTTTTCAATGAGTCATTGCTCAGGAAGCTTCCAAAATGACACTTGCATCAAGGAATTCGACTGGTGATGAGTAAGAGGCTCTGTTTCTCCAAGTGGAAGCAAGATCCTCCAAGTGGACTCAAGAACTGAAGAAGAACTGGAGTAAGAGAGGACACAAGGCAGCTTCACACCAGTTGCAAGCTGACTCATCCTTTCTCCAAACTCCTATATATGGATCTCTCTCCCATGAGATCCAGAGGCTGGAATGTTGTAATAGTATTGAATTGCTGCTAGTTTGTGGTCAGAATCATTGGATGTTTATGCTTTGAAAGGGGGAGAAGACTGGGATTTCATTTGCTGGGAGGAGGCGCTGGATTGGAGCCCTCTGGGTTGTAACTCTTCTCAAACCCTTCTACTTATCAATAAAGTTATCTGATTTGCTCCTATATGCTGGTGTTAATTTGATGAATGTTTTCATTGGTATATTTGATTTATCTAATCCTGAATCATTTGTGAATATGAACATGTATCTTTGAGCTGTGTTCTTGTAGATGTTCTTGTGATCTCACAGGTATTCAAGTAGCTGCTCTCTTGAAGCTGGGCAAGTGGGAAGATAAGGAGCTGCAAACACTCAAAGAGGAAGAGGACTTCTGATCGAGGGACAAACGCAAGACATCGGTAGGTTCCTCAATCTCCTTCTTTTTCCTTTCACAAAGGAAGTAAAATCTAGATAACTGCTTTCGTTTGTTGCTAAAGTACTATCACACTTTAGGTGGATAGGATCGTCCTAAATAGGCATTTTTCCCCACAACAATGGTTGTACCAGGTCAGGACATACTTCAAAGAATTGAGAGTAGCGATCAAAACCACCTCTAATCAAGTGGCAGTTGGCAGCCAGCGTGGAACGACAAGGGCCTCGGTGAAAGTGCACTGACCGAGGCCCATGGAGACTGCACGGAAGACGAAATTAGCCCCTGGGAAACCGAATCGGGAAATTGAGGGATTTTTTGATGCGTGATTAGCACTAGCGCTAAGCACTGGGCAAAAACCCTCAAAAAGGAGGGGCCCTAAGTGCTCGGTCGCATGGGAGCTAGGAAAACCGTGGGGAAAAGGGCTAAAGGCTAAGGTGGGACTCGGGCTCTAAAAGCCAACGGTATTCATCAGGGCATCGTTGGGCGGTAAGCAGATTTGGTGAAAATGGAGTGATTCCACTTAGCGCTTGACGCGTGGCAAGTAGAGGAGAGAGAAAACCACCGCTCATCGTGTGCTAATGGTCGAGCAAGACAACCGCATGAGATGAGCAGATGGCATTGGATTTGGGGGATCCAGATCTAATAGCTGATATCGCACCCGACAGTAAGACTGAATTTAATGAGGATTAAGCCGCGATATAAAATAATTTGAGGTCCAATTTGACTGCAAAGGTGGCGGATGACTCATTCCACGACGTAACTGAAGAACCAAATCGACGAAGCAAGTTGGCACAATTCACAGGAGGACAAGTGGCTGCACCCAGTGAGTCTGATGATGACACTGAGACAGGGAACTCCAAGTGAAGCTGTAGCAAGCGATCCGACGGAGTTGGAAGAGGAATCGAACAACCATGAGCTTGAGTAGCTTTAAAGCCATACACAGACTAGCAGAAGACACACACACATTCACGAAAGAATAGAGAAAGTAGACTGAGAGAGAAAAAAGTAGTGAGAAGACAGAGGGCCAAGTTGACCAAAGGTAGCGTCGAGCACCAAAGAGCTTGAAAAATTCGAGCCATCCCTGAAAGGGATCTGTTAGGACTGAGCATCACATTGGGCTCCTTCCATTGTAGACCCGAGAGGTCGAAAAGCTCGTAAGGACAAGAGTCTATGTACTCTAGTGGCTTGGGGAATCCAAGAAACACCCTGCCAAGTTGTCCTATAACAAGAGACTCATATTGAGCTCCTTCTTTGTAATTCTCTACATTAAGACACAATAAAAGAAGGCCACCACTGAAATTTGGACCGGAGATGTAGCCCTGGAGGATAGGGTGAACTCCTTATTAATTTCTTATGTTCTTATATTTGCTTATTGTGTTTCTCTGCTTTCTTCCATTTTCAAGTGTCTATGTATTTGCAATCTAATCGATCCGTTGCTTAAATAACCTAGACACACACCAACACATGAGTCTGTAATACCTCCAATTAATAAATTCTTAAATGAGATCACTCATAGGGTGATTATCAGATCAATGCGATGCGATAAGAGTTATAATACCATCGCAGTTTCACATCTCGCATGTTTCGCAATGACCTTTTTAAAGCGGGCCCCTTTATGAATGTTGTTATGAGATGCGAGACTTTAAGCCGAAAAATCTTAAGGACTTAGTTTATGTTGGATTTTCTGATAGTTTCGCATAGAGTCCTTACTTAATCACTTTTCTTGATTTTGGAGGGTTAGAAAGTTCTTTTGGTGGGTTTAAATCATGCTATATGCATGAAGGTTAGTTTCTAGTATTTTTTCTAAAAAGAGGGTTTTGATTGTTATCTTTGCTTTATTCCAAAAAATAAAACAAATGCCTAAATGTTGAGTTTTGTTTTTTGGATAGATGTTTTGAGGATCCCCATTTATTAATGTAATATTAACTATTATCATTAATGAATGGGGGGTTGTTGAATACCACAACAAGCCCCAAAAAGACATAATTATGATTTCTCATGGAATTTAGGGTTTTCTGTTACTTAGGCTGGCATTTTACTAGTTTTCAAGAATAGGATTTAATTTTCAATTCTGATGCCTTCATCCTTGCATTAGATTTCATAAAGTTTTCACATTATTCTAGAAGTTTTCCCGTGCATGAAATAAGAAACTAGCTCATGAAATTATGTTTTCTTTAGTTGATTGAATTTTTTTCTTGTTTAACATGATTCATGGATAAATGTCATTGATTGATGCAGTGTAGGAGTTCCAGTAGTGCAAAGGGATTTCATGACGAACAACCCCATCCTAACCTCATCCATCCATGATTATCACTTTTTCCACTAATTCCCTCACCAAATTCATCATTCCATAAGAACACTTCTCCAAGTTTTTTGAGCAAATCCAAACATCTCAAAAACTCTGTTTTGAGCTCTGAAGGAGTCCTAGCCACTGCCTTGCCTCATTTCTCCCACCATTCACCTTCCCTAAGCCCCACACTACCTTCCAACTCCATCCTCTTTCTCTCAGTCAGATCCTGTAGGAATACAGGGGATCCTATAGGAGCATTAGGACATCCTATAGGAGGCATTAGGACATCCTGTAGGTCGACTTGTAGTGGCCTGGTTTGAGGTTGAATTGTGGAAAAATCACCTAGGAATATTGGAGAATACCCCTACTTTCCTCCCAGCTCACCTGACCATTCAACATCATCCCTAATCCACCTACCACATCACCAAGAGAAGTTACCATTCACATTTTCACACAAAAAGGAAGAAAAGGAAAAAGGGTTATTGTATTTATTTACATGCACAGCAATACAATGTTTGGATGTTTGAAATTGCATGCCTAGGATAGTAAGATTACACACATGTTAACTCAACATTCTTTTGAAGCAAATCCTCTTAGCAGTTAGTTAGATGAATGGTGTGCTTAAGCATTTGATTTCAGTCTTTTCCTTACTACAATAGAAAAGATTCCATTTAGTGTAAATTTCCCTTTTTCTCATTGGTAATCAAGCTTCTTATGAATCAATAGAGGGGCAGTTTGAGAAACCATAGTGGTCTATCACCAGTTTAGCAGTGAAAAAGAGAGGACCCATCACATCTACTTGTGTATACATCACTATCACCTCCAAGTTTGTACGAACCCTGGGTTGATAAAGTAACATTGGTAGCCATAGAAGTTGCAGCATTCTTGCTGCAATACTGGTGCTCATCAGAGAGATAGATTGTACTAGTGCAGGAATTATTCAGGTTGAACAAGCATTGTATTTCCTTCTCAAACCTTCTAGTTAATGCAATATAGATAGTTAGGTTTTTTAGTAGTTTCTTTCCCCATAGAAATATTGTGTTATGTGTGATTGATATTCTTCATTTTTTGCTTATTGTTTTCATCGATCAATTTTGGTTTCCACTGAAGAGTAAAGTAGATTATTATTTTTTGTTTTAGCATATCACATAAGATGTTGAATCTACAATAAAAATATATAGCAAGAACAGAATTTACGCTAATGGCTCTCAAGGAACTATACTTGTGGTAAAGAAAAAAATGTTATGCTAATGTTTGTAGAAAATTAAAATAATCATTTTAGCAAAACTAAGATAAATAAATATGTGATTCTATAATCAATCAAATAGTAGTGAAAACTTCTTCGTCAATTCCTCTTCATTCACTTGACCGTGCTAAATTGACTAACTAAGATGTTCTGCAAATAACTAACATGAAATCTTAAAGAATAATGCAAAAATATTGCTCATGTCCATTTTACAAGAAATCATATATTTCTATAAGAAGACCTATAATTCGAAAGAAATTCAAAAAATGATATAAATGTATCAAATAAATTAAGGAAATATGAAAGCAAGTGCATGGAGCTAATTATAACTCATGGAAACTATGATCAACACAACAAATAAGAAATATTATGTTCAAGCACATATAGGAATAGTATATTATGCCAGTATCATTTTACATCAATAGCTTAAGGACGAATGTGGAAATAAGGAAAAAAATGTAAAATAAAGGTTCAAAAGTGCCTATGGTGGCCCCTCCCCAAGGTGATGAGGAACTTCGAAGAAAATCATCTCAACAAACTTGCAAAAATATTTGTATTTTCATTAATGGAAATCTATCATTAGAGAGATGGAAATGTAAAAACTTAGAAATATGCAGAATAACAATATGATTTACTTCTTTGGAAAAAGGAAGTCCCTCCTATTGGTTTAAGTTTGCCTTCTTATACAAAATGTGAGGGAGAAGCATCCTCAATAGAAGAATCGTATTAATTGTTATGTTAGGTTTGTTGCACAACTACCTTTCCTTTAACTATTGATAGCTTTGACTTTTAGTGATCTTGTAGGTGTATATTGACAATCAAGGGGAGATGACCACCATGTTTCTAGTAGGCTACTAGAGCAGGTTGTTTTCTTAAAAAAATTGTCCACATTAGGATGCTAAGGCTACCAAAGGTCACAGAAATCACCAGTATGGATAAATGTCTTAGGTACACATTTCAACATAAGCAATGACATGTAAACTAGAAAAATTTTCAATAATCAAGGTTATAAATACATGTATCCCTAGGTGAAAAAGTTTATAGATGGGCCTTTAAATGTAGAATTAAAGGTTCCATCAAAGTTCTTTTGTTATATTATTTTCATGCTTAAGAAACACCCTCTCAAACATCAATTCTTCACCTTATTCTTGTCAAAGGGTGATTTTTTTTAACCCATAATGGTTTCTTCATTCACTTGTATAACTTATGTTCAGGCTTCACTTCTTCTTCATGCGTTATGATTTTCTAAATTTGTAGCAAGTAATATTATACTAAATCATTTTCCTCTTCCAAATCATATACCTCCTATAGTGTCATTTAATCCTTTATTTCTTGGGCTACTAGTAGATTCATTTTCCTTTTCATTGTTTCTAGTAGTACTTTCTCTACCCCTACCTCTCAATTCCTTTTCTAAAAAAAAATCTTGTTCTTTTCTATCAATTGTTTCCTCCATGCTCAAGAATATTTGATAGGATTCCTCTATATTCTAAAAAAATGTGTGCTCATATCATCTTGAATTTAATAGTTTAAGTTATTCATGTATCTCACCTCTCTTTGATACTCTAGTTCTTTAATCCCTAATCTAAGTGACAATATGAAAAATTCCTCAATGTACTCTTGGAAAGAAAATTCATTTTTCCTTAGATTATGTAACTTTTAACACAAATTATGTTGATTATTAGCATGTAACAATTTCTCCTTATTTTTTCTCACCATATTCCTCTAGGTTATAATCTTCTCAAATCGTTTATCTACCCTATAATTTTGTAGTGTATCCCACAAGTTTGAATCATGCCCTTTAACTTTGTCATGGAAATTCAAATGTGATTTGGGTCCTAAATGTTATCATACTCAAAGTATCTTTCAACCTCCAATATCCAATCAATTAGAGTCTCAGACATTAAGCTACCATCATAACATGAAACCTCCACCTTTGTGCTACTTCTATCCTTCAAAAAGGATATCAAACATATTTCTAGGGCCACTCCTCAACATTTTTCTCTTCTTCAATCTCATCTTCCAACTCTAAGATTGCTTCAACATCGTAACTCTCCCTATTTTCCATATCATCTATTCTCCCTCTTAATTCCTCCAAGTCTTTGTTCCTTGGGGTGAAAAGGAAACATATACTTTATGAGCTTCCATGTTATAAGCATATTAATATTTCCCACTTATTAGACCCCATGTATATACTAAAAATTGTTCCATCTTCTTTATGGAAGAAAATATAATCAAATAAAAGTGAAAAATTGGCTACAAGGATGAATATTATTTCTTCAAAGACTAAATAGAGGCATTGGCTAAGTAAAGAAATTAGGGAAATTTGGCCCCTCTTTGTCTTCTAAAGAAATTGATTTCCCATGGGTTTTTAAAAAATATGATCTTTCTATGGAAAATGATGTTATATTGGGTGTGAAAGTACCTAATTTTTATAGGTTGACTCTATGATGATGCTTCGTTGTAGAAGGACATTTTTAAGGGTCAAATCACATGCCCATATGAAGCTTCCAAGTGCATTTATGTCAAATACATGATTCCTTTTTCATAGTGTTTTCTAAAATATGATATGCACTCATAGCTTCATGGAAATTAATTGTTTGTATATCTATTTTGTAGTGTCATTATCTTTTCCTCACACATGGTTGTGTGAACCATGACTTCTCCTATCACTAGTGACATGTCATATTCAAAATTATCTGCATTTTTATTTTGTATCACATCAAAGAAGATTCTGCATATTTCTAGAATTTCATGATGACATCAAGAGATCGTTCAGATTGCTATTATATTTGAGAAGAAACTACCCAGAAGTGTAATGGACTTGTAGATCCATTTTATATTCACCTACCTAATGAAGTTGAATCAGTTATGGTTTTCGCATATCATTTTATGTCTTCCTAGAGAGATACATGGAAAAATTAAATGGGTTTGATAAAAAAAAGTGAAAAACCATAAGGCTTTATGGTAGAGGGATGCATGGTATACTAGTCATTCTATTAGGCTAATGAGTACATCAAGAAAATTGATGGAACACTAGGAGCAATAGTTTGGGATAGCCAATAATATGGTGACAAAAGGGAAGGGGATATACTCCAAACAAACAAAAAAAGGCACATGATAAATAGTAAGTCACTTATTATCAAAATTATAGATAACAACTAATTGCACCATTTTGAAAATAGTTTGAAAATGGATTGCATATAATGAATCAATATATACAAACACATGTTAGGTTGTAGCTCTCACTATGTTTTTACTTTGATGTTTTTAGGGGGTTTTACCTCACTACATTAAAGGGTTGTTGAATATTTAGTATGATATCATCGAGGTGTTGAACTCAAATCTTTAAGGAAGAATATTCATATAAATTGAGTATATTAACATTAAGTACACTATAGAGCTTTGTTTGGAGACCAAATTGAGTTGGAATGCAAGATCATTATTTAATGTACTAAGTATCAACAATTGTTTTGGAAGAACCTCATTTGTGATGTGATCTATTTTTATCAAGCTCTCATACACCAAATTTCCCCTTGATTTGAGCTATTTGAACTTAATCCTTCCCACACGAGTTTCATAAACTAAAGTACTCACACAACCTCCTTATTGTAAATGTAATCCCATATTTTAGACAAATATTCATATGAGAAATTGACATAGTAAAATAATAATCATTTATACAAGGAAAATTTTAGGGGCTTAATTTCACAAATGGGTTAATTTTCTGTGCTTTTACCCCCATAAAATATTTACTCATTTCATTTTCTTTTAGAAATGTTTAGCCCAAAATTTATTAAAAAAAAAATATTTTCCCTTAAAAATAACTAAAATCTCATAGAGACTCTACAAAATCATTAGAAATTTAAATAATTTTATCAAAATATCCCTAAACATTTTATAGTTTTCATATTAATAATTAATTTTACATTTTTTCCTTGGAATTTTCCTTAAAATTGTAAGTAAGAAAATCACATTATTACAATATTGATTCAACAACAAATTATACTCATAAAAAATCCTTTTTAGGCACACAATACAATAGGCAAAGAAATTTGATTTTCATAAAGCAAGTTATAAATACTGAATGCCAAGAAATAATTATTAATTGACTTCAAAATATTCATATATTTCCTCTAAAGAGACCATAGATTTGAGATGGACCTCTTATCTCACAAAAAATGAGCCTTATGCACCACTTTGGTGTTTAATTGAATTGTGACATTAAAATTAGAATATTATCATTATTATCAATTATGACATAATTTTGTTTGCTTAATATTTATGTAAATTTATGAAACTCTTTTAAATTAATATTTTGTAAATATAAAACTTGCAAAACATAAAAATTAAATTTAAAAAATAATACTAATAAGTTTATTTAAAAATTGGCAATAAATGCCCACAAGGTGTAGACTATGGTGATGGGGTGTACTGTTAAGTCATTCTCTGATGTGAAGATCACATGTTTGAAACTCTATGGGAAAAAATCCAATCATCTTAAGGGTTGGTGTGGCCTAGGATGAGTGCGATTCCGGGTGATTTTGACGACGTAAATGCCCCTCAGTCATAGTTTCTCAAGCCAAAGGTCAAGCCTGATGTAATATTTGATGAAGTTAGACCACTTGACAAAAAAGAAGAGAAAAAAATGAGGATAAATCTTTTATTATGTATTTTATTTTATTAACTGAGTGACTTAACTCATTATTTAAAGATATATGATTATCTCATATTAGATTACATCAATTTGTAATGGTATATCTAAATATTTACATTTGCGAAATTTTAAAACATTTTATGTAAAATTTTAGTTATATTAAATACTCTTGAAATTTTTATTATTATTATTATTATTATTTGGTTAATGTTAAATCTATGTCTCGTACTATTAATCTAAATCCTAAACTATAAGACGATTTTACAATTTCACAAAATTAATATCACTTTATATATGTGTGTGTGTTAATTTTTTTGGGATAAAAGTGTGTGTGTGTGTGTGTTTATATATATACATTTTTGTATAATTTTATCCAAAACATATATATGTTAACTATTTATTAAGTTTCTATCCTTATATTTTAATTTTTGTAAAATCAATTTCATATGGGGGAGAGGCTTCTATTGTTGTGCAGGGACCAATAGTTGTTATAGTACTAGTCCCACAAACCTATCAAGACATGAAAAAAAACATTCATAATTTAAACATAAATAGATAATATTAAGTTATTAAATTATATCCAAAATAGAATCATATATTGATTGTGCTTACAACTGTCCAACACTAGTCTTGAGTATCACAATTTGATAAAACATCCAATCCCAAGTACCTCTAGGTCTAATTTAGAAAACAAGACAAAATATACTTGCAAACATTCCATTCCATACTATCCAATAGTACACATACAATAGTACAAAATGGATAATCAATTACCAAATAAATGACTAAAATTTAATATAAATGACCATTTTTTTGTCAGTGACCAGTAGTAGCTAATTTACAACATCTTATAATGCGAGGAACTTCCTAGTCATTTTTAGCTTAGGCATTGATTGGTTGTCTCAATGTTATCATCTACTAGTATATTTAGTCATTAATTGCCACAATTAAAGACCAAATATATAACAAAATATATTACTATATGATCACCTGAGAAAACCAATTAATGACCAAAGAAATATAACCAAAATGTTGGTTGTGTTATAAGATACTGTAAATTAGCTACTAATAGTCATATATATGCAAATTTTAGTCATTTTCTGAAACCAATTAATGGCCAGAGAAATATGACTAAATTTTGGTCGAGTTATAAGACACTGTAAATTAGCTACTAATAGTCGTATATATGCAAAATTTAGTCCTCATTTGCAATCATAAATTTATCATTTTTGGTAGTCATTTATCGGTTTTTGGTAGTTTCATATTCATTATATATACGAATAATTTAGTAGTTTATATTCATTTCATTTACTTTCATTAATAATCATTATAAATGACTAATTTAGTCGTATATTCATTTTTTTGTGTTTATTATTAATCAATATAAAATACTAATTTAGTATTTTTAGATTGATTTTATGTGTTCATTATTAATCAACATAAATTAATTTGTATTATTTTGCGACTAAATTTAAAAAATGTCATACAATGTGCATGTTGATCTAATATGAAAACGAAAAGTTGCATATGTTAATTAGAATACTAAACAATATCAAGTGCAACTATAAATAATTTCAACCACATAAATTATATTATATGAAATGTTAAATTATTACAATATGAGTTTCCAACTTAATATTGGCTGGACTACAATTTACACATGAAATTATTTTCATCGCTTCAAAACATTATCATTGTGTTGTCAAGGCAATGCGGGTGAATTCACCAACTTTGAAGACTTGAACGTCAGTTTCTATGTGTGTGTCTTATGTTGGATATTGAATCTAAGGGTATCACTAGCTCGGTTCTCTTCTCTCTCTTTTTTTGCATTTGTCACTCCATTGTTATTTCTCTCAACCTCTTTCTTCAATTCCTACTTCTTACCTTCAATACTGAGTTCCTTTTCTGAAAACAAAAGAAGATAAAATACAGAGTGTAAGACATGAAATACAATGAGCACTAGAATATAAACTAAAGTAGACTATAATGAGTTTACACGACTTATACCTCAACATCATCAATGTCAACGCCATTTTCCCCATACAAGTAAGAAACTCGAACAAGTTTCCTTCAGTTGGGAAATAGTGTCCACTATAATGTGGTCAGATGGCATGTATAAACAAAGAATATAAAATGCAACCTTATAAAATAACACCTTAGTAACTTAATATTCAACCTTCAAAGAAATCTTAGGCACAATCATGCCAACTAGGTTACATGCTAAAATCTCAAGTTATAGATATGATGTGAAAAAAAATAATATGAGGTATGATTTTTAATCCTTGTCATTTTATTCGCAATGACATTTCATTTTCTAATGCATGAACTTGTTCAAGTATATAAACAAAATGGGGCAGCTCAAATAACAACATGGAAGTAAACTTTTCTGATAATAATGAAAATATTTTAACACAAAATAGCTATAAGGATTCCAATCAATATCGTGTAATAATAATTTCATCTTCAAGCTTTGGTTGTTGTTTAAATTGACATGATACAAATTATTTTCAATTTCCTAGTTAAAAGACAAAACAAAATTAAAAAAAAAACGTTCAAAATATAATCAAACAATAAAGAGAGAATATCAAGGAATGGACATTGCAATTATAAAAAAAAAATATTTACCTATCCATCGATGTCTTGTTTGGCATTCCTAAAACATTTTCTTTCCCAAAATAACCAAGAGGTGAATGAATCACAACATTAAAAACCATAGGAATCCCTACTAGAAACATTTCCAAAGTCCATGACTTAGGTTCCTGAAGGGTATCTAACACCAAATGAATCCTATCCAAGACATGCTTTGCACTGTCTCCCCATCCTTTTTCCAATCGCACTTCCTGTAACCTGCCCACAGCAGAGTCAAGTTACAATGAAACGAAGACATTAGCATTTGATTTTATCTTTTATATCTTTAAAATTTGAATATGATTTGTTTCATGAACATATTAATTCATATTTAAAGTCTTCCTGACATATGAGAAGGTATCAATCAAGCACGACATCAGAAAAATCGATCTCAATGAGGTACTCAAACAATTTCTACAATATCAATATTTTTCTTTCTATGATATCTTGGGTAAAAAAAAACATATATGCAAAAGAAAATTCCATATATTACTTATGTTCAAACTCTGTATATGGTGTATTTTTAGGCAACTTTTCAATATTTTCCTCTGTCTCTACCAAAGCGAACTGTAGCTTGGTTAAATTCTCTAAACTTTCATTTAACATCAATTTTTGCAAGATAAATGTCACACGTTATTATTTACCATTTCTCAACATGCTACATATGATAAATTGAAAGTCGCATAAAACCCAGAGCAAACCATTTTCTAACCAAAACAAACAAACAAACAATGCCTCTAATAATACTTCATTCTAATATCAGTAAATGAAAATAATGTGAACCATTTTTGCTACTTGACTTTTCCTGTTTTTGTTATGAAAGTGCTCGAGCTTTAGGAACCAACAAATTTGAGGGAAATTGTAAATGTGAAAAAAATTAAGTTGACCTTTACATAATTCTTCACAATGAGGTGAATGATGCCATTTTTGGATGTGGTAAATATCGTAATAAGAAATGGCCACATTGGAGGCAAAGAATAAATATAAAAAATTGTGGACATGGCATGCATTCTAATAAATTTCATTGCAATGACTACCATGGGCCTCCATGGGTTACAGGTCCTTAGTATGTTAGTCTTGATGATGAAAGAGAGATGGCAATGATAAGTATGGGTGGTCCTAGTTTGTATGGTTGATATCTTCAAACCAAGGTCGACATCTTAATGAACCTAGGTTCTGACATGGTAAACCTAGATCTGGTCCTCACCCAATTTCATTCCATCATACTTTTTCAAGACTCAAGAGGACATAATCATCCTTCAACTTATAATAGGGTTGTTTTTGAGGTTATAGATAAAGCTTATCCAAAGAAAATGGATTTTTGGGCTCCAAGAGATATGGATAATTTAAATGATAACAATCATATTTTTTTTTCCCAAGATTCAAATGTAGGGATACATTTTGCAGATTTTACTAATAGATAGAATGAGAGAAATAATCCACAAGGAACATCTATTGGTCATTGTGATTAGGGAAATAATAGAGATAAAATAGTTGTGCTTAAGGCTGATAAAGGAGGGGCAACTATTGTTTTATATAAGGAGGATTACATTCATAAAATGAATGGGCATTTAAATTGCGCTAGTTATAGAAGAATTAACTCCAACCCCATTCATAAGGTTATAAAACAGGTCAAGAAGGCTATCATGAGAATGAACCTTGAAGATAAAATGAAAAAGAGGCAGATTCCATCCTATGAGGTTATACCTCGAATTTATGGATTACCAAAAATTCATAAAGAAGGGGTCCCTCTTAGACCAATAGTCAAGACCTTTGGTTCCCCTACCTATGAATTAGCTAAATATATGGCTAAGATCCTGAAGCCTCTAGTTTGTAACAGAGACTCGTTTATAAAAGACTCCAATGATTTTGTGAAACTTATTAAGAAAGAGAGGGTGGATAAGGATGATATTATGGTAAGTTTTGACGTGGTTTCTTTGTTTACAAATATTTCTCTAGATGAAGCTGTTCATGTTATAAAAGAAGTCATTGATCCTGAAACAACAAAACTTGCAGAAATTTGTTTGCGTTCCACTTTTTTCAGTTTTCAAGACCATTATTATGAACAAATATCGGGAGTCACCATGGGATCCCCGCTCTCACCTATTGTCGCCAACTTATACATGGAGTACTTTGAAAGGAAAGCCCTTGACTCATACCCTTTGAAACCAACTTGGTGGAAAATATTTGTTGATGACACCAACTTAAAATGGACTCATGGCAAGGCTGAGCTGGAGAGGTTTTTCAATCATCTTAACTCTATATCATCCAAAATCAAGTTTACTATGGAGCTTGAAGAAAATGGTAAAATTCCTTTTCTAGATGTCTTGATCAGTAGAAAGGAGGATGGTACTTTGGGACACCAGGTCTATAGGAAGAAAACACATACAAAAAGCTATCTACATGCTGACTCATACCATCATCCATCGCAAAAAATTGGCATCTTAAACACTCTGGCTATTAGGGCTCTCAGAATTTCTGACTCTGATCACCTAAATGAAGAAATTAAACACTTAACCTCTGTTTCCAAAGACATAGGATACAAGGATTTTAGTAATAAGAAAGCTATAAAAAGAGCTCAAGATAAGGTCCTCTCCAGGGGTCCCCGGCAAAACATGAACGAAAATTGTGGGAAAGTGTACCTCCCATTCATTCAAGGGGTTACAGAAAAAATCGCAAAAAAAATAAGAAAGAAGGACATAAACACTCAGTTTACAACATGTGGAACAATTAGGCAGATGATGAGGTCAGTTAAGGATAACATAGATCATCAACAACTAAAGGGTGTGTATAAGATCGATTGCTCATGTGGCAAGAGTTATATTGGGGAAACAGGACGATCTTTGAAAACACGACTTAAAGAGCACAGAGCTAATATTAAGATGGGAGATCCTGTACATCAGCCCTTGCAGAACACTCATCCAAAACCAAACATCATGTGTGTTTAGAGGACAACATAATTATTGAAAGAGAGGATCGTTATCAAAAGAGGAAAATCAGAGAGGCTATCGAAATTATGAAATTTCCTCATATTCTCAACAGAGACAATGGAAATGAGATTAGTGGAAACTGGCTCCCCTAATTAGACATATAAATCCCTTCAGATCTTTCGAGGTGTAATATCACTAGTTCTTCCTCCCCGTTCCTTAATTAATAGCTGTCTTAAATTAATAGTTGTCTTAGTGATATTAAAAAAAAAGATAGGAATTAATAGTTATTTATTTGACATAATAACCATTTATCTTAAAATAGATAAATAAATGATTATTATTAATAATAACCAATATAACAAAATAAAAATTCTATTCTAGTGACTATAGATTTAACAATAGTTTTTAAAATTAACATTTTTGAAAAATTATTAAATTATTAAAACAAAAATTATAAATAAAATAAATAATTTACTCCTTTATTAATTAGGTACTTAGGGTTTAATTATCTATAAATAAAATAAAATAAATCTATAAATCATAAAAATAAAATAATTCAATCTTGCATCACGTTAGTATTTAATAGATTAATTTATTTGTTTTAGTAATAAATAAAAATAAATTTTGATTTTAAATTAAAATAAACTAATTATATTAAAAAGAAAAATTAAAATTAAAATTATCTACTAATTAAAACTAATTATAATAATAAATAAAAAAAATTAGAAACTAATCATACAAAATAAACTTATTACATTATATAAAATAAACTTATTACAATTATTTTTTATTCATTATCTCGTTAGATTTAATTAAGTTTATTATTATACACTAATTCATATTAGGTTAATTAAAATCAATTATATTAAAAATTAAATTAAATTAAATTAAATTAGAATAATTAAAACTAAAATAATTAAAATTGAATAATTTATATATGTAGGTTAGTCTTTGGATTTGTCAGCTTCTACTTAAATTTATCATTCTTTAGGTTTTTATATATATTCTGGTCGGAAGATTCTTCTCTCAATCTATCATTCATAATCTATCATTCATTTTCGGTCCTGATGATGGACCCCCTTTAGGGTTCGAAACGTCGACATAACGAACATAGTACTGTGGATAATCCAGATCATACGACTCTAAAAAACTACCAGAGAAGCTTAAAGTCTAAGATAATAAGACTATTTAGGTTCAAATCAAAGCTGGTGTTTTGAAGGCTAAATATTTTGTATGGATATCCATATCCTTAATATTAGGACATGATTAGCATGGCTCTAACTTGTCATGGACTCAATCTAGTCTAAGATATTTATCTGGTGTCTTTTGTTTCCCTTGTTGGATATACTTATGGATTTTTGGTTTTGAACAATTTTGAGGTGATACTTCCCACCGCTAGTGAGGGTAGACATCTATCCTTCTATCCTGGCCTTCTATATTCCCTCTTCTGGTAAATCCATAGTAGGTTGTCTGGAAGGTAGGGCATATTTGTTTTGCTCAAAAGGGAGGGATCCCTCTTTTTCAATTACTATTTTCTCCTTGTTTTCCTGGATATTAATTTGATCATCCATAACTTGCAACATAAGAAATTGCCAGTCAGTTCATTATATTTTAGTTCTTGCAAATGAAAATGACATATAATTCTTTACAAATGCAATGAAGACGGGCTTAAAATGAAAAATCCCAATATAAGTGAAGTTTTTTTTTGTTTCTTAGCTTACAAATTGGAACATTTCTTGGGTAATTGTCAGAGAATCAAACATAGGCTAAGAAGTGCTCTTACCAAGTTAAAATGAAAGATCTCAATATAAGTGAAGTGTTTTTTTCTTTTTAACTTACAAATTGGAACATTTCATGGGTAATTGTTAGAGAATTGAACATAGGCTAAGAAGTGTTCTTACCAAGTTAAAATGAAAGATCTCAATGTAAGTGAAGTGTTTTTTCCTTTTTAGCTTACAAATTGGAATATTCCCTATGTAATTGTCAAAGATTCTAAACTCGACTAGGAAGTGTCCTTACCAAGTGATAAAGTTTACTAAGATAAAAATGCAAGGTTCTAAGAGTGGTTACGATAATGGCTAAGTATCTTGATCTATTATATCATAAGCAATGCAGAATCTGAAATACATTGAACATACAATGGAATTCACAAATAACATGATTCACAAATACACAATTGTATGGTGGAAAACTCAAAGAACTTTATTAAATATGAAGGGAGAATTACAACCCAGCTGTCTGATCTAGCATCATCCTCCCAGCATCAAAGCCCTCTTCACCTCATGAAAAGTAAGATCACCCAACAATACAATGCTCCTTCTCAAAGACAAACTATCAGCACTTCCTTACAAATTACAAAATTCCAGCCTCTAGATCTCTCAGATGAGGGATCCATTTATAGATGTGTGCAAGGGTGTGAGTCATCTCTGGGTTTTTGATTAGTGTCATTCCACTTGTTGTTCTTGGTTCCACTTGGAGATTTCTTGGATCTCTTACTCATCCTTGGGTGAATTCAGAGAGGCAAGTGTCATAGGAGAAGTTTCTAGAAGATTCCATGAGCATCCACTTAGAAAACTGTCTCAGACATTTGTCCATTCTCACTCATCACACCCCACAAAAGGCCTCTTCAGTATGCATTGCACCTGGCTAGTGTAGGAGTTAGTATGCATCACAACCTAAAAATGGAGCAATCAGTATGGTCCAGTTTTGGCTAGTTCTGAGTGGTTTTTTAGGTGGAACTTTTGGGGAATGATGTAATCAGTTTACCATGATCCTTTAGGGTATGAAAGAACACTTTTAGGAGTTAAATAGCCCTAGTTTATCGAAATATAAGATTGGATTTGAAGTGCCCAAATATGTCTATAGCAGTTTCCCCCTAAAGCATGAAGTCATAAATCTTTGATGTCAGGTGAAATGCTTTATCATGAGGATCCGAGGTATTCGAACTGGAAGGTGACCTGTATAAGATACAATACAATACATCATCATCATATTATTTTCATGATCTAGCTGAGGCGAGCATTCCCATGCTCAGCTTTATAAATTCATTTTCATGTACATAAAACAAATAATCATTTGCAGTTGCAGACTAGTGATTCTTCATATGGAGAGACATCATCCTTGGCTTGGATGACCATCTTTGCAGCTTCTGTGTACATTTGATGTCTTTATATTCCTGAATATATCACAGCCCGGATGTATGAAACTAGATCTGGGGTCTCCAAACTCGTTCAATAATTTCCTGATGTACAAGTCGATCCATGTGAAAAAGATGTTCTGAAGTTGAACATGGAAAGACATCATCTGATTACCAGCCAATAATGTAAGCTGTTAATAGACATGAGAGGAATCATCGATAATGATAAAGACCCTCAAGGTACTACAATACAATTCAAGTGGTGTGAATATATGATCCGATGTCAAACACCACGCAAAATCTTTCGGTCGAAGGGCATTGATGTCAACCTGTCGCCGAAAGTGAGAAACTTGCCATTGAGGCATGCAAGCTTCAAAGTACTGAAAGGGTTGTTTCTAAGTCAACTTCTTGGATAATGAGCTAATGTTGACAAGAAGTGACCCATCGTAGGAGGGCCTTAATGTATCCCACATCCACAACATGAAACAAAGAAAATGATTTTTTGGAGGTGAAAACGATCTGACGACACAAGGTTTAGGAATGGAAGTCATGAAAAATGGAGGGTGAAGGTATTGCAGTGGATGAGGCATTTATTGGATGGCGAATTCTCAACTGAATGACTTCTCTTGAACATATCGGCGACACTGAAATGGATTGTTAGTGTTAACCCCAAAAGATGGATGGTGTGGAGGACTAATGGTGAAATGACTGGCAAACGGAATAATCCAACCTGACTCAATCATGGTGATGGAGTGAAAGTGTCATGTTCAAGAGCGACCAGCTACCATAAAATTCTTTAAGTTTTCTTCCCTTTTTCCCCTGTCATTGCTGACCAATACCTCTTTATTTTTTTCAAGCTTGAAGAGGATAACATATGCTTGTCCTATAATTCTCCCTTCGGACAAACCTGTTGCTATGTTTTAACGAGCCTAGCGACAGTGAAACTCGTTCTTGTCTAGGGGACAAGTTTGTCGCTATTGTTTTAACGAGTTTAACGACAAAGATAAATCGGTCCTTTTCATGTTTAGAGAGTTTGAAAAGGGGCGAAAAGGAAACTCCAACAGTTATTTTTCATAGCATAATCCCTTAAGTTCGAAAAAGGATAAAATAATACAAAAGGGATGACTTTTCAATAACTTTAGTGAGCTGAAACAGACAAGCGTTCAAAAATTTTCATGAGATAATCCCTCAGGTCTGAAAAATATTTAAAATGTACAGGAGGGATGGAATTTCCCCTTACCTTAACAAGCTGGAAAGGCCAATAGCTCGACAATATTTTTATATTTAACGAGTCTGAAAAGAGTTTAAAGGAGACTCGTTTTTTAGGAACGAGTGGCGTATAGGGTAGCAACTAGTTCCGGGTAAGTTTGGAACTTCTCAAAACATGGTGATGTGAAGAGGGTGGCTAACAGGACCACTCATCGCAGCTATTCCTCAAAAGGGTAAACAATCAAATGGAAGCATTTGATCGACCAAAAGAATGGAGGTGATGGTAGGAACACAACCAAGGCTCAAAATGCTGATAGCAGGGCAATCATAAAGATTATTTACCGAAGGTGGCTTCATTTTTTAACGAGCTTGAACTGAGGGGGAACATATGCTCAGTGGTAGGTTTATTTTTTAACGAGCTTAAACCATGTGACAACATGCTCATGGTGGTAGGTTTATTTTTTAACAAGCTTGAACCATGCGATAACATTGCTCATTGGCGGGTTTTCTTTTAACGAGCTTGAACCATGTGATAACATTGTTCGTAATCCACTGTATTTACAGTATTTGATATAAAATCAAAAACTGAAGGATGATTAAATTCACTTGAATAATATTCATTGTTATCTTGAAGGTGGGAACGATGGTGTTAATCTTCCCACAACATATCTCCTATCATCATCGACTGGATGATTCCTTCGTCTGTAGCATATATATGAGACCAAGGATTAGAAGAGGTACCATACTCTAGAGACTTATCTATCCAAACAGTCGTTGAGTGTTGATTTGGGTTTGTAGCCTAGGCCCAGAAAATTGATTGCTACAAAGATTCTATGGGGCTTGGGGGCAACACCTCACGGTGATCCACACTATCAAAATGGTCAGAGTTCTTCTTAATATTTGATGATAGAAGATATCATATGACAGGTTTCCACTGTGGCCACTTCTCCATATTACTTGGAGGTGGGAGGGGAAAAGTACCGATTAAGGAAGGGTCATATAGGAGACCTGCTCCAACATTTTGAAGCGATTGAGAACTTCCATGGATCAATGGAATGCTTCCAGTAGCTTTTGAAGTGTTGGGGAAAAAGGTTATTTGGTCAACGATTGTAATTCCACCTTGGAAGGGAAATGAAATCTTTCTAAAATATGTAGACACAACATCATCCATAGCATAAATCCAGAACCTTCCTAGTAAGATATTGTAATTAAGGTTTCCATCAATGACCTTGAGTTCAATCTCTACTGTCTTGGCCCCCAGTTCAACTTGTAAGTTACTTAAAATCCCATACGGCATGTATGCTTTTCCATCAAATGTTATTAATGTCATTGATGATCGTGACAAGGGTGGTGAACCTAGAGTTTTCTAGGAACATATTGACATAATATACTTATATGCCCTCTCGTCAATGATTGTTCGATGAACAGTTTGATTGAGGGCTTTTACCTGCATAAGGAAAGTGAGTTGGGCCGGTAACTGGGGTGTATATCCTTTGTGATTAAAGGTCACAAGATTGGTAACTATTGGATCAATCCCACCTATTTCTGATAACAAAGCTTGCTTTTGGGAGGGGCAATTCTGTAGTACCCCAAGTGTCGACATAGCGGATGGCAATTGAGCTAGATCCTCCACTATATTATAATTATGTGCTACTCGAGCACAAGGATTAAATGTCGATTTATGTACTACTCCCTTTGGCGGCTTTATAGTTAATTCAGGAATGATGGGTGGAACAACTTCTGGTGAAGTTGTTGTTGAACTAATGGATTGATTTGTAGCCTTGTTATTCGACGACTGTGGATTCCCATAATCTTTATTCCTTATTGATATCAAAGCATCATTTTTCTGTTTTGAGATGGATAGCATAAGCACTTATGATGTGGAAGCATGATCGATAGCAACCAGATTAGTTTCTAGGTTTGGAAATGGATCAGTCAACACCCCTGAGGTCATTGAATTCTTTAAGAATTTCGCAACCTCAACTCGAAGTGGAGAATCTTTCATCCAATGCTTGTCATTACATATGTAACATGGATAACGAGGTTTCTTTTTCCCAGTAGGGTTTTCAGAAGATTTTTCAGGAGTTGAATCCTCTTGTTTCTTCTTTTTATCTTTCCATTTCTTCTTTCCCCCTGGTTGCTTTGGATTCTTTCCCTTGTTTGTTGACATGGCATTAATCTCCAAGGCAAGAGGTTTGTCATTTTCTTTTTGACTAGAAACTGCGAGAGCTTTACTAGATGGAGCCTTTGTAGTTTGCATGCTTGAGGTACCAACCATGCCATAACCGGCATGAGAGTCCCTGTTTGATTTAGGAGGGGGACGAATGGAAAATTATTGTCTGGGAGCGTCAGGAATTTTGTCGTAGAGTGTGCTAGACTGAGTATAGATCAAGTCTAAATATTGGGCACGATCAATGACTTGCTCTTCAAAGACAACCGATCCTTTTGCCACATCCTCAGTGATAGAAGGCAATAAGGATTTAATAAACCACTCAGCTAAAAGCTGATTAGGAACATACGTCTTTACCATTCGACAACAACATCGCGACTCATGAATATGATCAGATATGTGAGTGGCTATTGTCTGTTCAAAGTTGGTAAGGAGTTCTGTCCCTATTTCATACCTTATGGGTAACTGAAATTGGGTTAGAAAAGTAGTGGCAAGGGCACTGAAGTTATCAAACGAAGCTCTAGGAAATTCAATATACCATTTCGCTTCCAGACCAGTTAGCATTCGCTGAAAAAGGTGAAGCCTAATCAAATCATCATTTAGGGTGTTAGACGAGCACCACAAATGAAAGGTCATTACGTGATTTGATGGATCTTCACTTGGATTTCCATTGAATTTAGGAATATTGGAGGGAATTTTATGAGGAATCGTTGGCCACCAAGGGGTGTATGCAATTGGATCATTCATCAGCTAATTCAAATTTGGTAATTATAGAGTTGCTAGAAAAGGCAACTGTTGATTTAGGTTAGGCGAAGCATACCCAGGATAAGATGGAATCTCCTGAGAAGTAGGTATTTGCATACTAGCATAATGTATCTGATGTTGGTAACTCTGATAAGGTTGTTGGTAACCATTATAGTGTGGGTGTTGATAATCGTTTTGAAAATGCGGTTGTCCATTACCTATAAAGCCTTATTTCTTAGGTCCTCGGTATGTTTGCTGGAATTGTGGTTGTTGGTATTGGACCAGCCATGGTTGTTGAACCATTTATTGTTGCCCATTACTGGAAGATTGACCAAGATGTGGGGTGATAATACCTATTTGAGCCTAAGTCATTCCAGGTAAGGAAGCACTAACCTGAGGTTATGATTGAGCCATAGAGACAGGAGGTTGTTGTATTGCAACCTGAGAGACTTGAGGTTGACACACAACAGGCAGTGCTTGTACTTTCTATTGAGCATTAGAGAAGGTATGTAATTACTACTTATTTCATTATCTTTTCCTTAAATTCATAACTTCTTTGCATTATGAAATAGGCATATTGTAAAAGATTATGATAAATTTAAGAATATTTGTGAGCAACGTAAAATGACTAATAATTACCTTTTCCTATGTAGAAAAAGAGGAAAACGGAAGATCACCACTCCAAAGGAAAAGACAAGACAAAATCAACTACTCTCCCTTTGACAGGGAACTGCATCCAAACGAGGCAATCCAAATTGGAGCATATAAGCTAGGAAAAGGAAGAGGAGATAACAAATCAGCACAAGAGAACAAAGAGATAACTAAGAAATAACGATATGGTGAATCCTTCAGGATCCTTTGAACCTGAGGGATCGCTACCTTAAATATTATTTGTACCTTTGATATTTCCGCTTGGCTGCTATAAAAGGGATAGTTTTGCTAGCCCAGGGGGTGGATAATTGTTATTTTATGAAATTCACTATTGTAACTTAAATTTTGATCATCGAATCTCTTTAAAGAGCAATTACTGTAACTCTGTTTTGATAATTAATACATAAATTTTATTGTTGTTCTGTCTTTGATTCTGGAGTAATCACAACAGTGCGTCCCTGGAGGCTAAGGGCATAGCCCTAGTGGATCACTTGCTTCCTGTACCATTATTTTCCAATTCCAAGTCATGTGCAGTTTGATTTCTTTTATCTGCTTTGTTCAATAATATGTTATTCCTTATTATTTCTGTATTGGCTCTGTTATATCTCATTCCTATTTGAATCGTAAGGTTATCCTCTGCAACTAGAATGTTATGCTAGTCATTCTGAAGTTATATTGCATTGTTGTTCCTTTAACAGATTGATATTATTGTATAACATTGTTGTTCCTTACAGATTACCATTACTGTTCATTTATAGAGTAATAGTGTTGTGTATTCATAAATCAGTACTATTGTATATTTAGCTACGGTTTACGTCCAAGTGTGATTGCTATTCATTTGGGATTGTTGTTCCATAGTGACCAAAATTGCTACTTCTGTTGGAATTATGATGCATGTGTTGTACTTGATGGAAACCCACTCATAGGAGAAAATCTCACTTAGTTATAACTAGATGAATCTTCAGAAGAGATATCAGATGTGACTGAATGCATGGGATGCAGGACAACTCAAAGGAATTAGATGATAGTTCTAAGTGTGACAAGTTAGCTTTGCCATCAAGTCCAAAGGGGGAGATTTTTGGCATTATGAGACAAGTGTTTTCCTTGATGGAAAATCACACAGATGATAAATTATAGTGCAGCAAAGTTATTTTCAAGTTCATGCACTTTCATGTAGAGAAAAGTTTCTTTCATGTAGAGAAAAGTTCACGCACTTTCATGCAGAGAAAAGTTTCTTTCATGTAGAGAAACGTTCACACACTTTCATGTCACCCTTTGCCCTTGATGTCAAAGGGGGAGAGTGAGTTGGTGTTGTTGCCATCAAGTCCAAAGGGGGAGATTGTTGGCATTATGATGCATGTGTTGTACTTGATGGAAACCCACTCATAGGAGAACATCTCACTTAGTTATAACTAGATGAATCTTCAGAAGAGATATCAGATCAAAGGAATCAGATGATAGATCTAAGTGTGACAAGTTAGCTTTGCCATCAAATCCAAAGGGGGAGATTGTTGGCATTATGAGACAAGTGTTGTCCTTGATGGCAAATCACACAGATGATAAATTATAGTGCAGCAAAGTTATTTTCAACTTCATGCACTTTCATGCACAGAAAATTTTCTTCCATGTAGAGAAAAGTTCACACACTTTCATGCAGAGAAAAGTTTCTTTCATGTAGAGAAAATTTCACATACTTTCATGCAGAGAAAAGTTTCTTTCATGCAGAGAAAAGTTTCTTTCATGTAGAGAAAAGTTCACGCACTTTCATGCAGAGAAAAGTTCCTTTCATGAAGAGAAAAGTTCACGCACTTTCATGCAGAGAAAATTTCACGCACTTTCATGGTTGGTTCATGGTATTAGTCCGACAGTTTTTGATCCTATGTTTTTGGTCCGTGGTATTGCATCCAAAAGTGTTGATCCCAAGTATTGGGTCCATGGTATTGGTTTGTTATGGTTTTGGACCATGGTATTGAGGAAGGACTAAGACTATAAAAGGAGAAGAAGATCATTAGGCAAGAGTATCAAAAAAGTCTTCAATATCTGATGAAGGAGGAGATCCAGTATGCAGGTTATGGGTTGATGATGCAGTGCTTGATCTGAGCTAAGGAGGGATCTAATCGGTTGATGGAGAACAAGATCTAAGGATAGATCGGGATAAAATGGTTTGAAATGAACTATCTCTATATGATTGATTATGTTTATTCTAGATCTGTATACTGACTCATGTAATGATCTGAACTGGGTATAACTTAAGTTTGAAATAGATGCAAGTCATGATTGAATATTTATAGATATGCACGCGAGCTGGCTTTGGTGTAAGCGCATATGTACGCGGGTTTGGTTCATTGTAGTAGCGTATACAATTTGAGCTATGATGTTTGAAGCTACAAGTGGTTCTGGTTGTTGATGAGTTCTGATGACAATTTAATGGTGTTAGTATTCTGCATATCCTATTTGCTTGATTCTGTTTAGCTTCAATATTGATGGATGAGAACTGATATTGGATCAGGATCATAATGGCTCATATTTATGGACTAGATCTGGGTGCTAACACATATATTATCCTTGTATATGTAATGATCTGGGTATGTCTGAAGTCAGGAAGTGCATCGAAGTTATGAATAAGTAATTAATGACATATACACTGGTTCACCTTGGTGAAGTTGCGTATACACGCAGGTTCAACACTTCCAAGTAGCGTATGCACTCTGATGCATGATTTTGATGATGCAGTTGGTTCTGAATATTGTTGCAGAGTTCAGTGTTCTTCTCTTTGTTCTGGTGACTGTGTTGTTGACAGGGTTTCAGTGTTTAAGTGATTCAGAAATTGATGATGCTAGTATTGACCGTTTTGTGCTTCAATGATATTTATGGGTCCAGTATGAAAATTTGATGAAACGTGGCCTTCAGATTATAGTGTTGTGCTTTAGGAGTATCGAGTCTGAAAATGTATGAAATGTGGTCCCTGGAGGATGAAAGAATATTGTAGGCCAGCACCTACGTACTAGTACAACAGCTAGTACAAGAGTTAAGGGGGTAGAAGCTCCCTTCCAATAGTAGTTGGAGAACGAGTGAAGATTGGAGCATTCAGTAGGCAGGCACCTACGTACTAGTGAATGGATCAGCTAGTACAAGAGCTAAGGGGGTTGTAGCTTCCATCTAGGAGAGTCTAGAAAATGAGAGAGGGTTGTAGCCCTCTACAGGTTGCAGCCTGCGTACTGGTAAACGATTGCACCAGTACAAAATATTGTAAAATGAAGTATCTTATTGAAAGAAGATAGAGACAACTTGCAGCAAGTGGTTTTCACCCACATTGGGTTTCCACCTTATATCATGGTGTTCATGTTTACTTCTTGTGTGTGATGATCTGTTTTGTTTTACTGCACCTGCTTACTATACATATGGTTAATGAAGTTCTGATGCACTAACTAAAGATCAACATTTAATGGATTAACTGAATCATAAGTATTCTGGATATACGCTAGTTTCATTAGACACAGTTGCGTATACACGCGGGTTCCATTAACTGAAGTAGCGTATATGTATCTAAGTATGGAAATGAAAAAGTTTTATTGATTTGATAATACTGATTCACCCCCCCCCCTCTTAGTATTATTTCCAACAATTTCTTCATAACCGTGATTAATATCTTAAATTGAGGTAAATATCTTAAAAGGTAAATTAGAAGAAAAGGATAAACTGTTACGATTTCAAGATAGTACTAAAGCCTTGGATGATATTCTTAGTAGTCAAAGGTCTCCTGCTATCAAGACTGGTCTTGGTTTTCATGAATCTGATGAAGGTGAATCTAGTTCACAAGGTGAGGCAAGGAACTCTAAAGGGAAATCTAAAATGATCAACAAGGAGATGAGAGGTCAACCCCATCAACAATCAAGGAAAGAGATTCTTCAAAGAAAATCTTTTACTCCTAACTATGGAAGTAATAGTTGGCCATTTACTCAGATGAATAATAGTGAATGTTATAATCTTGGACATGTTGCAGCTAGATGTAGAAGAAGAATGGTTCAAGATCATCACACAGAAAGATCATCACATTCCAAGTACTTTAATGGATATTTCTTTGCTTGCAATATGTTTGGTCACAAAGTTACAGATTGCTACAGAAGGAATATGAAACATATAAGATGTTATGCATGCAACAAGCTTGGACATATAGCAAAGGAATGCAGGAACAAAGTACAAGGACCATACCAAAAGGATAAAACATTATCACGCTTGAAAATATGGAAGAAGAAGGAAGTTCAGTCAGAAAAACGTGGCACAACACAACACATACATAACAGACTCAGGGGGAGCTGAAAGTGTAAAACTTCAGTTTCTGAATCTTATATGCAAGTTTCATAAAGGGAAGTCGCGTATATACGTGAGGTAGACACTGCAAAGTCGTGTATATGTCAGTTTGAGGAAAAGCAGTGAGGACAGGCTCAGAAAAAGGGTCTGATATGATTCAGTCCATTATTTGCTCTATTGGTTAATAGTTACAGTCTGCTGAGATGTGTGGAAATGTCTTGATATTTGCAAGATGTTTAGAAGTGTTTTGATCCTAACTTGATGATGATGATGTCGTGATGTTTATTGCTGATATATGTATGATTAGATCTAACAGTAAATAGATGGTACAGGTTGAGGGGGAGCATATGCCTTTAATAATGCATTGTTGGCATTATGGTTAATAGTCCTTGGTGATGATGCTTATATGGCTAAGTGATATATCTTTCTATGATGTGGTCATGAGTTGTCCATGATAAAATCTCATATGATTCTTGGGGTTACATAGTTGATGTTCAGATCATCTTTGTAGATTGATTCTTAGATGGTGCATATATGATGCTTACATGGTGATCTTCATAAGGATAAGGAGAAGTACAAAGCTTGAATACACAACTTCATTACTTAATGATGAGTCTCTCATATGCTACTATCGTCATATGATCATATAATACAGTTATGATGCAGGATTCCTATAGTTCTTGGTGCTCATGTGGATGAGGATTGTTGATGTTGATGTTATTAACAAAAGATCTTGAGGTCAAGATACATAGTGTGGGATACATGAATGATTACTCAAAGTTGCATTGTTGGAGACATGATGATGATGAGTTCTTACCTATATGTTGATAGGTTGATACTTACATATGTTGATCGTTGCAGATATTCCCAAGTGATGATACATATAAGATCATCTTGTTGACGAGATGGCTATGGTGTTTTACACATATGACATAATGTGAATGCTTTTATGATGATGTTCAAAAGGATGAGTTGATATCTATATGCAGACGTACCTTGTCATAGGATATTTATAGGTTACTGATCTGGAAATGGTTGTACGCGAGTTTCATAAGGAGTATCCACGTATATACGCCTGTTTCTTTGGATACAGTCATGTATATGTTAATTTGAAGGAAATCAGTGGGCCAAACTCAGAATGAGAAGAGTCTGATATGGGCCTGACAGAAACCATCTGGCACAGATGGAACAGGTACAGAGGGAGAACATGACTGCTGGTCTAGATGTTGTTGACAGATGCTTATGGAGCAGATCATAGATTGTGTATGATAGTTGCTAATGACTATCATGGTCTTATCTAGATGTTTGGTCTCATGCAAAGGTCATATCAAGACTCATGATGTAATAGTGTGTCCCTATATTTTGTAGTCATTTGATGAAATCTCTTCTGGTCACATGATGTAATTTGTAACTCCTTTATGCATAAGAAGGATGATGAAATATTTCAATCATATCAAGGTCATGTAACGGCCTATGTTGATTTCCTCACCATGCTTGGGATGAATGATGTAGTGTACTTGGTTGTCATTTTCTAGTATATCCCCACTTGGTTGGGAGATTGATGTATGTATGAGTCTTTGGTGCTAGGAAGGTCACTTATGTTGTATAGAGTCATGTTCTTGTAGAACACCTTTTTGCAGACCTTGCTTACAGACAGGGGGGGCATGAACAGCACAATTTAGCAAGAGCAGAGCTTTCAGCATGTAGCATGAACATATTGGTACACCTTGGCATATAAAAAGGGGGAGCTCATTCAGATATTTCAACAGGTACTCAGGGGGAGTATGGACAGTGGAATGTTTATCTAGGAAAGAGAATATCTCGGTTCACCCTTTGCCCTTAATGTCAAAGGGGGAGAATGATTTGGTGTTGTTACCATCAAGTCCAAAGGGGGAGATTGTTGGCATTATGATGCATGTGTTGTACTTGATGGAAACCCACTCATAGGAGAACATCTCACTTAGTTATAACTAGATGAATCTTCAGAAGAGATATCAGATGTGACTGAATGCATGGGATGCAGGACAACTCAAAGGAATCAGATGATAGGTCTAAGTGTGACAAGTTAGCTTTGCCATCAAGTCCAAAGGGGGAGATTGTTGGCATTATGAGACAAGTGTTGTCCTTGATGGAAAATCACACAGATGATAAATTATAGTGCAACAAAGTTATTTTCAAGTTCACAGACTTTCATGCACAGAAAAGTTTCTTTCATGTAGAGAAAAGTTCATGCACTTTCATGCAGAGAAAATTTTCTTTCATGTAGAGAAAAGTTCACATACTTTCATGCAGAGAAAAGTTTCTTTCATGTAGAGAAAATTTCATGCACTTTCATGCAGAGAAAAGTTCCTTTCATGAAGAGAAAATTTCACACACTTTCATGCAGAGAAAAGTTCACGCACTTTCATGGTTGGTTCATGGTATTAGTCCCACAGTTTTTGATCCTATGGTTTTGGTCCGTGGTATTGCATCCAAAAGTGTTCATCCCAAGTATTGGGTCCATGGTATTGGCTTTTATGGTTTTGGACCATGGCATTGAGCAAGGCCTAAGACTATAAACGGAGAAGAAGATCATTAGGCAAGAGTATCGAAAAAGTCTTCAATATCTGATGAAGGAGGAGATCCAGTATGCAGGTTATGGGTTGATGATGTAGTGCTTGATCTGAGCTAAGGAGGGATCTCACCGGTTGATGGAGAACAAGATCTAAGGATAGATCAAGATCAAATGGTTTGAAATGAACTATCTATATATGATTGATTATGTTTATTCTAGATCTGTATACTTACGCATGTAATGATCTGAACTGGGTATAACTTAAGTTTGAAATCACTGCAAGTCATGACTGAATATTTATAGATATGTACACGGGTTGGCTTTGGTGTAAGCGCATACGTACGTGGGTTTGGTTCATTGTAGTAGCGTATACAATTTCAGCTATGATGTTTGAAGCTACATGTAGTTCTGGTTGTTGATGAGTTCCGAAGACAGTTTAATGGTGTCATTATTCTGCATATCCTGTTTGGTTGATTGTGTTTAGCTTCAGTATTGATGGATGAGAACTAATATTCGATCAGGATCATAATGAATCATATTTATGGACTAGATCTGGGTGCTAACACATATATTATCCTTGTATATGTAATGATCTGGGTATGTCTGAAGTCAGGAAGTGCATTGAAGTTATGAATAAGTAATTAGTGACATATATGGTGGTCCACCTTGGTGAAGTTGCGTATACACGCAGGTTCAGCACTTCCAAGTAGCGTATGCACTCTGACGCATGATTTTGATGATACAGTTGGTTCTGAATATTGTTGCTGAGTTCAGTGTTCTACTCAATGTTCTAGTGACTGTGTTGTTGACAGGGTTTCAGTGTTTACGTGATTCAGAAATTGATGATGCTAGTATTGACTGTTTTGTGCTTCAATGATATTTATGGGTCCAGTATGAAAATTTGATGAAAATTGGCCTTCAGATTATAGTGTTGTGCTTTAGGAGTATCCAGTCTGAAAATGTATGAAATGTGGTCCCTAGAGGTTGAAAGAAGATTGTAGGTCAGTGCCTACATACTAGTACAACAGCTAGTACAAGAGTTAAGGGGGTAGAAGCTCCCTTTCAGTAGCAACTGGAGAACGAGTGAAGATTGGAGAATTCAGTAGGCAGGCACCTACGTACTAGCAAATGGATCAGCTAGTACAAGAGCTAAGGGGGTTGTAGCTTCCATTCAGGAGAGTCTGGAAAACGAGAGAGCATTGTGGCCCTTTGCAGGTTGCAGCCTGCGTACTGGTAAAGGACTACACCAGTACAAAATATTGTAAAATGAAGTATCTTATTGAAAGAATATAGAGACAACTTGCAGCAGGTGGTTTTCACCCACATTGGGTTTCCACCTTATATCATGGTGTTCATGTGTGCTTCTTGTGTGTGATGATCTATTATGTTTTACTACACCTGCTTACTATACATATGGTTAATGAAGTTCTGATGCACTAACTAAAGATCAACATTTAATGGATTAACTGAATCATAAGTATTCTGGATATACGCTAGTTTCATTAGACACAGTTGTGTATACATGCAGGTTCCATTAACTGAAGTACCGTATATGTATCTAAGTATGGAAATGAAAAAGTTTTATTGATTTGATAATACTAATTCACCACCCCCCCTCTCAGTATTATTTCCAACAATTTCTTCATAACCGTGATTAATAACTATTATGCCAAAACTTAGATTATTGTTTCCTTCAATATAGAGGTGATGTGCGTAATATTTGATTTAGTTTGTTGTGCATTTACAGTTGACTCAGGTTGCTATTCAATATTGCATAACTTGCTTTAGTTTGTTGTTCCATTTTCGTTTGCTGTTCAAATCATTTCTGAGGTAAAGATTGTTGCTTAATTCTCGTAGGTTACAATTACTACTTCATTCATTTTGGTAGGTTAAAGCTTTTTTGTTCAATCTTGTTAAATAGATTAGTTGCTATTCCTTTTCCTGTTATTTGAATCATCATTGTTTTGGTGTGAACAGAACGATCTGAAACTGTAGTGAACATTGACTATTGTTGTCCAGTTCCGAGGTTGATGATCTTTTCATTGATTGCTTTTCAATTACATCATTTACAAAGGGAAGAGTTATTATTACTACACCCTTGACTGATGAAGTGCTGTAGTTCCTTAAATGAATGATTTAGTTACAAGCATTTCCAGTTCTTGCCATTACATTTAGAGGTTGTTTTCAGCATTTAATTACTTTTGCAAAAGCACTATACTACTAGCATTACTCTTGACAAATGACCACCTCAAACCAAGTACACTCTTTGAGATAAAAAATTGTACCTGGATTGATGATTAATGTAGGGTAAATAGAGGTGAAAAAGACCCTTTTTACTGCTCGACATTTTGGTGCCGTTTCCGGGGAAGAGTGTAGCCATTTGTTTCTTTTTAGAGTAGTGTAAGTACTTGCTAGGAGAGAATTGGGTTTTAAAAATGGAAGGTAAGAACCGGTGTATGGAGCATGTAACAACCCTGCTCCCCTGCCTGCTTTCCTATAGATTTGCTATTGTTTTGGGTAAAAATTAACATTTGATTTATCTGCATGACTAAGCAGAAAAAGCCTGAAAAGAATCCTGAACCATTACCCAAGCCTAATAAAGCTAAGGGGTCAGTGACCCTTGACCGATCGACCTTTATAGATGAAATCCTTAAAAAATCAGAATCTCAGCCTTCAGTGGGACCTAGAAAAGTTGCTTATAGACAACCTACTAGTTCCCTTCAGGCCACAGGATCACCATCTGTAGCCTTTGCTGAGGTGCACAGCCAAACTGAGGAGCAAGATTTTCAAGAAATTGAGAATTCTAGCCCAAAATCATTGCAAGAAGAGAACCTTAGTAATTTCTATGAAGGAATAGGAGAAATAGGGGAAACTGAAGAACCAATATCTCCTCTTGGAATAACTCAGCCATTAAGCAACCTAGACAAGGGAAGTGCTGCAAAAATCATCTAAAACGAAGCTGAAGAACCTCAAGAGCTAAAATCACCCCAGACATTAGGAACTCTCATCATCCCAGACAAAGGAAGTGCTGTTAAGGCCATCCCTGCTCCATCTAACCAACCTAAGAATACCCTCCTAGAAATCCCTGGAGGTTATTGGCACATATTTGACCAAATGGTTCAGAACCAGCCAAACACCCAAACCTCCACACTGCAATATCCCATTGTAGATACTGTAGTCAATGCACCTATGAAGGCAATTCCTCTCCAGTATATCCATACATGTCATGGCCTAACATCGGAAGACCCAAATGCATTTTTGTTTGAACTCAATGTGCTGTGTAGAGGATATGACTATACCACCGACCCCCAAAAGCTGAAACTATGTCCCTCTACCTTAAAAGGGGCTGCCTTACGATGGTTTATGGGGTTGGGTGGAGGTGTTATAAATGACTGGGATTAGATGAAAAGTTCTTTCCTGAAGAAATATCAGGATTATTGTAGATCCAGAGAGTTAAAAGATGAAATATTTCAGATGGTAGCTAGACCTAATGAAACACTAGAAGAATATGTTGAACGTTTTCAGTATAATCTTCAAACATTTCCTTATGCATCATTACCCTTACCTGACAATGTATTAAAAACAACATTAATGAAAGGTATGAAGGAACAATGGATTGAAACATTAAATATTATGGGAAAAGGAGACATATATCAAGAAGATTTTTCTAACATTATTGATTTATGTATCAGGATCTCACGAGGAAGCACAAGACTAAAACTAGCGGAACATGACAGGTTTACAAGGAACAACAAGATCTCTAGTGAAGGAGTAACTGTCGCAGAAATTGGAAACTTATTAGAAAATTCCAAAACTGACAAATTGAGGACTCTGAAAACGCAGCTCGATAATATGAAAGACAAATAGAAACAAGCAGAGGCAAAGCAAAATCTGGAAATCTTCTGTCCCAGATGCAGAAAGAAACACAGCCACAAAGAGTGCCCATTAGATGTGGTTCAAGTTTGCACCATTTGTACAAAAGACCACTCTACAGAAAGCTATCCCTCACTTCCTGGTTTGAAAGTAGTATAAAAAGAAGCGGAAGAAGAACCAGAACTGGTGTACCTACTTAGTCAGCACCGTCAATGGCAGCCGTGACAATTAGGTATGTTCCCCGATCCAGCTTCTTCTTTTCAGCCTCACAATATCATGCTCAACAATATAATACAATGTGGAAAAATCAGCCTCCCTTCTCAAATTGGTCACAACAACCATTTCCCTCATCATCACCATGGTCGCATCAAGCAAGCCAAGCTAATTGGCTAGATTTTCCCTATGCCCCACCATATTGGAAAAAAATGCGTATCCAGCACAATGGTCCCCTCCCACTTCACAAAGTCAAGCCTGGCAGACAAACTGGAAAAGACCGATGAATCAGCCAGTAGGAACCATTCCACTCCCTCAACCTACACTTCCAGCACTACAACAAAATCACCAGTCCAATTTGAGACGGCAACTCCCAGCCCAACCCAACCCGAACCCAAATAAAAGACCAGTCCAATCTATTCAAATAATTCAAACACCCGAGCCAGAAACCGGTCTCAGGGAGTGCAACGACCTTCAATTAAGGTCTGGGCGCATTATAGAGACCGAGGGAGATAAAAATGTTCAAGTTGAAAACTAGTTACCTGTAGAAAAACCACTACAAGAAGAAGATGTGGTTAGAAAACAGACTCATGAACAAGCAACCATATCTTCTCCCCCATTCCCAGAATGATTAATTGTATCGCATCCTATAAAACATCTTGACTTTGATATTCTAGGAGAACTTAAGAATTTGTACATAAAAATCCCACTCCTCCAAGCTATCCAAGATATCCCAATATATACAAAGACCATGAAAGAGCTATGTATAAAAAAACCAAGGAGGAGAATAAAAAATAACCCAACAGTCCAAGTAGTTGGCACCCTATTTGACCTGTTATCAGGAAGAGAAGCACCTGTCAAATATGAAGACCCAGGAAATCCAATAGTGACTGTGAAAATCAATGGACAAACCTTTTAAAATGCCTTAGTTGATTTAGGGGTTGCAATTAATATCTTAACAACCACCACTTGTCAAAAACTGGGCATTACATCAGTAGAACCAACTTCCACTTTATTAGAACTAGCTGACCGATCAGTGGTTAGGCCGGAAGGCACACTACATGATGTCATGGTATCCGTTGATTCCTGGGAATATCCTACCGACTTTCATAAACCCCAAAAACCGACTTGATGGACATCCGTTAATTTTACGCAGACCTTGGCTTGCAACCATTGATGCTTACATTGGTTGCCGACAAGGCAGTGTGACCATAACTAGAGGGAGTAATATCAAGAATCTAGCCATATACCCTCTAGCCCAGCCAAGCGTAACAATAATAAAACTAACAAACATCCTATATCATACCTTACCGAAAACATTAGATCCCCATTAACTATAGAAGATGCCCTTGATTTCAAAGATCAAACAGAGGATGATGTTATTAACAAATTTATTAACCAAGCTGAAACCAAATCCCACGTACAATGTCACATGATAGAGGCAGCATTTGATAATGAATTAGAAGAACATCCCCTTAAAGACACTCATGATCAAAAAATACCTACTACCTCTACTTCAAATAGCAAAACTATAGAGACTGAGCCAAGAAAAACTTTAAACATCAATAATAACCTGACTCCTGAACAAGAAGAGAAGTTGATCCAACTACTGAGAAAATACAAGGAAGCATTTGCATGGGATTATCTGGACATGAAGGGAATTGATCCCTAGCTATGTACACACCACATTCATATAGAAAAGGATGCAAGACCTGTTTGCCAACTCCAAAGGAGACTTAACCCTCAACTAAAAGACATTGTGAACGCTGAACTACAAAAATTTTTAGATGAAAACTTTATTTATCCTATCTCCGATAGCAAATGGGTCTTTCCACTTGTAGTGGTGCCAAAGAAAAATGGAAAGTGGATGATTTGTGTAGATTATAGAGAATTAAATAAAGAAACCCAGAAATACCACTTTCCCCTTCCATTCATGGACTAGGTATTAGATACATTAGCAGGAAAGAAATTCTTTTCTTTCTTGGATGGCTTCAGTGGATTAAATCAGATTCAGATTGCCCCTAAAGACCAAGACAAAACTACTTTTACCTGTCCTTGGAGAACGTTTTCCTACAGAGTTTTACCCTTTGGCCTATGCAATGCCCCTGCCACATTTCAAAGGGCTATCCTCAGCATCTTTTCAGATTTAATAAATGAAGGGCTCGAAGTATACATGGATGATTTCACACCATACGGAGATGATTTCGACCCAGCTCTAGACACATTGGAAAAGGTATTGCAATGATGTATAGCCACCAGGCTCTACCTGAGCCATGAGAAATGTTATATGATGATGACTGAAGGACTCATCCTAGGTCATTATATCCCGACAGCTAGAATACAGGTAGTTCCGGCTAAAATTCAAATAATTTTTTTAATACCTACTCCTACCACACAGATAAAGGTACGCAGTTTTATTGGATTTTCTGGTTATTTATAGGAGATTTATAGAACATTTTTCTCAAATAGCTACACCTTTATACGCACTAATAGGGAATGTTGACTTTGTTTGGACAGATAAATTTGACCATGCTTTTGAGGATTTGAAAACGCTTGTGTCAACGGCCCCAGTGCTTAGAGGTCCAAATTGGGACCTGCTATTTCAAATTTCATCAGATGCTTTAGACATAGCTATTGGAGCAGTCCTTGGGCAGGAAGAAGACAAAAAACCATATGCAATCTATTATATTAGCAAGAAATTGTCTCCTGCTGAGTTGAACTATACTATTACTGAAAAAGAATTTTTAGCTCTAATACATGTTGTAAATCAATTTAGGCATTACATCACTGGATATCTTGTTGTTTTATATACAGATCACTCTACCATAAAATATTTAGCGAATAAACCAATTACAAATAGTAGAGTAATAAGATGGCTGATTTTATTGTAGGAATTCGATATCACAATAAAAGACTGACCTGGAAAATAAAATCTTGTAGTTGACTTTCTCTCATGAATGCCAAAGCTAGTGGATGCAGCAACAATTGAAGATCAATTTCCAAATGAACATTTGTTCGCTGTTACTGTCTAAACACCCTGGTATGTTGATGTTGTGAATTATTTAGCAGTAGGAAAATTACCAAAACATCTGACTCCCAATGAACGAAAGCAGATTGTCCAACGTAGCACCTGCTTTTCTTAGATTGGGGGCTACCTATTTCATACAGGAACAGATATACACATTAGAACATGCGTCCATGAAGATGAAATTTTTGACATTCTGATATCTTGTCACAACGGACCGTGTGGAGGACATTTCGTAGATCAAAGAACTAGTCACAAAGTTCTGCATAGGGTATTATTGGCCCACAAACTTTAAAGATGCAAAGAAATTTGTTCAAGCTTAGGATGGTTGCCAAAGAGCAGGATACCCTGGACAGTTTGACAAAATGCCTTTGAACCCACAGCTAGTCATTGAACCATTTGAGTGTTGGGTGCTCGATTTTGTTGGTCCGATCAACCCATCATCAAACCAGAAAACATATATTTTGGTAGCAATGGAATATGTGACCAAATGGGTTGAAGCAGAGGCACTGCCAAGAGCTACAAAGGATTTTGTCATTCATTTCCTGTTCCAGATATTTGTGCAATATGGCCTCCCAAGAGACATAATCACGGATGGAGGACCACAGTTTGCTGGTAATAAAATTGTTGCAACACTAAAAAACTATCATATTTAGCATAAAATTACTACTCCATACTACCCACAGGAAAATGGCCAAGTGGAGAGCACGAATAAAGTAATAGAAGCAATACTGACAAAAACCATTGCATCACACAGACACGATTGGGCTACAAGATTGCTGGAAGCCTTGTGGGCATACTGAACAACATGGAGAAGCAATACTAGTTATTCACCATATCAGCTAGTATTTGGAAAGGAACCCATATTTCCAATAGAATTCAAAATACAAACCTTGAGAACAACACAAGAAGTCGGTCTACATTTAAACGAGGCCCAGATTAATAGACAACAACAAATCAACGAGCTAGATGAAATCAGGCTCTTCGCTTTTCAACATACTGCATTAATCCAACAATAGAGAGCGAAATGGCATGACGCCCTCATAAAAAATAAAGTCTTCCGCGAAGGAGATTGGGCGCTCTTATACGATTCCAGGTTTCAGGATTTTCCAAGGAAACTTCAAACTCACTAGCTGGGACCATATGAAATCTAGAAGGTGCATGATAATGGCACATTACTTTAACCACCATTAACGGATTTGGACATACCTTTAAGGAAAATGTCCACCGAGTTCGATTGTACCACAGACCACTTACTCAGGAATCCTTCTACCAACAACTCCAGGAAGACTCTGACATGCAGATTCTGGCTGAGGAAGAGAACTCTTCCTCACCTTTGGTTCATTAAGTGATTTGATTGCTTTGAAATTTTGTACATAATTCTTTTGTTTTGTTTGTGTAAATTACTTTCTGTACAGATTTCCGCATTTCTTCATTTTTTGCATTTTTCTATTCCTTTCAGAAGGAACAACATTTTCACCATTTTGTTGTTCCTTTTCGAAGGAACAACATGTCTGCATTTTGCTATTCCTTTTGGAAGGAACAACATTTTCACCACTCTGTTGTTCCTTTTTGAAGGAATAGCATTTTTCCATTCTACTGTTCCTTTCCGAAGGAACAACATTTCCATTGTTTTACTGTTCCTTTCCAAAGGAACAACACTTTTGCAATTTGTTGTTCCTTTCCGAAGGAACAACATTTCTGTCGTTTTGTTGTTCCTTTCGGAAGGAACAACACTTTCACGTTTTGCTGTTCCTTTCTGAAGGAACAACATTTCTGCTTTTTTGCTCCTTTCCGAAGGAACAACATTTCTGCCTTTTTGTTGTTCCTTTCCGAAGGAACAACACTTTCACGTTTTGTTGTTCATTTCTGAAGGAACAACACTTCTGCATTTTTGTTGTTCCTTTCTGAAGGAATAGAATATCCGCATTTCTGATGTTCCTTTCCAAAGGAACAACACTTTCATTTTTCTGTTGTTCCTTTTTGAAGGAAAAACACTTTCGCTTTCTGTTATTCCTTTCCAAAGGAACAACACTTTCGTTTTTTGGTGTTCCTTTTTCGAAGGAACAACACTTTTGTTTTTCTGCTGTTCCTTTCCAAAGGAACATCACTTCCATTTTTCTACTGTTCCTTTCCGAAGGAACAACATTTTCACATTTTTTGTTTGTGCTTGCTTTCTTTGATGTTCCGATTAAGGGACTCCTATTGTTCCACTCAAGGAACAACAATTTCGAGCATTTTTTTTCCTTTTGATTGCGGTTTTTGTGTGCAAACATTCTTTTGCTATCCTTCTAAAGAAAGAGCAATTGTTCCATCTTGAACAACATTTTTTGGAGTGCATTTTTTCCTTCTTTTTGTATGTGTGTTTTATCATTTAGATCATTTTTGAGTGATGGTCATATAAAGCACAGCTATACATTTATGCAACAATACAAAAATTAGAGGATACTAAAATCAGAAAATTACATAAAAATTGTCATCTTTAGAAGAAAATTCTTTGAATTGATAAGAGAAAAAAGGAAAGGACACAATTATTGATCACCTTGTTGTCATTATTTTACTAATACCAATATGATTGATTATTTTTATCATGATGGTTCTTCCTAAATCCCCATAATTCTCTTTGATCATTATTATTGAATAAGAATAAGGGAATATTTTTCTCTATTGAGATGTTAAGACTTCTTCCACCATCCCTACTCTTAAGGAGTGTTGAACCACCCTCTGTATATAAATAGGAAAAGTGCTATATAAAAGAAAAGAAGAAAAAGAAAAATGTTTATATGATTGCTAACATGATTTGTTAGATGAAGGATAGGGGGTCTCATCAAGAGCCAAACTACCATGATCATAAGGAAGAAAGTGAAGTGGCATTCCAACTATGGCCACCACACTAGGGATATGATCCAAGAGGCACATCAGAAAAATAAAAAGTCCTTGGAATAGGAGGTCTCATCACGAGCCGGCCTGCCCACCTTTCACTCCTTCCTGGTGAATGGCATTGTGATTCATCTGGTTACCAAGCCAGCATAATGGCCTCCATTCTGACATTGCACAACACTTTCCTAGGCATACACAAAGGATTATGGTTCCAAGGGTGAAATAAAAAACTCTGTCAAGGTTATGGACACCTGTGGGCAACAGAGCTCTGTTGATGGTATTGAAGTCATATTTCTTATACACCAATAGTAATTATAAAACCCTTCTTCTTATATCTTTATAAGTGGTCCAAATGAGATGATGTATATAACCCTTACGAACGTTTGATACATGAAAATCATTTACAAATCAATTATGATGGTAAAAGTCGATAATCACCACATAGGACCTTTTATTCATGTCAGCTGTCCTATCCTCCAATTCTCACATCATATCACGACATTTCCTTATTGATTAGCGATTCTATAATATGCCTCGATTTCGGTAATCCACTCATTTTTGTAAACATGGAATATCTTTATAAGTTGTTCCTTTATGACTCTGTACTATGGCAGTTCAGCACGCTGCTCCTGTATTTGACGACCTATCACATTGCAGGGGAGCGGGTGTTCTCCATAATTCGCTGGCATACGTGTTCGCTCATCATTCGGAAGAATTATGACTTGGGAATAGTGGTGGGCTCCAGTATTGTAGCAATATTGCTGCAACTCCTAGGACTCCCTTCTTTACTCTGATCAACCCGGTACTTCGCAACAAACTTGGAAGCGAAGGTGTTGTATGCACAACTACCAGCTCTTGCCGCAGCTGTCACTTGGTCAGCTGGCACAAGTCCGCTAGGGGCTTAAGCCAACTTCTATGAGCTCTTAGAAGAAGCTTTTTAACAGATGTATGGAAGCTAACTCAGAGGAACTAATCTAGCTGCAAAAGGAGGTTGAAAACTGAAGGACAAGCGCAAACCCTAGCAAACCCTAATTCTACCAACTAGTTCTACTGATGCAAAAGAGAGACTGCAAACTACGAAAAGAGATGCCATTACTTCTATGAAGGTAAAATACATGTGTCTACACTACCTATAGCTGAAGAAAACATCTTTTTGTATTTTTGACTAAGTTATTAGAATTATCATGCATGTGCTTTTAACTGGCTTTTCACTGTGCAGGGGTGGATCAAGGAGGAGAAATGCTTGGAAAAGGTTGGGATGGTATAGAGAGGGTCTAAGGAGTCCCTAACACTCTTCCAGAGAGTCTCACAAAGTTTGGTTGCCAAAAAACCTTGTTTGTGAGCTTCTACAGGAAGTCTGCAGGGGTTCTACATGATGTTTCAGGAATTTCTACAGGATGTTCAGAATTTCTACAGGATGTTTTGAAAGTGGATTTTGGAGAATGGGTGAGTGAGGTAAGGTGCATGAATGGATAGGGAGGCAGAGTAGGGGCCTGAGATGACCTAAGGACTGATGGTTGGAGTGGTGATGGGGTGTGGAAAGCTGGCTTGGCTAGAAAACGCTGAGACAATGGAGGAGCAAGAAGGTAGGGTTACGTGGGCAGAAAGACAGTTATGAGATGAGGAATCGAATTAGGAGATGGATCAGCTGGCCTGGACGAAGCTTGAGTTAATGAGAGAGAGATGGATTTTCCCTGCACAGTGTTCACTTAACTGAATCAACAAAGTCCTGTACACAATCGAAATCTGAGCTAATCTAGTCTAACTATCAATGAAACCAATGAACAACAGCTTTATTCATAAAGAGAACCATGTACAGCACTTAAGCAAAGAACATTTCAAAAGACCTGAACACATGATTAACTCCTACAAATGAAAGCATTACACCAAAGATTGCATGGACAAGCAACTAGTGTTTTTGTTAGGGAGCACTGTCTCTGCAATTCCAGCCCCTGATCCAATGAGGGAGAGGTGGAGCTGAGAGGTTTATCAGCCCTTTTTCCGTGGGGCTTTACCTATTATTATTCTACCAACCTACTCTACACATCTGAAGCAATTCTATTTATCAACCAACACAACTAAATCTTTGCCCAACAGAAACTCGTTCCAAATGCATAAAAGGAAAATTGCAATGCTTAAAGAAAAGATACCAATACAAAGAAGGAGACCCTAGGCTCTTAGGTTGGGCCCAACCCTGAGAGCTATGGCTCCTATTGAAAACTCAGAGCTGATATCAAATCTGACTGCTTCTCATTATCAAAAAATATTCATAAGTTAAGAGTTATGCCAACAATGGCTACAACAGAACAGCAAATAGCTAGCAGCACTATAGTGCAGGACATGCAAGAATTTTCCAAAAGTCCTTTTCGAAGGCTAAGGCTGTAACATTTATACACCACGAGGTCTTGGCTAGCCTCCTAAATGTATGGGACTTGGCTGCCCAAACTGTGAGTGAACAACTCCTTCCAAAAATCCATTTGGCTACCTTCTAGATCTGGTTTTGGTGGCCTTTGGAGCTCGGAGTTGGGGGTTAAGATCCCGAGGAGGGCTATTTAATGCCCTAGAAAGCCCCCTACAATTCCTCAACCCAAGCTTGGCTACCTTCTAGCCCATGTCTGCACGGTTTTGCTCCAAAATATGTCCAAAAAACCTGAAATGAGCATGTGTTAGCCACCAAGGACGAGTGTCTACCCTTATCCGTACAAATGACATAAACATACTGAAAAATAATGCATAAGTTATGAAAAATGAAGGATTGAACAAGGATAATTAGGCCAAATGAGCCCAAAATGTTACCAAATTTGGGGCTCATCATCGCCCCCCTGCTAAAATGATTGCTCATCCCTGAGCAACTAGTCCAACTCCTCATCTTTCATTGCTTTAATCGCCACTCTCACATCCCATGCTTCTCAAGTAGTCTCCTCCTCATTGTCGTGGAATCCAGCCTTCCTTTCCACCTCTTCCCACTGCTGATGTTCTTCTTCTTCTGTTCTTCCTTCTAATAATCCCAAAAGTAGAGGTGGACTTAGCTTGAGGCCAATCCAGTTGGCCTGGAGGGTCTGTAGAGATTTCTTGTAGAGAGGCACCCGTGCCAAGGCCTCCCGCAGTCTAGTTGGAGTGTGATATTCTCTTATTTTGAGGCTGTGGGACAGTGTGTTCCACCGACGGGTGCAAGCATGAACACCATTGTCTCCTAACAACCGCTCCATATCCTCGAAGTGGGCTATTGCTTGAGCCTGCCGATCCATGTATTCTAGTAAAGCTTGAGGGTTTGTTGTTAGGTGCTGGTGGGCTGATATCAATGTTGTGGGGTCCCCTGGCTCTGGTCTAATCATCAGTGGTTCATGGAGTTCTCGATTCATGACATTTTTGACCTCTGCCGCTCTCTTTTCTTCGTGGTTTAGCCATGAAGTCATTGCCATCAGTTGCATATCCCCTACTGCTGTGTTGGGGTCCCATGAGGTTTCATTTGGAAGTACCAAATTATGAAGGTAGAACTCTGATAGCTTGGCCTTGTCCTCTACTGAACTGTTATTAGACAAATCCGTGAATTGTTGAGGATTTTGTATTTGGGAGGTACCCCTCTGTGCTAATGTATTAATTTGGAATTGCAGCCATTGTTCCTTGAGGTATAGGCCATAGGATTTGGCTGGATGCCTACATTGCAGAGCATCTATAGCCCAACTGGCCATGCAGGTCAGTTTTGCCTCTTTTTCTTACAGGTGTTGTTTGAGAGCTTGTATCTCTATGTTTTCTTGCAATTCCCTTTCCTGTAGTTGCTGGTTTAGCTTCTCAAGACCAGCTTGCATTCCTTCTTTGCCTTGAGGTTCTGCTGTAGTGTCCTCTGATTCTGTGCCCTTTTCTTTCCTTTGTTCCTGTAGCTGTAGTTTGAGCTTCTCATTCTCTTCCTGTAGAAATACTTGTTGGCAGCTTCCCACGTGTTTTGCCATAGCCAATTCTCTTCTTGCCTCCTTGAGTTGTTCCTCCAAGGGGCCTATATCTGCTACTCCTTTAGATTTAGCTATCCTCATCCATGTGTGGGTTCTCACTCTTTCTTCCTCTAATGCAAAGAAAAGCGGTACTGTGAACTTCTGTGGAATGATTTTTCCAGCTTCCAAAATGTTATAATAAGAGCTCAAGCTGGGCTGGGGGCTAGGTTCCATAATGTGTTCTACCTCCTCTTCCCTTTGTGGTGATGTGGCTGCCTCCCCCTCCATTCTTTCAGTTTCCTTGAGCCTGGCCAATGTTTCCTATAGAACCGCTTCAACATCCTGTAGAGAGGTTTTTGAAGCTAATCCTTCCATTCTCTCCCTCCAGGTAGTTGTCTTCGGGCTCCCCCACTCATAAGTGACTGATACCTTGGAGGGGGACTTCTCCTTTGGCGAGGTAGTGGTGTCCTCAATGGTAATTGGGTCTTTGGATGGAGCTTGGGGCCTGCCGGTTTTAATTCTTACACTTCTCCTCACTTTGAAATATAGAGGAGTCTCCCTCTTTCATTTTTCCTTTGGCTGGGGAGAGGTACTTAGGGTGGCCAGCACAACTGTTGCCTCCCTAGCAAGAATTTCGACCGTTTTCTCCTTTTTGTTTTCCTTTCTCAGGACTTCCTCTAGAAAGCCCTGTAGTGGCTGATTTCTGGCTTCCTGTAGAAGTCGGTTTTAACTTTCCTGTAGAAACAGAGGGCACCGTTTTATCCTGTTTGGCTGAGGGTGCTTTTTCTTTTAACTTTAGTGAGGTTGCCGTAGGGGTGCCCTCACTGACGTGGACTTTTTCAGTCTTTTCCACCCTGCTCTGTAGTCTTTTCTCCCTGGGTGTTAGTGAGGTTTTGTCATTCTCTGTTTTGGCAACTTGATATATCTCTTGCTTCCCTTTCTGCTATCTCTGTGGTGTTTTGGCCAGAGTTTCTTGGTATTTCTCTTTCTTCTTCGCTAGAGTGTGTTCCTTCTCCTCGCTGCTGGAGGAGGTGAGCTCCTTAGACAACATTCGGATGTCATCATCCTTAGTCAGATTTTGAAAGGTTTCCCAGGAGAGAGGGACGATGTATGTGTGGAGTGCATCTTCCATGAGGAGTTTAACGAGCCCATGATGGGCTATCTGGTTTGGCGTTCCCTTTCTCAATTTGGTGGCACACTCAGTCATGGACTGCAGGAGGAAGTAAGGAATGCTTAACTTTTTCTCTGAGGCTAGGTCCATTTGGTGCCTAAGTTCTATGAGCAACCAGAAATGGTATCCATACACGATGTTGAACCGCCCTTCGCACTTGATATACTTCATAATATGGAGGCTGACCTCACTCCAGAACGGCTGTAGGCTGGTTCTTCTAACTTCATTCTTGTCTTCCACGAATTGTTCCTCTGGAAAAAAGAATTCCTTCTTAGCTTTCTGACCCAGTTTCCTCTCCTCCTTATCCCAAGGTAACCCCATTGGTAGACCAGTTACTCTGCTAATGAACTGTGGGGTAAGTCTGAAGGTTATTCCTCAGAAGTTGGCAACTGCCAATGTCTTTGATTTTGGCTTTAGGGATAGCAGGAATTCTTCTGCAACCTCGTCATCATGACCTTGAAGCTTGTCACAAAATGACATCCATCATGCACGAGAAAACAGGTCCACCACCTCAGGGGTTTCCCGTAACTTCTTTGAGTCTGTGAGCTCTTTTCTAATGAACCCTCCTGGCATGGTAGAAACTTGCGTTGCTGGCCTGAGCTTGCCAGATTGTATATAGAAGTGGATCTTTGGAGATTTCCTTAGACAGAGCGCAGAGCTATGTCCCTGTGATGCACACAGTATATAAAGTTCCCAACTTCCTGCGGGTGAGCCTTAACAGTGGCTCAATTATAAATTTAACCCTGGAGAAAATCTCGCATACACACTACTACAACAATTCTCATGCATTGACAAAAAACACCTGTAATTCATGCACAGACTTTAATTCATGGTTTCCTACCCCTTTAACATGTTGACTTCACCACCTTTCGAATCAATTGCATGGGAGAACTATGTTCAGGCTTACCTCATTCCAAAATTTCCACCTTTCGACGTGAACAGTCTCAATTCTTTCATAGTACTGATCTTCATGTAGTGCAGTTACCTGTAGCGCAGCTTCCTGTAGAGGTCATGCATGGATTCTGGGAGCGCTTCAGTGGTCCTGGGCCTTCTATGCGGCAATAGAATGTTAGAACGGGCTGAGCAGTCAGAGCAACAATCTTCAGAGAATTTAGGATGCGTACTTGGCTGCAAAACAGTTGAGAATAAATGAGTGCAGTGCGCCATACGTGATTTAGCTGGCGGATTTGAATTTCTGCGGAATTCGTGGCGCAGGGGTGAGCTGTCCCCATCCGCCTGTTGGCCGATGTCACCTGCTATCATTCCGCTACATGTATGCCTGACCACCTAATCCTTCCCTGCGTATATACCGCCACCACTTCCTGTTAGATCATAGCTTAACTCTGACTGGACGCTTCCCACGTGTCCATTTCCTGTCTTGCTGACACAACCAAAGCCTTTCGGATACGACGAGGCCATCGGGTTGGTCGTGGTGGCCAGGTGACTGGCTACTCGACTTGTTCAATCCATTCATTTCCATAATTACACACATTTAGAGCATTGCCTATGTAATTTGACGGAACAAGGTGAGGCACTTACCTGTGCGGCCGCAGACATGATTTTTTCTCATGCTTCAGGATGGGAGGTGCTGGAACCGTTTGTTGTTGCTTCGTGCACGGGCACAGAAGCTCTTTTTCATTGGCTGTTGCTGGTTACGAGACCGGTTTCCTGGCTGTGGATGGTGCATGCGCCAGCTTCAAGAGTTACAGGTTCCTTCATGGTGTGTGCTCTAGCCGGATCAACCGCTACAGGATTCCTGTAGGACATCCTGTAGTTGTTTCTCCTCCTAGGGTGAATGCCGAAATAATGGAGTCACATTCATAGGTGCAAGGTCTTCAGATTTCCTCGACAGGTAAAGTGTTGAGCCCTTGCATGCTTTATTTCCTACAAAAATATTTCTTCTGAGAGCCCAACGTTCTGTTATGACTTGTGCAGGTATTTCAATGATGTGGCAACGATGGTGGTGAAAGGAGGCGACAGCAGTGAGGGATGGAGGAATAAAATGGATGCATGCCTCCTTATTGGAATTCTAGCTTCAAATTATGCAGCGTAGTCGGTCCTGGCCGGTCCAAAGATTCTACAAGAAGTTTCCTGTAGAAATACAGAACTTCCTGTAGAAAGTCCTGTAGCTTCCTGTAGAAGGCTAAACTATGATCAGATTGTGCCCAAACCTTGGAAGAGGTGAGTGTTTCCGGAGGGAGTGCTGGTGAGGCCGCTTGGTAGCATGGTAGGGACCCTGGTCCTTGAGGTGAGAGGCCTCCTTCTTTCATGGAACACTGCAACCTGCATTAATTTCCAAAGATTGAGCCTGTTTTTCTATTTCAGCCTCCTTCTTTTTCTGGTTTTTTCTTTTCCTTTTTTTCTTTTTTTCTCTCTCTCTTTTTTTTTTTTTTTAGAAGACAACAGGGGCGCCTCAATGAGGTTTTCACCCCTACGATCTTCCTTGGGCGCCTCAGAGAGGTTTTCACCCAAGGGTCTTTTTTCAATTTTTCAATGAGATAGCAGGGATGCCTCAATGAGGTTTTCACCCCTACCATCTGCCTTGGGAGCCTTAGAAAGGTTTTCACCCAAGGATCTTTTTCCTTTTTTTTTTTTCTTTTTTTTTTTAATATTAGGGTATGCCCAGAGGCAGAACCCTTCTCTATGACCAACACTGATTTCTCCAAAGTTCTGATGAATTCTTGCCTCGAAAGAGGTTTCTTGTAGATCTTTAGCTGATGCCCATTGACGAGCATGGGGATGGCCTCCTCATAAATGGTCCGAATAAGAACAGATCCCTTTTCATTACACTTCTCCACTGCATATGGCCCTAGCCATATTTTCCTCAGCTTCCCCTTAAAATCCTTATGTCTGGAATCATACAACAGCGCCCAATCTCCCGGCTAGAATTGCTTGTCATTGAGGTGCCAGTCATGCCATGTCTTCCTCTGAAGTTGAACCACTTCTGAGTGGATAAGGGCCTGCATTCGGTGTTCATCTAGCCCATTCAGCTGCAATGACCTTTCTTGTTGGGCATGACTGAGATCTAGGTCTAGCTGAGCTGCCATCCTCAATGTGTTGTACTCGAACTCAATTGACAGCAAAGCTCTCTTTCCATAAACCAATTCATAAGGTGTGAAGCCGGTTGTGGTTTTCCAAGTGGTGTTGTAAGCCCAAGTGGTTTCAACTAGGTGATCTGCCCAATCCTTTCTGCTTTTGCTCACCACCTTAGTCAAAATTCCTTCTAATGCTCTATTGGTGACTTCCACCTGCCCATTTGCTTGAGGATGATAGGGGTGGAAGTCCTATGCTTGATCTTGTGATGAGCAAGCAAGTCTTCAATTAAGTTGGAGGTGAAATGGCTTCCTTGATCAGTCACTAACTCTCTTGGGTAGCCAAATTTGTAGAAGATGTTTTCTCTTAAAAACTCAGCCACCTTTTCTTATGTCGATGCTTTGATTGCCTTGGTTTCCACCCACTTTGTCAGATAGTCTGTGCACACAATGATGTAAGATCTTTGCCTTCAAGGTGGATTAATAGGACCCACAAAATCCATACCCCACTTCTCAAATGGTTCAAGAGTCACTTGAGGTTGGAGAGGCATGTCATCCCTTGGGGTTGGTTTCCCCATCCTTTGGCATCAGTCACATTGGCTGATATATCTCTTGACATCTTGATGAAGTGTGGGCGAATAATAGCCTGCCTGTAGAATGTTGAAGGCAGTCCCCTTGGCTGCAAAATGTCCTCCACAAGGCCCATCATGATAGGTTAGGAGGATGTCAAAGACTTCCTCCTCCCTTACACAACGCCTTAAGATCTGGTCGGGGCCAAGTTTGAAAAGGTTGCCCCCGATCCAAGTGAATGAGGCACTCTTCCTTACAATTCTATTTTTCTATTTTGAAGATAGATGCGGAGGGAACTGTGCTGAGACCAGATAGTTTTCTATGTCAGCAAACCATGGAGAGAGTATTGAGATAGCAAACAGATGTTCATCTGGCAGCTGGTCGTCCACTATTCCATCTTCACCTGCAGGAAAATCCAGTCTAGACAAGAAGTCAGCAACAACATTTTCTTTACCTGGTTTGTCAATGATAGTCAAATCAAACTACTGCAATAGAAGTAACCATCTAATAATACGAGCATTCACATCTGGTTTATTCATTAAATATCTAATTGCAACATGATCAGTTTGTACAAATGTTTGATAGCCAGTGATGTAGTGTTAGAACTTGTTGAGGGCATGGACCACAGCCAAGAACTCCTTCTCTGTTACAGTATAATTCAGTTCTGCCTTGGATAAGTTTTTGCTGACAAAGTATATGGCATATGGGAGCTTTTGTTCAACTTGTCCTAAGGCTGCCCCTATGGCTTTGTTCAAGGCATCAATGTGGATGTGGAAAGGTAGGGCCCAGTTTAGACCTCTCAATATCGGAGCAAACACCAATTTGTCCTTTAATTCATTCAGAGCCCTTTGACAGTCGTCCGTCCATTTGAACTCAACATCTTTTGCTAAGAGGCCAAACAGTGGCGAGGCTAGCTTACTGAAGTCTTTAATAAATCTTCGATAATATCCAGCTAAGCCTAAGAAACTTCAAACATCTCTTACCTTTCGAGGAGGTGGAACCTTTTTGATGAGAGCAATTTTATTAGGATCCACCTGCAATCCTTGGCGAGAAAGGGTATGTCCTAGCACGGTTCCTTCAGTCATCAAGAATTCACATTTTTCAGGACTAAGGGACAGGTTCATCTCAATGCACTTGGTTAGAACTTTTCCTAGATTGGAAAATGCTTCCGGGAAGTTTGACCCATAAGGAGTGAAGTCGTCCATATAGATTTCCACCGAATCATGGACCAGCTCAAAAAAGATGGTCAACACTGCTCTTTGGAAAGTGGCAGGAGCGTTGCATAGCCCAAAGGAAGAACTCGGTAAGCAAAGGTACCCCAAGGACAAGTGAGGGTGGTCTTATCCTGGTCTTCCGGGCTGATTTGGATCTGGTTATACCCACTGAACCCATCTAGGAAAGAGAAGAACTTCTTCCCCACCAGTCCATCCAATACTTGATCTATGAAAGGTAGAGGAAAGTGGTCTTTCTTGGTGGCTTTGTTCAGTTCTCGGTAGTCCACACAGATTCTCCACTTTCCATTTTTCTTGGGTACCAACACCAGAGGGGACACCCACTCGCTATCCGAGATGGGGTAGATGAATCCTACATCCAACAGTTTTTGCAATTCTTCTTTGACGATGTCCTTAAGGGCTGGATTCATTCTCCTCTGAGGTTGTCTGACCGGTTTACAATCTTCCTTGATGTAGATGTGATGGGTACAAACTGAAGGATGGACTCCTTTCATCTCCTTATAGCTCCAAGAAAAAGCATCTAGGTGGCTGGCCAACAGACTATACAGCTCCTTTTCCTGGGAAGGAGATAGGGAAGAGCTGATCTTTAATGTTCTCTCGGGGCCAAATTCCACATTCTTGACTCTAGGGGAGATTGGATCAGTCACACAAAGGTCCACTAAGGTGCTGGCTTGAGTATCTTCCACCAATTTCTCTAGGGACAATGCACTGGGAGGAGGATTGTGAATCAAGGTCTCAATCAAATCATCCTCGGTTTGAGGACCTCCCCTGGTGGTTTCCAAGGTGCACAAGGGTGCAGTGTACACATCATCCTCTTCTCCTTCTTCCAACCAAAGGGGTAAGTCATGCTCTAATAGAGGTTGGGCAGGAGGGTATAGAACTAACTGTTTGGACATAGGACCATTTTTGATGGTCATGTTTCCTGCCCGGCAGCTGATGTAAGCATCCGCAGTGGCTAACCAAGGCCTTCCCAAAATAAGGGGATATCCAGTAAGTTTTGCCTTTGGTTGAAGAACCAAGAAGTCTGCAAGATACTCCCAAGAGTCAACAAAGACCAAGACATCCTCCACAATCCCTTCGGGAGTCACGGTGGAGAGATCTGTCAATTGTAGGACCGTGGAGGTCATTCTCAAGGAACCCTGAAGGTTGAGTTTGAGCATGGTATCCTTGGTCATCACATTAATGGCAGCCCCTAAATCAATCAAAGTGTGGGGTATGATGGTGCCATTGATGTGGACATCAACTACAGGACTCCCAGGATCCAAATACTTTGGACATATTACTTGTCCCAACATAAGATCAGACAGTTGTCCGATGACATTGATGGTTGAGGCATCTCTTTTTCGCCTGCCTGGGTGCCTGAAACACTTTTCCTTAACCAATTTGTTGTATATCGGTACATCTTTGATGGCTTGGAGAAGTGGTATTTTCACACACAACTATTTGAGTTCTCCCAGAAGCTCATTCTCCTCTGGGTCAGATTGTGTGGTTACTGTTAGTCTCTCAGGAAAGGGTGGAGTGGCCTTGCGTTTACTTTCCTGTTTATCTTCCTCATCCTCTGGGGAAGGAGGTTGGTGATCTGGAAGAGTCTTCCCAGATCGCAGGTTGATCTCCTGGATCTCCATAGCATAGGTAGGGCATGTTGTTTCCCCAGTATATACCTGTTGGGTCTGTCGGTTGTTGGGATTAGGGTTTGGTTGAGCAGGCATTTGGGGTTGTCTTGGAGGAGCAGGAGGTAATGGTTGTGGTTGAGATGGTGGTGGAGGCAAAATGGTGGGAAGAGTGTTGTACTGGGGCCTCCACCCCGGTTGAGGTGTATTCCACTGAGGCTGTGGCTGGACATGCGAGTGGAACGAATGAGTAGCGGGTTGAGTATGGTATTGAGATGGGTAAGACCATGGAGGAGGCACGGACCAGGAAGGATGAGCAGGGGGACCCCAAGAAGGCATAGGAGCAGGTTGGTTGGGGCTATAATAAGCTTGGGATGTCCCTTGCATCCCCTGCTGGTAAGGTCTAGGTCCATGCAGCCTCCTTTGGTTGAGGAAGTAGAGAAGTTCAGTGGTTGCCTCAGTTCCTTGGTACATGGCCTTAAACCCAGGTAAGGTTGGGCATTCGTTTGTGGGGTGGTCCTCCTCACAAACGAAACATACCTCCACCGAATGTAATGGACACTCGTTCTTAGGGTGCTTCCTTGTACACCTAGGGAAGAAGATGGTCGAAGCGCTTTCAGCTTCCTCTTTCTTTTGTTGGATTCGGAATGTATCAAGTTGCATGACAATGGTCTGTCTCACCTCGCTTTTGAGATCCTCCAGTTGATTTGTAAACTCATGCTTGGAGAGAGTGGTGCTAGCTGAAAGGCAGTTTCCCCTACCTCTTTTCCAGGCTACCCTAGAGTGGTTTCTAAACACAGTCTTTCTATCCTCATAAGGTAGTTGGTAAATATCTCCTCCAGCTAGCATGTGAAGGGTGTCTAAAAGGTCTTCAGGGACTCCTTGGAGCAGGACCAACTTGAGAGATTTAGGTTCAAGCGTGCACCTGGCCCATTTATAGCTAAGTTGGAACCTTTCCTCATAATCTTCTAAAGACTCATCATTTCCCATGGTCATCCGAAAGATTTCTCCCTTGGCTTCCTTGGACCTACAGTAGTCCCGGTATTTGGTGTTGAAAGCTTGCTGCATCTGAGCCCAAGTGGTGATACTGTTTCCAGGTAAGCCCATGAACCAGCGTAATGCTGCATCCTTGAGGGTAGAGGGAAAGAGTTTCAATTTTTGCTCATCTTCAGTATAGTCATAGGTTCGACAAAGGACAACAAACTCAAATAGGAAGGTATCAGGATCTTCAGTAGTCACTCCATGGAAGTGAGGTAAAGCGGAGGGGCTTATGTTTTTCATTTTCATGTCTCCATTGGTCTCTCGGATGGGAAAGGCACCTTCTATTCTCTCATCTTCTCTTCTATTCTCAGCCATGGCTTCAGTTGGAGTGTTCTCTAACTCTTCTTCTATTATAGGATCTTCGTATATCTCAGGATGCTCGCCTATAGGTTCTTCCGGATCACTGTCACCAAAGAAGAGAGAAGGGTGACTCAGTGAAGTGGTGGGGGTGTTGGGTAAGAATTTGCCGGTTTTATCTCTGTTCCTAAGAGGCATGAAATGGAACAACTTTTGATTGCTTTTATTTTTTATTTTTTATTTTTTTGTACCTGCAAAACTAAAATAGATTGAGCTGCAACTAACTATCTTGCTGAAATGAAAATGAGTAATTGAAATGAAAGCAGGAAAGGGATAATTTATCTTGCTGAAATGAAATTGCAGGAATGAAATGCTAATCTACGCTTGCAGAATTGAAATGCTAATCTATGCTTGCAAAATTGAAATGCTAATCTACGCTTACAGAATTGAAAGTGCGGAATTGAAATTCTAATCTATGAAAGCAGGAAGTGTCTAGTCTAATTTTGCTAAAAGGAAATTGCAGAATGGAAATGAAATAAACTGCTTAGAAGAGAATGAGAGTAGGAAAAATAGAAAAAAAGAAACAATCACCAATACTCTGACGCTTCCCCGACAATAGTGCCAAAAAGATGGTGGGCTCCAGTATTGCAGCAATATTGCTACAACTCCTGGGACTCCCTTCTTTACTCTTATTAACCCAGTACTTCGTAACAAACTTGGAAGCGACGGTGCTGTATGCACAAGTACCAGCTCTTGCCACAGCTGTCACTTGTTCAGCTGGCACAAGTCCGCTAGGGGCTTAAGACAACTTATATGAGCTCTTTAGAAGAAGCTTTTTAACTGATGGATGGAAGCTAACTCAGAGGAACTAATCTAGTTGCGAAAGGAGGTTGAAAGCTAAAGGACAAGCGCAAACCCTAGCAAACCCTAATTCTACCAACTAGTCCTACTGATGCAAAAGAGAGACTGAAAACTACAAAAAGAGATGCCATGACTTCTATGAAGGTAAAATACATGTGCCTACACTGCCTCTAGCTGAAGAAAACATCTTTTTGTATTTTTGACTAAGTTATTAGAATTATCATGCATGTGCTTTTAACTGGCTTTTCACTGTGCAGGGGAGGATTAAGGAGGAGAAATGCTTGGAAAAGGTTGGGATGGTACATAGAGGGTCTAAGGAGTCCCTAACACTCTTACAGAGAGTCTCACAAAGTTTGGTTGCCAAAAAACCTTGTTTGTGAGCTTCTACAGCAAGTCTGCGGGGGTTCTACACAATGTTTCAGGAATTTCTTCAGGATGTTCAGAATTTCTACAGGATGTTTTGAAAGTGGATTTTGGCAAATGGGTGAGTGAGGTAAGGTGCATGAATGGATAGGGAGGCAGAGAAGGGGTTGAGATGACCTAAGGACTGATGGTTGCAGTGGTGATGGGGTGTGGAAAGCTAGCTTGGCTAGAAAAAGCCGAGACAATGGAGGAGCAAGAAGGTAGGGTTACGTGGGCAGAAAGACAATTATGAGATGAGGAACCGAATTAGGAGATGGAGCAGCTGGCCTAGATGAAGCTTGAGTGAATGCGAGAGAGATGGAGATGCCCTGCACAGTGTTCACTTAATTGAATCAACAAAGTCCCGCACACAATCGAAATCTAAGATAATCTAGTCTAACTGTCAATGAAACCAATGAACAGCAGCTTTATTCATAAAGAGAACCATGTACAGCACTTAAACAAAGAACATTTCAAAAGACCTAAATGCATGATTAACTCCTACAAATGAAAGCATTACACCAAAGATTGCATGGACAAGCAACTAGTGTTTTTGTTGGGCAGCACTGTCTCTGCAATTCCAGCCCCTGATCCAATGAGGGAGAGGTGGAGTTGAGAGGTTTATCAACCCTTTTTCCATGGGTCTTTACCTGTTATTATTCTACCAACCTACTCTACACATCTGAAGCAATTCTATTTATCAACCAACACAACTAAATCTTCGCCCAACAGAAACTCATTCCAAATGCATAAAAGGAAAATTACAATGCTTAAAGAAAAGATAACAATACAAAGAAGGAGACCCTAGGCTCTCAGGTTGGGCCCAACCCTGAGAGCTATGGATCCTATAGAAAACTCAGAGCTGATATCAAATCTGACTGCTTCTCATTATCAAAAAATATTCATAAGTTAAGAGTTATGCCAACAATGGCTACAACAGAACAACAAATAGCTAGCAGCACTGTAGTGCAGGACATGCAAGAATTTTCCAAAATTCCTTTTCGAAGGCCAAGGCTGTAACATTTATACACCACGAGGTCTTTGCTAGCCTCCTAAATCTATGGGACTTGGCTGCCCCAAACTGTGAGTGAATAGCTCCTTCCAAAAATCCGTTTGGCTGCCTTCTAGATCTGGTTTTGGTGGCCTTTGGAGCTCGGAGTTGGGGGTGAAGATACCGAGGAGGGCTATTTAATGCCCTAGATAGCCCCTTACAATTCCTCAACCCAAGCTTGGCTGCCTTCTAGCCCATGTCTGACGGTTTTGCTCCAACATATATCCAAAAAACCTGAAATGAGCACATGTTAGCCACCAAGGACGAGTGTCTACCCTTATCCGTACAAATGACATAAACATACTGAAAAATAATGCATAAGTTATGAAAAATGAAGGATTCAACAAGGATAATTAGGCCAAATGAGCCCAAAATGTTACCAAATTTGGGGCCCATCAAATAGCAAGATTTAACAGTATTTTGTTTCCCAATATGCATGCCTTATTGTTCCGAAGCTATTTTCATGTTTTTCTCTGCAAAAATTAGCAATAATTTAGAAATTTGAACAACTTGTTGTTCCATCACCTTCTCCGTGCTTTCCTAACAGTGAAATTTGAATAGCCTGCTGTTCCATTATCTTCTCTATGTTTTTTTTACAGTGTGCTAAGCGTGAAATAAGATGGGAGGAAGATCAATTCACAGTGATCTACAGGTGTTGATGGTCTCCGATGCTGCACGAGAAATCCTATCAAGGGTAGGATGGATAACTTACCTGAATCATCTATAACAATCCAATGAGACAGTGGCAATTGAGTTTCTGCAAAACTTGCAAGAACATCATTCCATGGCAAGAGGGAGACAGATAGAAGTTACTGATGACATAATTGCAAAAGTTTCGGGACTGCCAGCCACTAGACCTGTGTGGACTCTGAAAAAGGTGAGACTACGAGACGCCATGAAAATCTTACAGGACGAAGGGCATAACCTGACTGTAAAAGGGAAGGGAGTTCTACCGACAACCTCGGGAGAGCCGTGAGTAGAGTTGGCAAGAATTATCCAGAGCTACATCACTTGTGACAGCAGGAAAGACATGGTAAGACCATGCCATCTTAAAATTTTAGCTGTGTTAAAGAAATAATCTGTTGTCAATTTGCCTACGTTTTTAATTTTTTTATTACACGATGTTGCCCGAAGCATGAAGAAATCTCACCATGTAGAGTCAGTAATAAGCCACCATGGCTTAATATGACTGATAGTCAGCTACAGGCTTGCCCAACAATATAGCAGTTGGGAAGAATTGATTTTCATGATAGACGGGGGACTGACTTTTCCAGCCCCAAAACGAAAACATGTTGCCAGTACATCGAGCAGACCACTGAAACGAAGAAAATCTGTTAGATTGGCAAGGATTAGGGGGATGTTGGGAAATTCCTAGGGAAACATTAGTGAACCTGTGGAGATACATGATTTAGGAGACAAACAACACCCACAATTGGAAGGAGGGGAGAATGAAAAATAATTGGAGGAAAACGATGAAGGAGAACTGGAGTAGGAGACTAAGCAATCTGGTCAGGAAGAAGATGAAGCAGAGAAACGGAGTGAAAGTCCACTGCAAAACCCTCTACAAGAAGATGAATTGGCCCAAATTCTAGCCAATATGGGCGAATATGTCCAACCTCATAGCCCACTCAACCCCCATACTGAAGAAGGACCGCAAGAGCACTCTGCTCATGATAAAACTGCTTTCGAGGAACTGTGTGATGGGGAAGAAGGGCTGAAGGAGCACTCTACTCATGATAAAAGTGCATCTGAGGAACTGTGTGATGAGGAGGAAGGAGAAGAGGACCACTCTGCTCATAAAGAGAGCGTATCTGGGGAGAAGAGTGACGAGAATGAAGCAGAGGAACAATTTGTTCCTAGTTAGAATACACCAGAAGAATTCCACGATGAAGAAGGGGTAGAAGAAGAAGCTACCTAGGATATGGCAGAGAAAACTAGGGTTTCTACCTTTAAAAAAATTGATCATTAGAACACTGAAGGTGAAGGTACAATACCTGAGGTACAAAGCCCAGCCTAAGTAAACGAACGACTATTCCTTCTAAGAAAACAGAGAAAATTAAAATATTACGAAAGGAACAACAGATATTTCTTAACGTGATTAAGCGACTTTGAAAACAGATAAAAGTCTTGAAAATGGGGAAGAAATTGAAAGGAACCATTGTCGCAAAGCATGCAACTGCCCAGGCAAAGCCCCTTAAGAAAAAGACTAAAAGGACTCAAGTCCAACTTGTTATTTAGAACCGAAAGGAACAACATCTAGTCGTTGCACATGTCAAAGTAGAAACATATAACATATCGGCCTATGAAAAGGAGATCCAAGTAGATCTCCCGCCTAAAACTATCATGTTGGATAATGACTTGAGGATAGTAAATCTGCGAAAAGATTTGACTATTCCTCAAGAAAAAAACCAGAAGTTACAACAGTAACTGAGGAACATTAATGCATCAAAAAGGCAGGCCTTTGAAGGATGGCGAAAGGCAGAAGAGAGAGTCAAAAAGGTAACCCATAGACTAGATATAGTCATAAAACATATGGACACCTTATGTTCTCTGTATACTGACGTTCTAGCATGTAGGGAACCTTCCAGAAACTATGCTTTGTTTTTAATGGAAAGATATTTACAATTGAAAATTAAAGTTGTCAAGGTAGGAGTACCTATAGAAATAAAAACCATTGATGACTTCATAAATTGTTGTAAGCATTACGGGGTGAAAGTTCAGCAATTATTATGTGAATTTTATTTGCACAATCTTGTATTAGATGGAGAAACAGAGCAGAACCCTAGCCCTTTTGTGGGAGATGTCAAACTGTAGGCATTTATTTCTTTTGGTGTTAATAAAATAAAGTGGCTCAAAGCCTACAATGTCTTTCAAAGATAGGAGAATGGATTAGATCTATGGGTGAGGGGTGAACCTAGAGACCCATTGCAATTATGGAATAAACATAGGTGCTTAATGAGAACTCAGGGAATGATCGAGGCATTGGGGCCTATCCACACAGTAGTCATCCAGCAAGGGGTAGAATACTTCTTTGCCTTCAAAGACCTTGCCATAGAAGCAACCAAATTCTGATACCAAACTTCTAATCGGAACATCCAAAACAGAGAACCATTCAATTGTGAGAATTTTAAGCTAGCTAATGACTGCTTGGGTATCTATGGTGACCTAATTCTAAGAGAAGGCCCATCTTGGTTAGGCTGTAGGTTTTGAAGTCCTGTCATTTGGCATCCTGCACCAAGATATAGAGCCTTATATGAAATTCTTGAAGGTCAAACAGGGCATCTTTTGAATTCCTAGCTAGGTATCATGGTTGTAGACCACCTATTCAGATCCCTTCTCCAGCCTATTCCCTAACAGCCTTGCATGTCAATTACAATGTTTTCACGAGGGCATGAAAAAGGGTAAGTAGGGGGGTCTGTTGAGCATTAGAGAAGGTATGTTATTACTACTTATTTCGTTATCTTTTCCTTAAATTCATAACTTTTTTGCATTATGAAATAGGCATACGGTAAATGATTATGATAAAATTTAGAAGATTTATGAGCAACGTAAAATGACTAATGTAGAGAAAAAGGAAAATGGAAGAATGCCACTCCAAAGGAAAAGACAAGACAAAATAAACTATTGTCCCTTTCATAGGGAACTGCATCCAATTGAGGCAATCTAGATTGGAGCATATAAGCGAGGAAAAGGAAGAGGAGATACCAAATCGGTGCAAGAGAACGAAGAGATGACTGAGAAATAACGATATGGTGAATCCCTCGAGATCCTTTGATCCTGAGGGATCGCTACCTTAAAGATTATCTATATCTTTGATATTTCTGCTTGGCTGCTATAAAAAGGGACAACGTTGCTAGCCCAGGGGCGGATAATTGTTATTTTATGAAATTCACTCTTGTAACTTAAAATTTGATCATCAACTCTCTTTAAAGAGTGATTATTGTAACTTTGTTTTGATAATTAATACATAAATTCTATTGTTGTTCCATCTTTGATTCTGGAGTAATTACAACAGTGCGTCCCTAGAGGCTAAGGGCCCGGCCCTGGTGGATCACTTGCTTCCTGTACCATTATTTTCCAATTCGAAGTCCTGTGTGATTTGATTTCTTTTATCTTCTTTGTTCAATAATCTGTTTTTCCTTATTATTTCATGTATTGGCTCTTTTATATCTCATTCCTATTTGAATCATAAGGTTATCCTCTGCAACTGGACTGTTATGCTAGTCATTCTGAAGTTATATTCAATTGTTGTTCCTTTAACAGATTGATATTATTGTATAACATTGTTGTTCCTTACAGATTACCATTACTGTTCGTTTATAGAGTAACAGTGCTTTGTATTCATAAATTGGTACTATTGTATATTTATCTACGGTTTACCTCCAAGCGTGATTGCTGTTCATTTGGGATTGTTGTTCCATAGTGACCGCAATTGTTGTTTCTTCACAACCGTGATTAATAATTGTTATGCCGAAACTCAGATTACTGTTTCCTTCAATATAGACGTGTTGTGTGTAATATTCGATTTAGTTTGTTGTGCATTTACATTTGATTCAGGTTGTTGTTCAATATTTCATAACTCGCTTTAGTTTTCTGTTCCATTTTCGTTTGCTATTCAAATCATTTATGAGGTAAAGATTGTTGCTTAATTCCCGTAGATTACAATTACTGCTTCATTCATTTCTGTAGGTTAAAGCTTTGTTGTTCAATCTTGTTAAATAGATTAGTTGCTGTTCCTTTTCCTGTTATTTGAATCATCATTGCTTTGGTGTGAATAGAACGATCTGAAACTGTAGTGAACATTGACTATTGTTGTCCAGTTCCCAGGTTGATGATCTTTTCCTTGATTGCTTTTCAATTACATCAGTTTACAAAGGGAAGAGTTATTATTACTGCACCCTTGACTGATGAAGTGTTGTAGTTCCTTAAATGAATGATTTAGTTACAAGCATTTCTAGTTCTTGCCATTACATTTAGAGGTTGTTTTCAGCATTTAGTTACTTTTGCAAAAGCACTATACTACTAGCATTACTCTTGACAAATGACCACCTCAAACTGAGTACACTCTTTGAGATAACAAATCGTACCTGGATTGATAATTAATGTAGGGTAAATAGAGGTGAAAAAGACCCTTTTTACTGCTTGACACTTGCGACACAGTCACAATAGCTGGCGTAGTTGGAATATTTGAGACAGGTTGGATTGGTTGCATCGAATATGCAACCCTTGGTTGTTGAATCAATATTGGTACCCAACTGCTAGATGCAATTCCAGTTTGACCTAAATTTTGTTACGAACTCTCTTATGGTTGTTCTCCAAGAGGGAATAATGAAAAAGCATACTGCCCTCCATATGGTGGCAGTCCAGTGTTCAAAGGATATATCGGTCTTTGAAGACTAGTCTGCCCAAATTGATACTGGCATGCAAGATCAATTTGTTGAGTTTCAACATAAGAAATACCAGATGGAATTTGAGATGAAAAAACTGGAACAGACCATGTCATCAAAGCAGTCCCTGAGTGGACTCCAGCTAGTGATTGATAACTAGTTGGGAGAGATGGTATACCAGCAAACATCGTAGGAGTGACAGCAGGAATTTTTGTTGTGGTTGTATCAGATGACATAGTCCTAGATGTTGATGGTTGCTTAGACATATTTAGTCTATCCAAAATATTTCCTAGCAATTCAACAGGAACTTGCAATGAAGGATGATTAAAACAACTAAATTCAGGAGTAGAAGGATATAAGTTGATCCCAATTCCAAAATGTAATGGGGTACTGGATGAGAGATCCTCTACTATCTCTTCTATAGCAATTAGTTCAGGTGGAAGAGGTAGACCATCAGGTCCATAAAATATTTCTGGAGCCAAAGAAGGTATAGCTTTTGCGGTGACAGATACAGGAGGGGTGACACCTTCTGAATTCTGGAGCTCAACTTCCAGATGTTCAGGTAAGTGAACTTCAGTCTCTGGATTAGCTCTAGCTGGAGCTGTTTCAGGTATAGAAGTGTCTACGGTTACACTAGGATCAGTTCTAATGTCCTATTGTAACTGCGGAACTTCTTCTGTAAAGGAAGATGTACTGGAAATGATCGGAGTCACTGTAGTCTTTGACGATGTTGAAACACATGTTTCAAATAAACCAGGAGAATTGGACTCAATTAAACAAGATCATTTTTCCCGGAATGGTTTCGTTTCCTAAGTCAAAGATGGTTGACTCGCTAGTCTCCACGAATGATGGGGTTTTGATTGACTTTCTTCCACGATTGCAGATTACTTGATCAACTCAAAATTAAGGGGAGAATAATGTTATTCTGAATTAAATACATTTTAATGACGCTTTGACACAACTTTGATTTTTCAATTTTTAAGAGTTCAGAAAAAGCTAAAGATGACTCTACTCCCCTTCGATTTTTAATGAGCCAAAAGTGACAAGTGCTCAGATGGACCTTTTCTTTTAAGGAGTCAAAAAGGAATGAAAGTGACTACTCTGGAAATCTAGACAGAGGGATTACCAAACCAATCAAAAAATTGCAATATACATTTTGGTGATAAATTAAAGAGAAATTACCAAGGACTTATGTATGGCAGTCAATCTTCACGAATGTTGTGTTCAGTGCATTGCGATCTATAGGGCAGTAGACAGACCTTCCAATGGATAAAGGATATGAGCATGTTGTGGTCTCCCAATATATACTCAATGATATGGGGAGCACAAGTCCATTCTAGCACTTGTCGTATCAAAGAGTAGGAATCACCCAACCTTCGATGAAAACGATAGTTACTATTTTTTATGACGCCGGAACACATCTCTAGCCTAGACCTCTAGATGTGTTGTGTTAGGTTCCAAAGCATTTTTAAGTTCATTGAAATTTATTTTAGAGTTGATCTTGTTTAAAAGTTTGCCTTTTAATGGTTTACTGCGTGATGGAGATGTAAAATTCCTAAAAATGCAATCTACGATGATAAACAATCGTTGTTTATTTTTAACAATGAAAATCCTAGCTACTAAGGAAAGAATATTCAATTTCTTTCAAACAAAGAGCAAAGATCACACACTAAATGCACTTTTCCTAAATCATTTTCGCATACAGTCTAAATGAAAATGCAAATGCATGTATTTTTTTTTCATTCTCCTTAATGTGAAAAATGCCAAAAAGGAAAACTAAGTAGAGCACAGATCTGAAATATTTTTACTCAAAGCGACATTTCGACAATTTCTTTTTTCAAAATAGAAAGGAAGACTAAATGACACTTTTCAATTTCTAATAGAAAATGCTTTCAGCACTTCAAATATGGATAAATCAAATCAAGCACATGACAAAAAGTTCAATCGAATAACCAGGAAAGGAAGACTCAACGTGACTTTCTCTTTTTGACACAAAACGACAGTTATGACACTTTTTGTACCAAAACGACACTTTGATTTAAGCAACTTTTTGAAAAAGGATTGTAAATGATGGACAAATACATAAAAACATTTACTATTCCTAATCAATGGAGGCTGAACTATGCAATGCAAGTAGGCTTCAGTAATGAGATACTGTTCACAAGCAGCAAAACAACTAAACAAAGTTGAAAACAAGGACAAAAAACCCCAAATTTCAAGGAGAGAAATATGATCAGTCAGTCATCAAACCTGGGCTTCACAGAAACAGGGATGCATCATAGTTTACGGGCTCGGGAGGTGCGATGCATACTAGTAGATAGTGACAGACAGTGCGATGGGCCTGGGAGTGCAACTGAGCTGGGTTTTGGCTCAAATTTGCAGCTGATTTCAGTGAGTTACGCTGAGCTATGATGGATAGTAAAGATAAAAGTACAGAGGTATGATCTTGGGAGGTTACTGAGCTACCAAAAGGGAATCTAGAATGCTTGTAATTTAGATGTTTAATTCATAAAATAAACCAGAGCTTGACTGAAGCGGCATTCATCTACTTTGCAATTGTAGAGCAAGAGCAGTTCGAAGGCTATCTGGCTAACTTCAAGCTTCGTCTATAGTTTATAAAACAAACAACAAAAACAAACAAACCAACTATTTGCTTCCCAGTGGAGTTTCCATTTTGTTTCCAGGAAAACTAGTGTCTTTTCGATCTACTAACCCTCTAGGATTGGCAGCTATCCTAGAAGCAAACAATCAAAAAAATTTGGGATTTCCTCCATGTACGATAGGTAAGAGAGAGGCAAAGGAACCAACCTAGATCTTCCGCTTGACTCCTTGCTTGATCTCTCTCCCCCTTGATAGAGCTTGCAACTCCTCTCCTACTTATCCCGCTTAAATAATACCTGTAGAGACAGAGTAACAAAACACCATCAAAGCATCTTAATCTATTATATCATAAGTAATGTAGAATTAGAAATACATTGAACATACAATGGAACTCACAAATAACAAGATTCACAAATACACAATTGTATGGAGGAAAACTCAAAGAACTTTATTAAATATGAAGGGAGAATTACAACCCAACTGTCTAATCCAGCATCATCCTCCCAGCATCAGAGCCCTCTTCACCTCATGAAAAGCAAGATCACACAAAAATACAATGCTCCTTCTCAAAGACAAACTATCAGCACTTCCTTACAAATTACAAAAGTCCAGCCTCTAGATCTCTCAGATGAGGGATCCATTTATAGATGTGTGAAAGGGTGTGAGTCATCTCTGGGATTTTGATTAGTGTCATTCCACTTGTTGTTCTTGGTTCCACTTGGAGATTTCTTAGATCTCTTACTCATCCCTGGGCAAATTCAGAGAGGCAAGTATCATATGAGAAGTTTCCAGAAGATTCCATGAGCATCCACTTAGCAAACTATCTCGTACATTGGTCCATTCTCGCTCATCACACACCACAGAAGGCCTCTTCAGTATGAAACGCACCTGGCTAGTGTAGGAGTCAGTATGCATCACACCCTGACAGTGGAGCAGTCAGTATGGTTTAATTTTGGCTAGTTCTGAGTGGTTTTTTAGGTGGAACTTTTGGGGAATGATGTAATCAGTTGACCATGATCCTTTAGGGTATGAAACAACACTTTTAGGGGTTAAAGAGCCCTAGTTTATCGACATATAAGATTGGGGTTGAAGTGCCAAAATATGTTTATAACAGACCTAAAATACAACATATTGCAAGCAAAAATATGAATGAAAGGGGTTAAAATATACTCTTATATTGGATTTGACAGAGCAAGATGACCATTTGATAGCTTTGGGGGATGGGTGATGGAAAAATTGGTATCTAAGGATGGAATGCAAATGCAGCTAGTAAAAATAAAATCCGAGAAGGACTAATAATAGACACTAAACTATATAATCACAAACAAATCCATGATATCCACAAGGTTTGTTACTAGGCCCTAAAGTAAGAAAAAAATTGGGTTGTGATAAGAAAGTGCTAGTAAGTGGTCATGCAAACGTGAACAGTATCTATATATTTCTTAGCAATTTCATTCATGGGTATTTGGATAGCCAGTGTCTTGAGAGGAACTCAAACAAGGAACCTTCTAATTGTAACAACTCATTTGTTCCATTTTAAAAGGAGATTCTTGGCTCTTTAACACTAGTTAAAGTGCAGACTTGAGTAACAATGATTCAAGTCTATTATTTAAAGTGACAATTATAGAAAAAATATTAAAAGATACTTGGATCCTCTTGTGTAAGAACCTTTGTTTGAGAAAAATGACAATCATAGTTGTGGTGACCAATTAGACAATAATAAGAATTCATTTCATGTGAGCATGTGCCACAACAGTATTTGTTGTAAAGCATGGACCACATGCTTGAATGGAACTGCAGTCTTCTCCATCTTCACGTACACAATCTAGAATGTGTTGGAGGACATTGGGATTTTCATTTGGTTTAGAAACACACCAAGACTTATCCGTTCTTGTAACTAGTGTAGGGGTGGTTGGTGTTACTAGTGTTGTAGAAATAGGTGCAGGGGTGGTTGGTGTTACTGATGTTGTAGAAATAAGCACATGAGTTGCACTCTAGATCAAAGTAAATTTTGTTAATCATTGTACATCAGTGAATTTTAACAATCCAAATATTAATTAAGATGGAAATAAATATGAGGTGAAACTCAATAAAACATGAATATTTAGTAGTTTACAATTACATAGCTGGTTGAATTTGCTCTCTGAACAAGTAAATATATTGAGAATGTTTAGAACTTTGAAACATGAGTATCGAAAATATAAATAATAAATGGCTGAGGCAATGCACAAAATTCTTGTAAAATTTTTTATTGTAGGAATCAATCTCTTCATGAAGTAATTAGAAATATTATGCAATATTCTTCTAATAATAACCCTAATAACCTCACGCTTCCTTGATGATTTCCTAGCTTACTCTATTACCAAATCTAACATTAACTACCAAGGGGATCCCTAGGTACTTCACAATATGTAAACTATTTTCTAAGAGTAGTTGAGCCAGTAGGGAAAAGCATCGGGAACAATAAACTATAATTCTGAGTTGGCCTCACTCACCATGATTATAGATTCTTTGCAAATGGTATCCAAACACTCAAAGGCATTGTTGACCGACTCATTTTAAAAGTGACTACTTATCACTTCATTCCTATCCCAGATGATAATGCCATGAACCCTATCCTGAGCTTTGTTGGCATCTAGGAGAAATTCCAAAGTGTGAGTTCCAATGATGTGTAAATAGGGAGCTAAGTCGTAACCTTGTCTGGTTAAATTGTGTAATACAATTATGTTCAATGGTTTCCCAGTCAGAAAAAAATGGTCTGATGCATCACTAGAAATCAATTTGACCATTTAAAAAAACTTGTTTCCAAACATAAAACATGTTAGCGTATGAAGGATAAATTTCCAATCTACCCTGTTATAGGGTTTATCATAATCAATCTTCAGCAACAACATTTCCTGTCTAGTTTCTCTAGCCAAGTCCATATATTACCACACTGTGATGATAGTAACCAAATTGAATCTGTCAAAAATGAATTTGATTTGCTTAAACCAGACAATACATGTAGCTAGTTTCTGGGCGCTCAAAAGACAAGGGTCTTTGCTAGAATCCTATAAGATACATTCAACATTACAATAAGCCTCCTGCCGCCAATGGAATACTTTATGGAATTCTTGGTGATCAACTTGATTAAGGCCTGATTCTAAAGGTTACCCATCCTACCAGAATGGAAGATCTCCCTACCATCATTAGTAGGTCATCGCCAACAACATCCCACATCATTTTGGAAAATTCAAAAGGAAAAAAATTAAGCACAGGAGATTTCTTATGCATCTTGCAAAGAAATTTAAATAGTTATTAGAATAATCATCACTAAGCATGTATCTTTTTGTACACCAAACCTTGGTTGGAGCAACCTTTCGGCATGCCTCCTTTGTAGCCTTGACATGATCAGTGCAATAATACACAGAAAAGAATTGTGGAAGTGAAAACAAACATGGACCTTAGACTAGAACATAAGTGAGGACATGTTGAAGTTAAGTGTGATCCTTGCAATGGTCTCTTGTAGGAGCAAGTTTCCAAGCTTGAGCATTTAATTAGGTGTCTTGGGAGTATAAAGTTAGGGATTCTATTAATAGATTTAAAAAATGTATTGACCATATTTATTGAGTTTCTCATTCTCCCATTCTATTAGCCCTGCGTGTATTATGATGTCAAAATATTTATCTTGATAACTATAATATGCCAATCTAGAATTGCTTTGCCACATTCCTAGGTGTGGTTCAATATAGAATTTCCTGAATCTTCTCCTAATGCACCTTCACTCCATCCTCCCCAATCACATGCCTTAACTACAACATGTATGTTAGCCCAATCTCATATTTGGAAAACTTCGCATACAACTGCTACTCGTCAAGTATGCAAAGCACCTCCTTCAAATGTTGAAGATGCTCCTCCCATGTTCTATTGTAAATGAGTATGTCATTGAATAAAGCTAAAACAAAGCATCTCAACTGTCTATGGAACACATGATTCATATAGGACTGGAATGTGGCTAGAGAATTCGTTAGCCCAAAGGGCATCACCAAGAACTCAAAGTGTCCATAATGGCAGTAAAAAGTAGTCTTTGGAATATCCTACTCACTCATGTGAATCTGGTGGTACCTCTACCGCAGATCTATCTTAGAGATGTATTTAGCTGCCATAAGCTCGTCCATCAACTCATCTATGCATGGAATGGGGTACCTATTCTTCAGGTTCTTCTTATTGAGAGCCTGATAGTCTATGCACATGGACAATGTCCCATATTTCTTCTTCGCCATCACCACAAAAGAAGAAAATGGACTCGAGGTAGGCCCGATGTGCCCCAACCTCAACAACTCCTAAATGGCCCACTCCATCTCATCATTATAGGCCTTCGGGTGCCTCTAAGGGGTGTTGATCACTGCATTCACCCCCTACTCTATCTCAATAGTGTGCTCAAATCCATGATCTGGCGGTCTACCTAGTGGGACATCCCCAAAAACCCCCTTGGTGCTTCTCCAACAAGGCTAGTATGTTCGATGTACGACCTGTGCCTTTGTCCCCAAATAAAAAATCCATAGCTCAACTACACACTCCACATCCCCATGTCATAGATCTTCCTCCATCTGGTGAGTTGAAACTGTCTCAGGGTGGGATAAGAGTGGATTCCCCTCAGTATTACCTGCATCCCATCTAGACCCTGAAACTCCATCTCAAGATTTTTCCAATTAGTCGCGACCTTCCCCAATTCATACAACCATTGGACACCCAACACCACATTACTGTCAGGCACATCAACCACAAAGAAATTTTTAGTGAGTGAGCAGTTACCATCTTCAAGTTCGGCCCAGGTATGTACTTGGTATAATGCATGGTCCGGTCTCTTGGTACCAAAACTAAGAACCCTCAAATGCAGCTATCTGGATTCCCCTACGCTTGACCATCTGGGCATCAATGAAATTTTGGGTGGCCCCACTATCAACCAGGACTAACACACATTGTCTATGTATAGTCCCCCTAATGCTATGTTTCAAATACTTCAACACACCCCGAAGTGAAGTGAGGACTCCCCCATTTGGGGAAAACAACCCTCCTCTAGGTGGTGGTGGTGGTGGCCCTCATGATGATGGTCCCCCCTCATCTCCCGGATCGTCTCCTGCCTCAGCCTCCTCCTCCTCAGGCTCACTATCCGAGAACAGCTCGATGAAATGGCCTTTGCCCTTGGTGCACTTGTGTCATGGTACCCAAGGCTCCTAGCATGTGAAACACAGCCTCCTCCTCCTAAGGTCCCTCTGGGTGTCATCACCCAACTGGCTACATCCTCCATATCTCTTTGGTGGCCTCACATCTCTAATCCCCTCTAGGGTTGTGGGTCTCGTGGGAACAAAACCCCAGTTCTTGGACATTGCATCAATCATGTCCTGGGTCCTAGAAATGGCATCATGTACTGATGTGGGCTTGTAAGCCCTCACTCAGCCACACAGAGGCTCAACAAGCCCCTCCATAAACAACATGATTAGTCATGGCTCTGAAATATTTGTCACCATGACTGCAAGTCTCTGAAACTCTGTAATGTAAAAAATTGCACTACCCATCTATCTCAAGCGGGCCATCTCTTGGAAGTGTAGCTCTAGATCCTTCCTTTCAAACATCTCCAACAATATCCTAGTGAACTCTATATAAATGCTGATGTGAATGTGCCCCAATGTGATCAACCCATGATACAACTACTCTGCAACATCACCTTCCAAGTGAAGGGTGGAAAAACATATGGCATCAGTGTCCCTCATGGGATTCAGGTGAAAGTATGTATCAAGTTTTTGGATCCATGCCCTAGCTTAGTTGTTTTCTAACCCATCAAAATTTGGGAGTGTAATCTTCCTCGATAGATTTTTCACATCTTTGTTGGATGCTCCTCCCCTACAGTGGCCTACAACCCAACGTCAGTGCACCTCTCCTTGAGCTGGATGTACTCCCCAAAATACATCACCCTCTTGATGCAGCCATCCAACCCCTCATACTCATCAATTCCTAATGCAACAGAATGTACCAAATCTACAACTAGGTCCGACTCGGCCTCCTCCATGAAATGAGGCATTGTGGGGTGGTGAGCTTGCCCACATTGTGGGGTGTGTGGAAGATGATAGGTACAACTACCTCCTCCTACTCTAGAACCCCCTTCACCATGAGTTTCTCTCTCCACCCTTCCACCCATTTACAAGCCCATCACCTGCTACATCATGTCCATCATCAATTTCCCTTGCCTCATCATATGTTGCTTTGTCCTCAGTAACTCTTCTAAGACCTAGTTCGTGTTCCTCTCCTGGGTTGCTCATTCTCTTCCTGGTTCTCCATCTAGCCTTTGATTTTTTCCACTTCATTGTCTAAAAATGGGTTTGGCCCCTCTTCTCTACCTCAACCCCTACCTCTGCCTCTACCACGACCTCTCTGGAAAACCAATCCTTGGTATCTCAGTGGCATCACTCGCTCTTGTTCCCCACCCTCACCAAAAACATGCTCTAATACCACTGTAATATGCCTAATGGAATATTTTCAGTGATAACAAATACAAATATTAACATTCACAATGAAATTTTATTCAGTAAGGAACATATAAACAAAAATTTCTCATCAACACCCAAATGGCCAATTTTCATTAATCAAATATGTCGGAGTACAAAGAAGTTGGATGAGGTGCACCTGGGCATGCACAAGGCAAGCTACAAGCTTAAGGTGAATAATACAAAAAATTCCCAACTACTATGACTTTGTTGCTCCCATAAAACTATGTTGTCCCCTCAACACTACACTGCTAGCTAACTTCAAGCTCTGATATACCCCCTCAAAACAATCCAAAAATTTATGCAATTTTGGGGATGTACTCATCTCCAAAATCCCAGAAAAACCTAGAAAGGGTTTTCCCTAGTTTTGACCTACCAATTTTGACCACTTGGGGTACTCCAATACTGGAACTCATTGCCTGTAACTGGAACTATTGTAACTTGCTACCAAAAATTCAGGAAACCTCCCCAAATCTGACTCCCAACAATTTCTTCACAACCAAACTCCCCAATCCTCTGATTAAGCCTCCTTCCAAGTGAACCCCACTAGGGACTGTGTAGTCTTAATTGAGGATGTGTTGGGAACGGGTTCCCCCAAGTGGGGCTAAAAGCCCATGTTTTGGGACAAATTTGTCATAAAGTTGTAAAGTCTCTGAATTTTGTGGCCGTGGAGTGCGAAGGTGTCAAGAGTCATAAAGGGTTGTCTGCCCTTATTTTGTAAAGTGTCAAGTCGGCTGTAAAGATCTACCCATGGTCTGCGAACCATGGGATTGTATAAAAAGGAGCTAAGTAAGATTTAGGTAGTTAGAAAAATCAATCTTGGGAAGGTTTTGGTAGAAAATTCTAAGTGTTTTCAAGTCTTAGCATAAGTAAAGGCTCTGTAGCTGAGTGCGCAAAGGCCTAGGGTGGAATTCCGCAGCTATGTGCGTAGACTCTTGTAGCTATGTGCGCAGGGCAGATAGAATCTGTATTAAACTAGAAGATATCAATAAAAATAAGTATTCTACAATTAATATGTATTTAGTTTTTGTTCATGCATCTGATTATATTGTGATCTGGGTTTATTTTACAGTGTTTATTTGACGCGCAAATGTATGTGGTTATATTTGTTCATTGAACGCAAGAAACAATTTCAGTTTATGTGACGCTAAGTGTAATTGACTGGTAAGATAAGTAAAAAACTTGAGATAACTTGGGAAACTATACAATACACTGTCATAGAAGTGTTAAAATACCTAAACCATTGGTTAAGGATATGCGAAGGTCAACCGTACACATTCACAGAGGTACTAAAGCGTGGGATACAAGGTAAGAACGATAAGCCCTAAAGGCTTAGCCACCTACGTGAAGGCAGGAGCAAGAGGTATAAATCGACATCACGACTATCTTAGTGTGTGGAAACTTGGTTCCAACATCCCCCCATACTGCTTTGGGTGAGACTTTAGTCCGCGCTCCACGGGCTGATGCCGAAAGGGCTAGTAGTGTAGGGATTTGTTTGGCTGACTAACACTGAACCTGGGTCATGTCCCACAAAGCCAACAAATGGTTCCATTACCCGGACTAGAATCTACATGAGAGATGTGTAACATCGTATCACTGGAATCCAACTAAGAAAGAGATTGAAGACTGGTTGGATAGAAATATCCACGAATTCACGGCACAGGAGAATAGAAATCCATGGCTCACAAAGGAATAGTGGCTAGACAAGTATCTATATACAGATATCCACAAGATATTTTTATGTTCCTTTCCAGTTGGGTATAGAGACTAGAATCCTTTGAGGATAAGGTCACTCACATTGTCAATCATTGGCTCAATCGCATCATAGGAGGGTTTGTGACAATACCTCAGTCAGTTACAATGAGGCGGAGCGGTGCTTTTTCAAACATCCGCGAGATAAGTACTTGAAGTCTTTAAATACTTGGATTAATATGTTATTTTGTGAATAACGGGTTATGTAGCTACCTTGATGGTCAGAGCTATGCGAAGTGGAAAGACTTACAAGGACGAAGGAAGAAAGGGTCCTGATATAGCCCATTGATTTCACCTCCTTTGAGTGACGAAGAGGGAGTAGGTCAGGATTCCCCATGAAGTGTAGTTCAATTGATAAAACAAAGGTTCCTGTGACTACCACGTCCACCCATAGCACCTCCGCCTTCACCACCATCGCTTACGACTTCACCCACACCACCACCACCTCTACCATAGTTCAACATGGTGAATTCAGTGAAGCTACCATTGTTTAGGGGCTTGGGAAATGAGGACCCGGACGAGTTTTGGTTCATCATAAAAGTTGTATGGGAAGCTCAGTGCATCCTAAAAGAGGTTCACGTGCTAACTTGGTACATCAAGTACTTTAATAATAACCCAAATGCTAGGTTGGTAGAGATCCAAACCGCACTGAATAAAGAGTTCAGTAGCCCTAAATCTGAGGCGCAGTCGATTGTGGGATTCAAGGAAATCATGATGAAACAAGGTGAGACCCCTAGGGAGTTGGATCAGAGATTGAAGTGTAAAATCCACAAAGCTAATATGAACTTAATAGATGGACAACACCGCGAGTGGTTCGTGGCTTGGCTCCTGCCTCCTAAGGGTTGCACTATCACAACAGAAGATTACAACTCAGGCAGAGGCCTTGGAGATTGCAATAAGACTGCATGAAATGCCAATGCAAGATCCAAATCTAGGGGTTCAACAGATCCATGTGCAGTTGCAAAATATTTGCCTCGAAATGTAAAGTCTGAAGCAGGACAAAACAGTTCGGCCATAGGCATGCAAAAAGGTATGGTGCCTAAAATGTAAAGGTCTGGGGCATGACAATGACCACTTAATGGTCTTTGCGAACTATACTATAGGAGGAGGACAAATGCCTTTGAAGCCGGAAGCCCAAGCAGGGCTGAGCATGGGGCCTACGTTGTGGTGCAATATATGTCAAGTAGCAGGGAAACATACAACTGATAATTGTCATTTGCTACAGAAGTTTGTACAAACACCACAACAATTGTTCTGCAACTTTTGTAGGTCGAGAGGGCATGATGAGCACAATTACCAAAGTAATGAATTGATGATGGATAGAACACCTGCCTATAGAGTTCAGGTAGAAACACGACCTCCTCACTAGGGTACTAGGATGGCACAGATAGGATTTTAGGGGCGTGGATGAGGCTGAGGTGGAGGAGGACCCAGTAGAGGTCGGGGACAACTGATATGTTACCATTATGGAGGACCAGGAAACTATGCCCATGAATGCACTAACCCAACACATCCATCGTGAAAATATTGCACTCGGTTTGATCATGAGACTGAGGATTGTGCTAGATTAATAACAAGGATATGCGATAAAGGGGTACTACCACCGCATCTAACTCAGAACCTGCAGATGATGAGGGTTGAGCCTCATGAAGAGGATCTAAATGTGAATATCATGCTTCAAAGTGGAATTGCAATAGGCGACGATAAGGGGAAACAACCTGAAGACAGTTCATGGGTTCGCAAAGCTCTAGAGAAGGAGTCTAAATTTGATTTGGAGCGCACACGAGAACATTCATGGAAGCAACGAAGAGCTTTGTTGAGGCCTCTACCTCAGGGAGTCGAGATAAACATGTTAAGGAAATGGACCCTTCAATGCTTACAACCTTTCTAGAGACATGCATGAAGCTATTGCGTAATAGAAAGGCTATGAAGGGGTTATAGGAACCTATAAATAGACACACTGAAAACACTCCTGGTGAAGCGCGCGTGGTACAGAAGATTGGTAATCATAAGGCAAGGACAGGATGAGAAATGAGACTCATCACACAAATAGGAGAATACAAAATGGATCAAGTTATTCTGGATCTGGGGTCAAATGTGAACGTTTTTCCAAAGCAGACTTGGGAGCGGATGGGGAGACCCGCGTTGCAGTGGTCTTCGATCCAGTTAAGGATGGAAAATCAGTAGAAGATCATCCCCATGGGACAACTACAAGGAGTAAATGTAGATATTGAAGGCATAAGCACATTAGCTAATTTTGAAGTAATACAAATTTTGGATGATAGCAACCCCTACCCTGCGCTCCTTGGCATTGATTAGGCTACTGCTCAAGGATCGCGCTATAATGAACCTGTCTGCGATTATGAAAGTGATGATGATTTGGACTGCATATATAAGATAACAGTGCGAGACCAAGATTGGGTGAATCTAACAGTGGATGGATGAATTACATGGGATCATGAGAGTTCCTATAACTTAGACTCGGATGAGGAATTAGAGCACTGGCAGAATCGGCTACATGAAGTAACCATGCTGAGTTGTAACATGATGACCCAGTCACTGTGTTGTGCGTCATCAGAGGTAAGAAATCTGCCCACTTATGATGGCTTGAATGATGTGGATGTGTTTTTGGATGCATTTGAGAGGGAATTACTAGAGAAGCAGCGCTTCTAGGATTTGGACTAGGCCCTGTGCGCTATGCCCATAAGATGGTGGGGTATGCATAAGGGTAGTTTTGATGATGGGTGTGAGTTGAGGAGGATGATGAGAACACTCTTTGGGAAGCCGAAGGTACAAGTGACAGACAAGTATGATGGGAAGGATGATCCGCATGCACACTTGGCGAAATGGGCTAAGGCCTATGGATCAAATCCCCAACTTGAATGGGTGCACATGTTCTATCAGACCCTGGATATCATCCCGATGAATTGGTCCCTGGAGATAGAGCTCTGCCATGGCACAAGAGAATGGGATATTTTGTGCGAAGGGTTCATAATGACATTTAGCTTCGAAGATAGGGTTGACTGTATTGGTGAAGCACTACAAGATGTTAAATCAATGATGTTTAGGATACCGCAGGATGCTTTGGATATGATTCAACCTAATTGTACTACTCAGCTAAGCCACACACTGGAATGCTATAACGTGACTACTATAGAAGAACATGAGGACCCACAAAAGATTAATATCCCTGAAACTGAGGGTTACCACGAGGTCGAGGGACCACCGATCGAGAATCCTGATATAACTGCGCTGAAGACTAAATAGATAAATATTGGTATGGAGGTGGAGCCCAAATTCATGAAAATTGGAGATTATTGGGATGACACAATGGTAGATAAGGTCACTGAATTGCTCCACAAATACCAAGATTTGTTCCCTACCAATTTTACAAAGTTAAAGGGGATAATAGGAGACCTGGGCATTATGAATATGACATGAAATCTTGACGCAAAGCCGATTAAGAAAATACCTTACCGTCTCAATCCGAAGTATAAGGAGAATATCCGCTTAGAGTTACAAAGATGCTTGTGGAAAGCATCATAGAGCCTGTAGAAGAATCTGATTGGGTGAGCCCAATGGTGGTACAAGAAAAGAAGCAGAAGGATGAAATAAGGATATGCATAGATCTCACAAAGTTGAATGATGCTTGAGTGCATGATCCTTTCCTGACTTCATTCAGTGATGAGGTATTAGATACTGTAGGTGGCCAGGAAGCGTACTCCTTCACTGATGGGTTCTCTGGGTACCATCAGATCAAAATTGCACCTGAAGATAGAAGCAACATGACCTTCGCAACTGAATGGGGATGTTTTCAGTACACCATAATGCCTTTCGGATTAAAGAATGCGCCTAGAATTTTTTCACGTGTAGTCATTGTTGCATTCAAAGACTTCATTCATAAGTTTTTTGAGATGTTCTTTGATGACTGGACTATGTTTGGTTTGGTAAAACTCCATGTGGTCAGTTTGTGCTTAATGCTAGATACTTGTCGAAGGTACCAAATTGCACTCAATACAAATAAATGTTTGTTTTGTGTCCCTTTTGGGACTTTGTTGGGTCATGTGGTATGGAGACAGGGATTGATGGTAGATCCTACGAAGATCATGGTGATAATTAATCTGGAGGCGTCTAGGAGTATGAAACAGTTGCGCACAACATTGGGAAATATTGGGTACTACAGGAAGTTTATCAAGGGCTATGCCCAGATCACCGTGCCTATTAATAAGTTGTTGGAAAAGGATGTCACATTCTGTTGGAATGAGGACTGTCAGAAAAGCTTGGATGTGCTGAAGGGAAAAATGGTCACCGCACCGATTTTAGTCTTCCCAGATTGGAAGAAGGCATTTCACGTACATGTAGATGCGTCATGTATAGCACTGGGAGTAGTTCTGACACAAGCTGGCGAAGGAGAATTGGACCATCCTATAGTGTTCACAAGAAGGAGGTTATCCAAGGCTGAGAAGAACTATTCCACCACCGAGCGCGAAGGATTAGCAATGGCACATGCGCTCTAGAAGTTTAGACACTATTTGCTGGGTGGACATTTTAAGATGTATACAGATCATTTTGTGTTGAAATACTTGGTCAATAAGCCTGTGTTGGGGAGGAGAATCTGCAGGTGGTTGTTATTGTTCCAGAAGTATGATTTTGAAGTTATTGTGAAGATTGGACGATCGAACACAAGACCAAACTATCTATCACACATTTGACGTGTAGCTCTTTGCAGTGCACGTTGTGGATGGTCACTTTAAAGACATCATACACTTCCTAACGACTGGAACTGCCCTGGAAGGCTACACCCTCAAGCAGAAAAAGAAGTTAGTGGTGTGTGCGCAAGACTTTTCTATCATTTCCAGACATCTATACAAAATGGTTTTTGATGAAGTATTACAATGATATGTACCGGAGTTTGAAAGGAGCGGTATCCTCACAGATGCTCATGTGGGTGCCGCGGGAGGGCATTACATGGGAAGGGTGACCGCACAGAAGATCCTACGCGTATAGTTGTGGTGGCCAACCCTCCATTAGGATTCAAAAGCCTAATGTAGGGAGTGCGATGTGTGTCAAAGGACTGGTAGGCTATTGCAGAGAGATGAGCTACCTTTGAACCCACAAATGATGTTACAATCTTTCGAGAAATGGGCGATAGATTTTGTGGGACCCATTCAGTGTCAAGGAAAGAGTTGAAAAAGGCAACAAGAAATGCTAAAATTAGAAGTGCTAAAAATAGCACTGCCATAAATAGCAGCTTGGGTATCAGTGTTGGATTGAGCAATAGGGAATGAAAAATAGAAGTGCTAAAATAACATTGTATTTTTAGCATTTTAGGATGCATTCCTATTTTATTCAGTCCCTGGACTAAAAACAGGAAGTAAAATTTGAATTTGAACTTAACATCTATTTGAAAATAACTAATTAATTCTCCATGAGTTAATTAGTTGTGAAAAATCAAACATGAAGTCTATGTGAGGACATGCAACAGTTTATTTATCAATTGAGGAATTTATCCATCAGTTAAAGAGATAAGGATGAGTTCTAATTATTTGGCTCAGTTAACTGAGTCAAGTCTAGTTAAATTGATTTAAATAGTTTGTTTAAATTAATGTGAGTTCGGTTAGTTAATGCATGCTCGCATATAATTGTTGTTCTTCAGATAACTGAAGATTCTCTCATGAATAACTCATGCATGTCAGTTCAGATAGAGACCCAGTTGAGATCGGAGAAGGGACAAAGTACTATCAGTTAGATGAATATTTTTCCTATAAAGGAAGCTCATCCATGATAAGGATTTATCTCTTTCAGGACTGCGCAGTTGGACTTGAGGTTACAGTGAGTGTGATGAGACCTATTCACACATGTGACATCATTGGACCCCAATCAGAATTATGTAAAGAAATAGGAGGCCTGGAGGGCAGACCAGAGGTTAGATAGAGGCCTTTAAACGTCTATGAGCATCAAAGGTATTACAGAGAGAGCATGATAGCTTTTGAGTTGATTCCTTTTGTAATACTTTCTATATTTCCACTTGTATGATAATACAGAGATGGGGTTTTAGACTGAGGCTTTCCCTGGGTAAATTCTTCTGTGTTATGTTTGATTGATCTCTTCTTATCAGTTATGTGTGTTCTTATTGATATTGCTCATGTTCGATTAAGCTTCTGCTAAATTGTTTGTAGAAGTAGATCAAGTGTTTTGCTTTAGTACATTGCATTACCAGGTGATCTACAGGTGGGAATTTCTACATCGTATCAAAGCTAGCTGATTTGTAGAAAAATTTTACATGGTATCAAAGCAAAGGTGATCAAAGGAGAGAACAGTATACTGAGAGGAGATTTCAAAGTTTTGAGTTTTGGGCCGAGAGTTTTCAGAGAAGATATGAAAATTTCTGTACGAAATTTTCAGAAACAAATAGCAGACTTGGATTCCTTGCGAAAAAATACCCAAATTCAAAAAAAAAAATCGGCTGAATCGGAGTTCGGATGAGGGAGATACAGATGATTTAAAGTCATCTCTTTTTCCAAAATATTTCGTGACGGCAGGAAATATGAAACAGATTGGTTTGCTTGCCAAGAACTTGTATGCACTTGAGGTACAAGATGCATGAAAAGCCTTGAGGAGCAAGGAAAAGGTTAGATACATCATGGTTGAGAGGGAGAGTATATTACCTCTCAACATGCAGCACTAGAAAGTCTTAGATGATTGTGGAGGAGCCATGATTGGTGTAGCAGCTTCAGGAGGTTGTGGAGTAGCCACAATAGGGAAAGCTGAGTGGAGATCGAGTAGAGACATTTACTCATGCAGAGACCTTTAGTAGGGGAAAACTTCCAACCAGATGGGATGAGGTATCACATGCAGCCATATGTCCAGGTAGGAGGTGGGGCGATGTGGAGTGATTATCCCAAGGAGGAGGGGAAAGATCCTTGAGGTACCCAACCTCCTTGATTCGACTTGGCTATAGGAGCCCCAATGAGGAGTAGCAAGACTGACTGGTTGGGTAGAGACAGATGAAGATGGAGTGATAGAGAGAGCTACAATGAAGGAATCCCAAGACAACACAGAGCTAGTACGATGCAGCAATGCGAGAGGCACAAGTGTGTTGCGCTAGTGTAGGATGGCACAAAGAGGTGTGCAATGGTGAGAGATGCATGGAGATGTTGCAGTAGTGCAGAGGTTATAGAGGGAGCACTTGTTAGTAGCAGGTAGAGCTTCAACATCAGAGTATGTTTCTATCCCAACAGAGAGGTCAGTAGGGAGTTTTTTTTGTTCCGAGAGTTGCTGGAGCAACCATACTTGGTAGAAGTGTTGCATGCAGAACGTTTCAGAGTTATAGGATAGGGTTTGAGTTGAAGCCTTTCTTGTTGAGAGGGAGTGTTAAAAGTGGCAACAAGAAATGTTAAAAATAGAAGTGCTAAAAATAGCACTACTATAAATAGAAGTTTGGGTATCAGTGCTGGATTGAGGAATAGGGAATGAAAAATGGAAGTGCTAAAGATAGCATTCTATTTTTAGCAGTTCAGGATGGATTCCTATTTTAGTTAGTCCCTGGACTAAAAATAGGAAGTAAAATTTGAATTTGAACTTAACAGTTGTGTGAAAATAAATTAATTAATTCTCCATGAGTTAATTAGTTGTGAAAATCAAACATGAAGTCTATGTGAGGACATGCAATAGTTTATCTATTAATTGAGGAATTTATCCATCAGTTAAAGAGATAAGGATGAGTTTTAATTATTTGGCTCAGTTAACTGAGTCAAGTCCAGTTAGATTGATTTAAACAGTTTGTTTAAATTAATTTGAGTTCAGTTAGTTAATGCATGCTTTCATATAACTGTTGTTCTTCAGATAACTGAATATTATCTCATGAATAACTCATACATGTCAGTTCAAATGGAGAACCAGTCGATATCAGAGAAGGGACAATGTACTATTAGTTGGATAAATATTTTTCCTATAAAGGAAGCTCCATGATGAGGATTTATCTTCTTCAGGATTGCACAGTTGGACCTGAGGTTACAATGAATGTGATGAGACCTATTCACACATGTGACATCATTGGACCCCAATCAAAATTATGCAAAGAAATATGATGCTTGGAGGGTAGACCAAAGGTTAGATAGAGGCCTTTGACTTTCTATGAGCAGCAGAGGTATTGCAGAGAGAGCAGGATAGCTTTTGTGCTGATTCCTTTTGTAATATTGGCTATATTTCCACTTGTATGATAATACAGAGATGGGGTTTTAGGCTGAGGCTTTTCCCAGGTAAATTCTTCTATGTTATGTGTGATTGATCTCTTCTTATTAGTTATATGTGTTCTTATTGATGTTGCTCATGTTCGATTAAGCTTCCGCTAAATTGTTGTAGAAGTAGATCAAGTGTTTTTCTTTAGTACATTGCATTACTAGGTGATCTATAGGTGGGAATTTCTACATGGTATCAGAGCTAGTTGATTTGTAGAAAAATTCTACAGAAAGAAGATGAGAGCGGGGTACATTATCACTGCGACTGACTATTTGACTCGATGGGTGGAGGCACAACCTATGAAGGACTGCACAGGCGCGACCACCGTGAAGTTTCTCTTTGATTATGTACTAACATGATTTGAGTGTCCAAATATTTTGATGAGTGATTGTGGTATACACTTTTAAAACGAGATGATTAGCATGCTAACAGAGGAATTTCAGGTATATCACCAAAAAAGCATGCCTTATCACCCACAGGCTAATGGGATGGTGGAAGCATTCAATAAGGTACTAGAGAATGCGCTGACCAAGGTTTGTAATGCTCAACGAAGTGATTCGGACCTACACATACCTGCAGTACTATGGACATATCGAACGGCATGAAAAACATTAACCGGACAGACACCCTTTAAGCTTTTATATGGAGTCGATGCAGTAATTCCCATGGAATACATTGTGCCTAGTCTGCGCATAGCGACACTCACAGGTATGACGGATCACAGAGTCCTGGAAGAGAGGCTCATGCAGCTTGGTAAGCTTGACGAAGAAAGGTTTCTAGCTGGATTTCACCAATAGGTCCAAAACAAGCATGAAAAAGCATGGCATGATCGACACATTAAACTGCACACCTTTAAGGTAAATGATATGGTTTTGTTATATGATAGCAAGTTTGACAAATTTCCAGGGAAATTCAGGATGCATTGGCTAGGGCCCTATGTCATTAAGGAGATTACCAATGGTGGAGCAGTTCATTTGGTTAAATTGAATGGAGGTCCCTTCCCAGGAAAGGCGAATGGCAGCTAATTGAAGCCATACACCAATGATCCGGTTAGGTGACTATATGAAGGTAGCATATTCTTAGCACTCCAGGTAGCTGAAAGGAGGCGAGGGACTATAAACTACACTACCCAGGTTGGGGAACTGCATGATTGGAGGATTGTGTGGAACGAGGAGATGTCACAGGGTTTGTGACAATGCAGAGAGATTTGCGCCACCCGGGGAGAAATCACGCAGGTCAACTATAAAGTGACCGTTAAAGTCATTGTTTATGATTTGGCGATGAGAATGTGTCCAAATGGAGCGGGCGACCAACATTTAAGATGAAATTTATGGGTAATATCTTTGAAAATCTATCGCCAATCCAACATTAATGAACTGAATTTGGGGGGAACGACCAGATTTGAATTCAAAATGGCCTATAAATTACATGTGGCTACCCAACGAAAAACACTTGGAATTTTGATGATTGAGTTGGTAAGCTTTCATACATGCATGAACCGCGCAATTTTTGAAGAATTCCTTGACTGCCCATCATTTGATCAATTTCTAAAGTCTGACAGCAATTTCATCCTTGACATGATCCTAGGATCAGAAACTATGGATGTCGAAGCAGTGACGGCCAAGGGGCTATGCCAGAGGTTGTTATGGAGGAAAAGGGAGATGCTCTGGAGGTTGCAGAGGTATTAGCTGAAGTCCCCAAGTCACCACAGATGCCTAGACTAAATCCACCCTGACCAAGGAGAGTGTGAAGGATAAGAAGGGCAAGCAGGTTGTGATACTGGTCCATGCGTCGCCTAGAAGAAGCCACATAGGAAAAGGGAAAAACTATTAACTTGGAGCTGGAGGAGGAAGAGGTTGAGGACATTCCTAGGATGATGAGGATTTGGGGGTGGAATTAGAGGACGTTGAAGTCGAGGGTTCTGACCCTATAACTAAATTGCCCGAATACGTCCCTCCATGCAAGGGAAAGACCAAGGTGCCGAAGGACATTGACAAAAGCAAGGTCGCCTTGCACATACCTCTCCTACCAAACAAAATTGTCTTTCAAGGACCGTGCTTGGATCAGGTTCTGCTGTTAAAATTGGAAGATTGGTACTTAGCTGACACTAAGAAGTTCCCTCACTTGGTGACATCACAGCTAATGTACTACGTTGTTCACACAACCACTGGGATGACTGCGTGAGAACCACGGAAGTGGCTTAGGGGTGTAGACAAGGTAGGTCTGCTCAACCTGTTATGGGTGTTGCACTGCAATCGCACACCCATTATAGTATTGGTAATCAAGAAGCTACAATGCTTAGTTCATGATGGGTGTTTGTCGCTAGAGAATCCGATACCCATCACCGATAGGTAGATCCATAGGATCACATGGCTGCCTTATACAGGGAAAAATATGGCCATGATGTTTGGTGGAAAGGGTGGCAACCAGACCCTCATGAAGACCATGAAGGAGGAATTCAAGCTCGGGAAGAAGCTGCGACACTATGCCATCTCGAGTATCTACGATCCTATGGTCAAGGTGGTCACATAGATTTTCATAGGAAAATTTATGCGGAAGTGTCACGCAAATGAAGTGTCAGCACCTGTCATCACTCTAGCATCCAAATGCACCAAAGGAGTTTAGTTTAATTAGGCATGCTATCTCTGCGGTGAGTTCCTTGCGAACTGCCACGAGGCATAGGAGCTCAGCAAGACCTTCCACTATATGTGGCTCTTGCTCTCCATTGTGCTGGTAGCCTAGGAGCTACTTGAAGACAGTCAATTCCCCTTTGTCACACCAAACCTGCCAAAAGCAACGAAGTATGCTTCGTTGTGGGTGACCAAGGATGCTCAGCGCATCAAGAATAGCAAGATCTTCTCGATCTTTATGGAAATGAATATATGCATGGCTATCAATCGCAAGACGCGATTGTCGCCCACTGTGTTTGCCAAACTGCAAGAGTACATGGAATTCAAGGTAGACTTTTAGCACGTATCGATCAAGGCATGGAAGGACGCTGAGCAAAAGTGGCATGAATTGCCTTACTTGGAAACTAACGACGTGATCAATGCAATTCTTGATCGCTGGCCGACAGAGTGTCGCACTACCTCAGACTCGGCGATGGGATCGAGTAAGTTTGCCGCGTAGCACAAAAAGGAGGAGGCCAAGCTCAAAATGGCACAGATGGTCAACAAAAGGAAGAAGAAGGCCAGTGACAAGGCCTAGGTAGAGCGCAATGCCGAACAGCAGTTGGAAGAATAGATAGGTGGAGCAGAGCGCGGCTCTGACAAGGGTGCGAGGTCGCCCTCGCTCAAAACAGAGGAAGAAATGGACGAGAAAACAGAGAAGCACGGAGTGGACCTGCAGACGGCATCATACCGTATCAAGCATCCTAGAGGATATGAAAAAGTTGGCCCACAGAAGAGATCCAACGCTAGTAAAAACGTCGCTGGACCCAATCACCCTAAGAGAGGGAGATTTGAATGACACTAGAGATACGATGTGGCATGTCACCGCGAAGGTCCTCCAGTAGTTCGAGCAACAACAGTAGCAATTATTGGGGGCTATCCAAAAATGTCTACACGAGTTGCAGATCCGTCCATCACAGGCTGGCATTGTGTCTACTAGCCTCGCATCAATACTTCAGAAGCCGCCAAGATGATGCATGCGAGGGACTCCTGAGCAATAGTGCTACCAGAAGGAGAACTAACCACAAAGATCAAATTTGATAGGCCTATTGTTAGTTCCCTCAGGGGATTAGGGCTGAACTTGGCAGCACTTCCTGGTGAGGCGCTCCACCTACGATTAGATGAAGTGATCGTGAAGATGAGGGCCTGCAAACAATGCACTTTGTAGGTGATCAGTGAGCAACAGATCAATAATGTGCAAATGGCCCTACAGTGAGACTCTGCCATTGCCACCATGAATGATGTAACCAACTAAAATGATAACATAGTTCAGGTCATGGAGGAAGCATTCCGAATGGTCCCGGAGTTGGCCATTCCTAAGGGAGAATCGGTAGAGTTGCGCGTTCGCAAACTTGCTACAAGGGTGCGCGACACTTGCACAGAGTTGGCTAAGGTTTAGTTGGAGCTGAACCTCCAGATTGTAGAGTTGCAATTGAAGGCCCAACATTCAACTCCACCCGAAGTAAAGGAGCAGCGCACAACCGCTATCACAGAGGTGATAGAGGCAGTAGACAATGCAGTAGCAGACTGCACACGATTGTTTAAATAGTCGTTCGAGGTCCTGAATGGGCTGCAAAAGGATCCTAATATACAGAGGCCAGAGATAGAGGTGCACGAACTATAGTAGCACTATGACGAGGTAAAAGGAATAGCATGCATCGTCGCCCTCACACAGAGACTTGCGAAGCTGCAAGAGGCCAAAACATTGAAGGAACGGGTAGATGTAGCGCAGTACAAAGAGGCAGTGTTGAAGGAATGCTTGAAGCCTTGGTTGCACAAAGCTTATTTTTTCATGGCCTCCATTGAAGGCAAGCTTGCTATTATGTAGGCGACTTAGCAGAAGCTTCAGGCTGACAATTCAGGACAAGCGATAGAGCAGATGGTTGAAGAAGTGAAGCAGGCGGCTGCGCAGTGCACCGCTGAGGTTGCCATCATACAAGTTGAGTTGGGAAGTCTTTGCGCCAACATCTCCATGCCCACAGAGTGACTCAAGGGAATGTCACCATGTTTGTGTTGAGGGCCTATTGAGAATGGGTTCCCCCAAGAGTAGTTTTGGGGCTAAAATCTCATGTTTTGGGACAATTTTGTAATAAAGTTGTAAAGTCTCAGCATTTTGTGGTCATGGAGTACGAAGGTGTCAAGAGTCATAAAGGGTTGTCTACCCTTATTTTGTAAAGTGTCAAGTTGGTTGTAAAGATCTACCCATGGTCTGCGGACCATGGGATTGTATAAAAAGGAGCTAAGTAAGTAAGCTCTAGGCAGCTAGAACAATTAAGATTGGGAAGGTTTTGGTAGAAAAGTCTAAGTGTTTTCGAGTCTTAGTGTAGGTAGAGGCTCTACAGCTGAGTGTGCAAAGGCCTAGGGTGGAAGTCCACAACTGAGTGCATGGACCCCTGCAGCTATGTGCGCAGGGCAGATAGAGTCTGTATTAAAATGGAAGATATCAATAAAAAGAAGTATTCCACAATTACTGTGTATTTAGTCTCTGTTAATGCATCTGATTATATTGTGATATGGGTTTATTTTACAATGTTTATTTGATGCGTGAATGTATGTTATTATATCTCTTAATTGAACGCAAGAAAGAATATCAATTTACGTGATGCTAATTATAATTGATTGGTAAGATAAGTAAAACACTTGAGATAACTTGGGAACCTATACAATACACTGTCATAGCAGTGCAAAAGTACCTGAACCGCTGGTTAGGGTTACGCGAATTTCAACTGTACACATTCATGGAGGTACTGAAGGGCGGGATAAAAGGTAAGAACAATAAGCCCTAAAGGCTTAGCCACCTGTGTGAACGTAGGAGAAGGACGTATAAACCAACATCACAATTATCTCAGGGTGCGGAAACTTAGTTCCAGCATCCCCCCATACTGCCTTAGGTGAGACTTCAGTCTGCGCTCCACGGGCTGATGCCGAAAGGGCCAGTAGTGTAGGGATTTGTTTGGCTAACTAATGTTGGACCTAGGTCAGGGCCCACAAAGACAACAGGATGATGCAGATCCTTTGACCAATAGCTTGACCTAGGTATTTGAATGGCCTTCCTGTTGTAATTTCTCCTCTACGAAGTGGCAACTCGATGTGGATACCTCCAAAAACCTTCACAATTGAATTACTTGACTCTCCTGCTACACCAAGCATGCAGTCTCTCCCACTGTGACCCAACTTCTCCCAAACTGCATCCTTCCTCGCCAAGATAGCATTCTCCTCTGTTGGGTGATCTTCTCTCTGTCTCCAATGGGAAAGAAATCCCTCCTAGGGTGGCACTCGAAATCCACCGAGGAGAGGGACAAGATTCACTCCTTGGGAAGCTCTTGTGTTGAACAACACTTGTAGGTTAGCTAAACAACCAAAGAAACAATGAAATTCTAAAATTATCAAAAGCCCCCAAATGTTTCTCACTTCCTTCTATTTATGCTTTCTCCCTTGGGCCCCATGTTGGTCCCTCAAATATTTTGATCCCCACTTAGTAAAATTGAAATGTATTCATGGAGTGTGTATTTTGGGTGGGTTTGTGGCCCCCACAATCCACTAAAAGGCACATTGACTCCCTTTCTCCTTAGTTCTCCCATCAAATTTTCCTTAAGCCAAAATAACAAAATTTCCAAAATTGATTTTCTCCTCACCTTGGGAAAATAATTAGGAAGGGAGATTGCAATAAAAAAAGGTATTCCTCCTTTCTGTTGATTCAGAGTTGGTTCTAGAAATAAGTAGTGGAGGACAATCAAACATACAATATTAGAGAAACAAATGTGACAATCATTTCCATTGAAGACTATTTTTTTGAATATAACCCATGCTTCTGAAGTCTTCTTTTCCATATGGGATAGGTCCATCACTTTTCTTAAAAGTTGAGAAATCTCTTGACCCCATCCTTTACTAGAATATGCTCAGAGATGATACAAGTTTCTGCTGCAATATCCTTGATGGAGTGGAGCTTTGTTATCATCTCTGTGTGCTCTATCCTTGGCTCTTTCATCTTCGTCAAATTCTAGAAAACTACAAATGTTACATATTTTTTAATAAATTTAATGGAAAGTTTCATTTGGAATGATGAGTTGAGATTATCATTTATCTGTGGATGCAAAAGAGAAACAAAAAAGGGCATCAACAATAGCTCCGGAAAATTTTTGATATAGATAATCATGTTACAGTGCCAGAGCTCAGTGTTTCCTATACCCAGGGTTTTGATTTTGTTGAGAAGTATACAACCCCGTTGGCTACCACCCCACCTCTGGACCTTTCCTTGCCTTTATGGCAAATCCATGTTTTGAATTACAAATCAATAGAAGCTGAGGCCAATGTCATTCTTAAAATACATCACTGTATAGGACACTGCATATCTCTCATGTCCCTATTATTGGATTTTACCAGAAAAAATTGTCAGCCTGAATCCATGCCCTCTATACCACATATTAACCGATACAGTGGAAGCAACCTACCCATATGGAATTTAATAGGAATTCTGTAGGCATTATGGGGTGTGATGTTTGTGTTTTGGTGTACAGTTTTGCGTATTTTCCAATTTATGGTTATGTTCTTGTAGATGAAAGACAACAAAATGCTCAGAGGTCCTCTAAGAGTAATTCATCATCTAAAGACCCTTTCTCATGTCAAGGTTGATCTTGAAGAAATTCCATCGTCACAAAGGCTATTGACAGGGTTTTTATATGTGTTTCCATTCTCATATATTGCATTGCTTTTTGCCTTGTGTTTTTAAATCTTTTAGCTAATAATAACATCTGACCTGATAATCAACATTTCATTACTGTGTAGATAGTTAATGATCTTGTTATTGGGATTGTTGGTGTAGTATTTTCACGGTATTTTGACCATTTATATGGTAATTTTTCATTAATTTTGGGTTCTTATTCACATTTCATTTCAATGTATCTATAAACTATGTTACCATAAATGGGAAAATGAATGAGAAATGGGACTATAGGGTTTCATGGTATAAATATGTGTCAACCCTGTTATGGTTACTAATATTCTCCTTTTCTTTTAAGCGTTATTATAAAAAATGACTAATGCTAAATGACATACATGAATTCCCAAAAACATCTTAAATATTTTACATACCTTACAAGGCTCAAACACGTCAAAAATATTTTTCATATTTTGCGATAACCACTGTGCCAATATTTAATAGCCATGACTGCATTACCTAGAGTTCATCAGCATAATTCTCGTAGTTGAAAGGCAGGATGTCCTCATCACCAAACTTGAGTGAAATTATTCCCCAAATTCCTTCCAATATTGAGAAAACTCACCATAGCCTTTTTTTTAGAAAAATTATTTAGAATTCACTCCTTTGGTATCATCCGAAACCATAAGGGTTGCATCCATGATTTGGTCTTTGAAGATGATTCTGTGGGGAATATTAGATGGTATAATTACGTGTAACATGTCTGCGAAAGTTTGGGTCTCTAAATTTTTCCATCCACGTGTATTTGTCATATAGAAGGTGGTAGACTGGATAATCTGTGAACATATTTTCTAAAATTAATACCTTTTTACAATGCCATATTATAAGTTTGTTTCTATCAGGTTTCGAACTTTTTTTCTCTTAAACTAAAATGATTATAAAAGACTAGCATATTAAGATGATGAAATTGTGCCCAACCATTCCCATAGTAAATGTCTATTGTAGGAACTCTAATGTAATGCAAGAAAGTAAAGTCTGAGCCTCCTCCTCCTAGTCTACCAATCTGATATTCAATCATAGCAAAGAAACCAAACTAATTATAATATTATCAAGAGACTAAAATATTAAGTTATAAATTAAAGAAAACTAGAACATCAAAATATATGTATAGCATACCATAGCTGGCTCATATTTATTGTTAGTTTCAAACCAGGATTCATAGATAGTTTTGGGTGCATAATCAAGATCTACAACCTAAAAGCAAATATAGTAAGTTATGAGAAGGCAAAAATAATATACTAAAACAATTCTGACATTCACATTCAATAAGCCCTGAATAAATTCATCAGAATAATTATGATTATTTCCTCAATACCATATACTGAGAAAAGGATCAAACCTACTTGGTTGCCTCCTTGAGAAGATTATCTAGTTGGCGTGTAGCAGAAGCAATAAAACCTAGCCCTATGACTGCACAATCCACATTGATATACTCGACTTCTCTTGAGTACCATAAATCATAGGTCTCCTCTACCCAGTCCATGGATCCTACCCATCCCACATCACCAAATATTGGCTTTCAATGGTCCTTTCTTAAATAGTTAACAAATTCAAATTTGAATATGGATCCAAATTCAATTTGATACAAAAAAAAAAATTCCTCTGCCCTGTTATGGATATAATGTTTTAACAATATATACATTATGTATTATGTTATGTATATAAGTTGTTTTATGTTATGTATATAGGATGTTTTAACAATATACATTATGGATTATGTTATGTATATAAGTTGTTTTATGTTATGTATGTGTCAAGATAGGAAATGAAACTACAACGCAATGAAAAACAAGGTCTCCCAACCAAGTTTATTGTACTATGATATGTTCATAAGTTTATACATTAAACCTACTTGGTTTCCTCCCTGAGAAGATTATCTAGTTGGGGTGTAGCAGAAGCAATAAAACGTGGCCTTGCAACTACACAATCCACATTGATATATGCGACTGCTCTTGAGTACAATAAATCATAGTTCTCCTCTACCCACTCCGTGGATCCTACCTATCCCACATCACTTTCAATGGTCCTTTCTTACATGGTTAAGAAATTTGAATTTGAAAATGGATACAAATTCAATTTGATATGGAAAAAATCCTTCTTTACCCTCTTATGTATATAATTTTTTAACAATATACATTATGGATTTTGTTATGTATATAAGTTTTTTTTTGTTATGTATATAGGATGTTTTAACAATATACATTATGGATTATGTTATGTATATAAGTTGTTTTCTGTTATGTATGTGTCAAGATAGGAAAGGAAACTAGAACAGAATGAAAAACAAGGTCTCCTGATCAAGTTTCTTGTACTATGATATGTTCATAAGTTTATACATTAAATTTTTCTAACCATAAATATTTTGAAAAAGAAAAAATCTTAGTCTATTGGTTTTCCTTAACCCTTTCAAGAATTTTGAAGTTCTTAAGAGATCTGTGGTGGGTAAATTTCTCCATGGGGACTTCATTTTCTATTTTCATGTTTCATGAGTGTTGCTAGCTACAATCAAGCATTGTATATATTCTCTGCATCCAACAACTCTTAATATCATTGGTTTGTGTTTCTACAGTGGTTAAAAACTACACATATTAAATTTCTATCAAGCGCAACTATAAAATTATTTGTTCAAATTAATTAACTTCAAACACATGAAGAAGTTGAAAAATTGGACAGACTAGACCTACCCCCAAATGGCTGGTGGCTCTCCCACTTTGTTACATGTTTTTCACTCTCACCTACATACACTTTTTATTTGCTAAGCTCTCTTTCCTTGCCAATCCAAATGACCTACATGCCCTTTTTAAATGACTGACACCCCTACCTTATTAGTACCAACTTATCTACCTTCCCTTTTACCATTGGGCATCCTTAATGTACCACTACCAAGAATTACATGCCCTTTTCATGTTGGGCATCCTTACTGTAAGTGATCAAGAGTTACATGCCCTTTGTATACTTGTTTCCCTCCCCATATGGCTTAGCTAGCTATACACCCTTTTCATCTTGGGTACCCTTATGTATTGTTGGGCTAGGAACATGCCCTTTTATATTGGGAAGTGGGAACCCTTGTGTATTACTGAGCTAAATACATGCCATTTTCATGTTCGAGACTTCCATTGTACAATTAAGTTGCCACATGCCCATTTGATGCTAGACACTCTGAACACACTACTAAGATACATGCCCTTTTCATACTAGGTAGCCTTGTAAAGTTCCTTACCGCTGAGCCACATTCCTCTTTCATGTTATGCATCCTTACCATATGATCATGCCCTTAATTCTGATCACCCTTAATCTACCACTACCAGGTCAGTTATATGCCATCCTTAATGTCGGGAACCATTATAGCATAATCTAATTCCATGCACATTTCACGCTGAACACCCATATGGTACCACAACCATTGAGCTCCATGCACTTTCATTGTTGAGTGCCTTTCTATATGCCCTTTTCATACAGGGCACCCTTACTATACCACTGAATCAAACATGATAGATCAAAGTTTTATTAACATCCATGACACTGCTTGGTCTATGGGACAAAAAGTTATTTCCTTTTGAGGCCAAACCTTTATAGAAGTATGAATAGTCAAATGTAGGTATGTTAGATTAAGGAAGTAGATAAATTATATAAAGCACATTTTTAAGTATTTTTGAATAAAAACATTTGACTGCTTATCTGGGAAACCCCCTTGGGGTAGGTCATCTACTCTATTTGGGTGCTCCTATACCAATTTGTTCTTGATATGCATCACCCTTGATGCCCTTCCTGCAATGTCATCCATTTTGTTGTAATGAGATACCATTTCCCCACCAATTATTTCCCATCTCAAGCATTTTTTTAATGTGGTTATATGCCTTCAATTGGAGAAAAAAATTTTTTTTGATATCTACTTCCCCTACCTGAGGAAACAAGTTGTTAAGTTCCCAGTAAGAAGCTAAAGAATGAAAGTGTCAGAAACCTGACAAGTCCTGTTGTCCCATTCCTCTATGGGTTTACTCTATCTACTTGTCTCATACTATAACCATAACCTATGAGATTTTCCTAAATTGAGCTAATGCATGTTTCCTCTCCATGGTATATTTAATTTAGATATCTTTGTATCTCAATCTAGCATATTGCGGGGTTGAACTGGTTGATATGCTATTGTTACTTTTAGTACAGTTTAACTGTCCTATGGCAATGTTTTATGTATTTTTTCATCTCCTTTTTGTAAATTGGGAATTCTCTCTTTTATGAAACAAATTTTGATCCATTTTATACATTGTATCTCCCATTTTTTTTCATTCTGTGAATGAATTCCTTGTTGATCTTACATGGGAGATGCTTGCTACGCATATTATCCACTATTTTTTTGTAAAGAATCAACAACTTTATTTCTTCCAGTGCAAGCGAGTATGAATTTAACATCTTGGTTTATTTATGTCAACCTCCCAAGCATAAAATTTCTAGTGCTATGAGGTGGTCTATTAAGCTTCAGAGTGTTCTTGCTGCTAAGATGGCATCATCTGCACATAGTAACATTTTTAATATTACTGTGATGTTCAGCCCTTCCCCAAAAACAATGTTGGGAAGAATAGGTACCCTTTCTTCACTCCTATAACACTGCTAAAACAGTCCAACACACCCTCCTTGGTTCAAATTTTGGCCTCATCCTTATCATGCAAATCGTGAACTACTGCTTTCCCTATCGGCTAGGAAGCCTAGCTTGGAGAGTCGATCCCATATCTATAGGTACCACATTAAAATATTTTCTGAAGTCTACTATATAATACCACAAGTCATCCTTTGTTACAACTGAACTTAACTGGATTTCAAATTATGAGAATATTATGGAATCTAATGGAAAGGAATGAAGTCAATTGTTTCACCTCACTCTTGTTCATAAGATTTTGGAACATTTCCAGAATCTACAATCAAGATAAGGATGGCTATCACCTACCATGTCATCTATGTCATGTACCATCACCGTTGAGATATACATCCTTTTCATGTCGGGCACCCTTGCTGGTTCAATGTCAACGCTAGGACTAAAAAAAATATAAATCAGTAAATTGAAGAAAATTGGTTGAGTACTCTGTAGCTTTTGTTTTCTCAAAAGTCCTAAATTGCATTACTTTGGATTCCAGAGCAGATGATGTTATGGAAATATTTGTTTTGATGTTTAAGAAATATTTCTAACATCAAAACACTTGACCTTTTGTAAAATCAACAGCCAAGGATAGATCATCCTACCAGAAAGCATCAAACTTTCAAATCCAAGCACTCGTTCTAGTGAATATGAGACCGTCACTAGGACTCCATGTGAGAACACACTGCATCATGAATACTCTATTCAAATTCTTTTGCTCCTATCATTTACTTCATTCATGTTTATGATTTTCTTTTAGCAGTATCTTAAATACATGATGGAGAATCCCCAAGAAGCAAGATGGGGGAATGAATTTGCCTATTGGATGCCCCTTGTTCGATTACATAAGCACCAATAGGAGGATGTCTTCCTTCAGTATTTCCTTGTGGCAAGAGTTGAATTAAAGAGGAAGAAAGAATCTTACCAGCCTTGATTCAACTTGTTTCTCGAAGGCTTATTTCCCCATGCTTTTGGAGTTGATGTATTCACTGACCATTGCATTAAACATTATCCAATGGATTTCGTTCAGCTATTTATGGATCAAATTTCATAAATTAATAAAATATTATCAAACTATTGATGATAGACTATAATGAAGACACTATACGAAGTATGCAAGAACATGACTCTTTTATTTTCAAACGTCGTAATGGGCCCAGTGGGACCAGTTCAATTCTTTGATAATCCGATAACTCATATCATCACCACCATCACTAGAATGCCTTGGGTGGATATTTAAATTTGAGTTCCATATGTAATTTTCAAGGTTTCAGGTCAGACGATAATTATACGTGTTGTATCTTTTTTAAAAATTTTGATAATTATACCTGGTATCTCTTTTTTCATATTTTCCTTTCTGGTTTCAGGGCCTAATAGTACATTTCTAGAGTTATGCTTGGAAAGAAAAGCTTACAAAAAAGGTTACAGAGGATATTAGCACTTTTTTCCCGTGGAAAGAATCTCATTTCCCACAGATATGGCCATTATATTTGTACTTGGACTACACCCAATCCTATGTTGCAGAGAATTTGTTAAGGCCACATGAGACCTCATGGAGCCAATGCTCCAATAAGCAATGATATATTGATAATATTTTGGTATATCATACTTGCTCCCATGTATGTTGTGCTCAAATTGAAGTAAAAACTACAATGGGTAACATATATCACATATTTCATAAAGCCCAATTAAGAAAAAATAAATAAATAAATAAAATCTATCAACTTTGTGATCAGAAAATTTACCTCTGTTTCCAAGCTTTCAGGCCAAAGGTAGGGAAATTTACGATGCTGCAATTATCACCACCAGTGAAGAACCACTGGAAAAAACTCACAGAGGAAATTGAATGTGAAGTATTTAGCAAAGCTGATCCAAGTGGATATTGGTGGCCACCTGCCAAGTCCACTTGGACCCCCACCATTGTTCCTCTCAGCATTTTAAGTTTCCTTAATTATAGCGCAGTTTACTATTTTTAGCAGTTTTTCGGGTCCTAAACTTCCGGAGCCGTTTTGAGGCCATAAACGACGTTTTTTGGGAAATCTACTACCAGCGATTTTTTTGATAAAAATCGACTTTTCTGTCGTATTCCTCGGAGAGATCTTTCCAACGGGCTATCATGCGCGTCAAACGGAAATAATACGACCAATTCACGACCCCAGGAAGTTGGCTGTCCAACTCACCCTAAAACGGGGCCCACAATTTGGCATTTCATCTTCTAGGGTTAGGTTTTGGGATGTGAAGGGTTTTCGATTGTTTCTCAATAATAAATAGGCCTTCAAGCCTCATTGTAACACAGTTCAGAATAGTTCAGAGGCATGTAGCCACCACATCTCTTCTCAAAGATAAGCTACCATCGCCCTAGCTGGTTTATTTCCATTATTGTCTGTAAGCATATTTTAGTATTTTATATTAATGAAATGAAGTATTATTTCCACTGCATATCTGTGTTTATGGTTATCTCTGTAATTTGTTGCATTCCTGTTTAAATCCAGATCAGTGGTATCAGAGCGGTCTGCTTTTTCTCTGTTTTTCTTTGCATGTCCCCAACGAGGTCAGAATATAAGGAGTTAGGGCTTGAACTAGTCAAACCTTTGCAAGACCAGCCTCGCAAATCCCGATGACCTCCAATGGTGGATGAGAAGAAAGACGAGGGGGCAGGAGATCCTATCAAAATCTTGCTCGAAGAAGCCCTCGAGCGACAACGGAACACGATGATGGACAACTTTGCCCAGATCCTTCAGCAGCTACCCAGAAGCGATGCATCAGCTTCCAGCAGCTACTCTAGAAATGCCACGCCCTTTAAGGTACAAGTTAATTTTGAAATCCCCATATTCGAGGGTCAGATAGACGCCGGTGCCGTAGATAAATGGTTAAATCAGCTAGAGGGTTATTTTTCTGTTCATGAATTTTCGAGTCAGGAAAAGATTGTTTTTGCTCTTCTCAAAGCAGCCCCCCACGTCAAGGACTGGTGGGAAACCTACTACGAGCAGAAGGATGAAAATAACGACTCACTATTTTCAGCTGCACCCACTTGGAATTCATTCCGGGATGCCATCAAGGAATAGTACTACCCTGTCGGAACCTATGAGGATGAATACATAAAGTGGACCACGTTGCGGCAGGGAAGGGACCAAGATGTGTCAGAGTTCACCAATCTTTTCCATACCCTTTGCGCAAAGTTGGGTATCAAGGATACAAAGCAGCATTTGATACTCAAATACCGCGGCTGCATGCACAAGTACATCCAAGAAGAAATAGAATTCCTGAACATCCCCTCGCTTGGCACAACATACCAATATGCTGTCAAGGTCGAGCAGAAGTTTAAACAAAAGAAGCGTGACTTTGGATCTGCGAATCTGAAGCAAGGGAAAGATGCCCCTAAACCACAAAACAAAGGACAAAGCCAAGGCGGGACAACCCAAGACAACCCAATAAAGCTGCAAGCAAAGAACAACATCGCAAAGCCAAAAAAGGATACGGGAAAATGGTGTGAGTTCCATAAGAGCTCCACTCACAACACAAGTGAGTGTCGGGCCAAGCAGTCATTGGTGGCTGAGCTAAAAGTTTCAGAATCAGATGCATGTTCCAACTCTGAGTCAGAACCCAACAAAGGAAATGACAAAGGGAAGCAGATCATTGATGCGGATCCCAATGCAACTATTGCTACTGCCAAGATCCAGAAAAATGAACCTGAAGATCCAGAGGAGGAGGAGTGTCTCTTCCACTCCCAGATGTGGGTAAAAGGCTACCCGCTACAGTTTATCTTCGATAGTGAGAGCAAAAAAACCTCATTTCGGCAGAGGTCGTGAAGCGGTTGGGCTTACCGACCATAGCACATCCACAACCATACACCATCGGGTGGCTTCATCAAGGACAGGATCTTCGCGTGAGCCAGCAGTGTCGCCTTCCATACAACATCAAGCCCTTCACAGATGAGGTATTGTGTGACATTTCTCCCCTTGAAGTTTGTGATGTATTATTAGGACAACAATACTTGTGGAAGTGACATGTTGTGTATGAATCAAGGTCCTGTGCTGTTATCATTACAATGGGAAATAAGTTGTATAGGATACCAGAGGTAGCACCACCTACCGCCATCTCTTTGATCACAGCAAAACAATGTAGTAAGCTCATTTCCAAAACCGGGAAATTTGTTTTCCTGATAATACGCCCTCAAGGAAAGAAGAAGACGGTGGCCACGACCTGCAGACAGGGCCCCTCTACACGACAGCTATAGATGGACAAGGTCGTGGCAAAGTACGAGGACATCTTCACCTCCCCTGCAGGGGTTCCTCTACACTATCAGGTCAAGCACTCCATCGATCTAACCCCAAGTGCGCCGCTACCCAATGGACCAATTTATCGGTGCTCCGTTCTGGAGAATGATGAAATCAAGAGGCAGATTCAGGAGTTGCTGCAGAAAGGTCACATATGTCTGAGTTCATCGCCTTGTGGGAGCCCAATCGTGTTGGTACAGAAGAAGTATGGGACTTGAAGACTCTGTATTGACTATCGGGCGCTGAACAAGATCACTGTTCATAATAGGTACCTGATCCTGCGGATTGATGACCTCCTGGACCAAATAAAGGGGGAAAAATATTTCAGCAAGATAGATCTAAAGTCAGGATACCACCAAGTGCCAATCGAACCCTCTGATGTGTGGAAGACTGCCTTCAAAGCCAAGGAGGGCCTTTTCGAATGGTTGGTTATGCCTTTTGGATTAACGAATGCTCCTGCAACCTTCATGAGGCTAATGGATCACATCTTGTGTCCATTCACCAACTCATTTGTAGTGGTATACTTGGATGACATTCTGATCTTCAGCCAGAGTTGGGAAGAGCACCTCCACCACATCCGACTGGTACTCCAAACACTGCGGCAACACAAGCTATGTGCCAATTTGGAAAAATGCACTTTTGGCATGACCCAGGTTCTATATCTGGGATACATTATTGATGAATAGGGGGTGCATGTGGATCCAGCCAAGATCCAAGTCATTCGGAATTGGCCATCTCCAACCACTCTGACAGAGCTCCGCAGCTTTCTAGGTCTTGCCAACTTTTACCGCAGGTTCGTGTTGGGGTTTTCTCATATCACTTTGCCCTTGAGTCAAGTCACCAAGGGAGGAGCGAGAGCGAAATTTTTTTGGTCCGAATCTCAACAGAAGGCATTCATAGATTTGAAAGATCGACTCTGCACAGCACCCGTGCTCGCGTTACCAGATTTATAACAACCATTTGAGGTCGAGACAGATGCCTCTAACTATGCTATTGGGGTAGTCCTTACTCAACACGGGCATCCGGTGGCATATCACAGTGAAACACTTTCAGACACAGTCCGGAAGTATCCCACTTATGATAAGGAAATGTATTCCATTGTGCAGGCTTGTCGACAATGGAAGCATTACATTTTGGGGAAGGAAAGTGTTATGAAACCAGCTAGAGAAAAGATAGAAAAGAAAGATCAACGCCTTAGAATTCAGCCTCTTCGAGGGGGCAACCTCATTTACATTACATAAATGAACAATTCTTGGATGCTACAAATGACAAAACCTCCTTTCTATATATAGGAGTCTAAGGAGTCACAATATAATCCAGCCGACCTAACAATAATAATATAAAGCCACAAAAATAACAATAGAGGGATTCTATGGGGCACAGAAATAACAATATGGGGGTAATAGGGGCACAACAATATAAATAAGGGGTATAACTACAATAGTAATGGGGTAATCACTAGTATTATAGGGACCCAACATGCCCCTCTCCTTCAAAAAAGTGTTGTCCTCCACACTTGAGCAGTTCTGGATACTTCTGCATAAAATTCTCATCCTCCCATGTGGAATCTTCAGCGGATAAGTTCTTCCACTTGATAAGATACTCTGAAATTGATCGATTTCGTGGCTGTCGAGTTCTTGTTTCTATGACTGCTTCCGGTTCCAATATAATTTTTCCTTCCTCCTCAAGTTCTGGCAATATTGTTTGAACTGGGAGCTTGTCGCCTATAACCTTCTTTAAACATGAAACATGGAAAACTGGGTGCAATCGAGAAGCTGCAGGAAGCTCCAATTTGTATGCCATAGTCCCAATATTTTCCAACACCTTGTACGGACCATAATACTTTGGTGATAATTTATTATCCTTCTTAGCTTGCTTTAGGGACATTTTCTTATATGGTTGTAGCCGTAGGAACACCCAATCACCTACATCAAAACTTCTTTCACTGCGATGTTGATATGCCTGTTGTTTCATTCTATTTTGTGCCAACACGAGGTTATCTTTTAAGAGTTGGAGGACTTGTTTTTGATGTTTGATGTGATGTTCCACTGCCTGAACCTTAGAATTTTATCTTAAATATGATGTGATTGATGGTGGTTGGTACCCATAAAGTGCCATAAATGGGGTCATTTTTGTTGCTGTATTGAAGGAAGTGTTATAACACCATTCAGCCAGAGGCAACCATTTAACCCATTGTGTCTGTTTATCAGATACAAAGCAACGAAGATATCCTTCCAAACATTTGTTTACTATCTCAGTTTTCCCATCAGATTGAGGATGATAAGATGAGTTATGAGCTAACTGAGTACCAAGACAAGAAAATAATTATGTCCAAAAATTTCCAGTGAAAATGGGATCTCTGTCACTTACAATAATCTTTGGGTTTCCATGTAGCTTTTGAACTGTTTCCATAAATGCAGTAGAAACTGTACTGGCTTTAAATGGATGTGATAATGCACAAAAGTGTGCATACTTGGTAAGTCTGTCAACTACCACCATGATGACACTCTTTCCCTCAGACTTGGGTAAACCTGTGATAAAATCCATTGAAACCTCCTCCCAACGTTGGCTTGGAATGGATAAAGGTTGTAATAGACCCGGTGTCTTAATTTTTTCAACTTTATTTTGTTGGCAAACCAAACATTCCGCCACAAACTTTTGAATATCTGATTTAAGGCCATCCCAAAAAAATTCCTTCTTAACCCTGTGGTAAGTTTTTTAAAATCCTGAGTGCCCTCCTAAGGGAGAAGTGTGCAATTCCATAAGAATCTTTTGTTTTAGCTGGGAATTCTTACAGAGGTATAAGCGATCTTTGTACCATAATGAATCATTTTGCCAGCTAAATGTATCAGAAGTACTGGAATCTTGTTGTAGCTTTCGAATAAGTGCCCACACTTCTTCGTCATTCTTCCATTCCTCCTTTGCTTCGTTTATCCAATCTGTTGGATAATAGAAATGGCACACAACAATGCTTCCATATCCTCATCCTTTCTTGAGAGTGCATCTGCCACCACATTTTGCTTCCCTTTTTTGTAGATGATTTCAAAGTCATAACCCAACATCTTTGTGACCCACTTTTGTTGCTCTTCAGAGGATAATCTTTGTTCTAAAAAGTATTTAAGGCTATCATGATCCGTTTTTACCTTGAAGTGTCTTCCCATTAGGTAGGGTCGCCATTTCTTAAGTGCATGGAGTATTGCCAACATTTCCTTCTCATAAATAGCTTTGCTTAAAAACTTTCCCTTGATTGGACGACTTTCAAAAGCAATGGGTCTTTCATCTTGCATTAGAACATCACCAATTCCATTTCCTGAAGCATCACATTCCACAATAAAGGTTTTTGTGAAGTCTGGTGTAGCTAAGATCGGTGCTTGGCACATTGCCTCTTTAAGATGTTTAAAGGCCTTTGTTGCTTCCGGAGTCCATGAAAATGAATCTTTCTTCAATAATGTTGTTAGAGGTGCTGCTATTCTCCCATAATTCTTAACGAACTTGCGATAATACCCTGTCAACCCAAGAAATCCTCGCAGATGCTTTATGGATGTGGGGATTTTCCATTCCTTAATGGCTTTAATTTTGCTAGGGTCTACCTTAACTCCTTCATGAGATACAATATGACCCAAATATTCCACCTCCTGGACTCCAAAGAAACATTTGGATCTTTTTGCATATAATTGTTTCTCCTCCAATAGTTGTAGCACCTTGTCAACATGTTCAACATGATCCTTCCAAGACTTGCTGTAGATTAGTATATCATCAAAAAATACTAACACAAATTTTCTAAGGAATGGTTTGAAAATTGAATTCATCAAACCTTGAAATGTTGAAGGTGCATTGGTAAGGCCAAAAGGCATGACCAAAAATTCATAATGACCCTCATGAGTTCTAAATGTCGTTTTCGGAATGTCTTCAATCTTCATTCTGATTTGATGATATCCCGAACGAAGATCCAACTTGGTGAAGTAAATTGATCCATGCAATTCATCCAGTAATTCATCAATGACAGGAATGGGGAACTTATCTTTAATAGTGAGCTTGTTGAGCTCCCTATAATCTGGACACATGCGCCATGATCCATCCTTCTTGTGCACCAATACTACTGGAGCTGAGAAAGAACTTTGACTCGGTTGAATTATACCAGCCTCTAGCATTTCTGCAACCATACGTTCAATTTCACTTTTTTGGACATATGGATATCTGTACGGCCTGATGTTTGGAGGAACACTTCCTGGAATCAGATGAATAGCATGATCATGATCACGCATAGGTGGGAGACCTTTGGGAGTCTCAAATACCTTGGAATGATTGTCCAGGACTTTTTGGAGATCTGGAGAAATAGATGATTCCAATGTGGAAACATCTAGCGAACATAATTGTGCAATTACACCTCTTTGCTCCTTTTTTAGAAGCTTTGTCATGCCATTAGAGCTGATTATCTTTCCTGGTTTCCCTGCAATACCCCTTAATTCAACTTCCTTTCCTTCCACAGAAAATTTCATGAAAAGTTCTTGAAAATTAAAAGCTATTGTACCCAAGGATTGTAGCCATTGGACTCCTAGTACAACATCAACACCTCCCATTGGAATGGAAAGCATTGGGCTAGTCAATACATATTCTCCCATGGATAGCTTGATATTATGGCACTTTCCAGAACAATTTATTGTTCCTCCATTTGCAATCATCACTTGACACTCTGGTGCTGGATATAGGAAGCAATTCAATTCTTTTGCTACCCTACAATGAATAAAATTGTGGGTGCTTCCTGAATCAATCAACACTATTACCTTTTTCTTCTTGATTTGTCCTTCTATCTTGATGGTTTGAGGAGTGGTAATTCCCGCCAATGCATTACAAGATATGGTCGGATTTATTTGTTCTTCATCTAGGCTTTGTTCCTGGAATATATCCTCTTCTTTTGACCTTTCTTGCTCCTTTTCTTCTTCCTCTTCACAATCTATGTAGAATAATTTCTTCTCAGCACACTTATGACCTTTTGTGTATTTGCTATCACAATTGTAACAAAGCCCTTTTGCTCTTTTTTCTTCCAATTGTTGTGGTGTCAACCTTGTAGGTTGTGGAAGACTATGGGCAACAACACTTCCGTCTTTATAGTTGTGAATGGTATGCTTCCTAGTTGCCATAATTTTGCTTTCCATTTTTCTTGCTAACCTGAATGCCTTCTCTAATGAATCAGGTTCCCAAAGGCACACATCATGTTGGATATTATCCTTTAAAGACCCTATGAACACATCAATCCTATGCTCCTCTGGAATATCTTTTACCCTTATGTTCAATTTTTGGAACTCCTCAATGTGCTCCATTATTGAACCCTTTTGTTTGAGACTTATCAATTGGCTAAAAAAAGTGTTGCTTTTTGTATCCTCATAATGTGCTATCAATTCTTCCGTAAAAATTGCCCAAGTGATAAATTGTTTACGAGAACAAAGCCATTGATACCATACAAACTGATTTGGTTCCAAATATAAAGTTGCCATACGTACCTTTTGTGTGTTTTGCACATTATTGAGATCGAAGAATTGCTCCATCTGTAATATCCATGTGGCGGGATCCTTGCCATCAAACTTCCTCATATCGATTTTTGGAACATGGTGAGTCTTCGATCCAACATTAGAGTCTATGGAATCATGATTAACATTTCTTTTGTTCTCATCATGAGTTTCCTTTAGTACTCTTTCACCATTAGTGACCATTTCTTGTAGCAACTTATTCATATTTATCTTCAATTCGTCCATGTCTGTCTTCAAATCTATCTTCAAATCATCCATCTTAGCTTCCACGTCAATCATCTTAGCTTCTACGCCTTTCTTTAAACAGTCCATCTTAGCTTCTACACCTTTCTTTAAACCATCCATCTTAGCTTCTACATCTTTCTTTAAACCATCCATCTTAGATTCTGTTCCTTTTTGTGCAAGGGACAGTTGTTGCACTTGGTCTTGTAATTTTGATATATCATGTTGCATTTCTTCCTCTTCTTCATGAGTCATGCTAGAGCTTTCAGGTTCCTTACTAGGCGTTTGCATTTTCTTTCCTCGGGGCATCAGTTACCGATAATAATTCTCTACTATGCCCTTTGAATTCCTTCAAAATAAATTTTCAAACCAAGCATAAGAAAAAATTTAAAAAAATCTACACACCTTTTTTCACTTTGTAGGAGCTTGATATTGCCTTTGATGTATCTCTGTACTTTCCAATCATATAGTTTTTAAATTGTGACCTGTAGTAGCTCTCTGTGTACTCTTTCCAATGCCACCAGTCTGATCCAAATTGGATTCTCCAAGAAAGAGTTATGCACAATCTCCCAAGATGACCTGATTATAGACCTTTCCAGAAGAGTGAACTTGTATGAAGTTCCACGTGTACAATTTTCGACCTTTGGTTCTGAAAACGATATACAAGAAACTAAATTCCATCCTCTTTCTGTACCTTCTTATGAAATTTCAATCCGATTCCCAGAGAGAAAGTTATGACGATTTTCCACAGGTCAGCTGTTTTGAATGTAATTCAGGAGTCTGCAAAAAGACCAACTTCCTCAAAGCATATCTCTGCAAATATCGCGCGAAAAGATCTGAAATTTGGCCCAAGGTTCAGCGCGATTTCTTCTCAAATGGGTTTTTTTTTAAACTTCTGAAACGTCATAGAAAAAACGTTATAGCGAAAATTCCACGATGACCTGTTTGGAGCAGCGAAACCCTAGAATCCAAAGCTCTGATACCAAATGTTATGAAACCAGCTCAAGAAAAGATAGAAAAGAAAGATCAACGCCTTATAATTCAGCCTCTTCGAGGGGGAAGCCTCCTTTATATTACATAAATGAACAATTCTTGGATGCTACAAATGACAAAACCTCCTTTCTATATATAGGAGTATAAGGAGTCACAATATAATCCAGCCGACCTAATAATAATAATATAAAGCCACAAAAATAAAAATAGAGGGATTCTATGGGGCACAGAAATAACAATATGGAGGTAATAGGGGCACAACAATATAAATAAGGGGTATAACTACAATAGTAATGGGGTAATCACTAGTATTATAGGGACCCAACAGAAAGGGTCATCCACACAGACCATTGACCCCTGCAGTTCATATAGACCCAAGGGAAATTGCAGAATGATCGCCATCAGAAGTGGTCTACATACCTGCAACAATTCCATTTGAATATCAAGTATAAGAATGGCAGCACCAATAATGTTGCAGATTTCCTCAGTCGACCACCGATCATGGCATTAACCACTGTGCTCAACTCTTGTGGGCACGAGACTTCTGATTGGCCACATCTCTAAAAAACTGACCCAGAATTCAGCCACGCATACCAGACACTCTTGGAGGGTCGGCATGTTCCAGTTTTTCACCTCCAGGATGCCTTGTTATGCCATCTGGGTCACCTTTGTGTTCCTTCAAGCGAGCGTTCCAAGATGATTTGGGAAGCACACTATAGTCGAGTTGCTGGTCATTTTGGGGTCGAGAAAATGGTGGCAGTGCTGCAAAAGTATTTCTATTGGCCGAATCTTTGACAGGATGTTGGGAAGTACATAAGATCATGTAATGCCTGTGCCATTGCCAAACTGACCATCAAGAAGCAAGGCCTCTATAACCCACTGCCTACCCCTAGCCAACCTTGGGAATCCATCTCCATGGATTACATGTCTGGCCTTCCTTCCGCTAAGCATGGAAATGACTGTGTTTTTGTGGTCATCGACAGGTTCTCGAAGATGGCCATCATGGCAGCCTGCAAGAAGAACATCACAGTAGAAGCCACTGCTAAACTCTTCTTTGAACGAGTGTGGGTGCACTTTGGGATCCCACAGTCTATCATCTCAGATCGGGACAGTTGGTTCCTCAATACATTTTGGTCCAGTCTCTGGTCAATGTTGGACACCAAACTCAGTAAGTCCACAACCTTCCATCCTCAAATTGATGGCCAGACAAAGGTTGTCAATAGGATGATTGTACACATTCTGTGCATGTACAACTCAAAGCATCCATGCACATGGGACGAGAGCCTCCCCTATGTTCAGCACAGCTACAACTGAGCTCTTCACAGCTCCACTGACCACAACCCTTTTTAGGTGGGCTTGGGATTCCAGCCATTATGCCCCATCAATGTGGCCATGCCATTTGCAGCTACTCACACAGATTCGGCTCATGTCCAGTCTGAAACAAACAAGGCAACCAGCTTCATTGAGCACATCCAACATATCCGCCAGCAGGTCCAGGACATTCTGGAGAAATCAAATGACAAGTTCAAGCAGCGACATGATCAACATCGAGTGCCACACAAGTTCCGGGTGGGTGACAAAGTTTGGTTGCATTTGCAAAAGGAACGCCTTACTGGAGCGTATCGGAAATGGAGACCACTCCGATATGGTCCCTGCTAACACCCAGGTTGTTCCCTTTGACTCTAAGGGAATACGGCCGGGGTAACCACTAACCAATCTTTGGATTACAGTTTCTAGCCAAACTGTAATCAGAGAGGGCTCTCTCTTTAAGGTTTGTCTCTGTTCTGTGAAAATATTAGGCTAGCTATGAGGTGAGGGTTTTTGGGTTTATGTTTTGGTTGAGGGATATCTTTCTGTACTACTGGTGAGAAAATCTGCAGATGAGTTTAGTTCATTGGGCAATGGAGTTTGTGGCTACAGGTGGTTTGAAATACTGAGATGATTAACTGAAATTACAGGGCCATTTAAATACTTCATAAAACAAAGTTAGATTGTGATGATGATATGTGAACAACCAGTGAAAAGCAATTAAGAATTTTCCACTAAGCTGGGGTGTGAGAAAGAGATAGATGCCTCAGGAGCAAACTTGAATTCCTGAAACAACTATCACTGTGAGAGATATAGTGTGAAAGTGCAGCAATTAAGAATTACACCTTATTTACTCTATCTGGAAGAAAACATTTATAACAGCTTAGATTGAGTTCAGGGTAATCTGTGATTAAATCCTGGAACTATTCTTTTTCCTTGCCATTAACAGTAAAGCTCATAAACATGAAAGAAAGATGAAAAGACTGGAAAACACATAACGCAGAGTTTTAAAGAAGACTTATTGTGTTATGAAATACGCAGGAATCCTGTAACCTTCAGCTAGACACCACAGTGCATCAAGAAACACAGAGCTTTGGAAATTCCATCAACCTTTTGTATTATTTCTCTGAGACTTTTACAGCAACAGAAATCTAGAAATGAAATCAACAACAACCCTTGCAAACTCATGCGAAGGGGACTTTATAGAAATGTTTCATACAAAATATCTCAGGCATTGAGTCATCTGAGAGAGAAATATCTTCATCACTTCGTACAGAAAAGTAGATAAGAAGTTATTACAGCTTTGAATATAGCATAACTGCTCTTTATGTATGTCAGAAGATATTTTGACCTTTGGAGGCCACTGAGTCGGTTAGAACGTTCTGCTTTAACGCTGGAAAATGTGTCTTTACGGCTGTCGTGCTGTAGTCTTCTCGGCCTTGCCACCTGTGACTGTGCTTGCTGCTGTGGTGACCGAATAGCTCTGCTGAGTTGGCTCAGCTTTCATCTTTTCTTTGCATGCTGATTTTATTAAGTTTTCCTGTGCATGATCATTTATGAAATTGCAAAACTTGATTTACAGGTTCTGGTTTGATAATATTAACTGTATCAATCTAGTCCAGACTTCCTGTGTGGGCAATTGGTGCCTCAAAATTGCCTCTATGGTCTCATCTGCCTCTGTATATTTATAAAAGTTTGGAGGCACATCAAATAGATGATTGATTTCATTCATGATAAAAAACAGGTTTTCCACCCTGTTGTAGAGGATCTGCCCTGTTGCTGGCCCTGATTCTGCTGAAGTGCTGGGTTGTTCTGCAACTTGACTTGCAGCAAAGGCATTGACCCTTTTGGCATAGTTTTCATGGGTAAGCAGTTTTCCTACACTGCTTAGTATGCTGGGGAGACCTCTGTTCTGTAATGCCTGAAACCTGTCCATGAATCTATTGATCTCGGTCTGCATATCTTGGCTTCTCCTTTCCAATGTTCCAATCAGGTTTCTTAATGTCAGGACCCTTTTAACTATTGAGATGGTCTCAGTCCTGTTGGCGATTCCCATGGTGGTCAGCTGAGAGCTTGTCCTGTGATTTAATATATTGATCATTCTATTGGCAGCATCAGGCATGTTGCCAAGGTTTGCCCTTGCTCTGTGTATCTCCCTATTTGCCTTTGTAATGAGCTCTGACTGCTCATGTATGGTCTCAATGTAATGCCACTGGTCAGTAATGGACTGGCCAATGTTGGCCCATAGTACTGTTCTGATCTCAGCTGTCACTTTATCAAGTGTAAGCTCTTTTTCTAGCTCAGTTATTCTCTTTTTGAGAGCTTTTATCTCTCTTTCCTTCTCAGCCACATTCTGTTTGGATTTGTCATATCTTTCATTTATTTTAGCCAAAGATTCTTTGGTTTGATTAAGCTCTAACATTTGAGCTTCCAGGACTTGAATCTCATTTTGAAGCTTCTGCATATCCAGACTATGAGTCTGCTCTGTTGTTGGTGCAGCTACTGATGCAGATGGTGCTGTTGGCTCTGTTTGTTGAGGAGGAGGAGCAGTAGTTGGAGCAGCTTCCTCAAGGTTAATTATTTCAGGAGGAGGCTGGGAAGTATGACTTTCTTCTTTTTGCTTTAAGGCTGCCTGTAATGCTGCCTGTGCAGCCTCTGTTTCTCCCAGCTTTTCTTGGGTCTGGATTAGCTGCTTATATAGAGATAACAACAAGGCTGTGGCATCTTGATCATGTCTTTGCAGGGCAACTTCATCTGTTTGAGGGTGGATTGTTGCTGGGAGTTTGATCTTTCTCCTCAAAGCTGCCATGTCTGCATCCCTCAACTTCAATATTTCTTGTATGCCCTTGATATCTTTGGGATCATGCCCAATCTCTATGATTATGTCTTCTAAGGACCTAATTCTGTTGTCCTTTGCTTGAGAGGATGCTCTCTCCAACTCAAGCTGAGCAGCTGTATTGTTAAGGCTATTCTCTAGCCTATAATTATCCAATGTTTTATCTGCCAAGGAGGCATACACCATCTCACCTGTTTGCTTATGCAATTCAATTTCGTCCATTGGGTGGATGTCCTTGGTGAGGACCTCAAGGTTGGTCCTCAAGTAGTCAAAGGCAGATTGTGGCTGCAAGGTAGTTGGCACAAAATGACTCATGATCATCTTTCCTTCCTGCACATCATATGCAGACATGAGTCTTTGTTGATTAGTGGGAGCCATTTTCAATAAATGGTTATACAGCTGTATTTTGATGGGCTCATTCCTCTTCTTTATGTCGATGAACTGCTGTTTGATGCCCAATTCACCTTCTCTCTGCTGACTTGAGGAGCTCACTTCTCCTCCCACTGTTCTGTCCTGTTCCTATTGAAAGGAACTTGCGGATGCTTCCCTATTGGGTGGGGCCATGCCAAAAAACTGTCCCATTGGCATTTCTTCCTCTGAGAAAGGATTGATTCTTTGTCTTTTCTTCCCATGAGTTGTTGATGTTGTAAGGGGAGTCTCTCTGTCCCTTTTCCTGCTTGTATCCTCCTTTTGTGGAGTTTGGAGGATTGATGCTTCAGCTGAGGTTTCTTGCCTTGGAGGCACAGTTTGTTCAGTGGATTTAGGGGCTTCCACTGTTTGCTCTTGCTGGACAGGCTGCTCCTGTCTTTGTTCTTCCTGCTGTTGATGTTGTGGCTGTTGCTGCACTTCCTGCTGCATCACTTCTTCTTGTTGTTCCACTTGTGTTTCTATTTTCTCTTCAGTCATAGGAGGTGGCTGCTCCTCCTCCATCTGCTTCTCTTTGCCTTTGCTGGATGTCTGCTGAGTGTTCATGGCAGCTTGTTGATTTGTTGAAGATGAGGCAGCTGCTCCAAGTTGCCTTTGATATGAGAAGGAAACCTTGCAAATGGCCGATAACAGGTTGGAACTGCAGGTACAATGGAGGCGCTGACAGTCATGGAATCAAATTTGGCAGGTTGGCGCTGGTTTGAACGTAAACAGCATGCAGAAATAACAACAGTTTCTTTTGGCAAAAGTGGAAAAAACATGAAATTTTGGCCAATATATCGATTTTTGGCATATTGGCGCGTTTTTGGGATGACGTCAGCATGACGTCATCAGGTGGGGTCGAAGTCGGATGACGTCAGCATGACGTCACTGGTGAGGTGGCAGGCTGTGATTGGTCCACGGGGATAATGAGGTGGCGGACATATCAGCGCAGGGGCGGACAGAGATGCTGACGCGACGGCGGGGTGTCAGTGACGTGGCTCTGACGTGGAGATGACGTAGACCCAGTAAAACTGGTGGTAAACAAAAAGGCGGTAATGGTTTTCTCGGACCGCCTACGATACGGCGATGGTTTTGTCAGAGGGCAACCCGAGAATTTGTGAGGGCGACGCGTGGCCGCGGCCTGACGTAACCCTTCGTCATCTTCTCGGGCGCTAAATCTCCGACGTCGGGTCCAACCCGATATGCATTTGGACCGTCCGATCAAAGGTGCCTGATCGGACGGCGGACGGATCGCTGAGTTGATCGAATAATACGGAAGGGGGGCGGGATTATAATAATATATCCCTTGGGACTAGTGCTCGGCGGAAACCTTTGGGAAGTGGCGGATTTTGATGGTTTTTTAATGTATTTTCAATAAAACCCATATAGCGCCCGAACCATTGGATAACATGAAAAGTGGGTTTTTCATGTATATTTTTGTAAAAATGCGCCCGGTGCTCAGACTTTGGATAAAGGAGAAAAGTGGGTTTTTTGAGTGTTTTTGCAAATGAAGCGGGTTAGGGGGACAAAGGGGTCTTTCATAAGGTTTTCTTTAGCAAATGAAGGTTTAATGGGTCAAATGGATTCAGAAGAGGGGAGAGGGGTAAGGCTTAGGCTTATCAAACTGACCAGATGTCCATTTGATCCCTGACAGAGAACATATGGCTATAATGCCAAGGGGGGGATACTTATAGAGTGTTTGGGGTTTATACACCATGGTGTTAATAATAGTAGGGAAAGGGTAACATAGGGGAATTAATTAATAGAAGTTAATGGTTAATATGGGGGGAATGTAAGTGAGGAGTGATGTCACTAAGTATACTTGAAACTTACTTAGTTTAGGAAGTAGATCAAAATGAAAAGAATCTTAGACAATAAAAGTGGCTTTCTAATGAATAAAACCATCATCAAACCTCAAGTTTTTCTATGAATTTCAACTGATGAGGGGATGTTAGTAATAAATGGGAAAGGGGAAAATTGGGAAGTTAGACATGCTTCTTTGCCTTGCTGCAAGCTGATGGAGAAGAAGATCTTCTCAATCCATTGATTTTGCTTTTGTGAACAAGTTAGCACATATTCAATTGTAAGAAATGACATTTCTGCAACCCCTATCTGCCTACCCATCTACTTGCCTAGCATTTTTTGTTTCTTCTTGGAGGGTGCATTTAGACTTGCAGACCCTTTGTGTGCCTTTTCTTTTCCTTTGGCTTTTTCCTTTGACTTCCTATCTAGTACTGCCCTTATTCCTTCCAAGGCCCCAGATTAAATAGTTGGGAACCTTAATTCTCTACCTAGCTATTTGTCTGCCAAGATTAAACAGTTTGGACAGACTTCTTTCTCTATTCTACAACAGAAAATTTAAACATGGCATGATCCAGATTAGGCTGTTGGACCATCCATCAAAATTTGAGTAAACATGAACCTATTTACACACCTTGCTTTCTTGGAAATATGGGATCTTTGTGCCATCAAAGCAGAGCATATTTGGCTTTTGAATTTGCCAATCATGAAATATGAAACCTATTGGTATAGGTATCCAACAGTGGCTCCACATGGGAATGGTTTTTCTTCTTGAAAGACCAAGAACAGCAGGTCAGAATGCCTTGGCTTTTTGACTTTTCTTTAGCAAAACTTGGAGTCTTTTCTTCTTTTGAAACATCAAAACTGTCAACTGTCATATTTACAAGACTTGTTGAGCTACAGCCCTTTCTTGCTTCTGCAAGATCCTTGAAACTAAGTTATTCACATGCTAAAAAAGAACACTACACACAGTAAATTATGTACAAGAGAACAGCCAAGCTGTATTCATGGAAGGTGGTCAAAATAGTGCTTCAACATCCTGCCATTCACAGGACCTTCATCCAAATCAGTTTCATCAAGATTCTTAAGAAAGTAAGTGTTGTTTCCTTGTACTGCTTGGATGATAAATGGTCCTCTCCAAAGGGAATCAAATTTTCCATGTTTACCTTTATCTTCCCTTCTTGAATCCCACTTGAGAACTTTGTCACCCATATTGAAATCCTCAGCTTTGGTTCTTCTGTCAAAAGCTTTCTTCAGCTTCTCTTGTAGGATTTGAACTCTATTATAAACTTGGTCTCTAGTTTGCTGTAAACAGATAATTTGATTGACCCTCCTTTGCATATCATTGGGCTCAGCTTGACTCTCTTGCAGTAGTTTCATAACAGGAACCCCTAGTGAGGAAGGAAATTTGGCTTCTAGCCAATAGACTAACTCATATGGGCTGACCCAAATGGACCTTTTGGTTGTTAGCCTATCTGCCCATAAGGCATTCACTAGTTTCTTATGCCAATTCTTCTTGTTTTCTTCCAACACTTTCTTTATGATGTTCACCAGGCTTTTATTTGATGATTCAGCTAGGCCATTCCCTTGGGGGTAGTAAGCAGTGGAGTGGCCCAAAGTAATCTGAAATTTATGGCAGAAGTTGACCATCTTCTTGGATCTAAAAGCAGCAGCATTGTCTATTATTATCTTGTTGGGGCAGCCAAATCTAGACAATATGTTATTCTCTAAGAACTGAATAATTGTTGAATCATTTGCCTGTCTACATGGGATGGCCTCAACCCATTTGGTAAAGTAGTCTGTGGCTGTGAGGATCCATCTATGTTGGCCTGAAGATGAGGGATGAATTTCTCCAATGAAATCCAAGCCCCATTGCTGAAAAGGTCTTTCTGTTGCAATAGGCCTCAAGGGAAGTGGCAGCAATTTTCTTTTTCCCTCAAATATTTGACACTTATGGCATGAGGTAGTAAAATTCTTAACATCAGAGAACAAAGTGGGCCAATAGTAACCAGCCCTCAGTATTTTATCCACAGTGGACTTCCAATACAAGTGTCCACCACAGTCACCTGCATGAAATTCTTCCTTGATCTTGTTAGTTTCATTTTCAATCAAACAGTTTAGTAAGATACCCTCATGGTTTTTCCAAAGCAAATTGCCATTTATAACACAGAATCTTGAGGCTTTCATTTTGACAAACCTACATTTAGTTCTGGACAGTCCTGGGGGAGCACACAGGTTTTGTAACACATAGCAGATATTAGAATACCAGGGGGATTGTTCAAAGGCTACATTGATCTTTGGAGTCGCCAGCTCGGTTTCACTGTCCAGTTGGTTGATGTCTAAGGCTTGGAAATTTGATTCAGACATTAATTTGGCCAAGCCCTGCCCTTTTATCAGTTTTGTAGGTCTTATTTCAATATCAAATTCCAAAATGTTGGCAATCCATTTTCCTCTTCTACCTTCTAAGTTTTCTTGAGTAAGTATATCTTTCACAATTGGGCTTGGTACATAGGCTATAACATGGGAGTACAGGATGTAAATCCTAAAGTCTTTAATAGCTTTGACCAAAGCATATGCTTGTTTTTCCATGATCTGGTATTTCAGGGGTGCATTTCTAAGAGCTTTACTAAAGAAAGCAATGGGTTTCTCATTTCCTTGGTCATCTTTCTGTAATAAAACAGCTGCAATTGTGTGTTGGGAGGCAAAGGAAAATATGATAAATTCCCTATCGAATTGTGGATTTGTTAGCACTGGAGTTTGGGTGAGGGCCACCTTTATTCCTTCAAAAGCTTGGCTTGCTTCTACTGACCATTTTACTTTTGAATCCTTCTTCAGCATGTTATTGAGTAATCTACTCAATTCGGCCAGATTTGGGATAAATCTCCTTAGAAAGTTTATTTTTCCCAAAAAGGCTTGTAATTCCTTCACATTTCTTGGATAAGGCATTTGTAAGATGGCCTGGATTCTGTCTGGGTCAATCCTAATGCCATCTTTAGAAATAATGTGACCCAACAGTTTGCCTTCCTCCAATCCAAACAGGGATTTCTTGGGATTTAGGGAAATTCCATATTTTCTACAAGTTATAAAGATTTGTCTTAGATGTTTCAAATGTTCTTGGTCAGATTTGGAAAAAGGTGTGAGGTCATCTAGATAAATGACAAGGAAGTCATGAATCTCTTTGGCAAAAGCAATATCCATTGCTCTTTGGAATGTAGCCCCTGCATTTTTCAACCCAAAAGGCATTTTAACATATTTGAAGGTCCCCCATGGGGTTGTAAATGATGTTTTGTCCTGATCATCAGGATGAACTAGGATCTGGTTGAAACATGAAAATCCATCAAGTAAAGAAATTCTTGAGGCCCCCACTACTCTCTGCAAAATGTGATCCATCTTGGGTAAGGGGTAATTGTCTTTTAAGGAAACTTGATTCAAGTTCCTTAGGTCAACACAAAGCCTTATCTCACCAGTTTTCTTTCTTGTAGGGACTAAGTTTGAAATCCAATCAGAGAATCTGATTGGTGTTATGATGCCAGCTTTAAACATCTTTTGTACTTCTTGTTCCATTGCTGGGAGAAGCATAGGATTGATTCTCCTAAGTTTTTGTTTAAAGGGTTTTTGATCTGGTTTGAGAGGGATGGTGTGTTGAATCACAGAGGTGTCATAGGATTTTAAATCCTCATAACTCCAAGCAAAGACATCCTGGAACTCCTTGAAAAGGTCAATGTATTTAGGCTTTTGATCAGGGGGTAAAGCAGCAGACAGCTTTATGATTTTGGGTTGTTCAGCAGTCCCAATGTTGCACTCTTCTATGGTAGTGTTGAGGGGCTGCATCTTAGGTTTGCTGGGAACATCATTAGAATCAAAAATATCTTCTAAAGGAGCTAAGCCAGTGGGAAGAAAATTGTCCTTCAATTGTATAACTTCAGCTTCATCATCAGTTGTCTCTTCACAATCAATTTGTTGAATTTCTAGTATGTTATCCTTATTAAAAATTGTGGGATGTAGCATTTGGTTAGGTGTTTTAGGTGATATTGCTTTATTGTCCTTTTCATATTGTATTTGTGATTGACTTGCTCTATCAGTGTCAATACTTAGACCTGAAAATTCTTGCTACAAAGTCAAGAAGTTGTTTATTTGCATGTCATCATCAAACACTTTCCAATCTTTAACATTGTTTGGGACAAATGGTCTGTGTTTTATCTCAGCTGTAAAGCAGTGGTGGGGCTCAAAAGGTAGCTTACAGGTACTTGCAAATGTGGCCAAGCTATGAGCATGAAGGTTCTGAGTCCTAGGAATTTTGGTAATCTGAAATTCAGTGAATGAATTTAATAGTTCAGCAGCAGCAGACCTATAAGACCTCAGTCTTTTGTCATTGGTGACAAAACTACCCTTGACTTGTTGGATAACTAGGTCTGAATCTCCTAGGATTGAAACTTTTATAGCTTGTAGGGATTTTACTAGCTTGAGACCTAGTAAGAGAGCCTCATATTCAGCCATGTTGTTAGTGCATCTGAAGTTCAATCTATAGGCTCTGCCCTCTGCATGACTGTTTTGTTTATTATGTATCCAAATTCCAGCCCCTGCCCCTAACTTGTTGACCGATCCATCAAAATCCATGAGCCATAAGATCTGTTGTTCTAGGGGAGGTTTAATAACTTCTCTATGGTCTGGGATTGTGAGTTGAAGTTCTGGTTTTTCATTTAGTTCATCCTTTAGAACAGTTTCATCACTTGTTTGGATCAGCTTTACTTCTAGGACAGTAGTATCTTGTTCACTACAACCCTGCTCTTGTTCTAGTGTCTTGGTTTCATCATTATTTGTTAGACCTGAATTATCATTGAAGAGAATGTATGAATCTATATCAGAATGGACAGCATATATGGGAAAGTTTTAAGGTTTCTCTTCACTGCTGACCATATATTTCATGAGGGATTCTCTATATAGTCTCTTGGGTTGACCAAAGACTATGATTGTGGCATATGACATGTCTAACTGTAAGGAACCTTGGAGTTTAGCCCCCCATGATCTAGACAACAACATCCCATATTTGGGTGGGATATCAGCAACTACAACATCCATTAAGATTGTTTTATTTGGGTATTGGACAAGGGAGACACATAAGTCTTTTATCAAGCCTAAACACTTAACTTGGCTGGAGTCAAATGAGAATAGGTCCTTATATGGTCTTGTAATGTCTAGATTTAGCCTTTCCATCACCGATTTGGGCATGAGGTTATGAGAAGCACCTGAATCAAACATTGCATTGTGTAGTATTTTGTCATGCACATGTAAACTAACATAGAAAGGTAATATCCCTGTGACTGCTATTTTTCCATCAACCTCTGGACCGAACAGCAATTCTGGGGTGTCATCCAACATATTTACATTATCTTTACTATGAGTGAGTTGAAGGGATTTCTTGATCTGTTGTTTGTAGATATCATGTTTGGCTAATTCTGAGAGGGGAATGGCCACTTTCAGTTTGCCAATTTCAGCTTCCAAGTCAAAAGGTTTTTCAGTTTGACACTTAGTGGTTTGGGCAGCAGCCTTTTCTTTGTTCACTATGTTTTCTTCTTGGTTCTTACCTTGATCTTGAGGCTTGTTTTTTGTACTCATCTCTTGAGGAAGGTCCCCTAGATTAGGCTGCAAAGAAGGTGCAGCCAGTGGCTGGTATGTTGAGGACATTTGTTCAGTAATCTCTTCCACAATTGCCTCTGTTGAAGGTAAATCAGTTGTGTTGATTGGTTGAGTGACTATGGCTTTTTTAGGCTGCAGCCTATCCTTTGGTTTCTCAGGCTGTGTTATATTTACAGTTCTGCTCCTTAATTTTTATTGTTTATGAACTTCATAAACAGCTGTGTCATAGCCCTGTTTCAAGTCAAATGACTCACCTGATTTGGTTTGGAATTGTGCAATGTCATCATCTTGATGATCTTCTTGACTTAGGAAAACTTGATGCCCATCATTCAAACCCATCAGGTTGATGTGGGTGTCATCTTCTTGCTCATTTGAAGTGGATGTTTCAGCATAGTTTTCTTGGAATGGAGGTCTGATTTCAGGATCAGCATTGGCCTTGCCAACATTTGGGTTTGGATTTCTCCTAAAGTTTGGATTTCTAATGGGGTTGTTTTGTGGTGTTTCCCATGATGCTTTCCTCTCAACTGATTCCACCCTATCACCCAATCTCTTCATACCATTAAGTATTGCATCAAGTTTTTGATCAAAAGTTGAGGGTTCTTCTTTGTATATGTTTCTCTTTTCTAACCTTGCCCTATTTCTTTTAGCAATCAGGTTTGCTTCCACAGTGACAGCAACCTTTTGGGCTTCTTCTAGGCTTTTAGGGGCTCTTTCCTTCAACTGATATGCCATGTCAGGATCAAATCCATCAGGGAATTTGTACAAAGCCAAATCAGGAGGAGGTCTTAAGTTTTGTGGTATTGCATTGTATACATTGTTGAATCTAGCACAATACTCCAGAACGGTCTCTTGAGGACCCCTCTTGATTGTGTCATATTCACCAAGTATGTGTAAGGGATCTTTCTTCTTCTCCCATCTGTTAGTGAATGCTTGATAAAGCTCATCAGGGGTTGTGATAGTGTTTGCAGCAAGTGACCTGAACCAGGTTCTGACATCACCTGTCAGGCTTTGGACAAAAATTCTCATCCTCACACTGTCATCATCTATTTCATAGTTTTCAAAGTGATCTTGCATCCTCTTAGCATGTTGAATAGCAGAATAGGGGCCAGTGGAGTCAAAGTATGTGATCTTGGTTTGGTAATCCTGAGGTAAGGCTGCAAGATTGGCAGGTAGCTGCAAGGGTGCATATTTATTGGCCATATTTACAGGGTTTAGAGGATTAACAGGGGCAGATGGGATAATAGGAACAATGGGTACCACAGGGGTAACAAGTAAGGGTGAACCTAGAGTGTTGGTTAAGGGGATATGTGCAGTGGATGAAGATGTGAGAGGAGGACATTGAGATGAGGATGGTGAACTAGGGGAACTGGGGGTAGACCGAAAAAGAACTTTGATTGGAGTTGAAATGGGGTTGGGCTGAACTGTATCTGGGGTCAAATCAGCTGGCTGCTCCTGCCTTTGATGCTTCCTAATGATTCTAGGGATAGTGTTTGGATTATCAACAGTGATGGGCGGATTAGGGTCAGGATTTGCCCTAGTATGCCGTGGATTTTTCTTGGGAGCCAGCTTCTAAATGTTTTTAGGATTTTATAGGAAGTTTTTTATATCTGCAAGGACTGGATAAGGATTTTTGAATGGCTATATATATTTCAAAGGTGAGATGAAGATTCACTGAAAAATCTCTTCCCTAAAGCTGTCAATGTGACACAGAAATAGTTTTGAAGGCCTCCTGACTGATTTCAGGCTTGATTTGTAGCTTTGAGAGATGTATAGAAACTGGAAAATCCTAAGAAGTCCCCAGCAGAGTCGCCATTTATGTTAACACCCAGGTTGTTCCCTTTGACTCTAAGGGAATATGGCCGGGGTGACCACTAACCAATCTTTGGATTACAGTTTTTAGCCAAACTGTAATCAGAGAGGGCTCTCTCTTTAAGGTTTGTCTCTGTTCTGTGAAAATATTAGGCTAGCTATGAGGTGAGGGTTTTTGGGTTTATGTTTTGGTTGAGGGATATCTTTCTGTACTACTGGTGAGAAAATCTGCAGATGAGTTTAGTTCATTGGGCAATGGAGTCTGTGGCTACAGGTGGTTTGAAATACTGAGATGATTAACTGAAACTACAGGGCCATTTAAATACTTCATAAAACAAAGTTAGATTGTGATGATGATATGTGAACAACCAGTGAAAAGCAGTTAAGAATTTTTCACTAAGCTAGGGTGTGAGAAAGAGACAGATGCCTCAGGAGCAAACTTGAATTCCTGAAAACAAATATCACTGTGAGAGATATAGTGTGAAAGTGCAGCAATTAAGAATTAAACCTTATTTACTCTATCTGGAAGAAAACATTTATAACAGCTTAGATTGAGTTCAGGGTAATCTGTGATTAAATCCTGGAACTATTCTTTTTCCTTGCCATTAACAGTAAAACTCATAAACATGAAAGAAAGATGAAAAGACTGGAAAACACATAACGCAGAGTTGTGAAGAAGACTTATTGTGTTATGAAATACGCAGGAATCCTGTAACCTTCAGCTAGACACCACAGTGCATCAAAAATACAGAGCTTTGGAAATTCCATCAACCTTTTGTATTATTTCTCTGAGACTTTTACAGCAATAGAAATCTAGAAATGAAATCAATAACAACCCTTGCAAACTCATGTGAAGGGGACTTTATAGAAATGTTTCATACAAAATATCTCAGGTATTGAGTCATCTGAGAGAGAAATATCTTCATCACTTCTTAGAGAAAAGTAGATAAGAAGTTATTACAGCTTTGAATGTAGCATAACTGCTCTTTATGTATGTCAGAAGATATTTTGACCTTTGGAGACCACTGAGTCGGTTAGAACGTTCTGCTTTAACGCTGGAAAATGTGTCTTTACGACTGTCGTGTTGTAGTCTTCTCGGCCTTGCCACCTGTGACTGTGCTTGCTGCTGTGGTGACCGAATAGCTCTACTGAGTTGGCTCAGCTTTCATCTTTTCTTTGCATGCTGATTTTATTAAGTTTTCCTATGCATGATCATTTGTGAAATTGCAAAACTTGATTTACAGTTTCTGGTTTGATAGTATTAACTGTATCAATCTATTCCAGACATCCTGTGTGGGCAATTGGTGCCTCAAAATTGCCTCTATGGTCTCATCTGCCTCTATATATTTATAAAAGTTTGGAGGCACATCAAACAGATGATTTATTTCGTTCATGATAAAAAACAGGTTTTCCACCCTGTTGTAGAGAGTCTGCCCTGATGCTGGCCCTGATTCTGCTGAAGTGCTGGGTTGTTCTGCAACTTGACTTGCAGCAAAGGCATTAACCCTTTTGGCATAGTTTTCATGGGTAAGCAGTTTTCCTACACTGCTTAGTATGCTAGGGAGACCTCTGTTCTGTAATGACTAAAACCTGTCCATGAACCTGTTGATTTCGGTCTGCATCTCTTGGCTTCTCCTTTCCAATGTTCCAATCAGGTTTATTAATGTCAGGACCCTTTTAACTATTGAGATGGTCTCAGTCCTGTTGGCGATTCCCATGGTGGTCAGCTGAGAGCTTGTCCTGTGATTTAATATATTGATCATTCTATTGGCAGCATCAGGCATGTTGCCAAGGTTTGCCCTTGCTCTGTGTATCTATCTATTTGCCTTTGTAATGAGCTCTGACTGCTCATGTATGGTCTCAATGTAATGCCACTGGTCAATAATGGACTGGCCAATGTTGGCCCATAGTACTGTTCTGAGCTCAGCTGTCACTTTATCAAGTGTAAGCTCTTTTTCTAGCTCAGTTATTCTCTTTTTGAGAGCTTTTATCTCTCTTTCCTTCTCAGCCACATTCTGTTTGGATTTGTCATATCTTTCATTTATTTTAGCCAAAGATTCTTTGGTTTGATTAAGCTCTGACATTTGAGCTTCCAGGACTTGAATCTCATTTTGAAGCTTCTGCATATCCAGACTATGAGTCTGCTCTGTTGTTGGTGCAGCTGCTGATGTAGATGGTGTTGTTGGCTCTGTTTGTTGAGGAGGAGGAGCAGTAGTTGGAGCAGCTTCCTCAAGGTTAATTATTTCAGGAGGAGGCTGGGAAGTATGACTTTCTTCTTTTTGCTTTAAGGCTGCTTGTAATGCTGCCTGTGCAGCCTCTGTTTCTCCCAGCTTTTCTTGGGTCTGGATTAGCTGCTTATATAGAGATAACAACAAGGTTGTGGCATCTTGATCATGTCTTTGCTCGGCAACTTCATCTGTTTGAGGGTGGATTGTTGCTGGGAGTTTGATCTTTCTCCTCAAAGCTGCCATGTCTGCATCCCTCAACTTCAATATTTCTTGTATGCCCTTGATATCTTTGGGATCATGCCCAATCTCTATGATTATGTCTTCTAAGGACCTAATTCTGTTGTCCTTTGCTTGAGAGGATGCTCTCTCCAACTCAAGCTGAGCAGCTGTATTGTTAAGGCTATTCTCTAGCCTATAATTATCAAATGTTTTATCTGCCAAGGAGGCATATACCATCTCACCTGTTTGCTTATGCAATTCAATTTTGTCCATTGGGTGGATGTCCTTGGCAAGGACCTCAAGGTTGGTCCTCAAGTAGTCAGAGGCAGATTGTGGCTGCAATGTAGTTGGCATAAAATGACTCATGATCATCTTGCCTTCCTGCACATCATATGCAGACATGAGTCTTTGTTGATTAGTGGGAGCCATTTTCAATAAATGGTTGTACAGCTGAATCTTTATTGGCTCATTCCTCTTCTTTATGTCGATGAACTGCTGTTTGATGCCCAGTTCACCTTCTCTCTGCTGACTTGAGGAGCTCACTTCTCCTCCCACTGTTCTGTCCTGTTCCTGTTGAAAGGAACTTGCAGATGCTTCCCTGCTGGGTGGGGCCATGCCAAAAAACTGTCCCATTGGCATTTCTTCCTCTGAGAAAGGATTGATTCTCTCTCTTTTCTTCCCATGAGTTGTTGATGTTGTAAGGGGAGTCTCTCTGTCTCTTTTCCTGCTTGTATCCTCCTTTTGTGGAGTTTGGAGGATTGATGCTTCAGCTGAGGTTTCTTGCCTTGGAGGCACAGTTTGTTCAGTGGATTTAGGGGCTTCCACTGTTTGCTCTTGCTGGACAGGTTTCTCCTGTCTTTGTTCTTCCTGCTGTTGATGTTGTGGCTGTTGCTGCACTTCCTGCTGCATCACTTCTTCTTGTTGTTCCACTTGTGTTTCTATTTGCTCTTCAGTCATAGGAGGTGGCTGCTCCTCCTCCATCTGCTTCTCTTTGCCTTTGCTGGATGTCTGCTGAGTGTTCATGGCAGCTTGTTGATTTGTTGAAGATGAGGCAGCTGCTCCAAGTTGCCTTTGATATGAGAAGGAAACCTTGCAAATGGCCGATAACAGGTTGGAACTGCAGGTACAATGGAGGAGGAGGAGCAGTAGTTGGAGCAGCTTCCTCAAGGTTAATTATTTCAGGAGGAGGCTGGGAAGTATGACTTTCTTCTTTTTGCTTTAAGGCTACCTGTAATGCTGCCTGTGCAGCCTCTGTTTCTCCCATTTTTTCTTGGGTCTGGATTAGCTGCTTATATAGAGATAACAACAAGGCTGTGGCATCTTGATCATGTCTTTGCTCGGCAACTTCATTTGTTTGAGGGTGGATTGTTGCTGGGAGTTTGATCTTTCTCCTCAAAGCTGCCATGTCTGCATCCCTCAACTTCGATATTTCTTGTATGCCCTTGATATCTTTGGGATCATGCCCAATCTCTATGATTATGTCTTCTAAGGACCTAATTCTGTTGTCCTTTGCTTGAGAGGATGCTCTCTCCAACTCAAGCTGAGCAGCTGTATTGTTAAGGCTATTCTCTAGCCTATAATTATCCAATGTTTTATCTGCCAAGGAGGCATACACCATCTCACCTGTTTGCTTATGCAATTCAATTTCGTCCATTGGGTGGATGTCCTTGGTGAGGACCTCAAGGTTGGTCCTCAAGTAGTCAAAGGCAGATTGTGGCTGCAAGGTAGTTGGCATAAAATGACTCATGATCATCTTGCCTTCCTGCACATCATATGCAGACATGAGTCTTTGTTGATTAGTGGGAGCCATTTTCAATAAATGGTTATACAGCTGTATTTTGATGGGCTCATTCCTCTTCTTTATGTCGATGAACTGCTGTTTGATGCCCAGTTCACCTTCTCTCTGCTGACTTGAGGAGCTCACTTCTCCTCCCACTGTTCTGTCCTGTTCCTGTTAAAAGGAACTTGCGGATGCTTCCCTACTGGGTGGGGCCATGCCAAAAAACTATCCCATTGGCATTTCTTCCTCTGAGAAAGGATTGATTCTCTCTCTTTTCTTCCCATGAGTTGTTGATGTTGTAAGGGGAGTCTCTCTGTCCCTTTTCCTGCTTGTATCCTCCTTTTGTGGAGTTTGGAGGATTGATGCTTCAGCTGAGGTTTCTTGCCTTGGAGGCACAGTTTGTTCAGTGGATTTAGGGGCTTCCACTGTTTGCTCTTGCTGGACAGGCTGCTCCTGTCTTTGTTCTTCCTGCTGTTGGTGTTGTGGCTGTTGCTGCACTTCCTGCTGCATCACTTCTTCTTGTTGTTCCATTTCCTTTTCCATTTGCTCTACTTGTGTTTCTATTTTCTCTTCAGTCATAGGAGGTGGCTGCTCCTCCTCCATCTGCTTCTCTTTGCCTTTGCTGGATGTCTGCTGAGTGTTCATGGCAGCTTGTTGATTTGTTGAAGATGAGGCAGCTGCTCCAAGTTGCCTTTGATATGAGAAGGAAACCTTGCAAATGCCCGATAACAGGTTGGAACTGCAGGTACAATGGAGGCGCTGACGGATATGGAATCAAATTTGGCAGGTTGGCGCTGGTTTGAACGTAAACAGCATGCAGAAATAACAACAGTTTCTTTTGGCAAAAGTGGAAAAAACATGAAATTTTGGCCAATATATCGATTTTTGGCATATTGGCGCGTTTTTGGGATGACGTCAGCATGACGTCATTAGGTGGGGTTGAAGTCGGATGACGTCAGCATGACGTCACTGGTGAGGTGGCAGGCTGTGATTGGTCCATGGGGATAATGAGGTGGCGGACATATCAGCGCAGGGGCGGACGGAGATGCTGACGCGACGGCGGGGTGTCAGTGACGTGGCTCTGACGTGGAGATGACGCAGACCCAGTAAAACTGGTGGTAAACAAAAAGTCGGTAATGGTTTTCTCGGACCGCCTACGATACGGCGATGGTTTTGTCAGAGGGCAACCCGAGAATTTGTGAGGGCGACGCGTGGCCGCGGCCTGACGTAACCCTTCGTCATTTTCTCGGGCGCTAAAGCTCCGACGTCGGGTCCAACCCGATATGCATGTGGACCGTCCGATCGAGGGTGCCTGATCGGACGGCGGACGGGTTGCTGAGTTGATCGGGCAATACGGAAGGGGGGCGGGATTATAATAATATATCCCTTGGGACTAGTGCTCGGCGGAAACCTTTGGGAAGCGGCGGATTTGCTGGTTTTTTAATGTATTTTCAATAAAACCCATACAGCGCCCGAACCATTGGATAACATAAAAAAGTGGGTTTTTCATGTATATTTTTGTAAAAATGCGCCCGGTGCTCAGACTTTGGATAAAGGAGAAAAGTGGGTTTTTTGAGTGTTTTTGCAAATGAAGCGGGTTAGGGGGACAAAGGGGTCTTTCATAAGGTTTTCTTAGCAAATGAAGGTTTAATGGGTCAAATGGATTTAGAAGAGGGGAGAGGGGTAAGGCTTAGGCTTATCAAACTGACCAGATGTCCATTTGATCCCTGACAGAGAAGATATGGCTATAATGCCAAGGGGGGGATACTTATAGCGTGTTTGGGGTTTATACACCTTGGTGTTAATAATAGTAGGGGAAGGGTAACATGGGGGAATTACATAATAGAGTTAATGGTTAATATGGGGGGAATGTAAATGAGGGGTAATGTCACTAAGCATACTTGAAACTTACTTAGCTCAGGAAGTAGATCAAAATGAAAAGAATCTTAGACAATAAATGTGCCTTTCCAATGAATAAAAACCACCATCCAACCTCAAGTTTTTCTAAGCATTTCAACTGATGAGGGGATGTTAGTAATGAATGGGAAAAGGGATAATTGGGAAGTTAGACATGCTTCTTTACTTTGCTGCAAGTTGATGGAGAAGAAGATCTTCTCAATCCATTGATTTTGCTTTTGTGAACAAGTTAGCACATATTCAATTGTAAGAAATGACCTTTCTGCAACCCCTATCTGCCTACCCATCTATTTGCCTAGCATTTTTTGTTTCTTCTTGGAGGGTGCATTTAGACTTGCAGACCCTTTGTGTGCCTTTTCTTTTCCTTTGGCTTTTTCCTTTGACTTCCTATCTAGTACTGCCCTTATTCCTTCCAAGGCCCCAGATTAAACAGTTGGGAACCTTAATTCTCTACCTAGCTATTTGTCTGCCAAGATTAAACAGTTTGGACAGACTTCTTTCTCTATTCTACAACAGAAAATTTAAACATGACATGATCCAGATTAGGCTGTTGGACCATCCATCAAAATTTGAGTAAACATGAACCTATTCACACACCTTGCTTTCTTGGAAATATGGGATCTTTGTACCATCAAAGCAGAGCATATTTGGCTTTTGAATTTTCCAATCATGAAATATGAAACCTATTGGTATAGGTATCCAACAGTCCCTACACCATTACTAAGGCTGTGGGAGACAATGCATTTGAACTCAGCATTCCCCCATTCCTTGGCCTGCACCCAGTGTTCAATGTGGACCGCCTTTGGCCATACTTTCCACCATTGCTAGACACATCCAACATTGCAGAACAGCTCACACCCACAGAATTAAATCCAGATTGCATGGAACAAGCTGCAACTGATCGAATCATGGACACACAAATCAAGAATACTTGCCAAAAAAATATTCAACTGTATCGAGTTGTCAAAGCAGGCCAACTTCTTCACAATGGCAAGTGGCTCACCAAGGACCAAGTTCAGCAAAAGTTTCCCCATCTCATGGAGGAACTCAACGCAATGGGGACCATTGCTTCCTAAGGGGGGAGGAATGATCCAGGTGGATATTGGTGGCCACCTGCCAAGTCCACCTGGACCCCCACCATTGTTCCTCTCAGCAATTTCAGTTTCCTTAATTATAGCGCAGTTTACTGTTTTTAGCAGTTTTTTGGGTCCTAAACTTCCGGAGCCGTTTTGAGGCCATAAACGACGTTTTTCGGGAAATCTACCGCCATCGATTTTTTCGATAAAAATCATCTTTTCCATCATAGTCCTCGGAGAGATCTTTCCAACGGGCTATCATGCGCGTCAAACGGAGATAATACGACCAATTTGCGACCCCGGGAAGTTGGCTGTCCAACTCACCCCAAAACGGGGCCCACAATTTGGCGTTTCATCTTCTAGGGTTAGGTTTTGGGATGTGAAGGGTTTTCCATTGTTTCTCAATAATAAATAGGCCTTCGAGCCTCATTATAACACAGTTCAGAATAGTTCAGAGGCATGTAGCCACCACATCTCTTCTCAGAGATAAGCTACCATCGCCCTAGCTGGTTTATTTCCATTATTGTCTGTAAGCATATTTCAGTATTTTATATTAATGAAATGAAGTATTATTTCCACTGCATATCTGTGTTTATGGTTATCTCTGTAATTTGTTGCGTTCCTGTTTAAATCCGGATCAAAAGCATCTATTTTTTTTCCTACATATACATCAACAATGGCATAAAAAATATCAAATCATTAATCACATGATTTAAACACTTTCATTAGACAAAGGGATTGAAATATATTTCAATCTCATAAACACATGCTACTTCTAACTACTCTACCTAGATTCATGTTAAACTTGAATTTTATTAATCATAGTGAACAATTGGAAAAAATCAGAATCCATCTTAACTCCAAATCTATGAATCTATTAAGCATTAAGAGGGATTTTAAAAAATCAGGACCAAAACCTCTTTATATGAATCTATACCAGATCCCCCATTAGAGAAGCAATGATAAAACTTATATAAACCTTACCTTGCTAATTTGTCTCCCTGAGGTGTCTGGAAACCATTCATGAGCACAATTGTTGCAATACCACTTGGATAAGTTAGCTTGTTGTTAATAATCAGTACTTGAAACTAGTACAATCCATTAAATTCAAATAATCTGGCAATGCCATTCATAACCAACATTAATATGTTGTGAAAACTGAGTTCATGGCTAGTAATCATCATCTTTCTTAGAGGTACCAAAAGTAAAATACGACCGAAAGTGACCAGGAAAAGGAATCCAACCATCCAGCCAATGTTGGGCTGCTTTATGGTATTGGGAGGATTCCCTTCAACATCAATTCATGCTTTTTCATATGTCTTCCTATTCATTTCCAACAAATAGGATCCAAATCCACCTAAGATCTTCAATCAACAAAGGTTATCATGAGCCTCAAAAATGCTTTCACCATTATCTCAAATTACTTAAAATTATGTGTTCAACAAAAATCTAATCTTAATATGAATGAGTGTGGTGAGCCCAATGGCACACCTCCATAGGTAGTGCTATAACATGCCACAATGCAACTCTGTATAACAGTGTTCTCTTGTCTTGTGAACAGAGCATTCAATAACACAGTCTTGTCCAATACTTTGCTCCAAGTTCTCATGAAAACAAAACCCAACAATCCAATAAAGATATTAAACATGACTAAATCAAAATGAACACTTTCACCTTTCCAAGTTGCCACCCTATCTTTCCAAAGTGAATGTATGCATTTGTTTGCATCTTCACCTTTGGAGGGTGACTGCAGACATGTCGTCGATGCTTGTAGCATGTCTAGATGAGCATATCTAAATAGATTTTCTTGAAATACCGTGTCCTCCAACTTGAACACGGTTTATAAGAAGCCTATTAGGGTAGGATTGGAATGTCTAAACATAACTGAAAATATAATCCCTCTACCATAGTTCAAACCTACTGAATTCTCCCTCAGTTCGTACAATATCTCATGCATTTGGAAATTGCAGGGAGAGTCTTGATCAAGACTATTGCTTTAATGCCCCTTCTAGGGACTTCTAGAGCATCTTGTGCATGCTCAAAAAGAATATTCCATGGTGCAAATTCCTTGCATTTGAGTCAGATGTCATATTCAATTTAGATCAGTGCCATGATGCTCTAAATCAAATACAAAATGCAAAGAAGAAGGAAATTCTAATTAGATTTCATGGTAAATGTAAATGAGCAATGCCACAATGATCTGAATCAAATACAAAAGGTAAAAGAAATGGAAAAAACAATGTTACAGAAACATAAAAATTTGGCAAAGGTTTTGGATGGTTTTGTTAATGCAAACCTAGAGTGCTCCCTTTTGTGGAGATAAAACAAGAGGCTAGATCCTCCATTTTTCAATTGAAACATTGCATGATCCTGAAAGGAAATGAAACTAGGTCAAAAATGTAGGCCCCTCTCAAATAAATAATGAATAGCTAAATCTTCTCATTACTAATATCATATAAAATATCAATTGTGAACCTTTGTGCCTTGAAATCTTTCATTACTTCAAGAAACTCATCATACTTCTCCCTCCTATCCTTAAATATTTCTTTAACTACTTTGAGATAGGCCATAGCAACATCAGTTGTTAGCTTTTGTGACCCTCCCAAATGTTGAGGTGGTCCAGAGCTATTTCATATCACACAAAGACAATAGAAAGTTAGTAATACTATCAGTCTGTAATATACTACATCTATACACAATAGGGCCATATTTTATAAATCAACGACTGATATTCAAAACCTATCATGCACTTAAAGACTCACAAATTTTAAGAAATAAAAGATGTAAAATGTAAAAATGTTGTGAATGAGAAAGGTAAAAGGACTATCAACTTCACAATAAAAATTGATTTTGACTATAAAAAGAAATGGTTTGAAGATAAATCTATCAAAACTTAGATCTCTTCATTTGATTGAACAGATCCATTTGGCTAGCAATGAACTCTAGCATCTTATAGGAGGATTGTCCTCCATTCTGTAGGTCAACACCAAATCAAATACCTCTATCATGGAACTAAATATATCACAAAGCCAAAAGTCCCTCTCTACGGAATGGGCCCTCCTCACCATGAATATTCTTAAATCCATTCTCATCATTTGTATTGCCAATCGACACCATCATTAAAATATGGAAGAATACACCATATACCCAACATGCTTCTTGATAAAAACCTACAATAGAATGAAGGAAAAGGAATGAGAAGAGTATAAAAATAGAGCATTCAACACAAAGGGAAAAAAATACAAGCAAGAGTGAACATAGACCTTACCTCTCATATATTCAACAATAATGAGTATGGTATCATTTAAACTTCGAGCTCTCCATAAACCTTGGCTAGGAATTGAGTGGCTATTAAGACCTTCCCTCAGGCCTCTCATGAAAAAATCCCTACAAATGTGAAATTTTGTAAAAGAAAATTCATTAAGGATAAGAATTCTTTCTGAGCATTATTTTAATGGTGAGAGCACTCTCAGTCACCCAAGGAAACCTCTAGGCTCACCTAGGGAGTGATCTTGTGTTCACTCCAAAAGCAATAGAAGAGTGCACTTTCTAGAGTGCCTCCCATGGAGGATGGAGCACTCCTTATAACCCAAAGAGTGCTCCCAAATAGATTCATTACAAGAGTGTGCTATCAAAGGTGCTTCCAAATCTATGACACTCAAAGCACTCAAAGAGGTCAAGAATCAACAATTGTGGGACCAATTCATTGAAGCAAAAACAACAAAATTCAAACTAAGCAAGTGGCATGAGGTAGCAACCATGTATCCAAAATGAAGGAAACCATAATGTAGAACAAGGTCGTTGTATCTCAATTATTCTACCTTGGGCTCAGATAGTCAAAATCAAGGAAAAACTATATGACTAGAACCAAATGGCCACAAGTGACATGTTTTCACTTCTCCAATGGGTGGAACATACCATAACATCAATTGACCTACTATGCAACATTGAAGACATCAAGGTCCTATGTGAGAAATAGAAGCACAAAAGGTAGACATCAAAAAATTCATTCATAAAGGTTCAACTACTAACAAACAATATGAGAACCACCATTAAGAATGCCATGAAATTTGCAAAGAGAAATAAATTACCATTTTCAGCTTTTGTAGTGAACAAAGCAACAATGTGATGGGAGGAGGAAATCCAATGATGTTTGAAATTGAAAATAGAAAAATTCATGCAAAAGGGAATCAAAATCTTAGTAAAACAAAGATTTCTTTGCAAGATTTTCTACCATGACACTACAACAAATAGAACAAATTAGTCAAACCAAACAATGATTGTGCAACACAATCTTTAAACTTGCTAAATAGAAATTATACAATACTAACTCTAGATTTGTGAAAATTATCACAAGGCTATCGAGACACATGCACAACAACCACCAATAGTAATCAATCTCAAGGAATTAACAAAGCAACTCAATTTCTTGACTATGGAATCTACACTAACTTTAGCATCATTTACTTTCAAATCTACAAATCATGCAAAGCCAAGAGGCCTTCAAACTTTGCAAGATTCATAAATCAATGTTTAACAAAAAAGAGTTGGGAGCAAAGCATTCCTAGGGACATTCTAAAAACATATATTTATATATTATAATGCATCTATTTTCTAATAAAAAGGGCTTGTAAAACAATACCTAGCTCATTGGTAAACCAAGTGTGGTGATACTTTGTCCACCCCACCCACGCTAATTACCAAAAACAGAAACAAAATAACATGTTATCCCCTTATAAACCATCATGGTTGTGAAAATGGAATGAGTATTATGATGAATGGAGTTCCTAGCCTTAGTGACAACACCTTTAGAAAATATATATAATTCCAAATAAGTTGTCAAGAATGTAGACTTTAATGCTAATAATAGGAAATATGATATTATTAAGAGCTTAGAAATGTGATTTATAGTACATTAGAACATCAACAATTTGGTACAAGCATCAAGACTTTGTAACTAGTGGTAAACTATTTAGAAGTTACAAAGTCAAAATAAATAGCATGAAGTATAATAGGAAATGAAGTTGAACCAAATAACATCAGCCATTTAACAATTATAAAGTTATGAACCAGATTGGAAGGCATAGAATATGAAATGTAATAGGGCATCATCACCAAAGAGTTATAGCATGTATAGAATAATGTTTACAAAATAGGCAATGTGCCTAATTTATAAGAGATATTGGAAACTGAAAATATAAATAGAGTTGAAGTCTATGACAAGCTAAGAAACCAGATTCATCCCCCGCCCCCCAACCCTCATGTTCCAAATCCCAAAAATTGGACACAATTCTTTAGGAAACGTGTGTGATTCTTGTGTCCAACGTGTCATGGAGCATGTCTAGACTCCAACATGTCCTAGAACATGTCCAGTGTGTCCTAGAGCATGTCCTAAAGTACACCAATTTATCATTGTTGAAGATTGCATATACACGGTTTGTCTCTTCATTTGTCATGTTGAAGAGGTTAAGGGAGGTCAAGACCGCTCTTGGGGCCATGGTTATTTTAGATTTTTTGTCTTTTATGAGAAAGACAGATCAAGTGCCCTCAAAAATATTGAAGGACACAATGTTAAATGATGCTTGGTGGGAGAGGGTAGACCTCACTATTAAGATCAAGGAGAGAAAGCACCAATAATTGGTTCAAAATAATGTACCATAAAATGTGTAGCATAAGCCATGTACAACTTGGGCAATATAAGTATTTTGTCCCATTACTTAGCCCATTTATAAGATATTTACATTGCATACATGATTGCAACCAATTGGGGCTATCATAGTAATTATATTGGATATTTTCCGATAATAACAGGTATGGAAACTCCATAAACTGAAGCAACATGAACCTTTTTTTATTACAAGCTCGTAGTAGTGTTGTTGCAATATTGCGATTGGAAATATCTCAAAAATTTTCCAATAACTCCCGAGTTTAAAAAAAAATTATTTAGTGAGGAATATTTTCAAATTATATGATGAGCATGTTGTTGTAGGTGATCTTCATTACATTTAATTGAAGGAAAAATCATCATTTAAATAGTGCCCATATGAAAAGAATTTAACTCAATTTCTCTCTTTATTAAACTCAAAATTTTATAACATTGCACCAACAATAAGAATACTGAGAGATTCTTCAAATTCTGAGAGTTGAAACATATCTATACTATTATTTCAAAGTAGTATATGAACTTGGTTATAACAACACTGTGAAGAGACTTCTCTGAGAAAAGTTATGGCATTACAATCCACACAATCTGCCCTCTTGAAGCCCATGAACAGAGGTGCAATTTCTGATTGGTTTCAACAAAATTGTTTCCAAAACATTCAAGTACTTCATTGACATCTTGTAGGTTTAGTTTTTTCTATTTATACCAAGAAGAAATTCACGTTACCAAAAATAAGACTGATAACCACTACAAATCAGTGACACATGTTTGCACAATGCTCAGGAAATGCATAGACTTCACAAGTAAATAAGCAACCAGAAATTGATGTCTTTCATTGTGACCCAAGCCATTAATATGGACTGTTATAATACTCAATAAATAATATCATTCCCCTTCAAACGTTTTCAACAACCATACACATGTATTATGAGCAAAGTTTAGAGGAACCTGGCATTCTTCTACATGTAAATACCATTCCATTTCAGAGATCATTCCAGCAGTACTATAGGAATGAATAAATTGCCCATAATTCAAATTTCATCCTCCAAATGATGGCATACACAACCAGTAGTAATGGTATGAACAACAGGGTTCTTGGCCTCCAATATTCACTGAAATATCCCCTTGGAAACTTGGTTTTGCTCCTTGCTTTTGCACAAGTCACACAACCAGCTAATTGGATGCCTTTGGATAGTTATCAAGGTCACTACAAACCCCTGTGATGAGAGAAATTTTGTTCACTAACCCTCTTGCCTTCATGCCTGCCTATAACATTCGTGAAAAGATCTAAAGGGCTTCCTTTCTGTACCCATTCTGGGTATACATTGTGATCATAGTATTCCATGATACCACATCTCGTTTTGGCATATTATAAAAATGTTAGTGGGTATTCTCTATACTGCCAAGAAGAGCACTCCCTACAAAGGCATCCAACTCAAATCCATTTCTAATGACATGGCCATGAACCTACTTACCTTGCTCCAAAGTTTCCAAGCTAGCACAAGCACTCAGAATTACCAGAAAGGTAACATTGTCTATCTTAGTATCAATCCTTTTCATTTTAAACCATAATTTTAGAGCCTCTTCACCTAGCCCATTCTGTGCATATCCTGTTAACATTTCATTCCATGAAAATACATTCCGTTCAAGAATTTGATCAAAAAAATGGTGTGCATCTTCCATATTTCCACAGCAAGCATACCCAGCAATCATGCTTGTCCATAACACTACATCTCGATCACGCCGAGCATCCTCAATGCATCCACATTTTTCATACATGTCAACAAGGGTATTCTCCAAAAAAGTGTCCGACTCAAAACCCCCTTTCATCACAGAAGCATGGATCTACCTGCCATGTTGTAGATTAGGTAAGCATGCATAAGCACTAAGTACACTCATAATAGGATACTCATCTTGTCTTACAACCAAATGTTGTATTTTCCGATGAAGTTTTAAGGCTTTTTCAGCCGGTCAATACCTCGCATAGCCAAAAATCATCACGTTCTAGGACACCCCATCTCATTCATTCATTTTGTCAAACAACTCACGAGCATTCTCCAATCGCCCATATTTCACATACCCTTCATTTTTTCAAATACTTGGCACACATATTCCATTCTTTAGCACTTGGAATACATATCACGTAGATGATTTCCTAGAGATAATACAGTGGCTCCTTCGGCTCTAGTTTTAATGATATGGACATGGACACATTTCCCCACAACCAAAGTCCTTTTTCCAATGTAGTGTTGCAAGAGACCAACATAGGGATTGGTGTTTTCAAAGCTCTTGTTGGTACGTTCCAAAAATTGAGTTGCTCTTGGCTTTTCCTTGAGAGTAGTGACAGTACTAAAACCAATGAATTTTGATCTAGTCCATTACCTAAATTCAAAATCATCCTGCTATTCTCTACATTCCCCAAAAAACTCATGATATTTTAGCTCACTTACATATTTCTATGTATCTAAAAAATTATGTGAACCTTTTCGATCTGTAAACAAGATTTCATTCATGCCAAAAAAACGTAAGGTGGAGGCAAAAAATTTTGGTGGGAAATAATGTAGGTTTTAACCCTGTACAGAAATTACCTGCATACGAATTCTTAAACAAAGAAAATAAAAAATGCGAGAGCATAACACATAAAACACATATGCACAAAGATTTTCCCAAAACCGGGACTACCGGCTTGATTTTTCATTATATTCCTTTCAATGTTACAATACATATTTATACACACCAAAGCATCCAATACCACAGACCGAAAAACCATCGCGTCCAAAACCATGGACCAAAAACCATAGGTAGGTTCACCCAACTTAATATAGGGTCCAAAAAAAAATTTCCCATGGCGATGCCCCGGACCTCGTAGAGGGGGCCTACCCGCCCCCCCATGACCCCCCCAGTACGTAGTCGATGCAACGAAGGGGGGGCTCCGCGCACCCCCCACCCCCCCCCCCCCTCTAACCCCCCGGTTCACTACATGGGTTATTCATGGAAAGAATATAACACAACCCAACAAATAAGGGTCCAATAACATAAATGTGTAGCTATTCAAATTACCAAATATTGTACCCCTATCATCAAATATGATATTTATTTGAGTAAAATTATGAAATATCATGAAACAATTATGCTTAGCCTATTTATAGCCAAAGCATCTAGAGTTATAATAAAATGATTAAGTGGTCACAATAAAAATAATACACATTGAAAATATCATATACACATATATCATACATACAAATCTAAATGTGATACATAAAGCAACCTCTTCCTATACATAGTGTCTTAGATGGGCAAGGGAAGGTTTCATCAAACCTCTTCCATAAAAAAAATTCCAATAAAAAAAATATCATTTTTGTATTAATATTAATTCCAAGGTGTAATTTACATCATCTAATGTATACTAAATCTATTTCACTTATATGACGTGATATTTTAATATGTGCAACATCTAATGTTTGAGAAATATCAAAATCTCCATGGGATTCAAAAAAATTCATAAGAGTCTAATTTTTTTATGTTCATAAGGTATGTTCAAACTAGATAAACAAATTACTTCTAAATGAAGCTTTTCATGCTCAAAGGCCATGAATTTGGGATTGGAAAACCACATAGATCCACTCTAAATAATCTTAGGGATATATAAAATATTGATTCCATTAGGATTTTCTTTTCACACCATGGATAGGATTCAAGGAATGTACCATGGATAATGGAGGTAAAACAAGGGAATTAGGCCTTGCAAGAAGCTTTTTAGTCTCAAGGACTATGAGCTAGACTTAAAAACCACATAGATCTTCTTTAATGGATATTTGGTCTTAAGTCGGGATATGGGCACCACAGGAAGCATTTATCACCACATATGTGGTGGGCTCCAGTATTGCAGCAATTATGCTGCAACTCCTGGGACTCCCTTCTTTACTTTTATCAACCCGGTAGTTTGTAACAAACTTGGAAAAGACGGTGTTGTATGCACAAGTACTAGCTCTTGCCACAAGCTATCACTTAATTAGCTGGCACAAGTTCACTAGGAGCTTAAGCCAAATTCTATGAGCTCTTAGAAGAAGCTTTTAAATTTGATGGATGAAATCTAACTCAAGAGAGGCTAATCTACTTGCAGAAAGAAGCTGAAAACAGAAAGGAAATGCAAACCCTAGCAAACCCTAGTTTTACCAACTAACCCTTTTGGTGCAAGAAAAGAGATTAAAGTTGCTGAAATGGATACCATTGACTCTTGGAAAGGTAAAATGCATGTGACTAAGCTACTTCTGAAGGAAAATATGGAAAAATTATCTTTTTGTATTTTTGAGTAATTTTGCAGAATTATTATGCATGTTCTTTAACTATTTTTTATTGTGCAGAGATTGATTGGGGAAAGGAAATGGAGTGGGTGCTTGTAGGAGGTTGGGAAGGTGAGAAGATGGCCTAAGGGGTCCCTAGAACCCTTCTAGAGAATTCCACAGTAATCATATCTCAAAAAACTGCTCACGTGAACTTCTACAGGAAGTCTGCAGGGGTTCTACACAGAGTTCTATAGGAACAGCCGAAAGAGGATTTTAGAGGGTTGATGGTGGAAAAACGGTGGGAAAGTGGAAATGAAGGATGGATAAGGATGTTAAGGGGTCTAGGACCTGGTAAATGAAGCTAAGGAGTGATGAAGGTGGTTGGATTTGTTCAAGGATGGAGGGAGCAATGTTGCACAAAAATGTAGAAATTAGGGAAAATTGGGAAAGTGTGGCAAATGAAGGGGAAGAATCTTGGATTAGAGGTTGGAATAGGTTGTATGATGGAGGAAGGGTAGGTAGGGATGTATTACAGGTGCTTTGCACACTATTTTCCAAAATTGATCGAACAAAGACTAGAAAAAAACAGAGATCTATCTATTTTGACCTAATCTGACCTAAAAACCAAAAACATGATGAACAGAAGTTTATAGATAGGAAATCATGCAAGATAGCTATGGAAACTAAGAAAGAATAGATATAAACATGCAAGCACAACGGATATCAAATTTTCCAACTTAAAATCTAACACTAGCAATTGCATTGAAAGGCAAAAAAAAGTGTTTTTGTGGCAGCAAGTATGCCTTGGTCTCAGCTCATGGTCCCAAGGAGGGAGAGATGAGATCAAGGATTGCTTGATGGAATTTTTGCAGACCTTTTCTGTTACCAAACTATTGAATCAACCTGAAGCATGAAAAGCTATCTTAATCATCAAAAACAACCTAAGTAACAAAGCAAGATCTTAACCTAAATAATAGAAATTATTCTAGGAATGCAAGGAAAACACATAAAAGTACAAAAAGGAGGTACTGGCACTTGGGTTGGGCCCAACCCCAAGAGCTACAACCTCCTAAGAAAGCTAAGAGCTGGTGCAAACCGAAATTCATCTCCATTACTCAAAAAATAATCATGTCACAAAATTGTTTACAGCAAGAGCTCGAAAATGAGCTGAAATGCAGAGCTGTACTAAAGTGCGAAAAACAATTGTTCAATAGCTAAACTATCAAGGCTTGAAGCCTTCCTACTTATGCAACATGAGGAATCCCAATAGTCCTCCTTAACTTTAGGAGCTTGGTTGCTCAAGACTGTAGTTAATCACCCACTTCACAAAACTTGCTTGGTTTCCCCTTGAAATCATCTTTGGTGGGTTGTTGAACTCCAAGTTGATGGTGGAGAACTTGAGGAAGGGATCATTTAGTGCAGGAGACACCCTTCCTACAAATCCTCAGCCTTGTTTCTTCATATTTGGCTGTCAACTTGCTCATAAATGCTTGAATTTGGTCCAAAAGATATAAAAAAATATGCAAATATCACGTATTAGACTTTGTGGTCAAGTGACTATTCTCATTCATTCAATTAACATAAATATATTCAAAAAGCATGCATAAAACTATGAATAATGGTGGATTAATCGAGAATAATAGGAAAAATGAGCCCATAAAGTTACCCATTTTTGGGGCTCATCATCACCCCCTTCTGAATGTGTTGCTCATCCTCTGAGCAACTAATCTAGCTCATCATCTTTGATTGCTTTGACTGCCTCTCTGACATCCTAGGCATCTAACGTGATGTCTTCTTCTCGGTCATGAAACCCTACTTTTCTCTCTACCTCCTCCCATTGCCTGTGTTCTTCTTCTTCTTTGACCCCTTCCAGTAGTCCCAAAAGAAATGGAGGACTGAACTTTAGGCCAATCCAGTTGGCCTTCAAATTTTGCATTGACTATTTATAAAGTGGCACTCTTGCCAAAGCCTCCCTCATCCTTGTTGGGGAGTGGTACTCTCTTATTTTCAGACTGTGGGACAATGTGTTCCATCTCCTTGTGCAAGCATGAATGCAATTATCACCAAACAGTCTTTCCATGTCTTCAAAGTGAGCAATGGCCTGAGCTTTCCTTTCAACGTAGTCTGGGAGAACCTGAGGGTTGTTGGCAAGGTGCTGATGGGCATATACTAAAGCTAAGGGATCTTCTGGTTCTGCTCTAATCATGAGTGGCTCACTTAGCTCCCTGTCCATAACTTTCTGAATTTCTGTTGCCCTCTTTTCCTTATGGTTTAACCAAGAGGCCATGGACATGAGTTGCACATCTCCCAATGCAACATTGGGGTCCCATACATTCATGTTTCGAAGTGCCAAGTTGTGTAAATAGAATTCTGCTAATTTTGCCTTATCTTTAGCTGAGCTATTGTCACACAAATACATAAACTAATTGTAATTCTGAAATGGAATGGTGCCCCTTTGGGCCAGTGTGTTAATTTGAAATTGCAACCATCGATCTTTAAGATATAATGCATAGGACTTAGCAGGTTCCCTACATTGTAAGGCTTCTAATACCCAGCTGGCCATGTAGGCCATTTGGGCCTATTTTTTTTGCAACTGTTGTTTTAAACCCTGTATTTCTTCTGCTGCTTGAGACTCCTTTCCTACAGTAGTTTTTTCAGCAACTCAACATCAGCTTGCAACTTTTCCTCTCTCTGTTGTTTCTCAGCTGTTTCCTTTTCTGCTGGAGGTCCTTCTTGCTACTACTGTTCTCCCAAAATGGACAGCCTATCTTCCTTATGACCCTCATGTAGCTGCAACTTCTTTTTCAGCAGCTCATTCTCCTCCTATAATTTGTCTCTTTTACTACTTTCTATGTGCCTCACCATGGCCAACTCTTTTCTTTATTCTTTTCGTTGTTCTTCCAGGTGGCCTATGTTTGCAACACCCTCGGATTTGGAAATTCTTATCCAAATGTGAGTCCTAGCCCGTTCTTGTTCCAATGCAAAGAAAAGTGGTACAACAAACTTCTGTGGGATGATCTTCCCACTTTGTAACAAGTTGTAATATGATCCCAAGCTAGGTTGAGGGCTTGGTTCCAGTATCTCCTCGGTCTTTTCTTCTCCTTGTGATTATTTGGCTGCCTTCTCCTCCAATTTCTCAGTCTCTTTTAACTTAGCTAGAGTTCCCTGTAGAGATGTTTCAGCTTCCTGTAGAGCTGACTTTGAGTCCATCATCCTAATTCTCTCTTTCCATGTGGAGGTTTTTGGGCTTCCTCTTTCATAGGTGATAGATATCTTGGAAGGAGACTCTTCCTTCTGTTTAGTGGTTGTGTCCTCAATGACAATTGGTTCCTTTGATTGTGGCTGCGGTTTGCCCACTTTGATCCTTGTGCTTCTCCTGGCTTTAAAGTACATGGATTTTTGCCTCTTTCTTTTTCCTTTTTGTTTTGTAGGTGTGCTTAATGTAGCAAGCATAACTGCTACCTCCCTTGCCAATGTCTCAGGGGATTTCTCTTCTTCTTGTTCTTTTCCCTCGCTTCCTATAGAAATCTCTCTATCCACTATTTCTGTCTACGTTACTGATATCTTAGGGTGTGTCTTTCCCTTTTCTTGCTAGGTGCCTGCTTTGGCTGCAGCAACCTTATTTTGGGCTTTCTCGGCCTTTTCCTTTCCAATCTGTGTCCTCTTTTCCTTCGTTGTTTTTGCTATTGTTTGTTTCTTTGTTTTAGGCTCAACAGTCTTTTCAAATTCTTCTTTTTATTTTTGTTCTTCCTCTGTTTTTCCCTCTTCTTGAATGTCTTGTGCTCCCTCATCATTTTTCTTCTCAATTTCTTTAGTTTTCTCCCCCTCCTCACTGTTGGATGGGGTGATTTTCTCAGCCAAAGTTCTAATGTCATCATCCGTGGACATGTTTCTGAAGATTTCCCAAGATATGGGGACAGTATAGGTGTGTAAAGCATCTTCCACCAATAGTTGATGAGCCCATGGTGGGCCAACTGATCTGGGATCCATTCATTTAGCTTTGTACCACATTCAATTAAGGACTGAAGGAGGAAATATGGGATGCTCAGTTTTCTGGCTGGAGGCAAGTCTATCCCATACCTTAATTCATGTAGCAACTTGAAATGGTACCCATAAATGATGTTAAACCTCCCTTCACATGTGATATACTTCATTATTTGATAACTAACTTCACTCTATAGAGGAGGCAAGCTTGTCCTTCTAACCCTGTTTTTGTCTTCTATAGGATGTTCCTTAGGCAGAAAAAATGTTTTCTTAGCCACTTGTCCCAATGATCTCTCTTCTTTGCTCCAAGGGAGCCCCAATGGTAGACCAATAATTCTACTGATGAGCTCAGGTGTAAGTTCTAGGGTCAAACCGCTAAAACTAAATGTGGCATGTGTCTTCGAATGTGGTCTGAGGGACAGCAAAAACTCTTCAGTTATATCCTCATCATAACCCTGAATTCTATCAAATAAGGATATCTAGTTTTCCCGGGTGAAAATGTCCACCACCTCAGGGTGCTCATGCAACTTGCTAGAGTCTAAGGGTTCCTTCCTTATGAATCCTCCTGGCATGGTGTTGAGTGTTCTTTTTATGTTTCAATCAGAAAAGAAAATGCTCAGGTGGAAAAAACAATCAATCACTGAAACAGAGGATAGCTGAATTCGGTTTCTTCTAAACCCAAGAAGGAATTTCTCGTGTGTTCCTCACAATATCAAATAGCAATAATTCCCCTGTTTTAAAACTGCTATCACCCAGAATTTTACTGTCTATTTATGAAAAGAAAAATTTTGTTTTTACAGAACAGAGCATAAGGACACAAGTTCTTTTCTCAAAACATAGATAGATATGTAAATTCGAGTTTTTTTCCACACACACAGGCTGGCCTCTACTACTGCATGTATCTTCCTTACAGGAGAATTTAAAAATGATGAGGAGATTTCAGATGCAGAGAAAGAACTGGGTAAACTTAGTGAAATATGCAGGCAGACCTTCACTTTTTTTCTCAATGCACGGGAAGACTTTTACTCTCGTTTTTCAATCTAATGTTGTGTTCAATTCACCACCTTTCATAAACAAATCAAGCACAGAGAAGTTTTCCTGAGCCTACCTCATTTTGATCTTGAAATTCGATGATAATTCTGGGTTTTCTTTCCACAGAGTTGTTCTTTGCCTTTCCTGTAAAAGTCTCCCGGCTCCTGTAGAATGAAACTATGCTTCCGATAGAGCCCGATAGGTGGGAGATTTTCGAAAATAGGCAGAAAACTAGTGTGGGAAATAATTACAGGGAATCATGACCTTTTACAAAAGACTTAACTCATATCTACAATTTCCTTGAAAACCCCAAAGTTCTTTTCCACCGTTAGATTCAATAATAGAATCACAACAATCAAAAATTTGTGGGAAAAATAACCATTCCAAATCACATGGGCCAACCTTATATCGCATATATCGCTTTCTGCCATGTGGCTATAATGGGTTAAGCATAGTACAATATATCCCATATCTCTAAATTTGAACCAAGTGTCAAGGTTTATATTGGGAACAAATTTTCCATCATAATATGTATGATATGGTAAATATGTTTAATATTATATGATCATTGACATACATAACGAATTGGTTCAATGGAAAAATAAAGAGATTGTACAATTACCATGTGTTAATAATCTACATATGTATAGGTTGAGTAATTGTGAATACCATGAGATTGTAGATATAAATTGTGTTTTTACCCTAGCATTATTAGTATGGATTAATTATGGAATATATATATATATATATACATGGAACCATTACAAGTCTATGTGAATAAAATAGGCTATTAGTAAGTGTCATGAGTGTATATTGAAGTTATGTGCGATCCTTATAGAGTGGAAGGATTCTCTTAAATCAGAGAAATAAATTAATAGTAAAATCTTATGAGTACCATAATGTAAATAAATCTTATCATTTATTCGTTTTGAAATGATAGATATAACAAATGGGTATCAACTTGTTGGACAAATATAGTGTAAATTAATTTCTTTTTTTTTTATATCGAATTGAGATATGTTACAGTTATCATGCAATAAATTTAAACGATTAGAAATACAATAAATAATTGCCTCAATTGTGTATATAATTAATTTATTTTTCCGTAACGACCACTAGTTAAAATTTCATGTAATAAAATTAATAAAGGAAAAATAAGACCAAGGTCATGGGATACGTATTTCAAGTTGAATGTTGGGCAAAACATCATATTGGACATCACTTGTTGTTTATTATGGCTAATGGAAATTTGAAAAGGAATTGGCAAAGGATTTGGAAAGGAAAAAAGGCATTTATTGGAATTTATTTATGAAAATAAAGAAAAATAGGAGAAAAGGAGATGAAAGGTCACAAGTTTGCGTGAGAGGAAAATTGAAGGAAAAATAGAGGAAAATGAAGAAATTAGAGGCATCACTGATAAAAAGGATTCTAAGGATCAATTCACAAAATTTTGTCAACATTTGCTTGAAGCGTTCTCCATTATGTCGTACTCTTGCATACTTAGATCATTCTTGGAGTACTATAGAATTAGAGAAAGGAAAGAAAAGGAAGGAAAAGGAAGCAAGGGACAAGCAAGGGAAAGTTGGTCAAGCATATTTAGTGGGAATACTTACAGGCAGTAGGTTGCATGTGTGATTTTCTAGCTATTTTTTGAACACATGGTACATCCATGTATGTATTGGGTTTTGTTGTTGTCATTGGCATAGGTTTTTCTATGTGTTACAATGGTTTCAACCTTGCCTTGTCATTTACAGATAGTCATGGTGTGATGGGGTTATTTTATTTTTTTTAGCTTTATATTGATGGATGGTTTTGGAACCAGGTGAGGTGGTCTCAGGAAAATTCCGACAGGGCCTAGGAATCCCTTGACCAATTTTGGAAGGATAACAGTAAGGCTTGAGGGTGGAGATAGGAAACTTCCTCAAGGTATTGGCAAAGAAATTCTAAAGCATCCAAGATTTTTTGGGGCCTAGTGATCCCTCGACCAGTTTTGGTGGTATTTCGATAAAGCTTGGTTGTTTATGTACTTGTTTCTTGCCTAATGATCCCTCGACCATTTTTTGCAGGATTGTAGTAAAGCTTGAGGGTGGAGGTGGTTTAACCTCTAGGATGCCCTCGATTTTTATGTCTTGATATCCCACATTCATGCTTGGAATATGGCACAGAGGTGATTGGGTTAAAGAAATATTCGGTTCAGCTTAATCTATGGTCAGCTAGTATGTGGAAGTCCCTGACTTGGTTGGCTTTTGCATATGTTAACAAGAGTTATTTTCCTCTTGTATTTCATTAGTACTGGTACTTTGTTTTATGTGGATTTGATGGTTGTTCTATCATTATTATTATTCTAGTTATATGTTGGTTATAAGCATGGTTTCATAATAGGTTCTAGTTATGGCTCTTGACATGTTTGATTAGTTGATGACTGATCAATGAATGCATGAGCTAAAAAAATGTTATTACAACTATTATTAGAGAGAATTAGACCTTCTTGGTGAATCTTAGATAAGTTTTAGACCCCTATGTTTAGATATGCATTCATGACTTGTAATTTACATGTTTTCCATGTGTTTAACGAAATGTCTATCATGTTCCAGGCATTCTAAGTCAAGTTCTGCCTTAAAATTTGTATGTCTAACATTGTTATCATGTCATTATTTATTTCAAGAAGTTACAAAAATTTACGGGTAGTGGTCTAAACGCTGACCTAGAATCTAAGCTTACATATCAAAACCACGCCCTCTAAACTAAAAATTTGGTTTGCAATCACATGTATACAGGATTTTGCATGTGATTGGAGGCTCCCAACCAGATGAATCAGTTTTTATGGGAGAGGTTGAGGGCCCATGGTAGAGAAAAGGGAGTCCATCTTAAGATTTGGACTCCTAGGATGGATGCTCAAGCTTTGAGTGACCTGTATCCCCTGTAGGATGTTTTCAAATGTTTATTTTTCGTCAGTAGTTAGCCCCACTTCCTTAATAGGATGTATGAGGTTGATTCAAGTTATCGTAGACCTAATCTCATGTCTATCCTAGTAGGTCAGTGAAACTAGGTAAATGTGGGAGGGAATTTACGGATTGGTATCAGAGCTCCTACGTTCAACACTTGGACTAGATGGGTGGAATGTGTTTGTCATGCATTCAAGTCACTGCCTATATGGTTGTTATGCATGCATTGTAATGGTTTTAGTTGTCATGCATGAGGTCATTGTATGAAGTTATTTTTGTCATGCATGATTTCAATATATTGATATGATTTTATATATATACATCTATATATATATATATATATATATATATATATATATATATATATATATATGTATGTATGTATGTATGTATGTATGTATGTATGTATGTATGTATCATTATCATCTGGACTGATTTTGCAGATGAGATAACATCCCCTGAAATTCACTGAGGTATGTTGATTATGTTTATATTTGGTTATTTGACATGGCATTTTTGTAGGAGATAGAAGATGAGAGATGACTAGAAAAATGGTGGATTACAACTCAATAGACTCTCCCTATAGATCAGATGAGTACCCATGAGATGAGTACCCTCCTCACATAGTAGACACCTTGAGAAGTCTAAAGGAACAAATATGAATTTTCAAAGTAGATAATTACAGGATCATTCAGTCATAGGAAATACTTGTGAGGGTATAGGAAAAACAAGCAGAGGTCGATGTAGTTATCCTTCAGAGTTTGTAAAGCTTGCAGAGACAGGGACAGCCACAAATCAGTTAAGAGCAGGAAGAAAGTACTAATGGTGGATATGGTAGCAGGCCTTGTGGTGGGCACATGTTTGAAAGGAATGACATGGTCAGAGATGGTGGGTTCTTGGATACACCTAACAGGATAGACAATGGCTACAAGTTCTATTCTAGTTTTGGTTCAGACAAGCATCATGGTCATCATCGCTATCATCCTTACAGGAGGAGTGAGAGGGGATACTTTCCAGATGAGTTCAGGAAAGCCAAGCCACCTAAATTATATGGAGACTTGAATAAATTAGAAGATGCAAAGGCATGGTAGCTTGGCATGAATAATTTCTTTGAGTTTCATGATTATAAAGAGAACACGAAGGCCAGGATAGTTATTTTTAGTCTCAAAGGGAAAGTGAACATTTGGTAGGAACATGTGAAGCATGCCAGAGACATCAAGACAGATGAGTTGAGTTGGCATGAGTTCAAAAGGCTCTTCCGAAAGAAGTATTTATCAAAGAGGTACTATGATGGTAAGGCTAAGGAGTTCTATGAGTTAAATATGGGATCTATGAAAGATGAAGAGTATATGACTAATTTCCTAGAGTTTTTGAGGTATGCGCCTTATATGAAGGATGAGAAGGAAAAAATCAAATATTTGTCAGTGGACTACCATTATCATTCAAGGATCAGATTGAGTATGATGAGCCGCGCTCATTGGAGGAAGTCATTGGGAAGTTGAAGAACTTTAAGGAGAATAAGACCGAGTTGAAGCAGGACTAGAAAGGGAATGACATGACTAAATGAATTGAAAGCAAAGTGGGCAAGACCTAAGGATGCAGGTGAGAAGGAAAAAAAATTTCCTTACAAGAATTTTAATGCGGTATAGAAGGGACATGGGCCTTAACCTAGAGAGTAGCAAAATAGAGGTCATGGTAGGAAACAATTGTAGTGTTGTATATGTCGAAAGGATCATCTCAAGAAGGATTTTTTGTCATATGATGGTGATGGAATCAGTAATTTACTTAAACCTTTGAAGAGTATGCTGAGATTCCTCACACCATCCAGGACACACGATTCCTTCAGTCTTCAACTCGCTTTACAATCTAGACTTAAGGTGATCTTGGAACAAACTGTTCTCAGACAGGTGGCCCAACAGGCTTCAAAATTAATTCAAATAAAGATGTTACATACCAAGTTATGCCTCAAAGTAGAGCTCTCTAGTCTCTGATCTCTTAAAGCACAGAATACAAACACTCTATTAGACACTCACACTCAAACGTATTCTTTACATACAAACACACTCTTATTTATAATTCCTAAAAGCATATGAGAATTATTGAGGGTCCTTGTCAGACATTACTTAGTCTAGATAGTGTCTGCTCAATATTCTCGAGTACAATAATTAAAAAGAAAACACACTACCAAGCTCCCATCAGACTTCGATCACTATCATAATCTGAACCGAGATCATGTGCTTCGGATGAGGAAGAGGGAAGCTTTTGATTTAACCAAGATTGATTTAACCATTTCAAATATTTGTCTTCCCATGTGGGGTCATGTTGCCCTTGAGCATCTTAGTACAGATCTACGAACACAGTTTCTTTTTCCTCAGATACCTTCTCTTTTCCTTTTGTTGTAGCTACTTTTTCTTTTGTTGTGACTATAGAAGATTCCCCTTTTAGTGGTGCTCGTGAGGATTGTCCTGTATCAAACTTTATCGTGTCTGTCGTGACATAGAGATTCTTTTGTGGAAAGATGTATTCATTATCAGCTTTTGTCCATCTATTAACATAGGCAAATGGGTCTATTTCTATGTCAAGGAAGGAATCCTTTTTGCTTCTACGGAAATCAGGCATTGTCTGAACAGACATTTCCACTCCATCTAATAATTCCCATTTGAAATTTTGGAACATGCTGACAAAGCATTCGATGGCGCACTGGACCCACAACTTGCGATTATGATTGATATTTTCTTGTTGTTGCCAACCTAATTCAAAAATCATGGATGAACATACCTTAGTTGACAATAATAAATTTATCAAACAAACTATGTCATCACTCCAATTTATGGCCATAACACTAATAGTAATTAATGCCTTCTGATTAATCAGTAATTTAATTACTCTGAATCTTCCTTGAAGCCTCTCTAACGTTCTAATCATTGATAATTTTTCAGGCAGCCTGAGGGTATGGAATTCCTTGAGCCAAAGCGTAATTTTCTTGATTTCTTCTTGATTGTTGGCTATCACAGATGCAGCAACTCTGTCGGGGCCATATAACTGTGCAAAAGGATTTGGTACAATAGGATTTCTAAACTCTAAACTTTGATAATCCCATGGTGTAGAGAAAGTTCTCAAATATTGTAATGTCCTTTCAACACATTGGGAAGCTCGTGTCTGTGGCTTCTTTTGACAACGGCCATCTCTTATTTCCCAGTCTGCAAATGGTTCAAACAGTTCATATTGGGGAAATGAATCTGTACCTACAAAATTTTCATCATTTCTCTGTAGAAATGCAGCATCAAGTTCTTCAAACAGATCAGGAATTCTTAAAGACTTTAAAAATCTTCCCACTCTTTCAGTCATATTAATTTCATCCAAATCTAACATTTTAGCAGATGTATAAACAACAAAAGAGAAATCTATTCCTCCAATTATCTGGTAATAATTCAAAGTCTGCAAAACTTTGATCATGGCTTCAGTGTATTCTTTGGTCCAGTAATCATCAAGAGTTTTGAAATAAAGTTTCACTTTCATATTAGGTAGAGGATATACCTTTACCAGTTCTTCATCTAGACCCAACAAAACACCAACATTTTTGGACTGCCAGGCTTGACATCTTTGTATCCACTGATTTCTTCTAAGTCTCAGTCCAACAACCTTTTTGATTTCATCAACCAAATCGCCAAGAACTAATTCAAGAATCTGAAATCTTTTTACAAAAGTTTCAAGATTATCATCTGCAGGAGTCTTACCAGGAAGATTAAAAATATCTGTTCTTTGCTGGTGAACATGTACTTTGTTCATTTCTCTGGTAAGAGAGTCGGCCAAATAATTGGAATTACCTGGAACCCATTCAACATCAAAATCATACATTTGAAACTAGATTTGCCATGCCAAGAGTCATCCTCTTGCAAGTTGCTTTGATATTTTTGCTGACAAGAAATACTTGAAATTCATCGAGTCTGTTCTTATCAGAAACTTGGTAGGGGCTAAGTATAACTCAAATTTCTGTATGCCATTGAAAATGGCAAGAGTTTCTTTTTCTGCTGGAAAATAATTTTTCTGGTGAATTAGAAATTCTCCAGATGCATATGCACATAATATTTCTTCTTTTTCTCCCTTTCTTTCAAAAAGGACTGCGGCCCAAAAATTATCAGAGGCATCAGTCTGGAGGATGAGGAATCCATTACCTGGAGGTTTAAGCTCGGGGAGATGTTGACATTCAGCTTTGAGTAATTGAACTACTGTCGTGGCTTCTGGTGACCATCCAGAATGCAAATGTTTTCGAATTGGAGCAGTTTTTTCTGAAAGTCTAGGAATATATTTATGCACATAATTGAGTATTCCTAGAAAACGCTGAATCATTTTTGTATCTTGCAACTGATCAGGAAATTCAGATATTTTGGTCAACACGTGGGGCTGCATCTGAATTTTTCCATTGAGAACATGAATACCCAAAAAATCAATACTGTCTTGAAATAGAAGCATTTTCTTTTCAGACAAAACAATGCCATGTTGTTTTGCTTCTTCAAGGAATATCTGTAAATGCTTCAGATGTGATTCAAGATCTTGACTGTGAACCAAAATATCATCAATATATACAACAATAAAATCATATTTACCAAAGATATGATCCATGCGTCTTTGAAAGAACGCTGGAGCATTCTTCAAACCAAATGGAACTACTCTCCATTGGTAAAAACCTGCGGGACATGTAAAAGCAGTTTTGTGCCGATCTTCTTCTTTGATTTGTATCTGGTAATAACCAGATTTCATGTCAAACTTACTGAAGATCTTGTTGTTCTGAATCTTTTGCATAATCGTTTCCTGGTGAGGTAGAGGATAATTAAAGCTCTTTGTGATTGCATTCAAAGGCTTATAATTAATGACCATTCTATCTTTTCCTTTGACAATTTCAGAGTGGTTTCTTACCAGGAAAGCAGAACAGGAATAATGTGACGAACTAGGTTCAATCAACTAAAGATTGAGTAATTCTTCAATCTGCTTTTTTATTTCCTTTTCATCGGATGGAGTGCAGGGTATTAATTTTCCTTTTACCCCATTGTCATGTAGAGTAATTATGTCCTGCTGGGGGCTCTCTACACTCCAAAATGCTTGAGGATTTTCAGAACAACAATTCATCAAGAATAGTCATTTGAGCAGGAGAACAATCAGGATTTCTATTTTATTTTTGTTTGGTATTTTTCTAATTCCTTTTCTCATAAATCTGCAAGACTTCTTGCCAATCATGAGACTCATTTTGGGGTCTTTTCATGCCTACTTTCTTTTGGCTATTTTCTCGTCTAGCTTCTGAATTAGCCAAGGTCAATCTTGGAACTGAAATTGCCTTCTTTTTTACATTCAAAATTATTTTGTCTTCACTAATGGTAATAGGCAATACATAATTGATAAATGGAATTCCAAGAAACAAACTTACAGAGGCATCATAATGTTGAATTGCAGAGAATTTGACAATACTCCCACCAACTTTTAAAGAGACATTATCAACATAATGGGTGAGATTGACGGAGCCACCAATGGTCTCGGAAATCAAAATATTCTGTAAAGGTTTCCATAAACCTTTGAATAATGATGGTCGTGCCAAATTGTTGGAGCCACCTGTGTCAATGAAAGCATCCACAGAGATCCATTCTCCTTTGACGAGAATTTCAACAGGAATATAAAGAAGATTGTTAGTTTTAACAATCTTTTTGAGGAACGAGCTTTCATCAGTATTAACAGAGGTATGAACAGGCAAAGATGAGGATGAGGGAGAAACTGTCTTTGGATAAGGGCAGAAAGAATTCAAAGTGGATTGTGGAGGCAGGGAATTTAAAATGGAGATTGAATTCTCAGTACCATGAACTGTAGAGACAGAGGGGACAGTATCATCTGAAAAATCTTCAGATGTCTCATCTGTATATTCATCTGAGCTATATTCATCACTGAAATGCAGTTCAGTGTCATTTTCTGATTCAGAACAATTATAAAAAATATTCTGACAAATGTCCAGGACTGATTCAGTATTGGACAGGGAAGCATTAGTTAAAATATATACATCTGATACTTCATCTTGAGAATCAACTATGGACCAATTATCTACAAAATCATCAAGTTCTATACATGCTTTCAATTTGTTCGAAGTGCTTTCGGACATTTTCGGGCAAAGTGACCTTCTTGCTTGCATATAAAACATGCATTGTCTCTTTTGGGTTGCCTGCGCTTTTTCAAATATTTGAATTTTCTAAATGGCTTTCTGGGATTTTCTACTCTCTTTGGTCTGAATTTTCCATACCTTTTAGATCTTCTCTTCTTAAAGGGTGTCCATGGTAATACAGAACGACAAACATCAAGACCAAGAGAAAAGTCTTGGGCTTTCTTCTGCCAACAAAGATATTTAACTTTCTCTTGACACCTAAATAAGAGATCGATCCAATAAGTCTGATCAATCTTTTTCCCTTGAACTTCTAGATCTTTCATTATCATGTCACCTAAATTTCCAGGCAACTTTGACAGGAATGAAATTTTTTGAGTAGAGTCATTGGTAAGATTAGCTTTATAGATCTTAGCCATATAATCATTACCAAATTGATCTAAAAACTTTAAATCCTTTAATTCCATTCTTGTTAGATCTGTTATAATTTGTTTCCTTTCATCTGCTGGTTCAGGGACAAACTGAGTTTTGAGTAGCAGTTCTAATGTAGCTAATCCTGCAGCAGCTACATTCATTCTTTCTTCTTCTGATGGTCCCATCCACCAGTCATGGACAATTCCAGCCATTATTTTTTCTGCTAAGGCAAAGATAGAAATATTATCTAATCTAGAGACAACTTGCATTTGATAGAGGGCACCAATCCATATTCTAATAGATTCAGCGGGATTTGTGGATTTGTCTAAATCTAGAACATATCCCATGGAATTGGCGGCAAACAAATCTTCTTCAACCCTTGGGTACTTATGGACTTCATGAAGTACATTGGCTTTTTGGAGGGATGGCAAAATGAAGGAGGGGAACTTAGAGGCAGCATTTTCTAATGTGGCTATTTCACTCTTTGGTTTCTGAAAATTGATTGACTTTGCTGGCTCTATTCTGTGTTCAGCTTGAGCACTTGACTCAGCTTCACTTCCTTCTTGCTTTTCATCTATATCCCAATAATTAGGAGCATCCATTGCAATAGAGAATTTGGGAGTTTTGGATTCTCTCCTTTTCCTTTCTTTCTTCTTCTTTTCTTTGGCTTCTCTCCTGTGTTTTTCTTCTTGCTGTTCATCATGGAGAAGCTTGAGATTAGCTAGAATCAACTCACTCTGGGATCCTAGATCATCCAGAACTTCTTCAGCATGTGCACACCATGTAGTAAGATAGTTACCAATTTGGTAAGTCTAGTCTAAATCCGTGGTGTTTAATGCATTATGCTCTATTAGAGGATCACAATCATATTGTGTTGCTGGCTATTTGGACATAGACGAGGTGTTGCAAAACTTTGTCTTGGGAGGCCATTTCCCACCTTTCACAAAACGATGATTGGCACAATTCCATTCATCAACAGAAGGATATTGAGTATGAGAAATACGGTGCATATTATTGACAGCTAAAACCAGACCTGAGATTTACAGTGCACAGGAAGCCCAAATTTATGTAGCATTTGACAACAAATAGGTAGATAACCAAGCATCCATTATTTAGATTGAAGGTAAGCTTTGTGATCGAGTGGTTTCTATTTTTATCGACCCTAGATCTAATTATACTTATGTTAATCCTTCCCTTGTGGATAAGTGTGGTTTGAGAAAAAAAAGTGCATGCAAAGTCTTGGTTGGTGCATTTGGTTATAGGTACTAAGAAGAGAGTTCATCATTGGGTAAGAGCTTGTACATTGTTGAAAATAGCAACAAGAAAATTCTTATTTAATTTTTTCCTTGAATTAAATTAGGAATTAAATTGTAATTATAATGATCACAGCAAGTTGTAATAGTTAACTAAAGTCTATCTAAATTCATGTAGAGTGGTTCCTAAATTTTAGGGGCCTAGGTTGAGTTCTTTTGAGTTGTAATTATTTAATTTAGTTTAACTGAGTTAAATTGAGTTAAACTAGCTCCAACTGCTGGAGGAATTAGCGGGAGATCCAGTAGTGGGGTGTAACCAGCACTGCTAAACTAGTAAAATGAAGATTCACTCATAATTAATGCATGAATGTCATATCAGAGAAAGACCCAGTTGAGATTGGAGTTCAGGGATAGTGTACTATCAATTGTATAATCATTTGAATTGTACAGATGGTGCATGCAATCAAAGTAAAGCCTATGTTGGATTTCGTAGTTATGGATGAGGAATTTCCCAATTAAATATGGGCTAATTCCCTAGGAAACTGTGCAAGGAAATAGGAACTTGGCAGGCATCAAATTTGGCTGAGTATTGGCTAGAGCTTGTTTGTGAAGTGGTGAGATAGATTGTGATAGTAAAGAGTTTGCTCGAGCTTGAGAAAATCATTGTAATATTCTTTAATTTTCTGATTAATGTAATATACATATAGCAGGGATTTTTAATTGTGGATTTCCCAAAATATTGTTGTGTTATGTGTGATTGAATTCTTCCTTCTTCTGCTTCATGATTTCATCGATCAATTATTGTTTTTGCTGATGAGTATAGTAGATTCAAGTCAATTGTTTTAGCATATTACAATCTGTAGTTTGAATATACAAGGAATTTATACATGGTATCAGATTTGAAATCAGTATATAAGAGGATAATACGAGTTTGTATTTTGCAGGAGAAATCAAATTTGCAGTATCATACTTTAGAGCTAGCAGGATGTTGTTCTACGAATTGAGGCTCAATATTCCCTTGAGGCTAGTTCAAACTATATTTCTTGGAAGGATAGGATTGAGGTAGCATTAGAAGACAATGAGCTTAAGGAATTCATAGACAACAATATTCTTAAGCCTCCAACAACTGACGCTCAAGATCTGGCAGGAGAATATGTGTGGCAAATGTAAGAAGGATTATCCTAGAAGGAGTTCGAGATCATATTGTATCGAATATCCATGGTAAGGAAACTCCATTTGCAATTTGGAAGACCTTGATGTACCTATTTCAAAACAGCAGTGATCACAAGAAGTTTGCACTGAAGGAAAAGCAAATAAATATCAAGATGGAAAAGGGCAACACAATATCAAGTACTTTACCAAGTTCACCCAATGTCAGTATGAGCTTGGAAGTGTTGGTGTTACAGTTGTTAAAGACGATCTGGTGAGCCTAGAAATTCTATCACTTCCAAAGTGCTGACACAACTACCAGGACTCAGTTAATGGGAGGGAGAAGCTACCAAAGTGGGAGCGATTGTGGTCTGACTTGGTACAAGAAGAGATCTGACGGAACACTAGAGATGGATTCTCATCAAAGTATGATGATGAGGATAATTATTCCTTAGCTGGAAAGGTGAAGAAAGGGAAGGGGACATCATCCCATTCCAAATCAGATTCCAACTAGGGTGGAAAGAAGAAGGACATGTCAAATATTAAATGCTTTCATTGTCATGAGCTAGGATACTATGAGACAAACTTTCCGTACAAGAAGGCCACTAAGAAGCCCTCAGGAGGAGCGAAAAGTGAAGCTCTTGCTTCACAAATCAAACTAGATTTCACCCTCATTGCTTTGATTGGGACATCGATGATGAGTAATGTGTGGTACCTAGATAGTGGAGCCTCATTCCATATGATCGACAACAAAGAGTTCTTCAATGACTTAGAGGAGAAGGATCTATAGATGCACATTGATATGGGAGATGATGGGAGGTATAGCACGACCAACATCAATATTGTTACCTTTCAAATGGAGTCTACTTCTCCTCCCACATTAAAAGATGCCATGTATGTTCTAGGTTTGAAGAAGAATTTTGTTGAAGTTTCCATGTTGGAGGACCATGGCTATGATGTCATATTTAGTAAGGGAAATCATTTTATTCGTCACATAGCCTCAAGAAAAGTGAAACAGATTAGGGTTTGGGTGAACAACCTCTACAAATTGGATGTGGAAGATTGTTTCTTTGAGCACTAAAGTAGAGAAGGTGTAGAGTCGAGATATTGGTGAGTTATGGCATAGAATATTGGGTCACTTGCACCACGAAGCATTGAATATTATGCAGAAAATTTCTGAAGGACTTCCCAAGGGTACACTAGAGCAGAGAGACACATGTAAAGGGTGTACATTAGGGAAGTACACCAAAGCTTCCTTTCATGATAAAGGCAGTCGAGTGCAAGCAATCCTTGATTGATTTCACTCAGATGTGTGTGGACCATTCTCAATAGCATCCATGGCTAAGCATAGGTATTATGTAATATTTGTTGATGATATTTCTCATAAGTGTTGGATTTTCTTCATGTAGAAGAAATATCAAATGTTCGGTAATTTTTTTGAATTTAAGGCACTTGTTGAGAAAGATACTGGAATTAAATTTAAATCTCTCAGAAGCAATAACGATAAATAATATGTGTCGAATGAATTCAAGAAATTTTGTGCACATAAGGCATTCGACGAGAGTTAATAGCACCTGATAACCCATAACAGAATGGGGTGGTTGAAAGTAATAACATAAGTATTGTGGGAGCAGAATAGGCAATGTTACATAATCAGGTCCTACTGTTGCACTTGTGGGTTGAAGCATGTAACACAACTATTTATTTGCAGAACAGAAGCCCTCATCGAATTTTCGGGATGAGTACACCTGAAGAAGCTTTTTCAGGTAAGAAACTAGATGTGGCACACTTCAGGATCTTTTGTTCATCAGTCTACTATCATGTTACCAAGGATGCACAGAAAAATATAGAGACAACAGCTGAGTTGGGCATATTTTTGGCATACACTGATACACCTCACAACTATCAAGTGTACCTGTCATCCAGCAGGATGACAGTGGTTCATAGAGATGTGAATTTCGATGAAGAGAAGGCCATGAGATGTTCCATTGAGAGGGAGATTTAGTTACATGTAGAAGAGGAGATTTTAGCTTCAAAGGAGGAACTTAAGGATGATGTGGAGAAGCCACTTGTTGATCAGTGAGTGGAAGAACCCTCTCATGAGGAGACTTCCAGAGATGGGAGGAAGTGCACCAGAGAGGTTGACTGATTGATGCATGATGGTAGAGAGAATGTGGGATCACCCACATCATAGCGTAGGCAGAGAAGGTCACCAGATTGGTACACTGGCTACATGGCTCTGATGAGATAGAGTGTAGAGGTTGATCCATCCTCATTCGAGGAAGCAACGCAACAACTAGTATGGGATGATGCCATGGTTTAGGAGTATGACTCCATTATCAGAAATAGTGTTTGGGAAGTGGTCCCAAGACCAGCAGACAAGTCAGTGGTGAGTTATAACTGGTTTTACAAAGTAAAGAAAGCAACAGATGGGAGTGTGGAGAAACACAAAGCCATATTTGTGGCCAAAGGGTTCTCTCAGGTGAAAGGAATTGATTACGATGTGACCTTTTCTCCAGTATCAAGGTACTTTTCAATGAGATCTATTCTAGCACTGTCATTGCAGATTAGATGGAAGATACATCAGACAAATGTGAAGACATCATTCCTCAATGATATGATTGAGGATGAGGTGTATATTGAGTAGTCAGAAGGATTTGAGACCTTCAACAGAGAGTCACATGTGTGTAGACTCAAGTGCGCATTGTATGGAATGAAACAAGCACCTCGTGCTTGGTACACCATGATTGAAAGCTATTTTACCGGGTTGGGCTTCACCAAAAGTGAAGTAGATGTGAACCTTTACCATATTGTGGTTGAAGGTAAATTTCGTATTATAGTATTATATGTCGATGATTTGATTCTGACAAGTGATGAGAAACTGATAAAATCTTACAAAGCAGATCTTGCAAGATAATTCGAGATGAAGGACTTGGGGCTCATGCATTACTTTCTTGGTATAGAATTATGGCAATGAGATGAGGAATTTCTTTTCTCTCAGGGAAAGTATGCCAAGGAGATACTGAAGAAGTTTCACATGGAGAGAAGAAAACCCATGGAGACTCCGCTGGCAAGTAACTGGAGGAAGGAAGATGCTATGTCAGGTGAAGTAGTGGAGGCTAATATTTATATACATCTTGTGGGTTCACTTATGTAAATTTTGGTGAACACATGACCAGATAAGATTTTTGCAGTCAAACAACTTAGTCAAGCCATGGTTAAGCCAACCAAAAATTATTGGAAGGCAGTTAAACATGTGTTGAGATACCTCAAAGGCAACGCTAAGTTTTGTCTTTGGTAGAGACAGATAGAGGGAGTGAAACTTCAAGGCTTCATAGATGCAGATTGGGTAGGAAGTCCATCTGATAGAAAGAGAACATTAGGAGGAATCTTTAGTATTGGGCCAACAACATTTTCTTGGTACAACAAGAAGCAGAGATCGGTTGCACTCAATTTAGCAGAAGAAGAGTACATGGTTTCTAGTCAAGCAGATTGTGAGGCTATCTAGATGACGAAGATATTTGTGGGGTTATCTTCTCGGAAGATCGATCCTATAGTGATTTACTATGACAATCATAGTTGTATCAAACACTATGAGAATCCAGTTTTTCATGATCGGTCGAAGCATATCGACATCTGGTATCACCATCTACGAGATTTTTTGTAGAGGAGAATCCTGTTATTGGAGTACATTCATACAAAGGAGAAGGATGCGGATATTTTGACAAAGGAATTGTCAAGATGTAAATTCAAGTTTCACAGAGGCAGGATCAGGGTAGCAGATAATCCCTTTCTTTTTTGGGATTCAACTGCGTTAAGTAAGTCATTCAAACGTATGACCATTTCCATGAGAGGTAGTCGTAACTGACTAATTTCTCATGATTTTTGAATAGTTCACTTAGCACTCATTGCATCGGGTGATGCTCACAGGGGTGAAGAAGTGGGATTGAAACTAGTGAAATGTGGAGAACGAATCACATAGCATCAATCATCACTTCGTTCTCCACATTTCACTAGTTTCAATCCCACTTCTTCACCCCTGTGAGCATCACCCGATGCAATGAGTGCTAAGTGAACTATTCAAAAATCATGAGAAATTAGTCAGTTACGACTACCTCTCATGGAAATGGTCATACGTTTGAATGACTTACTTAACGCAGTTAAATCCCAAAAATGATATCTAATATAATGCACTGCGTAAATCCCCCATACTTAAATCCCTTTCTTATTGAGAAGGATTTTTGAAAATAACAAGAAAACCCTAATTTTTTTTCCTTGAATTATATTAGGAACTAAATTGTAATTGTAATTCTCATAGCAATTTGTAATAACTAACTAAGTTAATTTGACTTATTTGGCTCAATAAATTCGAGTTGGGAGTCTATCTAAAGTCATGCAGAGTGTTTCCTAAATTTTAGGGGCCTGGGTTGAGTTCTTTTGAGTTGTAATTATTTAATTTAGTTTAATTGAGTTAAAGCTAATTAAACTAGTTCCAACTAATGGAGAAAGTAGTGGGTAAACTAGTTCCAACTGATGGAGAAATTAGTGGGAGATCTAGTAGTGGGGTGTAACTAGCAATGCTCAACTAGTAAACTGAAGATTCACTCATAATTAACTCATGTAGGTAAGATCATAGAAATACCCATTTGTGATTGGAGTTTAGGGACAATGTACTATCATTTGTATAATCATTTGAATTGTACGAATGGCGCATGCAATCAGAGGAAGGCCTATGATGGATTGCACATTTATGGATGGAGAATTTCTTAATTAAATATGGGCTAATTCCCTAGGAATCTGCACAAGGAAATAAGAGCTTGGCAGACAACAGATTTGGCTAAGTATTGGCTGGAGATTGTTTTTGAAGCAGTGATATAGATTGTGATAGTGCAATGTTTGCTTGGACTTGAGAAAATCATTGTAATATTCTCTAATTTTTTTATTAATTCAATATACATATAGCATGGGTTTTTAGCTGTGGCTTTCCCCAAAAAATTATTGTGTTATGTTTGATTGAAGGGCTAATTCCCTAGGAAACTGCACAAGGAAATAAGAGCTTCGCAGGCAACAGATTTGGCTAAGTATTGGATGGAGATTGTTTTTGAAGCAGTGATATAGATTGTGATAGTGCAATGTTTTCTTGGGCTTGAGAAAATCATTTTAATATTCTCTAATTTTCTGATTAATTCAATATACAGATAGCATGGGTTTTTAGCTGTGGCTTTCCCCAAAAAATTATTGTGTTATGTTTGATTGAATTCTTCCTTTTTATTCTTCGTATTTCATCGATCAATTATTGTTTCCACCGATGAGTAGAGTAGATTGAAGTCAATTGTTTTAGCATATTACAATATGTAATTTGAATCTAAAAGGAATTTCTACATACATTTGATTTGAATGGTATGCATACAGCATCACATCTAAATGTGCTTCCATTGGGATCATATAGTATACTTACGGGTATGGATTGGTTGTATCTTCACAAGGCTAAGGTGGATTGTTATGAGAAGGCTATTGAGTGCTTGGATGATGATGGAGAAAAGAGAATTTTGCATGAAAAGATGAATCCTACATCGGTAAGAATGGTTATAGCTATGAAGGAAAAGAACAATCAATATCAACTAAAAGACTAAAGAAAGGAAGAGGGTTTTAAGCTTCTTGTCACAAAGCTAAACAAAAACAAAAAATCTACACTATCAAGAAACTAAGGGCACACCATTACCTGGGTAGAAAATAGAGAAAATTAGGGAATACCCCCAATTAATAAACCTAGAACCCACAAAAGGAGACAACAAGAAACTGTGTAAGAATTATCTGGGTTGAACACAAGTTGTTGGAGCTATGCCCTATCAATACCAATTCGAACTAGTGAAATTAATGCCTTAGTACATCGACGAGAATTCCCTGTGAGTGCATATAATAATGTAAGTGAAAAGTCACACGAGAAAGAGAGTAAATGAAAATTCTCTGGATTTAAAGACAACAAGTAGAATTCACTAGAAATTATGAAGTGTCGATTGGTAAGTATCGAGTGAGCGAACTATATAAGGTCTGGCATAATGTCTGAAGATCACCCATAATAATTGTAAGAAAAAAATCGACACAAAATCTGTGAAGTTGTCACAAGATGGAGCAGTGCTTTGCCTGCCGTAAATGAATCTAAAAATGACCAAATGATTCTCAGGAGTTAGGCTTTCATTCCTTAAAAAACCCATAGTTATTTTCCATTGTTAGATTCAAGAATGGAATCATGACCATAGAAACTGTGTGATAAAAATAAACATGTGAAATCACACATGGGCCAACTTTATATGGCACATATCGCTTTCTTCCATGTGGCTATAATGAGTCAAGCAAAATACAATATATCCCATATCTCTAAATTTGAACCAAGCACCCAAGTTTATATTACAAACAAATTTTCCATCATAATATCATTTTTATGGAAAATAGGTTTGATATTATATGATCATTGACATATATTTAACGAGTTCATTCCAAGTAAAAATAAAAAAATTGTACAATTACGATGTGTGAATAATCTACATACATATAGGTATATGTATAGGTTGAGTAATTGTGAATACCATGAGGTTGTAGATATAAACCATGTTTTTACCTTAACATTATTAATATGGATTAATTATGGAACTGTTGTGCTATACAACAACCCTCCCCATTTCAAAAAATTTCTTATAAAACTTTAATAAGAAATGGGTCCCCTTTAGAATATAAATAAAATCAATAAAACATTTGAAAATAAATTTTTATAATAGGTCATATAAAAATTTCCTTTTAAGGTACTTAGGATCACAATCGCAACTTGCTAATCTATCGAACCCATGAAAGTCATTTTAAGAAGGTCCGATCCGATTTGAGTCATAACAAAACCTTATCGTAAAAATCTTTATCAAAGGAAATAATTATAAAAGAGAACTATCGCATCGCACACATCCTTTATCTCAACGGCGGACTTAAAGTGTTCCATTGAGATCCGTCGATGCGATAACTCTATCGGAAATCGCATATCACTACTCATTAAGAAATTGCTCCAAGTGTTCCATAGAAAACAACTGATGCGATAAGTTGATCACAATCGCACATCGCTAAAATCATAAGACACATCCCAAAAGCTCCTTTGAAATCTTCCGATGCGATTTCATTATCGTATAGCGCACTTTCGATAAAGGTAAAATATGAAGTATTGTGAACATGTGCAGTTCAAAGTTATGAGTCAAGTATAAAGAAAATTTAAATGATTTATCAACTTTAAAGCATGTCGCCTCCCCATGCTAGCTCACCACTGATCGTAATTGCAACCATGCAAAGGAAACATTTAAGCATGGCACTTGTAACTCCCGATTTGAGATATGCGATTATCGCTAATCAACGATTGGGAAGTCACGATACCCATTCAAAAAATGACCGTTATAAATTTGCAATGCAACATACCATCATGGCATTAAATTTTCACATTGGAAGTTACGGGGAGATCATTAAGAAGTAGTTATGGTTGAATCCTTCAAAGACTTCATCCGTGGTGGCCTAATATATCCTAGATTCGTAGCATCTATTACGCTTAATTGTTGTTAGTCTTGTGTGTTGTTTATTAGCTTTTAACAATTTTTTCCACTGTTACGTCCTTCTATTTCATTTTGCAGAGCGAACTTGAAATCATCAATCCAGTGAAAATGTCTAAGAAATATCGGAAAGTAAAGGTCCCCGTCATAGCGAAAGATGAACCAGCAAAGTTGGTGTTGATAGCTGATGCTACATGTCTAGGCCTTGGAAATACTTCATGGGAGGGCATATATAATCTACTCGAAGCCAAAGGTCCAACTGAAATTGAAAAAGAAGCAACAGTTGATTCAAGTGATAAATCAAAAAATACTCTTAAGGATTTGGCCAGCTCTTTCCTCCACAAAATAGCAGCCCGTGCAAAAGTGTTACCATACAATGACTTGGTGAGATGGGTAATAGAGAGTATCAACATAACTGACAGAGCATTCTTTACAACCGATGGAAGGATGTTTGGAACATTCAAGGCAGAAGATGTCAAGAAGATGTATCATTTGTCGAGACCCAGAAACATTACAACAAGGCATTTTTAGAAGCTTTTTCCAAGGAGAATGAGGTACACTCGGACCCTATCAAGCAATGGAGACATTTCCCAAACAAGCATAAGCATGAATCCTCTGGTATGTACTCCGTGGACTCCTTAGCATCTCTCTATTACTATGCTGGTGCTATGATATATAGACTCTTTGGAGCCTCTGATTCAGCTATATTTTCCATAGAAATGGTGCCTTTAATGGAAGAAACAATTAACTATTTTATCATGGATTGGGAAACCATTTTATTAGATAAAATGGCCAACCAAATCCTTGATTATAGAAGAAATATGTATGTAACTACCTAGATAGTACCCCCATTCTATATGAGCACCTACATTATGGATACCATCTATTTTAATTATGACTTCCCCATTCTAGGTTGGAAATGGACTCCTCAAGACCCAACTTCTATTCACATTTATCATAAGTAGTTTTGGAAGGCCCATTATAAAGATCATATATATAGAATTTTCAATGGTTTTGTTTTACCCCTCCATCAAGCCATATTCAACAAACCTACTCCTCAATTATCCAATGAGGCTAGCATTGACCTAACATCAATCGGCAGTTGGTTCGGTGAAGAAAAGTTCACCTATGTCAGACTTTTTGGCAGCATCACAGATCCACATGTTCTCCCATTGTACATTCTTGATAAGCTATTGGCCATAGAAATAGCTTACTAGATAATGGAGAAAGGAATGTCCAGGAACCTAAAAGAGTCCAAGAAACAAATGTGACCTACATTTCCCCTCCGTTGTGGTACTTACTCATTGCATGATTTCAAACATGCTGAGAAAGAAGCAAAGAAGATAAAAATTCTGAAGTTAGCAGTCGTCCCTAAGAGACAATATGACCCAAACGAAGTGGCTTACAACTTTACCACTCAGGTGGAAATTTCCAAATTTGAACATGAGAAAGATGACTATGATGACTTGTTCGCTTCGGCTAAGTCATCTTCACACGTAAAGCATCTAACAGGGATCAAATTGGGAGCAGGGGAGATCGATAAGTTCATGCAGTTCAGGACATAGAGGTTACAAACAGTACCTCTAGATCTATTGAACACTACCCCTATGGTGCAGCAAGCAGGCCACAGTGAAGAACACACTACTGAAAAGAATCCCAAAAAGGAGTAGAAAAATGAAAAGAACAGCGAGCTCCTAGATACCGATGTGCATATTGATTCCAACTTAATCAAGGAATGGGATAAATTTGATCAGCATATCAAGAACCAGAATGACTCCCAAAACATCATTATACCATAATCGCTCGCAACACAGGAGCCTATTGTTACTAGTATTACAATTGAAGGGGCAGTTGGCTCGGTCAACACTCAACATGATATTGAAATAATTCCAAAGAATCCTTCGAAAGATATTGTATTGAAGCTAGAGGAAATACCACCCCTGGATGTATTTTATAGTCCAAAGCATAGGGTTGTGGTCAAAAGATAGAGAAAAAAGAGAAAAATTGACCAGGGACCATTCTCAACTCCTCAAGCTAAACTGATGAATGTGGTATGGAAAGACTCAGAAGTCAATCCTTCTGAGGATTTAACTAAGTTATCTCAATATGCAGGTGCTTGTACAACCGCTACAATGGATAAGGCCTCCGAAGTTAGCCAACTAGTCAAAGAAAAGGATCTTAGGATCACCCAGCTTGAAGAACAAATGGCGGTGGAACAACAGAAGATCAGTCAACTTGAGCAATAGCTAGCGGAGCAAAAAAAATAGAATGAGCAACTGAAAGAACAATTAAATCTAGAGAAACAGAAGATTGATCAACAAGCTCTCCAGAAACAATAAAATTTGTCTCAAGAACTCAGCGAGCTTCAAGTGGCACTTAACCAAGAAAAGAAGGCCAAAGAAGAAAAAATCGCACAGCTACAATTATAGGTAGAGAAATTCAAAGGTTATCCGAAGATTGATGAATTCAAGAAGGAAGCCCTGGAAGTCACTAAAGCCTTATCTCGGCAAATGAATATCCTTTTCCATAATATATCATTTATTGACCCATTGTGCATCATCACTACATCACTCATTGAACAGGTAGTTGAAACCAAGTTAGAATTTGAAAACGCAGATGATAAGGTCACAAAATTTCTCTCTTGGCAAAGTACAAAAGAAGGCATGGCTACTAATCTACCTAAAATCCAAGAATCACACAAAGAATTTTTGTTTTCGAAGTGGCAATCACAGTTAATAAAGGCCGAAAGAGATACTTCCAGAGCCAAGGCTACAACGAATAGTGTGATCAAGTTGGTAAATGACAGCTTATATGGAGCTAACTTGATCTCCAATTGCTCCCTATGAAAGCTCCTGAAAGCAAAAGCGCTAGAAGAGCAATGGAGATAGGATCTGGCCAGTAGAGAAGAACAAATCGGCAAAGTGAAAAACTTGACTTGGGATGCATTTTGGTTTTTCCTAGTCAAGCCACATAGCTAGTATATGGCCACCAAATTCCTTGTCGATGTTGTCAATCACATGGTTCCCGAGCTTTCATATGCCACATACGCAGGTCAACTACATTCCAGGCTAAGTCATCCTCCGGAAATTCAAGAAATTCTCTCAATTTGTCAACTGCAAGTGCAAGAGAAGAAGTAGATACAATGAATCAGTTCAAAGGATATTGCATTGTTATTTTCATAAATCGAATCCCATATTTTCATGTTTACAGTTTCAAAAAATCAAAGCGATTTTTATTGACAGTTAGTTTTTATTTTATTATTTAAACCCTTTCATGTCTTTTAAGAAAGGGTCCTCAATTTGTATAGAACTTGACTTGAGAAGTTACACTTTTGTACTTCTGAATATATTTTTATCAGTAGTGGATCAAGGTTCTACATTTTTGTGAAGAAACGTTTTCAAAACCTGCACTTTTGTATCTCCTTGAAGTTTTCTCAAATAAGAAAGTGGAATTAGAGAGTTATTTACATTGGAAAGACTCAAATGCATGCGGTATTTCTATCACTATTCTTTTGTCTTGTTTCCTTATGTGATGAAGCATTCCTTTTAAAATTTGTTATTGTTGATATATGTATGCTCTTCAAACAATTCTTTATCATGTCATTTCTAAAGATTTAGAATTGCTATACTTTAAAGATATATGTCAGCAACATACATTGTTATGAGTGCGATATGTTTTTTTTAATAATTACTTTGTTTAATTTCTTAAAGAAAGTAATCATTATACATGAATGCATCTTTCTATCGATCAGTAATTCATCTATATGATTATTTCTCTGTTAGGAATAATCAGAAATCGCATTTTTAATACATTCCCCGGGTTAGATAAGTATATTTGTATATTTTTGAGTAATAGGTTAAAGCACTTATCATCTTTATTATACATTATAAAACAATCATATATCAAACCATTCATTATATGGGAAGCTGGTCCATTAATATCCAATTGGAGCCACCATACCAAACGGAAAAGGAGTTGTACTAAGGTCCAGACCAGGTGGTTATCCCCAATGTTGGTGCTAGGATTTTAGAGGCATCAACATTTTTGGTGCTAGAAGGAGGGCCTGAACTGTGAATGGCAAGTGAATCCAAATCCATAGGCCATTCTAAGAGTAAAACTCCCTCACCATCTCCTTCAACTTCTCCTTCACATTCTAAATCTCCTATTTTTAAGTGAGAAGTTGAAAAGGAAAATAAAACACCCACTGCTGAAACCTTAAACACACTTCACAATTCTTCTCTTGAACCCCTTGAAGTACAGTCCTTGATTCATAAGCTCCAAGGGTTTTTGATATCCCAAGAACAGTGTAAGTTATCCCAAGGCAGTGTGACTTCACAATATATTCCATCCCAGCCTCTTACTAGAGCACAGAGTGAAAATCTTGGTATTCCACCAACTGAATTTCCTCTGCAAAGTTGAAAAAGAGCTAGGAAGACACCTTTAGAGTTTGACAGTCCAAAAGTCATCCATCCATTCCCCAACTTCAGATCACAGTCCAAAAGGGTACAGGTACTCCAACATCCTCTACCCAATAACTTTCAACTGCCTCATCACCTTCTTCTACCATTAGCGCAACAATGTCACAACCTCAACCAAGGCCATGGACCAATCCATGAGCTGTCACAATGCCTGCACCCTTGATTCAATTACCATCTCACCCTGAAAAATGGTTACCAATGTTTAATTCGGACATTGGAATATTAGCAGAAGAAATATAAAAAATTTCATGTTGTTAATAAACTTGAATGGAGTAACACAAGAAGATGTTTTTGCTATACTATTTCCATACACTTTACAAGGAGCAGTTGGATCGTAGTATTTTTCATTACCACCAGGATCCATCAATAGCTGGAATGCTTTTCAAGAGCAATTTTTAACCAAGTTTGGAGATGACAGGTCCACAGCGACTTTGATTAATGATCTCTCCAATCTGAAATCTCAATTAAAGGAACCCATCAAAGACTTCAACTCCCGATTTAATAAACTATTGAATAAAATTCTGTTACATAAAAATTTGTCACCATGACTATTTGCAGTCAGTATGGGTCCATCAATAACCATACTTTCCTCCTTGGCAAGTCTTATACCTCTGCTCCTCATGTCAAACTCCAAAAAAGAGAGAAAGCCTTTCAAAAATCAATATAACTTTGGTTCCGCACTTTCTCTTACTCTTACCTGCGGTCCCGCACCTGAAGTTCATAATACCTACATACTTGTATGCTCTGTCTGTAAAGGGTTGGGTGCGTACCCCTGTAAAAGTCAAAAGGCGCAAGTTTTACTTCAAAAAACTTACTTGTGGTCGATTCTAGAGCATTCTAGAAGATGGTTTGACGTGGATTGAGCGCCTCCAGATGGTTCATGCATCCCAATGAAAGAGGAACTTATCCCATGAAGAGGGGAGCTATCCCTTTGAAGAAGGGGCTTATCCCATTGATGGTGTACCTGCTAACTTCCTCCAAAGAATTATAAATAAAGGCATTGGGCAAGAGGCAAAAGAGGTTGAAAGCTTAACATTCCTAAGTGTAGATGCTGCTGAAATTAGGACTCCCTTATAGAGCTTGAGAGGAGAGATCACATTCCTTTCTTAGCTTCATTTGGAAGTGGGTGAGCTGATCAAAGTAGAGGAGAACTCTTGCTGGACCCTGGGAGGGACCTGCACAACACCAAGGCATTGGTTGTAAGGTTTCTTTTGTTTCAAATTAATACAATTAAGTTCATTTTTCTCAACAAGTTGTTATATATAATTTGTTTCATAAACTCCTTGGTCTTTATGATGAATATGTTTTATTATATGAGTTATTCAGGTGCTATGTAATCGTTTGCTTGTTTGTGTATGCAGTCTTCAAGGAGAGGAGCTCATCTGAATCGAAGAGGCTTGGCTGCTACAAACCAGCGTTGGACTAAAGGTAAGCCTTAAACACCTGGTTGCTTCTATTTTAAATACATATTTAGGGAAAGATAGTGTTTGACTGTTTTGTTTGTCACTAGAAAAGCCTTAATTTCTAGGGAGGTCGGTTTTGTCTGCAAAATTGACTCTTTCTGCATGACAAAATGGTGACTCCGTTGGGGAATCCATGGATTTGATTGATTTCTCTTTTGATTGATACTTTGATTTGAGAAACGTTGATTTCTTTCTAGTTTTTGACTGATTGACTGTGAATTTGGTTAGAGTTGTTTAGGGTTGAGTTAGTTTTTTATTTTTCTTGTTTTTGAGAGAAGTACGCACCCTTTGAGTTAAGCACAGTGCGTACCTGTACGGACTTTTTCTTTACACACAGAGCGGGGCCACACTTGTGCAAACGGGCTGCCTGCATACCCTGTCAAAAGTTTAGAAAATTTCAATTTTTTCCTTTTTTACCTATTAGATCTTGTTGATAGCTTGTTAATTGCTGCCCAGATCCACTAGTTACCTATCAGAAGTTTTCATCTAGACTCATTTCATTAGCATCAAGGGTTTTAGTGAAGTTCATAGAAATTCTAGCCCTAGGTTTGATTTTTGTATTGGTCTTGTAGTGACTCTGGATTTAGAAGTTGTAGAAACCTTGGATATCCCTGGTCTTTTCAGTCTTCTTAGCAGTTAGACCATTCGTAAAATCCACCTTTGCTTGAGAAACCTACCTTTGTGTTGTCTCTTTGCAGAATTTCGAAAAGGCTTGTTTGTTAAACTGTGAATTTCATTCTTAAGAAAAAGAACAAGAGCTTTTTGTTTTTTGTTTTTGACTGATTTATGATTCTGCATGAATTAGTCCTTGGTTGAATCATAACTAAGTAAAACAACCTGGAATTATATTTTGTAGGATTCTACCTCATTAGATTTGCTTTTGGATAAATTTTTCTTAGATTCTCATAGATCTTAAAATTGATTTTTGTTAAGTAATTTTGTATGTTTTGTTAAAATAGAAAAAATACAAAATCTCTTTTGAAGAAAGTTTGTTTTAGTCGCGTTTGAAGTCTTTGAAAAGAAAAAGGAATTTTTTGTGAAATAATTAGTGGTCTTGTGTTGTGTGCTTTGGAAAAGATAAAGAGTTTTTCTTTGATTTTCATTGTTAAGAAAGTTGTCTTTATAAATTTTGCATTCTCCAACTCTCTTAGCTAGGGAATTCATTGAAAAGGAAAGATTGTTTTTTCATCTTAGGTGCATCTTTATAGTGGATTTGAGTCAAGTCTGTACATCATAAGTTTCATCTCCGCTACCTTTTGTCCTAAAGAAAAGCCATAAAAAATAACGCTTAAAGTAAAATTAACTTAGTAACTTTTTATTTACTAGGGCTCTGATACACCAACATAGATCAGGCTAGTGTCTTGGAGTAGGAGAGTAATTAACTCTCCAAGATAGTAAAAACAAACAAGTAGCTTATCTTGCGGTAGGATAAATCCAATTGTTACATTTATGCTCTGGGAAAGCTCCTCTTAAAGGAGAAGCATGAGATCGTGTCCGAACCAGTGAGGGGATCAATCCTCCTTCATTGGGAACGACGCCAGATATGCATGTACTAAAAATGGTAAACCTCGGATTAACCATTGTCGAGGAGCCTGGGGTCACTTGTCGGTAAACCTTGGATTATTGTCAAGGAGCCGACAAGGGGATTAAGCTTGTTACTCTGCCCTTGCGTGTGTATCGGATCATAGACTGTTCCCCCAGGTATATTTGTTGTTGTTGGTGACCTTAGTGACTATTATCTTTAGGATTCTTCCTAAGGTGACGGTGGAGGGAAGATCCCACTGTACCTAGAGCAGATGTCGGCTATACTCACTTGGATTTTCTGGGGGGTTCACTTCACTCGAGATGGTTTTTAGTGGAGGAACTTGTGCCAGTCTATTCATTAAGCTGGTTGCCGGGGTAACTGTTCCACCCGCCATTTCTATATTGAACTCTACGATGTTGGATTTCATCACCAACTAGCGTTTTCAGTACGGAAAGTTACTGTTTGTGTGTGGTTTGACGCCCTAGATTCTTTAGGCGTTTGATTCGAATTTGTTTGGTTCTTTAGAGACTTTAGGCGGTTTGCTTTGAGATTTTACTTTTTTTGCGCGTGTAGTAGTTAAAAGTTTTTAGCTGTGGCTGAATTACCAAGACAGTCCCGTAGACTTCGGGGCCAGTCTCCTGAGGTTGTAACCGTGGCTGATTTGTTGAGGAAGTCCCGTAGACTTCGGGGCCAACCTCCTGAAGAAGTCCCGAGCCAGCTTGAAGGCTTGAAAGTCCTTGTAACTCCTAGTGAAAGTAGAGTTGGATCACCTGAAGAAGGGGAATCTTCTGTGATAGTTCATCCTGATTTTCAACCATCAGTAGCAGAGTATAATCCACAGTCAGTGTCTGTCTCTGAAGTAACTGTTAGCTTTTCGTCTACTAGTGATATAGGTGAAGAACCTGAAATATCAGAACCTAAAAGTGAATTTGCTGCTACTCCTATATCGTTGGTAGCTTCTCCGACTTCTAGTGCTCCTGATTCACCTAGGGTAGAAAGAGTAATTACCCAAGATCTTCCTTTTGGGCTTATTGCTATTGAAGAACTTGCTACTCTAGAAGAGGAGGAAGGTTTATCTATCCCTGAAAATCAACCTATTATCAAACTAAGGGAGCATGAATCAATTTTTTACAGTCCACCAAGGAGTACTACTTGGTATCTTCCTTTAACGAATTTCTTAGAAAACCCAGGGTTAAGTTTTTCACCACCTCGAGCTCCTTTTCACCCGACACCTAGAAGTTTTTATCCTTCGTCTAATATATCGATACAGTCATCCGTGATGTCTCAATCTTCAGAATATTTTATTCATGGTGGTCCTTCTGTTCCCGTTGGGTATCAGTCTCTTGCTGGTACTTTTTCGGGAGCGTCTCCTCAACCTAGTCAACAAGGGTTATTAACTGGAAATGACGGAACTAAACCGTTAAGTGTAGAGGACATTCTTATGATGTCAGGTACCATTCCTAGTCAGCAACCTCAAGGTGGTCAGTTACCGCCTGGGGGGCAGCCTCAAGGTCTTCAAGTCATGCCTGGGGGGCAACCTCAAGGTACTCAATTTGTGTCTGGGGGGCAACCTCAAGGTCAGTACATACCTACGGGACAGTACATACCTCAAGGTCAACCCCAAACCCAATATGTACCTCAAGGTCAACCCCAGTATCAATATGTACCTCAAGGTCAACCTCAGTATCAGTATATACCTCAGGGTTATCAACCCCAAGGTTATCAACCACCTTCCGGTCAATCTTTTGTTCAAGGAACCGAAAATGTACCTTTGAGTTATCAACCCTACCCTCAACCAGGTTATGGTCCTCAATATGGTCAACCTGCTATGAGTCCATACCCCGGAATGACGTTAGTGTGGAATCAACCTCAACCGATATTGCAACCGAATGTGCAGTCGTCATCTTCAACTGGACAACCTTTAGTTTCTGGTTCAACCCAGCAACCTGTTCAGTCTACCGTTCAAACCTATGCACCTTCTGTGGTTTCACAGCTAGGGCCTAGTACACCTCGTACTCTGCCCCAAACAGCTGCCACAACAGTTGCAACATCTATTCCATCTACCACACTTACGTCCGGAGTGTAGAAACGTTTTCTACAAATCATCTAGCTCTGATACCATGTAGAAATTTTGAATAATTTAACACATATTCAATGGAGATTATCCTGATCATGTACTATTGCGGAATACATACACAATACATAAGCTCCTCTACGTTGATCATCAATTTACAGAAGCAAAAACATTCACAGGCACACATAGAAGCATCAATCAAACTCATAAACACAGTATGTATCCCGGGGAAAGCATCTCGCTAAAAACCCCAACTATCTGTATATTATATTGATTGAATCATGTAACAATACAAAGCATAATACTTCTCACAAGTATCTCCACCTGTTACACACAATACAGCTCAGATTTGATCTCCAAATCTCCTCCACTGCTTGCCTGCCTCCACTGCTCAATACCTGCTCAAGAACTGATGAGAATGGCTTCCCAAACTCGTTTTTCACCTGCAAAATAGTCACTCACTCTTTGTGGACGTGAGCATAAGCTAAAATGTGGGCAAATACGTGGTCAAACTCATTGGCATACTCAATCCCTTGATTGTGCAAGATCTGGTGCACAACTATAGTCACAACTGATAGCAATCTGATTCTCTACCACCTGTCCCTGTTGAACTGAACATGCACTGACATGCAACTGAGTTAACTGATGTATTCATTAGTTGTATTATGAGTTAATAACTTGTGAATTAATTAATAAATAATTCACCCAACTCATCTTTAGTCTATTGATCAGTTAGACTAAATACAACCAGTTTAACAAGGTTAAACTGAACACAACTCCATCAACTGCACCTCTAGTCCACTAAACTCAACTCACTTGAGTTCTAACTAAAGTCCTGCATGCAAATATTAGTCATCCCATAGGTAACCATGTATTTCCTTCTGGGATATGCATGTACCACATCCGTAGCTCATCCTCAAGTGCTCCAAGAGAATAAGATTAAGTTTATAGTCCAAATATTATTGTGAGATAATAATATTTGACTTTTCTATTTTTGACAGCCAGTCTAAAAATAGACTTGATCACTCACACTGTGATCACTCACACTTTCATCAAAAATAGAAGTCCATCTATTTTTCCCAACTTGATCAATCATCCATAAACAGCAACCTGCAATCCATAGACATGATCCATATGTCTAAAAATAGACATAGTCTAAAAATAGACTTGCGCCAAAAATAGCCTGCGGGCCCACTTAGTGAAGGCGACTCTTTTCACTAAGCTCCATCATCTTGTTGCATTCTCAACAAGCATTTCTTGTTGCACACTTTTCAACACTCCCTCTCAACAAGAAAGGCTTCCTCTCAAACCCGATCCTGTAACTCTGGAATGTTCTCCATGCAACACATCTGGCTGGTCCACTTTCTCTGTCATCAAAGTCTCTGACTGCTATTGCCTCTGTCGACTGAAACTCTGCATCTCTGTGCTCTTCAGTATCTGACTACTCTAGCCTCTGTCACTTTGATCTCTGACTGCATCCGTGCTGCTGCTGGTTCTATCTCCCAGCATTGCATCTGCACTGCACCTCCCAACTGACCTCCCTGTTGGGATAGAAACACCCTCTGATGCTGAAGCTCTACCTGCTGCTGACAAGTGCTCCCTCTCTCACATCTGCGCTACTGCAAGATCTCCATGCATCTCGCACCATTGCACACTTCTCTGTGCCACCTAGCACTGTACAAAACACTTGTGCCTCTCGCATTGCTGCAGCCTGCTAGCTATGCGCTGTCCTGGGATTCCCTGCACTGTCGCTCTCTCTGTCGCTCCATCCGCATCTGTCTCTACCCAATCAGTCAGTTCCTGCTACTACACATCAAGGCTCCCGTAGCAAGGTCTCATCCAAGAGGTTGGGTACCTCAAGGATCCTGCCCCTACTCCTTGGGAAAATCAATCCACATCACCCCACCTCCTACCTGGAGGTATGGCTACATGCGATCCCTCAGCCCACCTGGCTCGAAGTTTCCCCCTACTAGAGGTCTCTGGATGAGTAGATGTCTCTACTCGATCTCCTCTCAGCTTCCCCTGTTGTGGCTCCTCCACAACCTCCTGAAGCTGCTGCACCAATCGTGGCTCCTCCACAATCGTCTGAGACTTCTTCTGGCTCTGCATGTTGAGAGGTAATATACACTCCCTCTCAACCACCAAGTCTCCATCAGTTGCCTTGCTGGTCAAGGCTTTGCATGCATCTTGAACCTCAAGAGCATACAGGTTCTTGACCCGTGAACCCTCCTCATGACAACGAAAGCATCGCACTTTCGATTTGTCAACCTTCTTCCCAACATTGGAAGAACAAGATTCGGAAAGAGAAACCTTCTCCTTCCCCTTCTTCACCTTACTCGCTAAGGCACAGTTCTCCTCATCCTGCATGGATGAAGAACTGTCTCTGGTGCACCGTCTAATCTCCTCCTGCATCAAATCCGACCATAGTCGTTCCCAATTTGGCAGTTTCTCCCTTCCATTCACTAAGTCCTGGTAGCTATGCCAACTCTTAGGAAGGTCAAGGAGTGCTAAACTCACCATCCTCATCCGACAGTCACCCCCACACTTCCCAGATCATCCCGGCATTGGGTGAACTTCGTGAGATACTGGGGCATACTGTCTCCATTCTCACACTGAATGTTTCTGAGTTTTATCTCTTGCTTTGGAATTAAATTCGAATTCCACCAGCTCAAAACTCAACCGCTTCCGATCTAGAATTCATCAGAACAAAGTATTTCTTGTACAGAGATCGACTGTATGGGCATTCACCGGATATCTCACCTTCCAAAGGAAGGATGAATCCAGAGGCTACCTGGCCCGATTATAGACTCTGCCTGAAGAAATAAAATGTAAACACTTCCTGAATAGTAGATCTGATGATCAATCCTCGCTTTGATATCTTGTAGAAATCTCTTCTACAAATCAAGCAGCTCCGATACCATGTAGAAACGTTTTCTAAAAATCATCTAGCTCTGATACCATGTAGAAATTTTGAATAATTTAACACATATTCAATGGAGATTATCCTGATCATGTACTATTGCGGAATACATACACAATACATAAGCTCCTCTACGTTGATCATCAATTTACAGAAGCAAAAACATTCACAGGCACACATAGAAGCATCAATCAAACTCATAAACACAGTATGTATCCCGGGGAAAGCATCTCGCTAAAAACCCCAACTATCTGTATATTATATTGATTGAATCATGTAACAATACAAAGCATAATACTTCTCACAAGTATCTCCACCTGTTACACACAATACAGCTCAGATTTGATCTCCAAATCTCCTCCGCTGCTTGCCTGCCTCCACTGCTCAATACCTGCTCAAGAACTGATGAGAATGGCTTCCCAAACTCGTTTTTCACCTGCAAAATAGTCACTCACTCTTTGTGGACGTGAGCATAAGCTAAAATGTGGGCAAATACGTGGGTAAACTCATTGGCATACTCAATCCCTTGATTGTGCAAGATCTGGTGCACAACTATAGTCACAACTGATAGCAATCTGATTCTCTACCACCTGTCCCTGTTGAACTGAACATGCACTGACATGCAACTGAGTTAACTGATGTATTCATTAGTTGTATTATGAGTTAATAACTTGTGAATTAATTAATAACTAATTCACCCAACTCATCTTTAGTCTATTGATCAGTTAGACTAAATACAACCAGTTTAACAAAGTTAAACTGAACACAACTCCATCAACTGCACCTCCAGTCCACTAAACTCAACTCACTTGAGTTCTAACTGAAGTCCTGCATGCAAATATTAGTCATCCCATAGGTAACCACGTATTTCCTTCTGGGATATGCATGTACCACATCCGTAGCTCATCCTGAAGTGCTCCAAGAGAATAAGATTAAGTTTATAGTCCAAATATTATTGTGAGATAATAATATTTGACTTTTCTATTTTTGACAGCCAGTCTAAAAATAGACTTGATCACTCACACTGTGATCACTCACACTTTCATCAAAAATAGAAGTCCATCTATTTTTCCCAACTTGATCAATCATCCATAAACAGCAACCTGCAATCCATAGACATGATCCATATGTCTAAAAATAGACATAGTCTAAAAATAGACTTGCGCCAAAAATAGCCTGCGGGCCCACTTAGTGAAGGCGACTCTTTTCACTAAGCTCCATCATCTTGTTGCATTCTCAACAAGCATTTCTTGTTGCACACTTTTCAACACGGAGTATCTATAGCTCCGGTTTCTACTACTCCTGCGTCAGTCCCTCAAGCATCTTTGCCTCAGTCTAGACCTACAGTTCAGACTACGGTTCAGATACCTGTTAGGCAACCTGGTCCAAGTACGGTTGTGACAAGTCAACCTCAGTTCACTTATAAACCGTACCAGGGGTAGTACCAATACGGTCCTGCTGTGCAACAACTAGTATATCAATATCAACCGTACCATTGGTATATATATCAACAACCTCAGCAACCCCAGTATGGTCTGGTTAATCCTGGTTTCCCAGGAGGATATAATATCCCTAATGCGATTCCCATTCCTAGTTATCCTGGATATCCTCCTCCTGGGGCTGGTATAATGACTCAGAGTTTTAGGGACCCTAACCGTCAGTTACCGTTCATTGCAACTTTGGATTTACCTGACTTGTCACGCCTAACGAACGATCCAATCAATTATCTTCCGTTCTCGCCGACAATGCCGAATAAGTTGCCTAGTGACATACCCAAGTTCGAAGGTAAGCCAGGAGAGGACCCATCAAATCACGTAATGACTTATCACCTCTGGTGTGCCTCTAATTCCATCTCGGATGATTCGATCCGCTTACGTCTTTTCCAGCGCACTCTCATTGGTCTTGCGGCCAAGTGGTATATTGAGTTACCACGAGCCTCTTTTTATAATTTTAGTCAGTTAGCTACCTCGTTTTTAACTCATTTTCAGTTGTTGGTCAGATATGATAATGGCACAGAGTTACTAACTTCATTAAAACAATCGATGTCTACTTATATTTCCGATCATATTCATGAATGGAGACGTCGAAGGCGGTTAGTGAAAGTTTTTATCCCGGACCAGATCTTAGCTGAATGGTTTGTTAAATCATTGTTACCAAAGATTACTGAAGACGTAGCTAAAGCCGGAGTAGTTACTGAGGAGCAAGTAATTGCTCAAGCACAGTACCTTGACTTAGTTTATACTCAGTCAGGTACGTTACATGAAAAAATCCCAGATTTTCCCAAGGGAAATCAAATAGCCGCAGCTCCGTCAGGGTCTCATGCTGTTGATGGCATGATTGGTACAGTCAACACTAAAAGTAAGAAGAAATCCTCCAAGAATTCTTCTCCTATTATAACCTTACCAAATTCCCCAACAGGAGATTCTTCCGCTGAACTCTCCGCCGATATTCATGTTGTAGAGTCATCTACAGCTAAATCAAAATCCGGTGGCAAGAAGAAAGGGAAGAAGAAGAATAAAGCAGACAAAACTTCAAAGGAGAAAACTGAAAAATCGGAAACCAATGACAAAAAATGCAAACCTTGTTATCCTTGTCTTATCTGTGACGAGGAATATTTTACATGAGACTGCCCTCATCGGGCAGAAGTTGCAAAGATTGTCAAAGGTTCCCAAACTCCTGCTGTCTTGAAGGATCCTTTTCCAGCTCAAGACAGTAAGATGATAGGTTCTTCCTCGAATGCCAATGAAGAACCCATATTGATGATGTCACATGTTAGGATTGCGACTCGATCGCATGATTATGGTAGTAAAAGTCCTGTTGATGGCAAAGAAGCAGAATCTTCTCAATCGAATCCATCAACCTCAGCTCCCGGTTCCGATCCACTACAGATCGAGAAACCTAATCCAGACTTGGTAATCAAACCGCCCACCAAGGTTATACTTTGAAAGTCCGCTTTCAATCCACATGCGAGAGCGGCTCAGAATTATAATATTGTTGAGGACTTAGTTGTTTCACCCTCAGCAATGTCGGCTTTGGAGGTGCTGCAATCATGTCTAGCACAGCGCAAATTACTCTTGTCGGCTATAGGAGATGTTGACGTTCAGGACCCGAACCTAATAATCTTTGATCTAGAAAATAGTACACTGCGCTTACCTCATCAAATGGCTTTCCAGATTCCAGTGATAGTAAAAAACAGGCCTATTCATCAGATTGTAATTGATGAGGGAGCTTCAACGTGTATTATGTCGATACAGTGTTGGAGATCTCTTGGTTCTCCTTCGCTAAATCAATCCCCGACGATTCTTAAGGCCTTCGATGGCCGTGGGTTTCATCCTTTTGGTATTCTACAGGACTTACCTATAGGGGTTGAAGGAAAAACCGTTAATCTAGATGTGGAGGTGGTTGATGCCCCTCTAGATTACAACCTTCTCTTGCATCGAAGTTGGTCTTACGCTATGACAACGGTCGTTTCATCGATTTTTCGAGTAATAAAGTTTCCACATAATGGAAAGATCGTAACAGTAGACCAGCTGGCTTATTTTTCATCCGACCCAGCCTCTTCAGAGAGTATTCAGCATGTTGGTAAGACGGTTATCCCGTATAAGGATGTTGGAGTAGGACTAGTTAAAGATGCCGGTTTACTGGGAACTTTTCCTTTTCCTCCAATCAACGCATCGTCTTCATTTGCATCCATTCATATGATTACATCAGACACCATTGTTTATGATGATCCTTGGATCATTCCTTCTGAATCTGAGATAGACTCATTTGGTGATGCTATGCCTTTGAGTCCATATGAAATTGCCTATCAAGCTGTGCAATCGTTTACCGACTCTTTTTCAACCAAAATCGACTTAATGAATGTGGTCCGTGAGGAATCACTTTTCACATCAACCTCGGAATTAATAGCGTTTCCCGAAGTTGTTCAATCTGACGAGCAACTTCGTGAAGGCCTGTGTGTAGATGATTTACCATGGGACGATCTCCATCACAGATCTTTGGTTTTACCCAAGAATGATCGTTTTGAAAATGATTTCTCATCAATTTTTACAGCTGAATATGTCAAGGAAGCTCAGAATCCCATGAAACATCCTGATTCAGAGTTGAATTTGGGAAACATTTCTCAAACCATTCCTATCGACATTTCGCTTAAGCCCGGAATTATTGAAAACATTCATATAGGTGCCTCGTGTACAGATGACGAAATTCAAATATACAAGGCCCTATTTCAAGAATTCCGCGACGTGTTCGCCTGGTCCTACGAGAAAATGCCAGGAATTGATCCCGCGATTGTTGTTCATGAGATCAAGACTTACCCGGATGCTAAACCCATCCGGCAACGTTTGCGTCAAATTCACCCAAGAAAGGCTGCTGCAATTAAAGCAGAAGTTGAAAAATTACTAAAAGCAGGGTTCATTTATCCGATCCCGTTAACAGATTGGGTATCGAATATTGTTCGGGTTAACAAAAAGCAGGGAACAATAAGAATATGCATCGATTATAGGGACATTAATCGAGCCTGTCCAAAAGACAACTATCCAACTCCTTATATCGATCACATAATTGATGATTGTGCTGGCAGCGAAATATTTTCTTTTATGGATGGATTTTCTGGATACAATCAAATCAATATTCTACCTGCCGATCAACCAAAAACGACTTTCATTTGTCCATGGGGGACATTTTCTTATTGCAAATTACCCTTTGGGCTCAAGAATGCCGGGGCAACTTTTCAACGGGCCATGTCTTACGCATTTCATGACATCAAGCACATTGTGCAACCGTATCTCGATGACTTGCCTGCTCATTCGTTACATCGAGCTGATCACCTTGTCCATTTACGAGCAATGTTTATGAGGTGTAGGCATTATCGGATTCGGTTGAATCCACAATTTTTTTTTTTTTGTATAGAAATGGGTCGATTGCTAGGATTTGTAGTTTCGAAAGCCGGCATTCGCGTCGATCCCTCGAAGGTCGAAGCTATTATCAAATTGCCTCCTCCTTCGAGTCTTCGCCAACTCCAAAGTTTGCAGGGGAAAGCAAACTTTTTACGACGATTCATTCCTAACTACGCCGAGGTTACAAAGGGTTTTACCCGGTTGTTGAAACAGAATATTCCATTCTATTGGGATGAGATAGCTCAGAAATCTTTCGATGCACTTAAACACGCGTTGACCCATGCGCCGTTATTGCATCCTCCCAACTACAACCAGGATTACTTCTTGTACCTCGCCGCCTCTCATTCCACCATCGGGATGGTCTTAGTTCAGGAAGATGAATTCGGAACTGAACATGTGATATATTACCTTAGTAGAACTTTAAATCCTACCAAGCTAAAATACTCACATGTGGAGAAACTGGCATTGGCAGCTGTTCAAGCTGTCCAACGATTTCGTCACTACATTTTACTACGTAAAACTACAGTCATTTTGGATTTCAACCCTATGACCTATATTTTAACTAAACAATTGCTAGGGGGCAAGTACTCTAAATGGATCATTATCCTGCAAGAGTTTGAATTGGACTTTAAAAAATCTAAGTCTAATAAATCTTTAGTCTTTGCGGAGTTAATGTGTGACTTCCCGCGTGCTGATACGGAAACTGTGGCGGAGGAGCCCATTGCAGACGAATCCTTGTTTCTAATCAGTACTTCAGATCCGTGGTATGGAGATATCATCGTTTATCTCCAGATCCAATCCTTTCGGCAAGAGCTTTCAAAGTCCGAACGTCGAAAAATACGGTTTCAGTCCCTACAATTCAAGATTATTGGAGATACTCTTTATTGCCATGGGGCGGACTCTGTTTTTCGCCGTTGCTTAACTCACAAAGAAGCTAAAAGGGTTCTAAATGACTGCCACTCTGGAGCATGTGGCGGTCATATGTCTGGGTTTGCCACAGCCCAAAAGATATTGCGCGCTGGCTACTTTTGGCCGTCTTTGTTCAAAGATTGTATCACTGCGGTCTGAAAATGCCACAACTGCCAAATATTTGATCGAAAGATGCGCGCTCCACCTGCTCCTCTCCACCCTATAATTGTCGTTGGTCCTTTTTCCAAATGGGGTATCGATTTTATTACATGTAACCCTCACTCGGCCGGGGGCAACGCGTATATCATCCTTGCGGTAGTTTATTTTACCAAGTGGGCCGAGGTGATGCCTACATTTGACGCAGACGACAAAACAGCCGCAATTTTTGTGTTCAATCATATAATTACTAGGTTTGGTGTCCCACAAGTGATAATCACTGATCATGGGCATCATTTTCGAAACGTTATGATGACCGAACTTACAGGCCAGCTTGGTTTACGGCACGATAGTTCAACTCCTTATTATCCACAAGCGAATGGTCTGGTTGAATCTATCAACAAAGTTTTAGTCATCATGATTCGACGAATCATTGGGATTCATCGATCGAACTGGCATAACATGCTATTTTCAGTGCTTTGGGCATACCAAACTTCAGTAAAAACATCAACAGGGTTCACTCCTTTCCAACTAGTTTATGGTTTGGAAGCAGTGTTGCCCATTGAATGCGAAATCCCGTCACTGCATATGGCCGTCGAGTTACTTCTAGCCACTTTCGAAGAGGAAAAGCGTTTATTATACTTAGCTCAATTAGATGAGAATCGACGTAATGCTGCATTGGCGATCGAGACTCACGCAAAACGCATGAAAGCTCAGTATGATCAAAATGTGACCCCTCGAAATTTTTCGGAAGGAGATCTAGTCTTGGTTTACGATCAAGCTAATGATAAATTAGGAGCTGGAAAATTCGTTCCTATGTGGCATGGTCCCTTTGTTGTCAAACGAAAGTTAGAAAAAGGGGCCTATGAATTGGTAGACTTTGAGGGAGACTCTTTGTGTAAACCCAGAAATGGACTTTACCTAAAGAGGTATTATGCTTAAAAGATGGGTATGGAGATTTTTAGTTAGGATAATTTTTCTTTCTAGCTGGTGTGTTTGTTAGTTTAGACAGTGTGCTTAGCTTAGAGAGTGTGTTTTCGTCATTATCCCTGCTTATCTTGGTTTTACTCTTGATGTTGCAGATGTCGATGCCTCTCCAAACATACATTGGTTTCGCTGATGGTGCTTGTCGTAGTACACGGAATATTTCTTCCGCAGCTTGGGTTATCTATTCGCCCTCTGACGAGTTAGTATCTATGCATGGGGTGAGCCTCGGTCAAACAACGAACAACATTGCCAAATACAGTGCAGTGATTGAGTTATTATCTGAATCTATTTCATTTGGGATTCGGAGTTTGATAGTGAGGTTAGATTCTGAACTTGTTGTATTACAGCTTAATAGAGTGTATGCCATTAGAAATCGAGTGCTATTAAGATTTTTTTTGAGAGTGCGTCTCTTGGAACGTGAGTTTGATTATATTAAATATCAACATATTCCAAGGTCTTTAAATACATTAGCAGACGCAATTGCTTCTCGAATGTTAAATAGACATTTGCAATAATCATACATGTAAATTCAAAACCATTTCATAACATGATTTACAAGATAAGCCAGTAATAATGATATATATATATATAGGAGTGTGTCAAAAAATACATCGTCTTCGATCATAGGTTGAAAAACACCTTATGATCGGCAAAAATGATAAGTACAAAAAACCAAAATATCACATGTGTCTACAAAACGACCATCCAATCACTGGTGATGATCTCTATATGACACCACTGTACGGGCCACCCTACACAAGAACCTCCTAAAAGGTCCTGGGACCCCGACTACATAGCGCTGAAGCCTAATTGGAATATCATCTATAGTAGTCTCCGGTATATCTGCTGTCAGATGCTCCAGATGGCTTTCCAACTCAGCCAAAGTCTCTGTGGCCTCGTCCTGTGGGGCCGGTGCCGCTACAGCTGGTAGTCTCCTCTCGTAAGGCCGGAGATTGGCTGGACGCCGTGGGCCTACATCTGCATTTTGAAAATTATTACTATCAGTTTTGAGACGATATAAAACAAACAAAAATAATAGATAATTTAAAAAACTTGTGAAAAATGAAGTTACCTGTATCATCCCATTGTTCTCTCGGTGGAAGAACCATGTCCGGATCTCCATGAAAATCAACTCCGGCATAAGGAGAATCCTATATAGAAAAGACCTGGTTTTCTAACCAGCGAAAGTACTCCAGAGTGAATCGAACGACCTCTGTCCCCTCATCAGGATGACGGGCCATAACGGCAACCCATCGCATCAATTTGGGCTCTCAAGGAAGCCCAACCTCAACAGTGAGCTGCTGCGGGATCAGCATCGGAACCCTCTCTAAACCAAAACTCACAACTAAAGCCCCATAACCAAAGGTCTTTAGCTGTCCATTTTTAGCTCTAGTCAGTTGGCCTTTTACGTTGGCCAACACAGCATCACACCAGTTGAAAATGGTACTTCTATAGCAATCAACTGCCATCCGCATCTGGGATCCAGTGGCAATGTGTAAAGCAGCAGCCCCGCAAAGTCTGGTAACTGTAAAGGCAATCAACATAATTTCAGGAAGGGATATAGTTTTGATATCTATCCCCTTCTCCTGAGACTGAGTGTTACACCACTCTAGTCGGAGACTAGCGATAGACTGGCCACCTGGCCTAGTCCCGAGCAGAGTCAAGTGTTCGCCTCTCTTGGGCAAACCAGTGATAAAATAGATATCTGTCGGCTCTATCTCAAGCTGGTGTCCTCCAATGTAAAAACACTAGTCCTGAACGTTCCATCTTTCTACCAGCCACTCTAGAAAGCTCACTTGGGCCCTCATGCCAGGTATGGCCCAATATTTATAAAGGCCGCATGCCCTCAAAGCATCAATTGATGGTTGATGATTAATGGCGGCCAAATCAACATCTTCTTGCTTTCTCTCGCGCCAATCGAGCATGGTAAACAATCTACATGCAATAAAACATCTATTAGAATCCATAAAATTAAAAAAATTTGGTCCATTTTGGAGAATTTAGGTTTTAAAAACTCATTGTGTGGGGTACGCACCCCGCCTTTAGAAACAGAGCGTAGGTACGCAGCTTTCCTGAAGGCAGGGTGCAGACCCCTGACATTTTTCTAACTGCGAAAATGTCGGGGTCCGCGGGTCCCTAGTGTTGCACCTGCGTACCCCGGTAGGCGGTTTTTAAAACCACAAAACCTCCCAAAAATAAAATCAGAGGCCTAAAAATGAATTCTAAATGGATGAAATTGAAGAGGAGGATGTTGTAGGTTACCTGGAAGAGATGACGTTCGGTTTCGACAGTCGGATTCTCCGCAATGTCCACGGGAAGTTTCTTACCAAAAGCCCTTTTTCTCTCCTCAAACAGTCAAATGGTAAAAATGAATTGGTAAAAGCCCTTTTTATGAGTTTTTTGGGTAAATAAATTGTGAATTTGTTTATTTTTCACCATGAAAAGGTATTTTTCAAAGTATTTTTATCTATTTTCAACAGGTATGAGTAATGTGCTGGTTTTTGTGCAGGATAAAGGATCTTTCAGGGAAAATTTCGTCATTTTTTACAAACAAAAATATCAGATTCATCTTTAAGCTCTTTTCTGACTCCAAAAATGTGAAAATATTGTCGAGCTTTTCTTTTTAGCTCGTTAAAACGGAATTAAAAAGACGGTCCTCTTACAACCCTTTTCTGACCTAAAAAACATGAAAAGATTGTCAGATTTTTGTCGTTTCAAATTCGATATTGGAAATAAAATGACGTGTCCTTGATCGCTTTCTACTTTTCCAATCAGAGACACTACTTATGAAAGTACTCCTTGGTCATAAAGATCAAGCGGTTCTCTCAAGTATTATTTTATACTTTTTTGGGCTTGGGAGACACAAACTTACGAAAAAGGTCAACCCTAGAGTCTCCTTAAGTTTTTCAGACTCTCTAAAATTGAAAAACGTCGAGTTTCTCCTATACTGGACTCGTTAAAATTTCACAGTAAAGGACCTGTTCGATTACAAACAGGAACGGACCACTCCTTCTTAGGGTTCGAATCTAAACTAAGTTGGACTCATCCGAAGGATGAGCTTATAATCAAGCAAATGTTATCCTCCTCAAGCTTGTTAAAAATAAAGAGGTACTTGCCAGAAATGGTGGGGGAAAAGAGAGGAAAATGAGCCTATTTGTTATACTTTGTCTCGAAAAACCTTATCACCACTCTTGAACACGACACTTTTTATTCACCTGGGTTGGGAAATCCTTTGCCTAACAGTTGATCGAACCACATTGAAAGTCTTCAGCCGGTTTCTGGGTATTAACTTTGGGTCAATTGTCACCAAACCATCTGCTGTGTCGTTATGTGTTCAAGAGGAGTCTTGCAAATAAACCATTCATCTGCAAAATATCTGTCATCCATCTTCGCCATCCCTGAGTTAGTCCTTACAGCTACATTTCTCCAACTTGACATATGATTTCGTGTTGAGAGCTTGCTTGCAACGGATCTCTTTCTATCGACTTCAACTCCTTATCTAGAAAGATGATCTAGAAATCGTCAGTACCTTGGGATCTGCATGCCTCAATGGCAGGTTTCTCGCCTTTGACGACAGGATACATCAATGACCTTCGATCAAAGGATTCCGTGACATGTTCGACATCAACACATTCATTCACATCTCATGGATTGTACTAGGTACTTGAGATCCATTGACATCACTGGTGGTTTCTCTCACACTTGTTAACAGTTTGCATCATTGACCGGTAATCAAGTGGTTTCTACCATGTTCGACATCAACTCATTTATTTGCATGGATAGAATCATACTATTTCGGGAAGAAGAAATGAAGACCCTGGATCTAGTTTCCGCCATCCAGGATGCGAGGAATTTTGTATTCATTATACAGTAGACTAATTACAAACAGATGGCTGCGTCCATACTGTGTCTACATGTGTCTATGATTATGATGTATTGCAAAATCATTCATGTATCAGAGCAGTAGTTAGTTTGTTAGTTAAGTTTTTGATCTGAGTATGGGAATGCCTACCTCAACGATGATATGATCTCATATATGTATTTTTTGTTGAATATTTGCAGGTTCCGACCGGGCTCTCCACAAGATAATCCTCGAAATGATAAAGTGCTTCACCCTTCCTAGATGATATAAAACCCTGATCTACTACAGAATTCGCACTTTAGGGGGAAATCTGTTACATAAAAATTTGTCACCATGACTATTTGCAGTCAGTATGGGTCCATCAATAACCATACTGTCCTCCTTGGCAAGTCTTATACCTCTGCTCCTCATGTCAAACTCCAAAAAAGAGAGAAAGCCTTTCAAAAAGAAATATAACTCTGGTTGCGCACTTTCTCTTACTCTTACATGCGGTCCCGCACCTGAAGCTCATAATACCTGCGTACTTGTACGCTCTGTCTATAAAGGGGTGGGTGCGTACCCCTGTAAAAGTCAAAAGGCACAAGTTTTACTTCAAAAAACTTAATTGTGGTCGATTCTAGAGCATTCTAGAAGATGGTTTGACGTGGATTGAGTGCCTCCAGATGGTTCATGCATCCCAATGAAAGAGGAACTTATCCCATGAAGAGGGGAGCTATCCCTTTGAAGAAGGGGCTTATCCCATTGATGGTGGACCTGCTAACTTCCTCCAAAGCATTATAAATAAAGGCATTGGGCAAGAGGCAAAAGAGGTTGAAAGTTGAACATTCCTAAGGGTAGATGCTGCTGAAATTAGGACTCCCTTATAGAGCTTGAGAGGAGAGATCACATTCCTTTCTTAGCTTCATTTGGAAGTGGGTGAGCTGATCAAAGTAGAGGAGAACTCTTGCTGGACCCTGGGAGGGACCTGCACAACACCAAGGCATTGGTTGTAAGGTTTCTTTTGTTTCAAATTAATACAATTAAGTTCATTTTTCTCAACAAGTTGTTATATATAATTTGTTTCATAAACTCCTTGGTCTTTATGATGAATATGTTTTATTATATGAGTTATTCAGGTGCTATGTAATCGTTTGCTTGTTTGTGTATGCAGGCTTCAAGGAGAGGAGCTCATCTAAATCGAAGAGGCTTGGTTGCTACAAACCAGCGTTGGAATAAAGGTAAGCCTTAAACACCTGGTTGCTTCTATTTTAAATACATATTTAGGGAAAGATAGTGCTTGACTGTTTTGTTTGTCACTAGAAAAGCCTTAATTTCTAGGGAGGTCGGTTTTGTCCGCAAAATTGACTCTTTCCGCATGACAAATTCCAACAACATCCAAGCCTACTGAAGAAGTGTGAAGTGAATGGTATATCTTTGCCTTGCCTTCAAACATAGCCATCTTCGTTGATAGGGTTGTCAAACCCACATTAGCAGAAAATATGAAGGAAGTGATTGTTGTTGAAAAATGTATCATTTCTTTGGAAAATAAAAACACTCTTGAAGAAAGAAAATCCAAAAAGGTTACTTCGAAAGATGATTCAAAAAATAAAGCAGTTAAAGACCCATATGACATGGAAGGTTTACAAAATGTTCTGAAAACTATGTCCTATGAAATGGTGGAAATAAAAACGAAGGTAGCTAAAACTTCTACTAAAAATCCATTTAGAAACTTTAGAAGAAATCAGTGAACTGAACCTAAACCACCTAATGCTATATCTAATGCAAAATGAGATCTAGATGATGATGAAGATGAAGACACAATTTTATCATCGGAGGAAATGGAAGAAGATGAAACATTTGAATGTCATGGAATGTGGGACTTTATCTTGCTTAACTCTGATAATGAAAGTGAACAAGAAGCTCTCCCAGTAAATACCAGAAGTAAAAATGCATTAGAGCCAGTTCAAACAAATCCAAAGAAGAAAAATTCAACTCCTGTTACTAAAGACAAAGCTCCCATGAAGAAAACTCCAGTTGTGCCTACCTAAAATCAACCATCATCCTCTAATCCTCCCTCATCATCTAAAACGATAGTAGTTTCCAACTCTATGGATTACAACGTTATGGAAGACATGAAGAAGACTCGAGAAAATATTTCTTTATATGAGCTTAGCAAGCTCAAACATTAACATAAGTTGTTACTTAAAGAGTTAAATGTAGTACCTTATTCTCCTCTTCCAACCGGTGTATTATCCAAGGTGGCTAAAGGATCAGGTAAACCACCATCAGATAACGTAGATGCTACTGATGCTATTTTGATCGGAGATAGGTCTAATTCTCATACTCCTCCTTTTCTCTTGACATATGATATCTATAATAGAAATTTGCATAACTACCTAATAGATTTAAGGGCTTCATCAAACATAATACCAACCTCAGTTTACTCCAAATTAAACATTGAGCCCCAGAAATCTGTAGTTCATATTGTTTAATTAGATCGGACTAAAGTGAAAATTTTAGGAGAGATTAATTCAGTTACTATTAGGTTATCGACTGATCCCAGAGTAGTTCAAAGAATTGATATATTGATAGCTGACATCCCTGAGTTTTATGGTTTAATTCTAAGCAGGGATTGGTTTGAGAAACTCCATGGTTACATTTCCACTGATTGGTCTCACATGTGGCTTCCCTACAAAGGGAAACCAAATCAAATCAAAATAGATCGAGAAAAACACATGAATCATACAATAACGGAGTTTGAACAAGGAAACCAACCTATAGCTTTCAATAACAACATTCTCATAAATTACTCAGCTGAGTCATTCTTTGGAAATTTTAATGCTCAACAATTGCCTTTTCCTGTTAATAGTTTCACATCACAAATTGAAAATTTCTCTCATACTGATACCTCAAGATGTGTTAGTATTGCTGATGAACTTGTAAATAAATATGTAGATAAGCCTTTATTTTGGTCTTTATATTTTGATGGATCAAAATCCAATGACGGTGCAGGAGCGGGGTGTATTTTAGTTAGTCTCGAAGGGGAAAAACTATGCTATCATGTAGACTAGAATTTGAGTGTACCAATAACACTGTAGAATATGAGGCATGGATTCAAGGGCTCTATAAAGAAATAGGCCTGAATATCCAATATCTGAAAGGTTTTGGTGATTCTGAAATTGTCATCAAACAAGTAAGGAATACTATTCATTGTCTTTTAGGTCATCTCAAACATTATCAATCCCTTGTTCAAGATCTCATAACTCATTTTATGGCATTCAAAATTTCTCTTATTCCTAGATCTCAGAATGCAGCAGCTGATTTATTAGCTAATGTTGCTTCTAACTCCATCCATCTGAGGATTATAGTCCAGAAAGGTTTTCAATTGAATTATATTTTTGGCCATCTGTCCCAAACAATGTCACCAATTGACAAGTATTTAATCATGATGAAGACATCTTAAATTTCTTGACTTCTGAAAAATATTATGATGATCAGATTATCGATGAAAACGATTATGATCTTCAACTAAAACAAAGACTAAATGAGAATTCTATTCCTAAATATGTGGTCAAGCTAAAATATCTCTATGATATCAAAGGTAAATTCAAAAAGGTCGCTAATGCAAAATTTCAAAGTTCTACTTTAAGGTTTGAATTAGTAAATCTTGGCACTGAGGCAAAACCACAAAATGTCAATCTAGGACTTGAACTCACATCAGAAGAAATATTTGCTTTCATCAGATTATTAAACAAATACAAAAATATTTTTGCTTGGAATTACGAAGATCTGAGAACTTATGATACTTCTATCATTCAACACACAATTCCAATGATTTCTGATGAAAAACCTATACAACAAAAGTTAAGGAAAATTCACCCAAATATTGAAAGTCAAATCAAAGCAGAGTTGAATAAACTTCTGAAAGACAAAATAATTTTCTTAGTCATACATTCTAAATGGGTTTCAAACTTGGTACCTGTAAGGAAAAATAATGGTGATATTAGGATTTGCATAGATTTTAGAAATCTCAATAAGGCATGTCAAAAAGATAATTTCTCATTACCAAAAATGGAACAGATACTTCAATCAGTAGATGGTTCAAAGTTAATGTCCTTTCTTGATGTTATTTTAGGATACAATAAGATACTGGTACATCCAGATGATAGACTAAAAACTACATTCAGCACTAAATGGGGAACATATGCTTATCAGAAAATGCCTTTTGGTTTGATAAATGTTGGAGCTACTTTCCAATGAGCCATGGATATAGCCTTCAAAGGTTTGATCAATAGATCAATTGTTGTTTACTTAGATGACATAACTGTCTTTTCCAAGAAAAGGGCCAATCATCTACATGATTTCAAATAGATCTTTGAACAATGTAAAAGGTATGGGATTTCTCTAAATCCCAAGAAATCATTCTTTGCTCTTAATGAAGGAAAACTCTTAGGGTTTATTGTATCCAAAGATGGCATATGTATTGATCCTGACAAGATAAAATGGATTTCTGATATTCCTTTGCCACATAACAAGAAATCAATGCAATCATTTTTGTGACAGATAAATTTTGTAAAAAGATTTGTTCCTCATTTTTCTCATATAGTCTTTCCTTTGAAAACTATGATTAAGAAAATTTCAGTTTTCAAATGGGTACATAATGAAAAAGAGGCTTTTGAATTGATCAAACAAGCAATCATTAATGGTCCTGCATTGAATACTCCGAATTTTTCTAGTCATTTTATTTTGTATACTTTGGCCACTGAAACATCATATGTTGTTGTCTTAACACAAATCAATGATCAGCAAGTAGAAGCACCTATATCCTTCTCTAGTTCCAATTTGCAGGGTGTTGAACTGAACTATTCTTAAGTAGAAAAAAAAGCTTTTGCTGTGTTTAAATCTATCAAACACTTTAGACCATTTATCCTAAAAACACACACAAAAGTAATCGTCCCATTCTCCGCAGTGAGGCAATTGCTAGTGCAAAGAGAAATAGGAGAAAAGGGAGCTAATTGGGTAACAGCTTTACAAAAGTATGATATTGATATTAAACCAGCGAAAATTGTTAGAGGACAAGGTTTTTGCAGGTTATTAGCAGGAGCTTCAAATATTCCAAAGCATGAAGATTCAGATAATACTCTTCTAGTGAATGAGATAAGTATCATAAATTATGAATCTCAGTATGCTGATCTGATCTTTTACTTAAAAAATGGATATGCTCCCCCTGATTCAATTACAAAAATAAATGTGCTTTAAGATTAAAAGAAAAACACTTCAAAATCATTGATGATGTGTTATTTAGAAGAAATTATGATTCAATTTTATTAAGATGCCTTGAAAAAACTGAAGCACAAAAGGTTTTGTAGGAATTACATGATGGTCTAGCAGGTGGACATTTTGGAGGAGATACTACAGCGCACAAGATAATACATGTTGGATATTATTGGCCCACTTTGTTTAAAGATGACCATGACTATTTAAGGAGATGCAAGATATGCCAAACTGATAGCGGGAGACAAAGGGAACCAACCTTTGCTTTACAACGAATAAACATTGAACAACCATTTGAATAGTGGGGGCTTGATATCATAGGAGAGATTGTTCCACATTCTTCCAAGAAACACAAATATATCCTTGTAGCCACGGACTACTTCACAAAGTGGGTAGAAGCAATTTCATTAAAGGTAGCCAATTCTGATGCAATCATTGAATTCATTGATCAATTCATCATTACCAGGTTTCGTGTACCTAATGCCCTTATTTTCTATAATGCATCTTATTTTTCTGGAAGTAGTATAGTTGAATTTACTCTTAAGAGAGGTTTTAAATTAAAATATTCTGCAAATTACTATCATCAAGGTAATGGTTTGGCAAAGTCAACTAATAAGAATATCATTAAGATTATTTGACCAGTTGAGCTAACTCTTGGGGCTCATCCCTTATTCTATATAATAGAAAATCTTAAACATTAACTGTAATGGAAAAAAAGTAATAATTTTTTTTCCTGTTCACAGTTGGACATTAAACAATTAGCATGGGTAGAGCTACAAGGAATTGCGACCTTTTATAAATGGATTCAATGTAATATGACCGACAAAGGCACAAATTTCTATTTTTTATGTACTAATTTAAATTAACTATTTTTTACATTAACTATTTTTATGCAAGTTAAATCCTTACTATCCACCTAATAATTTAGATAGAGGTGGAATGACCTGTTATAGAGTTTTATGAACCCAACGTTTCAGACTACCAAGTGAGTCCATCATCAGGGGATGCGTCAATAGATTTAAGAAGATACTAATGATGTATTGAGGAGCTAAATTTGACAATATATATATATGGATTATGAAAAGAATAATATAAGAAATTTAGTCGGCAAAAATTTGATTAATCTGTTAATATATTGAAAATTTGAAATTTAAAACATTAGGCATTTGATTAATTAAATTCACTATAATCTATTTGTTAATTAGTTGAGATTTATTTATAATTAGAATTATGAAATCTTTATTACCCTTTTTGATTTAAAATTATAGATTACTTATAATTAATAAATATGATTATGATGTATGTTTTTTTTAAGAATTCTTGATTTTAGATTAATAAATGAATAATTATGAAATTTATGTTGATGTCTTATATTGAATTATTGATAATTAAATGAGAATTTTAGAGGTCCTATTCCAAAATAGAAATGTGTATCAACATAATGAAGATCCACTCTGCCAATTGTAAGTCATGAAAATTGATCTTGTAGAAGAATAGAAAATTGACTTACATAGTCTATTGAAACCCACTAAATATTCACCTGTCATCATAAGGGAAAGCTTTCAACTTCCACATGAATTAGAAGCTACCTTTCACAACCAAAAACTTTTAATCTCAACAAAGATGACCATGGAAAAAACAAACAATCACACAACACAATGTCGAAAAGAATAAGGCTAAGAATCCTACTCACTTAATATAACAAGCCCAAAATGAAAATCTTGGAGAGAACCAAGTTCCTAGTTGTTTCAAAAAATATCCATGACCCCATACAAGTAAAACCTTAGGAGCAATATGGAATAAATAAGACCACAAAACACCTTTCCATAAACACCATACAACTACACTAACAAGAGGAACCCTTCAAACATATAGGGTTATAGGAAAAGTAAGATCAAACACATCATTCCTCTTTCCCTAAATAAATAGATTTCTATTTATGCTTGTGCAATACCTTTTAGTGCTCTACTATTATATTTATTGCTACTTGAAATCTGGAATTTCTCAAGCATTGTAGTTACAATATCTTATTTATTTTTATGTCATATTGTAGAGTTCACCACTAGGAATGACTAGTTCTAAAAGAGGGGATGATGATGTGCCCTCAACTTTTGATTTGTGAATACTACTATGAATATTCTAAAATATTCCAGTATGAGAAAGATGTGTAATTATGTCTATGCTCAACCTCAAGTGGACACATGTACTTTTAAAATAGATATATTCTTGAAATTTAAAAAATATTGACTAGATATATATATATATATATATATATATATATATATATATAGATATATATATATACATATATATATATATATATATATATATATATATATATATATATATATATATATATAGATAGATAGATATACATGTTTTCTCTCATTCTCAACTATAAATAAAATACTTTGATGTCCATATGAAATATCATAATATTATACTAACTTTATAGAGAAATAAAGTAACTAAAATTATATATATATATATATATATATATATATATATATATATATATATTTGAGTAGGAGAAATTCGTATAATTCTTATACTTTCTAAAAATATTTTAGTACATCACTTAACTAAATATTTTTAAAATATTTCAGTACATGACTCAAAAAATGTTTTTAAATATACATGTTGGCTAATTTATTTCAATCTCAACTTCATGCATATGTACATAGAGAGAAATTAAATGAAAAATTATTTTAGTGTTGATCATAATAAAAATTTTCAATGCTTAAAGAGGAGTAATTAAAAATAAAAAGTTTAAGGAGATATATAATCCATTTAATGCTTAATAGTAAATTCATATGTACCATTGAAAAAATATTATTAATAATAAAATTCCTAAATAAAATATTTTGATATGGAGAGTTAATTAATATTGAAGTGTATTTAAAAATATATTAATAACAAAAAAAACATATTAATGTGGACAATATAGACCATAAATAGAACATTTCAAGAAAACTATATATATATATATATATATATATATATATATATATAAAGTAATTGAAAAAGAATATTTTTTTATTGCTAAGACATTTTAACTAGTCTCATTGTGGCCCTTTTCTAAGTATATTATCTAGTTAATTTTGTTTGAGATCAAGCAAAGACGTCTTCGAATTGCAAGTTTAGGTTGTGTAGTGTACACCATCCAAGTTCCCAAGTAAATTTTAAAGGCATAAAATCATTTTATATATATAGATATATATATATATAGATATAGATATATATAAAGTAATTGAAAAAGAATATTTTTTTATTGCTAAGACATTTTAACTAGTCTCATTGTGGCCCTTTTCTAAGTATATTATCTAGTTAATTTTGTTTGAGATCAAGCAAAGACGTCTTCGAATTGCAAGTTTAGGTTATGTAGTATACACCATCCAAGTTCCCAAGTAAATTTTAAAGGCATAAAATCATTTTATACATTCAAAAATGTAATTTAAACAATGAAAAATTACCATTAGAGGAATTTTGAGGTCAAAACACTCATTGGATGTGGAATTCAATTTTGCATCCAAGATGTAAACATGTTGCATATTTTCGATGAAACCTACTACACGAAAAATGTGAAATACATGAAAAAATGTGATTGCAATCACGTTTTTTCATGCATTTCACTTTTTTTGTGTAGTAGGGTCTATCAAAAGTATGCAACATGGGTAATACTTGGATGAAAAATTGAATTTTGTATCCAACAAGTGATCTTGCTCGAAATTTGAGTAAAATCATAGCAAGATAAGTTGAAAATACAAAGAAAATGTAGTTGTTTTATTTTTATTTTTTTATCTTTTTATTCCAAAAAGAGTGAACTATTCCCCATGGTTGACATCATCGTGTTGAATCTTATTGGTTCTTATAAATTGATTTTGTAGTACATTTTTGTTTTGAAGCCCCTTTTTACCTCAAAATTTCTATAATTACGTGATATATATATCATGTCTATTTTTTCATTCTTTAAATTACATTTTTGAATGTATAAAATGATTCAATGTCTTCAAAATTTACTATATACCCTAATGTGGGTGGTGCTGGGTACCAAATTGGCCTATCTTTTCCCGGCATTTCCTCTCCTCTTTTCATCCATTTTTGTACTCATTCGCGTACATTTACTATGCAAAACTATGAGGCAATTCTCCTTCATTGTCTCTTGGGATATTTAATTAATGAAGTAAAGTAATGAGGGTTTTGCCTATGCAAACCACTAAAATGTGTTATGACCGCAGATTATGGAGCGTAGGTGTTGACCTCACGGCATATCGTAGCAATTCTGCGATCCATAGCAGTTGATCATCCACGATGAAATAACATAACTGATTTACAGTTGTTCTCAGCCCATTTTGGATCATTCTTGTTCTTGCTCTCTCGGCACTAGTGTTGTGGTTGAACTGATGTATATCTTTGGGCATATAGTTGCGAGGTTTTGGGGAGAGATGTTATTCCCGTTTTTACTGTATAAAAGATGGGGTTGTTCCTGTATCGGAGCTAGCTAGACCCTGCATTGTATTGTAACAGCATTGTTCAGATTAAAAAAATACAAACCTTTTTGCTAATTTATCTTTCGTTGTGAGTAATGTAGCCCTGATCAGAGAGTTGGGCCCACTCTTCTGATCAAGTGCTACATATTTCCTTGTTATGTGTATATTGTTTATTGTTGTGTTTATTTCTTGATTGTTGTTGCAAATTCTTTAGATAATTGTGAATACCTTTTTAAGTTTTGCAGTTGAGTTTCTATTTCTGTTTCAGCAATGCTTTGATTCGGTAATCATGAACCCTTGGTCGATGACAGATTGTAATCTTGCCCCTCCATATACCTTGCATGTTGCCTTGAAAAGAATATGCTCCTGGATTGATACATTAATGTATGAAAGGGGTGGATAAATTATTCATACTTGGACACCAACATTTTGGTTCTGTTGTCAGGGAGGCTAATGAGGTGCAAGACACGATCTGTATCAACCAAAGGGTAAATCTCTCATCTTGGGGAGAGAACAGGTTTTCTCACTCTGCTCCAGGTCCTGAGCGTAGGTATTTCATTTGTTTTTTGCTTTTATTTCTTTCTTGTTTATTAGGGCCAATCTCTTGCCCTAGGGAGGGAGGAATCCTTTGACACCTTGCTCCAGGCCGTGAGCTTAGATTTTCCTAGCATTTTTTTTTGTTGTTTTAATTTTGAGAAACCCAATCTCTCGCCCTGGGAGGGAGAGGTCCTCTGATGCCCTACTTCAGGTCTTTAAGTGTTAGGTTTTCTCATGTGTGTATTATTTTTTTATTGGTTTCTTGTCTTGAGGAGGGAGGAGTCCTTTTACGCCGTGCTCCAAGCCCTGAACCCTAAGTCCCTGTTTTATTTTTTCTTTTTTCTGTTAACCATTCTCTTTTCAACATGATCTCTCGCCCTGGGGAGGGAGGGGTGTTTTGACGCCATATTCCAGGTCTTGAGTACTATGATTTGGTAGCACATCTTTCATCACACCAACTTGTATGAATAGAGAGCCAAATAAAAGGGGCAGAGGGAGAGCCCCAAAGAAGGGAGGACAGGATTTGGGAAGGAATACTTATATCCAGCTAATCATTGCAAAAGCTGAATCAGAGGAGTCTTCCCGTGCAGCCGTGAGATCGGGTGCGTGAACAAGATCTGAGGAACAATATGTAGATCAACCAGTGCTGTCCTCAACACCCCTTGCTGATTCGATACAACAGGCCCTTCCAGTAGCCGGAGAGACAAGCAACAGTATGCCTGATAAAGGGATCTTGTTGCTTGTAACAGAAGAAGAAGAAGTTGCAAGTAAAGTGTCCGAAGGAATGGTCCATCCTAGTAGGGAAGAAGGAGTTGCAAAGAGGAGATCTGAAGGGTCAAGCCACTGTAATAGGGAGGAAGAGATTGTAGAGAAATTCTTATCACCAAAGGATAGAGTGAGCGATGTTAGGGCAACTCGAACCCCTATCATAAAAGCCCTTCCTGCAGAGCCTAGTGAAATCCCTAGTGAGTATTGGAGGATATTCATGGCACCTACAACCTCTACTATTGACTTCCCAATTGGGGATCTGGGGACTGGCACACCAACAAAGCCCATTCCTTTAACAGCTTTACCTAGTTTCCATGGGCTCACTTCAGAAGACCCCGACATGTTTCTGTTTGAATTTGACATTGTGTGTTGAGGATATGATTATATAACGAATGCTTAGAAATTGAAAATCTTCCTTGCTACACTAAAAGGGACAACCCTGCTGTGGTTTATGGGTCTTGGGGGAAGGACTATTACCACATGGGAAGAGATGAGAACTGCTTTCTTGGGGAAATAGCAGGACTACTATAAATCACGGGATATTAAAGAAGAACTTTTCAAATTTGCACAGAAGGAGGACGAAATATGGAAGACTATGTGGAACACTTTAAATACACATTGCAAAGATCGGGTCACTCTGACCTGGATAAGGATATTTTTAAAATTATCCTTCTCTGGGCCTTCTGAGAAGACTCTTTGGAATTGTTGAATATAGTCAGAAAGGGAGATATATCAAAGGATAATTTTGACACCATCTGTGAGTTGTGTATCCAATGCTCAAGAGGAGTTGCAAGGAATAAACAAGGGATATAATCAACAAAAGTATCTAGTGGAGGTGTTACAAAAGCATAAATTGGGAATCTGTTGGATAATTTGAGCACTGATATCCTAAGTACCTTGTTTGAACAAATAGACATGCTGCGGGCAAAACAGAAACAGCTAGAATTGGAAAGAACTATGGTCGTATTTTGCTCAACATGCAGGAAGAAACACCCACAGAGGGAATGTCCATTAAACTCCGTAGAGGAGTGTGCAATCTGTGAATTGAATCATATGACAAGTTCATGCCCATCCTTGCCAAGGCTAAAAGTTGTTTTTCAAGGGACAGGCGAAGAGATGGAGCAGTTTTACTTTATGGGACCTAAAATCCATGCCAACCTTGGCCATCAATGGGAAATCAAGGTATGTTTCCAGATCCATCTCAATATTTTAGCAATTTTAATATGGGTCCCTAGTCCATGCCTTATCCGCCCATTTGGCCCTAATACTAGTTTCTACCTGGGCAGCAGTGGGCTCCTAAAGCTAGTTTGAGTTCCTTGTGGGCTCCAAACTAGCAGGGACCTCCTCCTCCTGGTCAGTTTCCCCAGTCAATGCCACAATAGCAACTTCAGCTACCCTCTAATGTGCCTCCTGGTAATCAGCCTGTTCATCCCCAACTTCCCATCCAACCCAATCTGAATCCTAACAATAAAGGGGCTCAACAAGCTGACACCCTCAACCTACCTTCATACAGCATCTCTACTGTAGAATTCTATGAGATGAATTTACAATCTGGGTGGACAATAGATGCTCAACCCTCACCAGTTATTATTGAACAAATTGACAGTGAGGAAAAAGAAACAGAAATGGTTGAAGAGGAATCAAACCGAATCAACAAAAATCATACACCTCCTCAACCGCCAGGGACTCAAAAACACCAAGCTGAACCGCCCTATCCAGAAAGGTTGGCCTTGAGTAAACCAACCCCTCAAGCTGAGTTTGATCTATTAGGGGAGTTGCGAAATTTAGTTGTCAATATTCCTTTGTTCCATGCTATGAGAGATGTACCTATATATGCAAAAACTCTTAGGGAATATTGTGCTAAGAAGCCTAAAAAGAAATCAAGAGACCCGCTCACCATTCACATAATGGGAAAGTTATCAGATCTCATGATGGGAAGGTCCATGCCTGTAAAGTATGGGGATCCTGGGAACCCAATTTTAACTGTGAAAATCAATGGGGTAGAAATTTCAAATGTACTGGTAGATTTGGGTGCTGCCATAAATCTCATCACTGCTAAAAATATGCATGCATTAGGTCTTCATAACTTGAAACACACACCTACAGTGTTAGAGCTGGCAGATCGATCTACAGTGAAACTGGTAGGAAAGTTAGAAGACATCACAATTTCGGTTGATTCATGGCACTACCATGTGGACTTCCTAGTACTCCAAACGCAATCTCCATTTGGAGGACATCCCCTGATTCTGGGAAGACCGTGGCTGGCAACAACAGACTCTTGTATTGGGTGGTGGTCTGGACATATGATTATTTCAAATGGACAAAATACTAAGAATATAGTGTTATATCCTCCCGCAGAACCTAACCCATCAGTAAAATGAGTAGGCCGCAAGAAATCTTTATACAAGAAAGAGTTTGAATTAGAAAATGAGGAGTTAAGACCAGTTCTTACTATTGGACAGGCCTTCCAGTTCAAAACTGAAATGGAAGATGACGAAAGTCAAAAGGTTGAAACGGCAGTTGACCCGGTATTGCCTTCAGAAGATTCATCTTTGAATGACTCCATCATTGAAGAGAAGAAAGATGACACCATCCAGATTCTTTTCATCAACACAGACTCCGACGAGCAAGGGGGCACCCCTCCCATTCCTTTATCGCAGGAAGGAAGTTCGTCAGAGCGATATCCGGCCGTCTATTCGGTCCCACCACCAAGCAACCTGGTTATGTCCTTTGACTGGAACCAACTAGGCAGACCCCGGTTGCCAGCAAGCATACCATTTCGAATTATAGTCCAAATATATAGAATGGTAATGGCTGGCACTATCATTGATGAGGGGGCATCTATGAGTATCCTTTCCTCTATTGCTTGGAAAGCGCTTGGTTCGCCAGCGCTTTTACCTGAGATGAGAAATCTATCAGGTTTTGATAAAGGAACCAGTCGACCTTTAGGGATCCTCCCCAATGTGCCCATTACATTGAAAGGGAAGACCGTTCAAATGAACGTGATGGTCGTTCAAGGACCCTTGGATTATAACCTACTCCTTGGACGAGACTATATATATTGCATGGGAGCCATTGTCTCCTCACGCTTTAGAGTAATGTGTTTTCCACATGAAGGAAGAGTGGTCAAGCTCGTAGACCAACTTTCATTTCTAGGATCACGCATCGCAAATAGTCAAATACCAACCCTAAATGGTCTGTTCACATGAGAAATGCCTCCACCCCCAGTTCTTCTTCCCGATGAGTGCGAGTGATTCAGAAAGATGTAACTGGAACCCAGGGGGCATGCATCCTAGTCTGCTTTGGGCAGAGAAAACCTTGGGTATAAGGTAGGTTTCCGCGGGAGAATATGACTAGTCCGTACCCCGTCCAAAATTGGAAGAGGGGTTGTTCTAGAACAAGATTCTTTTGTCAAAGTTATGTGTTTGACGGAACAAGGTCACTCACCTTTGTCTATTTCGGTAGACATCGCCGAAGATGTGTTCAGTTAAAAAGATTAACAGAACAATCTTTGGGTAATGAAAGAGGTGGCTTTTCCTGATAAAAAAAATGTTCTATTTGCAGAGAGGTAACCTTGAAATCGTACTTTATACCTGGGGGCATGCAAACCTTTTGGAGTGCAAGCAAAGAGGGGTTATTTATCTGTTTTTTTTGGACTAGTCGTTTCCTAACTTGCATAAAGAAAGGATATGGAGCATAGCTTTGTGAGGTGAAGCTCCATAAAAAATAGAATCTCAAGGAGACATTTCTTACCTTATGACTGGTATAATCGATCAGTTTTTAGCGAAATAGTTCATGCTCGTTAAAAAATAAACATATGGTCGAGTAGTTTTAGCACACAGTTCATTCTCGTTAAAAAATAAACGCAAGATCCGAGCAGTTTTTAGCGAAATCGTTCATGCTCGTTAAAAAATAAACATAAGGTTGAGCAGTGTTTTGGCGCATTCAAGCTCGTTAAAAAATGAACCTATCTCGGTAAATAACCATTGTAAATGTAACCTTATCATCCATAAAAGCCTTGGTCGTGTTTGCACCGTCACCTCCACTTTTCATTTGGCCGATCGTTCGCCTCCATATGATTGTTTACCCATTTTGAGGAACAGCTGCGAAGAGTGATTTCACTAAGCCATCCTTGTGACACTTCCGTGATTGGAATATTCCAAGCCGTACCTGGAATCTGCTACTGCCCTCTTCATCACTCGTTCCTCAAAAGACGAGTCTTCTTTAATCTCTTTTCAACTGACTCGTAAAATATGAAAAGATTGCCGAGTTTTGGCCTACCAGCTCGTTAAACGACCGGAAGAGCTATCCCTCCTCTAGATTTTAATCTTTTTGGACCTGAGGGATTATTGCACAAAAAGATCGAGCGCTTGTTTAGTTCGGCTCGTTAAAACTATCGAAAATTCATCCCTTCTGTATCGTTTTATACTTTTTCGGACTTAAGGGATTAGATGACGAAAAAGGACTTTTGGAGTTAACTTTATGTACCTTTTCAGACTCTCTAAAAATGAAAAGGACCGAGTTATCCTTGTCGTTAGACTCTTTAAATGCATTAAATAGCGACAAACTTGTCTTTAGACGAGAACGAGTTTCCCTATCGCTAGGCTCGTTAAAACATAGCGATGGGCTTGCCCGAAGGGCAGGTTATAGAACAAGCATATGTTATCCTCCTCAAGCTTGACAAAAATAAAGAGGTACTGGTCAGCAATGACTGGGGAAAAATTGGGAGAAACAAGAAAACTTTGATGGTAGCAAGTCGCTCTTGAACATGACACTTTTCCTCCGTACATCGGGTTGGGTTGTTTCATTCACCGGTCTCATCACCATGGTCTCGCCAATCCATCCATTTGGGGTAATGCTACCGATCCATCGCATCAGTGTCGCCATATGTTCAAGAGAAGTCATTCAGAAGAGTCAACCGGGTCCCATCCACTGCCATACATTATCCTTCATCCTTTCATGACCGCCACCCTGAATCATATGTCACAGATCGTTTTCACCTCATCAAAATCATTAGCTCCGTTCCGTTTCATTGATGTGGGATTCATTAAGGCCCTCCTTTGATGGATCGCTTCTTGTCGACATCAGCTCATTATCCAAGAAGTTGATCTAGGGACAACCCCTTCAGTACTTTGAAGCTTGCATGCCTCAATGGCAAGTTTCTCACTTTCGGCGACAGGTATACATCAATGACCTTCGACCGAAAGATTTTGCGTGGTGTTCGACGCCAAGTCCTTTATTCACACCACGTGAATTGTACTGCAGTACCTTGAGGGTCATCATCCTTATCGGTGATTCCTCTCGCGCTTGTTAACAGTTTACATCATTGACTGGTAATCAAGCGATGTCTTTCCATGTTCGACTTCAGGAAATTCTCACATGGATCGACTTGTACATCGAGTGAAGATCGGATGAGATTGAAGACCCCGGATCTAGTTTCATCCATCCAGGCTGCAATATATATTCAGGAAATAAAGACATGGACATGTACAGCATTGCAGAAGATAATCATCCTACAAAAAAGGATGATGATTTCATCAAAATCATCAGTCTACCATCAGACGATTGTCTATTCTATGTACAGAAAAATGTATTTATAAAGCTGAGCATGGGAATGCCCGACTCAGCTAGATCATGAAAGCAGTATGAAAAATAATGTATTGTATTGTATTGTATTACAGGTCTCCTCCCGGCAATGAAAAACTTCGGATCCCCCTGATAAAGCATTTCGGCCGATAAACAGCCTCATACTTTAGGGGGCAACTGTTATAGACATTTTTGTGCGAGCATGAAATGTCCATAATCTAAGGGATCCAAAGTCCCTAAACATGTTGTTCCTACCCCTAGAGGAACAAGGTTAACAAACTACAGCAATTCACAGAAGTTCTCCACCAAAAAACACTCAAAACAAGTCAAATCAGGATCATGTCAAGTGCTCCACTGACCATCTGTGCTGAATGTCAACTGCTACACTGGCTACCTGCATTGAATGTCAAATGGAACACTAGCTACCTGCGCTGAGCGAGATTGGACATGTGGCAGGCTCATTCCTCAAGGTGTCAGAACCCAGGAAGCTTCCAAAATGACACTTGCCTCAGGGAATTCGACTGGTGATGAGTAAGAGGTTCCAAATCTCCAAGTGGAAGCAAGAACCTCCAAGTGGAATCAAGAACTGACAGAGGGAGAGGACACTAGTCAGATCTCAAGCTGACTCATCCTCTCTCCAAAAATCTATATATGGATCTCTCCTCAATGAGATCTAGAGGCTGGAATGTTGTGATTGCAAAGAATTGCTACTAGTTTGAGATCTGAATCATTGGGTGCTTAATGCTTTGAAAGGGGGTGAAGATAGGAATTTCATTTGCTAGGAAGAGGCTCTGGATTGGAACCCTTTGGGTTGTATCTCTTCTCAAACCCTTGTTATTCATCAATAAAGCTATCTTGTTTTCTCCTATATGCTGATGTTTTCTTGATGTATGATTGCATTAGTGTATTTTATTTATCTAATTCTGAATCATTTGTGAATATGAATATCTATCTTTGAGTTGTGTTCTTCTCTTGTCGCAAGTAGCTGTTCTCTTGTGATCTCGCAGGTATCAAGTAGCTGTTCTCTTGAAGCTGGGCAAGCGAGGAGGCAAGTAGCTGTGAACACCCAAAGAGAAGAGGATCTAGATCGAGGGACAAATGCAAGACATCGGTAAGTCCATTGATCTCTCCTCTCTTTCAATTCATAAAGGAAGAAATACTTAGATAGCTGTCTCTATTTGTTGCTAAGGCACTATCACACCTTAGGTGGATAGGATCGTCCTGCATAGGCATTTTTCCCCACAACAAATTGGCGACTCCGCTGGGGAGATTTGTTTTAGTCATTTTATTTGTGTCTCCATCATTTGTTTGTTTCATAGACTCAACAGCAACAATCGAACTGCATCTGTTTCTCAGATTGCAAAGTAGATAGTGCTGCCTTGATCCAGCCTTTGGATGTGTCTATGATCTGAACAATAGACTCACAAATGATTTGATGATCCTTGTGATAGATCTTAGTACCCCCCTCAAAGCATCCCTTTGATATTACCTTGCTTGTGTTTCTGATTTGGCCTGAAACAGTTGATTTTTGAGTAAACTGTGACCCAGAACCTGAGGGAAACGAGAGTTTCTCCTTTCAGCGCAGACCCAGTGAAGGCAGTCTGCATTTCAACGCAGTTCCCGAAGGGGCTACCTGCGCTGAATGTCAAACTGACTGTGTTGAGGTTGCGCTGAACCAGTTTGGCCTTGTGCTACTGGGGTTCTCTGCTCTCTGTTGCCCTGTTTTGATCTCTGTTTTTTGCAGCCTTTAACCAGCATAGGTACTGATCTGAAAACTCCTTTTCTCTGCTTGCATTCCGCCTCATTTTTGTACAAAAATATTATGAATGTTTTTATGTGTTTGTGACTTCGTTCATAGTTTTCCTTTACAAGAGTGAAGTAATCATCCTGTAGCCCTTGATTCAGATCTGATTGTGATCTTAGGAGAGAGTTCATTGGCTGTTTGCAGATTGATTATACATTTGCTTTTGTTTATGGTTTGAGTTTGTCTCTTTTAAATTGTCAAAACAAGTATTCATTTCAGAAATCGTTAAGTGTTGTAATCTCTTCTACCCTCTCTGATTTCGAAAAAGTGAACTTGTTTGTATTTGTCATTTAAAAGCAAATTCAAAGTTGTACAAAAAGCTTTCTTTGTAGGCATCAATACTAAGAAAGCGGAAAACAAACACCTGCATTGTGCATATTGCATTTTGATAGTTTGCATGTTCGATTTAGGAAAAGTGCATTAGAGTGTGCTGATTGCTCATTGTGAAAAGATGATGTCTTTCTTTTCCCTTTGTAGTTAGGATTTTCATCTGTTGAAAAGATTATAAAGCTTGCTTATCATCTTTAGACTGCATTTAGGAAGTTGTACCATACATCTCGTGGTGATCCATAAAGGCAAACTGTTAAACAAGATCAACCTAAAATAAATTGAATGAACTTAACAACGCTTTGTAACATAACGCACAACATAGAGGTCTAGGCTAGAGACGTGTTCCGGCGTCGTAAAACCTAGTATCTTACCGTTGAGTGGTTGGGTGATTCCTCCACGGTGAAGCGATAAGTATCAGTATGGATTTGTGCTCCCACGTACCGTCGCGTATATATTGGGAGACCCCTATAGGAATAAAGCCTTTATCCATAGGAAGCCGTGTCGGCCGCCCTACGATTCGCAATGCAGTGAACACAGCATTCACGAAGATCGACCGCCCGTACCCTAAAAAGTATTCTGCGGTTTTGCGAAAAGTTTGGCACACCCTCTACCTAGAACTCCAGAGCAGTTCCTTTTGGCTTTTTCAGACTCTATAACGGAAAAATTCCATCCGAGCATTTGTCACTTCGGGCTCGTTAAAACATCGAAGGAGACTAGAGTCATCTTTAGCTTTTTCTCGACTCTTTAAAACTGAAAAAGCAAGTTGTGTCTAAAGCGTCGTTAATAAATATATTTTAAATGGAACAAAATCACCTCCTATTCCTGCGTTGATCTTTCGGTTGAAAAATGGAGCACACCAACCAAGGAGTTCCCCTTGGTGGAAACCCTAGTCCCTTCTCCTCTTGGGGAGATGTTGGTGTGCCCCACATGGCCACATTGTCGCTTCCAGGACTGATAATTGGCCTACCTGTCTAGCTTTTTTCAACCAATGTAGTTCAGAACACCACAATTCCTGAACAGTCGAATCGACAGCTAGATGAGTCTAGAGTTAACCTCCAGCCTTCTACCTCTTCTAACTCTTCCTCTTCCCCTTCCTCTTCGCTTGAAGGAACTAGTAAAGATAAAAACCAAGTTCCTAAGGAGAAGAAGGAGAAGAAGAAGAAAGAGAAGAAGAAGAAGGAGCCAAAGGCGACTGGGGGCAAACATGAATCATCTAGAAAAAATCCACACACAGCACTGACCGGGCCTAAATCGCCATGTGTCATATGCAAAGGAGACCACTTCCATCGAGATTGTCCCTGTATTCCCTGGATACTAAGGGACTGGTCCCCCAGATTGCACAATCCGGTAGCATCAACCTCTGATAGCCATGTTGAATGTCTACCGTCAACTAGCGAGAGTGAAGGACAAAGAGGGAGAGCAAGATCTCCCTGCAGACTGTGTGAAGGCGATCACGCCATCCACCGTTGTCCCTTTCTAGATGAGGCGAAGAGAGTTTTGGAAGACCGTCTGGTTTCACCATTACGACTTCCTCCTGGATACAAAAAACTCGTGCCAAATCCCTCGTTAGTTGAAAATCCAGCTGGCCCGCTCAAGTGGTCAGCTGAAGTGCCGGTCATTGAAAATGAACCTACTGAATCCGTACCTGACGAAAGTCAAAAGGTTGAAATGGCAGTTGACCCGGTATTGCCTTCAGAAGATTCATCTTCGAATGACTCCATCACTGAAGAGAAGAAGGATGACACCATCCAGATTCTTTTCATCAACACAGACTCCGATGAGCAAGGGGGCACCCCTCCCATTCCTTTATCGCAGGAAGGAAGTTCGTCAGAGCGATATCCGGCCGTCTATTCGGTCCCACCACCAAGCAACCTGGTTGTGTCCTTTGACTGGAACCAACTAGGCAGACCCCGGTTGCCAGCAAGCATACCATTTCGAATTATAGTCCAAATATATAGAATGGTAATGGCTGGCACTATCATTGATGAGGGGGCATCTGTGAGTATCCTTTCCTCTATTGCTTGGAAAGTGCTTGGTTCGCCAACGCTTTTACCTGAGATGAGAAATCTATCAGGTTTTGATAAAGGAACCAGTCCACCTTTAGGGATCCTCCCCAATGTTCCCATTACATTCAAAGGGAAGACCGTTCAAATGAACGTGATGGTCATTCAAGGACCCTTGGATTATAACCTACTCCTTGGACGAGACTATATATATTGCATGGGAGCCATTGTCTCCTCACTCTTTAGAGTAATGTGTTTTCCACATGAAGGAAGAGTGGTCAAGCTCGTAGACCAACTTTCATTTCCAGGATCACGCATCACAAATAGTCAAATAACAACCCTAAATGGTCTGTTCACATGAGAAATGCCTCCACCCCCAGTGCTTCTTCCTGATGAGTGCGAGTGATTCAGAAAGATGTAACTGGAACCCAGGGGGCATGCATCCTGGTCTGCTTTGGGCAGAGAAAACCTTGGGTATAAGGTAGGTTTCCGCGGGAGAATATGACTAGTCCGTACCCCATCCAAAATTGGAAGAGGGGTTGTTCTAGAACAAGATTCTTTTGTCAAAGTTATGTGTTTGACGAAACAAGGTCACTCACCTTTGTCTATTTCGGTAGACATCGCCGAAGATGTGTTCAGTTAAAAAGATTAACAGAACAATCTTTGGGTAACCTGAAAGAGGTGGCTTTTCCTGATAAAACAAATGTTCTATTTGCAGAGAGGTAACCTTGAAATCGTACTTTATACCTGGGGGCATGCAAACCTTTTGGAGTGCAAGCAAAGAGCGGTTATTTATCTGTTTTTTTTGGATTAGTCATTTCCTAACTTGCATAAAGAAAGGATATGGAGCATAGCTTTGTGAGGTGAAGCTCCATAAAAAATAGAATCTCAAGGAGACATTTCTTACCTTATGACTGGTATAATCGAGCAGTTTTTAGCAAAATAGTTCATGCTCGTTAAAAAATAAACATATGGTCGAGCAGTTTTAGCACACAGTTCATGCTCGTTAAAAAATAAACGCAAGATCCAAGCAGTTTTTAGCGAAATCGTTCATGCTCGTTAAAAAATAAACATAAGGTTGAGCAGTGTTTTGGCGCATTCAAGATCGTTAAAAAATGAACCTATCTCGGTAAATAACCATTGTAAATGTAACCTTATCAGCCATAAAAGCCTTGGTCGTGTTTGCACCGTCACCTCCACTTTTCATTTGGCCGATCGTTCGCCTCCATATGATTGTTTACCCATTTTGAGGAATAGCTGCGAAGAGTGATTTCACTAAGCCATCCTTGTGACACTGCCGTGATTGGAATATTCCAAGCCGTACCTGGAATCTTCTGCTGCCCTGTTCATCACTCGTTCCTCAAAAGACGAGTCTTCTTTAAGCTATTTTCAACTGACTCGTAAAATATGAAAACATTGCCGAGTTTTGGCCTACCAGCTCGTTAAACGACCGGAAGAGCTATCCCTCCTCTAGATTTTAATCTTTTTGGACTTGAGGGATTATTGCACAAAAAGATCGAGCGCTTGTTTAGTTCGGCTCGTTAAAACTATCGAAAATTCATCCCTTCTGTATCGTTTTATACTTTTTCGGACTTAAGGGATTAGATGACGAAAAAGGACTTTTGGAGTTAACTTTATGTACCTTTTCAGACTCTCTAAAAATGAAAAGGATCGAGTTATCCTTGTCGTTAGACTCGTTAAATGCATTAAATAGCGACAAACTTGTCTTTAGACGAGAATGAGTTTCCCTATCGCTAGGCTCATTAAAACATAGCGATGGGCTTGCCCGAAGGGCAGGTTATAGAACAAGCATATGTTATCCTCCTCAAGCTTGACAAAAATAAAGAGGTACTGGTCAGCAATGACTGGGGAAAAATTGGGAGAAACAAGAAAACTTTGATGGTAGCAAGTCGCTCTTGAACATGACACTTTTCCTCCGTACATCGGGTTGGGTTGTTTCATTCACCGGTCTCATCACCATGGTCTTGCCAAACCATCCATTTGGGGTAATGCTACCGATCCATCGCATCAGTGTCGCCATATGTTCAAGAGAAGTCATTCAGAAGAGTCAACCGGGTCCCATCCACTGCCATACATTATCCTTCATCCTTTCATGACCGCCACCCTGAATCATATGTCACAGATCGTTTTCACCTCATCAAAATCATTAGCTCCGTTCCGTGTCATTGATGTGGGATTCATTAAGGCCCTCCTTTGACGGATCGCTTCTTGTCGACATCAGCTCATTATCCAAGAAGTTGATCTAGGGACAACCCCTTCAGTACTTTGAAGCTTGCATGCCTTAATGGCAAGTTTCTCACTTCCGGCGACAGGTATACATCAATGACCTTCGACCGAAAGATTTTGTGTGGTGTTCGACGCCAAGTCCTTTATTCACACCACGTGAATTGTACTGCAGTACCTTGAGGGTCAGCATCCTTATCGGTGATTCCTCTCGCGCTTGTTAACAGTTTACATCATTGACTGGTAATCAAGCGACGTCTTTCCATGTTCGACTTCAGGAAATTCTCACATGGATCGACTTGTACATCGAGTGAAGATCGGACGAGATTGAAGACCCGAGATCTAGTTTCATCCTTCCGGGCTGCAATATATATTCAGGAAATAAAGACATGGACATGTACAGCATTGCAGCAGATAATCATCCTACAAAAAAGGATGATGATTTCATCAAAATCATCAGTCTACCATCAGACGATTGTCTGTTCTATGTATAGAAAAATGTATTTATAAAGCTGAGCATGGGAATGCCCGACTCAGCTAGATCATGAAAGCAATATGAAAAATAATGTATTGTATTGTATTGTATTACAGGTCTCCTCCCAGCAATGAATGAACTTCAGATCCCCCTGATAAAGCATTTCGCCCGATAAACAGCCTCATACTTTAGGGGGCAACTGTTATAGACATTTTTGTGCCTTACAACATTGAGCATGAAATGTCCATAATCTAAGGGATCCAAAGTCCCTAAACATGTTGTTCCTACCCCTAGAGGAACAAGGCTAACAAACTACAGCAATTCACAGAAGTTCTCCACAAAAAAACACTCAAAACAAGTCAAATCAGGATCATGTCAAGTGCTCCATTGACCATCTGCACTGAATGTCAACTGCTACACTGGCTACCTGCGTTGAATGTCAAATGGAACACTAGCTACCTGTGCTAAGCGAGATTGGACATGTGGCAGGCTCATTCCTCAAGGTGTCAGAACCCAGGAAGCTTCCAAAATGACACTTGCCTCAGGGAATTCGACTGGTGATGAGTAAGAGGTTCCAAATCTCCAAGTGGAAGCAAGAACCTCCAAGTGGAATCAAGAACTGACAGAGGGAGAGGACACTAGTCAGATCTCAAGCTGACTCATCCTCTCTCCAAAAATCTATATATGGATCTCTCCTCCATGAGATCTAGAGGCTGGAATGTTGTGATTGCAAAGAATTGCTGCTAGTTTGAGATCTGAATCATTGGGTGCTTAATGCTTTGAAAGGGGGTGAAGATAGGAATTTCATTTGCTGGGAAGAGGCGCTGGATTGGAGCCCTTTGGGTTGTATCTCTTCTCAAACCCTTGTTATTCATCAATAAAGCTATCTTGTTTTCTCCTATATGCTGATGTTTTCTTGATGTATGATTGCATTAGTGTATTTGATTTATCTAATCCTGAATCATTTGTGAATATGAATATCTATCTTTGAGTTGTGTTCTTCTCTTGTCGCAAGTAGTTGTTCTCTTGTGATCTCGCAGGTATCAAGTAGCTATTCTCTTGAAGCTGGGCAAGCGAGGAGGCAAGTAGCTGTGAACACCCAAAGAGAAGAGGATCTAGATCGAGGGACAAACGCAAGACATCGGTAAGTCCATTGATCTCTCCTCTCTTTCAATTCATAAAGGAAGAAATACTTAGATAGCTATCTCTGTTTGTTGCTAAGGCACTGTCACACCTTAGGTGGATAGGATCGTCCTGCATAGGCATTTTTCCCCACAACAGTCCAGCTGTTAGTCATGCCTGCAATCGGCCGACTTAAAATTCCATCGGAAACATTCAAGGATTCTACAGAGGAAGAGATAGCAGCTATTAGATCCGATATAGAAGAGGAACCGGAAGCGATGGAGGAAGGAACTGGAGCAGAGGATGAATACATAGATCAAGAAGAACCGGAGGAAATGGAGATGGAACCCGAGGGGTTGGAACAGAGCCAGGAGCATGAACCAGAGAGGATAGTCGAGGTTGTTTGACAAGAACCACACTCGACTGCAGAACCGATGGAAGAAGAAGTGTTGCAGCAAGGGGCCAATAAAGAAAGGGTCACGACCATGGAGCAAGTGGAGCAATTCAACAGCACTGTAATAAGCGAAGAGGGACCACATCAGGCTAAGGTGGAGAAATTCGTTAATATTGCAACCTAGGCTATCCTACAAGAACCACCCTCAACTGAAGAACCAATGGAGGAAGATGAACCAAGACAAGAGGGGCCTAAAGCTGGAAGAACCGTGGGGCCGACAGAAGGAGAGGCTATGGGAAAAATGGATGGAATTGACGTGAGGATGCAAGAATCCATTTTTATCAATAATGTGCTAGGAGAAATAATGCCAACATCATCTGTTCAAAGACTACTGGATACGGAAGGTGGTGTTACATAAGAACCACCATCAACCTATCTGACCGAGGATATTGCAGAAGAATTAAATAGTGAGACTGACGCTACTCCACAAGAACCAGCATCAACCTCAAAACAGGGGACTACACAGGCAGAGGTTTCAAACCAGAGCAGAGACGCTGCAGATAGAGGGAAAGAGCCTGGATCCACAAATGGGGCTGAGACAAATCAAGATGGGGTCGAGACAGATCAAGTAGGAAAATTCTTTCAATTTTCCTCTTACTTCTCCATTCCAAAGGGGCAAGGGAATCTCGCTCTTCCTAAAATGCGGAGGAGGATGTGGCCATTCCACCAATTTTGAAGTTTGTTGGGTCGAATAAGGAACCAGTTGCCATAGGTTTGCTAGCCACAGACCTCCACAGAGACCTTTCCCAGGAACCAGGAATAAAGGAAGAGGCAGATGTTTTTGAAACCAGGGAACCCGGAGGGGAAATTTTGGCTGAACTACCGATGGACACCCATCAAGTGAGCTCACCACTTGTCGAGATAGCTTCACAACAGGATGAGGCAGGAGTCAGTAAGGAAGCGACTGCTCTCCAGGAAGAGAGGCCAAGCAAAACAGTCCCATCAATTAACCCTATGGATACTCCCTTGAGTAATCCACCACCTGTTGAACCGACTGCAGTACCAGATGAGGTGGTGGTCAAACAAGAATGGGTAGAATTGTGTGAAAAACGAAGGTTGCCTATGAAGAAGAAATATTAGCTGCAATTCAAAGAAACAATGCAGCTCAAAATAGAGATCAAGAAGCTGAGAAAGCAGATGAACCGGATGAAGAAATATAAGCGTCAAGCTAAGAGGACCAAAGCCACAATGGTCGAAGCAGGGACACAGGTAGATGGAGTGGAAACAACCTCGGTTGCCACTCAGATAAACCCTATAGAATATTTTTTTGAAGGTTGTGAGTTTTCTTTGACAGTTGAATTACAAACTTGGAAATCTATTGCGGTGCGATATCATAATGAAGTAAAGAGAACCCAAGAACGAGCATCCACGGATATATTTGAATATGTGGAGTGCATTGATATAATACGATTGAGGTATGCCAAGCAACAACTCAAGGTGGAGCAGCTGGAAAGGCAAGTGGCAAAGTTGAAAACTGACAAGGAGCAGATGCTCCATTTAGCACAAGAGGTGATGGCATGTCGCCATCCCGCTTCCAATTATTCTTTATTTTTGCATGAGAATTTTCTTTTATTTTGTTTGGAAAGCATCCAAAAATAAATTAGTCATGATATTGAGGATGGTGTACAGTTACTTCGGATAATGAGAGCCCATGATGTGCCAACTCAGCATTTGATGTGTGAGCTTTACATGCACGGGTATCTCCTATGTGTTGAGAGAGAATTTAATCCGGTTCCATATGTGGGGGACATTCATTTAAGGGACCTCACCTCTTACACTTTCAATCAGATAAGTTGGCAGAAGGCTTCTGACACATTCGAGTCAAATCAGGCCACGAAGCCTTTTATGGTAAGAGGAGAACCCGAGAGATTAGTGACTATGTATAATAAGCACACTACATTTTTAGAAATTATGGGAAATAAGGAATGGATGCTAAGGACACAAAAGTGGTGCATCGATCTCTGTGTCAAAAAATTGGTCATGTTTCAAGTTGAGGCCCTGGATAGTTGTCAGAAAAGGTGGATGATGTCACCCACATCTGTCCGGAACAGAGAACCATTTGGAGCACCAAATTTTGCATGAGCACTCAGCAGGGTGCCAAGATATGTGGCATGCATCCAAACATGTGGGGTCTGGTGGATGGGAATTCGATTTCAGTACCCTGTCCTATGGTTGCCAGCAGAGCACTACACCCCATCCTATAATGTACCAAATGATTGGTGGAAGGAAGTTCTTCTTTCAAAGGGGTTTAAGGTCCCAAGAATAGAGATGGCCGAGGAATACGATCTCACCCGGCTTCATGAAGCACACAGCTCATCCAACCCAGACCTGCGGAGACGACGATCTGCATGAGGGCGTGCAGAAGGCTAGTTGGGGGGAGATGTTGGGTACCAAATTGGCCCATCTTTTCCCGACATTTCCAATCCTCTTTTCATCCCTTTTTGTATTCATTCGCATACATTTACTATGCAAAACTATGAGGTAATTCCCCTTCATCGTCTCTTGGGATATTTAATTAATGAAGTAAATTCATGAGCATTTTGCCTATGTGAACCACTAAAATGTGTTATGACCGCAAATTATGGAGTGCAGGTGTTAACCTCATGTCATATCGCAGCAATTCCGTGATCCATAGCAGCTAATCGACCACGATGAAACAGCATAATTGATTTGCAGCTGTTCTCAGCCCGTTTTGGATCATTCCTATTATTGCTCTCTCAGCACTAGTACTGTGGTTGAACTTATGTATATCCTTGGGGAGAGATGTTATTCCCCTTTGTACTGTATAAAAGATGGGGTTGTTCCTATATCGGAGCTAGCCAGACCCTGCATTGTATTGTAACAACATTGTTCAGATTAATAAAATACAAACCTTTTTGTTGATCTATCTTTCACTATGAGTAACACAACCCTGATCAAAGAGCTGGGCCCACTCTTCTGATCAGGTGCTATGTATTTCCTTGTTATGTGTGTATTGTTTATTATTGTGTTTATTTCTTGATTGTTGTCGCAGATTCTTTAGATAACTGTGAATACCTTTTTAAGTTCTGCAGTTGAGTTTCTATTTCTGTTTCAGCAATGCTTTGATTTGGTAATCACGAACCCTTGGTCGATGACAGATTGTAACCTTGCCCCTGCATATACCTTGTGTGTTTCCTTGAAAAGAATACGCACCCGGATTGATACATTAATGTAGGAAAGGGGTGGATAAATTGTTCATACCTGGACACCAATAGGTGGGAGAGCAAGAGGCACAATGCTTAACTCTAGATGGGTGAAATGAATTTATATGACACTCACCTGTAGGTGAAGAAGAGGCAACTCCAAATGGCACCGTAAGAAATGAAGCATTGTGAAAGTGAAGAGTCTCTGTTGGGTAATTTAATTGATTGTTAAATTACTTGTCATTATTCGTCAAACATCGGGTTCTATGAACTTGTGAAGCATACTTGCACTATATATGATAGGGATCAACTTTCAACTTTTAAAAAAATAGTTAATCTGTTTCAAATGATGACAAGAAAATGAAACGTATTTATGAAGATCACAAAGATGAGTATGCACATGTTCTTTCCCAAAAGCTAGAGAATTAAATAAATTCAGAACAAACTAAGATAATGTTCAAGATTTATTCTATGAGACAAAAAAAAAATGAAATCTTTTTATTCTATGGAACTTTGAAAGACAAAACTATTCTAAGATTCTTGAAAAGGAAATCTACACTGAAGAAGCCTATTTTTAACAAATCTTGAAGAAAATTTATGCTTAATCTATTCTAAGAATTCTTGAAATAAATTTAATCTGAGTTTTAAAACAAAATCAAAATTTGTTTACTTGTGAAGGCAAAGTTATTCTATAGACTTGAAATTACTCTAAAGAGAATTGTTAAAATAGAAATGAACATAGCATAAGATTATTGATGTGCGTATTCAAAATCAGAGCTGAGACCAAGCATAAAATAAATGTTTTTGGCTTCTTTTTTTATTGTTAAGCGCTCAACCTATGATGGATCAAAGAAAAATAAACAGATTTCATATTCAAAATAAAATATCATATCATCTAAATGGAATCACATTCGATCAGCAATGTAAAGCATAAAGAAATTAATTCAAAATGAAATGTATCTAACTATTCTCACACATCTTCAAGCGGGCTCATGATGAGTGTGATTTATTGGAAACTCAGATCACATGAAGAAGATCACCAATAAAAATTATAGGAATTCCATAATAGATATTTGTATTAACTAGAGTGTGCAAAGAAAGTTTTCTTCACAATAATAATTCTCTGCAATAACATAAAAATATGAATTGTGTTTTGCTTCCAAATGAAGTGTTTATATAGATTTTAAATTGTAACCACATTGAGAATATTATGGCTAAGAATCATAACTGAAATGACACCTTATTTCCATGAATTCGCTAAAGCCTAACTCATTCCAACTTCATTTTGCTTGACTCAACATTGATTGACACATTGGCACATTGTTTGTTAATGAAATTTGGAAAATAGGGCTCCAAAGAACCCAAAAAATATCTCAAATGCTAAAAAGTTTGAGAAAAATTCTAATCAGGAACCTAATTGGGCTCGTGCTGAAAAAAGCCCATGTTTTCGTTTTCCAAAATTCGTTTTCATTTGATCAAAAAACGTATTTGAAGTTGACTGGTCAAAATTGTTGCGTTTTTCTTTTGATTTCTCACTAGCATTCCACACATGTGAGTTGGGTGGAATTTGACCAATACAAAACAATATTGGAGATTCTAGAAACCAAGTCCAAGTGTTAGATTTCCTTCTAGATTGTTGCTATTACCTTAACCATGGAGATAGCTACAAAATTTAACTTAAGTTACAAAATATTGAACTAGCCAAGCTGTCATTAGTAAAACCAAGCACAGTTCTTCTTAATTCATTAAAAATAATGGAAATAATAATAATAAACCATGTAAACATGTACGCGAGAATTTGGTGCGTTTATGGATAAATATGGTTAAAAGTGTTGACAATGGGTGAATGCAATTATGTGAAAATGGATGGTTTCATCAATAAAATCATGACAAGTTAGAGGCCTAACATTTCCCCACACCAGAGATTTTGCATGTCCTCATGCAAATAAAGTTTTTTCATAATCCAACTGGTTCCTGGCCTTCCTTTATTTTCGCATTTCAACTAAATCCTTGATGAAAGCTCCAAGAAATCAATATTGACCATATATCACAATAAGGTGCACTTTTATCTCTTTGTTTTTCAAAATTACACATCTGATAGCATAACTCTTTGTTTCCACATTTTCTTATTGTGTCATTAGAGTAACAAACAAGACTTACCCATCCTCCTTTGAAAGTCAAACAACTTGAAGTCTTCACATACTAGGCTGCTCATAGATGTTATAGAGGTAGAAGTGATGTCTCTTGATTTGTTCTTTTCTTAATAAAAACAACCCTTCATTATTTATTATATGCAACTTGTGTGAAAGGAAAATCTGCCCACATAGTAGTATATCCAAGTAGTTTTCACTACTTAATTGTTCTCAATTGTTCAATACTTGGCAGAATACCATATTGTGAACAACACATCAAGAATTTTACTCCATCTATAGAATTTTACTCCATCCTTGTGAGGTTCATCCCATTAGCATGGTTGGAAATGATCATATATTGCATCCCATAATGCTTGTCTTCTTATCATCCATGCATAGAAAGGTTTTTCAAAGAAACCAACCGTACTTCAATAGTGTTGTCAAATAGTTTCTTCAAGAACTCACCAACTAACGAATGATATTTATGTGAAACGTGAGTGTTGTCTTGTTAATGCAAGAAAAATTCCCACTATAAATCTTTGACAAGATGAATTTCACATAACACGAAATAAGAGTTGTAGGTGAGTGTTATCCAATTTATCAAAGAGAAAATATACTTCCAAGTGATTTCAAGAGTGTGTGAACAAAGCCTTGTTGCAACCTTCTTCTTCTTGTGGCTCTATACTGATCATTTCTTGGCTTCCATTAAAAATCTGAAGATGAACAATATGAAACATAATTTAAGTGCTCAATGTACTTTTTGATCATGTGCTACAAACATGTACTATGACGATTCATTAAGAAAAGTGTATTTGTATTTTGAATTAGTCTCATATGAAGGAAAAAAAAGGTCAAATTGTTCATCATGGGAGTATGAATCAATTTATATTGCAACGAGAAGAGAAAGTTAGACAAGATAATGGTGGGAGACAACATTATTACCAAGGAAAACATAAGACTTTATGAAGGAAAAGATTATGCAATCATGGTATGGGGTTCAACCATAACAAGGTTTGTAGAGTATCCAATAAGGTATGTGGGTCGAAAACAATTATGTGGAATTGATTATGCATGCAAAGTAGACTAGGAATGAATTATTGATAGAATGGTTTGAAGAATATGGATATGATAGGGTGAAATACATAGATCACATGTTTTACAATAGTTTTCTTATTACAATTTCCAATTTTTTTAACAAATTAAAAATTTTGAATCTAGTTTTACCTCAAGCTTACCTTTTGGAATCGGAGAAGAGAACATGATCTGATGGATAATTTGGTGTTGATTTGGCTTAGGTACTCTACTCCAAGATGCATTGACCATCACTATGATCTTGCTCCACAAAATGTATCTTTTTCATGTAGAATACTTGTTTTCCCTGTTGGCATTATGATACAAGTGTTGTCCTTAATGGAAACTCACCCTCAAGTCAGTTCAATCTTGATGAAAGGAAATGCACAATTTAACAGGTCGAGTCGGATGTAATAGGGCATTGGTACAGAAGAACAGGAAGATGAAACTAAGGTCTACTGATCAGAATAAAGAATTTGAAGGAAAAGGTTGATGAAAAGCAGTTTAAGAAGTATATACAGGTCCACTTAGTCAAAACAACGTATACACGCTGGTCCACAGAACAAAAAGAGTGTATATGTATACATGCACTCTCACAAGAGGAAAACCATGTACAGGTTGGAAAATCAAGGAATTTAAAGAGTATAGAATACCAGGGGTCAATACCATGGTATTAGCCTACAATATTGAGCGAAATAATGACTATTTGATCCCGTCCAAGAATACCACGAGTCCTAAGTGATTTTGGTCTGAGGTATTGAGAAAGGCCAAAATATATATGAGGAGGAGAAGATCATAAGGCTAGGGTGTGCAACTGAATGGGTTTCTAAGGAATACTTCTATCGGAAATATATTTTATGTTGCAGGGGCTATGTTTGTGATTTGATTTGAAATATTTTGTGCATCTTGCATTCAATGTTGGATCAAGATCATGAGACCTGAAATGACCTATCAATGAATTATATGATATTGGTTGGGCTAGATATGATTATGTACACCTGTTTTATTCTTTAAATGTCATGATTTTGTTTGTCTGAAGTTTGGAATTGCAAAAAAGTTATGATTTAATATTTGCAGATCTATAAGCTGGTTTACCTCGGTAAAAGCGCGTGTACACGAAAGTTATACTCTTCCAAGTAGTGTATACAAAAGAAAAGCATTTTCTTAAGATCTGACTGATCTATCTGATTAGTTCTGTTGTTTTACTATTGTATGTCAATGAAGTCTTCTTAGATCTGAATGTAAAACTGAATGCATAAGGGTTTTGGTATCTGATTGATTGATATTAAGAAGGGTGATCTCTACTACTGCATGTGTAAAGCTCTTTAAACTAACAGTAGATGTTCAGTATATTGCTGGTTGGTACAAACTTGATTCAGAAGTTTTATGTTTCCGTAGTTTTGAAGGTATATGCAAGTTTGATTAAAGGAAGTAGTGTATACATGCATGTTGAGTTCAGTAAAGTAGCGTATACATTCTGATGCATGATTTTTAAGGTTATAGCTGGTTCTGAATGATGATGCAGGTTTCTGGGTTTAGCACAGTGTTCTGGTGACAGTGATCTGATTGTTCAGATTAACTAAATGTTGGTTGATGCAGTTTAAGCTTCAAAGTTTCTGATGGGTCCAGTATGAAAATTTGATGAAAGGAGGCCTTCATTTGTATTGTAGTGTATTAGGATCATCCAGTCTGAAAATTTATGAAATGTGGTCCCTGGAGGAAGATAGAAGGTTGTAGCCTTCTGTAGGCTAGCGCCTACATACTAGTAAACGCATTGGCTAGTACAAGAGCTAGGGTGTTGCAGCTCCCTTCCAGTAGAAGTTGGAAAACAAGAGAAGGTTGTAGCCTTCTACAGGTGGGTACCTGCATACTAGTATGAGTCTGCACCAGTACAAGATTGTAAACAGATTTTCTTATCATTAAAAGAAGACAGAGATGACAGCAGCCGGTGGTTTTCACCCACATTGGGTTTCCACCTTAAATATTGGTTTTCATGTGTGTTTCTTATGTGTGACGGCTTATTCTATTTTTACTGCACTGTTTAATGAGTTATTAATGCACTGTTAAAGATCAACACATGAAAAATTATCTAAATCACAAGTTTTTTGGGTATACGATGGTTTCTCTAATCACAGTTGCATGTACACGCTAGTTCACTTCACAAAAGTAGCGTATATAAATATTTTTTGAAAATGAAAAATAATTTATCTGATAATACTGACTCACCCCCCCTCTCAATATTATTTCCAACAATTAGTATCAGAGCAAGTCTTTCAGAAGAAGCTTGATCGCCTGAAGGAAGATCTTTCAAGATGAATAATCACGAAGGAATGGGATCCATCAGACCACCAATCTTCAATGGGATCAACTTAGTATATTGGAAAATAAGAACAAGAGCCTATCTACAATCACTAGGAGAAGATGTTTGGGAAATTGTGGAAGGAGGATATCAATTTCCAGCAACAATTCTTACAAAATCTGCAAGTAAGAATTTATACGAAACCAATGCCAAAGTTGTCAATACATTATTGGCAAGTCTATCATAATCAGAATTTGTCAAATTCATGCAGCTCAAGAAAACCAAAGAAATATGGGACAAAATCATTCAGAGCTACAAAGGAGACTCTCAGGTAAAACACGCTAAGCTTCAAACTCTCATAATTTAGTATGAGACTCTTAAGATGCATAGTGATGAGTGTGTTGCTAGTTACTTTTTACGTATAGATGAGATTGTTAATTGTATGAAGAATCTGGGTGAAGAGATAAAGGAAGTTACATTATTTGAGAAAATTTTGAGATCTTTGTCTTCTAAATTGGAGTCAAAAGTGTTTGCCATAGAAGAAAAATAGGATCTTCAAACTATTACAATGACTCAACTCCATGGAATCCTAACTTACTTTAAAATGAGAAAAGGAGATCCATCAGATATGAGAGAAGCCACTTTTAAAGCATCAGCAAGGAGAAAAGAAAAAGAAGAACACAATGAATCTGGACAAATTTCAGAAGAAGAAGATGAGGTAAATTTTGTCAAGAAGCTTCAACGGGGTTTCGAAAGATTCAGTGGTAAGCTACCTTTCAAATGCTTTTCTTGTGGTAGAGTCAGCCACTATGTTTCCAAATGTCCTCATAAAGATAAATATGAAAAAGGAAAGGAATATGGAAAATGAAATGGAAAATAGGTTATGAATAGGAGTTACTATACGCTTGAAGATAGTGATAGTTTATCTAATAGTGATGAAGATGAAACTAAACAAGATTGTAGACTACTCATGTCTTATGACAATGATGATTTTTTGGATGCATTAGAAGAGGAAGACTTTCTTGAAGAAATCACTAAACTCAAAATATGTTTAGAAGAAAAGAATATGATGATAGATACCTTGACACACCAACTTGCTGAAAGAGAAAAACAGAATGAAAATCTAGAATGTGAAATTGTGGATCTAAGAAAAGATCTTGAGAACACAAAATATATTAATCTTAGATTTGCTAAATGATCAGAAACTTTAAATGAAATCATCAAAGTTTGGCGTTCTCCTCTCATAAAGACAGGTCTTGGATATACTGAAGAATCATCTCAATCACAGAAGTCGTCAACCTCTACTAGAAGCTATCTTGATGCAGCAAAGACCAGTTAATAGTATGTCCATCGTCAGAAAAGGCCTAAAATTTCTCATTAGGTAAATCATACTCAATTTACTCCAAGGATGAATATCAATAGAAGTTACAACCAATAGGGAAACAATGTCAAAATATTCTATGATCACAAAAACTTCTTTAATGGGCAATGTTTTCATGTCATAACTTTGGGCACAAGGTTTCTCAATGTGTTGCTTACAAAACCATCATGACTAGAGAAGCATTAAATCAAAGGAGTGTAATAGGAATCAAGAAAAGTTCCTATAATAACTTTTCTCCTCTTGAAAATGAAATAGAATGCTCTATTTGTAACAAATTTGGTCATGAAGAATCTGAATGCAGGAGAAAATTTCGGCCAACACTTCAAAAGGAGCAAACACTATTAAATCCCAAGATATGGACAAGGAAGGAATCTCAATCAGAAATATGTGGTATAGCTCTATATGCAAAAGGACAAGAAAATTAGTGGTACATCGACAGTGGATGCTCCAAACACATGACAGGTGATAAAGAGAAACTTCATTCATATAATGCTTTAGAAAAGGAAAAGAATGTCTCATTTGGAAATGACACTCTAGCTGTCATTAAAGGTAAAGGTTTTGTTTTCTTGAAAGAAAAGATTAAAGCTAGAAATGTCATGTATACAGATGGTTTAAAGCATAACTTGTTGAGTGTAAGTGAAATGTATGATCAAGGAAAAGAAGTGGTATTTCTATCAAACGGATGTGTCGTTCGTGAGCTTGATACATGAAAGACCGTGCTCAAAGGTACAAGAACTCCAAACAACTTATACGTACTCAAAGGAGGAAAAAAAAAATGTTATCTAACCTAAACTGATGAAAAATAGTTGTGGCATAGACTATTGGGACATCTAAGCTTTTCTCAAATAAGAAAAGCATGTAGGCTCTAGGCAGTTCGTGATCTTCCAAATATCAGCATCCCAAAAAATACTATATGAAAACCATGTCAAATCAGTAAGAAAACCAGAGTTCACTTCATTGAAAAGGAAGGATGAGCAAGTAAGCCTCTTGAACTCATCCATACTGATTTATGTGGACCAACAAGGAAAAAGTCACCTCGTGGAGAAGAATACTTTATTTTGTTTATTGATGATTTTTCCAGGATCTGTTGGATAGGTCTTCTAAAGCATAAAGATGAAGCATTTGAAAAGTTTAAAGCTTTCAAAGCTTTAATTGAAAATGAATCAGATCGAAAAATCAAATGTCTCAGATCTAATCGAGGGGGAGAATTTGTATCAAATGAATTCTTTGACTTTTGTGATCCGGATTTAAACAGGAACGCAACAAAATACAGAGATAACCATATACACAAATATGCAGCAAATAATACTTCATTTCATTAATGAAAAATACTGAAATATGATTACAACAGGAAATAGAAATAAACCAGCTAGGGCGATGGTAGCTTATCTCTAAGAAGATATGTGGCAGCTACATGCCTCTGAACTGTTCTGAACTGTGTTACAATGAAGCTTGAAGGCCTATTTATTATTGAGAAACAATGGAAAACCCTTCACATTCCAAAACCTAACGCTAGAAGATGAAACATCAAATTGTGGGCCCTGTTTTGGGGTGAGTTGGACAGCCAAATTCCCAGGGTTGCGAATTTGTCGTATTATCTCCGTTTGACGTGCATGATAGCCCATTGGAAAGATCTCTACGAGGACTACGATTTAGGGCCTCAAAACGGCTCCAGAAGTTTAGGACCCGAAAACTGCTAAAAATAGTAAACTGCACTATAATTAAGGATACTAAAAAACTGAAAGAGACAATTGTGGGGGTCCAAATGGGATAGGTGGGTAGCCACCAACATCCACCTAGATCATTTTGTGAACAAAATGGAATAAAAAGGCAATTCTTCATTGCAAGAACTCCTCAGCAAAATGGTGTGGTAGAAAGGACGAACAAAATAGTTCAACAAATGGCTTGAGCTATGCTAGATGAATCTGGAACTCGTGCAACCTTTTGGGGTGAAGCATCATTTTTTGTCGTCACTAGTCTTAACAAAGCAAATATTCAAGTAAATAGAAATCAAACTCCATATGAACTTTGGTATGCTAAGCCTCCTACTGTAAAACACTTTAGAGTTTTTGGAAGCAAATGTTTTATCAAAAGGACTAATGAAAAACTAGGTAAGTTTGAACCCAGAGCAGACGAAGGTATTCTTCTTGGTTATTCATCCAGAAGTAAAGGATACAAATATTATAATAAAAGACTTCAGAAAATTGTTGAAAGCATTGACATTTTAATTGACGAAGCATGCAGAAATTCGGAACAAATGAAATCAACAGAGGAGTATGACAATGAGGAAGATGGGGAATGCTTTCCCACATCAAATTAAAATGATATAGAAGAAGAAACCAATGAAGCACCAGAAGAAGATACAACAGACAGGGAAAAGAATCCATCTAGGTATGTTCAGAAGAATCATCCAGAATCTCAAATTCTTGGAGAAAAAGGGTTTGGAGTACAGACAAGAAGAACTCTTACAGGGACCTCAAGTTATCTAACATTACTATCCTCCACAGAACCTCAGAATGTAAATGAATTCTACAAAGATGAATGTTGGGTCAAGGCCATGGATGAAGAACTGGACCAAATTGAAAAGAATGATACTTGGGAATTAGTTCCTAGACCTCATGATAAAAATGTTATAGGAGCGAAATGGATATTTAAGAATACGTTGAATAAAAATGGAGAAGTTATTAGAAACAAGAAAACACTTGTTTGTAAAGGGAATGCTCAACAAGAAGGCACAGATTTTGAAGAAACCTTTGCACTTGTTGCTAGACTTGAAGCCATAAGGATGTTTCTTACTCTCTCTAGTTTTCGAAAATTCAAATTATATCAAATGGATGTAAAATCATCTTTCCTTAATGGAGATTTAGAAGAAGAAGTTTATATTGAACAAAAAGAAGGATTCATTTTTTGAAATGATGCAAAACTCGTATGCAAGCTCAAAAAGGCTTCTTATGGTCTAAAACAGAGTCCAAGGGCTTGGTATTACCACCTTGACAAATATCTCCAACAACAAGGTTTCACAAAAGGTTCTGCAAATAGAAATTTATACACAAAGATTGAAAATGATAAATTGTTAATTATTGTTGTTTATGTTGATGATATCTTTGGTAGCAATGAGGAATCCATGAGTTAGAAGTTTGCTTCAGTGATGCAGCAAGAATTTGAAATGTCCTTACTTGGTGAACTTACTTATTTTATTGGTCTACAAGTACAGCAAACAAAAGATGGTATCTTTCTTTCACAAACCAAATATCTCAAGTAGATATTGAAGAAGTACAGGATGGAAGATTCTAAACCAGTATGTACTCCTATGGAAATAGGATGCAGTCTCATCTCTAACGATGAATCACCAATAGTAAACCAACCAACTTACAGATCTATGATTGGAAGTCTTCTTTATATAACAGGTACCAGATCTAACATCATGCATGCAGTAGGAATTGTTGGAAGGTTCCAAGCAAATCCAAAGGAATCACATCTCCAGGCAGTGAAAAGAATCTTCAAATATCTTCAAGGAACTTAGGACTTTGGACTATGGTATCCTAAACATACAGACCTTACTCTTCATGCATATATAGATGCGGATTAGGCAAGAAGTGTTGATGATTGAAAGAGCACTAATGGAGGAGCATTTTACATGGGTTCTTGGTTGGTGTCTTGGTTCAACAAGAAACAAAGTTCGATTGCCTTATCTACAGTTGAAGCAGAATATGTGGCTGTTGCATCTTGCTGCACACAACTACTTTGGGTTATGCAAACTTTGCAAGACATTCAGATCACATGTAATCCACCCATCTCCATTCTATGTGATAATACAAGTGCCATCAGTATTTCAAAAAATATTGTCATGCACTCCAATACCAAGCACATACCCATTAAGTACCATTTTCTTCGAGAGCAAGTGCTTGAACAAAAGGTTAAATTGGAGTATGTTCCCTCCAAAGAACAAGTTGCTGATATATTCACTAAACCACTTCCCAGTGATCCAAAATGGATCCTAAAACCCTCTAAGTATTTCAATACTTAAAAACTATCGCAAAGGATAAACCTTCAAGAATGGAAGAAAACACTATCGCAAGGGAAAGACATGAAGAAATGGCGAAAACAGAGTTAAGCGGAGACTTAAGCAACATCGCACAGGAGCCGTCGATCTAGTCGATCAACGATCCAGATCTAATCGTCATATCGCAATCGGAGGTGGCAAGCGGAGTCCATCGGAGGAAGCCTTCTAGAAAATCACGATAGTGATCAACACAATTAAACGAGGGCCATTGATCAAGCACGTAGATCAATGATCCAACTCTACTTGCGCTATCGCATCGCTAATACACACACAGAAGGACTTACCGAGGGCACGAGAACTATGTGATATGCGATTGTGATATATCGCATTGCAAAATCGCATCGCAATAAATACAAAGGAGCGGGGCTGATACATATGCGACATGTGATAGCCAGACCCGACGGGTTTTATGGGTGCAAATATATATATTTTGAGTTCTAGAAAAAGGGGTTTTTCTAGGTAAATTCGCATTTTCGTTAAATAAACAAAATACAAAGGAAATGGGCTAGGGACGATAAAACAGACCCAAAAGGTTTATACATGCAGCTACATATGTTTTGAGTTCCGTGATGAGCAGGATTTCTGGAGGGCATCAGGCGGTAAGTGGTATTGGACGGGCTCCGCCCGAGCCCTTACACTGGCCGACACGTGGCTTGGCGTCGGAGAGAGAAAACCACCCCTTCGGGCATGTAATATCCATGTGCATAAGCTGCTCGAAATGTATATCAACCATTGGATCAATGATCACAAATATTAACGGTGGACTTGCGATAGCAACCACAGGTGGATCCGAAAGTATTATAGGGCAGATTTGATGATTTTTGAAGTCCGATAGAAATATTTTTTGCGTGTTTTTAGTGTATTTCTCTATGTAAATAGGGAAACGTGTTCCCGGGGATTTCAACCATGCTAAAGGTTCTTTCCGTTTAAAAATAGGTGGCCACCATACCTAAAGGCATTTCACAATGATTGTTTAATGCTCAAAGGGGATTTGAACTGATAGAGGGCAGGAGCCAGAGAGCCCAAAAGGGAAAACGAACAGACAAGCGTCGATTGGCTTAAAAGCCACTGAATGATAGAGACAGGAGTAGGAAGTTCTGAGATAGAGAGAAAACAGAGACAAAGAGCAAGAGGGAGAGTCTATGTACTCAGAAAGACTTGTGGGATTCAAGCAAACCCCTCTTGTTTGTTCCTGTTGTGTTGATACTCAATTTGAGCTCACATTTGTAAAAACTCTACTCTTGAAGACATAATAGAGAGGTCACCACTGAAAGCTAGACCACGAGACGTAGCCCAAGAGTTTTGGGTGAAATCCTTGATTATTTGTTGTGTTATGTGTGTGTATCTGTTATGTTTCTCTAACTTCTCATTATATATATTTTTCGCAATCTTTTCAATATGTTGCACTAAGTAATATAGGAAAATCCTGCACATGAGTCTGTAATACCTTAATTTTAATCTAAGATCTCATTTTCAGATCAAGTGGTATCAGAGCTTTAGGTTTACTAAGGTTAGACAAGCTTGTGCTGAATTTTTGAAAGCTAACTAGGTCAAAGCTCAAACTAGGAGAAGGAGAACTTGTTGAGGCTAATCCAGAGATTGGAAAAGTCTATTCTCATAGGAGAATGGCTAGATAAGTCCCATTGGAATCAGAATCTCAGTTCATGGATAGTTTTATGGCCATGCGAGCCATGGTGGAAGAGATGTATCGGGAATTTAAGAAGGGTCGAGGTGAAAGCACTTCAACACCCAAACAAGACAAAGGAGCAGAGGAACCTTCTCTAGATTCCCCTCCATAGGGCAAAGGGAAAGGGGAAAAGCCTCCTCCATCATCTCCTCCACCATCACCTCCATCATCCTCATTTCCTAGCCTTGAAAAGAAAAAGAAGAAAACTTCTTTGATTAAAGTAGATGTAAAGTTTGATTTGCCAATTTATGATGGAGAACTAAATGTAGAAAAGCTAGATAACTAGATTAGACATATTGATGTATATTGTAGGGTGTATAACATTGATTCAGAAAGGAGAAAGTTTCAACTGGCTAGCCTTCGCCTTGGAGGAACTACACTAGTGTGGTGGGAAGGCAAGACACAGACTGATCTGAAGAGACATGGTAAAATTATTTCTACCTGGAATGAATTTGTTTCTGCCATCAAAAAACAATTCTATCCTCTAGCTTATATGCAGCAAGCAATGATGAGTTGGCAAACTCTTCACCAATTAAAGGGCCAAAGTGTACAAAGTTATACCCAGGAATTTAGAAAAAGAGTTTTAAATCTAGGCATATCTCTAGACTCACCTAAAACTTTGTTGAAGTATATAGGTGGTCTAGATAGCTATTTGAAGCACACCATTCTCATGTTTAATCCCACTAGCCTAGATGATGTATCAATTCAGGATACACATCTAGAAGCTAGAGGCAAGAATATGAACCCAAAGGTTGGGGGATCATCTGAACACTCTGCAAGCAAGAACAAGGAAAAGAAGAAGCTGAAATGGAAGGAGATGAAGAAAAACGTTGTACAAAAGGACAAACCTTCATGCACTCACTGCAAGAAGGATGCACACGATGATGAACGTTGCTGGTCTTTGCATCTGGAGCTGAAACCTAAGAAGTTCGGTGGTAAGAAGAGGAAGACTGCTACTGCTATTCAGAAAGACTTGGGGTCAGACTCAAGTGATGAAACAACAGTCACAGCCACAGGTATAAAAGGTAAAAATTGTTAAGCATATACAAATAATTTTACACAATATATTGATAATGAAGATAACGAGAGGAAAATACATGAGCTTTTTCATATTAGAGTTATTTCCAAGCACCAAAAGATTGATACTTTATTTGATAGTGGATCACAAGTAAACTTGATTTCTGAAACAATTGTAAAGAAGTTTGGTTTACTAACAACACCTCACATGAAACCATATCCATTATGTTCGGTATGTGATAAAGCAAAGCTACAAGTGACTAGGCAATGTAAACTTAGGTTTGCTATTGGGTCAACATTTGTAGATGAGATTGAGTTAGATATAATTCCCTTGGATATATGTGGTATTGTTTTAGGAAGTCCTTACTTGTATGATAGAAAATCCATTTTCTATAGAGCTAAAAATAAGTATCAACTCACTAAAGATGGAATAGAATATATTGTAATAGCTCATAAACTCAAAAATAACTATTCTCTCATAAACTCGAGGCAGATGAAAAGAATTGTAAATTCATGCAAGAAATTTTTACTAATGGTTGTAAAGGAAAAGAACCCTGATAAAACCAATGTAGTTGAAGGTTGTGATGCTAAACAAAAAGCTGATTTAGTTAAAGTTGTTTCAGAATATGATATCCTATTTCAAGAACCTAAAGTTATGCCACCCAAAAGGGAAATAGTACATGATATTCATTTGCAGCAAGATTCTTCGTTACCTAACATCGGAATGTATAGGTTATCCACTTTAGAGAATGCAGAGATCAAGAAGCAGGTATAGGAGCTGCTCAATAAAGGGTTCATAAGACCAAGCACATCACCATGTGGATCCCCAATCGTACTAGTGAGAAAGAAAGATGGTTCATGGAGGATGTGCATTGATTATAGAGCACTGAATAAAATAACAATCAAGAATATTTATCCTCTTCCTCGCATTGATGATCTATTAGATCAATTGAAAGAAGCAGTTTACTTTTCGAAGTTAGACTTGCGTAGTGGCTATCATCATGTCAGAGTTGCAGAACAAGATGCATGGAAGATTGTTTTCAAGACAAAGCAAGGGTTGTATGAATGGTTGGTTATGCCTTTTGACTTAACTAATGCTCGTGCAACTTTCATGAGAGTTATGAATGATGTACTCAAACCTTTTATTGATGATTTTGTAATTTTACATTTAGATGACATTCTTGATTTCAGTAAAACATGGAAAGAACATTTGAAGCATGTAAAGCAGACTTTAGATGTTTTGAAAAGAGAAAATATCTATGTGAAGTTATCAAAATGTGAATTTGGCAAAACATCTTTAAATTATTTGGGTCATATTGTATGGGGTGGTGAATTGAAGATAAATCCCTCTAAGGTTGAAGTCATTATGAACTAGCCTAAACCCAAATCTGCTACAGAAGTTAGGAGTTTCCTAGGAGCAGCACAATATTGCAGAAACTTTATTGCTAATTTTTCTTTGATTGCAGCTCCATTACATGCTTTAACTGGATTGAACAAGGTGTTTCAGTGGGGAGGAAAATAGCAAAAAGCCTTCGACACCTTAAAAGAAAAAATTAGTACAGCACTAGTACTAGCACTGCTAGATCTTCAACGACCATTTGAGATTGAAACAAATGTTAGTGACTATGCCATGGAAGCAATGTTGACGCAACATGATAAACCCATATGTTATCATTCTGAGACATTTAATTTTGCAGTAGTTAATTATCCCCCTTATGATAAAGAATTGTATGCATTAGTATAGAGTGTGAAAAAGTGGAAACATTACCTAATGGGTAAGGAAACAATCATACATACAGATCATCAACCACTTCAATATTTGCACTCACAAAATAAATTGCAGCAATCAAGACATTATAAGTGGATGGGTTTTCTACAGCAATTTCATCTTGTCATCAGATATAAGAAGGGCATACACAATAAGGTTGCGGATATGTTTTCAAGACCAATCATAAATGCATCTACTATACTTAAGCATAACTCAGTAATGCATGAAAGTTACATTGAACAATATGCTCAAGATGTAGATTTTAAAGATGCATATGCAACTTTAAGTCATGGCAAACAAGTAGAAGAATTGAATTATTATGTTAAGGACCAACTCTTATATCATTTGGGAAAGTTATGCATTCCTCAAACTAAAAGAGTTAACATGATTCGAGAAGCACATACTTCTCTAATATCAGGTCGTTTTGGTGTAAGTAGAACAGTGGCACAGTTGCGAAGGTTCTGTTATTGGCCAAGAATGCATGAAATAATTTCTAGATATATTAAAGGGTGTACTATGTGTGCTAAAATCAAGCCCAGTAATAGAAAATTAGGCTTGTACACCCCACTTCCAATTCCTTCTCGTCCTTTGGAAACTGTTTCCATGGACTTTGTTGGGGAATTGCCAAAATCTAGAAAAAGTCATGATTATTTGTATGTTACTGTGGATAGTTTCAGCAAAATGTGTATTTTGATACCTTGTAACAAGCAAGTTACAGCTGAAAAAATAGCAAAGTTGTTCTTTCAACATGTATGGGTTCATTTTGGGTTACCCACTTCTATTGTATCTGATCAACATTCTTGATTTATTGGGAAGTTTTGGTCAAGTCTGTGGGAATTGATGGACACCAGATTGAAGAAGAGCACATCATTTCATCCACAAACAGATGGTCAAATAGAGGTGGTCAATAGGACATTGATCCAGTTGCTCAGAGGCTATTGAAGCAAGCATCCCAAGCTTTGGGATGAGCATTTGTGTTATGTGAAACATGCTTATAACTGTGCCAAGCACTCTTCTACTCAGAGATCTCCTTTTGAGACTTGTTTTGGTTTTATACCAAAGTCTCCCTTGGATTTTGTCTTTAGTAAATACATAGTAGTTGATGGACATAGTGATGTGGACAAAGCAACCAAGTTCATTGAATAGATCCAAGAAATTCACCAGGCAGTGCAGGAACGGCTGGAAAGAAGCCAGGCCAAGTACAAGGCAAGGCATGATAAGCATTGAATTGAGCATAGCTTCCAATTTGGTGATCAAGTCTAGTTGTACATCAGCAAAGACAGAATGGAAGGTGAAGGTAAGAAGTTGAAACGAATAAGGTATGTGCCTTTCAAGATACTTGAGAAAATTGGTGAAAACACTTTTCGCCTTGATTTTCTAGCTTATGTGCATATCTATTCAGTCGTTAATGCAGAGAACTTGAGATTTTATGAACCTTCAATGATTAAATATCCCTAAGAGCAAAGTGAGTTGCCTTCTATTGATGATCTATTGCCTGAATATCTCAATGAGTTGCAGGAAGACACAATTCTGGACAAGAAGGTGAGAACTACGCGTAGAGGGGATGTTGAGTACTTGAGAATCGGACTCAAAGGTTCAAAACCAAGCAATGCATGATGGATAGAGATTGGACAAGTGAGGAAGTTGTATCCTCACTTGATCGATGCCTAAAAACAAACTTTTGGTGGTCCAAAAGCTTTTTTAGTGGGAAGGCATGATCCAAAATGAATCCTAAAACCCTCTAAGTCTTTCAATGTTTAAAAACTATCGCAAAGGATAAACCTTCAAGAATGGCAGAAAACACTAGCGCAAGGGTAAAACATGAAGAAATGGTGAAAACATAGTTAAGCAGAGGCTTAAGCAACATCGCACAGGAGTCGTCGGATGTGGCCGATCAACGATCCAGATCTAATCGGCATATCGCAATCGTAGGTGGCAAGTGGAGTCCATTAGAGGCGTCCTTATGGGAAATCGTGATAGCGATCAGCGCGATTAAATGAGGGTTGTTGATCAAGCATGTAGATCAATGGTCCAGATCTACTCGTGCTATCACATCACTAATACACACACAGAAGGACTTACTGGGGGCCCAAGGACTATGCGATATGCGATTGCGATATATCACATCGCAAAATCACATCATGACAATACAAAGGAGCAGGGCTGATACATATGCGGCATGTGATAGCCGAACCCAATGGGTTTTATGGGTGCAAATATATATAATTTGAGTTCCGGAAAAAGGGGTTTTTTATGTAAATTCGCATTTTCGTTAAATAAACAAAATACAAAGGAAATGCGCTCGAGGCGATGAAACGGACCCGAAAGGTTTATACATGCAACTACATATATTTTGAGTTCCGTAATGAGCAGGATTTCGGGCGGGCCTAAGGCGGTAAGTGGTATTGGACGGGCTCCGCCCGAGCCCATACACTGGCTGACACGTGGCTAGGTGCCAAAGAGAGAAACCCACCTTTTCAGGTGGGTAATCTTCGTGCGCATACGCCACCCGAAATGTATATCAACCGTTGGATCAACGATCACATAGATCAATGGTGGGCTTGCGATAACAACCAAAGGCAGATCCAAAAGGATTATAGGGCAGATTCAATGATTTTTGAAGTCCGATAAAAAGAGTTTTTGTGTGTTTTTAGTGTATTTCTCTGTGTAAATAGGGAAACGTGTTCCCGGGGATTTCAACCGTGCCAAAGGTTCTTTCCATTTAAAAACAAGTGGCCACCATACCTGAAGGTGTTACACAATGATTGTTTACCACTCAGATGGGATTTTTTTGGGTCCCTATAATACTAGTGATTACCCCATTACTATTGTAGTTATGCCCCTTATTAATATTGTTGTGCCCCTATTGCCCCCATATTGTTATTACTATGCCCCATAGAATCCCTCTATCGTTATTTTTGTGGCTTTATATTATTATTGTTAGGTCAGCTGGATTATATTGTGACTCCTTATACTCCTATATATAGAAAGGAGGTTTTGTCATTTGAATCATCCAAGAATTTTTCATTTATGTAATGTAAAGGAGGTTTCCCCCTCGAAGATGCTGAATTCTAAGGCATTAATCTATCTTTTCTATCTTTTCTTGAGCTGGTTTCATAACATTTGGTATTAGAGCTTTGGATTCTAGGGTTTTGTTGCTCCAAACAGGTCATCGTGGCATTTTCGCTATAACTTTTTTCTGTGACGTTTCAGAAGTCGCAAAAAAAACCCATTTGAGAAGAAATTGCTTTTAACCTTGGGTCCAAATTTCAGAGATTTTCGCGCTATATTTGCGGAGATATGATCAGAGGAAGTTGGTATTTTTGCAGACTCCTGAATTACATTCCAAACAGGTGACCTGGGGAAAATCGTTATAAATTTCTCTCTGGGGATCAGATTGAAATTTCGTAAGAAGGTACAAAAAGAATATAGACTGTAGTTTCTTGTATGAATTTTCAGATCCAAAGGTCGAAACAGTGATTCGTGGCACGTCGTACAAGTTTGCTCTACTGAACTAGACTATAATCAAGTCACTGTGGGAGATTTCTCATAACTCTTCCTTGGAGAATCCAATTTGGGTCAGACTTGTGGCATTCAAAAGAGGACATAGAGGGCTAATATAGATCACAAATTCAGAACTAGATGATTGGAAAGTACAGAGATACATCAAAGGCAATATCGAGCTCCTACAAAGTGAAAAAATGTGTAGATTTTCTTAAATTTTTGCTTAAGCTTGGTTTGAAAATTTATTTTGAAGGAATTCAAAGGGCATAGTAGAGCATTATTATCGGTAACTGATGCCCCAAGGAAAGAAAATTCAAACACCTAGTAAGGAACCTGAAAGCTCTAGCATGACTCATGAAGAAGAGGAAGAAATGAAACATTATATATCAAAATTACAAGACCAAGTGCAACAACTGTCCCTTACACAAAAAGGAACAGAATCTGAGATGGATGGTTTAAAGAAAGATGTAGAAGCTAAGATGGATGGTTTAAAGAAAGGTGTAGAAGCTAATATGGACTGTTTAAAGAAAGGCATAGAAGCTAAGATGATTGACATGGAAGCTAAGATGGATGATTTGAAGATAGATTTGAAGACAGACATGGACGAATTGAAGATAAATATGAATAAGTTGCTACAAGAAATGGGCACTAAGGGTGAAAGGGTACTAAAGGAAACTCATGATGAGAATAAAAGAAATGTTAATCATGATTCCATAGATGCTAATGTTGGATCGAAGACTCATCATATTCCAAAAATCGATATGAGGAAGTTTGATGGCAAGGATCCTGCCACATGGATATTACAAATGGAGCAATTCTTCGATCTCAATAATGTGCAAAACACACAAAAGGTACATATGGCAACTTTACATTTGAAACAAAATCAGTTTGTATGGTATCAATGGCTTTGCTCTTGTAAAAAATTTATCACTTGGGCAATTTTTACGGAAGAATTGATAGCACATTATGAGGATACAAAAAGAAACACTTTTTTTAGCCAATTGATAAGTCTCAAACAAAAGCGTTCAATAATGGAGCACATTGAGGAGTTCCAAAAATTGAACATAAGGGTAAAAGATATTCCAGAGGAGCATAGGATTGATGTGTTCATAGGGTCTTTAAAGGATAATATCCAACATCATGTTCGCCTTTGGGAACCTGATTCATTAGAGAAGGAATTCAGGTTAGCAAGAAAAATGGAAAGTAAAATTATGGCAACCAGGAAGCATACCACTCACAACTATAAAGACGGAAGTGTTGTTGCCCCTAGTCTTCCACAACCTACAAGGTTGACACCACAACAATCGGAAGAAAAAAGAGCAAAAGGGCTTTGTCACATTTGTGATGGCAAATACACTAAAGGTCATAAGTGTGCTGAGAAGAAATTATTCTACATAGATTGTGAAGAGGAAGAAGAAAAGGAGCAAGAAAGGTCAAAAGAAGAGGATATACTCCAGGAACAAAGCCTAGATGAAGAACAAATAAATCCGACCATATCTTGTAATGCATTGGCAGGAATTACCACTCCTCAAACCATCAAGATAGAAGGACAAATCAAGAAGAAAAAGGTAATAGTTTTGATTGATTCAGGAAGCACCCACAATTTTATTCATTGTAAGGTAGCAAAAGAAATGTTAGAGGCTGGTATAATTCAACCGAGTCAAAGTTCTTTCTCTGCTCCAGTAGTATTGGTGCACAAGGAGGATGGATCATGCCGCATGTGTCCAGATTATAGGGAGCTCAACAAGCTCACTATTAAAGATAAGTTCCCCATTCCTGTCATTGATGAATTACTGGATGAATTGCATGGATCAATTTACTTCACCAAGTTGGATCTTTGTTCAGGATATCATCAAACAAGAATGAAGATTGAAGACATTCCCAAAACAGCATTTAGAACTCATGAGGGTCATTATGAATTTTTCGTCATGACTTTTGGCCTTACTAATGCACCTTCAACATTTCAAGGTTTGATGAATTCAATTTTCAAGCCATTCCTTAGAAAATTTGTGTTAGTATTTTTTGATGATATACTAATCTACAGCAAGTCTTGGAAGGATCATGTTGAACATGTTGACAGGGTGCTACAACTATTGAAGGAGAAACAATTATATGCAAAAAGATCCAAATGTTTCTTTGGAGTCCAGGAGGTGGAATATTTGGGTCATATTGTATCTCATGAAGGAGTTAAGGTAGACCCTGGAAAAATTAAAGCCATTAAGGAATGGAGAATCCCCACATCCATAAAGCATCTGCAAGGATTTCTCGGGTTGACAGGGTATTATGGCAAGTTTGTTAAGAATTATGGGAGAGTAGCAGCACCTCTAACAACATTATTGAAGAAAGATGCATTTTCGTGGACTCTAGAAGCAACAAAGGCCTTTGAACATCTTAAAGAGGAAATGTGCCAAGCATCGGCCTTAGCTACACCGGACTTCACGAAAACCTTTATTGTGGAATGTGATGCTTTAGTAAATGGAATTTGTGTTGTTCTAATGCAAGATGAAAGACCCATTGCTTTTGAAAGTCGTCCAATCAATGGAAGTTTTTAAGCGAAGCTATTTATGAGAAGGAAATGTTGGCAATACTCCATGCACTTAAGAAATGGCGACCCTACCTAATGGGAAGAAACTTCAAGGTAAAAATGGATCATGATAGCCTTAAATACTTTTTAGAACAAAGATTATCCTTTGAAGAGCAACAAAAGTGGGTCACAAAGATGTTGAGTTATGACTTTGAAATCATCTACAAAAAAGGGGAGAAAAATGTGGTGGCAGATGCACTCTCAAGAAAGGATGAGTATGTGGAAGCATTGTTGTGCACCATTTCTATTATCCAACCAGATTGGATAAATGAAGCAAGGGAGGAATAGAAGAATGATGAAGAAGTGTGGGCACTTATTCAGAAGTTACAACAAGATTCCAGTACATCTGATACATTTTGTTGGCAAAATGATTCGTTATGGTACAAAGATTGCTTATACCTCTGTAAGAATTCCCAGCTAAAACAAAAGATTCTTATGGAATTGCACACTTCTCCCTTAGGAGGGCACTCAGGATTTTTAAAAAATCACCATAGGGTTAAGAAGGAATTTTTTTAGGATGGCCTTAAATCATATATTCAAAAGTTTGTGGCAAAATGTTTGATTTGCCAACAAAACAAAGTTGAAACAATTAAGACACCAGGTCTATTACAACCTTTATCCATTCCAAGCCAACGTTGGGAGGAGGTTTCAATGGATTTTATCACAGGTTTACCCAAGTCTGAGGGAAAGAGTGTCATCATGGTGGTAGTTGACAGACTTACCACGTATGCACACTTTTGTGCATTATCACATCCATTTAAAGCCGGTACAGTTTCTACTGCATTTATGGAAACAATTCAAAAGCTACATGGAAACCCAAAGATTATTGTAAGTGACAGAGATCCCATTTTCACTGGAAATTTTTGGACAGAATTATTTTCTTGTCTTGGTACTCAGTTAGCTCATAGCTCATCTTATCATCCTCAATCTGATGGGCAAACTGAGATAGTAAACAAATTTTTGGAAGGATATCTTTGTTTCTTTGTATCTAATAAACAGACACAATGGGTCAAATGGTTGCCTCTGGCTGAATGGTGGTATAACACTTACTTCCATACAGCAACAAAAATGACCCCATTTATGGCACTTTATGGGTATCAACCACCATCCATCACATCATATTTAAGAGAAAATTCTAAGGTTCAGGCAATGGAACATCACATCAAACATCAACAACAAGTCCTCCAAATCTTAAAGGATAACCTCGTGTTGGCACAGAATAGAATGAAACAACAGGCAAATCAACATCGCAGTGAAAGAAGTTTTGATGTAGGTGATTGGGTATTCCTACGGCTACAACCATATAAGCAAATGTCCCTCAAGCAAGCTAAGAAGGATAATAAATTATCGCCAAAGTATTATGGTCCATACAAGGTGTTGCAAAAGATTGGTACTATGGCATACAAATTGGAGCTTCCTGCAGCTTCTCGATTGCACCCAGTTTTCCATGTTTCATGTTTAAAGAAGGTTATAGGTGACAAGCTCCCAGTTCAACTAATATTGCCAGAACTTGACGAGGAAGGAAAAATTATATGGGAACCGGAAGCAGTCACAAAAACAAGGACTCGACAGCTACGAAATCGTTCAATTTCAGAGTATCTTATCAAGTGGAAGAACTTATCCACTGAAGATTCCACCTGGGAGGATGAGAATTTTATGCAGAAGTATCCAGAACTACTCAAGCGTTGAGGACAACACTTTTTTGAAGGAGAGGGGCATGTTGGGTCCCTATAATACTAGTGATTACCCCATTACTATTGTAGTTATACCCCTTATTAATATTGTTGTGCCCCTATTACCCCCATATTATTATTACTGTGCCCCATAGAATCCCTCTATCATTATTTTTGTGGCTTTATATTATTATTGTTAGGTCGGCTAGATTATATTGTGACTCCTTAGACTCCTATATATAGGAAGGAGGTTTTGTCATTTGAATCATCCACGAATTTTTCATTTATGTAATGTAAAGGAGGTTGCCCCCTCAAAGAGGTTGAATTCTAAGGCGTTAATCTATCTTTTCTTGAGCTGGTTTCATAACAGATTTGAATGGGCAGAGATCGAGAGCCAGAGAGCCCAAAAGGGAAAACAAATAGACAAGCGTCGATTGGGTTAAAAGCCATTGAATGACAGAGACAGGTGTAGGCAGTGCTGAGACAAAGAAAAAACAAAGACAGAGAGCGAGAGGGAGAGTCTGTGTACTTATAAAGACTTGAGGGATTCAAGCAAACCCCTGTTGTTTGTTCTTGTTGTGTTGAGACTCAATTTGAGCTCACATTTGTAAAAACTCTGCTCTTGAAGACATAATAGAGAGGTCACCACTGAAAGCTGGACCAGGAGACATAGCCCAAGAGTTTTGGGTGAACTCCTTGATTATTTTCTGTGTTATGTGTGTGTGTCTATTATGTTTCTCTAACTACTCATTATCTATATTATTCGCAATATTTTCGATCCATTGCACTAAGTAGTATAGGCAAATCTTGCACAAGAGTCTGTAATACCTTAATTTTAATCTAAGATCTCATTTTCAGATCACTGAGAGAAACATTTGAATATCTCGGACAAAATCCGGGAGTAGTTGCTACATCATCCTACTGTTAAATCCAGTTTTCAGAGGAAGGTTATTTTATTGGGGTTTCATGAAGTATAGTCGCGTATACACGTGGGTTTCTATGGCTGAAGGAGCGTATATACTTTTCTGACAGAAAAAATAATGGTTCAGACTCTGATATGGATGCTTTGTCTGATATTGATGATTACAGTCTAATGATATGTTTTGTTCATTGATTTTTATCTGACTGACAAAGATTCCTTGATGAATAACTTGTTGACAATGCACAAGTAGCACATGTTCAGGGGGAGTATTAGCCTTCACATACATTATGCATTATTGGCATCATGGTTGTTGAGTTCAGCATTGGCTTTAGATACTTATATCATTTGTTGCATAAGTCATATGAATTCTTTTGTCATGGTCTATATTTGAATAATTCCTATTGGACATATGATGTAATTTATATCCCCACGTTGCATGGGATAGATGATGTAATAATTGTTGTATTTCTTTCATGTATAAACAATTGGTATATCCCCACCTGGTTAGGTATATGAGTCAAATATGGTGTATCCCCACTTGGTTGGGTGATTGATGTATGTATGATTCATTGGTTATAGGGAGTTCATAATCACTTAGTTGAGTTATAGATTCAGGTTATTCTTTTGAAACATATCTCTGCAGACTTGGCATGCTCATAGGGGGAGCATGGATAGCATATTGTATATCAAAAGGGAGAGTATCTTGGTCCGCCCTTTGCCCTTGATGTCAAAGGGGGAGATTATTTTGGTGTTGCTAATATCTAACAGTTTCTACAGCTTGCAGTAATCAACACCAGCATGGTTTCCATCAAGTCCAAAGGGGGAGATTGTTGGTATTATGATACAAGTGTTTTCTTTTATGGCAACTCACCCTCAGGTAAGTTCAGTCTTGATGAAAGGCACCACACAACGTAACAGGTCCAGTTAGATGTAAAAGGGCATGGGTACAAAAGAACAGGAAGATGGAACTAAGGTCTATTGATCAAAATAAAGAAGTTGAAGGAAAAGGTTGATGAAAAGTAGTTTAAGAAGTATACGCAAGTCCACTTAGTCAAAACAATGTATACATGTAGGTCCACAGAACAAAAAGAGCGTATACATATACAGGCACTCTCACAAGAGGAAAAGTGCGTACATGTTGGAAAATCAAGGAATTTCAAGAGTATAGAATACCAGGGGTCAATACCATGGTATTAGCCCACAATATTGAGTGGAGTAACGACTATTTGATCCCGTCCAAGAATACCATGGGTCGTAAGTGGTTTTGGTCCGAGGTATTGAGAAAGGTCAAAATCTATATAAGGAGGAGAAGATCATAAGGCCAGGGTGTGCAAGTGAATGGGATTCTAAGGAATACTTCTATTTGAAGTATATTTTATGTTGCAGGGGCTATGTTTGTGATTTGATCTAAAATATTTTGTGCACATTGAATTCAATGTTGGATCAGGATCATGAGACGTGAAATGACCTATCATTGGATGATCTGATATTGTTTGGGATAGCTCTGATTATGTACACCTATTTTATTCTTTAAATGTCATGATCTAGTTTGTTTGAAATCTGGAATTGCAGCGAAGTTATGATTTAATATTTGTAGATCTATATGCTGGTTCACCTCGATAAAAGTGTGTGTACAAGTAGGTTTTACTCTTCCAAGAAGTGTATACAAAAGAAAATCCTTTTCTTCAAATCTCACTGATCTATCTGATTAGTTTTGTTGTTTTACTATTGTCTGTCAATGAAGTCTTCTTAGGTATGAATGTAAAACTGAATGCATAAGGGGTTTGGTATCTGATTGATTGATTGTATAAGTGAGAAGGGTGATCTCTGCTACTACTTGTGTAAAGATCTGTAAACTGACAGTAGATGTTCACTATATTGCTGGTTGGTACAGACTTGATTTAGAAGTTTCATGTTTCAGGAGTTTTGAAGGTATACGTAGGTTTGATTAAAGGAAGTAGCGTATACATGTAGGTTGGGTTCACTAAAGTAGCGTATACATTCTGATGCATGATTTTTGAGGTTACAGCTGGTTCTGAATGATGATACAGGTTTTTGGGTTCAGCGCAGTGTTCTAGTGACAGTGATCTGATTGTTCAAATTAACTGAATGTTGGTTGATGTAGTTTAAGCTTGAAAGTTTATGATGGGTCCAATATGAAAATTTGATGAAACGAGGTCTTAATGTGTATTGTAGTGTACCAGGAGCATCCAATCTGAAAATTTATGAAACGTGGTCCCTGGAGGAAGAGAGAAGGTCGTAGCCTTCTGTAGGTCGGTGCCTATGTACTAGTAAACACATTGGCTAGTACAATATCTAGAGGGTTGCAGCTCCCTTCCAGTAGAAGCTGGAAAACGAGAGAAGGTTGTAGCCTTTTGCAGGTGGGTGCATGCGTACTGCTATGAGGCTGAACCAGTACAAGATTGTAAATAGATTTTATTATTATTAAAAGAAGACAGAGATGACAGCAGTGGGTGGTTTTCACCCACATTGGGTTTCCACCTTAAATCTTTCCTGTCCACGTGTGTTGCTCATGTGTGATGGCTTATTCTGTTTTTACTGCACTATTTAATGACTTACTCATGCATTGTTAAAGATAAACACATGATAAATTGTCTAAATCACAGTTTTTTTGGGTATACGCTAGTTTCTCTAATCCCAGTTGCATGTACATGTTAGCTCACTTCACAAAAGTAGCGTATATAAATCTGTTTTGAAAATGAAAAAAAAATTGATCTGATAATACTGATTCACTCCCCCTCTTAGTATTATTTCCAACATTTCCAATTTCTCTCAAATGGTAAATCAAATTATTCTAAAATTTTCTGAGGCTCTTACCATTAATATTATGCATCTTCCCACAAAAAATCTTGGCCAATGGGTGCACATATATCAAGAAAAATTAGAAATGGATGTAGATGGCAGTGACACATTTGTTAAAAAAACATATTGGAATTTCTTGAAATTTTATGGATTTATTTATCCTACCATGATTCATTTGTTGGCATTATGATGCATATGTTGTACTTGATGGCAACACTCTCATAGAAGATCATCTCACTTATATACATTCAGATGAATCTACAAAAGAGATATCAGATGTGACATATTACAGGATAGCTCAAAGGAATCAAATGGCAAGCTCTTTGTAAGCAGAGGTTCAAATATTGTTGAAATTATGAAGGACGCAGGTACACCTTACAGAAAGTGCGTCCCCGCAGGTAATCCATGCAGAACCCGCGTCCAGAGACGCAGGCCAGCCGTTTAGGGGGTGCGTCCACCCAGTGCACACATATCAAGGCAGAGGAAAGCACGTGGGGGTTTCTTGTGTGGTATCTAGCCGACGGTTTTGCGTTTCTATGGTGTCGGCTCGTGGTATTGTTCCATGTTTTGGGGAGAAGCTTGCCTATATAAAGCAAAGGAGTTCATTTGGATTATGTACCATCTTTGTTGAATATCTTTTGGTGAGATCTAGTCCAGATCTATGAAGGCGAATCTTCTAATGGACTATGATCGCTATGGCGCACGATCAGATCTGTAGATCTGACTGTTTGGGTTAGTCTTGAAGTCTTTATATCTTTCATATCTAAAGAGACGCAGGTGCAGTAAGGGTTCAGGTGCGTCCGGGACGCAGGAGCGACCGGTTCAGGTGCGCCGGACGCAGGCGCAGAAGGGTTCAGGTGCGCCGAGACGCAGGCAGTTCAAAAGACTCAGAGCGAGGGACGCAGGCTAGCAGTTGAGCAGAGTGCGTCCGGGACGCGGGCTAGCAGTTGAACAGGGTGCGTCCAGGGACTCAGGCCAGCAGTTGAGCAGGGTGAGTCCGGGACTCAGGCTAGCAGTTGAGCAGGGTGAGTCCGGACTCAGGCTAGCAGTTGAGTAGGGTGCTTCCTTCTCTTAAAATCTTTGTTTATCATTGTTGCATCCTGGGTTTGGTCCTATTATTGTTGATCTAGTTACTACAGTTGATTGGGTGTTTCAGAAGGTTGTTTGAGCTTCAATGTTGTTGTTGGGTCCAGTATGAAAATTGGATGAAATGTGGCCTTTCAAGATTATGAGTTGTGCCTCAATGTATCCAGTATGAAAATTGATGAAACGTGGTACTTAGAGGGAGAAGATTGTAGGCTGGCGCCTACGTACTAGTATCTAAGCTAGTACAAGAGCTAAAAGAAATCTTTGGAGCATTGTAGCAGGTAGTAGCCTGCGTACTAGTAAATGGATCGGCTAGTACAAGAGCAAAGGGGGTTGTAGCTCCCGTACTGGTATAAGGCTGCACCAGTACAAATATTGTAAAAGAATTTTCTTATTAAGAAGAAGATTGAGATGACTTGCAGCAGGTGGTTTTCTCCCGCATTGGGTTTCCACCTTATATCATTGTGTTCATATGTGTGCCTTATGTGTGATGATCTACTTTATGTTACTGCATCTGTTAACTGATAATATGGTTGATAATGTCCTAATGCACTCATTGAAGATCGATTAACTTAATCTTAAGAAGTTGTGGAAGTAGCATATATGAATCTGATTATGGAATTGAAAAATTTTTATTAATGTGATAATACTGATTCACCCCCCCCCTCTCAGTATTATTTCCAACAATTGGTATCAGAGCAGGTCCTTCAGAAAAGCTTGATTGCTTGAAGGAGATCCGTGGAACAATGGGAAAGAAGCTTAAGAAGAAAGCTCATAAGAAAAAGAAGTCATCTCAGAAGAACTATGATAGTGGAAGAATCGATTAGGGATTAGGCATAAGAAGCTCTTCAGATTCAGAATCAGATTCAGAATCAGTATCAGGTATGAATGTGTTATCCTCTGATGTTCCAGCTATATTTCCTTGTGAAAGAGATGAAAGTGATAGCGAAACTATTGAATTTGCTCTTATGGGTGAACAAGAAAGATATCAAATAGAGGCAGAATTTAAAAAGCTGACAGACAAAATTAGAGATCAACAAGATCTATTGAACAAAAGGGAATGTGATTTCAAAGAAGAAGCTACCAAACTAAGGGCCCAACTAGAAGAAGGAAACAAGGTAAGAAAGCTACTCAAGGACAAGGAAGACCAATGTCAAAAATTGCAGCATGAAGTGACATCATTAAGAAAAGAAGTCAACGAAAGAAGCACAACCATCAAGAAACTCAAAGATAGATCCAGCTACTATGAAAATCTTGAAGCTACAATCCTCTCACTAAAAGGAGATCTTGAAGAATCAAAGAAGCAGAATACAGATCTACTCCAAGCTATTGCAAAACAAGAAAACGAAGTCACCAGCTTAAAATCTCAACTAGAATGTGCCTTCCGAGTTCGTCAAATGCAGCAGGATCTGTATGAAGAACAAGAAAAAGAGATTCTCAAACTAAGGGAACAAATGAAAGCTGAAGAAGTTTTGAAAAAGAAATCTCTTGAAAAGGAAGAACAGCTTCAGGTTGAGGTAGATATCTTGAAAGGTAAACTAGAGGAAAAGGATAAGCTTTTACGATTTCAAGATAGCTCTAAAGTACTGGATGATATTCTTAGTAGTCAAAGGTCCCCTGCTATAAAGACTGGTCTTGGTTTCCATGAATCTGTTGAAGGTGAATCTAGTTCACAAGGTGAGGCAAGAAATTCTAAAGAGAAATCTAAAGTGATCAATGAAGGAATGAAAGATCAATATCATCATCAACCAAGGAAAGAGATTCCTCAAAGAAAATTCTTTACCTCTTCTATGAATAATGTTGAATGTTATGTATGTCATAACCTTGGACATGTTGCAGCTAGATGTAGAAGAAGAAGGGCTCAAGATCATTATGCAGAAAGATCATCACATTCAAGGTATTTTTATGGATATTGCTTTGCTTGCAATACATTTGGTCACAAAGCTGTTGATTGTTACAGGAGGAATATGAAACATGTGAGATGTTATGCATGTAACAAGCCTGGACATATAGCTAAGGAATGTAGGAACAAAGTGTGGGCACAATATCAAAAGGAGAAAATGTCATCATCACGCTTGAAGATATGGAGGAAAAAGGAAGTACAGTCAGAAAAGGAGGGCACAGCACAAGTTACAGACATACCAGAATCAGAGGGAGCTGAAAGTACAAGACGCAGTGTAGTAACAGGAGACCTGCGTGGGGACGCAGGGCAGATTAAGCTCAAATGCGTCCAGGACGCAGTTCAGTAACTGGAGATCTGCGTGGGGACGCAGAGTGACTGAGGATCAGGTGCGTCCCTGCAGCAAAAGGACGCGGCGCGATAGTGTTTTTGGGTGCGTCCCTGCAGCAACAGGACGCAGCGCAGCAGAAGATGAAGTGCGTACCTGTCTCAAAGCATTTATTGGCTGATTCTTCTTGATATGCATGATCAGATTTAACAGATGGCACTGGTTCAGGGGGAGCATATGTCCTGAATGCATTGTTGGCATTATGGTCCTTCGTGACAATGCTTATGATTCATCTTGGTATGGTTATGAGTTGATCACATGATCAGATTTATGGTTGATTCTCTAATGATGCTTGCATGGAGTCTTTATTTTCCTTGGCACATACATAGATGAGGTTGGCTGATTTCATGGATGATTATTCAAAGTCGCATTGTTGAAGACATGACGATGATGAGTCACTCATATGCAGCTGTTGACATGTGCATGATGCATGATTTCTTTCTTGGCACAAATGGATGAGGATTGTTGGCTAGATACAGGGATGATTATTCATACATATGTTGATTGATGTTGATACTCTCATTTGATGACTCTTGATTCATGTAGATCTGGATGGTTGTGAGTTGATGTTGACAGATACTATGGAGCAGATTATACAGTGTTGTTGATGATGTTTGTCATAGCAAAACTCATGTTGTAATGGTCTATTGTAGTCATCTCTTCAGGTCATGTAACGGCCTTTGTCCCCCCCACTATGCATGGGATGAAGATGTAATGTATTTGGTTTTCATATTTCTGATGTATTCCCACTTGGTTGGATGGATGATCCTTATTGTGATGGGTGATGGATGTATGTATTGAGTCTTTTGGTGATAGGAAGGTCATTTATGATATATAGAGTCATGTTCTTCTTGTAGAACATCTTTTTGCAGACCTTGCTTATAGTCAGGGGGAGTTTGAGCATGAACAAGCACTATACAGCAGAGCAGACATCTCAGCTTGTTCTCAGAAAGACCATTATCAGATTGGAGCACCATGACATATACAAAGGGGGAGCTCATTCAGAGACTTCAGCAGATCTGGCTCATAGTCAAAGGGAGCATGTTCTTAGGGGGAGCATACCCCTTTGCCCTTGATGTCAAAGGGGGAGAGTGATTCGGTGTTGTTGCCATCAAGTCCAAAGGGGGAGATTGTTGGCATTATGATGCATATGTTGTACTTGATGGCAACACTCTCATAGAAGATCATCTCACTTATATACATTCAGATGAATCTACAGAAGAGATATCAGATGTGACATATTACAGGATAGCTCAAAGGAATCAAATGGCAAGCTCTTTGTAAGCAGAGGTTCAAATATTGTTGAAATTATGAAGGACGCAGGTACACCTTACAGAAAGTGCGTCCCCGCAGGTAATCCATGCAGAACCCGCGTCCAGAGACGCAGGCCAGCCGTTTAGGGGGTGCGTCCACCCAGTGCACACATATCAAGGCAGAGGAAAGCACGTGGGGGTTTCTTGTGTGGTATCTAGCCGACGGTTTTGCGTTTCTATGGTGTCGGCTCGTGGTATTGTTCCATGTTTTGGGGAGAAGCTTGCCTATATAAAGCAAAGGAGTTCATTTGGATTATGTACCATCTTTGTTGAATATCTTTTGGTGAGATCTAGTCCAGATCTATGAAGGCGAATCTTCTAATGGACTATGATCGCTATGGCGCACGATCAGATCTGTAGATCTGACTGTTTGGGTTAGTCTTGAAGTCTTTATATCTTTCATATCTAAAGAGACGCAGGTGCAGTAAGGGTTCAGGTGCGTCCGGGACGCAGGAGCGACCGGTTCAGGTGCGCCGGACGCAGGCGCAGAAGGGTTCAGGTGCGCCGAGACGCAGGCAGTTCAAAAGACTCAGAGCGAGGGACGCAGGCTAGCAGTTGAGCAGAGTGCGTCCGGGACGCGGGCTAGCAGTTGAACAGGGTGCGTCTAGGGACTCAGGCCAGCAGTTGAGCAGGGTGAGTCCGGGACTCAGGCTAGCAGTTGAGCAGGGTGAGTCCGGACTCAGGCTAGCAGTTGAGCAGGGTGCTTCCTTCTCTTAAAATCTTTGTTTATCATTGTTGCATCCTGGGTTTGGTCCTATTATTGTTGATCTAGTTACTACAGTTGATTGGGTGTTTCAGAAGGTTGTTTGAGCTTCAATGTTGTTGTTGGGTCCAGTATGAAAATTGGATGAAATGTGGCCTTTCAAGATTATGAGTTGTGCCTCAATGTATCCAGTATGAAAATTGATGAAACGTGGTACTTAGAGGGAGAAGATTGTAGGCTGGCGCCTACGTACTAGTATCTAAGCTAGTACAAGAGCTAAAAGAAATCTTTGGAGCATTGTAGCAGGTAGTAGCCTGCGTACTAGTAAATGGATCGGCTAGTACAAGAGCAAAGGGGGTTGTAGCTCCCGTACTGGTATAAGGCTGCACCAGTACAAATATTGTAAAAGAATTTTCTTATTAAGAAGAAGATTGAGATGACTTGCAGCAGGTGGTTTTCTCCCGCATTGGGTTTCCACCTTATATCATTGTGTTCATATGTGTGCCTTATGTGTGATGATCTACTTTATGTTACTGCATCTGTTAACTGATAATATGGTTGATAATGTCCTAATGCACTCATTGAAGATCGATTAACTTAATCTTAAGAAGTTGTGGAAGTAGCATATATGAATCTGATTATGGAATTGAAAAAGTTTTATTAATGTGATAATACTGATTCACCCCCCCCCCCCTCAGTATTATTTCCAACAATTGGTATCAGAGCAGGTCCTTCAGAAAAGCTTGATCGCTTGAAGGAGATCCGTGGAACAATGGGAAAGAAGCTTAAGAAGAAAGCTCATAAGAAAAAGAAGTCATCTCAGAAGAACTATGATAGTGGAAGAATCGATTGGGGATTAGGCATAAGAAGCTCTTCAGATTCAGAATCAGATTCAGAATCAGTATCAGGTATGAATGTGTTATCCTCTGATGTTCCAGCTATATTTCCTTGTGAAAGAGATGAAAGTGATAGCGAAACTATTGAATTTGCTCTTATGGGTGAACAAGAAAGATATCAAATAGAGGCAGAATTTAAAAAGCTGATAGACAAAATTAGAGATCAACAAGATCTATTGAACAAAAGGGAATGTGATTTCAAAGAAGAAGCTACCAAACTAAGGGCCCAACTAGAGGAAGGAAACAAGGTAAGAAAGCTACTCAAGGACAAGGAAGACCAATGTCAAAAATTGCAGCATGAAGTGACATCATTAAGAAAAGAAGTCAACGAAAGAAGCACAACCATCAAGAAACTCAAAGATAGATCCAGCTACTATGAAAATCTTGAAGCTACAATCCTCTCACTAAAAGGAGATCTTGAAGAATCAAAGAAGCAGAATACAGATCTACTCCAAGCTATTGCAAAACAAGAAAACGAAGTCACCAGCTTAAAATCTCAACTAGAATGTGCCTTCCGAGTTCGTCAAATGCAGCAGGATCTGTATGAAGAACAAGAAAAAGAGATTCTCAAACTAAGGGAACAAATGAAAGCTGAAGAAGTTTTGAAAAAGAAATCTCTTGAAAAGGAAGAACAGCTTCAGGTTGAGGTAGATATCTTGAAAGGTAAACTAGAGGAAAAGGATAAGCTTTTACGATTTCAAGATAGCTCTAAAGTACTGGATGATATTCTTAGTAGTCAAAGGTCCCCTGCTATAAAGACTGGTCTTGGTTTCCATGAATCTGTTGAAGGTGAATCTAGTTCACAAGGTGAGGCAAGAAATTCTAAAGAGAAATCTAAAGTGATCAATGAAGGAATGAAAGATCAATATCATCATCAACCAAGGAAAGAGATTCCTCAAAGAAAATTCTTTACCTCTTCTATGAATAATGTTGAATGTTATGTATGTCATAACCTTGGACATGTTGCAGCTAGATGTAGAAGAAGAAGGGCTCAAGATCATTATGCAGAAAGATCATCACATTCAAGGTATTTTTATGGATATTGCTTTGCTTGCAATACATTTGGTCACAAAGCTGTTGATTGTTACAGGAGGAATATGAAACATGTGAGATGTTATGCATGTAACAAGCCTAGACATATAGCTAAGGAATGTAGGAACAAAGTGTGGGCACAATATCAAAAGGAGAAAATGTCATCATCACGCTTGAAGATATGGAGGAAAAAGGAAGTACAGTCAGAAAAGGAGGGCACAGCACAAGTTACAGACATACCAGAATCAGAGGGAGCTGAAAGTACAAGACGCAGTGTAGTAACAGGAGACCTGCGTGGGGACGCAGGGCAGATTAAGCTCAAATGCGTCCAGGACGCAGTTCAGTAACTGGAGATCTGCGTGGGGACGTAGAGCGACTGAGGATCAGGTGCGTCCCTGCAGCAAAAGGACGCGGCGCGATAGTGTTTTTGGGTGCGTCCCTGCAGCAACAGGACGCAGCGCAGCAGAAGATGAAGTGCGTACCTGTCTCAAAGCATTTATTGGCTGATTCTTCTTGATATGCATGATCAGATTTAACAGATGGCACTGGTTCAGGGGGAGCATATGTCCTGAATGCATTGTTGGCATTATGGTCCTTCGTGACAATGCTTATGATTCATCTTGGTATGGTTATGAGTTGATCACATGATCAGATTTATGGTTGATTCTCTAATGATGCTTGCATGGAGTCTTTATTTTCCTTGGCACATACATAGATGAGGTTGGCTGATTTCATGGATGATTATTCAAAGCCGCATTGTTGAAGACATGACGATGATGAGTCACTCATATGCAGCTGTTGACATGTGCATGATGCATGATTTCTTTCTTGGCACAAATGGATGAGGATTGTTGGCTAGATAGAGGGATGATTATTCATACATATGTTGATTGATGTTGATACTCTCATTTGATGACTCTTGATTCATGTAGATCTGGATGGTTGTGAGTTGATGTTGACAGATACTATGGAGCAGATTATACAGTGTTGTTGATGATGTTTGTCATAGCAAAACTCATGTTGTAATGGTCTATTGTAGTCATCTCTTCAGGTCATGTAACGGCCTTTGTCCCCCCCACTATGCATGGGATGAAGATGTAATGTATTTGGTTTTCATATTTCTGATGTATTCCCACTTGGTTGGATGGATGATCCTTATTGTGATGGGTGATGGATGTATGTATTGAGTCTTTTGGTGATAGGAAGGTCATTTATGATATATAGATTCATGTTCTTCTTGTAGAACATCTTTTTGCAGACCTTGCTTATAGTCAGGGGGAGTTTGAGCATGAACAAGCACTATACAGCAGAGCAGACATCTCAGCTTGTTCTCAGAAAGACCATTATCAGATTGGAGCACCATGACATATACAAATGGGGAGCTCATTCAGAGACTTCAGCAGATCTGGCTCATAGTCAAAGGGAGCATGTTCTTAGGGGGAGCATACCCCTTTGCCCTTGATGTCAAAGGGGGAGAATGATTCGGTGTTGTTGCCATCAAGTCCAAAGGGGGAGATTGTTGGCATTATGATGCATATGTTGTACTTGATGGCAACACTCTCATAGAAGATCATCTCACTTATATACATTCAGATGAATCTACAGAAGAGATATCAGATGTGACATATTACAGGATAGCTCAAAGGAATCAAATGGCAAGCTCTTTGTAAGCAGAGGTTCAAATATTGTTGAAATTATGAAGGACGCAGGTACACCTTACAGAAAGTGCGTCCCCGCAGGTAATCCATGCAGAACCCGCGTCCAGAGACGCAGGCCAGCCGTTTAGGGGGTGCGTCCACCCAGTGCACACATATCAAGGCAGAGGAAAGCACGTGGGGGTTTCTTGTGTGGTATCTAGCCGACGGTTTTGCATTTCTATGGTGTCGGCTCGTGGTATTGTTCCATGTTTTGGGGAGAAGCTTGCCTATATAAAGCAAAGGAGTTCATTTGGATTATGTACCATCTTTGTTGAATATCTTTTGGTGAGATCTAGTCCAGATCTATGAAGGCGAATCTTCTAATGGACTATGATCGCTATGGCGCACGATCAGATCTGTAGATCTGACTGTTTGGGTTAGTCTTGAAGTCTTTATATCTTTCATATCTAAAGAGACGCAGGTGCAGTAAGGGTTCAGGTGCGTCCGGGACGCAGGAGCGACCGGTTCAGGTGCGCCGGACGCAGGCGCAGAAGGGTTCAGGTGCGCCGAGACGCAGGCAGTTCAAAAGACTCAGAGCGAGGGACGCAGGCTAGCAGTTGAGCAGAGTGCGTCCGGGACGCGGGCTAGCAGTTGAACAGGGTGCGTCCAGGGACTCAGGCCAGCAGTTGAGCAGGGTGAGTCCGGGACTCAGGCTAGCAGTTGAGCAGGGTGAGTCCGGACTCAGGCTAGCAGTTGAGCAGGGTGCTTCCTTCTCTTAAAATCTTTGTTTATCATTGTTGCATCCTGGGTTTGGTCCTATTATTGTTGATCTAGTTACTACAGTTGATTGGGTGTTTCAGAAGGTTGTTTGAGCTTCAATGTTGTTGTTGGGTCCAGTATGAAAATTGGATGAAATGTGGCCTTTCAAGATTATGAGTTGTGCCTCAATGTATCCAGTATGAAAATTGATGAAACGTGGTACTTAGAGGGAGAAGATTGTAGGCTGGCGCCTACGTACTAGTATCTAAGCTAGTACAAGAGCTAAAAGAAATCTTTGGAGCATTGTAGCAGGTAGTAGCCTGCGTACTAGTAAATGGATCGGCTAGTACAAGAGCAAAGGGGGTTGTAGCTCCCGTACTGGTATAAGGTTGCACCAGTACAAATATTGTAAAAGAATTTTCTTATTAAGAAGAAGATTGAGATGACTTACAGCAGGTGGTTTTCTCCCGCATTGGGTTTCCACCTTATATCATTGTGTTCATATGTGTGCCTTATGTGTGATGATCTACTTTATGTTACTGCATCTGTTAACTGATAATATGGTTGATAATGTCCTAATGCACTCATTGAAGATCGATTAACTTAATCTTAAGAAGTTGTGGAAGTAGCATATATGAATCTGATTATGGAATTGAAAAAGTTTTATTAATGTGATAATACTGATTCACCCCCCCCCTTCTCAGTATTATTTCCAACATCATTTAACCTAAAACTTTCAAGACCAACAAATGCATGGTTTGCAAGTTGTAATCAAATCAATTTTTGCCTTGTTTCACCCTTCATGCTATCCAATATTGAAACAAAAACATATGCCACATACTCATTTTAAGGCCAAATTGAGTGCTTCAAAAGGGAAAAGGTGTATTTTTACCTTTTTACCACCACATGCCTTCATAATCCCATTTTGATGAAGAAAATATGATGATGTGAAAAAATACTTAATTTTGTCTTGATGTGTGCACAATGGTGAAAAATGAAAATCTGTCTTTAAAGCCCCACTGAAAGGTCCTAGAAAAGTGCTTTTTATTAGCTCTACCTGCATTTTACTCAACTTATCATACTCTGAGAAAACCCAGTATCTCGGAATTTTTTATTTATGCTCCAATCTCTTGCAATATTTGTGCCAAAGTTGCCTTGGAACAAGCTGCGACAGTCAAAAAATAGGTTGCTACATCAATAGTTGCAGAAAATGCAATTTTCTGTAGTTGTTTCAGAAAATGTCAATCTCTTTCAAAAGTTGTTTTCTCTGAGTCTAATCCACTGATTTGGACTACGTGATGTATGTTGGAGTAGAAACCATGAAAAATAATGTGTATTGGCTTAAATAGACCCAATTTTATTGATTTCCTTGAAAAGGAAATGAATGAATAATAATTGTAGTGGTGTCGTCATGTTGCTACAAGAAATAAGAAAATGAACTGTTGCAACTTGTTGTTGATTCCATTGAACCATATTGTCTTTATCAAAACCAAAATACATGGTACAATTCTTACCATGTGAATGAATTTGCCAAAGTCAAGCATGGAAAGAAATAATTCATTTACCGATCAATGATGAAAATTGTTAACCAATGCAAGGCAACTCACTAATAATGTAAATGAACGTCAAGGTACCTGAGTTCATCTTGATAGGGATGAATGAATGTGTTGAAGTCAAGTCATCTACAAGATCTAACAATCAAGAGACATTTTTTGATTCCCATTATTGTCAATGAGGAGGTTTTCCATTGATATATGCAAGTTCCAAGGCACTCTAAATAATCTCTTATTTTTGTCCCAAATAAGGTGTTTAAGTCGATGAGACAAGATCCGTTGGATGGTGGGCCTTAAGGAATCCCACATCAACCAACTCGAGTGTTATCACTTATAACTAAAAATTGATACATGTAATTTTTTATCCTAGCTCGATGACAAAGGTCAGTACTAGTTTAATTTTGTTTTAATTTTATTCCCCTTAGAAGTTGGAGTTTTGATGAGTTTTTGAGTCAAGTTGTTCTCAGCTCCCATTGGTTCCCCTCCATCTATCATTGTTCTATAGCCACCTGTTATCTTATGTCAGTCACCGTGCCTTTTCGTAATTTCGCAGTGCAATTCCAATTCGCCAGTTTCGCAGCGCAATCATGATTAGGCAGTTTCGCAGCGCATCATGATTAGGTAGTTTCGCAGTGCATCATTAAAATTTAAAACTAACAGCACTGCGAAATCATTGATTCGTACATTTCGCAGCGAATCTTTCCCGAAATGTCAAGTCCGTTAGGTGAGTCATAGGCCATGTCTTCTCATGTCAGCTCATGTACCCCTCTTATCACGTTTTAACACTCATTGCCACTATCACCACCACTAGATCTGTTGATACGCACGAATTATCATTCCCAAGAAAGACAATTGTGCATAAACCTTAATGATGGCCGTAAGTCTTGCATGAATGACAAATCTGCAAGATTACATCTTGAAAGGTTTTAAACGGAAAAATTTAAAATTCAAGCGAGGCTGATAATCAAGCGAGGTTGAATTCAGATAGAATCCGAATCACAATTCCAACCGGAGCTGGTAGTCATTGTTTGTGAAGATCTGGAAGAATCAATGGAGAAAAAAGAGCACAGATCCGGCAAATGTCTAAGGACTGAACCTGAAGGCCTGGATATAACGCTGAGAAATGAAGAGGTGAAGAAAGCATTTAAAAAGGCCGGGTGCTGGAAGTTTTGCAAAAAGTTACAAGGAGGACACGCACAGGTAACTAAGGAATTTGCACTTAACTTCACAGGCTTGAATTCAAAGGTAGCCATGTTAGAATTGCAGGTTTCGCCAGAAGTGATATCTACTGTAACAGAGATCCCACGAGGAAAAGAGGAATGGTTTAAAAATTTCAAATTTGACATGAATCCTTGCAAGGAGTTTTTGAAGGATGATTATGTAAATGAAGATTTAAGTAAGGCAGTGCCCAGGAATTATGTCAAGGAATATTATGCTCACTTACTCACCTGCATACAGAAATATCTGACTTGTGAAGGAAGGTATAACAAGGTTTACTCTTACCATTTTAAACTCCTTTTGCATTTCACTGGGAAGGTCTCCATAGACTTACCTTTTTACCTGTTCCGTAGTTTGAGTAAGATGTGTGATAAGGTATAGCTGAGGAAAGAGGATTGTGAAACCTCTTTGTTTCATCATGGTTTGATCAAACTACTGGTTTTAGATGGGCTCCAAAAGATAGACAGAGATTGGAATTCATTCATCTTTATGGCTGGATTCAAAAGCCAGACTGGCCTCACTCCACCACCTACTAGAGATTTTACAATAGCTGAGCTCCAAACAGAAGCAAGAGCTAAAAGAGTTCCAAAGTCACAAGTAAGAAAACAAGTGAAGCCACTTATCATCCAAGATCAACCTCAGCAATCAACTAAGGAAAAAGCTCATGGTAAAAAGACTGTACCTAAAACAATGACATCTGAAGTAGTCTCAAGGGTAAGAACAAGAAGCCAGATAAATAAGGAAAAAGGTAAAGCTATAGCAGTCGAAGAAAGTCCAGTGTCCAAGGTAAGTTTAAATGATTTATTACAGGCTATTGAATTCGAGCAGTCTCTACTAGTTCAAATCGAATTGATGCAGTCAGAACAAGAAAGCACCAAGAAATCCATGGCCTCAAAAAGGCTTAAATTTGATGAGCCAGCTGAAGAGTTCGTTTTTAAACCTAGAAGACCTATGACAAGGAGATTCCAGCAAGTACAGGAAGCACTGCCAAGAACAGAGGAAACAGGGGAAGAGACACAAAAAGACACAGGCAAAACAGTCATTACAGCTAAAGAAAATAATATAGCAGCCCTGAAGAGCCAATTGGAATCAGCTAAATATGAGATTGCCAAATTGAGGAAAGCCGCTAGAAGACATGCAGCCATACACGCAAAGTATTATAAAACTTTATGGGAAGGGAATGCAGCTGTAGAAGCCCAGCTGAATTCAGTGGTTGATGGCCATTCACAATTTCACACATGGATAGTACCAGCAATCAAAGAAGCCAAGTACATCAGAAGGATCAATATGCAACTGAGAGCTGGGAATAAGGCTATGAAGAAACAAATTGAAGATCTGAAGGCACAGCTAAGCCAGCTACCTGCTAAATGAGTTTTCATTGCAAGTAAGATTTTGTTTCAAAATTTTGACAAGTTTGCTTGATCTTATCTTTCTGAGGAAATATAAATCCCTATTCGACATGTGGAAAGTCTAAAGGAGCTTTTGGCAATCAAGTACTCGGCTAATAAAGGTCTCGGGTTAAAAGCAAGTTGTTTTAAATAACGCGCTACGAAACTGCTGAAGGTGATGATTTTAACGCAAATCAAGCAGTTTGAATTATAAGCGGGAATTTTGAAAGGGAAACGTCTAAAGGGCATGCAAGACATCATCTGAAGCTATCAACAGTCAACCAGGTCAAAACAGGTGGAGAAAAGATATATTCAAAATCCAACTTTAAATTTTTGTCGTAAAGTGAACACCTTTAACACAGTTCAGGATTTGCAAGAAACTTTTGCCTGCACACATGTTCATGGGAAAAAGCTTACAACGCATCAAGGACGTGGCAGTCTTCTACATTTTGGGTAATTAAAGGATAAAGGACATGCTTCTGTGCATTCGAATATTTTGGGGAAAACTGAAGCCGAGAAGCAAGGATAGTCTCCTAATATTTCTGGGCAGTTAAGAAGATTCAGCATCCAAGGTCAACATGGAGCTTTAAACACCCATCTCAGCCAAACTGAAAGAGAACCAGATGTCAAAGAACGAGGAGAAGCCATCATGCATGTAATATGGAGTTAGAGTCATAGTTGATTTAGATCTCTAAAAAAACTCCAGTCAACACTTTGTTGTATTTATTAGTTAGTTAAATGGTTGATAGGTGTCATTAGAAGTAGTTTTCGAATTCCCCTCATGCTGGAGGAGGAATATCGATCAGTTAGAATAAAAACTCTATATATAGCTGAAACATCAATGTAATCAAGGTTGGAAAACTTTATGACAGAGCATTGTATTTGGCTTATGTAAAGACTCATTTTCAGTAATATAATTTGGACTTTACTTCTCAGGATTCATGAAGGATTTCTTATGTTCAGAATGTGTGATCTTGTCCTTTCCTTAATTTTTACAGTTGTATAGATGTATAATCACTCAGAATTCACTGAATGTGCTCTGATTTCCTGTATACATTTATAAACTGTGGTCCCATATGAGTTATGTTCTGAATGTCTAAATGCTGAGTGCCCTGACTTCCATGTAAGGTTAAGTTCACTGTTACATTGAGGTGTTGTTGACTCCATAAGCCCAATGGATAATTGTTTAATGTGTTTCCAGCATTCATATTTTTCACAGTTGTTCTATAAGAGTTAGCCATCTTATCTTTAATCAAAATCATTAATCCTTTAAGAGAGAGCCCTCTCAGGTTGAGGAGGCTAAGCCTCAGCCTAAAGTAGGTCTGAAATAGTTACTTAGAGTCAACCTGACCAGCAGCCTATCAGGATCTGATTTTGAGATAACATCGAGCATAGAACCAAAAATTATTTGAAGAACCATAATAAAATATTGAAACCATCATGAAATTGTAGAACTTATTGTGAACGTTGCTCGCCAGTTGCCTGGTTTTCAAGCAAAGCTCATGTCCAATTATGTCAACAAGCTGGTTTTCACAATAGAACTTATTTTTCTCTTTACTTTTTTCCTTTTATTTTTTATAGGTCCTACTATACTTGAAAAAAAATTCTCGTTCAAGTATATGAATAATTCCAATGGAACCATGCCCATAACAACATGATAGATAAACTCATATGCATGTTTGAAAGATATGCTTTGATACATACTAGTATATGAGAGACAAACTTCCTTGATTGAGACGATGTCAAAAAATATTGAAGAATTGAGTACTAGGATCTGATGATTGTCTTGAACCAAGATTTAATGTAATATTGTCTTCCTTGGCTTTCTGCTATCATGCCATGCAAGTTCATAGATGTGATCCCCATTCATAGAATCTGGTGATAGGTATGCCTGAAACTTTTTAATATCATGTGATAGTCATCCATGATTCTTGGACCTTATTTAAATCTTCTTCTTCTATTTTTTCTTCTTCAATGGCAACTAGATAATCATTTTGCAATACCCCAACATTGTAAGTGGATTTAGGTGTTTTATTATGGGGATCTGAAATGGTTGTACAGGTAGTTGAGTGGGAATGAATCTTTTGGGTGCTTATGTGGTTGGTAATGAGAAATGTTGAATTAAGTTCAACTGAGGGTGAAATTGATGCTATCGTGGAGGTGAATGGTATGGATAACATTGATGTTGGTATTGAGGATAGTGAAGAAAATATTGAGGATAAGGCCCCTTCTAACCTTGTTTCCAAGATTGGTTTTGAGTTTGGGATTGAGATGGCCAACGTTGTAAGGTTGGTTTTGAGGTTGGGATTGAGATGTCCAAGGTTTCCAAGGTAATGGTGTTTTTCAATTACTTTAATATTGTTGTGAATAACCCTGAAATTGAGAATTAAGATCTTACATCATACCAGGTTTATGAGGTTGCCATGGTCTTCTTAGAGCTACATAGCAGGATTGTTCTAGTGTTTGATTTTCTCCCTATTAAACTTCCTTTAACCCTAGTAATGATGGAAAATCTTTTGAAGTATGTGATCTTGCACATATTTCACAAATGTTAATGTTATCAAGTGGACATTCATGCAAAGCATGTTTCTTTCTACATTTAGAGAAAAATATAAACGAAGCAACATTCAATTGTTTGCTTGTTTTGCATTCTTATCATATAAATTTGTTCATTTAAATTACCAAGAATAGCTATAAAATTGTTAAGTTCAGTTTGACTTACCAATCCTGATGTCGACTTATTTACTCTTGCCATAACTAGATCTTGAGGGTATCTTCCATATTTGCTTTTCCTCTTGATATGTTCTTGCACAATTCACAAATATGTTGAAGTGGAAATTGAGATACATCTCCTTTGTCCATCAAGTTAAGAAGATCAAACCATTCATCCCTTATAGCTTTTAGTATGAGAGTTTTTAATGTGTCTAATCCTAAATAATGCAATTTAGATCTTTTGACGTTATAAGTAAATCTCTCCATTAAATCTTCTAGGATTTCACCATCTTTTTAGTTCATCTTAAGGACTTCATTTCTAAGTTCATGGCGTATGAAATAATATTTATATTTTTCCAAAAATACTCTTTTCATATCATCCCATGTCGTTATAGAATTCGTTCCTAAATTCATGAACCATTTAAGATCTTTATACTTCAATGTTTCTAGAAACAAATTCAATTTTTTAGTGTGTAATGAGTAGCCATAAGATTTACAAAGTATTTCAAATTCAAAAAGAAAGGTTTTCTAGTCTTGATCTCATACCTTTGAAGTTAGGAAGTATGGATGGAGGGATGTTCTTCATATCAACGTTGATATCAGTTTCTTGAATGGGAAATCCAAAAGGGTCTTCCTCATTGTCATCATCTCCAACCATTTCTTATACCTCCTTTCTCACCTCTTCTTCTATCTACAAAAACATGAATTCATGATGTGGAAGATGATGCAGCTCTTACTGCACCACATGATTTAGTGGGGGTGGTAGGTGATTGAAGGCTTTTTTCTTTTCTTTTTCTTTTAATGAATTTACCTCTAGGATGTACTAAAATGAAATTAACCTTATGCAACTAAGAATGAGATGTGATTGAAAGCTAATACCTATGTATACTTCCCAAAAAACGGCACCAAAATGTCGAGTAATTTAATTAACTATTAAATTACTTGTCATTAATTTTCAAACCTGGGGTTATCTGAACTTGCAAAACATACTTACACTGTATATGCTAGGGATCAACTTTCAACTTTTAGAAAGTTAGTTAATCTATTTCAAAATGATGACAAGAAAATGAAACTTATTTATGAATATCACTAAGATGAGTATACACGTGTTCTTTCCAAAATGACAGAGAATTAAATAAATTCAAAACAAACTAGGATAATATTCAAGACTTATTCTATACGACCAAAAAATGAAATCTTTTTATTCTATGGAACTTTGAAAGAAGAAACTATTCTAAGATTCTTGAAAAGGAAATCTACACTGAATAAGCCTCTTTTATGAAATCTTGAAGCAAATTTATGTTGAATCTATTCTAAGAATTCTTGAAATAAATTTAATATGAGTTTTAAAACAAAATCAAAATTTGTCTACTTGTGAAGGAAAATCTATTCTATAGACTTGAAATTACTCTAAAGAGAAGTCTTAAAAAAGAAATGAACATAGCATAAGATTATTGATGTCCGTATTCAAAATCAGAGCTGAGACCAAGCATTGAATAAATGTTTTTGGGTTTTTTTTTTTGTTTTGTTGTTAAGCACTCAACATGTGATGGAGAAAAGAAAAATAAGCAGAGATCCTATTCAAAATAAAATATCAAAGCATCTAAATGGAATGACATTCAATAAGCAATGCAAAGCATAAAGAAATTAATTCAAAATGAAAGACATCTAACTATTCTCACACATATTTAGGGGGGCCTCCTGATGAGTGTGAGTTATTGGAAAATCAGATCATATGAATAACATAACTAATAACAATTACAGGAAATCCATAACATATATTTGTATTAACTGGAGTGTGCAAAGAAAGTTTTATTCACAATAACAATTTTCCGCAATAACATCAAAATATGAATTTTTTTGCTTCCAAATGAATTATCGCTAAGAATCAAAACTGAAATGAAACCTTATTGCTATGAATTTGCTAAATCCTAACTCGTTCCAACTTCATTTTTCTTGATTGGGCGTTGATTGACACATTGGCGCATTTTCTGTTCACGCAATATGGAAAATATGGCTCCAAAGAACCCATAAATATCTCAAACGGTAACGAATTTGAGGAAACTTCACATTGAGGACCTAATTGGGCTCGTGCTAAGAAAAACCATGTTTTCATTTTCCAAAATTCGTTTTCATTTGCTCAGAAAACACATTTGAAGTTGATTGGTCAAAACTATTTTGTTTTTCCTTTGATTTATTGCTAGAGGTCCACACGTGCGAGTTGGGTGCAATTTGACCAATACAAATCCATATTGGAGCTTCTACAAACCAATTCCAAGTGTCATATTTCCTTCTAGAGTGGTGCTACTACCTTAACCACAGAGGTAGCTACAAAAATTGACTTGAGTTGCAGAATCTTGAACTGACCAAACTGTCATTAGTAAAACCAATAAAATTTCTTCTTAATTCTTTAAAAATAATGGAAATAATAATAATAAACCATGTAAAGATGTATGCGGGAATTTATTTCATTTATGGAGAAATGTGGTTTAAAATTTTGACAATGGGCGAATGGAATGATGTGAAAATGGACGGTTTCATCAACAAAATCAAGACAAGTTGGAGGCCCAATAGTCTCTTTATAACTCGTCATTTTAGAATATTCGGTTGCACTTGGTTCCATGGCATGGGATTTTTGGAGAATGATTTCACAAAATATAAGTGTGCATGAGCTTCTACCTATGCATGCATCTCGTTCTAAGTGGCTTTTTTGTAAGGGAAGTTGGCCACTGGTGTGCATTTTCAATGTGGGGCTCGTTGGGATGCTTGTTACGATGGTGTTGGATCCTAGGGAGAAGATCTTAGAATGCACTCAATGGGATGTGGGAACGTTGAGTGACACCTATGTGATGGGTTTCGAGTGGAGAAGTTTGGCCCTAGACAAATATTTCGTGTCTCTGTAGTAAATTTAAGTGGAGAATTTCCCTCCTCCCGAAATTACTCTTGGTTTCATGTTTTTTGCCAATATTTGGCAAGTCCAATTGGTTTCCCTCTATTGGAGAATGCAATATGGTAGTTATTAATTGAATTTCTTCTTGAAATTAATAATTTATCATGAGCTTTATTTATCTTATTTTGTTTCTTTATTAGATTTTTTTCATCAAACCATTATCAAGTGCAAAAACAATAAAGGAAATGGACACAGAAATTGGGCTCCAAGCTACGCGAAAATGCCTCCAAGGGGAAAACCCAAAAAATATATTATCTTCTTATAGAATATGCTTCAAATGAGAAAACCAAGACCCAAACCTCAAGAATACCGAAGCCTCGTCCAACACCAAGTTAGTCATCCAAGAAGCCCTTCCAATTAGGTCAAAGTACAACCAAGTAACAAGATTCAAACCCTTCCAAAAATACACCAAACTCAGAATTTGAGCCCCCAACTTCAATATTTCAAACCTGCAGTAGGTATACAACTCTGATCCCTACAATAGCTTAGAATATTCACATGTGTGAGATAAAACTAGGGCAAACAATGACCAAAAACTTGATTTTCCTTCTTTCTTGCTTTAGTGTCTTTTCTCCTTTCCTTTATTATCTTCCTTCTTGAATTTCGAACCTCATATTAAACTTCTTAATTACAGATCAAATTGGTTTCCAAATGAGGTTCAGTAGCTTCTATTTATACTCATCTATGGAGGTCGAATAGCCTTCTCTGGGCTAACTCGTCTCTGGCAAGGTCGACTTGTGATAAGAGGCTTATTTTGACCATCTTAACTCAAAATAAATTATTTTACATGGGCACAACTTGCCCAGATTGGTCTTATATATATGAAATTGACTCGCTTGACTCATGATAATAAATCTTATGACATGAAAAACACTAGAAACATGAAGAGCATGCCTTACCTAAAGGACCAATCAAAAGAAGCATGAAACCCATGCTTTAAAATAATTTTTTTTCTTTATTATTTTGTCTATTACATATGATATACATGTTTACATGAGTACAATGAAAATTATGAAGATTGACACTAGTTACATTTTCTAAGACTCCCTCTTAACTAGGGGGGTATTCATAATTTTACACCTTGGTACAAGATTATTCAAACTGAAGATTTCTCATAAGAAGAGTCAAACTGATAAGCTATCTTTAAGCATCAACATCACAACCAACATTGTCAACATAGTAAGGCCTTAAATTTGACAAGATATTTCATATGCAAGAGCATAATGTTGGGAGGTTTTACATGAGATACCACACTACCTCTACAAGGAACATATCCCATCTAGATGTTAACTAGATGTGTCCTTTAAGAAATATTCTTATCTTGGATTCCCAATCGTCAAAGAATATTGGTCCTCTTCGACCACTCTTGTCTTGGATACCAGTCCAACCCTCAAATAATGTCAGAACATTTTCTTTCTTAGATTTTTCTATCCATAAGGAAATCACAAATTCTTATACAATCCTCCATTATCCATTCTCCCTCCATGACCTTGACTTAGGCTCATGGTTGTTAGTCTTGGTCAAGTGCATGACACGTGAAGGAGAGAATACAAATGTGGTGTTCATCATCACTCCATTTCAACCATAGAGTAGATCCCCATTCCCTCTTGATTAGGGAATATATCATTTCTCCTATTTAGGGAGACTTCTTTACTTCCTCTCAAATATAGAGGAAATCCTTGACTTCCTTCTAATTTGGGAAGTCATCACCACAAGCTTTATATCATATCTTCATAAAATGTAGCAACTATCATTTCTTCATGGTGATATTTGTAAGATTCCCTCTTTCCCATTTGTATCTCATCATATTGAGCTTCTTCCTTCTTGGATATTATGGAGCCATTTTCTTCCTTTAATCTTGTGACAGGGTTCGGGCCATCAACTTTGCACATCACTTTCCTCCCATAATCGTCAATGAAAAAATTATGTTGAGCCTTGTAAAACTTCAAACTAGTCATATCTCCCTCATGAAAGTGATATTTGTTGATGTAGGAACATGAACATCAAGTTATCTTCTTACACTACTACCTTTCAATCTCAAGGTGATGATGTGAACACCTTGACTACATGACCTTCCAAGGATTTTCAAAACCATTTACTCAATTCATATGTTCTTTGAATCAAGCTCATCACCACCAATTGAAATTTACTCAATTGTCATCTTTTATTCCTGCAATATCCTTCCAAGTAATAAAACAATTATGCTAACGAGATAACCCATATTAAAATATAAATATCAAACTTACCTTATCATGGTGGCATCTTTCATTAAAATATTTGCATACTTGAGTCCTTTGAGATAAAAATCCTTTCATATAATCCATCTCCACATTATTCCATGCATTCATTTTAATCAAAGTGCCCATGGATCGAACTTGACTATTGAGCTCCAATATCTTCCTCTGAGTTTTCATTATTAAGTCCCCTTCTTTCTTCCGAATACTATATTTTATTCATATGCCATACAATTTTTTTAGTGTCTTTATCTCCCATTACTCCAAAGTATGTCAAATTTATTCTTTCGAGCATCATGTAGTCATATGGAAAACTTGCCAAGCACATTCATTACTAATTGTTCCTTCATGATTCTTGTACATATGAACCATGCTCTAGGGAAGAATATGCATACCTTTTCTTTCATATAGTCATTTATCCATCCTTTGAACAAGTTTGCTTCTTATACTTTCCAATGATATGTTTCCTTTTCCAAGAAGAGAACGACTTTCATTATTCCTTTCATACTATAACTTGAACATTAGAATTACTTCATCCTTTAGAATTATTGTTTCCATACTATATGGAATATATGCTAGTCATAATGCTACTTCCAAGAATCTTCCATAATGATTATTCTTATAGGATCTTTTATGATCCTTCTTTGCAAAATGACTACCTCTAACATGATGTTAGGAAATGCTCAGATGAACAATAATATACAATATGATCCAGTATTCTTATTCTCTTTTAACCAGATAATCTTTCCCAACACAAATTAAGCAAATAGATTACAATATTTCTACTATCATGTGCTTCTATCTTTGATACCATGATTTTCTTCTAGAGTAATAATGCATGCTACTCGACTTTCTACCTAATAAAAGAAATAAATAAATTCATAAAGAACCTAATAGTGGTGAGACTTCCTTCAATAATAGAGATCCATGGGATCTTCTCCTTTTGGCTTCTTTTCAAGTTCTCCCATTTCCTCATCTATGTGACTTTCACTTCTTTCCTTCCTTTTGTTGTTCACTTTATTGTTTGGACAATTCCTTTTCAAGTTTCCATACTCATTGCATCCAAAGCAATCTTGGACATGTTTATCTTCTTCTTTGACTTTCCAAACTTCCCTTTCCTCAACTTCTTGGTTCTTTCAATGAAGGCTTGGGATCTTTCATTTGATTAAGTATCATCATTTTCCTTGATCCTATATTCTTCCAATATATATTTATCCCATGATTGATTGAAGGGTGGAGTATCTTTATTTGAGTAGATGCTCATTGCAAAACTACCCCAAACAAGTGGCAAAGAATTTAATACATAGATAAGCCTCTCAAAGTTTGTAATAGTCTCCCCAAGCCCTTGTAACTGGTCTCTTATTTGTGAGATCTTCATTAGATAAGTGGCCATGTCTTCATCATTTGGTTTCCTTATTCTATATATTTGAGTCCTCAAGCAAATATTTTGATCTTGTGTACTTATGGAGTATACCTTTCCTAAGTTATCATACATAGCCTTTGACTTCTTCAAAACCACAACAAAGGGAACATGTTGATCTTTAATGGACTCAACAATGATCCTTTATGCCCTTACTTCTCCCTTATTTTATTTTTCTAACTCTTGAGTCTTCTCTTTTTCATGAACACCTACTTCTTCGAGGACATACTCCATGGCTTCATTCTCTGTGAGTGACAAGTCAATCCTTTTCTTCCTTGCTAGGAAGTTTGATGACCCAACTAGTTTGTTGTTTTCCTTGCAAAGTATAGCCATGCTATCTGTAGATTGAGACATAGAACATAATATACTACTTACTTTGTTAACCAAGAGTCCTCCTTCTTGATGATGTCTCCAACTATATTGAAGTTTTCAAGGCCTCCAAGGAGACTTTAAAGATGCCCTAAATTGGTATCTTCTAGGATTCCCTCAACAGTGATGTCTTCAAACAACTTCAAAGTGTGAATGATGATCCCAAGACTCCTTTCTACTTCCTTCTTTTTCAAGATGATGAAGTATAGTAGAGAAATTTCAAAAAGAACTTTTTTCTTTCTTCAATAGGAACTTGATGATGGGGTCTCCTTCAGTGTAGTAACCCTCCTTTTAGGTGAATATTTATCTTCTTCTTTCCTTTTGTCCTTCTGCAAATGATTCCCCTTGACAAACAAACTCTTCTTTGTATCCTTCTAGTTGTCTTCTCTTATTCACCTTACTTTGATACCATGTTGGAGAATATAATATGAAAATTATTAATTCAATTTATCCTTAATATTAATGATTGCTTGTGAAATTTATTTATCTTCTCGTGTTTATTTATTAGATCTTCTTCATCAAACAATTATCAAGTGAAAAAACAATAAATGCAATGGACCCATAAATTAGGCTCCAAGCCAAGGAAAAAACCCTCCAAGGGAAAAACCCATAAAATCTCTTCTCTTCTTATAGAACTTGCTTCAAATGAGAAAACCAAGACCCAAACCTCAAGACAAAAGCCTTCTTTAGCACCAATTCATCCATTTGAAAAGCCTTTCCAATTATGTCAAAGTCTAGCCAAGTCAACAAGAGTCAAACCCTTACAGAATTGTACCAAACTCAAAATTTTGGGCCCCATCTTCAATATTTCAGACCTACAATAGGTTTGCAACTTCGACTCCTGCAAAAACTCAGAATATTCGCACGTGTAAGAGAAAACTAGGGCAAACCTTAACCAAAAACTTGATTTTCCTTCCTTCTTTATTTAGCTTCTTTTCTCCTTGCCTTTCTTGACTTCCTTCCTGAATTATGCACCTTAGATTGAAATTTTTTATTGAAGATCAAATTGGTTACCAAATGGGGTCAAGAAAATTCTATTTATACTCATTTGTGGAGGTCGAATAGCCCTCTTTGGTCCGACTTGTCTCTAGCAAGGTCGACTTGTGCTAGGAGGCTAATTTGATTGTCTTGACTCAAAATAAATTATTTTATAAGGTGCAACTTTCCCAGATGGGTCTTATATATCCGACTTTGACTCTATTGACTCATGACAATAAATATTATGGCATGAAAACCATGGAAGCATGAAGAACATGCTTTACCTAAAGGACCAATAAAAAGAAGCATGAAACTCATGCTTTGAAATATAAGCTTTTCTTTCTTTTTTTCTTATTACATCAGATATACATACTGACATGAGTATAATGACAATTATGAGGACCAAAACTAGTTATATTTTCCAACACACTTCTGGGATGGGCACTTCTTTGAGAGTTAGCCCCACTTCGGGTACCTGTAGGGGTTGAATTAGAAGGCCCTCTTTTTCTATTATTTTACTTTGGAGTATTTTTATTTATTCGAGTCACATTTGGTGGGTCAGAAATGGTTGAGACCATTGTGTGTGTTGAGTGATTGAGAGCCCTCTCAAGGGCTAGAAGAGGACTGGAACAATTGGAAGAGTTAGCATGGGTGTGATGCTTCTTTCTATTTGATTACCCATTCCTAGGATAATTTGGGAACTATGCACTGCTAGAGGGGGTGTTCCCAGCATGGAGTTCGTCCTCGAGGCATGCCTAGGGAGCGGGCTGACAAGGAGGTAAGGAACATGATGTGGAGGGCTGTGTGGATGTGTGGAGCAATCGTCGATAATTTCTTTGATAACTGACCAACTACGTGATATTTTGTCCAGTCTCAATTTTATTCACCAATAGAGTTATGACGATCGAAATGAGACTATTGTGTATATAAATAATGTCCAACTAGCCAAGGGGAAATTATGGAATGCCTTACTTTTGTGCATTGGAGTCAACACCGAACTAGTGAGTGGCTTGATGAGATGGAGGCGTGGTTGGCTCACATCAACTTCCATGTGCAAGAAGGTCATTGTCATCCTATGACCCAAGGTGTTGTTCATGCACCAAATCCTCTTCCATAAATATTATCTGTTGGTTGTTTTTGGTTTTCCTCGTATTTTGGGTAATATGGTTTTTTTTCCTTTGGAGTTCATATAAAATATGGTAGTATCTTCTTTGTTTTATCACTACTCTCCTAGCTGACAAATCCAGTTGGAGTGAATTTGGGAGATCAAAGAGCCTAAGGACTTCAAGATGTATCTTTTTGATGAATTAATGAAAGAATTTTCACTATCATATATATATATATATATATATATATATATATATATATATATATATATATATATATATATATATATATATATATATATATAAAGCTTAATCTGGAGCGTGCAAATTTTTTAGTCAAAATTTTCACTCTAAAAAATGTGTGCACTTTAAAAAATTTGATCTTTCAACTCTTTCTAAATCTATAATTAAAATCAATCTATACTGATAAATTAAAAAATTAAATTATAATAAAATATTTAAATTATTATTTAACTTGAAATCCATATGATATTTTGGAAAAACTAATTTTTGACCCTACTAATATCACAAAAATCATAAATTTAATCCCTCTAAATTTTGACTGAAAAAATTTAGAGTGAAAAAGCTTTTTTAATTAACTCGGTTAATAAACTCTCTTTAGAGTGAAAAAAAAAAAAAAATCCTCTATATTTTTATAGATCTTAAGTTAAAAATTTACACTCAATCTGCCCGTGTGTGATAAACTTTTATCGTGGAAAAAATATTGAACATTGGAAACATAAACATAGATGTTGGTTTATTTGAAAAATTAAAACTAAAGCAATGAAATGAGATGCTAGCAAAACGTCAGAAATATTAAAGATGGAAAACATATGGCTTGAAATCTTAAGAAAAATAACAGGTAAAGAATAGAAAGTAAAGTTAAAATAATGAAATTAGATGCCAAGGAAATGTCCATGTTAAGTTTGTTGTGATAACTAAATAACGATTCTTTAATGCAGAATAAATACTTAAAAGAATCGTAAAAATCTTGATGCCCAAGAAAACATACCTCCAGCCATTGATGTTATTTACACTCCGATACTAGGCTTTGCTTCGCTTGTTTTGAATGCAAAAACAACACTCAACACTATGAATATTTAAATATGGCTTTGGCATATGATATCACCGCAGTCGCATGAAACACGTAATGCATTGCAATGTTCAACAAGTGATGAGCATGCAAAAACACCTTATGCATAACACAACTCTTGAAATCATATGAAGAATTATTCAGAAGGCTGAGATGTGGAGAAACTAGATGAAAACTGTTAAAAGCCAATGCCTAAACTGAAAATGTGTTGGCCAGTCAGTCACATTTATTAGCAAACACGCACAATGTATTGATCTCGTCACAAACTTCAATACGATCAGATGAATTTGAAGAGTCAATAATGGTCAAATGTCGGGTCTATTTCCAGGGTAAGTACATGGTGGAAAACAATGTGTTCCCTCGAAAATACCAGAATCTGAAACTTCTCTCTGGAAGAACCAAGCCAACTTTCCATGTGGCACTTCCAAGCTCTGCTCACTCTATCTTGATGGTGTAAGGCTGAAGGGGATTGAGTCAGTGAGCTTGGGGACCAAACAAAAGTATTTATAGCCAATCTTCCATCAAGCTTATGTTGGCTATGTGTCAAGTGCTCCATAGATCATGGTAGAGAACTACAGAGGGAGTAATGGACCACTCCAGGAGCTCCCAACAAGAAATTAATTTAACTGCAGTTGATTTCCGTAATTTAAGGAAACAATTACAGTTGGTTTCCAGAAATTACTGCAGTTGGTTTCCAGAAATCGGTGGCCATTGGGAGAGGGAGCTTAACATTCTCCCACTTGGTCCATACTTCCAATCTTAATGTCTCATCTTAAAACCCATTGAAAATCTATATTAAGTAATAGATACATGAATCATGGCGATAAGTCCTCTAATGACGAGTATTATTTTCCATGTATTACTATGTATTTATTTCTACTATAATTTATGTGGCAACAATTTCTTAATGAATAAACCCTATGTTTATTCTTTGTCCTACACAGATGAATTTTCTCAAATCAAATTAAGGTGCACATAAATATGAGAAAAACATCACAATAATTAAGAATTTCATTAAAATAACATTTTCCATACAATGAGAAACTACATAATGGAACCAAGTCCCATATTCATTACATGATCCTTGAATTTCAATGGTGGCATGCCATTAGTCAAAGGATCAGTGATCATCAACTCAGTGCTGACGTGCTCAATGACCACTTTATTTTCTTTAACACGTTCCCTTATAGCTAAATACTTAATGTCGATGTGTTTATTTTGACTCCCACTTTTGTTGTTTTTAGCCATAAAAACAGCAGTTGAATTGTCGCAATACATTCTCAATGGCTTAGAGATAGAATCCATAATTCTAAGCCCAGAAATGAAACTCTTAAGCCATACACCATGTAAAGTAGCCTCAAAACAGGAGACAAACTCGGCTTCCATAGTGGAAGTGGAAATCAAGGTCTGCTTGGCACTCCTCCATGATACAGCTCCACCGGCCATCATAAAAATGTATCCTGTTGTTCATTTGCATGAATCAACACATCCAGCAAAGTCAGAATCTGAGTAGCCAATTACTTCCAAATTGTCCATCTGTCTATACACAAGCATGTAGTTTTTGGTTCCTTGAAGGTACCTCATTACTTTCTTTGCAGCTCTCCAGTGGACTAAACCTGGATCACTCTGATATCATCCCAACATTCCCACAACAAACGCAATGTTAGGTCTTGTGTAGACCTGAGCATACATTAGGCTTCCAACAGTAGAAGCATATGGAATGTTCTTCATTTGTTCCCTTTCAAAGTCGTTCTTCAGCCATTGGCTCAAATTGAACCTATCACCCTTCACAATGGGAGCTACACTTGGTGAACAATCCTTCATCCGAAATCTCTCTAAAATTTTATTAATATAGGTTTCCTGAGACAAACCCAAGATGCCTCGAAATCTGTCTCTATGGATCTTAATGCCAATGACATAAGATGCCTCACCCATATCCTTCATATTGAAATTTTTAGAGAGGAATTGTTTCACCTCATGCAGCAAACCCTTATCATTGGTTGCTAGCAAAATGTCATCCACATATAAAACAAGAAAACAGATTTTACTCCCACTGACTTTTAGGTATATACATTGATCCATAATGTTTTCTACAAAACCGAAAGAAGAAATTACATTATGGAATTTCAAATACCATTAGTGGGATGCTTGTTTTAAACCGTATAAGGATTTCTTGAGCTTGCAAACCAATTTCTCACCATCACTAGAGGGGAATCCTTCAGGTTGTTTCATGTAAACCTCCTCCTCTAGATCTCCATTGAGAAATGTCGTTTTCACATCCATTTGTTGCAACTCCAAGTCAAAATGGGCTACTAATTCCATAATAATGTGCAAGGAATCTTTCTTAGATACAGGAGAGAAATTCTTCGTGTAGTCGATTCCTTCTTTCTGAGTGAATCCCTTAGCAACAAGTCTTGCCTTGTATCTCTCAATGTTTCCCAATGAGTCTTTCTTTGTCTTCAAGACCCATTTACATCCAATGGCTTTTACACCATTAGGAAACTCAACAAGATCCTAGACTTCGTTACTCTTTATAGAATTCATCTCTTCCTTCATGGCATCGTACCATAATTCTAATTCTTAGCAACTCATGGCTTGTGAAAAGGACTCAGGATCATTTTCGGCTCCAATGTTGTAGTCAGATTCTTGTAGATACACAACATAATCATCAGGAATTGCTAATCTCTTTGGTCTAGTATATCTTCTTAATGTTGTACCATCATCTTCCTGAGAAGTATGTGGTTCAACTCATTGTTCAAAAGTTCTTGGCAACTCTTGAACTACCTGATCTACTGGAATGTCGTCAGCAGCTTGTGGAACTTCAACAATTGGTTGTTCAACACCAATTTGTACCTGAGGGGTGTTGTGAACAATAACCAATCTATCATTTGAGGTGGAAGGTTGAGATTCTAAATGATCATTCACAGAAATTATGTTCCTGGTTTGATCACTCCCACTGATCAAGTCATTTTCAACAAACTTTGCATTTCTTGATTCCACAATCCTAGTGTTGTGAGATGGACAATAAAATTTGTAACCTTTAGACCTTTCAGCATATCCAATGAAATACCCACTAATGGTCCTTGGGTACAGCTTCTTATCTTGTGGATTATATATTCTCACTTCAGACGGGCATCCCCAAATGTGCATATGTCACAAACTCAGTTTCCAACCTTTCCATAATTCAAATGGCATTTTAGGAACAACCTTGGTTGGAACTCGGTTTAATATATACATTGTTATCTTAAGTGCTTCAATCCACAAGGATTTAGGAAGATTGGAGCTGCTAAGCATACTCCACACCATGTCCAATAATGTTTGGTTTCTTCTTTCTGCTACACCATTCTGGTCAAGCGAACCAAGCATGCTGTATTGGACAACAATCCCATGCTCTTGAAGAAATTTTTCAAATGGCCGAGGTGTTTTTCCATCTTTTGTGTATCTACCATAATAGTCACCACCTCTATCTGATCTCACGATCTTAATTTTCTTGCCGCATTGCTTCTCTACTTCATCCTTGAGGATCTTAAAGGAATCTAATGCTTCGTTCTTTTTATGAAGCATGTATAGATACATATATCATGAGTAATCATTTATAAAAGAGATGAGGTATCTCTGACCATGTGAGTCCATGTTTGGACTACATATATCAGTATGTATGATATCTAATATGTCTGAACTCTTATTGGCACCTTTCTTTGACTTGTTGGTCTGCTTTCCCTTTATGCAGTCCACACAAGTTTCAAAATCAATAAAATCCAGAGTATTAAGTACCCCTTCATTTACTAATCTTTTAATTCTTTCTATGGAGACATGACCTAATCTCCAGTGCCATAATTTAGAGGAATATTCATTAATAACACATCTTTTAGTGCTAGTGTTAACATGCATTGAATCATAAGTGACATTGTTTTGTAGATTAATGCAGTAAATACCATTAGACAAAATACCACTCCTAACACAATCAAATTTATAAAATAAACTTAAGGATGTTTCTAAAAAGTTAAAGGAATATCCAAAAGGTACAAGCCTTGAAACTAAAATCAAGTTTCTAGAGGAGGAAGTGGACTGAGCTGAGGAGGATGATGGGAGATTAGGGTTAGGGTTTAGGATCAGATGGCCCCTGACAGACATGCACCTGGTCAAGGTGCAGGGGATCCCGAATCCACCTGCAGAGTCACAGACCAAACCTCGACAGTTTAACTGAGGGAAGAAGGCCCCGATAATAGACAAGATTGAGAGAAAGATTACTGAAACAAGGGGGGGGAGAGATACCCTCCTACAAGGATGTAGTGGTAGGAGAAACAAGCTAGAATGGAGTGAACGGCAGATCAGGGAGATGCAGCAAGGACGCGCCAGTTATGGGAGCAGTATGGCAAGCAAGGATGGGGAACAAATGCCTACCGCGAGCAACAAAAAAGCCCAGGTTTGTTATTCCAAACAATAAACTTGAGGAGTACAGAGGATATATGAAAGACCATGCACTCATTTGCAAGTTTGTAGGAACATGGCCATCTGAGAAAGACCTGACGAAATGGATACAACAGAGGTGGAAGCCCAAAGGACATATTGATCTAAAATTAGGGGCAAAAGGTTTCTTCATGGTAATATTTGCAAATCTAGAGGATAAGGAGAGGATCTTCGAGGAGGGTCCATATTTCTTCAATAATGCAGGGCTTTTCATGAGGCAATGGGAAGAATGCTATAATCCAGACAAAGAAAAAATGCTAGCAGCACCAGTATGGGTCAGATTGTTTGGGCTCCCGATAGAGTTTTGGGACCCAGAGATTCTAGAAGGAATTGGGAACTCAATCGGGACCTTTGTAAAGGTAGCAGAAACCACCAAGAGAGGAAGATATACATCATATGCCAGAATTTGTGTCTACATGAATATCACAGAACCGCTTCCGGATCATATTGAAGTGGAATACCATGACGAGGTCTAGCAACAGCCAGTCGATTATGAACACATTCCTTTTAGATGTAGACAGTGCCATGAATACAGTCATCTGTATAAATATTGCCCGATGAATGATAATGAAACACCAATAGAGTAGGGGGGAGGAAAGGGGAATACTGAACAGGAGGAAAGGAAAAGCGGAGGAAACAATGAAGGGTTTACAGAAGTACTGAGAAGAAGAAAACCCCAAAAAGGAAAAACTAAACAAAATCCTTTCCACCCAGAGAGCAATCAGAAAAGCCAGAACCAGTTTGAGGTATTACGAGAATTAGAAATGGAAGCGGAAGGTGAGGATGGTGAAGATGAAACAGTGGAGAACCAGAAAGAAAACAAAAAGGAAAATAAGGAGTCAAATAATATGGAAATGGAAAAAGAGGGGGAGAAGAGAGATCAACTACAAGAGCAGATCCAAATGGAGATAGATCCACAACAGGACCAAGAAGGAGAAGAGGAACAGGTCATGAAGAAACTCTTGCAGGAATGGAGGCATCTGGATGAAAGATTCATACCTGACGACCAGAAACAACTTTACAAAGATATGTTCCAAAGATACAAAGAAAAACGAGGGACAATAATAGCAAAGCAGCCAGAGCAACTTGGAACGCAAGGAAGTCAAAACATAGAAGCAGGAACTATAGGGAAAGGAGGAAGGAAAAGAGGAAGAAGACCTATGAGCGAGACCATCCAAATGGTTGGGGAAATGCTGGTAAATTCAGGAAGAGTGGTTCCACTATCGGAGGTATTCCAACAACCCCTCAAATTATTGAAATGATCATCACAACCTGGAATATTAGAAGGCTGAACAGTATAATGCTAATCCAAGAAAAAAAAATTGGAGAACGCAAGCTAAAAGAAGTGATGAGAAACTTCAAGCCGTATTATGAGATAATTGGTCAAGACGCAGTAGGTAGCACGGGAGGAGTGGCAATCCTCTGGAACCCAGAGGAAGTCCAATTTGAAGACTGGATCAGTATACCTCAAATCCTTTCAGGAAGATTCAAAATTATAGGATCCCAGGAATGGATCCTCTTATCCAATGTATATGGACCCCATATACAGAGTGATCGCAGGAATTTCCTTCAGAATCTGGCAATTATTCGGTCCATGCTTCCAGCCTCTCCATGGATAGTAGGAGGAGATTTCAACATGATTACATCCATAAATGAGAAAAGGGGTGGCCTTAGAAGAACAGATGCAGACATGGAAGCCTTTGGCGATATGATAGCAGAACAAAGGCTCGTGGATATTCAGACAATAAATGGGATCTACACATGGAATAACAGAAGGGGAGGTAGACACCAAATCGCATCCAGACTAGATAGATTCTTAATGTCAGAACAAATTATAAATCAGGATATTTTCATTGAAGCAATGATTCTCTTGGGAATGGGATCGGACCACTGGCCGATCAAAGTAGAACTTGACATCAAAGCTAGTCCCAAGAAAAAGCCCTTTAGGTTCGAAGCCTTCTGGCTCAGGGATAAAAATTTTATGATGAAAGTAGAAGAATGGTGGAAGCAAAGCCGACAAAAAGGAAGAAACAGAATGCAGACATTCCAGCTAAAATTAAAAGAACTTAAAGGAAACATTAAGAAATGGAATAAAGAGGAATTTGGAAACATCCTCAAAGACCAACAGCTTCTAGATTAGAAGATGAAGCAAATCCAACAAGAAATCATTATTGCAGGAAGAAGTGAAGATTTAGCCAGAGAGGAAGGGATCCTGATAGGGCAAATGGAAGAAAGACGGAAACAAGAAGAGATCCTATGGAGGCAAAAATCTAGAGTGAACTGGTTACGAGAAGGGGAGAGGAATACAAAGTTCTTCCACCAAGCAATGATCCAAAGAAGACAGAGAAATAGAATCTTCTCTATAAAAGATGAAGCAGGGATACAAGTTACATAGCATGAGGAAATAGAACAAGTTTTGGTAAATCATTTTAAAGAAATATTCACGGAACCCAATGCAGACAGTCGAGAAGCCACTAAAAGAATCTGCAAAGAAATCCCAAGCATGATTACAAGAGATCAAAATCTAGCCCTGATGAGGGCAGCCACTCTAGAAGAGGTAGAAGAGATAGTGAAAGGGATGAAGAAGAATAAATCCCCTGGCCCTGATGGATTTACAGTGGAATTATATCAAGCAGGATGGAACTTTCTGGGCCAAGATATCCTGGAAGTGGTGGAAGAATCAAGAAGAAACCAGAAGGTAAGTACAGGATTAAACTCAACCCTCTTATCTTTGATTCCTAAGGAAACTAAGTCTGAAGATCCCCAGGGCTTTAGACCCATTTCCTTATGTAATGTTATATATAAGATAATAGCTACACTAATGCCAAAAAGACTTAAGTCTATTCTATCTAGTATTATCTCTCCTGAACAAATAGGTTTCGTGGAGGACCGACAAGTCTTGGATGGACTGGTTCAAGAAGTTGTGCATTCTCTGAAAACAAAAAAGGAAGCAAGTATGATGATTAAACTAGACCTTTCCAAAGCTTATGACCATTTGAATTGGAACTATTTGAAAGCAGTTTTAAGGGCCTTTGGTTTTTGTAATCGATGGATCGAGTGGATCTCCGCTATGATCTCCTCACCCAATTTCTCCATCCTAGTGAATGGAACCCCTTCCCAACCTTTTAAAGCATCCAGAGGACTCCGACAGGGAGATCCACTGTCCCCTTTCTTGTTTATTATAGCAGCAGAAGGCTTAGGAAGATACATCAGAAAAGAAGTAAGGGAAAGAAAGGTTAGAGGAATCCAAATATGGGGTAGTAATATACCTATTACTCACCAGCAATTCGTAGATGACATCATGTTGTTTTGTGCTGTCTCTCAGAGAAGCTCGAAGAATTAAAGAGATCCTAGATCTCTTTATGAAAGCTTCTGGCACGCAAATTAACAAAGACAAGTCCTGCACTTATTTTTTCAACACAGCTGGAAACATCAGGAATTTCTTAACAAGAATTCTAGGTTTTCGATCAGGAGAGCTTCCCACAAAATATCTAGGAACTCCGTTAGCCTTGAATCCACTAAGGCTGTCGAATTGGCAACAAACCATTGAGAAAATTGCTAGAAAACTAGCCAATTGGTCCTTTAGAACATTGAACATCGCAGGCAGAGTTGTTTTGGTTAAGGCAGTCCTTCAATCGATCCCAATATACCAACTCTCGGCAATGGCGGCCCCTAAAGGAGCGTGTGCAAAGATGGTGGAGATTTTTAAAAAATTCATTTGGGGAGGACCGAAGGAACAAAGGAAATGGGCGCTGGTATCTTGGAAGGATTTGGTGAAAAGCAAGACTGAGGGAGGGTTAGGCCTCAGAGATCCTCACTCACTGAATCAAGTAATGGGGGCTAAACTTTGGTGGCGCTGGATGAATGGAGGAGATGACCTATGGAAAAGAATATGGACAAAAAAATATAATATGCCAACAAAACCAGAGGAGATCTTAAGAATAAGGGATACCCCGAAAGGGTCAACAATATGGAATCTGGCTCGTCAAAACAAGGAAATAATTACTAAACATGCTTTTTGGGAAATCAGGAATGGCAGCTCTGCCAAGTTCTGGGAGGAAGCCTGGCAGCAAAGAGAAAGGCTGAATGGATTACAAGCTTTAAGCGCTATATGTCAAAAGGCAGAAGAGGAAGGAATGAACTTTGTAAGGGACTTTTGGAAGGAGGGGGGTCAAGAAGAAGTATGGAGAACCTGGAAGAGTCTGGACGAATGGATTGACCAGATTGATAGAGAACAAAGAGAAATATATCAAAAAGAAATGCAGACAAGGAAAATACCTATAAGACCAGGACCAGACATACTGCGATGGGGTTACACAATAAAAGGAAATTTCACGATTAAAGAAGCATATCACCTCTTCACTCTGAGAGAACCAGACGATATGGCAGTTAATTGGAAACAAATATGGAGCAGTAATTGGTGGCCGAAAGTGGCCCACTTCCTATGGCTGGTATGTAAAGGTCGCATTTTAACCTGGGACCAACTTCAAAAGCGAGGGATACATGCCCCCCCCCGATGTAATCTATGCAAACAAGATCAGGAAACACAGGAACATCTCTTGAACTCATGTAATGGAGCACAACAACAATGGGAAGAGGTTAGGAAACTCTTTGGAAGGACACACAGAGATCAACAGAGTATTAGAAACACAATTAAAAATTGGGGACGTGGCCAATTCACAAGCCCGGTGGTAAGACGAGCCTGGAGTCTAGCAGTAGGGATGAATATGTGGATGATTTGGAAAGAAAGAAATAGAAGAATCTTCCAAAACAAAGAGATGTCAAAAGAACAAATCTGGGGAAAAACTTTGAGTCATATTCGAGAGACCATCTTAGTGGACACCTGGAGCGCAGAGGACTGGGAAACGACGCCAGAAGAAGATCAAATTTTAAGGAAGCTAAACCTACATCAAGGAATGGTGGCTCCACAGATGTGGAAAACACCCAATATGGGATGTAACAGTACCATACACTTCTCTCGTCCCTCGGCAGGATTCATAAAGTTAAACTTCGATGGAGCATCCAAAGGAAATCCAGGCCCAGCGGGGATTGGAGGCCTCTTTCGAGACGACCAAGGCAGAACAAAATGGATTTACTCAGAAAATGGAGGCATCATTGTTATAGATATTTTTGGGCCCTGCATCACCAAGCATAAAATATCCATAAACTAAGGGCTCCTAAGTCCCTAAGAAGTGTTGTTCCAACCTATGAGGGTGGGGGTCGGGGGAGATATTATGCATTTAGGGTGGGGGTGGGGGGAGATATTATGCAAATGCACAATATCTCCCACCACCCCCACCCAGAAGTTCTCCATGAAAAACTACTCAGAACTGGTCAAAACAAGATCATTTCACTTGCTCCATGGCGAGGGTGCGATGCATCTCACCTAAGTACACTGAGTGGGTGCGTTGCATTTCAAAAATCCCTTCTATGGGGTGCGATGAGCGAGAAGAGACAAATGGCGGTGTTAATCTGCAAGGTGGAAAACATGGAATCTTCCAGAAGTTTCTCCTGTGACACTTGCCTCTCTGAATTCGACCAAGGATGAGTAAGAGATCATCAATCTCCAAGTGGAAGCAAGAACTGTTAGAGGGAGGACACTAATCAAATCACAAGCTGACTCATCTCCATTACAGATATCTATATATGGATCCCTCATCCCAGAGATCCAAAGGCTGGAATTTTGCATCTTGTAAGGAATTGTTGTTAGTTTCTTGAGGCAACACTATAGTGTTGGGTGATCTAAGATTTGTATGAGGTGAAGAAGGGCTTACTTGCTGATAGGATGATGCTGGGTCAGAACAGTTGGTTGTAACTCTCTTTGCTTTTTCTTAATTATCAATAAAGCTATTCTAGTTTTCTTCCATACTCTTGTGTAATCTATGTTTTGTGCATTTTTATGGTCAATTTACATCTAACCCTAGATTGTTTATGATAATAGATCCATGTTCTTGTATAGTTTTATGCTGCTTTGATCTTACAGGTACTCTGTGAAGCTAGGTATACGAGAAGGCAAGTAGCAAAGGACTATCAGAAGAGAGAGGAATTGAATAAGGAGTCAAGTGCAAGACAGAGGTTGGTCTCCTCTATTCTTCTCTCATCTATCTTTCATAAAGGAAAACGAAAGTAGACTTTACTTTGTTTGTTTCTAAGGTAGCTGCGACACCTTAGTGGGATAGAGCAGTTATGTATAGACACTTTTCCTTGTAACAAAATGGCGACTCCACTAGGGAGTGAATAGATTGTTTGTTTATCTACATTTGTTTACGTTATAAACTTACAGACAGAGCTTGAAGCTAAGCTAGCTAGCCTTCGAACTGCATTTGTTTTACGAATGCAAAGTAGACCATTGCTGCTTCAGTCAATCTCCGGGTTTTGTTTATAGATTAAACACTTGATCTACAAGCTCTCTAATTGCCCTTTGTGGTGGCCTTAGTAACTTCATTAGATCCACCCATGTTGTTGAGTTACTGATTACCATTTGCACGGCCAAAACCCCTGAACTAAACTGCAAACTGTGACCCGGAACCCGTTCAAAGTCTCGTCTCTGGTCCATCGCACCCTCTAGTCTGTGAAACTAACATTCAATGCACTTCCCGAGTGTAGCAGGTGCGCTGCATTTCAGTTTCCCTGTGTTACAGGTGCACTGATTAGACTAGGCCTTGTCCTTGTATTTTGGTTTCTGTGTTCACTCTTTTAAGTTCTATTCTTGAATTTTGCTGCCTATAATCAGTACACCTCTGTCTAAAACCCTTTTCCTTGCTGTTATTCCACCTCCAATGTGCAAAGAACTGTTAATGTTTTAGTGTATTTTATTGTCATTTTCAGTTCTCTTTTGCAAAAAAGTAACATAATCAAGCTGTCGTTCTTTGATCTGAAAGTGTCGTAGCTGTCGTTCTTTGATCTGAAAGTGTCGTAGCTGTCGTTTTTAGCCATAGAAGGAAATCCTCTTGTTTTGGTAGTCGATTATACGAGTTACTCTTGTATATGATTTGAATTTGTGAGTTTTAAAGTGTCGAAAAGCAATATTTCATTTCAAAATCGCTAAGTGTCTCTCTTACCCTCACTTCATTTTGGAAAGAAATTTGTTAAGTATTGTCGCTTTAAAAGTAATTCATATTTGCACATAAGCTTTCTTTTTATCATCTACATATTAAGAAAGTCGAAAACAATGCATGCATGTGCATTTGCATTTAGACTCTTTGATTGGTTTGATTTAGGACAGTGCATATAGTGTGTGCTCTTTGCTCTTTGTTGAAAGAAAACTGTCTATCTTTCCTTAGTAGCTAGGATTTTCATGGCATAAAGAAGATAAAAAGATTGTTTATCATCTTAGATTGCATTTTAGGAATTGTATCTCCACATCACGCGGTGAACCTGAAAGGAAAATTTCATAAACAAGATCAACTATAAAATAAATTGAATGAATCTAACAACGCTTTGGAACCTAACGCACAACATCTAGAAGTCTAGGATAGAGACGTGTTCCGGCGTCGTAAAACATGGTAACTGTTGCTCTCATTGTTGGTTGGGTGATTCCTCCACTTTGAGACGACAAGTGCCAATACAGACTTGTGCTCCCACGTACCGTCGAGTATATTTTGGGAGACCACAATAGGCTTTATCCTTTATCCATAGGAAGCTGTGTCTACCGCCCTACCGATCGCAATGCACTGAACACAGCATTCGGGAAGATTGACTGCCGTACCGTAAAAAGTATTCTGCAGTTTTGCGATTGGTTTTGTAATCCCTCTACCTAGATTTCTAGAGCAGTCCCTTTCGTTCCTTTTCAAACTCTTTAACAGAAAAGGTCCATCTGAGCACTTGTCACTTCAGGCTCATTAAAAATTGAAGGCGACTAGAGTCATCTTTTGTTTTTTCTCGACTCTTTAAAACTAAAAAAAAAGTTGTGTCAAAGCGTCTAAAATTCATTTAATTCAGAAATATACTTCCGCTTTGATTTTTAGTTGATCAAGTAATCCGCAATCGTTGAAGAAAGTCAATTGAAACCCCATCGTTCGTGGAGGATTACGAGTCAACCGTCTTTGTCTCCGGAATCGAAACTATTGCGGACAAAGAGAACTCATTTAACCGGTTCCAAATCTCCTGGTAAAGTTAGAACAAGTGTTCCAACGACATCAGAGACTCCGGTTACTCCAAACATTTCTGGTATCCCTGCCTTTACAGAAGAAGTTCAACAGCCACTGAAGGATAGTAGTACTGATCCTAGTTTGAGGGTAAACACTTGTGTTACTGAACCAGTTTCATCTACAACCGGTTCGGAGAGAGTTGTTCCCCAAACATCTGTCGCTGCAGATTTCATACCTTCTTCGGCACCAGAAATATTTTACGGACCTGACGGTCTACCTCTTCCACCTGATTTGATCACTATAGAAGAGATCGTGGAGGATCCTCCATCTAGTACTCCATCGCAATTTGGAGTCGAGATCACTCTGCATCCTTCTTCATTAGAAATTAGTCTACCGCTGACAGAAGCTCCTATAGAATCGCTAGGTAATCTTTTGGATAGACTAGAAATGTTTGAACAACCGTCGAAATCTAGGACTGTGTCATCTGACACAGCGACGGCAGAACTTCCTGCTGTCACTCCAACAATGTTCGTCGGCGTACCATCTGTCCCGACTAGCTCTCAATCGCTAGAAGGAGCCCACTCAAGGGCTATTTCGATAGTATGGTCTGTTCCTGTTTGTTCATCCGGAATAGTATCCGGAAACTCTTATGTTGGGTATCAACAAATTGATCTTTCAGGATGTCAATTTGGGCAGTCTGGTCCTCATGGGAAAATCATTCCTTTAAGTACCGAATTACCACCATATGGGGGGCAATACACCCTTTCATCGTCCCCTCCAGGAGGACAACCATACGGGAGTTCACAACAAAATTCAAGTTTTGCTGGAATTACATCTGGCGGTTGGGTACCGATAATACCTCAACAACCAAGAGTTGTATATTCGATGCAACAATGTTTACCTATGTCAAATATACCAACTACGCTAGCTATTGTGATGGTGTCGCAAGTACAAGCGCTGCCTATTGTGTGCCAACCTCAGGTTTCTCAGGTTGTAATGCAACAGCCTCTTGACCCTGCGACTCAACCATAATCGCCGACTGGTGGAATGACACAGGCCCGAACGGGTACAATTACCCCTCACCTTGGTCAAACGGTTAGTATCAGGCAACAACACATGGCGTCACAACCATGGTTGGTGCAATACCAACAACCGCAATTCCAACAAGTATACCAAGGATCTAAGCAACAAATATTTGCAAATAGTGGACAGCCGTACATTCAAAACGGTCAAAACCAACCATTCTACAATGGTTATGCCCACCAACCTTACCAAAGTTACCAGCATCAAATGCATTAAACTGGTATGCAAAGACCAACTGCTCAGGCGATTCCATCTTATCCTGGGTATGCTTCGCCTAACCTGAATCAACAGTTACCATTCATGGCGACTTTAGAGTTACCGGATCTAAATCAGTTAACAAACGATCCAATCGCTTACGCCCCTTGGTGGCCCACGATTCTGCATAAACTTCCGTCATATATTCCTAAATTTAATGGAAATCCAGGTGAAGATCCGTCGAATCATGTGATGACCTTTCATCTGTGCTGTTCATCAAACACCCTAAACGATGATTCGATTAGGCTTCGCCTTTTCAGAGGACGTTAACTGGTCCAGCGACAAAATGGTATATCGAATTGCCCAGAGCTTCATTTGACAACTTCAGTACCCTAGCCACAAACGTTTTAACCCATTTTCAGTTACCGATAAGGTACGAAACGGGAACAGAACTTCTTACCAATTTCAAGCAAACAACGGCCACTCACATATCTAATCATATTCATGAGTGGCGACGTCGTCGTAGAATGGTAAAAACATATGTTCCTGATCAGCTTTTAGCTTAATGGTTTATTAAGTCTTTGTTACCTTCTATTACAGAAGATGTGGCAAAAGGGGGAGTCGTCACCGAAGAGCAGGTTATTGCTCGTGCACAATATCTAGACTTGATTTATACTCAGTCTGGCACGCTCCACGATAAAATACCTAATGCGCCTAGACCTGAATTTTCCATTCCTCCCCCTCCTAAATTGAACAATGACTCTCATGCCAGTGACGGCGTGATTGGCACAACAGACACGAAATCGACAAGGGCTACATCTAAAAAGGCCCATAAGAATTCCAGTCAAAATGCAAATGAAGAACTTCTTGCCTCGGAAGTAAATGTCGTCTCGATAGACAAAGGCAAAGAAACCAAGCGACCAGGAGGCAAGAAGAAAAACCAAGGGAAGAAGAAGAAACAGGAAGAATCATCACCTAAAAAATCTTCTGCAAACCCACCTGGAAAGGGGAAACCAAAAAATCCATGCTTTATATGCGATGAAGATCATTGGACAGCAAATTGTCCGCACAGAGCTGAGCTTAAAAAATTCTTCAAGAATTCAAAGACCTCAGCGGTGTTAATTGATCCGTTTTCGAATCCAAGAACAAACCTGGTTTCTAATGAAAATGCTTCCCCGTCCCAAGTGATAATGTTGTCGATTTCAAAACAGCAAAATGATTCTTTGATATCGACAAGGAACAAAGATTATGGAAATCCACAGCTGTCGAACAACAAGGATAAAGATCAACCTAGTAGTTTGACAACAACTTCGACAGAAGTTGTGCCACCCACCATTCCAGAACTGACAATAAAACTGCCAAAGGGAGTAGTACACAAATCGACATTTAATCCTCGTGCCAGAGCAGCACAACATTATAATATAGTGGAAGATTTGGCCCAATCGCCATCCGCTATGTCGACACTTGAGGTGCTAAAAAATTGCCCATCCCAAAAGCAGGCTTTATTATCAGCCATCGGTGGGATAGACCCAAAGGATTCTATTCTTGTGTCCTTTGATCATAAAGGATACGACCCACAGTTACCAGCTCAACTAGCTTTCCTCATTCAAGTGAAAGCCCTCAACGAAATTGTTCATTGAACAATTACTTATGAGGGACCATCTACATGTATTATGTCGATGAGTTGCTGGAAAACTTTAGGGTCTCCAACCTTGTCGAGATCATCGACGACATTAAAATCATTTGGCGGACGAAAATATACCCCGTATGGTATTCTATGTAACTTGCAAGTTGAACTAGGGGGGAAAACGGTAGAAATAGATGTCGAAGTAATCGACGGAAACCTCGATTACAACATCCTACTGGGAAGACCATGGATATATGCTATGGCTGCTGTTGTGTCGACCTATTTTAGGAAGATTGCATTTCCTTTTCAAGGAGGAATTACAATCGTCGATCAACAAACTTTCCTCCCCAATGGTTCCCAAGTTACGGGAAGCATTCCGATGATCCATGGAAGCACCCATTCGCTTCAAAATATCGGAGTAGGCCTACTAAAAGACCCTGTATTAATGGGTACTTTTTCCTTCCCGCCTCCAATCAATCTGGCGGAAGTAGCGTCAGTAGGAACCTGCAATATGATATCTTCAATACAAAAGATCTCAGAAAACGATATAAACATGGATCATACGCTGGTGTTGCCTCCAAGCCCAATAGAAATATTGTAGCAATCAATGTTTCTAGCATGGGAGGCAAACCCAAAGCAACGCTCATCAAGCATTTGGATAGATAGGTCTAAGGAATATGGCACCCCTTCAGATCCTTGGTCGCGAGTGTATTACACCGACAAAGGAATTGTTCAATCAATGGTAATTAAAGGGGGACCATGGAAAGATTACCACCATCGTTCCCTTCTTCCGGATTGTGAAGAAGATACTCCTGATGACCTTCATTATCCCTCAATTTTTGATTTCCTATCAAATACTGTAAACACGGTGGATTCCGAGCGAAACTTGTCCAACATTGAAGAGATTATCGCCATAAATATCTTGACCAAAACAAATTTTGTAGAGAATATTTATGTTGGCAAATGTTGTTCTGCTTCAGAACTGGAAATATATAACACTCTTTTTCTCGAATTCAAAGATGTCTTTGCTTGGTCATATGATGAAATGCCAGGCATTGACTCGAGTATAGTTGAACATGAAATTAAATGTATCCAGATGTCAAACCAGTATGAAAACGGCTACGGCAGGTGCACCCCAAGAAAGCCGATGCCATCAAGGAAGAAGTTGAAAAGCTTCTCCATGCTGGTTTCATTTACCCGGTTCCTCTAACTGATTGGGTATCGAATATTGTTCCTGTTATGAAAAAACAAGGGACGATTAGAGTGTGCGTCGATTATAGGGATGTAAATCAAGCTTGTCCAAAAGACAACTGCCCTACACCCTTTATCGACCAAATAATTGATGAATGCACTGGATGTGAAATCTTTTCATTTATGGATGGATTCTTCGGGTATGATCAAATGAATATCCGCCCACAGGACCAGTCAAAGACTGCATTTATTTGTTCATGGGGCACATTCACATATCGAAAATTACCCTTTGGTTTAAAGAACGCAAGGGTGACATTTCAGAGGGTAATGAATTATGCCTTCCATGACATAAAAAACATCGTTCAACCATATCTCAACGACCTTCCGGCTCATTCACGAAAACGAACTGAGCATCCGCAGCATTTAAGAGCTATATTTCTACGTTGTCGACACTACAAGATACGACTCAATCCACACAAATGTGTGTTCTGTGTCAGTTCTGGTTGTTTACTTGGCTTTCTAGTCTCAAAGGATGAGATTCGTCTCGACCCATGTAAGGTTCAGGCAATCATAAATTTGCCTCCACCTTCCAATTTGCTTCAGATTCAGAAACTCCAAGGGAAAGTAAACTTTCTGAGGAGGTTCATTCCAAATTACACCGAACTTGCTAAAGGTTATACACGTCTATTGAAAAAGGAAGTGCCCTTCGTCTGGGATCAGTTTGCGCAAGCTTCTTTTGATGCTTTGAAAGAATCTCTAATGAAAGCATTATTAATGTACGCTCCTGATTATCAAAATGACTTTAACCTGTATCTGGCTGCAGCAGATACAACCATAGCAATGGTTTTAGTTCAAGAAGACAACGGAATTGAACATCCTATATATTATTTGAGTAAGAACTTAAATGATACAGAAAGTAAATATTCTTATGTTGAAAAGCTAGTGTTAGCAATTGTTCAAGCGATACAGAGATTTCGACACTATGTCCTCTTTCGAAAAACTACCATTCTGTCGGATTGCAACCCCATGACTTACATATTGTCGCGACAGTTGCTGGGGGGAAAATATTCAAAATGGATAGCAATTCTACAAGAGTTTGATCTGGAATTTGTAAAATCCAAGTCAAAGAAAGCACTTGTTTTCGCAGAATTATTATGCGATCTCCCATCGTCGTCCAACAATAAAACATCCGAAGAAACAATCATGGATGAATCTTTGTTTCTGATATCTTCAAGCAATCCGTGGTATGGAGATATAATCATCTATCTCCAAACCCAAAAATATAGGCCTAATACCTCACGATCTGAACAAAAACGTATTCGATACCAATCAAAAGACTACATGATCATCGGTGATACACTTTACCGTCGTGGTGTCGATACAGTTCTGAGGAGGTGCCTCACTCACGAGGAGGCCGAAAAAGTCCTGAATGATTGCCATTCAGGCGCGTGTGGGGGGCATCAATCAGGTTACGCTACAGCGCAAAAAATTTTACGAACAGGATACTTCTGGCCAACAATGTTTAAAGATTGCATAACCGCAGTCAGAAGTTGCCATGCCTGTCAAATTTTCGATAGCAAAACCAAAAGACCACCCGCAACTCTGTAGCCTATAGTTGTTGTTAGGCCATTTTCCAAATGGGGCATCGATTTCATGACATGTAACCCCACCTCGACCGGGGGGCATGGGTATATCATAGTCGCTGTTGACTATTTTACCAAATGGGCTGAGGCGATGCCTACATTAAATAACACTGGTGAAACAGCTGCCCTCTTCTTTTTCAATCATGTAGTCGCCAGATTCGGCGTCCCACAGGCTATAGTCGCAGATCATGGATCGCATTTTCGCAATCACATGATGGTTAAATTAGCTGCCAAATTAGGGTTTTCGCATGACAGCTCTACTCCATATTACCCGCAAGCCAACGGACAAGTTGAAGCAATCAACAAAGTCCTGAAGCGCATGCTGCAAAGGATGATTGGAGTTCACAAAAGGAGTTGTCACCTGATCCTGTACTCAGCCTTGTGGGCATACCGAACATCAGTAACGAATGCAACCGGGTTTACACCTTTCCAACTGGTGTATGGCCTAGAAGCAATCTTACCAGTTCAGTGTGAAATCTCGTCCCTCAAACTCACGATCGACCTTCGCCCCAGAACTTCAGAAGAGGAGGCTCGTTTCTTGGAACTAATCCAATTGGATGAAACCCGTCATGATGCCGCTTTGGCTAACAAAGCCCATAAGAAATGAGTCAAGGCGCAGTTCGACAAGAATGTCAAACCCCATGTCTTCTCAGAAGGTGACTTGGTCTTGCTTTATGACCAAGAATCCGATAAATTGGGAACATGTAAATTCAAGTCTTTATGGATGGGCCCCTATATTGTTAAGCAAGTGTTAGCAAAAGGAGCCTACGAGTTAATGGATTATGATGGGATTCCACTGGCACAACCGCGCAACGGGTTGTACCTTAAGCGTTACTATGCGTGATTCAGTATAGTAACCTATATGCTTTTGTTACGTTTTTGTTTTTGCTAAAGTATTTGTTTTGGTCAAGTAATCCATTCTTTTACATTTATTGCAGATGTCAAACCTATTGGAGTCATGGGTTGGATATGCTGACAGAGCGAGTCATAGTTCGCGGAACCTATCTTTTACGGCCTGGGCCATTTCTGATCCAAGCGGCGAGTTAGTAAGTTTCAGAGGGGTATGTATTGGTCGATCAACGAATAACATCGTTGATATAGTGCGTTGATAGAACTTCTCTCTGATGCCATCACACATGGCATACGCCAACTGATTGTCAGGCTAGACTCACAACTCGTCATACTACAACTCACTGGTATCTACTCTATCCGAAATCCAGCTATTTATCGCATGTTCCTAGGGGTTAAGATTTTGGAAAGACAATTTGATTTTATTCAATATCAGCATATTTCCAGAAACTTAAACACATTAACCGACTCATTGGCAAATTATGTGTTAGATATACATCTGCGACATTTATAAAAGAAGCATTTCATCAATATTTGCATTTGGATCATGTAACTTAACCAAAATAAAACTCCGAAAATCAAAAACATATATATAACTGTTTATGGTTTATAATGTTCTGTAACCAAGACAAAATCGGTCAAATGACCCAAAACTCAAAATGCTAGGGGGCACCCTAGTCTAATGATGCTCGTGATAACAAGTCACCGCCTGTGCAATCATGCGTAAAAGCCTAGTCCATCGACTTGGCACGCCAGTAGTATGTTGCTGCAACCTCAAAAGTAGCTCGTTAGTCCTCACATCTGGAATTCCGAGAGTGAGGCCCTCGACCTGATCCTGTAATGCTGAAAGAGTCTCGGCCACATCAAGGTCGCGAAGGATAGCCCTTCCAACAGCCTCTCCTGCTGGGGCGGCAGCTGGCACTCTCAGGCGTACTACTGGCCGAACGGGACCAACATCTGCATGAGCACATGAGTTCTGATTAGTCTTGATAGAATGAAGCACAAGGACATTATAAAAGAGAAACAATAAATAGGAATATGGTCAAAGAATTTACCAATGGCACCCCATTGTTCGCCAGCCGGCAGTACCAAATCTGGGTCACCCCGGAAGTCCATACTAGCATATGGATACTCGGAATAAACCATCTCCTAACGGTCGAACCACCCGAAGAAGGTATTAGAAAAGGAAATTTAAGACTGACCAGCATGCCTAAACATATGGTCAGCCCATCTCTGCATACGTGGTTCAGTCGGTGGAGGTAAACCAAGTGCAATATACTGCGGCTGCATCAGTGGTATCTTTTTCAAGGCGAAGGTGGTCAAAATAGAACCATATCCAAAGTTCTTCAACCTCCCGCTTTTCACCTTGCTCAACTGTTCTTTCATCACAAGGAGTACTGCATCACACCAGTTGAACACCTTCGGTTCGAGACATTCCAGGGTGTACTGCATATAAGATCGGTTAGCTACATGAAAAGCCGCACCACCAGCCATCCTACCAAAAAGTGAACAGAATGGTCCTCAAGGACCTGTCAGTGACATCTCGGATGATGATCTTGCCATCTTTACTCGGCTGAGATCCCTCTCTGCAATACCTGCGAACATAATCTCTCACAGATTCACCCCCACTGGCCGAACCTGATAAGGAGATGGGGCACCCCGCCTCGATAAGCCGGTCAAAAAATAGATGTCCACTAAAGTTAAGGGGATGGATTTGCCCCTAATCTGGAATGCCTGGTTGGTAGGATACCAAGCATCGAGCAAATACTGCAACAAGTTGATTTGTTGTCTCATGCTAGAGATGCGGAAAAACTTCACCAGGCCACAATTCCATAATGCATTCACGGTAACTGGATCATGTAAGGCAAGCAGGTCATCTTCTTCATGCTCACGTTCTCGCCATGTAATGGTCATATTGCTCCAATGAATCTTTGAAAACAAACAAGAGAAGAGTTAGATCCTGATTTGGTGAGAAACAAGCAAAAATTTCCATTGAAAATTGTGCATAAATCTTCTTCCCTGCGCTCATCGCACCTACAGTAGTGTTCTGGGTGTGTTGCATGTCAATTGGCTAGTGAACTAGCTAACATCCAATGCACCTTTCGATAAATAAAGGGTGCGATGGAGCCAGGGTGAGTTTTTCCAAACCCGGAGGCTCAGAAAAACCAGAAATCAGACTCAAAATGCAAAATGGAAAGGATGAAATGAAAGAGCTCAGGTTTAGCTCCTACCTGGTCCAGATGGCACCGAAAATCGTGTTGGCATTATGAGATAAGTGTTGTCCTTGATGGCAAACCTCACTGATGACAAATCATAGTACAGAAGGTCAACAGCAAGGAATTGATGATCAGACTATAAAAAGAAGAGAAAGTTCATACACGCAGGTTCGTTAAGCCCAAGTCGCGTGTACACGCAAGTTGGCTTCAGCAAAAGCGCGTGTATGTAAAGTACCTTTGGTCCATGGCGGTTAGTCCTTGGAAGTTGTGCCTATGGTTTCGGACCATTGTGTCTCGACGGGCGTGTCGATCCCTAGTTTTGAAGTTGATGGTATTGGATTTCTATGGTTTTGGCTCTTGGTATTGAACAAGGCCTAAGGCTATATAAGGAGAAGGAAATCATTAGGCAAGTGCATCTGAAATGTCTTGAATATCTGATGAAGCATTAGATCCAGTATGCGGGTTATGGGTTGATGATGCATTGCTTGATCTGAGCTAAGGAGAGATCTCACCGGTTGATGGAGAACTAGATCTAAGGAGAGATCGGGGTCAAATGGTTTGAAATGAACTATCTTTATGATGCTTATTCTAGATCTACATACTGACCCATGTATTGTTCTATAAGTGTTATGAGTATGACTAATGTCTGGTACAGCTGCAAGTTATGAGAAATTATTTTTAGATCTGTACGCGGGTTGTCTTTGGTAAAAGCGCGTATACACGCGGGTTTGATTCATCGAAATAGTGTATACATTGTAAAGCTTGATATTTGAAGTTGCAGATGGATCTGATGGTTACTACAGAGTTCTGTGTCTGCTCTGTGTTCTGGTGACTATTGTTAACAGGGTTTCAGTGATTCAGAGTTTGATGATTGTTTTGAGCTTCAATGATAGTTATGGGTCCAGTATGAAAATTGGATGAAAAGTGGCCTTACAGATTATGTGTTGTGCTTCAGTGTATCCAGTCTGAAAATTGATGAAACGTGGTACCTGGAGGTGAGAAGATTGTAGGCAAGCACCTACGTACTAGTATCTAAGCTAGTACAAAAGCTAAAGGAGATCTTTGGAGCATTGTAGCAGGTAGCAACCTGCGTACTAGTAAATGGATCGGCTAGTACAAGAGCAAAGGGGGTTGTAACTCCCGTACTGGTATAAGACTGCACCAGTACAAATATTGTAAAAGGATTTTCTTATTAAGAAGAAGATTGAGATGACTTGCAGCAGGTGGTTTTCACCCACATTGGGTTTCCACCTTATATCTTTGTGTTCATGTGTATGGCTCTTGTGTGATGTTCTGTTCTGTTATTCTGCACCTGTTTACTGTTAATATGCTTAATAATGATCTGATGCATTTACTGAAGATTAAGCTAATTGAATTATAAGATCTCTGGATATACGCGAGTTTCATTAGACACAGTAGCGTGTACACGCGGGTTCACTTAATTGAAGTAGCGTATATGTTTCTGAGTATGAAATTGAAAAATATTGATTGATCTGATAATACTGATTCACCCCCCCCCCCCTCTCAGTATTATTTCCAACAATTGGTATCAGAGCAGGTCCTTTGATAGAAGCTTGATCGCTTGAAGGAGATCCGTGGAACAATGGGAAAGAAGCTTAAGAAGAAAGCTCATAAGAAGAAGAAGACATCTCAGAAGGACTATGACAGTGGGAGAATCGATTGGGGATTAGGTATGAGAGGCTCTTCAGATTCAGAATCAGATTCAGAATCATTATCAGGTATGAATGTATTATCCTCTGATGTTCCTGCTATCTTTCCTTGTGAAAGTGATGGAAGTGATAGTGAAACTACTGAACATGCTTTTATGGGTGAGCAAGAAAAGTATCAAATAGAGGCAATATTTAGAAGGCTTACAGACAAAGTTAAAGATCAACAAGATCTATTGAACAAAAGGGAATGTGCTTTCAAAGAAGAAGTTACCAAACTAAAGGCCCAACTAGAAGAAGGAAACAAGGTAAGAAAGCTACTCAAGGACAAGGAAGACCAATGTCAAAAATTGCAGCATGAAGTGACATCATTAAGAAAAGAAGTCAATGAAAGAAGCACAACCATCAAGAAACTCAAAGATAGATCCAGCTACTATGAAAATCTTGAAGCTACGATCCTCTCACTAAAGGAAGATCTTGAAGAATCCAAGAAGCAGAATGAAGATCTACACCAAGCAATTGAAAAACAAGACAACGAAGTCATCAGCTTAAAATCACAATTGGAATGTGCCTTCAGAGTTCGTCAAATTCAACAGGATCTGTATGAAAAGCAAGAAAAGGAGATACTCAATCTAAGGCAACAAATGGAAGAAGGAAGAAAAGATGAAGAAGACATGAAGAAGCAATGTCTAGAAAAGGAGGAACAACTTCAAGTTGAGGTAAATATCTTGAAAGGTAAATTAGAAGAAAAGGATAAACTTTTGAGATTTCAAGATAGTACTAAAGCCTTGGATGATATTCTTAGTAGTCAAAGGTCTCCTGCAATCAAGACTGGTCTTGGTTTTCATGAATCTATTGAAGGTGAATCTAGCTCACAAGGTGAGGCAAGGAACTCTAAAGAGAAATTTATAATGATCAACAAGGAGATGAAAGGTCAACCCCATCAACAATCAAGGAAAGAGACTCCTCAAAGAAAATCTTTTACTCCTCCTATGAATAATGTTGAATGTTATGTATGTCATAATCTTGGACATGTTGCAGCTAGATGTGGAAGAAGAAGGGTTCAAGACCATCATGTAGAAAGATCATCACATTCAAGGTACTTTAATGGATATTGTTTTGCTTGCAATACGTTTGGTCACAAAGCTGCTGATTGCTACAGGAGGAACATGAAACATGTTAGATGTTATGCATGTAACAAGCTTGGACATATAGCAAAGGAATGCAGGAACAAAGGATGGACATCACACAAAAGGAAGAAAACCTCATCACACTTGAAGATATGGAGGAAGAAGGAAGTACAGTCAGCACAATGTACTGAGACACAGCACAGCACAGACATATCAGACTCGGGGGGAGCTGAAAGTGTAAAACTTCAGTGTCCTGAATCTCATACGCAAGTTTCTTAAAGGGAAGTCGCGTATATACGCGAGTTAGACACTGAAAAGTCGCGTATATATCAGTCTGAGGAAAAGCAGTGGGGACAGGCTCAGAAAAGGGATCTGACATGATTCAGTCCATTATTTGCTCTATTGGTTAATTGTTACAGTCTATTGAGGATGTGTAAAAATGTTTTGATACCTGTAAGATGTCTAGAAGTGTTTTGATCCTAACTTGATGATGATGATGTCTTGATGCTTATTGCTGATATATGCATGATCAGATCTAACAGATGGCACAGGTTGAGGGGGAGCATATGCCTTTAGCAATTCAATGTTGGCATTATGGTTAATAATCCTTGGTGATGATTCTTATATGGCTAAATGATATATCTTGCTATTGTGAGTTGTCTATGATAAACTCTCATATGATTCTTGGAGTTACATAGAAGATGTTCAGATCAGATTTATGGTTGATTCTTTGATGATGCATATATGGTGCTTACATGGTGATCTTCATAAGAACAAGGAGAAGTACAAAGCTTGAATACACATCTTCCTCACTTGATGATGAGTCACTTATATACTGCTGTTGTCATATGCATAAATATCATACAGTTATGATGCAGGCACTCATGTGGATAAGGATTGTTGCTGATGATGATATCAAGAATCTTTGTCAAAAGAATTTGAGCTCAAGATACATAGTGCTGATACATGGATGACTACTCAAAGTTGCTTTATTGAAGACATGGTGATGAGTTCTTATCTATATGATGATAGGTTGATCCTTACATATGTTAATTGATGCAGATGTTCCCAAGTAATGATACTTGGATCATGTAGAGCTTGATGAAATGGCTATGGTGGTTTCACACATGATACAATGTGAATGACTCTGAATTCTGTTCAAAGGGATGAATTGATGCAGACATACCTTGTTATAGGTTGATGACCTATTCTCTACAGGACATTTACAGGTCGCTGATATGGAAATTTGTGTACGCGTGTTGTTTAAAGGATATCCGCGTGCATACGCCGTTGTACAAGGGGATAGTCGCGTATATGGTGTACGCGTGTTGCGTAAGGGATATCTGCGTATATACGCCTGTTTATGTGTATACAGACGCGTATATGGAGATTTGAAGGAAATCAGCAGGGACAGATGTTGGTTGCAGAAAGTCTGATATAGGTCTGACAGAGATCATCTGGCACAGGTTCAGGGGGAGCAGATAATCTTCCAATGATGCATTGTTGGCATTATCTTAAAGCTTTTGGTTCTAGTTCACATTTGATGTTGATTTCAGGAGGAACAAAGGCGAAAGGAGAACAGAAGGATCTCTTGGTTGCTGATCTGAATGGTGATTATCAGATGCTGCTGGTGACTTTCATAAGTCTTGGTCTAGTTATTTCGTCTCTATGTCATATATCTTTTTTGTGGTATCTCTTTCATGGTGTCAAGGTCATGCAACGGCCTATTTTGGTTTCCCCACTATGCCTGGGATGATTGATGCAATGTGATTGGTTGTCATATGTAAACTTTTGATGTATCCCCACTTGGTTGGGTGGATGAGTCAATTTTTGTATATCCTCACTTAGTTGAGAGATGGATGAATGTATGAGTCTTTGGTGATAGGAAGGTCTTTTATGATGTATAGAGTCATGTTCTTCTTGAAGAACATCTTTTGCAGATCTTGCCTACAGTCAGGAAGAGCATGAACAACACACTTCAGCAGTACAGAGACTCGGCATGTACTCAGGGGGAGCATGGACAGATTGGTACACCTTGGCATAAACAAAGGGGGAGATTATTCAGAGATTTCAGCAGGTACTCAAGGGGAGTATGGACAGTGGAATGATTCAGCAAAGGAAGAGAATATCTTGGTTCACCCTTTGCCCTTGATGTCAAAGGGGGAGAGTGATTTGGTGTTGTTGCCATCAAGTCCAAAGGGGGAGATTGTTGGCATTATGATGCATGTGTTGTACTTGATGGCAACCCTCTCATAGAAGAATATCTCACTTATGTATAACTGGGTGAATCTTCAGAAGAGATATCAGATGTGACTGATGGAGGACAGCTCAAAGGAATCAGATGATGAATCTTCAGAAGAGATATCAGATGTGACTGATGGAGGACAGCTCAAAGGAATCAGATGATAGTTCTAAGTGTGACAAGTTAGCTTTGCCATCAAGTCCAAAGGGGGAGATTGTTGGCATTATGAGATAAGTGTTGTCCTTGATGGCAAACCTCACTGATGACAAATCATAGTACAGAAGGTCAGCAGCAAGGAATTGATGATCAGACTATAAAAAGAAGAGAAAGTTCATACACGCAGGTTCGTTAAGCCCAAGTCGCGTGTACACGCAGGTTGGCTTCAACAAAAGCGCGTGTATGTAAAGTACCTTTGGTCCATGGCGGTTAGTCCTTGGAAGTTGTGCCTATGGTTTCGGACCATTGTGTCTCGACGGGCGTGTCGATCCCTAGTTTTGAAGTTGATGGTATTGGATTTCTATGGTTTTGGCTCTTGGTATTGAACAAGGCCTAAGGCTATATAAGGAGAAGGAAATCATTAGGCAAGTGCATCTGAAATGTCTTGAATATCTGATGAAGCATTAGATCCAGTATGCGGGTTATGGGTTGATGATGCATTGCTTGATCTGAGCTAAGGAGAGATCTCACCGGTTGATGGAGAACTAGATCTAAGGAGAGATCGGGGTCAAATGGTTTGAAATGAACTATCTTTATGATGCTTATTCTAGATCTACATACTGACGCATGTATTGTTCTATAAGTGTTATGAGTATGACTGATGTCTGGTACAGCTGCAAGTTATGAGAAATTATTTTTAGATCTGTACGCGGGTTGTCTTTGGTAAAAGCGCGTATACACGCGGGTTTGATTCATCGAAATAGCGTATACATTGTAAAGCTTGATATTTGAAGTTGCAGATGGATCTGATGGTTACTACAGAGTTCTGTGTCTGCTCTGTGTTCTGGTGACTGTTGTTAACAGGGTTTCAGTGATTCAGAGTTTGATGATTGTTTTGAGCTTCAATGATAGTTATGGGTCCAGTATGAAAATTGGATGAAAAGTGGCCTTACAGATTATGTGTTGTGCTTCAGTGTATCCAGTCTGAAAATTGATGAAACGTGGTACCTGGAGGTGAGAAGATTGTAGGCAAGCACCTACGTACTAGTATCTAAGCTAGTACAAAAGCTAAAGGAGATCTTTGGAGCATTGTAGCAGGTAGCAACCTGCGTACTAGTAAATGGATCGGCTAGTACAAGAGCAAAGGGGGTTGTAACTCCCGTACTGGTATAAGACTGCACCAGTACAAATATTGTAAAAGGATTTTCTTATTAAGAAGAAGATTGAGATGACTTGCAGCAGGTGGTTTTCACCCACATTGGGTTTCCACCTTATATCTTTGTGTTCATGTGTATGGCTCTTGTGTGATGTTCTGTTCTGTTATTCTGCACCTATTTACTGTTAATATGCTTAATAATGATCTGATGCATTTACTGAAGATTAAGCTAACTGAATTATAAGATCTCTGGATATACGCGAGTTTCATTAGACACAGTAGTGTGTACACGCGGGTTCACTTAATTGAAGTAGCGTATATGTTTCTGAGTATGAAATTGAAAAATATTGATTGATCTGATAATACTGATTCACCCCCCCCCCTCTCAGTATTATTTCCAACAAATCGTCCACAGGATCTCCTGGAATCAGTTGATGAAAATCAAGGGGGAAGCACCTCCAAAGCTCCAACAAACCAAAGTTCAAATGAAATGGTAAAATGAGAGGTAAAAAACACTTTTAAATTACTTTTACGTACTTCGAGTAAAATATTAGTGTCCTAACTCATTTTCTAAACATATATTGTTCATTTCTAACTAGTTTGATGAAGCAATTGAACATGCAGTACGATCTTTGAAAGAACAAAGCTATTTATGGTAAAATCAAGAAGCGACCATTGTATCGAGCAGTTTTAACGCGGACTTCATGCTCGTTAAAAAATAAACATAAGCAATGAGCACATGTTCCTCCAGAGTTTAAGCTCAATAAAAAATGAACCAATTCCCGGTAAATAACCATCGTGAATGAAATACTTCAGCCTTTAAAGCCTTGGTCGTGTTCTGATCCATCACCTCCAATTTTGCATTGGCCGATCATTCACCTCCATTTGATTGTTTACCCCTTTTGAGGAACAGCTACGAAGAGTGATCCTATTAGCCATCCTTCTAACACTACCATGATTGGAAAATCCCAAACCTTACCTGGAATCAGTTGCTACCCAATTTTATCACTCGTTCCTCAAAAAACGAGTCTCCTTTAAGCTCTTTTCAATTGACTCGTAAAATATGAAAAGATTGCCGAGCTATTGGCCTCTCCAGCTCGTTAAAGCGACCGGAAGTGCTATCCCTCCTTTAGATTTTAATCTTTTTGGACCTGAGGGATCATTACACAAAAAAATCAAGCGCTTTTTTTGTTCAGCTCGTTAAAAGTATCGAAAATTCATCCCTTCTGTATTGTTTTATACTTTTTCAGACTTAAGGGATTAGATGATGAAAAAGGAATTTTGGAGTTTTCTTTACGTCCCTTTTCAGGCTCTCTAAAATTGAAAAGGACTGAGTTATATTTGTCGTTAAACTTGTTAAAAACCTAATAGCAACAAACTTGTCCATGGCAGACAAGAACGAGTTTCACTATTGATAGGCTCGTTAAAACATAGCGATGGGTTTGCCCGAAGGGAAAATTATAGAACAAGCATATGTTATCCTCCTCAAGCTTGACAAAAATAAAGAGGTACTGGTCAGTAATGACTGGGGAAAAATTGGGAAGAAAACTTGAAGAAACTTTGTTGGTAGCAAGTCGCTCTTGAACATGACATTTTCACTCCGCATCCAAGTTGGGTTGGGTTGTTTCATTCACCAGTCACATCACCATGGTCACATCACACCATCCACATTTGGGGTTAATGCTACCAATCCTTCATGTCAGTGTCGCCGATATGTTCAAGAGAAGTCACTCAGAGAATTCACCTGTGTCTCACCTGCTGCAATACATTTATGCTCCATTCTTTCATGACCGCCATCCTGAACCTTATATCACCACACCGTTTTCACCTCCATTAAAATCATTTGCTCCATTGCGTGTCATTGATGTGGGATTCATTAAGGCCCTCCTATGAAAAATCACTTCTTGTCGACATCAACTCATTATCCAAGAAGTCGATCTAGGAACACTCCTTCAGTACTTTGAAGCTTGCATGCCTTAATGGCAAGTTTCTCACTTCGAGCGAAAGGTTTACATCAATGGCCTTCGACCAAAAGATTTTACATGGTGTTTGATGCCAAGTACTTTATTCACACCACGTGAATTGTACTGCAGTACCTTGAGGGTCATTATCATTATCAGTGATTCCTCTCGCACCTGTTAACAACTTGCATCATTGGCTGGTAATCAGGCAATGTCTTTCCATGTTCGACTCCAGAACATCTCTCACATGGATCAACTTGTACTTCGAGTGAAGATCGAACGAGATTGAAGACCCCAGATCTAGTTTCATCCATCCAGGCTGCGATATATATTCAGGAAAATAAAGACATCAAATGTACATCATTGTTGCACAGATAATCATCCAATCAAAGGGATGATGGCTCTACCAGAATCATCAGTCTACACTCAGACGATTGTCTATCCTATGTACATGAAAATGAATTTATAAAGCTAAGCATGGGAATGCCCGCCTGAGCTAGATCATGAAAATATTATGAAGATAATGTATTGTACTGTATCTTATTACAGGTATCCTCCCAGCTTGAAAGAACTTCAAATCCTCATGATAAAGCATTTCACCCGACATCAAAAAAGATTAACGACCTCATGCTTTAGGGGGAAACTGTTATAGATATTTTTGGGCCCTGCAGCACCAAGCATAAAATATCCATAAACTAAGGGCTCCTAAGTCCCTAAAAGTGTTGTTCCAACCCCTAAAGGAACAAGGTCAACTGATTACAGCTTCTCCCAGAAGTTCTCCATGAAAAACTACTCAGAACTGGTCAAAACAGGATCATTTCACTTGCTCCATGGCCAGGGTGCGATGCATCTCACCTAAGTACACTGAGTGGGTGCATTGCATTTCAAAAATCCCTTCTATGGGGTGCGATGAGCTAGAAGAGACAAATGGTAGTGTCAATCTGCAAGGTGGAAAAGCATGGAATCTTCCAGAAGTTTCTCCTGTGACACTTGCCTCTCTGAATTCGACCAAGGATGAGTAAGAGATCATCAATCTCCAAGTGGAAGCAAGAACTATCAGAGGGAGGACACTAATCAAATCACAAGCTGACTCATCTCCATTACAGATATCTATATATGGATCCCTCATCCCAGAGATCTAGAGGCTGGAATTTTGCATCTTGTAAGGAATTGCTGTTAGTTTCTTGAGGCAACACTATAGTGTTGGGTGATCTAAGCTTTGTATGAGGTGAAGAAGGGCTTACTTGCTGAGAGGATGATGCTGGGTCAGAACAGCTGGTTGTAACTCTCTTGGCTTTTTCTTAATTATCAATAAAGCTATTCTAGTTTTCTTCCATACTCTTGTGTAATCTATGTTTTGTGCATTTGTATGGTCAATTTACATCTGACCCTAGATTGTTTATGATAATAGATCCATGTTATTGTATAGTTTTATGCTGCTTTGATCTTATAGGTACTCTGTGAAGCTGGGTATATGAGAAGGCAAGTAGCAAAGGAATATCAGAAGAGAGAGGAATCAAATAAGGAGTCAAGCGCAAGACAGAGGTTGGTCTCCTCTATTCTTCTCTCATCTATCTTTCATAAAGGAGAACGAAAGTAGACTTTACTTTGTTTGTTTCTAAGGTAGCTGCCACACCTTAGTAGGATAGAGCAGTTCTGTATAGAAACTTTTCCCTGTAACAATCATGAGCAACGATGAAGCCGAATTGATGGCAATACATCAAGGACTGAAGATAGCAATCAGAAATGGTTACAACAACCTAGAAGTGGAACGAGACTCCCAAATGGTATTGCACATAATTAAAAAACTTAATAATGGGACCTCATGGGACAAAGTTACTCAGAGCTGGAGGACGGCTAGCCTGATTCAAGAGCTAGAAATTATCTTAAAAAGATTTGAGTACATGATCATTAAGCATGTCAAAAGAGAGGGTAACAGAGCAACGGATTTTCTTGCAAACTGGGGAAGCCAGGAACAAGGAGGGAAATTGGATAGCATATGGACCTCATATTCAGAGAAACCTGAATTAGAGCCGCTTAGAATGATACTAAACCAAGACAATAATGAAGACATGATCCAAAGACAATAGAGACAGTTGGCCCCCGATTGGGGTGTGGAGAAAAGCAGGTGAGGGTGGCAGGAAAAATCATGATCGCGGCAGGACAGAGGAATCCATCCCTATATGTGGCGCCGTCCTTTCTGACAGGGTAGCGTACTGCATGTCAGTGCACATCTCAAGAAATTGGAGTGGGAGAGGTGGAGTGAAAGAGGAAAGCAGAATTGGCGGCATTAGTGGAAGAGGGAGTGGGACAGGTGTTTTATATCATCTGAAGGTGGCGAAGGGTAGAAGGAAAGGCAAGCTGCGTTGGGAGGAAGAGGAGCAGAGTGCAACGCAAACAGAAGGAGCCTCTAAGGAAAATCGCGATTTCGGGTATGTCATTTCTGGTCCCTCAATTTTTTTCTCTATCTTGAATGGTATATTGGACGAAACCGAAATGTTGGAAGCCTCTGGGGAAGAAGCGAGCAGGCATGAGGCTACCTTTACTCTGCCATGCATTATGTTGGTGAAATGGGATCGAACCAGGGAAGGGTTTTAGAAGGGTGGACGAAATGTCGCTAAGCAGATAGTCTGTGTTACACAGTAATTTGTCACCGTTGGTCACCGTCCCTGTTACCCCTTTCCCGCACGGTGGAGGACTCATTCCGGGACCTGTGAGCAGTGACATAACTTAAAAACACTTGCATTATGTTCCCCTCAGTATGGACTTCATTTGCCCTGAAGACACCTCCTGCAAAATATCCCTAAAAAGTGCCTCTTTTCCATTAGCGCGGGTCCACAGTGTAACACCCGCGACCATTGGCGCTCTGTCATAGAGAAATACTCACGCCAACCAAATTTGGGAAATATTTTTGGCAAACGCGCGCCCGGATGTTTTTTCCCTTCATTGTCATTCAGTCTTTTTGGGATAAAGCTGGCCTTCTAGATGTCGAGACTCATCATCTATCCTCATCATCTATCCACAGCGGATTTTTGGGGATAATGCCAATCCGTAATGAGTGTCTGGATGCATTGTATCTTCTTCCCTTCTCCATCTATAAAAGCCCATCCTCATGCATTTGACAAGCTAGTTCTTGAGTTCTGAAGTATTGGTGATAGTGCTAGTATTGATTATACTTGTCTTGAGTGAGGTTATGCTGCCGGAAGTCTGAGCTGTGTATCCACAAGTAAAGAGAGAGAAGGATCTATTGCAAGGCATATGTAGCTGCTCGCCCAGCCAGAGGAGAGATTCAACGTCAGAACATTGGTTGTACTTTTCTCTGCTTGTTCATTAATAAACGACTATTATTATGGTTCCGATCTTATTGTTCATAATGATGATGTTTGATCTATATCCTTTCTGACTGATATATAGTTGTATTTCGTGGATTTTATGCTTGTATTCGCTTCGTTCTTTGCATGTGTAGGTGTCCATACGCGGAGATCGCTAGGATCGTGACCTGTCGGAGCTATGGAACGGGGATATCAACTCGTCTATGACAATAGCGTTGGATTCCAGGTTGGTTCTTCTTATCCACTTTCGATTTACAACTAGGAACTTGCATAATAGCGTGATTGATTGTTGCTAGACCCATTTTGGGCTAGTGGGATCGCCTCTGTCCGCAGAGGGGATTTACCTCTCCAACAATTTGGCGACTGCAGTAATTTACACGGTAATTTGTCGCCGTCCCTGTTACCCCTTTTCCACACGATGGAAGAATTGTGACTATCGATCAATTATCGTTCGTTCGTCCACGGGTCCCTCTTGCGCAGTCATAATCCCCTCCTGGTTTTCATCCACCAGTTGCATCTGCCCCACCACAGATCAACTACGTGGCCACCTATCCCGTGCCTGTATCCAGCGATGCTGTCGTCGTGCACAGTGTCCTGGGGGCATTGGGTCCTGACTTCCGAGCTGTTGTCCTTCCACCGCGAGTGGCACTCTTGGAAGCCCCGACTTCCTGTTCATTATGATGAAGTTTAGTCGAAGCATAGTTCCTTTCCTGTGTCAAGCTCCTTAAAAAAATGAAACTGGTACTAGTCGGAGCATAGTTCGTTTTCCTATGTCAAGCTCCTTAAAAAATGAAACTAGGCTTGGTCGGAGCATAGTTCATTTTCCTGTGTCAAGCTCCTTAAAAAATGAAACAACTCCCTTTCCAAATCGAGTCTTTTGATTAAGATCTCGTAAAATACAAGTCGATTCTTTCCTAGATCTCGAGAGTGAACCTTCATTCCATCCACCTCGTTGAATGCAATGAAGCTTGGGGGGCATGTACCTCGATTTGTGTTATCATGCTGGGGGCATGCGAACTTATAACAAGCACAGTTTTTCATTTCAAGCTTGTGTAAACATAAAACCGAATCTAAGCAGAGTTCTCCATGGTTCAAGCTTGTGTAAAAATGAACCCATATCTGATTTACATCTCGTGACTGCTGTCTATCTGCTAAATTCTGCTAGATGAGCCTTGGTTGTTTCTTTCCATCGCCACCATCTCTTTGGCCGATCATATGCTCTCACTTGATTGTTTATCCTTTCCTGAGGAACTGCAGCGATGAGTGGTTTTATTAGCTAGCCTCTTAACTATTATATGTTTTGAGCAGTTCCACCATTGCCGGAACCAGTTGCTACCCTTTATACCACTCGTTCCTCTAGGACGAGTCTCCTTTACGCTCTTTTCTGACTCGTAAAATATGAAAAGATTGCCGAGTACTTTTCCCTTTTTGACTCGTTAAAGAGAATAAAAATGGAGGTCTACTTTCAGCTCTTTTCCGACCGTTTAAAGATGAAAAGATCGCTGAGTTATCCCTCTTGACTCGTTAAATGTAAATAAGAGGCGGTCATCTTTAAACTCTTTTCCGACTATGTAAAAACGAAAAGATCGTCAGACCTTTTTCGTTTTAGGTTCGTTAACGGTTTCGAAACGACATGGTTTCAATCGCTTTTTTACTTTTTCAGGTCGAAATCACTACTTATGAAAAGTACTCCTCGATCGTAATGGTCGGGCGATTCTTTCGAGCATTGTTTTATACTTTTTCGGGCTCGAGAGACACAACTTTACGAAAAAGGACACCCTTGGAGTTTTCTTTTCCGCAGTCTTTTCAAACTCTCTAAAAATGAAAAGACGTCGAGTTCTTCCTTTGTCAGACTCATTAAAACTTGATGACATTGGAGTTCGTCGAGATGACGTTACAAGCATATGCTATCCCCATCAAGCTTGTTAAAAATAATTGGGGTACTCACCAGAAATGGCGGGGGAAAAAAATGGAACCATAATTATTGTCGTGTCGGCAGTATGTCGCTCTTGAACATGGCACTTGCCTGCTTTCGTGTCTGGGTGGGGATATATCATCTCATTTTTCACTTGCCTCCGTGGATTTGGGTAATCCTATTTGACATCTCATCTGCTCATTGCCTCGTCACCATGACCTCTGATCCATTGATGTCAAATACTGCCAATTCCACTGTCGTGCCGCCGATATGTTCAAGAGAAGTTGACCTCTGCAGAAAAAACAACCTTCCTCTGATAGCTCACATAAACCTGATTCACAACATTATCTCGTGTCGATGATGTGGGAAACATTATGGCCCACCTTCGATCAAGGTCACTTCCTGTCGACTTCAGCTCATTATCCAGGAAGTTGATCTAGAGACTCCCTTCCGGTGCCTTGGAGCCTGCATGCCTTAATGGCAGGTTCTTCGTGTTCGACATGAGGTTTTCATCATTGGCCTCCGATCGAATGATTCTACGGGTGTTCGACATCAGATCACTAATTCGCACGCCGTAGATTGTACCTATAGTACCTTGAGTGCCATTGTCATTATTGGTGGTACCTCTCGCGTCTGTTAACAGTTTCCATTATTGACTGGTAATCAGACGATGTTCATGCATGCTCGACTTCAGCTCATATATTCGCATGCTTGAACTTGTACTTTTGTTCGGGTTGAGATGGAGCGCAAGACCCTGGATTTCGATATTGTAATCCAGGCGTGATTCTTGTCACATGACTCATTCACTGGATGGTTGTGGCCATACTTGAGTCTATTCATTGATCCTAACCAGATGGCTGCGCCCATACTATGGATCTAGATTATCATGTACTCTCTTATGGATGGCTGCGACCATACCACATACATCATGTACTTAAGCTATCAGTTGTATCTCTCGATGCAGATCTCCGCGACAGCTACATATGTTCTTGTAAAGCATTTCACCCCTCTCTCTCTCTCGGGTCTCATGCTTTAGGGGGCATCTGTTACACAGTAATTTGTCACCGTTGGTCACCGTCCCTGTTACCCCTTTCCCGCACGGTGGAGGACTCATTCCGGGACCTGTGAGCAGTGACATAACTTAAAAACACTTGCATTATGTTCCCCTCAGTATGGACTTCATTTGCCTTGAAGACACCTCCTGCAAAATATCCCTAAAAGTGTCTCTTTTCCATTAGCGCAGGTCCACAGTGTAACACCCGCGACCATTGGTGCTCTGTCATAGAGAAATACTCGCGCCAACCAAATTTGGGAAAGATTTTTGGCAAACGCACGCCCGGATGTTTTTTCCCTTCATTGTCATTCAGTCTTTTTGGGATAAAGCTGGCCTTCTAGATGTCGAGACTCATCATCTATCCACAGCGGCTTTTTGGGGATAATGTCAATCCGTAATGAGTGTCTGGATGCATTGTATCTTCTTCCCTTCTCCATCTATAAAAGCCCATCCTCATGCATTTGACAAGCTAGTTCTTGAGTTCTGAAGTATTAGTGATAGTGCTAGTATTGATTATACTTGTCTTGAGTGAGGTTATGTTGTCGGAAGTCTGAGCTGTGTATCCACAAGTAAAGAGAGAGAAGGATCTATTGCAAGTCATATGTAGCTGCTCGCCCAGCCAGAGGAGAGATTCAACGTCAGAACATTGGTTGTACTTTTCTCTACTTGTTCATTAATAAACGACTATTATTATGGTTCCGATCTTATTGTTCATGATGATGATGTTTGATCTATATTCTTTCTGACTAATATATAGTTGTATTTCGTGGATTTTATTCTTGTATTCGCTTCGTTCTTTGCATGTGCAGGTGTCCATACGCGGAGATCGCTAGGATCGTGACCTGCCGGAGCTATGGAACGGGGATATCAACTCGTCTACGACAATAGCGTTGGATTCCAGGTTGGTTCTTCTTATCCACTTTCGATTTACAACTAGGAACTTGCATAATAGCGTGATTGATTGTTGCTAGACCCATTTTGGGCTAGTGGGATCGCCTCTGTCCGCAGAGGGGATTTACCTCTCCAACAGTCTGGGGAGAAACATGGAGGGTCGAATCACTCAACTGACAATGGAGGATAAGAGGGAGGCAGATGGGAGGGACATGAAAACCATGCACCTAGCCCAGGAATTGGTTAGTATGACAGAAGGCCTTCTCACCTTCCTTCATTCCAGAAAACATAATCACTGCAACCCCAAACAAATGAAGGTTACTGGAGCAGGGGAGGTGAAATAAAAACTAGGAGAATTGAGGAGGAAGGAAATTTTGTAAATCCTCATAATCTGACCTCTATTAATGAAAATTGTAAACAGGAAATGGTAAAAGGAAGGATGGCGCACCCGAGCCGTGGAAGGGGGCTGGGAAGCAGAGGACATCCAAGACAACGGAATCAAGAAGACCTGCCAACTGTCGCACTAGATAGCCAATGCAGAGGGAGGAGATCTACACTAACAGCAGTCCAGGAAACTACTAGAGCTTACAAAGAAGGCACGAGTGATGATATTTTCCATATTATTCAAGAGATGGAGGCAAACATTATGGAAGAATAGTCTGACTCTGAGATAGAAGAGTGGGCAGAAGTAATCCGAGATCCTGGTAATACTCGAGGAAGGTTGACGCTATACCGGCAAACTCTTCACATCTACTGGGTGTTAAAATGCCTTCTTGCGAAGGCTCTGGAGCAGGTGGTAGGGGAAATGGCTGAAATCGCCCAAGGGATGCCAAACCTGCAAAAAGAAATGAAAAATTTTCAGGTAATCATGATGATGCAGGATAACAAGCTGGAGGAGATACAACAGAAGCTGACTCAGATGACTCCAACCCATGCAGAACCCATGGATACCCCCGTTGATACTGATCTGAATGCTGGTGATCGGAAGGCATGAACCTTCACTGCCTCTCCTGTTTTTTGTGAATTGTCTTGCTTTTACTGTTTCATGCTCGTTCGTAGCTTATTAAGTACTTTTAACTGTTTAGTGCACATAGCCCGGATGGAAAGACTAGTAAAATTTTGGTTTTGGAATGCTTATAGCAAACTTAGGTGGCCAACAGACTTGGTTTCCCTTCGGGGTAGGTTGAGGCCACCAAAACGATGTATCTGGTCTCATTGGTCAATATAAATAGAAAAGGAAGGCACTACCTACACTTACACAAAAAAAAAAAAAATCAAGTTTCTAGAAAAACGAGGAACATAAAAGGTCTTTTCTAATTCTAAAACAAAGCCACTACTTAAATTTAAATAGAATGTTCCTGTAGCTTCTACATGCAAGCCCATCTTGTTTCCTAATAAGATGCTTTGCTCACTTCCCACTGGCTTCCTTAGGTTTTGCAAACCCTGCAAGGAATTCGAAATGTGAAGTGTTGATCCAGAATCAATCCACCAGGTGTTAATATTGACATTAGCCATATTAGATTCATAACAAACAAACGAGATTGGATTACCTTTGTCTGCAAGCCATTTATGAAATTTGGCTTATTCCTTCTTCATGTGTCCCTTCTTTTTATAGAAGAAACACTTGGAATCCTTCTTGATATCAGCTTGGGGAGGTACTTTACCTTTCCCTTTTCTATTGGCTTGAGATTTTCCCTTTCCACGCATTGACAACATTGCACTTTCTCCTAGTTCCATCATGAGTCTCCCTTCCTCTTGAACACACATGGTCATGAGTTCATTAATTGACCATTTATTCTTATGTGTGTTGTATGAGATTTTGAAGGGTCCGTATTGGTGTGGAAGAGTGTTCAGGATGTAGTGCACTAGGAAGGACTCCAATATTTCAACCTCGAGTTTCTTCAATTGAGCCACAGTGTCCCTCATTTGCATGATGTGCTCGTGTACACCTTTCACACTGGTGAGCCTAGGGAATGAGAACTTCATGATTAGGGTGCTTGCTAGTGCCTTGTCTGAAGTGACGAATTGATCATCAATGGCCTTCAGCAAGTCTCGGACCTTTTCATGCTAATCAACGGAACCACGAATACCAACTGAAATTTTAGTCTTAATGAACATCATGCTTAGGCGATTAGATCACTCCCATCGTTCATAAAGCGTGATTTCCGCTACAGTGTTGGTATTAGTGAGTGATGGTGATTCATCTTTCCTAATAGCATAGTCTATGTCCATCCACCCCAAATGAAGGAGAATTCTCTCCTTCCAGACCTTATAGTTATCTCCCTTAAGTTCAGGGATATCACAATGAATTTCAGAGAAATTTGCAAGTTGTACAACTACATAAAATTAAAGATCACATGCTTATGTTAAAATTGAGGCCTAAAAATAAAATTTCATGCTTTACCAATGTAAACCATGCTTAAAATTGAATCTAATGACATAAAAATTGTCTGTGGGCTAAATTTTCAATTCAAGCAGATTCAATTATTCTTTATGATAGAATTTATCAAATTATTCACTTAATTCATAATTCTAAAGGGTATATTATGATTATAATTTGATATAAATTCTATCTTAGATTTGAACTTTTATGATAAAACTATTAATTCATAATTCCTATGGGTAAGTTATGAATAATTTAATATTTTATCCTAATTAATTATATAAATATAATAAAAATTCCCGTGGGATAAAATTTATTATATTTAGTATAATTAATTACAATTAATGTCTAAATATTCTTTATGTGATCCTAATCAAACTTAATATATAATATTATTTAATTAGAGATGTTGTGGCTATTCTCTAATCAATTAAAATTATATGGATCACTAGACATTATTTCTTACATAAAAATTAACTTGATATGAGAATAATGATAATTTGCATAAATATAATTATAATATTCATGCATAACATTTAACAATGGGTCTCGTATACTCATCCAAAATAGCATGCTTTAATTAGAGCAGAAACAATCAATTCATGCAAATTAAATATGAGAATAATTAATAAATTTTGCACAATAATTATCCAAATTGCATATAATTAAACTAAATAAATATTATACGCATAAATATTGAGCAAAAATTAGACATATTTCCAAATAAATGCCTTAATTCAGAAAATTCTCAAAATATAACATTTAGTTTTTACATAACATGTCTATAAACACCAAGGCAGAGATAAAAATGGCCCTGATACCAAATGATAACTAAATAATGATTCTTTAATGCGGAATAAATACTTAAAAGAATCGTAAAAAACTTGATGCCCAAGAAAACATACCTCTGGCAATTGATGTTACTTACACTCCAATACCAAGCTTTGCTTCGCTTGTTTTGAACACAGAAACAACACTCAACGCTATGAATCTTTAAATATGGCTGGCGTATGATATCACCGTAGTCGCATGAAACACGCAATGCATCACAATGTTCAACAAGTGATGAGCATGTAGAAACACCTGATGCATAACACAATGCTTGAAATTGTATGAAGAATTATTCAGAAGGCTGAGATGATGCAAACTGTTAAAATCCAATGCCCAAACTGAAAATGTGTTGGACAGTCAATCACATTTATTAGCAAACACGCACAATGTATTGATCTCGTCACAGACTTCAATACGATCAAGATGAATTTGAAGAGTCAATAATGGTCAAATATCGGGTCTATTTCCATGGTAAGTACATGGCGGACAACAATGAGTTCTCTCGAAAATACCACCATCTGAAACTTCTCCATGGAAGAACTAGGCCAACTTTCCGTGTGGCACTTCCAAGCTCTGTTCACTCTATCTTGATGGTGTAAGGCTGAAGGGGATTAAGTCAGTGAGCTTAGGGACCAAACAAAAGTATTTATAGCCAAGCTTCCATCAAGCTTATGTTGGCTATGTCTCAAGTGTTCCACAGATCATGGTAGAAAAGTGCAGAGGGAATAATGGACCACTCGAGGAGCTCCCAACAAGAAATTAATTTAACTACTGTTGATTTCCGTAATTTAAGGAAATAATTGCAGTTGGTTTCCAGAAATTACCGCAGTTGGTTTCCAAAAACGGCAGTTGGGAGAGGGAGCTTAACATGTTAGGAAAGTGTTGTGAAAAAATTGAAAGATAAAAAAAATAGGAGTTGTTTTTAATGTGATTTTTTGGAAGTTTTTTTGGTGGGTTTTTCTGTTTAATTTCTCTAAAATTCGGCACGAATTTATTGAAATCACAAGTTTGATAGGTAACTTCTACACAATCCAAGTGCCTTAGGGGTTTTTCAAGTTGTTGAATCCATATATATAATCAAAAAAACCAGTTTAAATAACACAAATCAAAATTTCACCTCAAATTTTTCCGCGAGATTGGAACACAAGAAAGTCCAAAACACTGCTTAGTACCTGCCTCTTATGAGAAAAGTGATTGATAATTATATACATACATAAAACAAACTTTAACATAATTTTAATTAATATTCTTTTGTAATCTTTTGTGAAGTCAAAATTCTTTTATCTACAACTCAGTGTAAAAATTTTATAAAATAATATTAGAATAAAAAAATTTGATTTTGAAACGAGTAATAGTTTTATATTATAAATATTAAAATTTTTTTTCAAACCATTTTAATTATACCCACGCAAAATAACTACCTAAAACAACTTGATAAAAACAACACAAATTGTTATACACTAAAACAAATCATTCTTCGAGTATTAATTCGTAAACCGATAAATAAAAAGAAAACTCAAAGAAGTTGTTATACAATGAAACAAAGCATTTTACCAGTATTAACTCGTGAACCGATCAATAACAACCCACCTCATGAATATAATACAAATCAAACCGGTCCTATATCTAACCGCCAGAAGAGAATGGAACTCGGGTAAGGGGTTATTTTCCATTTGTAACCATTACAATTTGTAAAGCCAATATTTTTTTTTTCAGATAATACAAATCAAACCGGTCCTATATCTAACCGCCAGAAGAGAATGGAACTCGGGTAAGGGGTTATTTTCCATTGGTAACCATTACAATTTGTAAAGCCAATATTTTTTTTCAGAGTGAAAATCTAGATATGGCGGCAGCCCTCATAATTACATTTTTTTTTTTCAGAGTGAAAATCTAGATATGGCCCCAGCCCTCATAATTAGCCGAAGCCAGCCTTGCAGGAATCGAACCGGGTGCAACCAAGTCGCTCACACCGCTGCATCATGCATATCAAGCTTTAAACTGAAATATTGTTTGCAAACTATTAATCATATCTATTATATTATGTATAAGATGAAATTTCCTTGCATTATTAAATCGAGACCATTTATAATTATAAATTGATATTTTAAAGAATCAAAATTCATGCATTTTAATTCTAATATAGATATGAAAAAGTAAAGCTAAGGGATTACAAGATCGTCGGATAGATTCTCAAGTAGCAGCAGCAGCCTGGCGGAGAATGCAGATGGCGGCTATGAGTCTTCCCCTTTTCATAATACCATTGAAGTTAAAGGCCGTCGACGACAGAGGATAATTTCTTGTTTCTGTTGCAATATCAGTTTCGGCAGCAACTTCAAACTTTGCCAAAAAGTCCGCAAAATAGGCTAGTCAATCCATGATGCACCGGGAAAACCTAGACGCTTGATAGCTTCGCCACTGAGCTCATCAGTGTCCTCGGCGAGGTCGGCGAAGCCCTCGTTTGATGGTGTCAATTTATACAGGCTTTCCTCATGTCTTCCATTGTTTTTCTTCATGGCCGACAAGGCCGAGGCGAGGAACAGGATTAACCAGTTGCGTCGGAAAGCAACATGGGGCACTGAACTTTGATACCTCGGCAGTCGGTGCGAACTTGAACGAACCAGATGTAAACAACGTCGCAGAAAAAAAGGAAAGGTATGGTTCCTAGCGCAGTTTATACAAAAAATTACATATTTCTCACAGTATAGTGCAGGGGTAGCTGTAATTGTGAATTTGGGGTTTATGGAAAAAAGGTTCTAACTGTAATTGTGAATTGGGGGTTTATGGAAAAAAGGTTCACTGAACCTCAGATTTGGGAAAATTCAGAATAAACCATTTATGATTAATACAGTGCGGTTAGCCCGTTTTTGTTTTTCAAACCTTTTCAGTTCTTAAATCTTTTTGTGTAGAATCATACTGGTTAATTATGGTTATCAATTAATATAAATTGTTTGCTTACATAAGGTTTACCCAATTTCCCACCTGTTAAGGGACGTAGGGTTACTTTTTTTTTCCCTCTCCACCGGTGACCGAATGGTGGATTACAAATCTCTGTTTAGGCTCCCACTTCCTTTAATTTCACAGTTCTTCCAACCAGGATCACTGTTTCATTTCTTTGAGTAGTGGTGGTTAGCTTGGAGTAACCCTTCTTCCTTCTCTTGGCCATTCAAGTTTATTGCTATTAGAATAGGCTCCAGTCGGTGGATTTTCCAAGGCTGCTACTTTTGCAAAGGCCTTGAACCATAAATTGCAAAAACAGGTTTTTCCAAGACACTTGGTTTTTCCGGGAAGGGTTTCTACTGTTTTCCATCCATCACTTTTCCACAGGGTGGCCGGGGGTAATTCAAGTCATCAATAGTTGCCAGAAATTGATGCGATGGGTGTCCACGCGTAGGGCACTTGTTAATTCCATCTGACAATTGTCCTATCCCATATACTTGTAATTTTAAACTCTCTGGGTAAGATACTTTACCGAGGAGATATCCATGTACCATTGTAGGATACAACGGCAATGATATTTCCTTTGCGGGGATGGCCGAGGGAAGTTCTGGCGTGTGAACTAACGCGTCGCCCTGATGACAATGGGAATGGGTAATTAAATACGATCATGGTACTTCATCCAGTTGACCCGAGCTATATTAACACGAGTGCGTACCTAGCCTAACATTCTCTTTTTCAAAACACAACAGACTCTCTTGAGGGTGGGGTTTCAAAGAGTGTTTGAGGGGTGGGAAAGGTAGTGATTAATACAGGTATCATATAATGGACAATCTAGATAAGCCACATAGTCTGATGGACCTTTTCGAGTCTGACACTTCATTACATGAAGCCTTTATCCGAGCCACGGTGGAGGCTGAGTCACTCTGTCGTGCTGATCATAAAGTGATAAGGCATGAGACACATTCTCCCCCGCTGACAACATTGGAGGCCGGAATTGACATGTGGTTGGAAGCCGGGTATATGCCACATAATAATATGAGGGGGAGAAAAGGTGGCGGAAGAAAGGGTGGCAGGAAACAAATTCCCATTAAAATCATGGCTCCTACTCTTATTCTCTCCTTTGGGCATGATGTGTTACTTGATCGAATTATGAGTCTACAGAAGAAGGCTTTAGTCCGAAGATGGTATTTTTCCGAAATTGAAGAAGTAGAAATGAGGTAGTGGTTGGCAAAGAAATGGAAAATTCTGCGGGGATATGTTCAGATAGTGGTGAAGCTCATGGGAGGATGGTATAGCTTCCACTTTCTGAGCAAAGATGACCTCCAGAAAATTGTAGCAAGGCCATAGGTCAAGGACCATGGTTTTTTAGCTATGTATGCATGGTATGTGGGATTCAATCCTCTGAAACAAACGCCTAAGAATAAACTTATATGGGTCAAACTTCCTGGTCTTGCATTGGAATTCTGGATGAAGGAGGTTTTCACTAATATTGGAAATGCCATAGGAAAATTCATATATGTCGACCCTCGGTGTTTTGGAGCTAGGGATAAGAGAATTGCTTGGGTTCTTATAGAAAAAGATTTTGGTGAAGCATTTCCTGATCATATTGAAATGAAATGGGAAAATAACAATCCCACTCAACACTTGGACATCTAGGGAATTCCATTCTAGTGCCTTAAATGTCATCAGATGGGACATTTAATTGCTACTTGTCCTAAAGAAAGAGGAGAGTGGCGGTTGATGAGGGAGCATAAAGGCCATCATCCAAGGGTATAGAAGGAAAACAAATCAGAGTGTTTATCTCCATGCAGAGGCTATGACTCAAAACATAACAGAAAGTCTCTGGGCTCAAGTAATTTTAATCACTCGAATTAGATATTCTCTGGGCCTTCTCCTAGACTTATAAACAAGACATTAGCTCCTAATTCTATTGTAATCCATTCATCTTCCATGTCTTCGGAGCAGTCAGATGCCCATATAGCAGTCGAATCCTAGCAGAGAAAATTCTAAAAAATATCCATCTCCCGTATTTTCTCAGATTCCATTACAGGTCTTACATAATTCAAATAATATTCCCTCATATGCAACTTACACTCAAGCTTGTGAGTTTTACTCACCAGTCACTCAACCTAACTCTCCAAAGGATAAAGAAAAGGCCCATGCCCAAATATCTCTGGTTTCCTCTCCTATTAATTCCTTTGACAATGATCTAGATTTCCTTCTTCAAAGGAAAACTCTGGATCTCAAGTCTTTTACTATCCATAAGCCGAAGGGATCCGGGTCACCTGAAATCAGCCCTACTTCTGCAGGAAATATTACTGTAAGACGACAAAACAATAGATGCAACAGATCTTTTAGAGGAAGACCTCGTCAAACTCATACCACTCTGAAAAATTTTCCATCACTCATTGGTATTCCTATCTCATCTCCTATTTCCCCCAGGGCACTTAGAGCACGCATACCCTCCATCAATCCCAAATGAATTCAATTATATCCTTGAAAATAAGGGGTTTGGGGGCCCATCCAAAATTCCTAGCTCTAAGAGATCTTTTCATTTCATCTAAATCCAGCATAATTCTTATCCAAGAGTCAATGCACTCTGCTGTCCAAACTATTAAATATTTCAAAACGATGCTTTCGACGTGGTATATTGTGGCAACGAATGCCACTGGTAGATCTGGCGGTCTTGTTGTTCTCTGGGACCCAAGGGGGGCAAACTTGAAGGCTTTTTCATGTTCGATGGGTATTCTCTTGGTAGGTGATATTAGAGGTATCCCTCGAAGATCATACATTCTTAATGTATATGCTCCCTATAAAGAGAAGGGTGTGTTCTGGAAAACTATGGAGGGATCAGGGATTCTTAATGCACCTTCTCTAATTTTGGCAGGGGATCTTAATTGCACCATAGATAAAGAAGAATTGTGGGGGAAAACTAGGGTGGAGGACAAAATGGCACAAAAGTTAAGAAAAAAATTTCTTGTTCATAATCTTGTCGATATATGTCCACCCAAAATGGCCTCTACTTGGGATAATGGAAGAGTGGTAATAAGTATATTGCTAAGAGACTCGATCGGTTTCTTGTCCATGAAGACATGATAGAGAAGATGGAGGAAGTTAGTTTATCTATTGTTGAAAACTATGTTTCTAATCACCGTCCAATTACTCTGTTTTGGAAAAATTTTCATGCAAGGTTTGGTTTTCCTTTTAAGTTCAACAGAATTTGGCTTGAAGACCCAAGTTTCAATTCATTAATCCGAACATTATGGAAGGACAATAGTTTCATAGAGGCAGGAACTTTCAGCAGTAAAAATTTCATAAATAGACTCAGGCTTCTCAAATCAGAAGTTAAACAATGGGAAAGGAAGAAAAAGAAGGAACTGAGAAAGGAGTTGGCTATCATCGAGGAAGAGTTGAAGCTTCTTCATAATCAAATGAATGTACACTCTACTCCATCTACTGTAAGGGAGAAAATCCATGTCTTAGAACTTGGGAAAAAGAAAATCCTACAGATAAGAAAAACAATCTGGAGATTGAAAAGCAGAGCCCTGTGCATTAAGAAAGGAGATAAGAATACCAAATTTTTCCATCGATTTGCCAATCACAGAAGGAAACTAAATACAATTTGGCAAATAAAGGATGGTTAAGGAAACAATTTTAATAAGCATTTGGATATCTCATCTCTAGCGGTTTCATATTTTAAGAAAGCATATAAGCGAGTGGAAGTGGAGGATGTGGATGCTCAACTATGGGAAGTTTAAGAATATCCCAAAATGTTTAAGGATGAGGATAATTTGGAACTATATAAGGAGGTTAAAGAGGATGAACTATCTCAGGCCATTAAATCAATGAAAGGCGACAAAAGCCCGGGCCCAGATGGCTGGACTGCTAAATTTTTTGTTAATTTTTTAGACATTTTTCAGTAATACCTACTCCATATGGTAGAGGAGTCCAGGTCTAAAGTATTAATACATACCTTGTCAAACTCCACTTATATCGCTCTTATTCCTAAGAAATTTGTGGCGGAAACGTTTGTTGATTATCGCCCTATTTCTCTCTGTAATCTAACATATAAGATTATATCTAAGATTATAGCAAACAGAATGAAAGTTGCTTTATCTAAATTCATCTCTCCTGAACAATATGGTTTTTTAAACAACAGAGTTATCCATGATGCTGTCGCTGTTGCACAGGAATGTCTGCACAGTATTAAAATAAAAAAAATGAATGTTGCGGTGATGAAGGTTGACTTAAAAAAGGCTTATGACTGTGTAGATTGGGGATTCCTAAGAATGGTGTTGCTTAAAATCGGAATAAATTCAGGAATGATTGAATGGATCATGGGGTGTGTGTCATTAGTTAGATATGCAATCATAATTAATGGCCTTCCTACAAAAAATTTGCTGCTGGTAGAGGTCTCAGACAAGGATGTGCTTTACCCCCCCTCTTGCTTATCTTGCTAATGGACGGACTAAGCTTAAAAATTAGAAAAGCAGTCTCCACTGGAGATTTTGAAGCTCTAAAGATTAGCAGTCGCTTTTTAGTTTCACACAATTTTTTTGTTGATGATATTCTATTGATGGGTATGGTAAACAGGAAAAAATGGTTATCACTATCCATAATCATAAAGAAGTTCGGGGTTACTACAGGCCTTCTCCAAAATGAACTGAAATCTATTATTCTTTATGGAACATGTGCCCAAGATGATATATCTTTTATTCAGAGATGTTTTGAAGTGAATGTAGAAAATATAGAAAAGGGTATGAAATATCTGGGCTACCGACTTAAGCCAGGTAGTTAAAAAAATGCAGATTGGATGTGGCTGGTGGAGAGCTTTTATATGGAGATTAAGGGATGGGAAAATAGACGTTTATTTATGGGAGGTCGGATCATCCTTACACAGTTAGTGCTGACTCGGATGGGGATTTATTGGGCTCATCTTTTTTGTATTCCTCAAACTATTATCAATCTTTTGAATAGAGAAATAGCAAGTTATTTATGGTCCAGCGCTAGTGTGAACAGTAAGTATCATTTAGTGAAGATGGAAAAGATCACTAGACCCAAAATCTTGGGTGGCTGAGTATTCTTAACTTAAAGTTTTTTGGATCGGCTCTAATTTTGAAATCACTATGGAGGGGTATCAATAGTCGAAATATTTGGGGAGAGTTGCTCTGTTCCAAATATTTCAAGAATAAGGATTTTGCTTTTTGGGCTGGACAAGGAGAAATCGGGAAAAAAGGCAGATCACAAATCTGGAACAGCTTTCGAAAGGTAAAGAATATTCTCTTACAAAACTTAAGGTGGTTTTTTGGAACTGGTAATAGTATTATTATAGGAAAAGATTGTATTGTAGGAGCAGGTGAGGGGGTCCCAGGGACAGTGGATTTGATAATGCACCTGAATAGAAGAGGGTTTTTTGTTTTAAATCAGCGAATCTGGGAATGGAAAGGGAATATTCCAATATGGTGTGACTTTTCCCAGCTGAACTTGGCTGATCAGTGTAAGCAGGATTGGTTACAGTTGATAAAAACATTAAAGGAGGCAAGCATAAGTTATGGAAGAAAGGGAGATCATTTGACATGGGTTGGAAGGAAGAAGATATTAGGAGAAGTTGAGGTGGCAGACTGTTACCTCTAAATTTGCATGAAGGAATTTCCTAATGGTGAATATTGTTGGTTTTTCAGATTTTGGAAAGTAAATATTCCAATCAAAATAGTTACCTTCCTCTGGCTAGCTTGGCAGAACAAAAATCTTACATGGGAAAACCTACAAAAGAAAAACCACTATGGCCCTCAGATATGTTATCTATGCGGGATTAATTCTGAGGACAATGAGCACCTTTTTCTACATTGTCATAGATCTGTCAGCGTTTGGAAACATTTCACAAACAAGAGGCAAATTCCATTAACCCAGTTTAGTACAATAGAGGAATTTTTAAAATGGTGGAGCACTTAGAGTAAAAGCAGGAGGATGCTTGCTTTGGTCACTTTTTGGGAAATCTGGAAAGATCGGAACCATCTGATTTTTGGTAGCAATAGAGGGAGGGGAAAATCAATCTATGAATCCATAGAACAATGGGTAGTTTTAGAACAGAATTGTAGGAATTTACAGCGTAAGTTCATCAGACAAAACACCAAAGGACACCGCTCACAAACAGATCACAGATCAATACACCAGTATTTTGACGTGGTTAAAACCCTCAAAGAAGGAAACAGTCCACAGCCTGAGCCAACGCGGCCACTTCAGGAAATTTATTAATAAAAGAATGAAAATTTACATATCCTTCTCTCATGGACGGATTACCCTACAAATGACCCTCCATGCTCTTTAAATAGAGATCATGGACCAATCGGGTGTTAAGCCACGGATCAAGTGTCGGCAATACTGAGGAGAGAATGAACCGTCGGATCACTACATATCGTGACCATCGGATTGTAAGTTACAAAATGTACATAGTAAAGAAACACACTTTACCTAACTCTATACTAGACCAAGTTATACTTAACTATTTCCTATGTGTCAGAATATCCTAACATCCCCCCTTAAGAACAACTTGGGATAAGATTGAAGGATTTACAAATATGACACAATAGGAGAAGGAAGGAGGCACTAGAGCCTATACCCCCTTAGTGACAACTTCCTGAACTCCAACCATAAATCGAAGTTTAGTGAACTTCGCCTCTGTGAGAGCCTTTGTAAAGATGTTTGCAACTTGATCATCTGTTGAACAATATTGCACTTCAAGAACATGGTCGTGAATGAGCTTTCTGATGAAGTGCATGTGCAATTCAATGTGTTTGTTGCGCTGATGTTGGACTGGATCTTTGCATAGTTGAATGGAACTTTGATTATCACACCAAAGTGTAGTAGGATACTGCTGCTGAAAGCTAAACTTTGACAGGATCTGACGAAGCCACAAGGCTTCCTTACTAGCTTCTACGACACCACGATACTCTGCTTCTGCTGAAGAAAGAGAAATAGCACCTTGTTTCTTGCAAGCCCATGTAATAGGTCCTGAACCAAGAGTGAACACATAACCGGCAGTAGACTTCCGATCATCAGGGTCACCAACACAATCAGAATCAGTGAAACCAACCAATAGAGGAGCTGCTTTGGCACTGTAATGAATCCCAAACTGAACTGTACCTTGAACATAACGAAGTATTCTTTTAGCTGCTTTCCAATGACTTTCATGTGGGTTTTGCATAAACCAAGCAACAAGGCCAACAGAAAAGGAAAGGTTAGGACGAGTATGGGTTAGATACAAAATTTTTCCTACAAGTTGATCGTATAAGGTAGCATCAACTTTAGGAGAAGTACAAGTGACTGAAAGTTTGACTCCTGACTAAAAGGGAGAAGGGGCTGGTTTACAGTCTTCCATGTGAAAATGGCGTAGAATATCACAGGCATACTTGGACTGGGAAAGGGAAATACCTTCCTTGGATTGCAAGACTTGAAGACCAAGAAAATAATGTAAGTGTCCTAAGTCTGTCATTTCAAACTTCCTTTTAACGCTGGACTTCACATGGTTTATAAGGTTGGGATCACTACCAGTAAGGATAAGATCATCAACATAAAGAACAAGAATGATAAGAGACTTGCCCACTTTCTTGGTGTAGACAGTATTATCAGAATGACACCTAGAAAAGCCAGATTCTAAAAGAAAGCTATCCATTTTGGCATACCAAGCTCGAGGAGCTTGCTTGAGACCATAAAGGGATTTCTTAAGTCGACATACAAGGCTGGAGTCTGTTTGTATAAAACCAATAGGTTGTTCCATATAGATTTCTTCATGCAAGTCCCCATGCAAGAAGGCAGATTTAACATCCATCTGATGGACTTCCCATTTGAAAGAGGCAGCAAGGGAAAGAACAAGGCAGATAGAGTTCATTTTGGCAATAGGGGAGAAGGTTTCAGTGTAGTCAATGCCTTCAACTTGTGAAAAACCCTTAGCAACAAGATGAGCTTTATGTTTATCAATTTTCCCATCTGGTCCATACTTGGTTTTGTAAATCCATTTGCATCTAACAAGTTTTCGTCCCTTTGGTAGAGGAACAAGATCCCATGTATCATTTTCCAATAATGAATGATATTCTTCATTCATAGCTGCTTCCCAATTTGGATGGCCTGAAGCTTCTGCAAAGGTGTCAGGATCATAATTCACTGGAGCTTGAGCCAGTAAATAAGGGGCTCTATCAAACTGAGAACGTGTGCGTTGCTGATCTGTAGGATCACTGGCAATATCACCTGCTGCATCCCGAGTAGCACGGACCCATTTTGGAAGCTGAGGAGCTGAAGGAGGATCCTGAGAAGGTGGGGGAGGATTGTCATCCTCACTTTCATTATCTGAAGAAGAAATATTTTCAAAAGTAGAAGAGATAGGGAGAGGTGGCACATCCGCCGAACTAGGCTCACAGGCCGATATATTTTTAGCAAATTTTACATCTCTTCTAATGATAACATTTTTGGACTTGAGTGGAATAAGTCTATAGCCTTTGACATCTTCAGAATATCCAACAAAAATACATTTTTCACTCTTAGGTTCTAAAGCTTTATGTTTCTCATCTGGAATATGGGCCCATGCTTCACTTCCAAAAACACGAAAGTGACTTACATTTGGTTTAATTGAGCTCCATGCTTCTTCTGGAGTGATATTCTTTAAAGCCTTAGTAGGAGTGCGATTTATTATGTAATTTGCAAAGTTAATTGCTCTTGCCCAAAAACTAAGACCAAGTCTTTTAGATTGCAGCATACAATTAGCCATTTCCTTTAAGGTGCGATTCTTCCTTTTAGCTACACCATTTTGTTGTGGAGTATATGGAACAGTATGTTGCATTTGAATTCCATTCTCAGTGCAAAAGTTGATGAATTTGTTGTTAACATATTCTCTGCCATTATCAGATCTTAGCTTAAGAATTTGATGTCCAGATTATTTTTCAACAAAGGCCTTGAAGGCCAAAAATATGTTAAATACTTCACTCTTGAGTTTTAAGAAGTATACCCAAGTGCGTTTGGAGAAATCATCAATGAATGTTAAGAAATACTTGCAGCTAGAGAATGAAACAACTGGAAGTGGGTCACATAAATCACTATGCACAAGCTGTAAACGGGCTAAGGCGTGCCAAGAGGCACATTTTTCAAAACTGTCCCGATGATGTTTTCCGAGTACACATCCGGAACAAACACCATCTCCGCAAGATACCATTGGAAGACCTGTCACCATATTTTCTTTACATAGATTCTGAAGGGAGCGATAGTTTAAGTGACCAAATCGCTCATGCCAAAGTTTGCTCACTTCATCGTTATGAGCAACAAATAACGAGGGAAGATTTGATGACCCAAAGTTGTGAAACTTATACAACCTTGTAAAATCATCAGCAATGCCAGTAGCTAAAATCTGTCTAGGATCTCTTAGGTCCTTAATTACAACATCATGAGGTGAAAATTCAACGATTTTACCTTCACTTGAATGAGTTATCTGATATATAGATAGAAGGTTGCAGGATAAGGTTGGAACACATAATACATCATTAAATTGACCATTGTCTAGATGAACAGTTCCAGGCCCTACAACATTAAGAGATCTATCATCACCAACATATATATTTTTGGTGTTACAATCATTTAAAGAAGAAAACATGGCTTTGTTTTTGGCCATGTGATAAGAAGCTCTAGAATCAATGAGCCACTCATGAGAATGAGAAGAAGAAGATACATTTAATGCATAACCAGACCGAGATGATTGACAACCACATGCAGAAAGTGCCATTCCCGAAGATGAAGTTGAAGTTGAAGAGTGCTCCAAATGGATGTTATGATTCTTCATTGCTGCTTCCAAGGTTTCCATCTTCTTAAAGCATTTGGATTCTAAGTGGCCATGTCGATTACAAAAGTTGCAATGTCTATCAGACTTCTTCCCTTTGTTTTTATTTGTCTTATCATTTTGCTGAAATGATTTTTCATTTTGAGGCTGAGATTGCTTAGGACCCTTGTTTGGTTTAGGACCATTCTTTTTAGGATATGACTTCTTAGGATTCTTTGAATTTTGTTGCTGCTGGGCAGCTAACGCTTTCTTGTAAGAGTTTCCAAGATTAAGAAGACCAAGGTGTAAGAGTTTTTCTTGTTCTCTTATTAAAGAATCGCAAAAAGAATCAAAAGAAGGGGACTTGTAGTCTTGTCCTTGAGAAATGAAGGCTTCTCTTATAGAATGGAAGGTGGAAACAAACACAGAGTAGGCTGGTCCCAACTTAGTAAGGATGGAATAGATAAGGTTACTATCTTGTTTCTTAACCTTAACACCTTCCAAGAGATATCTAAGGGTCTTGAACTTGGACAAGAAATCTTCAATGCAAGAAAAATTATTGGGGTCCAATGTAAGCAACTCATTTTCAAGTTGATGGGCTCTAAGTTCATTTTTAATTCCAAAAACTTTATTGATCTGTTTCATTGCTTCATCAGGAGTATCAAGTTCTGCAATATGGAATCTAAGATCTGGAAAAATAGACATCCCTATCAATCCACATGCTTGATCTTGCCTATTTTCCTATTTAGAAGCCTTAGCTTCATCTTTCGGTTTGGTTTCTTGGCCTGAGGCTATTCTGTAGAGACCTTTACTTCTAAGTAAATCCTCAATGTAGGACAACCATTGGAAGTAGTTGGTGCTGTCAAGAATAATTTGGTATGGACTTTCCATTTTAACGGAAATTGAAGCTAAAGATGCTGAAACTAAGTGTTCTAATGGAAAGATCTCGAAAAATTAGGCTGGTTTAAAAAAAACGGCTCTGAAAACGGCTTCCGGATGAAGAAGTTATGGCTTTTTGAAGAAAAGTTGGTGAAGATGCCGATGAAGTGCGGGAATGTGCGGAAATGAAAAAAAACGCTCCCACAAAAAGGAGATTTGAACTCAAGACCTCTACTCTCATAAATTAGCTTTGGACCAAGTGAGCCATACAAAAAGTTTGAGAGAGGGGGGGGGGGGGTTGAAGCTTTGGGTTGCGTGCTTGCTTTGAAAAAGTTCTTTTTCCCTACAAAACACAAAACCCAGCACGGACATACAAAAAAATGAACCTTACGACTCGAAGTTAGCTTTAGCCGGAAACTAAATATTTTCCTCAATGTTTCTGATTTTCCGAGATCACACTAAGGCGCAGCGGAAAAGAGCATACGCATGAGAAAAATCCTTCCTTTCTGTTTCTGATTTGCTCAGATCGCATAGAGTCACGGGGCAAAGAGCATACGTAGAAATGAAAGGTATAGATCTGGTAATTAAAAAGGCTAAATAAACCAAAACCGAAATATACAGAGAGAAAATAATTGTAAACTGCAAATAAACATTGTATACCTCCAGATCTTAAAAATGACGCAGCTAGGGCTACCGGAAACCGTTTCGCATGAAACGAAAGGGGTTCCTCACTGGAACAGATGCTCCCAACACAATAGAGTAGTCCTCTCAGCCCGAAAGTAGTTAGAAACAATAGATCTAGGAAATGACAGTCGGATGCAATTCTACCAGCTTCAAATTTGGATCACCAACGAACACGGCCCTCAAATAGCTCTGATACCATGTAGGAATGTACAGGGTAAGTTCCTCAGACAGAACACCAAATGACACCACTCACAAATAGATCACAGATCAATACACCAGTATTTTGACGTGGTTAAAACCGTCAAAGAGGGAAACAGTCCACGGCCTGAGCCAACGCGGCCACTTCAGGCAATTTATTAATAAAAGAATGAAAATTTACATATGCTTCTCTCATGGACGGATTACCCTACAAATGGCCTTCCATGCTCTTTAAATAGAGATCATGGACCAATCGGGTGTTAAGCCACAGATCAAGTGTCGACAATACCGAGGAGAGAATGAACTGTCGGATCACTACATATCGTGACCGTCGGATTGTAAGTTACAAAATGTACATAGTAAAGAAACACACTTTACCTAACTCTATACTAGACCAAGTTATACTTAACTATTTCCTATGTGTCGGAATATCCTAGCAAGAATGAGAATACTAAGAAAAGTAAAAAGAAGAAGACGGAGAAGGGGAGAGTCCTAGTTACAAACTACTTGGTGGGGTTCTTTGATGGAGTAGCTCAAGGAGGTAGATGTGGGAGTGGATTTTGTTTAAATTTGACTGAGGAGAAGGAATTCTGGAGTCACTGGCATGGGGGAGAAGGAACAAGTATGAAAGCAGAAGTTGTTGCTTTATGGGGTCTATTATGGTTTATCAGTTTCTTAGATATCCCTCAAGTACAAATTTTTGGGGATTCCAAATGCATAATAGGCCATGTTAATGGAAAGAACAACATTTAACAAACTTCATTACAAGGATGGTTGAGTTATATACAATGTATATGGAGTTGCTTTCAGAATTCTTCTATTGGGCACATCAACAGGGCACATAACAAAAAAACGGATGAATTATCAAAAAAGGGACTATAGGACACAGAAGAAGGCATGCACATCATGATAAAAATAACAGCTGAGGAGACAGAAGTAGAAATTCTAAAAGTGTCGGGATAGATCACTGAAGCAGGATCAAAAATGCAGAACCTCATAGCAGATATGTTTATATTATATTTCTGTCTCTTTTTTTTAAGTTTTATATAATTTTGTAACTAATTTTGTATAGAAATCATACAAAAAAGAGTCCATTAGGTATGAGATCTTCATAAATCTAAAGGATCTCATCCACTTTTCAGATTCTATGTATAATGCAAAAATAGAGGAAGTACCATAATGTTGTATCCTTTAGATTACTGCACAAATGAATGTTGTGTATATCCCAGGTTTATGAGGACAATTTGTCTTTCATAAGTATGCACTGTTTTATTCCATAATAATAAAACAGATGGTTTTTTTCTACTGCCAAAAAAAAAATAAATGAAAATAAATGCCAATGAAATTTCAATGTTATTTTTGTTGAGAAAGTGTTGTGAAAAAATGAAAAGTGAAAAATGAAAAATATATGATTTGTAATCACAAACGTAATATACAACATTATAATGTTTAGTATAATGTTATAAAGTAATATTCAAATAAAATATTTATAAAATATTTTGATTTTGAAATGAATTATGGTTTTTGGGCAAGTGGTGTGGTATTGATAAGCCATGGTATCGGGCCATGGTATTGTAACAAAGTTTATTTACAAATTATAATATCCATGATAAAATGGGTTAAATATCCATAGTTAAGAATCTTAATATATTTAAGTATTGATATCATTGTAGTAACTCACTAATTTCTCATGATTTTTGAATAGTAGGATTGAAACTAGTGAAATGAATCACAATGTCAATCATCACTTCCAGGGCTTGCACCTGGTAACCAAGACTTCCCGGGAAGTCACTTGAATGGTTCATGAGGCACAATACTTGATAAGGTTTTGCAAATGGGGTAGCAAGCTAAGTGGACTTGATTGTGGGTAAAACTCCACAGTTAAGCGTGCTTGAGCCAGAGGCGATCTCAGATGGGTGACCTCCCGGGAAGTCTTAGTTACGAGGTGCAAGCCAAAATTCTTCAAATATTAATTCACCTTGAAAGTGATGAGTGCTAAGTCGACTATTCAAATTCTTCCAGTATTAATTCACCCTGAAAGTGATGAGTGCTAAGTCAAATATTCAAATTCTTCCAGTATTAATTCACCGTGGAAGTGATGAGTGCTAAATGGACTATTCAAATTCTTCAAGTATTAATTCACCCTAAAAGTGAATAGTGCTCAGTGGGTGATGAGTGCTAAATAGACTATTCAAATTCTTCAAGTATTAATTCACCCTAAAAGTGAATAGTGCTAAGTGGACTATTCAAATTCTTCAAGTATTAATTTGTGAACACTGAAAGTGATGAGTGCTAAGTCGATTATTCAACTTCTTCCATTATTATATCACCTTGAAAGTGATGAGTGCTAAGTCGACTATTCAAATTCTTCTAGTATTAATTCACCTTGAAAGTGATGAGTGCTAAATAGACTATTCAAATTCTTCAAGTATTAATTCACCCTAAAAGTGATAAGTGCTAAATAGACTATTCAAACTCTTCCAATATTAATTTGTAAAGAGATACCACACAAATTATTATATATTAAAACAAAACATTTTGCTGATATTAACTCTTAAACCGATAAACAACAAACCAGCTCATGAATAGAATATATATCAAACCGGTCCGTACTAATTCGTGAACCGATTGAAATAAAGCATTCCGCTAGCCTTAATTCCTAAACCGATAAACAACAAACCCACTCACGAATAGAATAGATATCAAACCGTTCCGTATTTATTCGTGAACCGATACCACATAAGTTGTTACACATTGAAACAAAATGTACAACGGTTACAAAATGTTACAACGGTAAAGAAAGGTACATTTCTTCTTCAGATGATGAAAGTGAGGATTGGGGTCCAATGTAAGTTACCGTCGGATTGTAAGTTACAAAATGTACAACGGTAAAGAAAGACACTTTACCTAACTCTATACCTAACTCTATACTAGACCAAGTTGAACTTAACTATATCCTATGTGTCGGAATATCCTAACAAAACCAGCTGATGAATAGAATAGATATCAAACCGGTCCTATATCTAAGTGCTTTTATCTAACAACCAGAAGAGAGTGGAATTGGTGGAGGGGTTATTTTCCATTTGTAACCATTAGAATTTGTGAAGCCAACAAGCCAAGATAGGCCAAGAATGGAATTGGTGGAGGGTTATTTTCCATGTGTAAGCATTAGAATTTGTAAAACTAACCTGAGCGAAGTTTGAAACTGAAATTATTTGTAAACCATTAATCTTATTCATTATATCATGTATAAGATGAAGTATTTTCTCACATTAGTAAATCAAGGCCATCCATAGGTTATGATATTTTAAAGAATCAAAATTCATGTAATTTCATTTCAATATAGACCATATTTATCAGCTGAAAATATTAGATGATAAGGAATTGTCAATGTTAAGTTGGTTAGGAAAGTGTTTTGAAAAAATTGAAAAGATGAAAAACATATAACTTACCTTTACAAAGAAAAAAGAAGTAATGTGACATCATTACCTTGGTGAGAAAAGTGATTGATAATTTTAAATTATATATATATATATAAACAATATTTAATATAATTTTAAATTAGTATAAATTAAAAATTAATATAACAATTTAACATAATAAGAGCTTCTTCATAATCTTTTATGAGGTCAAAATTTGTATCTACAAGTGGGTATAAAAATGTTATAAAGTAATATTAAAATAAAATATTCTTAAAACATTTTGATTTTAAAATGAGTTATGGTTTTTCGGCAACTTATATTGATAAGCCATGGTATTGTAACAAACTCTATTTACAAGTTAATAATATCCATGGTAAAATGGGGTAAATATCCAAGGTTAAGAATATTGATATATTGTAAGTATTAAGTTCTTCTTTTCTTGGAAGCTTCGTGGACTACATCTTCAGCATGCTAGCGCTGGGGAATTGAACCTGTGACTTCACATCAAGGAGTACCTTAACAGACCGATGGACATTGTAAGTATTATGTTTTGATTTAAAAAATGTTTAAAATTAATTTGAAGTAAAACACTTATAAAATATTTTGATTTTGAAATGAGTAATAATTTTTGGGAATATGATAAACCATGGTATTAGCCCATGGTATTGTAACAAAACTTAAATTATCATGACACTTGGCCAATAATTTTTTTAGATTATTTATTTTTTAATATAATTTTTATATCTTAGAGTTCAATTTTTATACTACGTAAAAATATTCATCAACCAATTAGAAAAAAACAATTTACATTTTAAAAAATTAAAAATTTCAAAATTTTACTCTTTTATCGAATTGAAGCCTTCAAAATTGGGACAAGCATTGTGAATTTTGATTCGGAGTAAAAAGATAATCTATAAAGAAATATGTTCTTTTTATTGCAAAATAATTGAGTGTCCTATAATATGTTAATTTTCCATTAAATGAAATGTTTGACCTTGCAACTCTTTTTTTTCCAGTATGAAAAAAGCATTATATTCATCAAAAAGAAGATATTACAGACATATAAGTATGAAAGCCCTCAAAATTGGGACAAGCATTGTGAATTTTGATTCGGAGTAAAAAGATAATCTATAGAGAAATATGTTGTTTTTATTGCAAAAAAATTGAGTGTCCTATAATATGTCAATTTTCCATTAAATGAAATGTTTGACCTTGCAACTCTTTCTTTTCAGTATGAAAAAAGCGTTATATTCTTCAAAAAGAAGATATTACAGACATATATAATATAGAAGCAACATATAAATGTAATACAGATACATCATATATCATCCTTCAACTAGAAGTTTAGTCTATCATAATCAAAATTGTGCAGGGATAAAGAATACTAGTGAAATGTAAAAATCAAGCATAGGAAGGGTATGTACAAATAAAAAACACAAGTAGGTTTATAATGTGTCCAGCACGTAGAAATCCCGACAAAAGTTCGGCTAGTTCATATGAGAATTCCTGCATATAAATAGTTCTGTCTAGAGAAAGTCATCACCCAGATGTCTAGGATATGTCCCTCTAGCTTAATTTCAATGTGCAGTCCGTCTGCTTCAGCTAGAAGTCCCATTTTTGAGAGTTCGTATGCAAAATGGTTATACTCTCTTCCTATATGCTCAATAGATGAACCCGGGTAATGTTTTCAGAGTTGTTGTACATGGAAGAGCAAGTCTTATAGAGTGGATTGAAAGATATGTGCCTGTCCCAGAACATAGTCAATGAGGATTTTGGAGTCCCCATAAATATGTAAAATAGGAATGTTCAAAATTTTTGAGAAACAAAGTAAACCCTATAGCACCATTGCTTCAGCTTTAATATTCGTGTTATGGCCAACACCCCAATGCATCCAGTATTCATGATCTGGTGAGAAAGAAATCCAGAACCCGCATCCATAAGTATGTCTTTGCGATGCTCCATCAAAATAGGTAGTTAGGAATACCACACTGGGGATGGAATTACATGAAGAAACCCTTGAACCAGTTTCCAGATATGAACCAGTAGTGAGATCCAATTTGATGTTATCCAATACCTGTAGATCAGAAATTCGATGTTTGTTGAAGATAATTTTATTCCTCCATTTCCAAACCTCCCAGAAAAGATATAGAGGTATATTGCGCCATGTGGCTAGTTGTTTGCTCCACTAGATAAGACATTCTGAGATAAGGTCGAAATGATTATATGTGAAACCAATGTGAGAAGCAAGTTTTTTCCAGAGCAAGACAACCTTGGGACAATGCAAAAATAGATGTATGTTATGCTCCTCCGCAGCCCTGCAAATGACACAATAGCTCGGCCCATACCAATGTCTCTTTTGGAGGTTTTCCCATGTGAGATTCTTATTTTTCCATACCAACCAAAGGAAAAGTATAATCTTGATGGGAGATTTTGTTTTCCAGTAGTGTGAGAACCAACATACCTCAGATTGTGGATTCTCCTGATAGCATAGTGTAATATATGTGTCAGCCACCTTGTGATTGCCATCTTTTGTTTTGCCCTTCCACGCAATCTGGCCCTGTTCCACAGTACGAAAGGTACCATCAAGCAGTAGATTTGATCTGATTTTTTCCCATTCGCTTGTCATTTGTCCGACAAGTTGTAAATATGTAGCATGTTTCCAGATAGGTCTGCAGTCCTGCCATGAAGATATGACCTGCTGCCAGAAAAAGATGTCGCGACTATGAAGACAATGAAAAAGATCCTCAAATAAATTAGAAGCAGTATCAGTACCCATTATGTGGTCTAGGCCAATGGAAATGCAAAGTCCGTTACCCAGTTTCCAAGCCAGTAGTGAAAGAAATCAGCGATGTAGTTTTTTAAAAATGTGTCAAATTGTAGAACCAGAAGTGGTTTCCATCTGTCCCCGTCTCATCCAAACAAAAAAGTCAGTGTTTTTAAGATATTTTGAATGTATAATCGAGCCCCATGTACCAGCCCCGAATATACCATGCCACATGGATTTGAGCAGGAGCACTCGTCCGAATCTGTTTAGATGCAGTATACCCCAGCCACCCAGTTGTGTGTGGAGGGTGAGAAATTCCAACTTAGCGAGATGGTATTTATGTTGATCTTTCCTACCATACCAAATAAAATTTGTTGTGATCCTGTTAAGCTTATTAATGATGGAAATGGGCAAATAATATAGGTGTGCCCAATACACACCCTATTGAGTAATGAAAGCCTATGTCAAGGTAACACGTCCACCCAGTGACAAACATTTGAACTCCCAACTAGATATATGATTGTAATATCTGTCAACAAGCCACATCCAATCTATATTTTTATAATTGCACGGTTTGATGTGAAAACCAAGGTATTTCATACCTCCCGATAGTGGTTCTGAAACCACGCCAAATAATCTGCAGATATAAGCGATTATCTCCTGATCGCAGATATCATGGAGGATAATAGATTTCTGGAGATCCATGGTCAATCTAATGGCCCTAACAAACTTAACAAATATATTATATAGATGAAACCATGCATACCCGTTTAGAATGCCCATGATGAGGACGTCATCAACAAAGAAATTATGTGATATAGATATACCTCATCCCATATGTAAGGCCTAAAAGTGCCCATCAACCACCACTTGTTGGATGTGAAGGCTCGGGCCATCCATAACTAGGATGAAGAGTAGTGGCGATAATGAGCTGCCTTGCCAGAGACCCTTGCCCGCCTTAAAATACTTCGTAGGATAGCTATTGATAAGTATATCATATTTCACGTTTGATATGCAAGCCATAATCCAATCTACGGGTCCAACATGTATCCAAATTTTGTGAAGGGCGAGACGCAAGTATCCCCAATCAAGACAATCAAATGCCTTTTGTAGATTGATTTTCATTGTTGCTACATTTTGCTTCTTCTGATGTATGGAATGCATGCATTCCTGGGAAATCGCCACTACGTCGTGTATCTATCTGTTATTGAGGAAACCAAACTGTTGTGGAGATATATATTTGGATAGTGTATGCTTCATCCTATTTGTAATCATTTTTTATATGATTTTATAGATAAGATTGCAGAGGGAAATGTGCCTATATTCCGAGAAGCTAGAGGCTAGTGTCTTCTTCGGGATAAGGGCGATATAAGTAGAGTTGATATATGGATGAATATATCTGCTGTTACGGGATTCCTCCACCATGTCTAGTAATACCTGCTTGAATATATCAAAGAAATGAGTAAAAAACTCCATAGTCCACCCATTTTGACCGAGACTATTATCCCGTTTGAAATATTTTAGCACATTCAGTATTTCCTCCTCCGATACTGGTTTGTATAGAGCCACATTTGTATCTCCATCAAACATGCGAGGATAATATTCAACACCCCACAGTTGGCCCTCTAGGCAGTCCAGAACCCTCCTTTGGTATGCAGTATGAAAATGTTGAACAACATCTTTGCAAATATCCTACTATGTTTGTACTTTGTTACCATCCGCATCACTTATTTCCCAGATAGTGTTTATTTTCCTTTGATAATTTGCATACCGATGAAAAAAATTGGTATTTTCGTCACCCTCTTTAAGCCAGATGGCCCTAATCTTGAGGCGCCAGTTAGTTTCTTTCATATGGAGAATATGCTTCTTTTGGAGTTCGAGTGCATGTATACAGCCTACGGATATGGTTCGGAGGATGATCACCAAGGAGTGAAGGGCGTATATCATGTAGTTCTTGTGAGATGTCTTCCAGCTCTTTATTGAGGAGTCTGTGCTTTCTATGTTCCCATGTCTTTACCTCCCTCAAGATAACCTTAAGCAGCTCCAATATGTGCTTCATAGGTGTGTCGATTCGGGCCCCAATTTGATGCCATAAATCTCGCACTAGACTATTGAAATTTGGATCCTCAATCCAAATCCAGCTGAACTTGAATGGAATCTCACCTTTGAAGTCACTCCTTTTCCAGTGGAGAATGATAGGCCTATGATCTGAAATATGATTACTCACAACTTCAGAGCGAACCAACCCAAGTCGCTCGACAATCTGCTCATGCATGAGAAATCTGTCCAAACGCTTAGCAATATATGCATCTCCGGCTCTACCATTATCCCAAGTAGGAGTTATAGTGGATAGACAAATATCAATAATATTGTGCTCAATAATGAGCTCCTGCATGCGGTCTGCCAGTGTGTCCACCTGGAAAGAGTAGCCCCATATCTCATTTAAACCCAAAGTGAAATTTAAATCCCTGGAAACAATGAGTGAAGGCAGGTCCAAGATATCCAAAGAGTTCAGTTGTTCCCATAAGGTAATACGGTCTCTGTAAGGGGCATATACATTCAATATATGCACTTTTCCTAGTAGTTCCCGAATGTGCTCTGCCAGAAAGATGCCTGCGAAGTAGGAGAAATATTTTACATTAACCCATAGTGGGTTCCATAATGCCACCAAACCCCCAAAGAGGTCGTCAGCTGCAGTGGCCACCATGTGCCAGGTGGGAAACATCTTCCTAAAGTAACAAACCACCTGCGGAACATCGTGCATAGTCTCCTGTAGTAATATAATATATGGATGAATCAAATAGAAAAGCTCTTTAAGGGCTAAATATTTTTGGGCAGCGCCCAGACCCCAGATATTAAAGGAGAAAATAAGATTCATGTTGAACCATGTGTGGGCGTCTTTGTTCTAATGTCCCGAGGGGGATATGAAACAGTAATAGGAATATCGATAAGAGAATAAGTATCTGCAAGGCTAAATTGGAGAGATCGGGGATGACCCCAAAAATGTCGGCTATCACGGCTATGTTTGAGGCGGACAATGATATTCCCTACAGAGGTGGGACTGATATGAGGGGAGTATGGTCCATGAGGTTTATGGATGGTGAGAGAGTGAAGGTCTAGTGTTTTCTTATGCAGTAGATAGCCTAGATCACTTTCAGTCAAATTGGTGGGGGAGATTAATGGAGAATTTGGTATAATAGGGTGTGTGCCTAACCCAGGAGAACGAGGTGTGTCATGTGTCGGTGATGTCACGGGAATATATCATATGTGTGAGGATGTTGAGGCAATTAGAGACAATAGAGGGAATGTAATAGGAAGGTAGTCAGTAAGGGGTGGGAGGTAGTTGTTCAGGGGTGGTGGTGAGGTGGGTACGTCCAAGGGAACGCCCAACTCAATCGAGGGTCGAGAAGAGGATATATTATTGTGCAGTGTAGGTAGCAGTGAATTATCAAGTGTATGAGGATTATGGAGTGGGTATGAGGTACCCAAAGGTCGACGTGGGCTATGACTAAAGTGGGGGGTATCAGACCAGCTTTGAGGAGAATGAGTTGGGAGACAAGAATTCATTCCCGGCATATAATGTTGTTGTCAATGAAAATTATTCCTACCACCCCGTCGCCAAGGGAAATGTGCCAGGAGATTTCCGGTGTGATGGCAATAGATACACCAGAAAGGAACCCCCCAGAAGTCGAGCCGTTGTGTCAAGTGTGTGTCACACCAACTGATTTCAATGTGATCCAAAAAGTTGCCTCTATATTCTTTTTCAATGAGAATCCATGCAACACGTTTGTCCTGTGCTCCCAGACATCTTGGATCAACATATACAAAGGTGCCAATTGCATTTCCAATGTCCTTAAAAACCTGTATTGACTAGAATTCCAAGGGTAATTCAGGAAGCTTGACCCAAATAGGCTTGTTCTGCGAAGTATTTTTCAGGGGATTGAACACTATGTACCATGAGTGAAGCACTAGGAAGCTCCATCCATTTATGCAGGGAACGGATTTGATTTTGTGAAGGTCCTCTTGAATGAGGAAGTGAAAATGATACCAGTCGTTTAAAAATCGCACCACTATTAGCATGTAGCCCAACAATGTTTTCCACTTCAATGCCACCCAAATCTCGATATCCGCTTCATTGAACTTGGCAAATTTCCACTTACCAACCAGAGCACGTTTCTGAATATTGATAACTCTATCAATGAGGACATCATGGTTGAAAGCCAAAGCAGGGATCGGAGATGACATACAAAGAGAACGTTGTTGATTTCTAGAGCTCCGACCATAAACCTCGTGGGAAAGTGCATGCAGATATAAGTCCGCATGAGTGCCATCTGGGGAGATATTGGATGATTGTGATGTGTGCTAGGTTTCGGAGATCAAAGGACCTCGCCACCCTGAGGATGTCTCCATGTCCATCATGACTCAGATGAAAGCTTCGTGAGCATAAGTGTCAGATGCCAGCAGGTCCATGCGTGCATGTGATGAGTCCAGGTCGGCCGGTAGATGAGGTAGTAATAGAAAAATGAATAATACCCAGGTGGTAGAGTAAAAATAAATGGGAATGTTCAGTGAATCCCTTATAGATATCTAGGGATCCACAATGTGTGTAAAATGATGGGACGAACCTACTGAAAGTAACACCCACATAAAGTGCAATGAATGGGATGTGTTGTCTAAACATCTAGGCTAAAAGAGGAAGGTACCCAGGTAGTAATTATAGAAAAGAGTTGTGATCAAGTTGGCAATAAAAGAGGTATGTAGGTGTTAGAAATGGTATGTGTGGTGTCGTCCCAAGTCACCTCATGTCAGGATGGAGCCGCTCAGTCAGTAATTGCAGAAAATGTCCTGGAAAACGATCGATTACCAGTAACTGGAAACACCTGAGCACAGGAACCAGACCAGTGCTACTAGAAAAATGCAGCCATCTGAGCACAGGATACCAGACCCGCTCAAGGCAGATCAAGTGATCGAAACCCAAAGTAATGACGATGTAAGGAGGCCATTAAAAATCCCCGCAACAACAGCAACGACTTCAGTGGCTATGGTGTCGAAAATAAAGGGCCAGATATCCTTGCAAATCTTTGCACATATTGAGAGTTATGTGTGTATTTTCTTAGCATAACTTAGTCTAAAATGTGTGTAATATATATATATATATATATATATATATATATATATATATATATAATCGTAATCTACACAAAGAGAACTAAGTTTTTCATATTAAAAATTGATTTTTTTATGCAAAAATACAATTTAATTGCATTTTCAAGACACGTGTTAATATTTTTTTGTAAGTTTTTCATTATTTAAATAAATTTAAAAACCAAGAGTACCTTTTCGAAGAGGACTCAAAAATGAAGATATTTGCAGTTTTTGAAATTTTTTGATTTTGTATATTTTATGTAATTGATTTTTTATTCACCCATTTGACACTAAAAAAAAAAAAATTTCAAGCATTATGTTTAAAATAAATTAGATAAAAATTATCGTAGGAATTAGAAAATGTGAAACTCATATGTCATTAGAGAGAGGATTCTTTCCCTAATCAAACATGATCAACTTTGCCACTTAAGGACAATTTTCACCTCAAGTGGTCTATGGTACAAAATGGTGTTGTAGAGAAATATGCACAAGAAGAGCTAAAACTTTGTTTTACTGGTGCTCAATAGTTTGATATAGCCCTTAAAAATCTAGATCTAAGTGTTTGAGATAAAATTTCAAATAGCTCTATCAAGGATTTAAGAAACTCTTAATCAAGTGATCCAAAATGGATTTTGGATAGACTTATAAGTCTAAGGTGTTCCTCAAAGAGGAAAATGAAAGTCCAAGGATGTTCCTAGAAATAGCCCCATTGCAGAGATATTTTCCTTCTGAATCTACTACAACTTGAATGGGCTAAAATGGACTTCGAAGGCAGAAGTTATCGCAGAAAGAAGTTGCCCTTTGTTCTTTGGAAAAAGAGGCAAAATCTTCAAAAATAGCAAAAAAAACCCTTATAAAGGGAAATCGCATCGAAGATGGGTCGAGAGGAGGACTTAACGTGGAGGTGGAAGGAACCTCCAACTGCGACCTCCGACTTATCGCATCAGAGGTAAGCCTTCACCCAATGACGGGACCCAGGCGAATGTGACATGCGACTGCGATGATCAGCGGATCGGCGTCGGTGATGCCACGAGGTAAGGGAAGGACCCCCAGGGCTGTGCAACATGCAATTGTGATATATCGCATTGCATCATCGCATCACAGCGATATAAAGGGGTGATAACATGCGACTTGTGATCGCTGGACCCGACGGATTTTATAAGCGCAATTTATAAATTTTGAGTTCCGATAAAAGGGTATTTGTTGGGTTTTCTGTGTATTAGTGGATTTCGATAGAAAAGCCGAAATACAAAGGAAAATGCCCCGAAGCGATAAAGTCGAACCTGAAAGGAATTTTAGAAGCGGCCTTATATTATTTTGAAATCCGTGGTAAGCGGGATTTCAGGCGAGCCTCAGGCGATAAGTGGTTTTGAAGGGCGCGGCCCAAACCCATTCACTGGCTAACATGTGGGATGGCTGAGGAGAGAGAAAACTGCCTCTTCAGGCGGGTAACCTCCGCGCATATAAGCCACTCGAAATGAATATTAGTTGTGGATCTGAGGTCACACAGATCAATGGTGGGCTTGCGATAGCCATAAAAGGCGGATCTGAAAGGGTTTATAGGAGTGATTTAATGAAATTTCATGTCCAGATTTCACGCTCGATAGTGTTTTCCTGTGTATTTCCGCTAAAATGCTGTGTATTGGGATTTTGTCCCATTTTCAGGTTTTTTCCTTAAAAAAGGCCCCGAATCCCCTATAACGGCCCCTGATCATCATGGCATGCTGCAAGCAGGCATTTTTGGAAGACAATGATGTGTTCAAAGCCACAGAGGCAGATGGCAGTCGAATAGACAACGCGCAGAGAAGCTGCAGGGCTGCAAAGGGATGATTGCACGCAAAGAAATGGCTGGGGAAGCCAGAAATCCGGAAGAATGCCTCAAAGGAGCCCGAGAGCATGATTGAGAGCAGAAGGAGACGACTGAGGGAGTCCTGGAGTTGCTTGGAGGTCAAGTGGAAAAATCAAAGAACCGAAAGTTGTTGTGACAGTCGCTTGGAGGTCAAGCGGACTGCTGAAAGCTCACAGAGCCAGAGCCGAAGAGCCAGAGCCAAGAGCCACAACCAAGAGCCATAGCCACAGCCAAGAGCTAGAGTGAGAGCGCAGAGCCAGAAATCTGAGAGCTTCAGAGCCAGGGATAAGATGGTGTCTAAACCCATTATGTTTTGTGTAAACCAATGGAGTTGAGCGAGGGGTTTGTAAAAGGATTGTTGCCATAATCCCAAAGAGCCTATTTGAGTTGACTAGAGCTCAAGGAGACGTAGCCCAAGAGTTTTGGGTGAACTCCAAATTAATATTGTTGTCCATGTGTTTGTTATTTGCTGCACTGTTACATGTATTCACATATCAGCACAAACAACAGATTTTAAAGCATATAATCAGTTAAAATAAACATAAGCATACACCTTATTGTTAAGCACATCATTAATTCCGCATTGGTTAATCATAGTTGTCTTGGGAATAATTAAGCTTTGTAAGTGGGAGAGATTCTTGTAATCTCACAAGAAGCCTTTAGTGCCCCATTTTCATATCAGGTGGTATCAGAGTTATATCAGAATGCTTGATTGACAGAGAAAAGATTGCTTGTCTAAAAGGTGTTTAAATAGTCATAGGTTGATTGTATTCTTGTTTGCAGACTGACTATTTTTTGAGTTTGCAGAGGTGAAGGGAAAGCTATTGATAGCTCAGTCCAAGAAGGACAAGAAGGAAGAAGGGCTGAAGGCATTCTTCTATCCAAAAGGACCTCAAAGAAATCCTTGAAGCACAAGAGGTTTTTTGCAAAAGGTTGCTTGAATAAAGCTCTTTGTTAGTCTTGTTTGAAGTTCTTTTGTTCATTTGCATAATGACAACTTCTACAAGTGAGTCCTCGAATTCCCCCTTCATCACAAGATCCTTTGATGAAGACATGAAGCAAGATTTGTTCACCATGATGGATATGGTGAGGGAAATGTATGAGGATGGAAGGAAGAGCAACATACTTAGAGAGCAGTTGAATTCTGTGGAAGAAGAGAAGCAGATGCTTTCTAACAAATTACAGGAAATGAAGAGGCAACTTCGTATTGCAAATATGAACCTGAAAATGATGCATGAGTTGGAGTCAAAGCTCTTTGTTGCCAAAGAAGCCTTGGTCAAGTACCAACTTCAAGAAGAGGTAAATAGTTCTTGTTTGTCTTCAAATTCTTCTAAGAATGCTTATATTGGTTCTTTTGAAAAACATACTAGAGGCATAGGTTCCAAGCTAATGTCCAAGATGGGTTATGAAGGAAAAGGCTTGGGTAAACATGCACAAGGTATTGTTGAGCCAATAATAGTTGAATAAATACCTAAGTATTTGGGTCTTAGCTATGGACAATCTTATGGAGAGAGTTCCAAAGCTACCATGAAGGCCATTGAAACAGTCTGAAGAAGGAGTTTCATTTCATGTCCTCTACCTCAGAAGTGTGAAGATTGTATTCAAGGGGAATGCAATAGCTTGAAACATCATTTGCAGGATGTAGGTGTTCAGGAGCACACACTTGAACGAGAGAGTTGTGGAAACTCTAAAAGCCTTGAAGAGGTTGATGGTGTTACAAATGGAGCTACTTCTTCATTCAATTCACCTCCCCATGAATGCAATGAAGGTGGAAGAGAAAGGTATAAATCTAGTTCTAATCATCTTCCCTTTGATTTTGCAAAGCATGATAAATTTCCACATAGATATTGGAAAAGAATTACATGTTCCTTTTGTGGTTTGGATAACCATCATGTTTCTAGATGTTGGAAGAGAATGGCCACATATAGGAAACTTTTGAAGGAATGGAAGCAAGAAGCCAAAGGTCCATTGGACAAGGAAAATCATGCTATCAAGAGGATGCACATGTGTTGCACTTACTGCCATAAGCAAGGGCATCTTGCTAAAAAGTGTTGGACTCTGAATCCAGCAATGCTTCCACAAAAGCTGAAGAAGGTGGAAAGAGAAGATGGCAGAAATGGAAAGAAAGTTTCCATGAATGATGTGTCTCAGGATGATTCACATGTTGATGCTGATGTGTAGACAAAGGTAGTACCTTTGAAAGGGATTGGTGAGAAATGGTTAGAGTTCTTATCCAATTAAGATTGCATGTCTATTGATGCATCTATTTGCATTTCTTTGTTAATGAGATGCAAGTTGCAGGTTTCTACCAAGAAGGTGAATGGAAAAGTTGAGTAGGAGGCTCACTTTGTTGCTACAACATTATATTTCATTTCATCTTCGAAAGTATAGTGTGCTTAAGTGAAAGTTGAAAGATGAAATGCATGAATGAGCATGAGATGCATGAACACAAGGATGTTGATGTTTTTCTTGTATTTGAACATGTATGTGTAATTAACTTGAAGGGTTGATTTCTTTAAACATACATGTAATATTGACTTGAGAAAAGTTGATTTGGTCTCCAAGATGGAGATAATGATGAAGTGTTTCATCTTTTGAAAAAGAGTCCTAATGGTATTTGTCTACATGCTTGACTTGAAGGGTCATTTGTTTTAAGGGCATGTTTTTTGGGCTTGTTATCTAGTCCACCATTTGTATGTAATTGTAAGACATGGAGGTGCTCACAAGATGTGAAATCTGTTTCTTTTGTCAAGTAGGAGTTTAGTCCATCTAGTTGTTGTCTGTATTTATGTTGTTGTTAACAGTTGTTGTTGACAGCTTGTCAAACAGGTACAAATGAAATTTTTTGTGAAGCAGATGTACTTCACATTGGTTTGAGCCACCTTGGATCAATGATCAAGGCAGAGAAGTTCAAACTACCTTCTATGACCATCTCAACAGGAGTTCTGCAGGAAGGCAAGGAGGAAGACAGTTCTTCTCAGGAAGACCAGCACATCCAGGAAGGAAAGTGGTCAAAGGCTTTGGTTCAGAGGCACTATGCAAGGCAAGTGTATGGAGGCTGAAAGAAGAGGGTGTTGTTACTCTCATTCACTATTCAGATCAGTGTATCATCCTTTTGGAGACCAAAATTTCTTTAGTGGGAAGGCGTGATCCAAAATGGATTTTGGATAGACTTCTAAGTCTAAGGTGTTCCTCACAGAGGAAAATGAAAGTCCAAGGATGTTCCTAGAAATAGCTCCATTGCAAAGATCTTTTCCTTCTAAATATACAACAACTTGAATGGGCTAAAATAGACTTCAGAGGTAGAAGTTATCGCAAAAAGAAGTTTCCCTTTGTTTTTGGAAAAAGAGGCAAAATCTTCGAAAATGGCAAAAAAAAAAAAAACCCATATAAAGGGAAATCACATAGGAGATGGGTCGAGAGGAGGACTTAACGCGGAGGCAAAAGGAACCTCTAACTGCGACCTCCAACTTATCGCATCGGAGGTATGTCTTCGCCTGATGACAGGACCCAGGCCAATGTGACATGCGACTGCGATGATCGGCGGATCAGCGTCGGCGATGCCACGAGGTAAGGGAAGGACCCGTGGGGCTGTACGACATGTGATTGCGATATATCGCATCACATCATCGCGATATAAAGGGGCAATAACATGCGACTTGTGATCGTCGAACCCAATGGATTTTATAAGCGCAGTTTATAAATTTTGAGTTTCGATAAAAGGGTATTTGTCAGGTTTTCTATGCATTAGCGGATTTCGGTAGAAAAGCTGAAATACAAAGGAAAATTCCCTGAAGCGATAAAGCCAGACCCGAAAGAATTTTAGAAGCGGCCCTATATTATTTTGAAATCTGTGGTAAGCGGGATTTCGGTTGGGCCTCAGGTGGTAAGTGGTTTTGAACGAGCGCGACCCGAACCCATACACTGGCTGACATGTGGCATGGATGAGGAGAGAGAAAATCGCCTCTTCATGTGGGTAATCTTTGCGCATATAAGCCACCCGAAATGAATATTAGCCATGGATCTAAGGTCACATAGATCAACGGTGGGCTTGCGATAGCCATAAAAGGCGGACCTAAAAGGGTTTATAGGGGTGATTTAATGAAATTTCATGTCTGGATTTCACACACGATAGTGTTCTCCTATGTATTTACGGTAAAACGCTGTGTATTGGGATTTTGTCCCATTTTCGGGTTTTTTCCTGAAAAAAGGCCTCGAATCCCCTGTAACGACCCCTGATCATCATGCCACGCTGCAAGCAGGCGTTTTTGGTAGAAAATGATGCGTTCGAAGCCACAGAGCGAGATGGCAGTCGAACAGACGACGCGCGGAGAATCCGCAGGGCCGCAGAGGGATGATTGCACATAGAGAAACGGCTAGGGAAGCCGGAAAGCCAGAAGAATGCCTTAAAGGAGCCAGAGAGAACAATTGAGAGTGGAAGGGGGCAACTGAGGGAGTCCTGGAGTCACTTGGAGGTCAAGTGGAGAAGTGCAAGCTGCTGTGACAGTCGCTTGGAGGTCAAGCAGACTGCTGAAAGCTCACAGAGCCAGAGCCAAGAGCCACAACCAAGAGCCACAGCCACAGCCAAGAGCCAGAGTGAGAGCACAGAGCCAGAAATCCGAGAGCTTTAGAGCTAGGGATAAGATGGTGTCAAAACCCGTTGTGTTCTGTGTAAGCCAATGGAGTTGAGTGAGGGGCTTGTAAAAGGACTGTTGCCATAATCCTAGAGAGCCTAGTCGAGTTGATTAGAACTCAAGGAGATGTAGCCCAAGAGTTTTGGGTGAACTCCAAATTAATATTGTTGTCCATGTGTTTGTTATTTGCTGCACTGTTACATGTATTCACATATCAACACAAACAACAGATTTTAAAGCATATAATCAATTAAAATAAACATAAGAATACACCTTATTGTCAAGCACATCATTAATTCTACATTGGTTAATCATAGTTGTCTTGGGAATAATTAAGCTTTGGAAGTGGAAGAGGTTCTTGTAATCTCACAAGAAGTCTTTAGTGCCCCATTTTTAAATCATCGAGCTATCATAATTATCTAAAAAAAAGAGAGAAAAATAAAAAGAAATACTTGTCTTTAAGCTAATTATAAAATTTATTTATTCCGCAAAAATAATTTTTATAAATATTCAAATTATTTCAAACTCTAATTTTCCTTAATTATAAATCCAAATTTTCTAATATTTTACTAAGAAAATAATTATAATAATATATAAATAATTTTCTGTAAAAGATTTTAGGGTTGCTTTTAAAAATTTTAAATTATGATGTCCCCCGTAAATGTGAATATTCTTTTTACTGCATGTTAAAAGAAATTGAAACTAATTTAAGTTTATATAAATAGAAATTTTGTTTTAATTGTTAAAAGAAATGTAGTGCTCGAATTTTGGCAAGTAAATGGATTGATATAATTTCATGAGAAGGTATATGTCAAAAAGGTGATGGATGAAATTCTCAAGAAACGATTAGGTTGGGAAGTTACCCAACCCTAACCACTCCTATGAAATATTTATCCCAAAAGATCAAGAGGATGGAGGGCATCTACGATTAGGAGGGAGAGAAGGGAGTAGAAGAATACCTAATGAAAGGGAAGAAAGAATTGTGTTGTAAGGATAGGCAGGAAAAGGTGTAGTAAGTCTGGTCATGACCAGATACCTATTGTTGTTCAAGGCTCAGATTCTTGAAGAGAAACCCAGAAACGGGTAGCTCAGGGGGGATAGAGGGCGTTGTAGCACGAGTCTTAAGGTTGGGAGGCAAGTTGAGATTAAAATTTTATAATTGGTTCAGCTAGCCAGATAAGTACAATATCGAAATACTTTGATTAGCTGATAACAGAATTATTTATGTCATTAATATTAGATTCGGTATGCTCATTTTTAATCTAGATGCGTAAATGGATATTATCTTTAGATGACAGTATTTTTGTGCATGTTTACACTGGTAAGGTCTAATTGAAAATTAACCTTAAGGGTAACTCTATTATAAACGAGTTAAAATTCAGTACTAAGTAAATAATTCTAAATTGATTAAACTAGAAAAGAATGAAATTTTAGCTAGATAATATCATTCAGGTAGTAAGAAGACCTCGGCCAAAGGACTTGTGCATAGTTCAAAAGTAGTGTTACATCATTCACAGAATAAATAGATAAATGGCCTTGCTCTATTGACTTCGGGAACCCATTAACAAGCATAGAGATAAAGGCACAACCCTGTCTTAAATCAAGAAAAGTCCCAAACTAGGAAATTGATAAACGATTTTCTAATATTTATTATAACAGTAAGAAGACGCATGATAACAGCAAGAACTTTAAGTTATCCAACTTCATAGTTATCTTTAGCAGTGAGAAAGAAATCAAACACCTATTTTAACTTAATAGGAAAAAAAAAGAACAAGTAGTGAGACTGGAAATTTTAACCATAGAATGTGTAAGGAATTTCATATAATTTTACAGTGCAATCATGTGAGAAATCCAAAAGAACCTTGCGGGACCTCCGCGAGGTTTCCATTAATCAATAAGTGATTATAATGGCAGGAGCTAGAAGTCTTTCTCCAAAATCAGGATGAAATATACAAATACTTAGCATAGCCGAGACCTCGGTTCGGTAAAAAACTCAAACATGAAAATAATATATAGAAACAATAGACCATAAGTTCTTGAAATAAAATATACTATATTCAAAAGGAGAAACAAAGACCCTTAGGTCCAATTTCTAACAAAGCAAGAACACTGTCTCAGGATAGTTAGAGACTGAAAGCCTCTTTAATAAAAAATGTATCATATTCAAGATCTAGAAAACCCTGAGTCGAGCCTAGAAAAGTGTTACATCTCTCCGAAAAAATGACATAGACCGTGAGACCCAATTTAATAGAAAAAGGGACCAAAGACTTCAGAAATACACTTTCATTGTTCTCAGAATTAAAATTGCAGTACTCATACCCGCTAAAAGATGGGAGGTGATTTTGAAGAGGCGACCGCCAGGGCCAGGCCACCCAGGTCTAAACCTACAAACCCTGTCAACACAATTCGATTAGGATACTAATATTTGAAGGAGGAAAACAATTACATGGTAAATACAGACCTACATGAAGAATTTCTTACCCAAATTGTCGAAAAGCTCCTTCAACACCCCTTTGATAGTGCATATAGCCATGGTAGTAAACTGTTGACAAGCGAAGGCGTTTAGAATATGGGGATTCCACACTAGAGCAACATCGCATATGAAATTAACAGAAGCTAAGGGTCAGTTCATACTCAGAGTGAAACCCTCTATTCGAGAGCTGGAGCCAAACCATTCAACCGGGAAAATGCAATAGGAAAGCCCCTTTTGAGCCAGACTAGGGCATAAAGTTGTAAGCAGCAACCACCACCATCCAATGAGAAGCAACAAGGAGAGCCCTTGATGGGGCACTATCAACCAAGTAGCAAGGATCCAGTTGTCCATCATGGAGAAGTCTCCTGAGGGAGCAACTCCTCTTTCCTAGGCAAGTGGCCATCCCTCAATTAAGTCCACCATAAGTTGTAGTACCAGCTCATAGCAGTTCAAACCGGATTCTAATAAATGTTAAATGTAATGAATGTAAAGTTATGTAAGGCTTAAGGTAAGGTTAAATTCCACCATTAGCAATGAAAAGAATATGAAGACCTTTTGAACCCTTTGATTTGTACAATGTATATAAATCCACATGCCTAGAAAGGATTCCAACTTAAATCCATTTTGCATAATTCATTAACTTTGTTTTGTCATAATGAAATGTTGATTTTGATATATGGCAATATATATATATATATATATATATATATATATTTACATGGGTATGTTACATATGGTATCAGAGCGCTCAGGTTGCTAAGCTGAGACCTCTAGAACAAATAAATAACAAATTTTGTGATATGCACGTAGGAAGCAGGAATAGTCAGTATGAGGAGAACATGGAACCTACCACTCAAATCCGCAATAGGGACAGGAGCCACATCATTTCAGGAAGACAATCCTAAAGTGTGGGTACAGTTGGGCGAGGAGCCACAGAACACTGGCACAGATATTATGGTGACAGTGCAAGAGTTAAAGGATGAAATGGCTCAGTTATGGGCAGATAACGAAAGATTAACGCAGGAACAAGAAACAATTATGAAGAGTCTATCTGATAGACAAAATAATCGGCCACTATTTCCCAACCCTAAACATAGAAATGTATCATGGGAACAAGAGTTTCGGAGAGAAGATGTGGAAACCAATGGTGGTGAAGAAAATTGTGAAGAGGAGTGAGATAATGTCTCTAATCACAGAACACAAAAGAGGTAGAAAGTGGAACTTCAAGGGGAGTTTCAAAAGGTAATGCCCCCTCTCTTCGATGGAGAGTAAGAAGAAACAGCAGAAGCATGGCTCATAAATATGAATAAATATTTCCAGTTGTACGAATATGACCATAATCTGAAGGCTCGCTTAGCTATTTTCTAGCTACAAGGAAAGGCCACACTATGGTGGGAGGAAGTAAAGACTGTTCAGGGAGTGGATGAACAAAGTATCACCTGGGAATAACTCCAGAGATATTTTAAAGAAAAATACCTAACACAAAGATTCTATGATGAAAAATCTAAAGAATTTCATGATCTCCAGCTAGGACAAATGTCCATGGATGAATTCTTAACAAAGTTCACATCGTTACTCTGATGCATGCCTTACACACGTGAAGAAAAAGAAAAGGTGCAGCGATTCATTTGCAGCTTACCTCTATTTATGAAGGAATGACTGGAATTTGACAACCCAAAGACCATGGATGAAGTAATCCGCAAGGCACGGATTTTCTATCAGTAAAACAGAACAAAAGGAGACATGAGCAAGAAATGGAATGATAAAAAGGGAAATAAATTTTTCCCCAATCACAAAGGAAATAAAGGCTCAGACAGCAAAGGATTGTATAAGGGACAAACCAACCAGAATTTAAATAAAAAATAGCCCAGATCTAAAGTACCAGGCGAAGCTGGAACTAATGAGAAAATGGGTAGAATTAGAGCAAAGTTGGCTACAAGGCCCCCTCTACAGTGTTGGGGATGTAGAGGCCCGCATTATATCAAGAATTGCCCACAACGCAAGGGAGCTCACCAAATCTCTCAGTTATAAGAAGCCTCTACAGTGGGAGAGATAGCAAGGAGTTTCCCCAAAATTAACGCAGCCCTGGAAGATCATCAAGCGAAATTTCATCCAACAATGATTGAATTTGAAGGTAAAACTCTTGACCGAACTATATCTGTTTTGATTGACCCTGAAGCTACTTTGAGTTACATTAGCCTTAAGATTGTGGAACAATGTAAATTACAAACAGTAAAGTTTAAATATCCATGGTTAGTGCAACTAGCCACAGGGGCCAAAAGAAGAGTTTTGGCCAAGGTCAGTAATTGCCTGCTAGAGATAGCTAACCAATCCATCATGGCAGATTTGAATGTACTACCATTAGGATCATATGACATCCTTATTGGACTGGACTGGTTAGAAAAGCATTGGTCCCTTATTAACTGCAAAACCAAAACCATTAATTTCCAAGATGACAAGGGAGAAATATGAGAAATGCAAGGCATTCAAAAGCCTTTGCAAATAAGACCTGTAATAGCTTCCCAATTAGAAAAATGCATTAGAAAGGTTGCCATATTTTTTCCATACAAGTAGGTTATGCTGACTCTAAGGAGAAATCTGCTGCTTTAGAGAATATATCGGTGATACAAAACTTTCTGGATGTTTTCCCTGAAGAAATTTCATGTTTACCACCAAAAAGAGACAGAGATTTTAACATTGAGCTAATTTTGGGAGTTGCCCCAGTCTCCTGAGCCCCTTATCGTATGAGTGTACCTGAATTGACAGAATTTAAAATGCAGCTACAGGAGCTGCTAGATAAGAATTATATATGACCCAGTGTGTCCTCTTGGGGAGCTCCAGTGTTATTCGTTAAGAAGAAAGATGGAACATTGTGAATGTGCATGGATTATCGTCAATTAAACAAACTGACCATTAAAAATAAGATCCCTTACCCTGTATAGATGAATTATTTGATCAGGTTAAGGGGGAAACCATTTTCTCCAAGATTGACCTCCGATCAGGCTATCATCAGATCTGGATAAAGGAGGAATATATAGCAAAAACCGCATTCAGAACTCGTTATGGGCATTATGAGTTCATAGTGCTTCCTTTTGGATTAACTAGCACCCCAACAACCTTCATGTGTCTCATGAACAACATATTCCATCAATACCTGGAAAATTTCGTGTTGATCTTCATTGATGACATATTGATCTACTCATGGAGCATGGAAGAACATAAGGAGCATCTCCGCATTATTATTCAACTCCTAAGAGAACACCACTTGTATGCCAAATACAACAAGTGTGACTTCTTCAAGGATCAAATCCAATATTGGGGACATATTACCACCAAGGAGGGAATCGTAGTAGATCCAGAGAAAATAAAAACCATCATGGAGTGGCCTGTACCGAAAGATGTGGTGGATATAAGATCGTTCATGGGTCTAGCTGGATATTATAGGCGATTTGTGGAAGGTTTAGCTAGGGTGGCATACCCTATTACCTCTCTTCAAAAGAAAGGAAGAGCCTTTAGATGGACCCCTGATTGCCAAAGGAGCTTTGACCAGCTTAAGCATCTACTCACCACTGCCCCAATTTTAAGTATTACTGATCCTAACAAAGAATATGTAGTGTGTATGGATGCTAGCAAGGAGGGGTAGTTGGCGTACTAACGTAAGAGGGTAGGGTTATAGCCTATGAGTCAAGAAATATCAAAGAATATAAGAAAAAGTATTATCTGTACGACTTGGAATTAACAACAGTGATTCATGCCTTGAAAACGTGGCGACACTACTTATTAGGTAAGAGATTTTTTTATTAACAGATCATCACAGCCTGAAAAGTTATTTCAAATAGCCCACATTAAACACTAGGCAAGCTTGTTGGGCTGACTTCCTAAGCGAATTTGATTTTGAAATCAGGCACTTGAAAGGAAAGGAAAACCAGGTTGCGGATGCTCTAACTCGGAAGGTAAATTGCTTATATGAAATTTCTTTCAGTGAGTCATGCACTACCTTCTATGAGAAGATTCGTGAAACAACCATGCAAGATTTAGTATATAAACATTTGTGGCAGCAAGCAAAAGTAGTAAACAACCATGAACAACAAATGGGATATGAGGTTATGTTGAGGGCCCCGAAATCGGGTCGAAAACAAAGGGGATACCCACCCGGTCCGGAACCTGGTTGGCGGCTCCTTGCCCGTTTGGAGTAGCGAGTCCGACTGGGGGTAACGGGACCAGCTTCCCGATGCATGGGGTGTGTGTGTGTGTGTAGAGTTTGATTATGTTGATTCTGGAAGCATTCTAAAACTAATTTAAATCTAACTTACAAACTGACTCTAAACTATTGTAACAACATATATATAATCTACACTAACCCGAGATATATCTTTTCCATCATGCAATTTAGAAAGATTTCATATAATAACTGGTAATAAATATTATTCAGCTATCATAAGAATATAAACCATTTAAGATGAACCATTCTGCATAAGAAGTTAAACAAAACAGTTGTGAACAACATATTGCATGATCAAATCATTCATATGTCAAGCATAAACAAATGAATCCACCGTACAGAAGTGCCAAATGATAACCCATATACTCATACATTAACATATAAACAATATCAGCTGCATATCACTCTAAGAATATAAGTATAAATTCATCAAGAGATAAAAGTACCATTTATGACTGATTTTTACTCACAGACTTCAAGCAATAACGATTTATCTCTACTTGTTCTAATATCTACTAAGAGTACAAAAGTGCAACATCAATAGCAGACATTAAAATGCAAACATAAATAAATCTCGATCCTTCCATTCATCAAAACCTCCTCTCAGGGTGCAGAAGTGCATGTTCCGAGGACAAGTTTTTGACAAATTTTTGGACCCTTCTCCAATGCAATGAGAAGGGTTAAAATACTACTATCTAATCCTAATAATAGTATTATTACAAAATTGAGGATGCGGTTCTAAAATGACCGCCCTCTTTATAATTTAGTAAAAAAGGAAAAAACAACATTCTAAATGAAATTACTTCTGGATTTGGTCTCTGAAGTTGCAGCTGTCAAGCATAGGTTTGAGAAGAGTAGGATCGCTGATTTCTGTGCTTAGCTGGGCTGCGAAAACGGCTTCCATAAGAGCTGGCGCTATCTTCTCGGCTGCGTTCATGATGCATCTTACTGTCATACATTGTCTGTGCGGCTTAACTAAGTAAGTCCAGTAACTTTCCCAAATTAGTCTGACCAATGCCAGGATTGTTTTCCCGTTTTCCTGTGCTTTCTGCCTCCACTCTGTCTCCAGTTGCAACATGCTTGGTAGGTACCCCAAGGTGGTCTCTGAAATCAAATTGGCCCTGTGTAAATTTTCATTTACACAGTCGATAAGAATGCTCGCTTGCGTCGCCATTGTCTCTGCTGCTTGCTCCGCCTGTGTGATTTGTTCGTCCCATTTGTTAAAGAGCAGCTCCTTATGATTTTCATTAATCTTGGGTGCCCTTGCTCTTTTCCCTTCCTCGTCATTTTTCCAAGTCAGATATTCTGTTACTCTTCTGTTGGTCTGATCATAGTCGTTCCGCAATTCCACCACCTGGCTGGTGATCTTGTCGCTTAGTTCACAAAAATGCCTCCACTGTGATATTCTACGTACCATATCTTCCTGTTGCTGTGACAGTTGGTCGTTCAAGCCGATGGACTCTGAAATAAACTCTGTCAGTTTAGGTTCATCTTTATGCATTTCTTGCACCGTCCGCAGTTGCTTTTCCTTTTCTTCGAGATTTCTTTGATGGCTCACCTGCATCTGGCAAAAGTCTTCCTGTAACTTTTCGAGCTGTCTGGAAGCTTCAGTGTTCGCATTGGCTTGTTGCAACTGTTGTTGTAGCAGTTGTATTTGATTTTCATGTTCTTTTAGAAGTTGCTAAACTTCAGATGCCTTGTCGATAGTTGCAGAAGCATATGCTCCTGCAATCTGAGACAGTTTCGTGAGATTCTCGGTTGGATTATTATTTGGGTCTTTCCACAAGACATCTAGATGTTCAGCATCTTGAGACAGTGCATTCTCAAGTTTTCTCTTCTTTCTTTGTCTCCTTACAACTGCTTTGTGCTGGGGGCTGTAGAATACGTCCAGTGGAGGAATTTCTTCTACGTTGAGTAGAAGTTTTGAGGATGGAGCGATAGGAAGATGCTCCGTTTCTGCGGCACTACTGACTATGGTCGAGACGACTTCTTGCACCACCTGTGTATTGCTCACAGGTGTCTTAGGGACTTGACCTTCAAGATTAATTAATCCATTGAAGATTTCCCATTCTTTATCCAACTCTGCTGTGACAAGGGGTGTTTCGACGACGGGAGGGGGAACCTCTCTTGGTGGTGAGGCGATAACTTGACACTGAGCCATTGTACTTGACTGAGCTGTGTCTTTGATTGTTTCTTCATTCTTCTCTTTGTTGTGCACAGACTCTTCAGGATGTTCAGATATTTCCTTTGCGGCGCTGGACTTAGATCTGGAAGCGCTGGAGTTTTCACTGAGGCTGATGCTCGGAGTTGGTTCTCTGGTAGCTAATCGCAGCCCTTCTAGTGGAATACTAGCCAGCCTTCTCTCTCTATATAACGTGAATTTCCGGAGGTCGTTTGGGGACAACCTCGACTGAGCTTCTTGCAAAATTTCTCTGAGCGAGTTCTTGCTCTGAAAGAGATCATCAAACAGATCTTCCTTCCCAGAGAACACTCTTATCTTGACGTTGGTTGTAAATTGCTGGGCCACATTATTTGGGTCGAATGGTCTTGGTGAGAACTTAAATAATTGGAGACACGTCACATTCTCTACCTCGCCAAAAGCGTGTCCCACATCGAACAAAGAGAAGGCCCCACAAGTGACGGGAAATTGAGGCCAAATGGCCTTCTTTTTGTCCTTTAGGTCCTTGGTTAAGCCGCCTTCAGAACAAGTTTGATAAGCGATTTCCCGTGCCAACAGTTTATCTGGGATATACAATGGTAGGATATGTGGAGGTACAGTGCTTCCAAAAACTCGAATGTAGGTAAACCATTCTTCCCCAAACCATCTCGCGATGGGGATGATATCAGTTTGTGCCTCGGGAGAGCACCTTGGGGGGTCCTTATCATATATTATTCTATGTATGGGCAATATGAGCCCATGGAAAATCTGGTAAAAATGAGGGGCAAACTGGGAATCCCATAAAACTTTATGATAAACATGAATGGGCAATGGGTCTTGGGTAGTCCATTTCCAACCCATAGTAGGGAATTTTGATACAAGACAGACAGAGTCCATTATATAGGCAGACAGATAAAAAGGAGGGTAGATCCTTTGTGAGAAGGATCTCTTAGAACGGTAGTGGAGAATCGTCGTGTACAGAGTGTCGGAAAGGATTTTGGCCCAATCCACTATCTCAGAGCTAGTTGCGGCATCAACTAAAGGTAACCATTCAGATGAAAACTTATTGATATCGGGCCTACCAAATAGCCTACAGAGCATGGCTGCAGCAAAACAATATGGAGAGGTAAGGGAACCAGTGCTATACATACCGTTCTTATCTTTTTTCAACAGCTCATCTCTTCTTGACCATTCCTTAGTGGTGTCTGATAGGTCCGGATTCTCTACTGCGAACTTCCTAACAAACTCTGCATTATAGGTCGCTTGTGGTTCAGGGAGATGATACATGAGCTTCAGGTCTTGAGTAGCAAACGATGCTACGAACCCATGTCCCTGTACTTTGAATTGCCTATGTGTCAACTCCGCATCATCTAAAATCCACCTGATCATGTCTGTATACGGTAGAATCTTCGGCCTTGCTGCTATTCTATGGAGGAAAGAACACGCTAGGTCTTCCCGGGATGCCTCTGAAGGACGTGATGCACCCGCGACAGCAGTAGTTACCTTGACTATTCTAGGGTTCTCTTCTTCTAACAGCCTATACATGCCTTCCCATGTTGAGATACCTGCATCTCTATTGCATGCTGTATCTGTGTACAGGGGCGCCATCTCCTTAGTCTTCTCTCTTGTTTCGGAGCTTTGAGCTTTGTTCTTCTTCCCCATTTCGCTTAGCGTTTCTGTCTGATGTTGCCTTCGCACTTTGCTCCTGCAGGTTATGAGTGAAATGGAAAGAATGATCAGAAAGGTGATGGGAGAGTTTTAAATGCAAGAGATAAATCAGATATGCCACCTTACGTGAAGCAAATCCGCATTAAGGCACGCGTCTTTATTCCACTTAATAACTGACAACTAATTTATTACTATCATTAAAAGCGCATAATTTTCAAGTCGGGTTATAGTAAGTGGCTTTTCTTTGGGTGGCGCGCCTGAAGGATTCGTACTAAGGTGCTTTTATGATTTGCCAACGTACCCTTGCATGTCGCGCAATCGCAAACAACAGCGATCCCAATATCGTAGATCGCTATATCGCAGATCGCAATAATTCAATCTTTGCCAAGCTTCGCCTGCCTCATTTCTGCGATATGCGATCGTGCGATCGCGATATCGCAGAACGGCGGATTTGTAAGCTTTTCTTTATGGATACTAGTATGTTGCGATGTGATGTTGTTATTAATACTGGGGCGATGCGCACATTGGTCTTTAGAAGGGAAATGAAGGTGTTTCTTATCTTTTTGTGATGCGACCTTAAAGATTTGCTTTCATGAACACAGGTTTAGGCTTAAGTCATTCAAGAAACCTTTACTAAAAGTATGCTTGTAACTTGAAAAAGAAATTCTTGTTTCTCAAAAAATTGACTAAGGGTCACCATTCATTCTAGTATCGTGGCTGATACTAGATCGAACGAGGGGGGATGTTGCTGGCCACAACAATTGGCGATTCACTTGGGAGAACCAGTTATCTCTACCTTTTTTCTATTAACGTTTTCAAACTCCTAAAAAATTTTCTCAGGGAATTTTGAACTTTATTATAAAAGATAAAAACAAATGATACTTCAAAGCGTCAATGATGTTTTGTTTTAGCCCCATTTTATTTCAATTACTTGCATTCCCAAGTCGTTTTCGAATTTAGATCAGTCATTACTTGGTCTTGTAAAACACAAAAGTAAAGTGTTCTCTATGTATCAACCCTTTTTAAGAATGCTCCTTTGTTGCAGGTAGAGCCACTGCTGCCAGCAGGCGTCCATAGCCTCGACAGGGTTACCTATTATCCAGGAATGATCCTTTATCCTGCTTCAGGTTTTTACAACTTTTTCAGAAAAATATCTTTCTTGATGTTTTTTCCTTTTTTATTCTCTAAAGAACAATGTCTTGGTTTGGTGGCCAAATTATGACACAGTCATTCACTTGATTTACACTTTTGTTGAACAAGCTGGCTCGTGATGAGACCCCTTGTCTTTTGATCGCAACAATCTTGAGTCATTGCCCTGTTTTGGTAGACAGTTTTGGCAAAGTTAGCAAGTTATAATATCCGTGATCATGATAAGTCGGCTCGTGATGAGACCTCTTATTCCTTGAGATATAGCATCTTTTTAGGTTATTCCTCTGAATGTTGTGTTTTCCTTCAGTAGGGAGGAAGTCAAATTCTCTTTCCTTAAGAAAGTTCTGGACGACAATGACAGGGTTGCTTTTGGTAATGGCTGTTTTCATGGAAAATCTTTATTTTAACATTGATACCTTTCATTGTGCTGACCTAAAACGAATTCTTTACTGAGATAGCTTTCTTTTAATTTTTTGGTTTTGAAACTATCATCATTTCTGGGTTAAAGTTCTATCGATAATAAAGATTAAATTCTCAAAAGATTTTCTGTTCATAAGAGCCGAAGTTCAAAATTTTTAACAGAGACAAGGTGTCTTTAGTAAACGTCAAATACTGTTTAGCCAGAACAACTTTATTTGAGAGAGGCAAACATTCTCTAGGGTCATGTAGAGAATATAACTAACTTTTCCTATCAAATTATTGAAAGCAAAACTAATAACCTAGCTAAATTACTCCTACTCCTATTCTAATTATATATAGGAAATAACTAAGTAAAATGATATTTCCAATGGAACCCGATTCATTATTATTCCTAGCCGTATGAATCTTCCAAGCATTAGTAAAAAGAATCGAATTTCTCTTGGACCAGGATTGTTGGCTAGGGAATAAGAACCTACAACCTCAGTTTGTCTGTCTGATTTTCTCTTCTCATGATAGGTTTTTTCCAACTGAGTACTTATTGGATCATAAAAATTGGGATGAATTTCTTTTGTGAATTGGCGATCTTTCAATAGGAAGGATAACAAGTCAAATTGTGAAAAGGGTTTTTTAATTTCGATGGCTTGTAACCCGTTGCTTGTTGACGTTGAGTTTTTAGCGATTTCGTTTGAAATGAAAGTTCTTATATATAAATCGCTAAAATCTAATCTATCAAAAGTTTGAAAATTTAAAAAGAAATTTGATTTTGTACAAAATGAATGCGAGTGAGAAAGAAATGATTGGGTATCTATACAAATAGTGGTATCGCACAACTGGGAATTACTTGTAACTTTTTGCTTTTCACAAGAACTGGCCAGGTTTTGTGAATCAGGAACTAAGTTATGATTGCGAACATGGATAGAGATTTCCTCTTGATATGAATCATAGATCGGAGTATTGTCTTGGATAGTAAAATTGTTCAAATGAGACTTTGCTTTGAGATGAGGGTCAGATGGAATAATTCTTGATCTAAGATGTTCCTTATTATCTAACCCTAGTTGAGTTACTTGTGATAACTCAACCTCATCACAATTGTCGAAGCAACTATCACGAAAGACTCTACAGTTTTCCTTAGGTTCCTCTTCTTCATTATATGTTTTCAGACAAGGGAGGTGAGGCACCTCTCGTTTGATATGGATCATAGGCTGTGTTAAAGTGGTCTCTTTATTTTGAAAACCCAATGACGTTTCGTTTGAATAACCCCTTGTGTCTGTTGAAATATGCTTGATATTATGAGGGGAAAAATCGTCATCACTAAAAACATTGGGGTAAAGAGAAAAATGTGAATCTGGAGCAATGCATTTAAAAACATCAAATAAATCTCATTCATCAGATTCACTAAAAACATCAGGTTTTAGATTGTACCTTTTTGTGCCGATATTTTTTGAAAGAGAAACAGTTGGTGGATCTAACCTTGGCATCAACATTTCTTGATTTGAAATGATATTGTCTGACTCTATGTCAAAGTCATCTTCTGGTTCCAGGATATTTTCCCTTTCAGTACTTTCGCCTTTGTTTTCTGGTGTTAGAGCTTGCAAGACTCCTAGGCTAAATTCTGTTTGGTCAGGTACAGGAGGTGGGAAATACTCCTCATAATCTGAAGATTCTTCATCTGTGAGCTCATTCTCGAGGTCATATTGTAGACATTTAAGATGAAATCGCATATTGAAATCCCTTACGGGCTCGTCTTGCTTCCGCAGGTAGTCGATTTCATCATATACCTGGTCGTATTCATAGCAATCAAATTCCAAGATGAAAGCTCTAACGAATTGGTCCCAGCTGTGGATTGATGCAACTGGGAGGTTTCTGCACCATTTCCTAGCTTCCGTTGTGAATGTAAGAGTAAAGATCCTGCATAAAACGCCTTCATCAATTTGCTGAGTATCAGAACTTGAAACTCTTTGAATGAATTGCAGGGCATGATGAAATGCAGAAGAATTATTCTTACCGTTGAATTTTACCTGAGACAATAGCCTTACCACATCTGGTGGAGTGTTGGAAGAGGCAGGAACATGGATGCAACTCCAAATAGGAATTCTATGAGCAGCCATCCTTTTCCAAGATTTTTAATTAAAAAACATTCCAACAGACAATATGCTCAGGCCCTCCTTCTAGCGCCAAATATGTTGAGGGCCTCGAAATCGGGTCGACAACAAAGGGGATACCCACCCGGTCCGGAACCTGGTTGGCGGCTCCTTGCCCGTTTGGAGTAGCGGGTCTGACTGGGGGTAACGGGACCAGCTTCCCGATGCATGGGGTGTGTGTGTGTGTGTAGAGTTTGATTATGTTGATTCTGGAAGCATTCTAAAACTAATTTAAATCTAACTTACAAACTGACTCTAAACTATTGTAACAACATATATATAATCTACACTAACCTAGGATATATCTTTTCCATCATGCAATTTAGAAAGATTTCTTATAATAACTGGTAATAAAGATTATTCAGCTATCATAAGAATATAAACCATTTAAGATGAACCATTCTGCATAAGAAGTTAAACAAAACAGTGGTGAACAGCATAATGCATGATCAAATCATTCATATGTCAAGCATAAACAAATGAATCCACCGTACAGAAGTGCCAAATGATAACCCATATACTCATACATTAACATATAAACAATATCAGCTGCATATCACTCTAAGAATATAAGCAGAAATTCGTCAAGAGATAAAAGTACCATTTATGACTGATTTTTACTCACAGACTTCAAGCAATAACGATTTATATCTACTTGTTCTAATATCTACTAAGAGTACAAAAGTGCAACATCAGTAGCAGACATTAAAATGCAAACATAAATAAATCTCGATCCTTCCATTCATCAAAACCTCCTCTGAGGGTGCAGAAGTGCATGTTCCGAGGACAAGTTTTTGACAAATTTCTGGACCCTTCTCCAATGCAATGAGAAGGGTTAAAATACTACTATCTAATCCTAATAATAGTATTATTACAAAATTGAGGATGCGGTTCTCAAATGACCGCCCTCTTTCTAATTTAGTAAAAAAGGAAAAAACAAAATTCTAAATGAAATTACTTCTGGATTTGGTCTCTGAAGTTGCAACTGTCAAGCATAGGTTTGAGAAGAGTAGGTTGGCTGATTTCTGTGCTTAGCTGGGTTGCGAAAACGGCATCCATAAGAGCTGGCGCTATCTTCTCGGCTGCGTTCATGATGCATCTTACTGTCATATATTGGTTGTGCGGCTTAACTAAGTAAGTCCAGTAACTTTCCCAATTTAGTCTGGCCAATGCCTGGATTGTTTTCCCGTTTGCCTGTGCTTTCTGCCTCCACTCCGTCTCCAGTTGCAACATGCTTGGTAGGTACCCCGGGGTGGTCTCTGAAATCAAATTGGCCCTGTGTCAATTTTCATTTACAAAGTTGATAATAATGCTCGCTTGCGTCGCCGCTGTCTCTGCTGCTTGCTCCGCTTGTGTGATTTGTTCGTCCCATTTGTTAAAGAGCAGCTCCTTATGATTTTCATTAATCTTGGGTGCCCCTGCTCTTTTCCCTTCCTCGTCATTTTGCCAAGTCAGATATTCTGTTACTCTTCTGTTGGTCTGATCATAGTCGTTCCGCAATTCCACCACCTGGCTGGTGATCTTGTCGCTTAGTTCACAAAAATGCCTCCACTGTGATATTCTACGTACCATATCTTCCTGTTGCTGTGACAGTTGGTCGTTCAAGCCGATGGACTCTGAAATAAACTCTGTCAGTTTAGGTTCATCTTTATGCATTTCTTGCACAGTCCGCAATTGCTTTTCCTTTTCTTCGAGATTTCTTTGATGGCTCACCTGCATCTGGCGAAAGTCTTCCTGTAACTTTTCGAGCTGTCTGGAAGCTTTAGTGTTCGCATTGGCTTGTTGCAACTGTTGTTGTAGCAGTTGTATTTGATTTTCATGTTCTTTTAGAAGTTGCTGAACTTCAGATGCCTTGTCGATAGTTGCAGAAGTATATGCTCCTGCAATCTGAGACAGTTTCGTGAGATTCTCGGTTGGATTATTATTTGGGTCTTTCCACAAGACATCTAGACGTTTAGCATCTTGAGACAGTGCATTCTCAAGTTTTCTCTTCTTTCTTTGTCTCCTTACAACTGCTTTGTGCTGGGGGCTGTAGAATACGTCCAGTGGAGGAATTTCTTCTACGTTGAGTAGAAGTTCTGAGGATGGAGCGATAGGAAGATGCTTTGTTCTTGCGTCACTATTGACTATGGTCGAGACTTCTTGCACCACCTGTGTATTGCTCACAGGTGTCTTAGGGACTTGACCTTCAAGATTAATTAATTCATTGAAGATCTCCCATTCTTTATCCAACTCTGCTGTGACAAGGGGTGTTTCGACGACGGGAGGGGGAACCTCTCTTGGTGGTGAGGCGATAACTTACTGCTGAGCCATCGTACTTGACTGAGCTGTGCCTTTGATTGTTTCTTCGTTCTTCTCTTTGTTGTGCACAGACTCTTCAGGATGTTCAGATATTTCCTTTGCGGCGCTGGACTTATACCTGGAAGCGCTGGAGTTTTCACTGAGGCTGATGCTCGGAGTTGGTTCTCTGGTAGCTAATCGCGGCCCTTCTAGTGGAATACTAGCCAGCCTTCTCTCTCTATATAACGTGAATTTCTGGAGGTCGTCTGGGGACAACCTCGAGTGAGCTTCTTTCAAAATTTCTCTGAGCGAGTTCTTGCTCTGAAAGAGATCATCAAACAGATCTTCCTTCCCAGAGAACACTCTTATCTTGACGTTGGTTGTAAATTGCTGGGCCACATTATTTGGGTCGAATGGTCTTGGTGAGAACTTAAATAATTGGAGACACGTCACATTCTCTACCTCGCCAAAAGCGTGTCCCACATCGAACAAAGAGAAGGCCCCACAAGTGATGGGAAATTGAGGCCAAATGGCCTTCTTTTTGTCCTTTAGGTCCTTGGTTAAGCCGCCTTCAGAACAAGTTTGATAAGCGATTTCCCGGGCCAACAGTTTATCCGGGATATACAATGGTAGGACATGTGGAGGTACAGTGCTTCCAAAAACTCGAATGTAGGTAAACCATTCTTCCCCAAACCATCTCGCGATGGGGATGATATCAGTTTGTGCCTTGGGAGAGCACCTTGGGGGGTCCTTATCATATATTATTCTATGTATGGGCAATATGAGCCCATGGCAAATCTGGTAAAAATGAGGGGCAAACTGGGAATCCCATAAAACTTTATGATAAACATGAATGGGAAATGGGTCTTGGGTAGTCCATTTCCAACCCATAGTAGGGAATTTTGATACAAGACAGACAGAGTCCATTATATAGGCAGACAGATAAAAAGGAGGGTAGATCCTTTGTGAGAAGGATCTCTTAGAACGGTAGTGGAGAATCGCCGTGTACAGAGTGTCGGAAAGGATTTTGGCCCAATCCACTATCTCAGAGCTAGTTGCGACATCAACTAAAGGTAACCATTCAGATGAAAACTTATTGATATCGGGCCTACCAAATAGCCTACAGAGCATGGCTGCAACAAAACAATATGGAGAGGTAAGGGAACCAGTGCTATACATACCGTTCTTATCTTTTTTCAACAGCTCATCTCTTCTTGACCATTCCTTAGTGGTGTCTGATAGGTCCGGATTCTCTAGTACGAACTTCCTAACAAACTCTGCATTATAGGTCGCTTGTGGTTCAGGGAGATGATACATGAGCTTCAGGTCTTGAGCAGCAAACGATGCTACGAACCCATGTCCCTGTACTTTGAATTGCCTATGTGTCAACTCCGCATCATCTAAAATCCACTTGATCATGTCTGTATACGGTAGAATCTTCGGCCTTGCTGCTATTCTATGGAGGAAAGAACATGCTAGGTCTTCCAGGGATGCCTCTGAAGGATGTGATGCACCCGCGACAGTAGCAGTTACCTTGACTATTCTAGGGTTCTCTTCTTCTAACAGCCTATACATGCCTTCCCATGTTGAGATACCTGCATCTCTATTGCATGTTGTATCTGTGTACAGGGGCGCCATCTCCTTAGTCTTCTCTCTTGTTTCGGAGCTTTGAGCTTTGTTCTTCTTCCCCATTTCGCTTAGCATTTCTGTCTGATGTTGCCTTCGCACTTTGCTCCTGCAGGTTATGAGTGAAATGGAAAGACTGATCAGAAAGGTGATGGAAGAGTTTTAAATGCAAGAGATAAATCAGATACGCCACCTTACGTGAAGCAAATCCGCATTAAGGCACGCGCCTTTATTCTACTTAATAACTGACAACTAATTTATTACTATCATTAAAAGTGCATAATTTTCAAGTCGGGTTATAGTAAGTGGCTTTTCTTTGGGTGGCGCGCCCGAAGGATTCGTACTAAGGTGATTTTATGATTTGCCAACGTACCCTTGCATGTCGCGCAATCGCAAACAACAGCGATCGCAATATTGCAGATCGCTATATCGCAGATCGCAATAATTCAATCTTTGCCAAACTTCGCCTGCCTCATTTCTGTGATATGCGATCGCGATATCGCAGATCGGCGGATTTGTAAGCTTTTCTTTATGGATACTAGTATGTTGCGATGTGATGTTGTTATTAATACTGGGGCGATGCGCACATTGGTCTTTAGAAGGGAAATGAAGGTGTTTCTTATCTTTTTGTGATGCGACCTTAAAGATTTGCTTTCGTGAACACAGGTTTAGGCTTAAGTCATTCAAGAAACCTTTACTAAAAGTATGCTTGTAACTTCAAAAAGAAATTCTTGTTTCTCAAAAAATTAACTAAGGGTCCCCATTCATTCTAGTATCGTGGCTGATACTAGATCGAACGAGGGGGGATGTTGCTGGCCACCACAATTGGCGATTCACTTGGGAGAACCAGTTATCTCTGCCTTTTTTCTATTGACGTTTTCAAACTCCTAAAAAAATTTCTCAGGGAATTTTGAACTTTATTATAAAAGATAAAAACAAATGATACTTCAAAGCGTCAATGATGTTTTGTTTTAGCCCCATTTTATTTCAATTACTTGCATTCCCAAGTCGTTTTCGAATTTAGATCAGTCATTACTTGGTCTTGTAAAACACAAAAATAAAGTGTTCTCTATGTATCAACCCTTTTTAAGAATGCTCCTTTGTCGCAGGTAGAGCCACTGCTGCCAGTAGGCGTCCATAGCCTCGACAGGGTTACCTATTATCCAGGAATGGTCCTTTATCCTGCTTCAGGTTTTTACAACTTTTTCAGAAAAATATCTTTCTTGATGCTTTTTCCTTTTTTATTCTCTAAAGAACAATGTCTTGGTTTGGTGGCCAAATTATGACACAGTCATTCACTTGATTTACACTTTTGCTGAACAAGCTGGCTCGTGATGAGACCCCTTGTCTTTTGATCGCAACAATCTTGAGCCATTGCCCTGTTTTGGTAGACAGTTTTGGCAAAGTCAGCAAGTTATAATATCCGTGATCATGATAAGTTGGCTCATGATGAGACCTCTTATTCCTTGAGATATAGCATCTTTTTAGGTTATTCCTCTGAATGTTGCATTTTCTTTCAGCAGGGAGGAAGTCAAATTCTCTTTCCTTAAGAAAGTTCTGGACGACAATGACAGGGCTGCTTTTGGTAATGGTTGTTTTCACAGAGAATCTTTATTTTAACATTGATACCTTTCATTGTGCTGACCTAAAACGAATTCTTTACTGAGATAGCTTTCTTTTAATTTTTTGGGGTTGAAACTATCATCATTTCTGGGTTAAAGTTCTATCGATAATAAAGATTAAATTCTCAAAAGATTTTTTGTTCATAAGAGCCGAAGTTCAAAATCTTTAACAGAGACAAGGTGTCTTTAGTAAACGTCAAATACTGTTTATCCAGAACAACTTTATTTGAGAGAGGCAAACATTCTCTAGGCTCATGTAGAGATTATAACTAACTTTTCCTATCAAATTATTGAAAGCAAAACTAATAACCTAGCTAAATTACTCCTACTCCTATTCTAATTATATACATGAAATAACTAAGTAAAATGATATTTCCAATGGAACCAACGATTCATTATTATTCCTAGCCGTATGAATCTTCCAAGCATTAGTAAAAAGAATCGAATTTCTCTTGGACCGGGATTGTTGGATAGGGAATAAGAACCTACAACCTCAGTTGGAATTCTGTCTAATTTTCTCTTCTCATGATAGATTTTTTCCAACTGAGTACTTATTGGATCATAAAAATTGGGATGAATTTCTTTTGTGAATTGGTGATCTTTCAATAGGAAGGATAACAAGTCAAATTGTGAAAAGGGTTTTTTAATTTCGATGGCTTGTAACCCGTTGCTTGTTGATGTTGAGTTTTTAGCGATTTCGTTTGAAATGAAAGTTCTTATATATAAAACGCTAAAATCTAATCTATCAAAAGTTTGAAAATTTAAAAAGAAATTTGATTTTGTACAAAATGAACGCGAGTGAGAAATAAATGATTGGGTATCTATACAAATAGTGGTATCGCACAACTGGGAATTACTTGTAACTTTTTGCTTTTCACAAGAACTGTCCAGGTTTTGTGAATAAGGAACTAAGTTATGATTGCGAACAGGGATAGAGATTTCCTCTTGATATGAATCATAGATCAGAGTATTGTCTTGGATAGTAAAATTGTTCAAATGAGACTTTGCTTTGAGATGAGGGTCAGATTAATAATTCCTGATCTAAGATGTTCCTTATTATCTGACCCTAGTTGAGTTACTTGTGATAACTCAACCTCATCACAATTGTCGAAGCAACTATCACGAAAGACTCTACAGTTTTCCTTAGATTCCTCTTCTTCATTATATGTTTTCAGACAAGGGAGGTGAGGCAGCTCTCGTTTGATATGGATCATAGGATGTGTTAAAGTGGTATCTTTATTTTGAAAACCCAATGACGTTTCGTTTGAATAACCCCTTGTGTCTGTTGAAATATGCTTGATATTATGAGGGGAAAAATTGTCATCACTAAAAACATTGGGGTAAAGAGAAAAATGTGAATCTGGAGCAATGCATTTAAAAACATCAAATAAATCTCGTTCATCAGATTCACTAAAAACATCGGGTTTTAGATCGTACCTTTTTGTGCCGATATTTTTTGAAAGAGAAACAGTTGGTGGATCTAACCTTGGCATCAACATTTCTTGATTTGAAATGATATTGTCTGACTCTATGTCAAAGTCATCTTCTGGTTCCAGGATATTTTCCCTTTCAGTACTTTCGCCTTTGTTTTCTGGTGTTAGAGCTTGCAAGACTCCTAGGCTAAATTCTATTTGGTCAGGTACAGGAGGTGGGAAATACTCCTCATAATCTGAAGATTCTTCATCTGTGAGCTCATTCTCGAGGTCATATTGTAGACATTTAAGATGAAATCGCATATTGAAATCCCTTACGGGCTCGTCTTGCTTCCGCAGGTAGTTGATTTCATCATATACCTGGTCGTATTCATAGCAATCAAATTCCAAGATGAAAGCTCTAACGAATTGGTCCCAGCTGTGGATTGATGCAACTGGGAGGTTTCTGCACCATTTCCTACCTTCCGCTGTGAATGTAAGAGTAAAGATCCTGCATAAAACGCCTTCATCAATTCAATGCTGAGTATCAGAACTTGAAACTCTTTGAATGAATTGCAGGGCATGATGAAATGCAGAAGAATTATTCTTACCGTTGAATTTTACCTGAGACAATAGCCTTACCACATCTGGTGGAGTGTTGGAAGAGGCAGGAACATGGATGCAACTCCAAATAGGAATTCTATGAGCAGCCATCCTTTTCCAAGATTTTTAATTAAAAAACATTCCAACAGACAATATGCTCAGGCCCTCCTTCTAGCGCCAAATATGTTGAGGGCCCCGAAATCGGGTCGACAACAAAGGGGATACCCACCCGGTCCGGAACCTGGTTGGCGGCTCCTTGCCCGTTTGGAGTAGCGGGTCCGACTGGGGGTAACGGGACCAGCTTCCCGATGCATGGGGTGTGTGTGTGTGTGTAGAGTTTGATTATGTTGATTCTGGAAGCATTCTAAAACTAATTTAAATCTAACTTACAAACTGACTCTAAACTATTGTAACAACATATATATAATCTACACTAACCTAGGATATATCTTTTCCATCATGCAATTTAGAAAGATTTCTTATAATAACTGGTAATAAAGATTATTCAGCTATCATAAGAATATAAACCATTTAAGATGAACCATTCTGCATAAGAAGTTAAACAAAACAGTTGTGAACATCATATTGCATGATCAAATCATTCATATGTCAAGCATAAACAAATGAATCCACCGTACAGAAGTGCCAAATGATAACCCATATACTCATACATTAACATATAAACAATATCAGCTGCATATCACTCTAAGAATATAAGCAGAAATTCGTCAAGAGATAAAAGTACCATTTATGACTGATTTTTACTCACAGACTTCAAGCAATAACGATTTATATCTACTTGTTCTAATATCTACTAAGAGTACAAAAGTGCAACATCAGTAGCAGACATTAAAATGCAAACATAAATAAATCTCGATCCTTCCATTCATCAAAACCTCCTCTGAGGGTGCAGAAGTACATGTTCTGAGGACAAGTTTTTGACAAATTTCTGGACCCTTCTCCAATGCAATGAGAAGGGTTAAAATACTACTATCTAATCCTAATAATAGTATTATTACAAAATTGAGGATGCGGTTCTCAAATGACCGCCCTCTTTCTAATTTAGTAAAAAAGGAAAAAACAACATTCTAAATGAAATTACTTCTGGATTTGGTCTCTGAAGTTGCAGCTGTCAAGCATAGGTTTGAGAAGAGTAGGCTGGCTGATTTCTGTGCTTAGCTGGGCTGCGAAAATGGCATCCATAAGAGCTGGCGCTATCTTATCGGCTGCGTTCATGATGCATCTTACTGTCATACATTGGCTGTGCGGCTTAACTAAGTAAGTCCAGTAACTTTCCCAATTTAGTCTGGCCAATGCCTGGATTGTTTTCCCGTTTGCCTGTGCTTTCTGCCTCCACTCTGTCTCCAGTTGCAACATGCTTGGTAGGTACCCCGGGGTGGTCTCTGAAATAAAATTGTCCCTGTGTAAATTTTCATTTACACAGTCGATAAGAATGCTCGCTTGCGTCACCGCTGTCTCTGCTGCTTGCTCCGCCTGTGTGATTTGTTCGTCCCATTTGTTAAAGAGCAGCTCCTTATGATTTTCATTAATCTTGGGTGCCCCTGCTCTTTTCCCTTCCTCGTCATTTTGCCAAGTCAAATATTCTGTTACTCTTCTGTTGGTCTGATCATAGTCGTTTCGCAATTCCACCACCTGGCTGGTGATCTTGTCGCTTAGTTCACAAAAATGCCTCCACTGTGATATTCTACGTACCATATCTTCCTGTTGCTGTGACAGTTGGTCGTTCAAGCCGATGGACTCTGAAATAAACTCTATCAGTTTAGGTTCATCTTTATGCATTTCTTGCACCGTCCGCAGTTGCTTTTCCTTTTCTTCGAGATTTCTTTGATGGCTCACCTGCATCTGGCGAAAGTCTTCCTGTAACTTTTCGAGCTGTATGGAAGCTTCAGTGTTCGCATTGGCTTGTTGCAACTTTTGTTGTAGCAGTTGTATTTGATTTTCATGTTCTTTTAGAAGTTGTTGAACTTCAGATGCCTTGTCGATAGTTGTAGAAGCATATGCTCCTGCAATCTGAGACAGTTTCGTGAGATTCTCGGTTGGATTATTATTTGGGTCTTTCCACAAGACATCTAGATGTTCAGCATCTTGAGACAGTGCATTCTCAAGTTTTCTCTTCTTTCTTTGTCTCCTTACAACTGCTTTGTGCGGGGGGCTGTAGAATACGTCCAGTGGAGGAATTTCTTCTACGTTGAGTAGAAGTTCTGAGGATGGAGCGATAGGAAGATGCTCCGTTCCTGCGGCACTACTGACTATGGTCGAGACGACTTCTTGCACCACCTGTGTATTGCTCACAGGTGTCTTAGGGACTTGACCTTCAAGATTAATTAATTCATTGAAGATCTCCCATTCTTTATCCAACTCTGCTGTGACAAGGGGTGTTTCGACGACGGGAGGGGGAACCTCTCTTGGTGGTGAGGCGATAACTTGCTGCTGAGCCATCGTACTTGACTGAGCTGTGTCTTTGATTGTTTCTTCGTTCTTCTCTTTGTTGTGCACAGACTCTTCAGGATGTTCAGATATTTCCTTTGCGGCGCTGGACTTAGATCTGGAAGCGCTGGAGTTTTCACTGAGGCTGATGCTCGGAGTTGGTTCTCTGGTAGCTAATCGCAGCCCTTCTAGTGGAATACTAGCCAGCCTTCTCTCTCTATATAACGTGAATTTCCGGAGGTCGTATGGGGACAACCTCGACTAAGCTTCTTGCAAAATTTCTCTAAGCGAGTTCTTGCTCTGAAAGAGATCATCAAACAGATCTTCCTTCCCAGAGAACACTCTTATCTTGACGTTGGTTGTAAAATTGTTGGGCCACATTATTTGGGTCGAATGGTCTTGGTGAGAACTTAAATAATTGGAGACACGTCACATTCTCTACCTCGCCAAAAGCGTGTCCCACATCGAACAAAGAGAAGGCCCCACAAGTGACGGGAAATTGAGGCCAAATGGCCTTCTTTTTGTCCTTTAGGTCCTTGGTTAAGCCGCCTTCAGAACAAGTTTGATAAGCGATTTCCCGGGCCAACAGTTTATCCGGGATATACAATGGTAGGACATGTGGAGGTACAGTGCTTCCAAAAACTCGAATGTAGGTAAACCATTCTTCCCCAAACCATCTCGCGATGGGGATGATATCAGTTTGTGCCTCGGGAGAGCACCTTGGGGGGTCCTTATCATATATTATTCTATGTATGGGCAATATGAGCCCATGGCAAATCTGGTAAAAATGAGGGGCAAACTGGGAATCCCATAAAACTTTATGATAAACATGAATGGGCAATGGGTCTTGGGTAGTCCATTTCCAACCCATAGTAGGGAATTTTGATACAAGACAGACAGAGTCCATTATATAGGCAGACAGATAAAAAGGAGGGTAGATCCTTTGTGAGAAGGATCTCTTAGAACGGTAGTGGAGAATCGCCGTGTACAGAGTGTCGGAAAGGATTTTGGCCCAATCCACTATCTCAGAGCTAGTTGCGGCATCAACTAAAGGTAACCATTCAGATGAAAACTTATTGATATCGGGCCTACCAAATAGCCTACAGAGCATGGCTGCAGCAAAACAATATGGAGAGGTAAGGGAACCAGTGCTATACATACCGTTCTTATCTTTTTTCAATGGCTCATCTCTTCTTGACCATTCCTTAGTGGTGTCTGATAGGTCTGGATTCTCTACTGCGAACTTCCTAACAAACTCTGCATTATAGGTCACTTGTGGTTCAGGGAGATGATACATGAGCTTCAGGTCTTGAGCAGCAAACGGTGCTACAAACCCATGTCCCTGTACTTTGAATTGCCTATGCGTCAACTCCGCATCATCTAAAATCCACTTGATCATGTCTGTATACGGTAGAATCTTCGGCCTTGCTGCTATTCTATGGAGGAAAGAACACGCTAGGTCTTCCAGGGATGCCTCTGAAGGACGTGATGCACCCGCGACAGCAGCAGTTACCTTGACTATTCTAGGGTTCTCTTCTTCTAACAGCCTATACATGCCTTCCCATGTTGAGATACCTGCATCTCTATTGCATGTTGTATCTGTGTACAGGGGCGCCATCTCCTTAGTCTTCTCTCTTGTTTCGGAGCTTTGAGCTTTGTTCTTCTTCCCCATTTCGCTTAGCGTTTCCGTCTGATGTTGCCTTCGCACTTTGCTCCTGCAGGTTATGAGTGAAATGGAAAGACTGATCAGAAAGGTGATGGGAGAGTTTTAAATGCAAGAGATAAATCAGATACGCCACCTTATGTGAAGCAAATCCGCATTAAGGCACGCATCTTTATTCCACTTAATAACTGACAACTAATTTATTACTATCATTAAAAGCGCATAATTTTCAAGTCGGGTTATAGTAAGTGGCTTTTCTTTGGGTGGCGCGCCCGAAGGATTCGTACTAAGGTGATTTTATGATTTGCCAACGTACCCTTGCATGTCGCACAATCGCAAACAGCAGCGATCGCAATATCGCAGATCGCTATATCGCAGATCGCAATAATTCAATCTTTGCCAAACTTCGCCTACCTCATTTCTGCGATATGCGATCGCGATATCGCAGATCAGCGGATTTGTAAGCTTTTCTTTATGGATACTAGTATGTTGCGATGCGATGTTGTTATTAATACTGGGGCGATGCGCACATTGGTCTTTATAAGGGAAATGAAGGTGTTTCTTATCTTTTTGTGATGCGACCTTAAAGATTTGCTTTCATGAACACAGGTTTAGGCTTAATTCATTCAAGAAACCTTTACTAAAAGTATGCTTGTAACTTCAAAAAGAAATTCTTGTTTCTCAAAAAATTAACTAAGTGTCCCCATTCATTCTAGTATTGTGGCTGATACTAGATCGAACGAGGAGGGATGTTGCTGGCCACAACAGGTTACTCCAAATGAATTGTTGATTTATAGAAAAAGGCTATATGTACCTAACCAAAAATTGCTTAAATATTTAATCTTAGATGAATACCATAAAAGCCCTTATGTAGGACTCCCGGGATATCAAAAAATGATTTTTGTTCTTAGAAAGGAATTATTTTGGCCTAGTATGAGGAAAGAAGTAGTAGAATATTTAAGACGCTGTTTGGAATGCCAACAGGTAAAAGCAGATCACCAACACCCAACACGACTGCTTCACCCACTACCTATCCCTGAATGGAAGTGGGAGACAATATCTATTGATTTCATCACTGGACTACCTAAATCAAAAAAATTAAATGACTCTATCATGGTGGTAGTAGATAAGTTGAGCAAATATGCTCATTTCATACCCGTTCAATCGACTTATAAAGCGGTACAAATTGCTAACATTTTTATGCAATATATTTTGAAATTGCATGGCCTACCCAAGACGATCATTTCTAACCGAGACGTGAAATTTACGTCAGCATTTTGGAAGGCCCTATTTGAGGGATTGGGCACTCAGCTACACTTCAGTGCCACATATCATCCTCAAATGGATGGGCAGACAAAGAGAGTAAACCAAGTTGTCAAAGACATGTTGCGAGCTTATGTGATACAAGAACCATCTAATTGGGAGGATTACCTACACTTAGTAGAATTTTCCTACAACATTGGGTACCATACATCCTTACCGATGAGCCCCTTTGAAGTATTATATGGGCGTAAGTATAGGACACCTTTAAGCTGGAGCGGCCCAGAAGACAAACTAATGTTGGGACCAGATATTCTGGAAGAGATGGAGAAGATGGTGAAAAGTGTACGAAATAATTTAAAGGCTGCTCAAGACTCACAAAAGAACTTTGCTAATTGAAAAAGGAGCTTCCGAGAGTTTCAAGTGGGGGATCATGTTTACATACGGGTACGAGCCAAGAAAAGCACCTTGTAGTGGACCAGATGTGCTAAGCTAGCACCCCGATTCTGCGAGCCTTTTCAGATTTTAGCTCGAATTGGGCCAGTGGCATACCAGCTTGCCTTACCCAGTCATATTCGTGTACACAACGTCTTTCATGTTTCTTTACTTAAGAAATACATTTATGATGCTAAACATATAATAAACTGGCAAGACATTCAGGTGAGCCAGAAAAGTCGAAACTCTCGAAACAATCTATCTTATATATATATATATATATATATATATATATATATATAGACACACACACACACACATGTAATATAAAAGATTTTTTTACAATTGAATGAATTTTTAATTCAGGCTTTGGCTAAAGTTTTTTTTTTTATATTGATATTCAGGTCGAACCGGAAGGAGAATTCCTGGTAGAGCCAATGGGTATACTCGATCGGAGAGAAGTAATGTTGTGGAGATGAGTTATCACCCAAGTTAAAATTCAGTGGCAACACTTTGGGCCTGAAGAAGCCACCTGGGAAGATGAGTGGACCATGAGGGAGGTTTATCCATAGTTATTTCCAATAGAGGAACATCGGGATGATTTTCAATCTTAGGGGGCAAGATGTGATGTCCCCCGTAAATGTGAACATTCTTTTTACTGCATGTTAAAACAAATTGAAATTGGCTTAAGTTTATATAAATAGAAATTATGTTTTAATTGTTAAAAGAAATATAGTGCTAGAATTTTGGCAAGTAAATGAATTGATATAATTTCATGAGAAGGTATCTGTTAAAAAGGTGATGGATGAAATTCTCAAGAAACAGTTAGGTTCGGCAGTTACCCAACGCTAACTATTTCTATAAAATATTTATCCCAAAAGATCAAGAGGATGGGGGGCATCTACGATTAGGAGGGAGAGAAGGGAGTAAAAGAATACCTAATGAAAGGGAAGAAAGAATTGTGCTGTAAGGACAGGCAGGAAAAGTTGTAGTTAAGTCTATTCATGACCATATACCTACTGTTGTTCAAGGCTGAAATTCTTGAAGAGAAACCCAGAAACGGGTAGCTTGGGGGCGGGGGAGACAGAGGGCGTTGTAGCGCGAGTCTCAAGGTTGGGAAGCAAGTTGAGATTAAAAGTTTATATTCGGTTCAGCTAACCATATAAGTACAACCTGGAAATACTTTGATTAGCTGATAACATAATTATTTATGTCATTAATGTTAAATTCAGTATGCTCATTTTTAATCTAGATGAGTACATGGATACACTGGTTAGATCTAAATGAAGAATTCTAATTGAAAACGAACGTTAAGGGTAACTCTGTTATAAACGAGTTAAAATTCAGTACTAACTAAATAATTCTGAATTGATTAAACTAGAAAAGAACGAAATTTCAATTGGATAATATCATTCAAGTAGTAAGAAGACCTCGTCCAGAGGACATGTGTATAGTTCAAAAGTAGTGTTCCATCATTCACATAATAAATAGATAAATGGCCTCGCCCTATTGACTTTGGGAACCCATTAACAAGCATTGAGATAAGGGCACAACCCTATCTTAAATCAAGAAAAGTCCCAAACTAGGAAATTGATAAACGATTTTCTGATATTTAATATAACAGTAGGAAGACGCATGATAACAGGAATAACTTTAAGTTATCCGACTTCATAGTTATCTTTAGCAGTGAGAAAGAAAGATAACACCTATTTTAACTTAATAGGAAAAAAAATAGCAAGGAGTGGGACAAGAAATATTTACCACAAAATGCGTAAGGAATTCCATATAATTTTACAATGCAATCATGTGAGAAAACCCAAAGACCACTGTGGGACCTTCGCGAGGTTTCCATTAAACAATAAGTGATTACAGTGGGAGGAACTAGAAGTCTTTCTCCAAAATCAAGATGAAATATACAAATACTTAGCGTAGCCGATACCTCAGTCTGGTAAAAAACTCAAACATGCAAATAATATATAGAAACAGTAGACCATAATTTCTTGAAATAAAAGATACTATATTCAGAAGGAGAAACAGATACCCTTAGGTCCAATTTTTAACAAAGCAAGAACACTGTCTCAGGACAGTTAGAGACCCAAAGTCTCTTTAATCGAAAATGTATCATATTCAAGATCTAGAAAACCCTGAGTCAAGCCTAGAAAAGTATTACCGCTCTCTGAAAAAATGACATAGACTGCGAGACCCAATTTAATAGAAACAGGGACCGAAGACTTCAAAAATACACTTTCATCGTTCTCAGAATTAAAATTGCAGTACTCATATCCGCTAAAAGACAAAAGGTGAATTTGAAGAGGCAACAACTAGAGCTAGGCCACCCGGGTCTAAACCTGCAAGCCCTGTCAACAAAATTTGATGAAGATACTAATATTTGAAGGAGGAAAACAATTACACCGTAAATATAGGCCTACATGAAGTATTTCTTACCCAGACTGTCGAAAAGCTCCTCCGATGCCCCTTTTGACAGTGCATATAGCCATGGAAGTAAACTGTTTACAAACAAAGGCATTTAGAATATGTGGAGGCCACACCAGAGCAACATCACATACAAAATTAACAGAAGCTAAGGGCCGGTTGATACTCATAGTGAAACCCTCTGTTCGAGAGTTGGAGCCAAACCATTCAACCAGGAAAATGAAACAGGAAATCCCCTTCCGAGCCCGACTAAGACATAAAGTCGTAAGTAGCAACCACCACCGTTCGATGAGCAGCAACAAGGAGAGCCCTTGATGGGGCACAGTCAACCAAGTAGCAAGAAGCCAGCTGTCCATCACGAAGAAGTCTCCCGAGGGAGCAGCTCCTCTTTCCTAGGCAAGTGGCCATCCCTCAATTAAGTCCACCATAAGGTGTAGTACTAGCTGGCAACAGTTCAAGCCAGATTCTAATAAATGTTAAATGTAATGGCTGTAAAGTTATGCAAGGCTTAAAGTAAGGTTAAATGCCACCATCAGCGATGAAATAAGATTAAATGCCACCATCAGCAATGAAATGAATATGAAGACCTTTTGAACCTTTTGATTTGTAGAATGTATATAAATCCGCATGCCTAGAAAAGATTCCAACTTAAATCCATTTTGCATAGTTCTTTAATTATGTTTTGTCATAATGAAATGAATACGAAAAACTTTTGAACCCTTTGATTTGTACAATGTATATAAATCCGCATGCCTAGAAAGGATTCCAACTTAAATCCATTTTGCATAATTCGTTAATTATGTTTTGTTATACTGAAATGAATACGAAGATCTTTTGAACCCTTTGATTTGTACAATGTATATAAATTTACATGTCTAGAAAGGATTCCAACTTAAATCCATTTTGCAAATGCTAATTTTGATATATGGTAAAAGAATTTTTATTTTATTTTACATGTATATGTTACCTAAATTTGTAAAAAATGATAATTTGTTTATTGTTTTCATTTTAAATATAACATGTTTTTATATTTAATCATATTATAAAAAAAATATTTTAAAATTTTTCAATAAAAATCAATAAAATTATAATATATTAAAAAAAAATTAAATAAACAACTTGAAATAGGTTTATAATATAATAGAAAACTAAACACTAATTATAAATATTTTATAACAGATTAATCATTAATCATTAAAAAATCATATATTATATTTTTTCAAATCATTATTTTAAAATGGTTTAAATTTGTAATATTATTATTTTGTGAATAATTTAAAATTTATGATTTCATTACGTTAAATCTGAAGGTGGTCTATGCATGGCTGTATACTATATTTCGTTACCTTAAATCTCAAAGTGGTGTTATATTATTTTATGAATTTTGTTTAATTTGAAAGGTTAAATATTTTACTTTATAAATATTTTATATCTCAAAGTGGTCTTATATTATTTTATGAATTTTGTTTAAATTTGAAAGATTAAATATTTTACTTATAAATATATATATTTTTTAATGTTTATGTGTATAATTTAATTGGTAATTGATTTGTTATGAAATAATATATAAAATATGAAATTTAAATTTCAAATCTTTTTAAATTAGATCAACAAAATATGGGGTAGCTCAAATGGCAATGGTTGTGGAAATGAAGTTTCACTGAGAAATGGGGTGAATAACTAATATGTAAATTTTTTTAGAGATTCAATATTAAAAAATTTCAATTATAAGAATAATAATAATTTATATTTCATAAATTTCAAACTTATTTTCCCTTTAAAATAAAATACGACAATTAAATCATAATTATAATAATAATAATAAATTATTTCACAAATTTAAACAATGCAAACAATGTTTTCGCTTTAATATATATATATGGAATAAAACGATTAAATCTCAATTATAATAATAAAAATTTATATTCCACACTTTTTTACAATGCAAATAATACGACGATTAATCAATTCAATTTTGATGATAAAAATATAAATTATAATATTATAAATGAATTTCTGAAATCTGTATAGAATATGACAATTAATCATTTTAATTTTGATGATAAAAATAATCAATTTTATAAATTATAATATTATAAATAATTTTTAAATTTTTATTAAAGCGTTTTAAGTATAATATTTTAAATTTTTATTGTTCAATTTATTTAAGAAAATATCAATTCAATTTCAGAGTAATGGAAAAAATCATAATTTAAACCATTAAATTTTCCCATTACAAATAAAATTTTCAAATTTTCAACTTCACACATTTTTATTAGATTAAATGTTTTAATATTTCAATTTTTTAAAATAAAACATTTTAAAATTTATAATAATTTCAAAATTTCACAATAAAACATTATATGAGAAGGTTAATTGTCTCCCTCCGTTTAGTTACCCCCAATAAATCCGACATTCAGACACGATTAATCTGTAAAATGCGACATCTCAACAAAAAATAATTATTTAATTAATGAGGAAGGAACAGTGGTTAAATACAAAAACTATGCCGCTAACAATGATTAATTAGATTCCCTGACATCGGGCGACGGTCCCGCCACCATCACTGGTTTGATCCTTCACGTGCCACGTCAAATTACAATGACGTCTCTGGATGCTGTGAGCGATCTGAGAGACCTACACATGCCGGTTTCAATCGTCGAAAAAGGCGGACAGCGGTTTTCCATAATATGTGTGGGGTCCCGAGGAAACGTAATCGGTGGGGCATGTAACTCCTGGTCATGTGGCAGTCGGTAATTATTTTCATGTTTTTCTATTGCCGGTATTTGACAAATTACCAGAGTAAGGTGAGTGGTTTTAAGTGCGATTTTATAGAGTTTTTGGTTGATTTTTTAGAGTTTTTTTTTTGTTTTGTTTGGGTGGATCTGGTCTTTGACAAATTTAAATGGAGTTGTTTTGATTGAGAATTTTTAGATTTTTTTTTTGGATTTTTGGTTATAATTTGGTGTAAAAAATTATGGTGAAATTTTTATGAGTGTTGTTTAAACTGATAAAATTTGTGGTGAAATTTTGATTTGTGTTGTTTAAACTGGTTTTTTGATTATATATATAGATTCAACACTTTGAAAAACTTATGGAGTAGTTATATTGTGCAAAAATTCACTTATCAAATTTGTAATTTTAATAAATCTTTACCAAATTCTAAACAAATTAAATGAGAAAATAATTTTTTTTTCAAAAAAATACTTCAAAACAAATTAAATAATAAAACCCTACAGATAAATCTAGGTGCTGGCTTCTCATATCAAATAAAATAAATAATTAATATTTATTATCTATAATAAATTATTATTATTTATATATAACTATTATTTATTAACTGTAGTTGATCCATGCAGATAAAAAATAATGACGTTTGATTCCTCCAATTCCAGGGCGACGGGGCAATTTAATATTTTCATGAAGGAAAAAGGCATTGGAATATTTTAGAGTGTACTCCGGCAACCTCGCACTTTGGCATTTATTTTGAATGATTGTGAAGTCCAATAGCAATGAAATTGGAGTGTGTCGTCCTCTGCGTAAAAGTAACGAGGTAATGTTCATTAATTTTAAAATGAAGAAACAAATTCCACAAATATTTGAAGGATGATCTTTGTACTCCTGAGTTTTTTGTCTCACTGTATGTATATGTTCACTGCTGCGAGCTAGAAGTTTTATCTTTTCTGATAGTCTCTTTGATATTTTCTCTATGCACCAAGGAACATGTTTATCTGATTTAAGATCTCAAAATATGTAAGTCCTCTCGGATTATCAAGATCTTCTTTTTTTGGGATGCTTTATGATATCTGCTGTCTGATCATACCGGCTATTATCAGTTACAAGATTTTGATGGGCTCACTGCTATGTAATATGATTGTTATATACTCTTAATATAATCTATGATGATTTTCTCTTTTGAAAAAAAATGTCAAAAACAAAACGTACACATCTCATAGTGGATTGAATTGATATAATTTTTTTTATAAATTTTTAATTTTTAATTTTAATTTTTTTTTTTTTAATTTAAATCCTAAAAAAATTCTGACGAATTAAAATTAATATATTAATTTTTATGTAACTTTATAACTTCTATGTTGAATTTAAATAATTTTAATTTTTTAAAAATTAATTTAATTTTTATATAACTTTATAATTTTAATGTTAAAAATTCAAAGAATTTTAGTTTTAAAAAAATTAATTTAATATTTTAATTTTTATATAATTTTATAACTTGTATGTTAAAAATTCAAAAATGGTAAACATGAAAGGTAAAGAGGATTTGTAATGAAATCAAATTCTGGAAACATTCTTGTAAACAATTTAAAATTCTAATGATATCATAAGTGGAATTTCACTACATAAATATGTGTGAGTAGACGATTGTTATGTAAATGTTTGCAGAGAGACAAGATAGAAGTTGTGTCTATCACAAGTTGGGATCATGGCTTTACTCAAGATTTGGGAAGGAAGCCAAGGCATCATGGGATTGTTGGTCATACACTTCGTTTGCTGCCTCGGATGGTTCTCCACTTTTGCTTTGGCACAATCTGAGATGAGCGAAGCTGTATCGGGATCTCTTGAACATTTTCCTACCCTAGGTATTACATGGGTGGGCAATTTAGCTGCTGGTGTTACAAGCCTCATGAGAGGACGACTAGATTTGGAAATGGGCGCTTGAGATGTCATTGACATTTTATCTGTTAGTTTAGAGCATACATAACACACATCAGAAGATTTTTACTTAGAGACTTAGACGGCAATAGCAGAGAATAATTCAAGGACAAACAATTTGATAAATAGAAATGTAACACAACTATATTAAATGCTTGAGATTACACAACAGACCTGGACCTTGGCTTGTCTTCCTTGGCCAGAGAAATTACAATTATATAGAGGCGGGAGGAGGATCTAGAATCCCTCATGTGATTCAGATGCTGATCTAAAAGATAATGGCGGTGTGGCGGTGACGGCTCGGACAACGGATTGTCGGGGAGTCGGCGTCATTTGTTCAGTTCAAGTCGATTTGGCTTCACACTTAACATTCTCCCACTTGAAGCCAAATAAGAGTTATAAATCAAGTCACACCGAGTCCTATCTTAGTGAGCATATCAGCAGGGTTCCTATTTGTATGGATCTTTGCCAAGGATAATTGTTCTTCCTCCAATGGTACCTTAAGTCAATGTGCTTGTTTTTTGAAAGAAATGCTGGGTTTTTCGCCAAGTAAATGGCACTCTGACTATCACAATATAGCACATATTTGTCTTGCTTTATTCCTATCTCTCCTAGGAATCGTTGCATCCACAACATCTCTTTACAAGCTTCTGTTGCAGCTATGTACTTTGCTTCTATTGTAGAGAGAGCTACTATTCTTTGTAGCCTTGACACCCAAGATACTACTGCACCTACAAATGTATACAAATAACCTGTAGTGTACTTTTTGGTGTCCATATCTGTATCTGTAAATCCTTCAAGCACAAACTCATTATGACCAAAACATAAACAATAATGACTAGTACCCTTGAGATACCTCAAAATCCATTTTACTGCTTGGCAATGTTGTTTACCTGGATTGGAGAGGATAGGATGCACCTTAACTCATTCCTCATCCATTTTCGAGCTCATAGGAGTTGATAAGTCAAGGAAACTTCTAGATGACTCCAAAAGACAAGAATATTCCCCAAACCCTATGTGAATTTCACTCATTCTCACCCAACGCAGGTGAAAGGAAGCCTAAGTGCTCTGCAGAGCACCCTGGTAGTGGACTTAACTACTTTGCAGCGCACCTTCATAAGGGCTTACCTGCGCTGGTCCCTCTAGAGGCTATTTCTAGATGTCTTCAAGTCATGAAACTGTCTGGGAAGGAGGCATTCAAAGGGGTGAATTGTTTAGGGCATGAAGCAACTGAAATTAGGGTTTGATTATCTCTAAAACACTGATCGGGATGTTGGGATTTGATGTGCCCAATTGGATCTGTAATGGCTGCCTCCTAAAGCATGAAGTCGGAAAAATGGCAATGTCGAATGAAATGCTTTACGATGTGATGAGGAGGTATCAAAGTGGAAGGTGACCTGCATCAATTACAATACATATATCATGATATTTGATTTTACATGAATTGCTGAGGGAAGGCATACCCATGCTCAACTTATAAACTTTCATTACATGTACATAAACAGTTGTCTATAGATATATACCCATGATCAAAATGACCATCAATGTAAAGCCAATGTACATATGATTTAGTACTCCTAAAATCGTAGCTCAGATGGATGAAACTAGATCCGGGGTCTTCAATCTCGTTCAATCATTTGCTCAAGTACGAGTCTAACCATGTGAATATGTGATCTGAAGTCGAACATGGGAAGACACCATCTGATTACTAGCCAATGATGTAAGTTGTTAACAGATGCGAGAGAAATCACCGATAATGATAATGATCCTCAAGGTACTACACTACATTCTGCATGGTGTGAATGGATGATTTTATGTCAAACACCATACAAAGTCTTTCGGTTGAAGGCCACTGAGGTATGCCTATCACTGGAAGCGAGAAACTTTCCATTGATGCATGCAAGATTCAAGGTACTGAATGGGTGTTTCTAAGTCAACTTCTTGGATAATGTGTTGATGTCGACAAGAAGCGACACATTGCAGGAGGGCCTTAATGTATCCCACATCAACGACATGAAACGAGTGTAGTGATTTTAGAGATGGAATTTGACTGATGACACAAGGTTTAGAAATGGTAGTCATGAAAATGAAGGCTTATGGTATTGAAAAATACGACTTCTCTTGAACATATTGGCGACACTGAATGAATTGGCAGCATTGACCCAAAAGTAATGGATGGTGTGATAGACCATAGGTATGATAACCATCAAGAAGATAACCCAACCCAAATATTCTGAATGAATTGGCAGCATTGATCCAAAACAAAAGTGATGGATGGTGTGATAGACCATAGGTATGATAACTGTCAAGCAGATAACCCAACCCAAATAGTCACGGAGATGAAGTGAAAGTGTCATGTTCAAGAGAGACCTGCTACCATAAAGTGGTTTTCCCATTTTTCCCATTTTCCCGAGTCATTGCTGACCAGTACCTCTTTATTTTTATCAAGCTTGAGGAGGATAACATATGCTTGTTCTATAATTTCACCCTCTGGGTGAATCCATCGCTATTTGATGTTTTAACGAGTCTAGCGAAGGTGAAACTTGGCCTTGTCTAGATGGACAAGTTTGTCGCTATTTGATGTTTTTAATGAGTTTAACGACAAAGATAACTCGATCCTTTTCATGTTTCGAGAGTTTGAAAAGGGACATAAAGAAAACTCCACAAGTTATTTTTCATAAATTAATCTCTCATACCTGAAAAAACGTAAAATAATACAAGAGAGATATCATTTCCAATCCGTTAACGAGCTGGAAAGGACAAGCACTCAACAATCTTTTCATATTTAGAGAGTTTGAAAAGAGCTTAAAGAGAACTCCATTTTCAGGAACGACTGGTGTCTATGATAGAAACTGGTTCCGGTGATGTTGGAACTTCTCAAAACATGTTGATTTATGTGAAGAGGCTGGCTAATAAGACCACTCATTGTAACGGTTCCTCAGAAAGGGTAAAACAACCAAGTGAAAGTGTATGATCGGCCAAAGGGATGGTGGCGATGGGATGAAAACAACCAAGGCTCATCTGACGAAATAGGCTGATAGAATGGAAATAACGAGGATTAAAAATGGAAATGGGTTCATTTTTAGACAAGCTTGAACCGTAGGGAACTATGCTTGGATTCAGTTTCATGTTTACACAAGCTTGAAACGAAAACTATGCTTGAATTCAGTTTCATTTTTACACAAGCTTGAAACAAATAACTATGCTTGAGATTGGTTTACATTCCCCCAGCATGATGAAAGGGAGAGTCTCCTGTAACCAGATGGAAGTTGCTGCAGTGAATCAGGACGGTTATCCAACACCTTTTTGGCTTCATCTAGATAGGGGCAAAGGTGAATGGGGTGATTCCATTCACATAACCTACAAGGAAACTTAATGTTACCACTAGGTGCATACCCCCCAAGCTTCATTACATTCACCTAAGTAGACTACTTGTGGCTATCAGGTGGATGGAATGAAGGTTCCTTTATGATATCAAGTGAAAGACTCGACTGGGATTTTACGAGATCTAATCAAAGATTTGAATTGGAACTTTTCTCTAGGGGACTTTGTTTCATTTTTTAATGAGCTTGACACAATACAAGGAACTTTGCTTAGATTCCTTGTTTCATTTTTTAACGAGCTTGACATAAGACAAGGAGCTATGCTCATAGTCCTTGTTTTATTTTTTAACGAGGTCGACACAAGACAAGGAACTATCCTCATACTCCTTGTTTCATTTTTTAACGAGGTTGATACAAGACCATGAACTATCCTCATAGGCCTGTTTCATTTTTTAATGAGGTTGACACAGTAAAATAACTATCCTCATAGACTGTTGTTTCATTTTTTAATGAGGTTGACATAAGACTAGGAATGGTCCTCATACTCCTTGGTTTCATTTTTTAACGAGGTTGACACAAGACCAAGAACTATCCTCATACTCCTTGGTTTCATTTTTTAACGAGGTTGACACAAGACAAGGAACTATCCTCATGGGAGCTGTTTCATTTTTTTTTTTTAATTAGGTTGACACAGTAAAAGAACTATCCTCATACCCTTTGTTTCATTTTTTAATGAGGTTGACACAAGACAAGGAAATATCCTCATACCTCGATCACAACTCATAAGAAGTCATGAAGAAGAGATCTAGTTCCAATGCCCCCAGTACATGATGTACACTATCACTAAATTGATCGTCAGTTGGTGTAGGCATGGAACTGGTTGCCACATAATTAACCCATGGTGAGGATGATACCATTGGTACAAAAGGACTATTTATGGAATATGGTTGACTAGGAGCCATATTTGGATCGGGAAATGACAGCTGGTCAACAGTGACAATTCTGCCTTCATGTGGGAAACAAATCCTTCGAAAGCGTGTTGAAACAATAACTCCCATGCCATAAACATAGTCGCGCCCAAGAAGTAAATTGTAATCTAAAGGGCTTGGGACTACCATCACATTCAGATAAATGATTTTTCCTCCCAAAGTAATAGGCAACTAAGGAAGGATCCCTAATGGTTGACTGGTTCCTCTATTAAAAGATAACAGATTCTGGGTAACAGGCACAAGTGGCGGCAAACCAAGTGCTTGCCAATTAGTTGAGGAAAGGATACTCACTCATGCACCTTCATCTATAATAGTGCCCGATACAATCATATTACAAACTTGTATTATGATCTGGAAAGGCACATAAGAAGGAAGATGAAATCCTGCCAGTCGATTCCAATCAAAGGAAGTGACTAGACTACTTGGAGGGGGTCTCGTAAAAATGGGAGAATTAACCCCTTGAGTTACGAGAGTGAGAGGATTTTCCTCCTGTCTTGATTGAATAGGAGGAATACCCCCAAGCTCATTAGAATCTGAAGAAACAAAAATAACTTGAGTGGTATCATATTCAGTCTCTTCGGGAAAGATACGATTAGTTGAAGGTGAAATCGGGTCAACTGTTACCTCGACCTGTTGATTTGGGTCGGGTATAGACTCATAGGATTCACTTTCAGAGGGAGTGGGTTTGACCGACAGTTGATTTTGGTCAGTCAATTCATCAACTAGTGAAGTATTTAGGGAGAATTTCCTGTAACCAGATGGAAGTCACTGCGGTGAAGAAGGATGGTTATCCAACACTTATTTGGCTTCGTCCAGATAGGGACAAAGGTGAATGGGATGATTCCCTTCACATAATCTATAGGGAAACTTAACTTTACCCTTCTTTCCATGAACTTTATTATCACTAGTTGATGGTGTGTCACTAGCATGATCTCCAAAAGTTGATGACACAGGATGATGTGAATGAGAAGACCATTCTTCTAAGATCTGAGGAATATCACGAAAATTTCGAAGAAGATGGTCTCCCGCACAAAGTTTGCATGGATATCAAACTTTGTGAGGCTTGATGGACGGTTTCTCATCAGATGTTGCATTCAAAGCAATGGTTGCTTGGTTGCCCCTCTGTTGAATTTTCTTCTTCTTCTTCTTAGCCAACTAGTTACTAGTACCAATACTTTCACCAGGTGAAGACGAAGAAGGGGAGGAAGAAACAACCAAGGAAGAAGGCAAAGGGTCAACTGGAGGTTGATTTTGTCCAGTTGGAGGAGTACTCGATTGCGGAGAAATCATGACATTTTGAACCAAGGAGGTTGAAAACAACCATACTGGCAAGCCAATGGTAAATCTCAGAAGGGACAATGTAGCCATATATGGAGCACCAATATTTCCAAAAGAAGGAAAAGGACTAGGATTCCCATCAAAAGGAATTCCTTGATCGGTGGACTCTGGATTTGTTGCCATATGTTTCAACCTAAGATCAACTAAGGAGCGAGCGTGGAGGATGTTATCCACGGTCAACTAATTGTATTTTAATCAAATTAACATAACAAAACAAAAGAGGGAAAATCTAGGCAAAAGGTTTACTAAGCAACTGCGAACTGTAGAATACCTCCCAGTGAACCGAGAAGTACAAGTAGGGAATCTCCCTGAATGCTATGTTTGGTGTATCACAGTGTACAAGGCGGTCAACTCGGTTACCTAAGGATGGATACAAAACCTAGTGTTGTCCTCCCATATATACCCAAAAGTACGTGGAGGCCCAATCTGTATAAGCGTTGTCTAATGCAAAACCGCACAGTGAGAGCATTCCCATATACTTTACGTACTGTAAAACCACCCTATATACCCAAATGTACGTGGACAAGCTATGATATACTCACGTACGTGGAATGAGGTATCGCACTCGGGATGTATTGCAGACAATTTAGCGATAGCTTCTTTGTTTTACGATGCCAGAACACGTCTCTAGCCTAGATGTCTAAATGTTTTTCGTCAGGTGACAGTGCTCCATTAGGTAAATTCAAACAAATTTTAAGTTGATATTCTTTAGAATTTGCCTTTCAAGGTTCACCACGTGATATATGTTTGCAATTCCTAAAATGAAACCAATATGATAAGCATTCTTTCCATTCAATTTAACAATGAAAATCCTTAGCTAGTAGGGATAGAGCAGTCAGATTTTTATAAAAAGCAAAGAGCACATATAATGCAATTTCCCTAGCTATTCCTTTAAAAAATTCACAAACTACAATATGAACGATGCAAGTTTTTCTTTTCGAATCCCTTAATGTTATGATGAAAAAAAAGGAAATATGCACATATAATCAATCAATCTTTAATAAGAATGAAGACTTTGACGACAATTTTGTTTTGAAGGAAAAGAAGACTTTACGACACTTTCTTTTGAACAAAGATTAATAAAATATGTTCTAACTTTGTCTATAGACTGATAACGACAAAGAAAACATTTAAGAAACATTAATCAATCAAGTCAAAGTAGGGCTAGACAAGGAGATAGAAATTTGTTCTCTGAGACATGACATTCATTGATCAATCAACAAGCAAACAAATAGAGAAAATTTGGCAAAAACACTTTCCAAAGGTGGGAATTTGACCTAAGGTTGATCAGCATAGGTCAAAGAGGGCCTAACTACGCTGCAGAGCACTGTCTCTCACTCAAGGGTGCTCTGCAGAGCACTATCCCCTGACCAAGCCTGCGCTGATTTCTGAGAGGCCACTCAAACATCATCTAACCTCAACTTTTGACAAAAATTAAATGAAAAAGAGCTGAAATACAGTCAATGAACACAAGTAGGGTCTACAAGAATGTCTTAGGAGGTGAATAAGCTACTAGGAAAAGCGATAGTTTCCCCAGTGGAGTCGCCAATTTGTTTTGGAGAATTTAGCATCTACAGATAAATACTAATTCCCTAGATAAGTAGTTGTATGTAGAACAAAAATTTAAAGTGTTTTAGACTTTTCCTGTAAGCAATAGATAAGATGAGAAGATAGAAGGCCTACCCATAGTTCCACTTTCCTCTGATCTCCCTTGTATCAATTTTGTCGCTCCTTCCTGTACTTAATCCACTTGAGAAGTACCCTATAAACACAATAGAAGACAAAGAACCGATCAAAGCATACAATCTATTGAATATAAGTGAAAGGAATCAGATACAATTCACACACATAAGCATTATGAAACAATACAAACATATGGGAAAAAGGTTCAAACACTTTATTAGAGAGAAGAAGGAATTACAACCATTGGTGTCTAATTCAAAGCCATTCCTCCAGCTTGGATCCCATCCACATCACATCAAAAGCATGACAAACTTGTAGCATCACAAAAATTGCTTCAAAGCCAAATTTCATAACAGCATTATCTCCTTACAATTCAACATAGTCCAGCCCCTGATCACTTAGATGAGTGGTCAATTTATAGGAATATGAAGGATGTTTTGTCATTAATGGTGGCATTGAATGGCCTTCCATACTTAGAATTAGTTCCATGGAGGAAGGGATGAGAGGATAGGATGCCCCTTAACTCATTCCTCATCCATTTTTGAGCTCATAGGAGTTGATAAGTCAAGGAAACTTCTAGATGACTCCAAAAGACAATAATATTCCCCAAACCCTATGTGAATTTCATTCATTCTCTCCCAGCACAGGTGAAAGGAAGCCTAAGTGCTCTGCAGAGCACCCTAGCATTGGATTAACTGCTCTGCAGTGCACCTTCATAAGGGCTTACCTGTGCTGGTCCCTCTAGAGGCTATTTCTGGATGTCTTCAAGTCATGAAACTGTCTAGGAAGGAGGTATTCAAAGGGGTGTCTTGTTTAGGGCATGAAGTAACTAAAATCAAGGTTTGATTAGCCCTAAAACACTGATTTGGATGTTGGGATTTGATGTGCCCAATTGGATCTGTAACACGCCATCCAAGGCTATAGTTGGAGATCTATTTATGAGGTAGCATGCGGTCTTCACTGCTTCAACTCAAAAATTCTTCTCCAAACCAGAATTGGACAATATAATTCGCACCTTTTCCATAATGGTGTGATTCATCCTTTTTGCGACACCATTCTGTTGAGGAGTACCAAGCACAGTCTTTTCATGCTTTATGCCAAACCTATTACAATATTCCTTGAATGCATTTGAGCAATATTCTCCACCATTATCTGTTCTTAAACACTTGAGAAATTTGTTAGTTTCTCTTTCAACAACAACATGGAATTTTTGAAATATTCCAAACACTTCACTTTTACTTTTCATAGGATATGCCCAAACCTTCCTGGATGCATCATCTATAAATGTTACAAAATATGATGCCCCTCCTAATGATTTGATGTTAACAGGGCTAAACACATATGATTGTATCAATTCTAACACATTTTTCTTTCTATCATGGCCACCTCTAAGGAATGAAACCCTTCTTTGTCTACCATATATAAAATGTTCACAAAGATCAAGATTGTAGGATTTCAAACCTGGTAATAATTTTTTACCAAAAAGGATTTTTAATCCCTTCTCTCTCATGTGACCCAAATGCTTATGCCACAGATTTGCTAAATTTCTTTCTCTTGTGACAAAAACCAAATATTCATCTTTTCTTCCTTCTTCCACTTGTTGCCTTAATTCGAGAACTTCGTTTTCTTGTTCTTCAAATGCTTGGAGTAGTTCTTCATTCTGCCTATTTGATTTTTCAAGATCTTCTTTTAGAGAGAGGATCTTAGCTTCAAGACTTTCATAGTAACTGGATCTATCTTTAAGTTTCTTGATTGTTGTACTCTTTTTGTTTACTTCATTTCTTAATGATGTCACTTCATCCTGTAGCTTTTGACATTGATCTTCCTTTTCCTTGTACTGCTTCCTTACTTTGTTTCCTTCCTCTAGTTGAGCTTTTAGTTTGGTAGCTTCTTCTTTGAAGGCACACTCCCTTTTGTCCAATAGATCTTGTTGATCTCTAATTTTGTCCGTGAGATTTTTAAATTTTTCTTCTATTTGATATCTTTCTATTTCACCTATAAGAGTAAATTCAGCTGTTTTGCTATCACTTTCATCATCTTCAAATGAACGGAGAAATGGATCACCAGAGGACAACAAATTCGTACCTGATAGTTCTTTTTCTTGTTCATCTTCATTTTGAGGTGATTTTGAATATGAAGAGTTGCTTCCACATAATCCCCAATCATCTCTCCCACTGTCATAGTTCCTTTGAGATGCCTTCTTCTTTTGAGGTGCTTTCTTCTTTAGCTTCTTTCCCATTGTTTCTACGGATCTCCTTCAAGCGATCAAGCTTCTGCCAAAGGACCTGCTCTGATACCAATTGTTGGAAATAATACTGAGAGGGGGGCTGAATCAGTATTTGTAAATCAATAACTTTTTCTTTTCATAATCAGATTTATATACACTACTTCAGTGAAGGGAACTCGCGTGTGCACGTGATTGTTCTCAAGGCAACTAGCGTATATCTAGTGAACTTATGATTCAATTAATTCATCATATGTTGATCTTTAATCTGTGCATCAATACTTTATTAAACATTAAACAGTAACCATGTGTAGTTAATAACATAATGAACCATCACACATAAGCAACACAAATGAACACCAAGATTTAAAGTGGAAACCCAATGTGGGTGAAAGCCACCTGCTGTTGTCATCTCTGTCTTCTTTTAATAATAACAAAATCTGTTTACAACATTGTTCTGGTGCAGAATCATACCGATATGCAGGCTTCTACTTGCAGAAGGTTACAACCTTCTCTTGTTCTCCAGCTTCCACTGGAAGGGAGATACAACCCCCGAGCTCTTGTACTAGCCGATATGTTTACTAGTACATAAGCACCAACCTACAGAAGGCTACGACCTTCTTTCTTCCTCCAGAGACCACATTTCATGAATTTTCAGAGTGGATGCTCCTAGTATAGAAAAATACACATGAAGGACTCGTTTCATCCAATTTTCATACTGGACCCATCAACAACATTGAAGCTTAGAATCAATCACCATTGCAATACAACCATGAAATACATATGCATCAACCAATCACTGAAAATGATAGATCATTGTAACCAGTACATAGATCTGAATCCAGAACACTGCATCATCATTTAGATCAAGCTGTAACTTCAAAAACCGTGCATCAGAGTGTATATGTGTTGTAGGGAAAAGTATCCGACTCGGATGACCCTATCCCACTCTAAGGGTGATAGTACCTCAGCAACAACTGTAAAGAAAACTACTTAAGGTTTACTTCTTTACGAAAGCAAGAGAGAATGAAGAAATGCACTAACCATTGCCTTGCGCTTAATGTCGAATCCAAACTCTTCTCTTTGCTGCTTGCTCCCAGCTCCTTGCTCTTTTGCTGGCCCAGCTACAATGAGATCCTGCAAAATAACAAAGAAGGAAACTACAAGAAGCATGCAATCATAACTGATTCAAGGATTAGCATAAATCAAATATACAATTATCACAATACATCATTGAAACAAGTGCATATAGAAGAACCTCAATAGCTTTTATTAATGGAAGAAGTAAAGTTCTGAGAGTGTTACAACCATTGAAGGCCCCAATCTAGCAACACCTCCCAGCAGAAAGAATTTCTCCTCTTCACCTCCTTCAAGCAATCACCCAATAGCTCTATAGTGAAACCAACAGCATATCATTACTTTGCACAAAATTCCAGCCTCCTGAGCTCATAGGGGAGAGCTCAATATATAGATGAATTGAGAAAGGATGAGTCAGCTTGCAACTGATGTGTAGCTGCCTTGTGTCCTCTCTCTCTTCAGTTGATCTTCAGTTCTTGAGTCCACTTGGAGAACTTTGCTTCCACTTGGAGAAACAGAGCCTCTGACTCATCACAAGGCGAAATCCCTGATCCAAGTGTCATTTTTGGAGCAATGACTCAGTGTGCCACTTGTCCAATCTCGCTCAACGTAGGTGGCCTTTGTTCTACCTGCTTTGCAACGCAGGTACACCATGGAGGAGTTGTGTTTCAGCGCAGAAGCCTAGTGGAGCACCTGCTTTGATTTCAGGATTGCTTGTTTTTGAGTGTTTTCAGGTGGAGAACTGATCTGAGAGCTGTTGGTTTGCTGACCTTGTTCCTCTAGGGGTAGGAACATCATGTTTAGGGAACTTTGGATCCCTTGGATTATTGACAATTCATGCCTGTTGCTGTAAGGCACAAAATTGTCTATAACAGATGCCCCCTAAAGTATGAGGTCGTTGATCGGGTGAAATGCTTTATTGAGAGGATCCGAAGTTCATTCAATCTGCTGAGAAGTGTCCTGTAATAAGATACAATACAATACATTATTTTTCATACATTTTCATGATCTAGCTGAGGCGGGCATTCCCATGCTCAGCTTTATAAATACATTTTGGTACATAGAACAGACGATCGTCTGATTGTAGACCGATAATTCTCTGCTGAAATTATCATCCTTTGAGAAGGATGATCATCTGCTGTAATGATGTAAATATCAAATGTCTTTATATCCTGAATATATATCGCAGCCCGGATGGATGAAACTAGATCCGGGGTCTTCAATCTCTTCCGATCTTCACTCGATGTACAAGTCGATCCATGTGAGAATTTCTTGAAGTCGAACATGGAAAGACATCGCTTGATTACCGGTCAATGATGTAAACCGTTAACAAGCGCGAGAGGAATCACCGATAAGGATGATGACCCTCAAGGTACGGCAGTACAATTCACATGGTGGGAATAAAGGACTTGGCGTCGACCACCATGCAAAATCTTCTGGTCGAAGGTCATTGGTGTATACCTGTCGCCGGAAGTGAGAAACTTGCCATTGAGGCATGCAAGCTTCAAAGTACTGAAGGGATTGTTCCTAGATCAACTCCTTGGATAATGAGCTGATGTCGACAAGGAGCGATCCGTCAAAGAAGGGCCTTAATGAATCCCACATCAGTGACATGGAACGGAGCTAGTGATTGTGATGAGGTGAAAACAAACTGTGATGTATGATTCAGGGTGGCGGTCATGAAATGGATGAAGGACAATGTATGGCAGTGGATGGGACACGGTTGACTCTTTGCAGAACAACATCTCTTGAACATATAACGACACTGATGTGATGGATTGGTAGCATTACTCCAAATGTGGATGGTGTGGCGAGGACCATGGTTATGAGACCGGTGAATGAAACAACCCAACCCGATGTGATACGGAGGACAAAGTGTCATGTTCAAGAGCGACTTGCTACCATTAAAGCTGTGAGGTTCTCCCAATTTTTCCCCAGTCATTGCTGACCAGTACCTCTTTATTTTCGTCAAGCTTGAGGAGGATAACATATTCTTGTTCTATAACCCGCCCTTCGGGCAAGCCCATCGCTATGTTTTAACGAGCTTAGCGATAGGGAAACTCGTTCTCGTCTAAAGACAAGTTTGTCGCTATTTAATCATTTTAACGAGTCTAACGACAAGGAAAACTCGGTCCTTTTCATTTTTAGAGAGTCTGAAAAGGTACGGAAAGTCAACTCCAAAATTTCCTTTTTCGTCATCTAATCCCTTAAGTCCGAAAAAGTATAAAACGATACAGAAGGGATGAATTTTCGATTTCTTTAACGAGCCGAACAAAACAAGCGCTCGATCTTTTTGTGCAATAATCCCTCAGGTCCAAAAAGATTAAAATCTAGAGGAGGGATAGCTCTTCCGGTTCTTTTTAATGAGCTGGAAGGCCAAAACTCGGCAAACTTTTCATATTTTACGAGTCAGTGAAAAGAGCTCAAAGAAGACTCGTCTTTTGAGGAATGAGTGATGAACAGGGATAGCAGCAGATTCCAGGTACAGGTTGGAATTTTCCAATCACGGCAGTGTCACAAGGATGGCTAAGTGAAATCACTCTTCGCAGCTGTTCCTCAAAATGGGTAAACAAACATATGGAGATGAACGATTGGCCAAATGAACGGATGGAGGTGAGACTGCAAGAACATGACCAAGGGCTTTAATATGGCTTTCAAAGGTTACATTTCTCAAGGTTATTTACCGATTCATTTTTTCTGGGTGAGCTTGAACTGTAGGGGAAGATTGCTCACAACTTATGTTTATTTTTTAACGAGCATGAACTCTGTACAAAAACTGCTCGATCTTGCGTTTATTTTTTAACGAGCATGAACTGTGTGCTAAAACTGCTCGATTATACCAGTCTTAATACAAGGAACGCCTCAGGTGAGGTAGTCATATTTAAGGAGCTATACCTCACTAGTTACTCCAATTTGGCAAGTTTTAACTTTTGCCCCACATCCTTTCTTTATGCAAGCTGGAAACGGCTAATCCTACGAGTTTAACGGGTTAGACCTACAGGTTTAAAGGGAGGACCTAAAAATTTAAAAAATAAATAGTCGTCCCATGCTTGCACTCCAAAAGGTTCGCATGCCCCCAGGTATAAAGTATAATTTCAAGGCTACCCCTCCTCTGTCCCACCTCTGTTTTTCTACTTGTCGTCTTTCTATATTTTTAACGATACTTGTCTTCTCGTTATTTTTCGGTGCCGACGGTACTTGTCTTCCCATCAGTTCACTTTTTGATTTTTGCAAGATCGCAACAGATAAAACATTGGCGTTACGGAGGGAGGTTTGCCTCTTACTTATTATCTGAAAAATGGTTTTGTTCGCTGCCGCAAACTAAACTCTTTTTTCCGGCGATGTCTATTACTAGGTTACTAAAGATGGTGACCACTTGTTGCAGCAATTTCATCTCTTTCTTTGGAGGCTGCCCCTACTTATCCTTCAAAACATATGTTTTAATGGGTGAGGCTTGCCTTCAAAGATGGTGGCTACTTGCCGCCACAAATGGATCTCCTCCCTCGGCATCCTACTTACCTAGACAAGGGGAGCGAGAAGCTGATTATCTCACTCACATAACTTTGACAAAAGAACTTTATCCTAGAACAACCCTCTCTTCCATGCCGGACGGGGTATGGACTAGTCATATTCTTCTGCAGAAATTAACTTTATACCCAAGGTTTTCTCTGCCCAAGGCAGGCCAGGGTGCATGCCCCCTGGGTCCCAGTTCTTTCTTCCGAATCACTCGCATTCATCGGGAAGTAGAACCGGGGGTGGAGGCATTCCTTGAGTGAATAAACTGTTAAGGGATGGTATTTGACTATTTGCGATGCGTGATCCTGGAAATGAAAGTTGGTCTACGAGCTTAACCATTCTTCCTTCGTGCGGAAAACACATAACTCTGAAGAGTGAGGACACTATCGCCTCCATGCAATATATATAGTCTCGTCCAAGGAGTAAGTTATACACCAAGGGTCCCTGGACGACCATGACGTTCATATGAACTGTCTTCCCCTTCAATGTAACGGGAACATTGGGGAGAATCCCTAACGGGCGACTGGTTCCTTTATCAAAACCTGATAGATTTCTCATCTCAGGTAAAAGCGCCGGGGAACCCAGTGCTTTCCAAGCAATAGAGGAAAGGATACTCACAGATGCCCCTTCATCAATGATAGTTCCAGCCATCACCATTCTGTAGATTTGGACGATGATTCTGAATGGGATACTGGCTGGTAACCGGGGTCTGCCTAGTTGATTCCAATCAAAGGACACAACCAGGTTGCTTGGTGGTGGGACCGAATACACGGCAGGATACGACCCTGACGATGTTCCTTCCTGCGATAAAGGAATGGGCGCGTTGCCCTGATGCTCATCAGAGTCTGTGTTGATGAAAAGAATCTGGATGGTGTCATCCTTGTTCTCTTCAGTGAGGGTGTCATTTGAAGATGAATCTTCAACGACGGTGTCATTTGAGGATGAAACCTCTGAAGGAAGAACCGGGTCAACTGCCGTTTCGACCTTTAGACTTTCGTCTGGCCTGGATTCAGTAGGTTCATTCTCAATGACCGACACTTCAGCTGACCACTTGATCGGGCCAGCTGGATTTTCAACTATCGAGGGACTTGGCACGAGTTTTTAGTATCCAGGAGGAAGTCGTAACGGTGAAACCGGACGATCTTCCAAAACTCTCTTCGCCTCATCTAAGAATGGACAACGGTGGATGGTGTGATCGCCTTCACACAGTCTGCAGGGTGATCTTGGTCTCCCTCTTTGTCCTTCACTCTCGCTAGTTGACGGAATGCAATCAACATGTCTATCAGAGGTTGATGCTACCGGATTGTGCAACCTAGGGGACTAGTCCCTTAGTATTCGGGGAATACAAGGACAATCACGGTGGAAGTGGGTCCCTTTGCAAATGACACATGGCGATTTAGGCCCGATCGGTGCAGTGTGTGGATTTTTGTCAGATGTCTTTTACTTGCCCCCAGTCGCCTTCGCCTTAGGCTCCTTCTGCTTCTTTTCTTTCTTCTTCTTCTCCTTCTTCTCCATGGGAGGCTGACTTTTGCTGGCTCTACCTTGCGAAGATGAAGGATCAGAGGAATAATTGTAAGAAGTGGAAGGTTGGTGGGTAGCTCTAGACTGGTCTGACTATTGATTCGACTGCTCAGGATTAGTGGTGATCTGAACTACATTAGTTGAAAAGAGCCATACAGGTAGGCCAATTGTCAATCCTGGAAGTGACAATGTGGCCATATGAGGCGCACCAACATCTCCCCAAGAGGAGAAGGGATTGGGACTTCCACCAAGGTGACTTCCTTGGTTGGTGGGCTCCATACTTTTCAACTGAAAGATCAACGTGGGAATAACAGGTGATTATGTTCCGATTAAAATAAATTTTATTAACGACGCTTTAGACACAACTTTGCTTTTTCATGTTTTAAGAGTCGAGAAAAAGCTAAAGATGACTCTAGTCTCCTTCGATGTTTTAACGAGCCCGAAGTGACAAATGCTCGGATGGATTTTTTCAGTTATAGAGTTTGAAAAAGGCCAAAAGAAACTACTCTAGAGTTCTAGGCAGAGGGTGTGCCAAACTTTTCGCGAAACCACAGAATACGTTTTACGGTACGGGTGGTCGATCTTCGTGAATGCTGTGTTCACTGCATCGCGATCAGTAGGGCGGCCGAAACGGCTTCCTATGGATAAAGGCTTTGTTCCTATAGGGGTCTCCCAATATATACGCGACGGTACGTGGGAGCACAAGTCCGTATTAGTGCCACCGACTCTCAGGAGGAATCACCCACCTTCGTAGAGATCGAAAGTCACTATGTTTAACGACGCCGGAACACGTCTCTACCTAGACCTCTATGTGTTTGCGTTATGTTACAAAGCGTTGTTATGTAAATTGAATTTATTTTAATGTTGATCTTGTTTAGCAGTTTGCCTTTAAGGATCACCACGAGATGTATGTAACAAATTCCTGAATGCAGTCTAAGATGAGAAGCAAACTTTTCAATCTTTCAACTTTGAAAATCTTAACTACTGAGGGAAAAGAAAGACAAATCTTTTCACACAGATCATAGAGCACACACTAATGCAATTTTTCCTAAATCAGTATGCAAACAGTCAAATGCAAAATGCACAATGCATGTATTTTCTTTTCCCTTTCTTAATGTTGATGTATTACAAAAAGAAAGTTGTTATATAACTTTGATTTCGATTTCAAGCGAAAGTAAACAAGCTAGTCCAAAATCAAAAGACACCTTAAGATTTACTTGTTTAAACACTGGAAATGCATGAAATCAAACCATAATGACGAAAGTAAAAAGACTAATCAGCTATGGACAGCAGACAAGCTAACTCTTTAGACCAACAAAATGCCTAACACAGGTTCAGATCTAAGAGGCCAAAGCAAGACTAGTTTACTCTTCGTTATGGGAAATTGTAAATGAAGCAAGAAATACAAAAGAACAAGTACAATTTTGTTATATAACAGAGGCGGAATGATGGCAAGTAAGGTTGGTTTCAGAATAGGTACAAGAAAGACAACTTGCAGCAAAATCTAAGTGAAAACAGGCAAGAGAAAGGGAGGAAACCCCAACTGCACTAGGCAAAATTGAGCCAACGCAGGTGCTGCACAGCCAGTCTGGCTCTCAGCGCAGGTAGCCCCTTCGGGACCTGTGTTGCAAAGCAGGTAGCCTGTGTACTACCTGCTTTGGAAAACGAGAATTGCGTTTTCACAGTTTCCGGGTCACAATTTTCTCAAAAATGCACAGTTTTTGCTCAAATCAGAAGCAATCAGTCAAGCACATTCAAAGGGATGACAAGGAAGGTGAAAAGCTATCACTAAGAGCTTACAAGGATCCTTGTAGATCAGCTCTTCAAATCATGAACATGCTCAGAAATGAGCTAGAGTAGCTGCCCTCTACTTCGCTTTTGATATAGTCAAAAGCTTTTCGATTTGGTACTCTTTTGTTCAGGAAATGAATAGCAAAATACTACAAACAATCAAACAGATACGATCCCCCAGCGGAGTCGCCAGTTTGTTGTAGGGAAAAGTATCCGACTCGGATGACCCTATCCCACTCTAAGGGTGATAGTACCTCAGCAACAACTGTAAAGAAAACTACTTAAGGTTTACTTCTTTACGAAAGCAAGAGAGAATGAAGAAATGCACTAACCGTTGCCTTGCGCTTAATGTCGAATCCAAACTCTTCTCTTTGCTGCTTGCTCCCAGCTCCTTGCTCTTTTGCTGGCCCAGCGACAATGAGATCCTGCAAAATAACAAAGAAGGAAACTACAAGAAGCATGCAATCATAACTGATTCAAGGATTAGCATAAATCAAATATACAATTATCACAATACATCATTGAAACAAGTGCATATAGAAGAACCTCAATAGCTTTTATTAATGGAAGAAGTAAAGTTCTGAGAGTGTTACAACCATTGAAGGCCCCAATCCAGCAACACCTCCCAGCAGAAAGAATTTCTCCTCTTCACCTCCTTCAAGCAATCACCCAATAGCTCTATAGTGAAACCAACAGCATATCATTACTTTGCACAAAATTCCAGCCTCCTGAGCTCATAGGGGAGAGCTCAATATATAGATGAATTGAGAAAGGATGAGTCAGCTTGCAACTGATGTGTAGCTGCCTTGTGTCCTCTCTCTCTTCAGTTCTTGAGTCCACTTGGAGAACTTTGCTTCCACTTGGAGAAACAGAGCCTCTGACTCATCACAAGGCGAAATCCCTGATCCAAGTGTCATTTTTGGAGCAATGACTCAGTGTGCCACTTGTCCAATCTTGCTCAACGCAGGTGGCCTTTGTTCTACCTGCTTTGCAACGCAGGTACACCATGTAGGAGTTGTGTTTCAGCGCAGAAGCCTAGTGGAGCACCTGCTTTGATTTCAGGATTGCTTGTTTTTGAGTGTTTTCAGGTGGAGAACTGATCTGAGAGCTGTTGGTTTGCTGACCTTGTTCCTCTAGGGGTAGGAACATCATGTTTAGGGAACTTTGGATCCCTTGGATTATTGACAATTCATGCCTGTTGCTGTAAGGCACAAAATTGTCTATAACAATACGCTACTTGGAAGAGCCGAACCAGTGTGTATACGCAACTTCACCAAAGCGAACTAGCGTATAGATTTGTAAATACTTACTTATAACTTCGCTGCACTTCCCAACTTTAGACATACCTAGATAAAGGATAAAACATGTGTTAGCGATCAGATCTAACCCATCCATTATCAGATCACATAATGATAAGTCATTATGATCTCGATCCATCATTAGATCTCATCCATCATCACTGAAGCAAATCACAATCAATTAATTAGAACATTCCAAATACTATCACCAGAATGCAGTCACTAGAACATAAAGCATAACCCATAATTCTGCATCAAAAACCAGAACCAATTGCAACTTCAAACATCATAGTTCATCATGTATATACTACTTCGATGTGTCAAACTAGCATGTATACACGCTTTTACCAAAGTGAAACAATGTACACATCTGCAAGTACTAACTTGAAACTTAACAGACATTTCAGACTTCAGTCATACTCAGATCATGACATTTACAGAATAAAACATGTGTCAGTATTCAGATCTAGACTGTCCATGATATAACCACATACTGATAATTCATTTTAGGCTTTATGATCTCGATCCATCAACCATCATCAACCACATAGCCGCATCCTTAAATCAGATCAAGCAAAGCATCAGAAGCTCATAACCTGCATATATGATCTAACACTTCATAAGATATTCAATACTTGCACACTTTGGCCTAATGATCTTCTCTTCCTTATATAGTTTTAGGCCTTTCACAATACCTTGGACCAAAACCACTTAGGACCAATACCTTGGAACAAATACCTAGGGTCAATACCTCAAACCAAAATACCTTGGACTAAAATACCTTGGACCAATACCTTGGTTTTCCAAAATGTACGCGCTTTTCCTTTTGTGAAATTGTGTGTATACATATATGCTCCTTTTGTTCTGTTAACCCGCATGTATACGTTGCTTGTACATGGTGAACCAGCGTATACTTCTTAAACTACTCTCTTTCTTCAATCTCTACAGTCTGATCTGTAATCCTTTGATGTTACCTGCTGCACTGTGAACTGTCATCTGAGTGAGTGGGTCAATACCTTGGACCAAAATACCTTGGACTAAAATACCTTGGACCAAAACTTTGGTTTTCCAACATGTATGCACTTTCCCTTTTGTGAAATTGCGTGTATACATATACGCTCCTTTTGTTCTGCTAACCCATGTGTATAAACTGCTTGGACATGGTGAACTAGCGTATACTTCTTAAACTACTCTCTTTCTTCAATCTCTAGAGTCTAATTTGTAATCCTTTGCTGTTAACCTGCTGCACTGTGAACTGTCATCTGAGTGAGTTGCCATTGTACATTACTTCTGAACTGATTCCTTTGAACTACCCTGCATTTTGTCACATCTGTAAACACAACTGCCATGCATTCTGTCACATCTGATATCTCTTCTGTAGATTCATCTAGTTACCATATACAAGTGAGTTGTTATGCTACAAGTGGGTTTCCATCAAGTACAACACGTGCATCATAATGCCAACAAAATCAAGATGAAAACAACAAGCAACAAGTAGGCAATGTACATGGCATGGGCACGGCCTGGCCTACTGAAAATAATGCTTGAGATCTTTGTCATTGATAGGAAGGTTTTCAATCCTCCCGTCAAGTGATTGCAAACAATACGTGTGTGGGCAAAGCTTCTTGTTGGAGAGGTAAATCCCCTCTACGGATAGAGGCGATCCCTACTAGCCCAGCAGGGGTCTAGCAACAATCACACAATGCTGCTACGCATGTTCCTAATTACAATTAAACAAGAGGTAAAGAGCACCTACTTGGATTCCTGCGCTGTCGTTTGACGAAGAGATGTTGCCTTCGTTCCTTCGCTTCAGCTGGTCACAATCCTCCGCGATCTCCACGAATAGATACCTGCACACACGAATAGAAAGCAAACGCAAGCGTGAAATCTAGTAAAAGCAACCATACATCAGTCAGAAAAGATGTAATTCACATTTAACCATTGCATAGACAAATGAGAATGGAACAATGATAGCAGTCATCTATTATTAATCAGAATAGAGAAGAGTACAACCAAATGTTCTGACGTCGGTAACCTTCTCAGGAGGGGCCAGTCAGCATGTATCTCAAGCATTCACCTTTGAGGATGATTCTCCCAAGACAAACAACTCTCTCTCTCACACAAATGTCACAAAACAACCTTCCCTAAGCAATCAATCACTTCCACACCTAGCACACCAAACCTATAGCAGCAATCTGAGCACTACAAGCTCTGTACAATCCAAGCTATTCCAAGCTAAGTCTAACTAGCTGCTCATGGAAATGGTGAGAGTTTATATAGGAGAAGGAGTCTCCTAAAAAGGTGGAAGGATGAGCTTATCTTCAAGGGGAGTTGTTGGAAAGGGTCGAACAGACATGCCATAGGAGGAAATCGATATTCACAAAGCTAACAACCAAGCCTGGAGTGATCTGGAAGGCTGGTTGTTTGAACAAATTCGCCCAAACTGGATCAGCGCGGATTATGAGGATACTGCCGCGCTGTCGGCGCATCTCAATAACTGGGACAATCATGTCAGCGTGGAAGCACACGGGAAAGGCGCGCTGTAGGCCATCACGGAAAAGTGATGTTCTTCCGCGCTGGCAGCGCACAGAATACACTACAAGGCGCCTGTCATCGCGGTTATTTTAGGAACAGACGCGCTGATGAACAAAACTTTGGAAAAATGGGTTTTTAACCAGTTCAGGGAGCAAGAACTTAGTGATTGTGAATTCTGGGCACAGCAGGGTGACTGACAGGAAGGCAGTGAGAAATTACTGTGTAACAGATGCCCCCTAAAGCATGAAGACCGAGAGAGTGGGAGGGGTGAAATGCTTTACAACACACGCCGAACTGGAACACCACCAGGAAGGACCGAAAATCTCTGATAATCAAGTACATGCAGTCTAGGCATGGGCGCAGCCATCCAAAAGACATGCGAAAATGGCCTGTGGAATGGACGCAGCCACCCAGCTAAAGAGACCAAAAGAATGATAAGGTATGGTCGCAGCCATCCGTGAAGACTCAGGTATGGGCGTAGCCATCCATCAATGAGTCATGTAATGATCATCCACAAAATCGCAGCCTAGACCATAACAGACAAGGATCCAGGGTCTTGCACTCCATCTCGACCCGAACAAAGTACAAGTCCAAGCATGTGAATGCAGGAGTTGAAGTCGAACATGCGTGAACATCGTCTGATTACCAGTCAATAATGAAAACTGTTAACAGACGCGAGAGGTACCACCAATAATGACAATGGTCCTCAAGGTACTCTAGGTACAATCCGTGGCGTGTGAATCAATGGGCTGGATTAAAACACCCACGGATTCATGCGATCGAAGGCCAATGATGCAAGCCTTGCGTCGAACACGAAGAACCTGCCATTGAGGCATGCAGGCTCCAAGGCACCTGAAAGGAGTCTCTGAGTCACTTTCCCGGATAATGAGTTGGAGTCGACGAGAAAGGACCTTGATCGAAGGTGGGCCATGATGTTTCCCACATCATCGACGCGAGACAGAGGTATAATAATTTGTGTGAGATAGCGAACGAGGTTGCATTGTGGCAGAGGACAACTTCTCTTGAACATGTGGCGGCACTATGACGGGTTTGGCAGTACTTGACATCAAATGAGCAAAGGGCAAGGTGATGATGGCAAATGAGCAAATGAGAGGCCAAACAGGATATCCCAAACCCATGGAGGCTAGTGAAAACAAAATGAGATGACCCCACCCAGACACGAAACAGCGGAGTGCCATGTTCAAGAGCGACGTACTGCCGACACGACTGTAATCATAGTTCCATTTTCCCCACCATTTCTGGCAGGTACCCCGATTATTTTTGGGTGACAAGCTTGACGGGGATAGCATATGCTTGATGTGTGTCATTATGATAATACTCGATGTCATTGAGTGTTTAACGAGCCTGACAAAGGAAAAACTCGGCTTCTTTTCTTGTTTCGAGAGTCTGAAAAGAATGCAGAAAAGGAGACTCCAGGGGGGTCCTTTTTCGTACAGTTGTGTCTCTCGAGCCCGAAAAAGTATAAAAATATGCTCGAAAGAACCGCCCGGCCATTACGAACGAGGAGTACTTTTCGTGAATAGTGCCTTCGACCCGAAAAAGTAAAAAAGCGGTCGAAAACACGTCGTTTTAGAGCCGATATCGAGCGCGAAACGACAAACACCCGGCAATCTTTTTAGTTCAACGGTCGAAAAAAGAGCTTAAAACGACCGCCTTTCATTCCTTTTAACGAGCTGAAAGGAAGCTCGGCTATCTTCTCTTGTTTAACGTCGGAAAAGAGCTTAGAGACGACACATTTGGGGATCATATGAATGGCGGACCGTCATGACCAAGTTGCTTTACCTGAACCTGCACAAGAGCACTACCCGCATAAATCCATTCGATATGTGTAAAAAACATATTAAAACATGCATTTAACAAATTCAGGGCTAGAGTTATGGTTAAAAATGGTAAAAACCCAAAAATATGGCATTTTAATGAGTTTTTACTATAAATAGGGGGGAGTAATAAGTCATTTTTACCATTTTACTATTTTGGAACGTGAAGGACGTGGAGGAGCCAGAAAGTTGACGGAGCGATTTCCAGCCCGTACAGACACCATTTTCCGAACCGCTTCTTCCAGGTAGGTTCTCGTTCCCTTGCCCTGCATTTTGGTCAATTTTAATAGGATTTTAACGGTTGAATTTGCCCAATTGGGCAAATTCTTGGTGCATGGATGCGCCCTCGGTCAGCGCGGATATCCCCCACGGGTCCGCGCTGACCGAATTAGAACAAAACGTGGCCAACTTCGGGTCAGCGCGGAAAACCCGTGTTCTTCCGCGCTGACCTCGAAAAATAACGAAGGGCCGCCATGGCCAGCGCGGCTGTTTTTAAAACAGCCGCGCTGGCGCGGAAAATTTTTTTGTTTTAAAAATGAACGTGAATTTTTCAATGCCAGCACTTCTAACTTGTTTTTATGGCTTGTGCAGGACATCATGGCTTTCCAATGGCAGGAAAGAGTTCACGATGTGGAAGATATAGCCGCTTGGGGGGATGTGAATTGCTGCAATGCCATGCGGGCTTGCGGTTTTATGAAATTCTTCCTCACGCCATGTCTAAGGGCTCAACATGACCTCCTTGAGCTCGTGATCAGGGCATGGAACCCGGTGGATGGGAAATTCACCATCCGAGGTCATGATATCGAGTTCGACCATATGTATATTTTCTTTTTGACTGGGCTGTCACGCCGAGGTGCGAGGCCCATCATAGAGGGACAGCGACCTGGCGGTGGTACTCTGGATGCTCTCATGACTCGGGTATGTCCGGAGGCTGAGAAGACGCGAAGTGGGAAAGTGTCGATCCCCACGGTGCAAAACATAGTGCTCCGCACCATCTTGTTCATGGTGACCCGAGCAACAGGCAGTATGGCCAACCACGAGGCTTCAAAGACTCATCTCATGCTAGCTCTTGATTGCCTTGAGCCTACAGTGTTTGATTGGTGCACAACAGTGACCAATAACATGAAGAGGCAGCTGAGCAACTGTCGTCGCGGGGAGATGAAGCAGTTCGGCTATGGGTCGATCCTGATCCCGCTCATTCTAGAGCGAGTGCCTGCTATGCGGTTACAGGTGATGGCCGTGGATGCTCCCAGGGATCCTCGGGAGACGAGGGCCTCACGGTGGGCTCGTATCATGCCACGCGGGGGTGGCGGCCGGCCACATAGTTGGGGAGCATTTTTCAGAGACTGGCTGGACCAGCAGGAGATTTTTGTGCAGGATTGGCCATATGCGGGCATGGATTTCCGCAATGACCCTGATTTGGTACTGCCCCCAGGTGAACAGTGGGATGATGCAGGTATAACACTTTGGCTTTTGAAGTTTTTTAATGTTTTTGGATTTTTATGTACATGTCTTAATCAAATGTCATGGTATGCAGATGTGGGGCCTACTAGACCGATTGGCCTGGCTGCCACGGCACGGAGGGAAGGACAGGGAGCTGGGGTCTTGGCCTTAGTCCCTCCAGGGGTTGACACGTCAGAGACTGTGGCTCGCAACCTTGAGGGGTTGCTGGAGGGAGTGCCCGACTACCAGGGGGTCGAGGAGGTCCCCATAGAGCATCAGATCCACACAGTGGGGGTGCAACCCAGGGTGCACCGCCTTCTGAGGCGGGTGGCACGAGCCGCTGTATATTACAGAGAGCATCATCCGGCTCCTTAGTTGTCTAGGTTTTACTTCCACTGTTATTTTGAGACATATGACTCAGATGTATTGAGATTTTTGGACATGCACATCTATTTTTGAGCGCCTTAGTGCGCCACACGATATATATATATATATACATACCGGTTTTTTTTTGGATGGGTCATTGTTACATGTGATGATGTGTTATTTAAGTTATGCGTTTATTCAGTACAATTGTGATCTTATGTATGAATTTGCACAACACATGACCCATGGATTTTATATTTTTTAATGCAAGCTTAAAAGCACACACATGCAAACTATGCTTGAAATGATTTATTTACACATGCTTATGGTCTTACTATGCTATCTATGCTTTCCTTTATGATGTTTGTCTGTTACGCAAATGCCTATCTAATACATGATTTGCCAATGCATCAGTCAACGTATTTAATCGTCTCGGAATGTGTTGATAAGTAATGTAATCAAAATTCCGTTCCAACAATCTTACACGTAGGTACAACCTTAATATGCGCTGGTCTCTGACGGAATATCGCCCGTTGAGTTGATGGACAACCAGCTGGGAGTCCAGGTTCACCACTAGTTCTCGGATGCCGAGATCAACTGCTTCGGCAAGTAATTCGATTACAGCGCTGTACTCGGCAACGTTGTTAGTGGTACGACCTAGGCAGACACCCTGAAGGTCTAGCAACTCTCCGTGAGGATCGTAGATCACCCACGCTGCCGAAGACAAATGACAAGTGCTACGGCAGGCACCATCAGCGAAACCAACATAAGGTGCACTGGACATCTGCGCAGGAAAGAGAAAGCATAATAAGGAGTAAGACACGCCTTTATACCAAAGCAAAACGAAACTCATGCATGAAAAACACAAAACACACGTATATACAAAGTGAATGTGTGAAGCTATGCATAGTATTTCTTCAGATACAGCCCGTTGCGGGGCTTGTCAAGAGGATTTCCTTCATAGTCAATCAACTCATATGCGCCCTTTTGTAAAACTCTTTTTATGATGTAGGGGCCTAACCACATGGATTCGAGTTTTCCTGCCCCTAGCTTATCCTTAGCTTGATCGTAGAGCAGTACTAAGTCTCCCTCAACAAAGGAACGATGATGAATGTTCTGGTCGAAATGAGCCTTGACTCTTTTCTTTTGTGCTTCGATAGCCAGAGAAGCCAAACGACGAGTCTCGTCTAACCGTTCTAGGTAAAGAAGCCGTTCCTCCACCGGAGTGGTGTTGGGAAGCAACTCGACAGCTAATTTCAATGAAGGAATCTCGCATTCGACGGGAAGGGTAGCCTCCAGTCCATAGACCAGTTGAAACGGGGTAAAACCGGTGGCATCCTTCACAGAAGTCCGGTAGGCCCACAAGGCTGGGAAAAGCATAAGATGCCAGTTTGACTTGTGTGTATTGACGGTGCGTTGAAGCATGGTGATCAAAACTTTGTTCATGGCTTCGACTTGACCGTTCGATTGAGGATAGTATGGTGACGAACTATCTTGGCGCAAGCCTAGCTGGGTCGTTAATTCCGTCATCATATGATTTCGGAAATGCTTTCCGTGATCTATAACAATAGCCTGAGGGACTCCGAAACGAGTGATAATATGGTTGAATACAAACTGCGCCGCTGTATGACCGTCTTCGTTTAATGTAGGCATCGCTTCGGCCCACTTGGTGAAATAATCCACAGCAACGATAATGTACCCATGCCCCCCGGCCGAACGAGGGTTACAGGACGTATAATCGATGCCCCATTTTGCAAATGGACCTACGGTTACGACAGGGTGCAGTGGTGCAACAGGTGCACGCATCTTCCGGTGGTAAACCTGGCACTCGTGACATGCGCGTACAGCAAGGATGCAATCCTTGAAGATAGAAGGCCAGAAATAACCAGCGCGGAGGATCTTCTGAGCGGTAGCGTATCCGGACATATGACCGCCACAAGCGCCGGAGTGGCAGTCATTCAAGACTCGCTCAGCCTCCTCGAGAGTTAAGCATCGGCGAAGAATAGAATCGACGCCGAGGCGGTACAGGGTATCGCCCAAAATGCGATATGGTTGAGCTTGGTGGCGAATTCGTCGTCGAGCATCTTTCGATGTGTTGGGACGAAACGAAGACGTTTGTAAATATACGATAATGTCCCCGTACCATGGGTCGAGAGTGCTGATGAGAAATAGCGTTTCATCCGGAATATGCTCCTCTGAACGAGATGGTGCGGACTGAGATGGTAAGGAGCAGAGCAGTTCAGCGAAGACCAGTGATTTCTTAGACTTGGCTGCAGTGAATTCCAAGTCGAACTCTTGGAGGATTACGATCCACTTCGAGTATTTGCCCCCCAGCAACTGACGTGACAGAATATAGGTCATGGGGTTGCAATTAGAGATCACGGTCGTTGTGCACAACATGATGTAATGACGGAAACGGACGGCACAGACAGCTGCCAATGCCAACTTCTCGACATATGCATAGCGAGTTTCCGTATCCAGAAGGTTGCGGCTAAGATAGTATACAACATGCTCGGTGCCATCATCGTCGTCTTGCACTAAAACCATGCCGATGGTGGTATCGGCGGCGGCCAAATAAAGGGTGTAGTCACGGTGGTAATTTGGAGGTCTTAGGAGCGGAGCTGAGACCAAGAGGTCTTTAAGACGCTCAAAAGATTGTTGAGCGATAGCGTCCCAGCGAAAGGGCGTGTCTCGCTTCAATAATCGCGTGAATCCCTTAGCCACCTCGGCATAATTTGGGATGAATCGTCTGAGAAAATTGGCTTTCCCCTGCAAGCTCTGTAACTGCTGTAGAGAGGCAGGGGGAGGAAGATTCAAAATGGCCTCGACCTTAAGGGGATCCAGACGGATGCCCTCCCGGGAGACGATAAACCCGAGAAGTCGGCCAGATTCTACGCAGAAGACACATTTATGCGGATTGAGTCGAATACGGTAGTGTCGACAGCGGAGAAAGATTTCGCGTAAATGAGATGGATGGTCTTTACGTTTAGCTGAATGAGCCGGTAGGTCATCCAGGTAAGGCTGTACGATGTGTCGGATATCATGAAAAGCATACGACATCGCACGCTGGAAAGTGGCACCGACATTTTTAAGACCGAAAGGTAGCTTCTTGTAGGCGAAGGTGCCCCAAGGACAAATGAAAGCAGTCTTGTGCTGGTCTGCGGGGGCTATGTTGATTTGGTTGTAACCAGAGAAGCCGTCCATGAAGGAATAAATTTCGCTTCCTGCGCAATCGTCGATAAGCTGATCAATAAAAGGCGTAGGAAAGTTATCTTTTGGACAGGCGCGATTGATATCGCGATAGTCAACACAAACCCGAATGGTTCCTTGTTTTTTATTTACGGGGACTATATTAGATACCCACTCCGTGAGAGGAATGGCATAAATGAAACCAGCTCGAAGAAGTTTTTCAACTTCGGCCTTGATGGCTGTAGCCTTTCGGGGGTGTACTGGGCGTAAACGTTGACGAACAGGCTTAGCGCCAGGATAGGTAGGGATTTCGTGCTCCACGATACTAGGGTCAATGCCGGGCATTTCCTCGTAAGACCATGCGAAAACATCTCGGAATTCGCGAAATAAATCGGTATAAAGTTGAATTTCCTCAGGAGTGCAAGTGACTCCAATGTAAATATTCTCGACGACCCCTGTTTTGACAGAGATGTCGATAGCCAAAGTCTGCGTAATGTTACCCATGTTTCCCTTCGAAGACACTTGATATAGCTGAACAGGCGTTTGGAGAGGGATAGATGGGACACATGAGGCAAACCGCTCGAGACATGTGGCCATTTCCGAATGAGGAGGGAGAAACGAAGAGCGATGGTGGTGATCTGACCAAGGGAGCTCCTCGGGAGACATAGTCTCAATGATAGCCTCGTCGGAGGGAAATGATTCCTTCAGAGGATCCGAAGTGGCCTCTTCTCCCAACCAAGGGGAGTGGTCATATGAATCGGGAACGCTGCTTGGAAAAGCAGGTTCAAGAGGTGAAGCCGATGCAACGACTATCTCGATGTTGTTGAGCTCGGCAGGGCTCAACGGCATCATCTCGCCCCAAGAGTCTTCTTGATTCAAGGGAGGGAGAACCCATGGATCAGAACGTACTGTGATCATGTTAACGAAGGCGAGATTTGGAGGTGGGAGGGGAAAGACTCCCATCAGGGAGGGATCTTTAAATAATCCAGCACCCACACTCACTAGCGATTTTGAGGTATGCTCTACGAATGGTACATTCCCTTCAAAAGAGGAAGCAAAAAAGGACAGCTGGTCCACTGTGACGATTTTCCCTTGATGGGGAAAGCGAACGACACAGAATAAGGAGGAAGCCACGGCTTGCCTGGCATATGTCCAGCTTCGTCCAAGGAGAAGGTTGTAAGTGAGATTAGCGTCAACGACTTCAACCTCGACTTCTACCGTTTTCCCTTCTAAAGAGATAGGTAAACGTGGGAGAATACCATATGGACGAGATTCTCTTCCATCGAAAGCCTCTAGGGTGGTAGGAGACTGGCTCAGAGCAGGTGAGCCAATAGCCTTCCAGCAAGCAACCGACATGATGCAGGTTGAGGCTCCTTCATCAATGACTGTACGATGGATCGTCTTGCCATTGATGAGAACCTGTATAAGGAAGGCCACCTGGTGAGGCAATCTCTGCGTGAAACCCTCGAGATCAAAAGAGATTAAATCTGAATCCGCCGGGTCTATGCCACCAATGGCTGATAGCAGGGACTTCCTCTGGGAGGGGCAGCTCTGGAGGACTTCTAATGTGGACATAGCAGACGGAGCCTGAGCTAAGTCCTCGACAATGCTATAATGCTGGACAGCACGAGCATTGGGGTTATAAGATGACTTCTTGAGTACACCTTTGGGAGGGGGTCGGGGGATGGTCTCGGTGCTGGGCCATTCAATTTGAAGGGGACCAGAACTGGACGAAGGAGCGCTGGAGGGAACCTCCGGCTCTTTCCCGGCTGAAGATGGATAATCCTTTGCTCGAGTCGTGACATGGATGGGGATGGTTCCAGCCATGAACACTTGAGAACCGAACGAGGAAGAGGATTGAGAGGGATCTGCCACCTGATGCGTCTGCTGGGATGGGAAAGGCTCTTTAAGCACGGCCGGGGACCCTGGAGCACCTTTCAAAAGCCGACTAACCTCAGACCGCCTGGGGCAATCCTTGGTGTAGTGATCCTCCTCGCAAATGAGACAAGGATACTTAGGCTTTCGTTTGGCTCCTTCCTCGGAGGGAGGTTTAGGAGGGTTCTGCTTGGGCTGTCCGGATTTTTCTTTGGCCTTTCCTTTCTTTTTGCCTTTCGAGGATTTGTCTGCCGCGGTGGACTGAACGGCATTTACCTCGGAGGTATTCCCAGGAATAGATTGGCTCTGAGAAGCATTCTCATTAGAGGCGTTTTGTTTCTGCTTCCCAGAGTTCGCGGTCGATTTCTTAGATGATGAATTTACGGAACCGATGACTCCATCAAGAGAAGGCTTTGGTGGAGCTTTGGGTTGTCCGGGCCTCGGGGCATCTGGCAAATACTCATACAAAGTACCTGACTGAGAGTACACTAAGTCCAGGTATTGAGCTCGCGCGATTGCTTGCTCCTCAGTTACACACGCCCCCATTGCGATATCCTTGGCAATTTTAGGGACAAAGGACGTGGTAAACCAGTCGGTCAGGAGTTGATCAGGAATCCAAAATTTAATCAAGCGACGACGCCTTCTCCATTCATGTATATGATCGGAGATGTGCGTTTCTATATCCTGTTTTAGAGACGTGAGCAGATGGGTCCCAGTCTCGTACCGAATGGGTAACTGAAAATGAGTTAAAAAGGCCATAGCCAACGAGTTAAAATCTGAAAACATGCCGCGATTGAGTTCGATGTACCATTTAGCAGCAGAACCGGTGAGAGTCCTCTGGAAGAGGCGAAGTCGGATAGAATCATCAAGCCATGAATTAGATGAGCACCAAAGGTGATAAGTCATTACATGAGCCTGAGGATCCTCTCCGGCTTTGCCGTCGAACTTTGGATAGTCACCTGGTATTTTGGTTGGAACCGGTGGCCAATATGGGTTATGCAAAATAGGGTCGTTTGTTAACTTGGACACATCAGGTAGTTCCAACGTTGCCAAAAATGGTAGCTGCGGGTTGAAGGACATCTGTGGTTGCGGATTCGAGGCGACATTAGGGTTCCACCCAGATTGGGGTTGCCCCCACGAACTTTGTCCGGACGGGCCTGACCCGAAAGGGCCTGGCACGTAGGAATTTTGTCCCGATGGACCTGGTCCATAGGGAGTTTGTCCGTAGGAGTTTTGTCCGTATGGATTTTGGCCATATGCGGACGGCTGTCCCTGTGTCTGCCCCCCAGTTCCCCATGTATTAGCAGCTTGCCCAACAGGTTGACCATATTGATAATTTTGATAGGGAGTGACCTGTGGTTGCTGATAGTTTTGATAAGGAGCATACTGATTTTTCCCCTGGGGCTGCTGGTAGCCAGATGACTGCTGGGTCCCATACGGAGCCTGATAGGCAGGTTGCGTTTGGTAGGAGGGTTGATAACCTGTTTGAGTTTGAGGCCCAGAGTAATGTCCTTGAACCGGCTGGGGTTGAGCCATATGTCCCGAAGGTTGACTTGGTCGGATTCGAGATGGACCTAGTTGGCCAGCAGGGTAGCCCTGCTGGGCACCAGGTTGTCCATGTGCCACCAAGGGTTGTCTTTGCGGGACGGATGGTCGAATCGGCTGGATAGCTGGTTGATGACGAGGTTGGCCAGCTTGACCAGGTTGACGATGAGGGTGGACAACGGGTTGATTTGGCTGTATAGACGGTTGGCCCGTTTGCCCCCCAGCATGACCAGATTGAGAAGAGGGCTGGGCTTGCTGTACGGCAGGCTGCCCTCCTTGGTGTATGGGCTAAGCAGAGGGTTGGCCTTGCTGTATAGCAGGTTGCGCCCCTTGCCCAGAAGGATGAGTGATTTGAGGGGTAGGTTGGCCCTGTTGAACATAGGGTTGTCCACCCTGCCCAGGGAATTGACCAGACTGGGCGGTAGGTTGGCCCTGTTGAACATAGGGTTGTCCACCCTGCCCAAGAGGATACCCTTGCTGGACCATTGGTTGACTTGGAGGATTGTAAACTGAGCCAGTTTGTCCGGAGGGGTACCCTGGCTGGAAATCGAGCTGGCCTTGTTGAAAAGACGGTTGCTCTGGTTGTCCAGTAGGTTGATTTTGATATGGATATGGCGGACCTCCAATGCCCATGGGTTGTTCCTGGTAAGGTTGACCTTGTGGGCCCCCAGATTGTCCTGGGTCAGGCGGGCCATATAGTGGTTGCCCCTGAGGGGTTTGCATGTAGAATGGCTGGCCCGAATTGGGTGGTCCTATGGGTTGCCTGGGAGGATCCCGGTTCCCTATGAACGTATGAGTAGCGTGATCGTACGCGACGTTCAAGGGTTCCTCGTTTTCTTCAAAAGGGCGATGAGGGAGGCCTGAGATGCTCTCAAGGAACTCACCGTTTTGATCATAGAAAAAGAAGGGACCTTCATAATCCGGGTCCGTTATGGGTTCCCCAAAAGCATCATACGGTCCTGATCCTGGAATGCCACCAACAAAGGAACCAGCTTGAGGGTTTTCAGACGAGGAAACCAGTACAACACTGACGGACGGAGTCAAACGTGCTACACAGACAGTAGGTTGAGTGGGAACTGAGGTGACGGGCGTGTTAAGCCCTATCGTAAGGGGTGTACTAAGAGGCTGCGAAACAAAAGGCCCGGTGGAGGCAACAAGATTAGGATCCCATATAGTTGTAGAAATCGTTCTAGCAGCATACCTATCCCTCACTGATTGATATCGTGGAGGGAGGGGAGAGGAAGCCGGGATCGGGGTCTCGATGTCTGTGACCACGGGTATCTCACCGATGCTGGAAGCTGTCTCATCCATGTGGGAAGAAGACATTGGAGACGACATACCGAGAGGGGTACGAGGGGTACGGGGGGTATAATCGGGCTCCCAAATGGGATTCCAATCCTCTATGTAATCTTCGTCGCCTGGGGCACGTACGTTGATAGGCTGGATACTCGGAACAATGGGAAGAGTACCGCTTACAACTGGTGTCTCCGGGGCAACAGAGGATGGAGAACCTTGATCACTTAGACCGGGAGTTGATGGGTCAGCCAGGATGACCAGACCCCCTTAGAAAACCTAAAGGAAACTAACGATAAAACCCTACTCAAAACTATCGCACACAAGATCTAAAATAGGTGATGTTATCGTGGCCAAATTAATTTTAAAACACAAGAACCAAACTTGACCTTTTCATGTTTCAGGAGTCGAGAAAAGGACGAAAAGATGACTCCAGTCTCCTTCGGATTTTTAATGAGCACGAAGTGACAAGACGCTCATAGGCACCTTTTCGTTTAGGGAGTCCGAAAAGGATCAAACGTGACTGCTCTGGAATTCTAGGTAGAGGGTGTGCCAAACTTTTCGCAAAACCACAGAATACTTTTTAGGGTACGGGTGGTCAATCTTCGTGAATGCTATGTTCACTGCATTGCGAATCGTAGGGCGGCCGAATCGGCTTCCTATGGATAAAGGATAAAAGCCTAGTGGGGTCTCCCTATATACGCGACGGTACGTGGGAGCGCAGTCCGTGTTAGACCACTATCGAGTCACAGAAGGAGGAATCACCCAACCTAATGTGAAACAACAGTGACTATGTTTAAAGACGCCGGAACACGTCTCTAACCTAGACCTCTAGATATTTGCGTTTAGTTCCAATGCGTTTTTAGATTCATTTGGTTCATTTTACAGTTGATCTTGAGATTAAGTTTCGATTTCAAGCTCTATCGTATGTTCGCTCACAATTACTTAGATGCAATCTATATGCCAAAGAATTTCGTTTTGTTCGATGAATTCTAGCTACGAGAAGGGCAATAAATTTTTTGATCAAACAAGACAAGTGCAAGCAAGCGAGCAGCTTAATGCAACTAAAGCGAGGAAAGGAAACTTTTCTTTTGAAAATGCAAATCAACGAAATGTTCTTTTCCTTTTCAATTTTTTAAAGCAAAGCTACTAGTTTGATTTCTTTTCAATGACATAAAGCACCTAAAGGAATTTGGAGGAACCGGAACACCAAGTAAACTACTTAATGAAAACACACAGAGTTCCCGAAACACTCAACCAAAGTTTCCAAATCAAAGGAAAACAAAGTGCTGCACGAGCTATGTGATCTAAGCTCTACAAGACGAGCAAGGATTGCCAGCAAGAAGGGAGCGAAAGGAAACCACTCGGAAACACAATCCAAAACACTCCAACAATCACTGAACAAATGCGAAAACAAGTCTGAAATCGATCGGTCAAACGAACAAACAAGAACCCTACGGTAGGCTTGACACACACACACGGCCTCTAGATGTCCTAGGGCTAGAGTGCGAAATCAAAAGAGAAAAGCGAACACCCGACGGACGAGAGTCACGACCAGTCAATTAGAGACTCAACACAATCCAGCAATTGCAAAAGTAACGATGGAAACGCGAACCAAGCGGCGAAAGCAAAAAGGGAAGGTATTTGCAAACTTAAGAACCGAGAAAAAACAAAACTTTATGGAACCAAGCTCCGTAATCAAGCAATTCAGAGTTCAGACAGTGAAAAACAAGTCATTAGACAGGTGGAGAGAAGAAGGGAAAGTCACAGCAAGAGGTTCAGGAGGCCAATTTGGTCAAAAATGAATTTTTCAGGCTCAGCGCGGGTAGCCTTCAGCAACTCGGCGCTGACAGGGGGAGGCCTGTAGCAACTTTGCGACGTCAGCGCGGAAGAACATGGATAAAGCGCGCTGTCTCAGAAAAACGAGGTCAGCGCGGAAATAAAACACACAGACGCGATGACAGAAACCACAAAGAAACGGGGGCGCGATGCCAGCGCGGAAGGACACGAATAAAGCGCGCTGCCCTTGAAAACGAGGTCAGCGCGACTGTTAGACGTACAGGCGCGATGAAGAGAAAACCAAAGAACAGGGTCGCGATGTCAGCGCGACTGTTCGGAATTAAAACGCGCTGAGAGCAAAAAACAAGGAAAGCCAAAATAAAAACTTCCAAAACCAAAGGCAGGAGCTTTTCAACAATAAAGATGCTTCCCAGAAACACCCAGAAAGTTCATAAGCAACAGAGACAATCCCAAAAACTCGAAAAGAGGTCAATCAAAGCCAAACACAAAAGTGGACTCAAGAGACAAAAAGGCTGATCCCCAGCGGAGTCGCCAAATTGTTGGAGAGGTAAATCCCCTCTACGGATAGAGGCGATCCCTACTAGCCCAGCAGGGGTCTAGCAACAATCACACAATGCTGCTACGCATGTTCCTAATTACAATTAAACAAGAGGTAAAGAGCACCTACTTGGATTCCTACGCTATCATTTGACGAAGAGATGTTGCCTTCGTTCCTTCGCTTCAGCTGGTCACAATCCTCCGCGATCTCCGCGAATAGATACCTGCGCACACGAATAGAAAGCAAACGCAAGCGTGAAATCTAGTAAAAGCAACCATACATCAGTCAGAAAAGATGTAATTCACATTTAACCATTGCATAGACAAATGAGAATGGAACAATGATAGTAGTCATCTATTATTAATCAGAATAGAGAAGAGTACAACCAAATGTTCTGACGTCGGTAACCTTCTCAGGAGGGGCCAGTCAGCATGTATCTCAAGAATTCACCTTTGAGGATGATTTCCCAAGACAAACAACTCTCTCTCTCACACAAATGTCACAAAACAACCTTCCCTAAGCAATCAATCACTTCCACACCTAGCACACCAAACCTATAGCAGCAATCTGAGCACTACAAGCTCTGTACAATCCAAGCTATTCCAAGCTAAGTTTAACCAGCTGCTCATGGAAATGGTGAGAGTTTATATAGGAGAAGGAGTCTCCTAAAAAGGTGGAAGGATGAGCTTATCTTCAAGGGGAGTTGTTGGAAATGGTCGAACAGACATGCCATAGGAGGAAATCGATATTCACAAAGCTAACAACCAAGCCTGGAGTGATCTGGAAGGCTGGTTGTTTGAACAAATTCGCCCAAACTGGATCAGCGCGGATTATGAGGATACTGCCGCGCTGTTGGCGCATCTCAATAACTGGGACAGTCATGTCAGCGCGGAAGCACACGGGAAAGGCGCGCTGTAGGCCATCGCGGAAAAGTGATGTTCTTCCGTGCTGGCAGCGCACAGAATACACTACAAGGTGCCTGTCATCGCGGTTATTTTAGGAACAGATGCGCTGATGAACAAAACTTTGGAAAAATGGGTTTTTAACCAGTTCAGGGAGCAAGAACTTGGTGATTTGTGAATTCTGGGCACAGCAGGGTGACTGACAGGAAGGCAGTGAGAAATTACTGTGTAACACTTCTCGTGGACTTTGTACGAACCAATCCATAGGGACTAGAACTTTGTATGTTTGCCTTTGTCTTCATGGGGCTTATCCCATTTCAGAATTAAGCCACCAACATCAAAGTTAGCTTTCCCTGCAGACTTCTTATCGAACCATCTCTTGATATGATTTTGGTGGAGTGTGAATTTTTCTTTCTCTTTCATCCTTTCTTCTTGAAGCTTATGGAGGGCATTCATCCTACGCTGAACTAGCTGGCAAGGCTTGCCTTGTGATTCTTGGGAACGTTGAAGTGTAGGCAAGTAGATATTTGGTGGAAGGATGGCTTCTTTAACATAAAGAAGGAAGTACAGTGAGGTATTCAGAGAGGGCTTGGGTGTTACACCGTCATCCCATAATGCATTCGTCAGGGCAGTATGCCAGTTACATTGCTTAGAGAAAACAATCTTCTTGATTATATGGATGAGGTTTTTATTCGTGGGCTCTGCTAGACCGTTTCCTTGCAGGTAATAGTTAGATGAATGCTTTAACACGATACCATTCTGTAATGCAAATTCATATAATTTCAAAGACGAAAAACAATTTGCATTATAAAAAACAAGTGATACTGGGACGCCAAAGCGTGAGATAATGTTCTGCTGGAGGAAGATGATGAACTCTTGGTCGTTCACTTATTTGAGCGGAATGACTTCTGTCCACCGCGTGAAGTAGTCAGTTGCTATTAGAATGTAGCGGTGTTGCTTTGACGAATGAGGGAAATTTCCCCAATGATGTCCAGGCCCCACTGTTGGAATGGTTCAGTCACTGCAACAGGGTGTAGTGGGGCTGCTAATCTTCGTGTTTTGTCGGCGCATCACTGACAGACCGGGCACTTGCGGGCATAAGCATGTGCATCCTTGAATAATGTGGGCCAGTAAAAATTGGCTTGCATAACTTTGTGTGCAGTGGTGTTTCCCGCAAAGTGACCCCCGATGGGTCTGTCATGCAGATCTTGAAGTACCTTCTCTAATTCATGTGCCTCCAGGAACCTGAGCAAAACTCCACTACTGAGTTTTCTATAAAGCACTCCATGCACTGACTGATATGCTAAGGCTTTCAGGTGCAATGCCCTCTTCTATCTGATGGAAAAGTGAGAGGGTATGGTTTCGTGCTCAAGGTTCTGGTGCACATCTACATACGAAGAGGTTTCTTCTTCAGTGGGTGTTTATCACTTTATCTCATACATCTCAATTTCTTGCTCCCAGCCGACGAGCTCTTCTTTGCTCTCCGGGGCATGTACTACTTCAGTTGTAAGTCTGTAGAGCCCACGTCCTTTGATCGTGTGTACTTGCTTGATTTCAAGGTTGTACTCTTGCAATCCTGTCATCTAGTTCTTTTTGTACAAGCAATGTGCTGACTACTTGGTGGGGGAGGAAGACTATGCAATGGTTCTTCAACAAGTAGGGCCTAAAGTGTTTCACT